>OZ023065.1:40747772-42051913 GCA_963992785.1 Tenthredo livida
CAACTCTGATCGCGTATGAATTGAAACTGACAATCGCCGACGTCTGGCGTGACGTACGACCTGAACGGGCGGGAGCGGTTTTCTCCGCATACGTTGGCAACTTCGAAGTTGCGTTAGGTTGCCGCCACGCTTGGCGCGACATTTGAATTCGAATTTTGACAACAATTGAAATAATCGGTTCATGAAAAAGTGAATAAACTCGGAAATTTTGTCTTCGAAGAAGCCAGCATTTGAAAAATGAATTAAAACGGAAATGAGAGTAAAAAAATATCGTTATTTCACCCGGAAATTATAAATTTTCAAACGAATATACTTATTATAGAATATTTGACGACTTTTACCCAGAAAACATATTTATAGTGGCGAGGTTCTTGCACTACTGTTATTTGCATTGTATGCAGTATTTGGGGTCAAGTTCAATTTTCGATTTACGAATTATTCCGATAAAAATACAAATTTCACCCTGGAATCTGCACGCATATCGTCCCTATATTTATAAATACGGTTCTTTACTCAGATTAAGTTTTTTTTTTTACAACAACATGTAATTGATGATACAATAAAGAAGAATACCAATTACAAGTTTATTTGTTATTTCTGTAGACACACCTGCCTGATAAAAAGAATTGTAATAATAATAATAATGATGATGATGAATATGAATCAATGATGGATATCAATATAATTATATCTCGTTTAATAATGCTTACTTTTTCCTTATTTGCTAATACTTCAATCCCTCTAATTTGTTTTGTGAGTTTGCTACGTTTTCGGGATAAGAATTTTGCTAGGTCAGTCGTATTCCTTTCACTGTGACAAATACATAAAGAAAGAAAAATTAAATCGTTAATCTAACATTCATATAATTGTGGTTGCGATATATTTATACAGAAAGAGACTTTTGTTCTGTATATAATTCTATTCTATCGAATTGAAACTTCAAAAATGAACAAACTAAAATTTTAAATACATAGAATCTACTAGACGTCCACAATCGTTGAAACTTAGTAGAAATACGAATACCGATTTATCTTACATTTGATTTGTCCGAATGATTTGGTCCATGCAGCAAACTGTGCAACTACGATTTTTGTTATTCTTCTGATTCTTGACGCCCCTTTTCCTCCTTCTCGCCTCCTCGGATTCCTTGAAAAAGAAATGAGCGATTTAGAAGATTGAAGAAATAAAATTTTGGATGAAAAACAAACGAGTATTATATTAATTAGTCATTATTCACGAAAAACTTGATACAATATATACCAGGTCTTATCTCGATACAAGGAAACTCTTTCCCAAAGGAAAATCAGAGAAATAAAAAAGATAAGAAATAGACTTCAGGTAAATTCGACTCAGAATATATGTAAGGATGCTTTTTTTGAAATGATTAATTTTTTTTTTCCAACTCCCGCTTGAAAATCTGGTCGTACTTGGTAGTTTGGCTGTGGTTTCAATGGCCGCAGCTGTGCAAGCGTTCAAAGTCGATTTTATGCATAATTCTTGTTTTTTCGCTGTGAGCGAATAAACATTTGGTCTTAGAGAAAAAAACATCACAACAATTTCGTACGAAATTTAATTCTCTTCAAAAACAGTCTAATGAATGAAGTCTCTCAAACCAGTGTTTAAAAAGAAAATAAAGACTTTGATTTTTTTGAATATATAATTCGAAACAAATGTCAAGTTTGATAGTTTCAAGTCAGTCAAACTACCATGGGCATTTTGGAAGAACACTAAATTCTCTGTAAAATAAGTCTTGGATAAGAACAATCCATTGAAATGCGGCTGAGTTGTGCACGGCTAAAGAAAAAGTTGTAATATTTACATGCTTTTAGCATGGGAAAACTTAAAAAGAAGAGCACGAGTTCTTAGAATTGTAATTAGGAGCTAAAAGTTAGAAAGAATCTATTTTTCAACGTGTACAACAAGATTTTCAAGTGGGAGTTGGGAAAAAAGAATAGTCGTTCCAAAAAAAGGACCCTAATACATGTGTATAATCCAGAGCACAATATAATCCACATTAGTCATTGCATACCAATTCTCATCTCAATCTCTGTACTCTAGACTTCATAATCTCTGGACACGAGTCATCCAGGCATTTTCTATTTCGGTCCATCACGCTTTTGGGATCTTTAGACCTGAGTGCTGGTCATATATTTTTCTGTAAGAAAAATAAAACAAAGAAATGAAATTGGATAAATCAGAAATTAATTTCGTACATATTCGATTTGTAATATAGAAAGAGGCTCATGTATACTGAAGAAAGTGTCGTTTGTCACAATAAGTTGGACGAAAATGAAACTAAATTGCTATATTTTTTGGGAAAACAGAGATTAGCAAAGAACTATCTTGTTTTCACCTCTTTTGCAATTGCTCCCTCGCTGCCATATCCACCCTCGCACTATTGCTTCTATTGGGGTTTCGATCGGTTCCTATCGGCTTTGGATCAGCTTCAAATCAGCTCTCATCGCTTCCAATTTGTAGGGGCTTGACTGAAAAATGGGCAGAAATATATTAAAATGTAGATAAATGTGAATTTAAATATGAAAATGTGCTGATAAAGTCAGGAAATATCCCATCAGTAAAGCAACACGAATTGAAACGAATTGAGTATGTGAAAAACGAAATGAACACCAATTAAATAGAATTCAGAAAAATGATGTGCCAATTTTTTTGAATCACAATGACTTGCGACACACGAAAAGAAGATTTTTGGTCAGATATCTCAATTCTCACCTCAATCTCTGCGCCTCTAGACCTCATATTTCTGGACCCGAGTCATTCCCACAGTTCCTATTCAGGTGCATCAGATTTTTCGCATCTCTTTACCCGCAGGTCGTACTTTCTTCTGTCATAAAAGTAAAATGAAAATAAGAGAAATTAAGAAATGATAGATATTGATTTCCCATATTATGTATCGTGTATATTCAAGGAGGTTGTAATTCGTAAAAGAGAAATGAATAATTGTATTTGTTGATCTGAAAATTCGACCGAAAATGGCGAAGAATGGAAGTTTAGTGGAAATAATGAATGTATTCGATAACCGAACTTAGAAACAAAAATTAAAAATGTTACATAATTAGAAATAATTTTCTGATTAATGCGGTTTACCTGTTATTCGATTTATCGGAGATTCAAGGGTTAATGAAAATGGCTAAAATATAAACTAAGGTTAAAAAAAAATAAAAAAAAAAATAAAAAAAAAAAAAAACAGCAAGCAAGCTAATATCAGAAGAACGAAGATAGAAATAATTTGAAAAAAAAAAAAGCAAATTTAATAAAGGAAAACGAAGAATCCACAAGTCGACAGGCCCAATGACAAAACGAGGGCTAACAATAATCCCTAAACAACGAAAGCCTCTCACCTTAATCCTCTCCCGGCCAGTCCAATTTGAGTCATCCAACGTAAACAAGTCCATAGTTCAACCTATTCAGATTCTCCAGATTGGCGAACGTTTCAAATCTCAGTCTCCTGATCCTTCATCAGCCTTCGGAATCTCATCCCAAGTCCAACTTATTCAAACTGCCTAGTCGACGCGCGTATACTCAGTCCAGCCACCTGGCGGGCCTAAACAGAGTCCGAGAACAGGAAAACGTTAAGAAGAGAACCTATCAGAAATCTCAGAACATCCGGAATATACCAACATAAAGAAAATATAACATTCATTATTATTATTATTACATCCTTTATTGACTTATCACCCTTCGGGTATGTAGTCTAATATACATTCATTGCTGCCTCTGATAACAGGTTAAGCACTGGATCAAGAAGAAGAAGAAGAAAGAAAACTGAGGATTCCCTTACATGTCAAGCTTCGTCGGTAAATCGCAGCTTTATCGACAGTATATGTCGGCAAGGAAGTAACGTCACGCCGACAGTGTATATCGGCATGAGTGCGTATGGTAATACCGACATACACAGTCCGAAGGAATGAACCTACCTGGCTTCTGTACTTTTATGCATTGACTAAAGAAGCCGTTTTTGACTCTGTGCAGACCACGTGACTCACTAGCACGATAAACCGACGACCTAACATAACGTAACCAAACCAAACCCTAACCTAAAAATCGCGTTGTGTCATGCTCATGTGTCGTTTCTAATTTCCTTTAAACGTATCAAACAGTTGTATAACGTTATAAAAATGGGGAAAAAGAACAAAGGGGGTAGTAATCTGGGCAGAGCTTTAATTAAGGACCGTTTTGGTACTATGAGGGGTAGGAAAACTGTGGACGATGCCTCTATGGTAAGGTTAATGGTTTTTTATTTATTTTATTTTCATCATCGATTTTGTCTATTCTGTTATATCCCTAAGCTTTATAATTCTATCGTAGTATACAACAATTTCGTATATTTATCTCAACGCGTGAATTTAATCGCTAAACTTGTTGATCCTCACCTAAAAATTCTCCCATACTTTCGCGCTCCTAACCTCAAATATAACCTCAAATTTATATTCAAAGTTACACACAACGGAGATAAACGATGGCTACGACTGGGGACGTCTCAATCTTCAATCAGTCACGGAGGAAAGTTCCTTTCAGGAATTTTTGTCGACCGCTGAACTTGCGGGTACCGAATTCCAGGCTGAGAAATTGAACGTTATGTTCGTAAACCCCAAAAGTGGTATCGGGCTATTGTCCAAAGAGGAGAAAGCAAAGGTTCTCGAGTCTCACGAGCAGAATAAAATGCTTCTTAAAATACCGAGAAGACCCGTATGGGATCATACCACCACCGCGTCCGAGCTCCAGGTCAAAGAAAAGGAGGAATTTTTGGAGTGGAGAAGGCAGTTGGCTCTTCTTCAGGAAGAGGGAGGCCTGATGCTTACCCCATATGAAAAGAACTTAGAATTCTGGAGGCAATTGTGGAGAGTTGTTGAAAGGAGCGACGTCGTTGTACAGATTGTAGACGCGAGAAATCCGCTGCTATTTAGGTGCGAGGACCTTGAGGTTTACGTCAAAGAAGTTAACAGGGAAAAAATGAACCTGATTCTGATCAACAAGGCTGATTTTTTAACAGACGATCAGAGAAAAGTTTGGGCTGATTATTTCAGCGGAGAAAATGTCCGCGTTGCTTTTTTCTCAGCCACTTTAGCTGCTGATGAAGAAACTGATGATGATCAGGCGGCCGAAAATCAAAGCCAGAATGACACAGATGAAAAGAATAGCGACGAGGATGAAGAGAGCAGCGAAGACGAGTTTCACGAATCTGAAGACGATTCTGAAACTGAATACGAAAGCGCCGAAGATAACTCAGTTAAGACGGTGGAAAACGATCGTGGTGATGCGGTAGACGATACTCCAGCTTCCAAAGAAGCTAAAGAGGAAGGAGAAGCCCCTGATGAAAGTAGCTCCCAAAATCCAGAGTCAGAGGGTGAAGAGAAATCAGATTCTCCGATAGAAAATTCCCCGCAATTGTTGGCGAGAGAAGAACTGATTGAACTATTGAGAAATATTTATAAGGGGAAGACGTATCAGCCAGGAATTACCACCATTGGATTGGTCGGTTATCCAAACGTTGGTAAAAGTTCAACGATAAACGCGCTTCTGATGGACAAAAAAGTATCAGTTTCAGCAACGCCCGGAAAAACCAAACACTTTCAGACCATATTTCTGGACAAAAATCTCCTTTTATGCGACTGTCCGGGTCTGGTAATGCCTAGCTTCGTTTGCACCAAGGCAGACATGATTCTAAACGGCATATTACCCATCGATCAAATGCGAGACCACGTCCCTTCGGTTACTTTGTTGGGAACCTTGATACCCAGACATGTAATCGAGGACCTTTATGGCTTCATGCTGCCTCCTCCCCTGGAAGGAGAAGACCAAACAAGGCCACCGACTGCTGAGGAGTTGCTAAATGCATATGGCTGTAAGTTTCAGGACTTGGTTCTGCGTCACGTCCTTAAATCTGCCCTTATAATTCCGGTTTTTAATATCTTGCAGATAACAGAGGGTTCATGACGCAAAATGGTCAACCGGATAATCCCAGATCCGCTCGTTATGTGTTGAAAGATTATGTGCATGGCAAATTGTTGTATGCTATGGCGCCACCGAACCTGGCGCAGGAGGAGTTCCACAAGTTTCCCGAACGCCAAAGACTCGGTGTATTGGACAGAGTCTTACCCCCCAGAGCAGCGAGGGCTGTGAAAGGGGTCAGATACACAACTGACGACCTGGATAAGGCCTTTTTTCAGAAAACTGTATCCGGCGCTCACATCAGAGGCAAATTGGGAAAAACCGGAGGCCTGCCTGTTAAAATTGGACAAAAGTGAGCCGTTGGTTTTATTTATATTAAATTTCAGCTTTATTTGAAACGATTTCATTATCAATTTGACTAATAAAACTCAACCGATTGAACAGCGGACCGGAATCGTTGATTGGCTCGACATCGACTCTAACTGTGGATGCGAAGCCGTGGAAACATATCAACAAACACTCGAATAAGAAGAAACGCGAAAAGTCAAGAAGAATTTACGCTCATCTTGATCAGCACTGAGACATTCTATTATTTCAGAGACTTGTTGTTAAATATTTAATGATTTATCATTATCATCATCGATATCGGAACTTTTGAGGCTTTACATTATCATATATATATACACTTGAGATTAATGATGTAAATTACACCATAGTGTAATATAGTAATGTAATAGTACTCAAACCAGCAGCTTGAATTTTGTAATGATGAATAAAATGTAAATAACCGAGGGTTTTTTTTCTATTCGAAAATAGAGTTTGTTTGGATTGGAATCATTGAACCTGTCCCTCCGTTCGAATTTCCGTTTTTCGAAT
Source organism: Tenthredo livida (assembly GCA_963992785.1). NCBI lineage: Eukaryota > Metazoa > Arthropoda > Insecta > Hymenoptera > Tenthredinidae > Tenthredo > Tenthredo livida. The sequence continues at coordinate 40,754,559 of OZ023065.1, forward strand.
CTCCTTTCTATTGATAATTATCATAAATCCAGGAATAAGTAAAGACCTTCTCTGAATGAAGTATCACTTGGTAATGATTTAGGTATATCGGTTTTCTGAGACTGATAACTTGATCATGTTTTTAGAATATATTTCTAACTCCGTACTACCATATAAATTATACAATTGTTATTTTACATTAAATTGATCGGCGATTACTCCCCATATGAAGCGAAAGTAAATTCCGTAGCACCCTCGCTATACTTATCCTTAATAATAACAACTGAGAAATTAAAATTAAAATAAAAATTAAATATTTCTAACTTATGTTAACTTATCGTCTAATCCCAAGATCTCCAAAACGAAATTGTCGAAATTTAAATTCAGTTTAATCAGTAGAAAAGCACCGTGTGCAATATCGGCCTTGCACACTTTGATTCAAAGTCGTGAAGCAGTTCGTCTATGTCATTATCCAGATCGTCGCTGTTGGATAGCTGAAACCATTGAATATAATTAGTTTGATCATTAAATTAAATCTTGATCATAAAAATTCTTTGTCTTGAAAAACAATCTCTAATTTTTTACCACTGTGACTAGTTCGCATATGAGAAACGAGCCGACGGTGGCCTCTTCGTGGTTGTCCTGAATGTCTATATTGATTAGATGTACGGGTTGGTTATCTTCAGGAGTTCTAGACTCCATGCATTCAATGACTTGGTCGTAAACCCGCTCCTCGCACGTCACTAAAATGTCAAATTTATCTTTAGAAAGTTGGAAGCGTTCAGGTCTCGGCTTTATCCGACGGTTTCTATCCAGCATGTGAAGAAGTCCGTTCTGCGTGTAGCTAAGATATTAAAATTAAGGAAAAACATGTGGTTCGTTTCATTTTGATACGTTAAGATCATCGGACTAGTCAATTGATTCGTACGCCATAACTCCGCCACCGATCATTCAAATGGCACCAAATTTTGCGTGAATATTTAAGGCAGTTATGTGTACCGTGTGAACTACGGAAAATTCATTTTACAAATGGGAAGTGTATCTTTTCACAAAGATTGACTTCATTTGTCGCCATTGTAACGTTTGCTAATTCTATCTATGCATTTATCTCAAAAGTTTTTTGGCCAATTTCAATATCCTTAGTTCACACTGTGCAGAAATGTCCGTTAAATGAGTTCGTCGAATCTGAACACTGTGGGTGCATTAGTTTTCATGTAATCCTGTACGCAGTGCGACGTATGTATGTATGTATTAGCAAAAATGTTTACAAAACGCTAGACGCTGAAGAAGAAGTGAATGAATTAAGGCTGATAGATTATTAGGATACTATTGTTTGTCCTTGGTCAAAAGATCGTTGTATATTTCCTCGTACGAAGTTCCAAATTCGTAAATGTTGGGTCTATCCGGAGCATTTCCTGGTAGTTTCACCTTGTCTCCAGTCCCGAATGATTTGACATTGAAACCCTTTTTGCTGTAACAAAAATTGTTCGAATGAAAGATTTGAATTGATGAATGATTAAAACGTGGATCGTCCTCGGTTTTAACGGGCGGAATTCCAACCTCAAATCCGATTTAAGAGGTCGATTAAAATTACCTTAAAAACGCGTGAGCTTCCATGCTCCGGTTCATGTTGCTAGAACATATTACTGCAACGCTTACAGTATTCGGTACTGGCATAGCTCAAGCGTTTGTTCGATTTTATTCGGTAATAAGATACGGGCTGACGACCTAACCTCAAAGTCCGAAGACTTTTGTTATTGTTTTTGGAATTTATTATCACGTGCGATTATTCTAACTGAAGAAATTTCGATTGATCATATAATTCGGGCCTCAGACTAAGCTTCTCGATTATTTTATGGTATAAAAGGCGAAATTTCTTCAGCTAATGACCGGTTTGGGACAGATTGGGTTTCTCGCGTCACTTGCGTGACTGTAAAGTGTAAAGTAGTGTAAACGTCACAAGAGAAGTTTTAACCTAAGAGGTGGCGCCATCTTAACGGCGGATTTAGGCACTAGGTTTTTACCCGACTACGATAAATGACCATATTTCGTCTCTGCAACGCGGGGAGGAAGTAACCAATTTTTCACCAGGGGGAAGAAAAATTCATTTCCAACGCGCGAAATAAATCGATCGATTCTTGAAATAGGAACCTAAAACGTTCCTAAAATCAAATACATATTTCAGTTCTTCTGCATTGCATAATATCTTCCAATTCTATAATTCCTTAAGTATATTATGATGTGAATCAGCATTGATCGTTCTAAACTAATAGATAACGACTTGATCAAATTTACTTTTTTACCCGCAAATTTTATTTTTTACCCCCAAAATTTACTTTTTTACCCGCAAATCTACTTAATTTTTACCCGCAAATCTACTTAATTCTTACCCGCAGATTTACTTTTTCATCCGCAAATTTTACTTTTTTACCCGCAAATTTACTTTTTCACCCGCCAGTCTACTTTCTTACCCGCAAAATCACTTTTACGCGGTAGTTTTTGAAACTTGGGTATAATTATGTATACCATGTATAGGATAAGGTGTATAAAGAAATGATAGGAATCAATAAATAATGCTAAATGTAATAAATTATTCGTTATATTCTTGTATCGTTACACAGAAACGCAGGTGGCTTTACAATCCGCTGCTCCTCAGCAGCGTTGATAAATAAAGCTGATATAGTAGTATATATATAATGATAGATATACGTACTGCAGCTTAAGTGCGGGCAGTAAAAATGGTTGAAAATGAGAATAGTATAGATAAGATATATTTTTTTTTTTTTTTTTACAAAATCATTATCAACCATATTAAACGAGGTCTCCTCCTATCTGGAATGTTGTCTCTAGTTGATACGTATCCTTATATACATACGATTAATTAGAAACAGTAATATCTATAATTATAATAGATACACATATCTATTAGTATGTATGTATATAACTATTATTTATAAATAATTACAACTACCACGTATCTTTGCGCTACGTGACAGTATATCACTTCATTTATACCGTCGGATTTGTACTTAAATTAATATTATTTGGACAGAGTTTTATTAAGCCGGCTGTCGAGAATCGCTGTCTGCACATGCTTACAAGGATTAAATTATTATAAGTTATTCCGGATAATCTATCAATTTATTTCACGTTAAAACTGAAATAAAAATAGATTAAATCGCGAAAGCTACTGCAGTACCTACCTACATCATTTTTATATATTTTTTGTCTGATGTTGTTTCTCTTAATTCTGTTTTTGGTATAATAGCTGGTATACATACTATACAGGAAAGTTTATTACAATATAATATAATATAATATAATATATAATATATGATACTCCCTGTACAGCATGCGCAGACTCAATGATTCGAATAGTTGTTCATTCACATTATCATAGCACCGATCTATTGCCTGCGAAATGATCGATAGCTAATAAGTTATAAATTTTTTTCTGTCTCTCTCTCTCTAGTGATCACACTTTCGCTATAGGCATAATGTATATATATAGTCTCTACTACTGACTATTAAATTACAGTTTAAATAACACTACGTAGGCCTTTTGATTTTGCTTAAGATACTGCTTAACACCCAGTTAAGTTTCACCTGATGCAACGTTATAAAACTACGTTTATTTTTTTTTGTTATTTTTTTGTTTTCTTTCTCTTTTCTTTCTAATACGCTAAGAAGATATATCATTAATATATTATTATTATTATTATTATATATATTTATATTATATCATATATTAATATGTAGTATTTTATTTTATTGTATTATATTATATTATGTTATAATATATGTTATTAAGTTCACGTTGTTTTCGAATGGCCCCAATCTGGAAGAAGAAGATCATTAAATAAATCGGAACTCTAGTATTTTGGATAAAATTTCAAAATGAAAGTTTATCACTTTATGGAGTAAAATGTTCGAACTTGCCGATTGCGGAATTGCTTGATGCGTTATAATTCGTAGGCTTGATAATAGTGAGAGAATTTGAACAGTTGAGTAACGGTCGAAGCGCCTTCGCCGTGTGCGAATGTGTGCAGCACTCGCACACTGACGGTTGCGGGAGAAAAATATGTTCCAATTATTCAACTTTTGAAACTTCGACGAGTCGAGACCCAGTTATTCGTCCGCTCCTCTCGGCGTATACCTTTAGCGCCAAAAATTCGGACGATATAACGTTCGCCGGCCCCTTCAAGGATCACCCCCCGGTGGTCAACGTCCACCCATCACCCTTAATCTTCTGCCGTTCATTTCTGAAAAGAAGAAGAAATAAAAATAAAAAACAGAAAATAGTGTATTATGCAACAAGTGCGTAAAAATTTTACGCACGTGTTTCATATGATATTTTTCTCACCTCCGGGCCGAAAGCGACAACTTTCGTCCCACTGCGCGGAACGAAGTTCCCGTTTTTCGGCTCCGTCGATGCGAAAAATCGTATACACTCCTCGGGCAGTAAATAAGAAAGCTCCAGATCACATGTTTGTCGATCTCGGCTTCGCCTCGGACGACAATTACATGTGATCTGGGACCTTCCTTATTTTACTGCCCTAGGTATGTAATATACTATTTCTCACCTCCGGGCCGAAAGCGACAACTTCGTTCCGCGCAGCGGGACGAAAGTTGTCGCTTTCGGCCCGGAGGTGAGAAAAATCGTATACACTCCTCGGGCAGTAAATAAGAAAGCCCCAGATCACATGTTTGTCGTCCGAGGTGAAACCGAGGTTACATGTGATCTGGGACCTTCCTTATTTTACTGCCCTAGGTATGTAATATACTATTTCTACACAGTGTGCGTAAAATGAAATTTTACATACTATACCGAAAATAGTATATTACATACCTAGGGCAGTAAAATAAGGAAGGTCCCAGATCACATGTAATTGTCGTCTGAGGCGAAGCCGAGGTCGACAAACATGTGATCTGGGGCTTTCTTATTTAATGCCCGAGGAGTGTATACGATTTTTCACATCGACGGAGCCGAGAAACGGGAACTTCGTTCCGCGCAGCGGGACGAAAGTTGTCGCTTTCGGCCCGGAGGTGAGAAAAAATATTATAATACGTAAGGAGAAGCTATCTTATTATAGAACTTTATTTATCTGCCGAATGAAGACGATCTCATATCTTTCCATTCGTAAGATTCATTTATGATGAAGATAAATACATCAGCCGTAATATTCCTTCTTCTTAATTATTATACCTTTTCTTCGGCGATGCTACTGGTCGATGGCATCCTCTGCGATGGGTCGAGTCTCCTTCGCCTCTCCTCCAAGGCATCGGCGTCTAGGCTTAACGTCGGTTGAACCGTTTGAGGAGCAACCGAGGCGTTAACATGTCGGGTTTTGATCAGTGGTGGGTTTCGGGATTGCGGTACAGCAAAGGCCCTACGTAGGGCACCTCTCGGTGGTGATGGTGGTGGATATGATATACCTATAACGAAGATGGGCTCGGATGCGATTACTGATTCCTCTGATCTTAATTGAATCATTAATGAGAGACGAAACTCCGCGGTGGTGACGAGGCATAGAGATATTGAGATGAAAATCGGGGCTGGGAGATATTGCATTACTTTTAATTGATCAACTAGGATTGATCACTCTACTAATACATCGCCGCATGTGTATATGTATAGTATGTATAATAATTACTAGCACGAGCGTATAATCGTAATTATTTCCATTCTACTATAGAGATCAGTGTTTCCGTTAGGTATATGACAATAGCGGTACGTAAACGGTATACCGTTTAAATACCATTTATATCGGCGTGAAAATGTTCGTATAACACATTACGACGAACAAAAAATACGTTCTTACAATGTAAAGTGTTGCATAATGTGAGTACTTTTTACGATAATTTTAATTCCAGATGAATACGTTCATTTAAATATACAACCTACTTTTTGACTGACTCGTAACTCGATATGATAAATAATTATTCGTGATCATAAAAGACATATTTATATGTTCTATCGACGCTGCTTACGGAGACTAGCACGTTTCAGATTTCTTACGAAAACTAGCACGTCTTGATATTAACTACGAAGACTAGCACGTTTCGATATTTACCACGAAGACGAGCACGTTTCGATATTTACCACGAAGACTAGCACGTTTCGGATTTCGCCGCGAAGACTAGTATGTTCGTCGAACTGAAACGAATATTATTTCTATTTTGTAACATTTTATCATTCTCTAACTGTGTACTGTAAAATATACAAACGACATATTGAAGTTATTTAACAAATGTTCGAATAATTTTTTCGGTCGCTTCACAATGAATCAATCAGAAATTTAAAACATTTGTAAAGAACCTGTGAAAAAAGCATCAATTTTTCCAATCCCTCCACGACAACACAATTTCGAGAATATTTATAAGTTTACTTTGATGTAAAAGAATGCACTTCTACATCCGTGAATTGACTTTCATTCCGACCATCGCACACCGCACAAATCTTCAGAAACTCCTCGTTACAATAATCAAATCATGATGGTTTTCGCGGAGATAACTGAAACGTGCTAGTCTTCGTGGTGAATATCGAAACGTGCTAGTCTTCGTGGTAAATATCGAAACGTGCTAGTCTTCGCGGTGAAATCCGGAACGTGCTAGTTTTCGCGGCGAACGCCGTAACATGCTAGTCTTCGTGAGAAGCCGAAACGTGCTAGTTTTCGTAAGAAATCTGAAACGTGCTAGTCTTCGTAAGCAGCGTCGCTATATACTCAATCATGCAATATTCATCGCATAAAATTTACCGATACTTTATCCGTCAACAAAATCTTCGATAGATACCTACATCTATCTTCCGTAAAAAAAAATAGTTGCGAGAATGCGGCGGCAGGCTATTAGAAAGCGCCATCTGTATAGGCGAGGAGGAATCTTTCATCTTGAGCGCAAATTGGTAACGGAATCGAGTTACAGGTTTCATTAACACTAATCACAGCAGAGTCTCCCTATTAACGTGCGGTTGAAACCGTGCCCGTGAGTTGGTCGAGAGAGACAGAGAGAGAGAGAGAATGATTTTATGGAAGCCTCCCACCACTGGAATTTGCTGCGAAAGGGTCCGACGTGCATTTGCGCAGACGCTGTACGCATATCAAGGTTTTCAGTGGGGGAACTTACTCTCTCTCTTCGCGGAGTTGATACGGAAAAAAATGAGGGTAGACGCTATTATACGAGGAAGCGTTATCGTAGAGACTCTACTGTACTTTCCATACCATCGCGATACTACTATCATAGCCATAAACATCAAGAAGATGGGAGTAAAGGAAGAAGGTTTCTGAAATGATTCATTCACATTTAATTCAAACATTTATGTGTTGCTTGCAAGACTTCATAAGGTCTATAAAGTCTTTATCAAGCTGGATTTAACTACAGATTAGTGCGCAAAATAATCAATAGAAGTAAATACCGAAGCAGCAATACAGTATAAAGAATATGTCACTATGAAAATTTGTGAAATAAAGACTAAATTTCGGCACAATACGTGAACTAAATTATTGAAATACCTCGATGTCCGGGCGACAGAAGAGTATCTTTGCTTTTCGTGATCTGTGGTACGATCAGGAGTGAGTTAGGTGGCGTTGGAGACACCGTAGACGTTTGCGGGGAGGTCGCAAGGGTCAAGTTTGGCAAGGATTGACCCAAGCCAGAATACGCTGGTACTTGAACACTGAGAGTGTTCGGGGTCGGTGATTTGCAGAGTAGAGATCGCCTGCGAAAATAATGAAGTGGTACACCTAGTATAGTATGCAGGATATGTGAATAAACAACAACTCAATTTCTTGTCTCGAATTGTTTACCTGACTTGCAAGGGTCTGTGATTGTGCCCGGGGGCGGTCAGGTCGCTACCACCCTCCTCTGAAGAAACGCTCGAGGCACGTGGAGGCTCGTTTGTTTCCACGCTAACGTTTCGGCTTGGATTGTAGCTCGGCACAAAACTACAGCTGCCTGGGGATACACCCTCCATCTCCATACTGCCGCTATCAAAATTAGTATGAAAGTTTGGGGGCCAGATGCAGTGATGTGATGGAGATTGGACCAGCAATGCATTAAATATCAATGAAGAAGAAGAAGAAATGACATTTTTACCTGTGGCTGTGTGCCAGACTGCTGACTCGCGATGCTCGACTGCTACCACGTGGAGTACGTCCCATAGCACCCTCGACATCTTCGTTTTCGAAGTCTCCATCTCCTAGATAAGTGCTAGCCTGTCTGCTAACCGGAAGTGTTGGGCCAGTGGCGGCGCCGATAGCAGGAGGCATTTTAATGCGGGCAAATTGTTGCTGGGCTTTTCGTAGAGATTCGACCCAAGACTGGATTCATTGTGAACACAAGACACAAGGGATGAAGAAATTAAAGCACCTAGTTCAATTTTCCGAAAATTCCTCCACGGTTTATGACTCAAACGAATCATGAACGAAAAATTGACTCACCTTGGCCAGTTTCGGCTCACCAGCGCTGAGAATCAGAGCAGCACAAGCAGCCCCGTAGTCGTTCAAGTAGACCAAACCCAGACTTGAGGGTTCCTTGAGTTCATTTACGCGGATACGGTCCACGACGTATGGCTGCCGGACTATCCTTAGACCTCCAACAGCCACACCACCTCCTCCAGCCCCACTACTAGAAGAGGTCTTCTTCGTGGACGGCTTGCAGACCAGCAGCATATCAGTTAGCAAAAGGACTCGCACTTCCATCTAGAGATATGAACAAGTTTCGTTTAAAGAGGAAATAAAATGTCCATCAGATGTCTGATCACAGATTGCATTCCGTTTTCATCAACCATCGCTCTTCAGGGCTATACCGTCTGTGCTCTTCAATTTCCTGCAGATATTACACACCTTGCTGGTAGCACCGTCTCTTAGTTTGAACTCCCCTTCCCTGAGGAGAGTCCTTGGGGTGTCTTTGGGACAGCCAGGCATGGGTGCAGTCATGATGTCGAGATTACTATGTGCCTTGACGAGCCTGTCTAATTCCTCGTCCCTTGACTCGACGACATCGTAATTTTCTAAACGTGCAGCAGCACTTGCAAGTCGAGCAGTTTCCTCGCTACGTCTAAGAGCGGCGTTTACCGAGGCGACAAATTTGTCTACTGATTTTATCTGCACAGAAAATTACTGGCTCAGAATCTCGATGTGAAAATGAGCAGACGTTACATATTTAGCCTGAGAGAAGTGGCCTACCATTATCGTCAGCTCTGAACGCTGCTCTTCGCTCTCCGTATTTTTGTGGACGGCTTTCAGGAGGAGGGAATATTTGGTCAACCTCTGCATTGGTTTTACGAGGATATCCAAAAGCCTCAACCGGTTGCAGTCCTTTTGCGTTTCGCACCACTGCAGGAGAGAAATTAAGCTTAGAGAAGCTAGCAGTAAACAATTTCATGGAATCATGCGAATTTCCATACATTTCGTTCCTTTACAATTCTCTTCACTTCGAATATGTTTATGAAAAATATTCTTCTGTGAAAAGAAATGCTCTACATCCCTGTATTAATCAGTTGAAAAGGTGCCCCAGTACGCACCCTAGGGCAATAATAACTTACTGAATGTTTATAACGGGACATAAAACTCGTGTTTTATAAAAATTTGATGCTTTTAGCGTGTTTTGAATATGTCTACGCAATAAAAAAGGTCCTGTCACACAGTAGAAGTGTGAAAACATTTATTTTCTTCCTATGCATTCGCAGTATACAATATCCACTGTGCGAAACGTCAGGAATGAATGTTGAACAAAGTTGGTATTTCCGCACTACTCTTAAGCTCCTTAGAGCTCCTAAGCTGCACAGAGTTTGGTTTAATAAAGAAATTGCGAAACTTATCGCAGGGTCGATTCTTGGAGAAGTTAAAATTGCTCCTATAAGGCTCGAAAAATTCATGACTTCACTACGTTGTTTCATGGATATAATAAACTGTCGGAACACATAAACGAGTGAGAGAAAAATCGATATTCTTGAGGTCCGATCCGTGCGTGCTGTTAATTGACGTAGTAGTTCACCACATATTATCAATCAAATCGTTCTATTTCTTGCTCGCTAATAATAAACGCGTACAAAAATAGGAAACATGTGAAAAGAAAAGAAGGTGAACATTTTTCCTGATAATCAAAACTCGTCGTGTCTGTCTGCACATACTCGCTCCTGTAACATCCTGGATACGGTAGATACAGCAGCATCATACCGGTACCTACTCCGTTGTCGTGGTTACGGGCACTTTCGCATATCATTGTCCCGTTCTCCAAGTCTATTGACATTGTGCAATAATAGGGTGCGGAGGTACGTACATACGCAACGTATAGAGGAACTTGAAGAGGGATATAAACGAGGGAGAAATATAGTCACGACAAAGCCAGCAGAAAACACACGCACTGACGTATACATATTGGATAGAAAATTTCATCAAGTTTACAACGATGAAACCTATACTCACCACAAGATAAGCCGTGAAGAGTTCGTTGTCGTTGAGACGGTCTCTGCAGTATTGTTGGCACTGACTCTGCTCGGCACAGTACCTTGAGTATGGAGCAAAAGTTTGTTCGAAGGTTTCAAAACCGAGTAAAAGGTCGCCAGGGTCGAGTGGTAGCCGGGTTATTCTCGCGGCGTGAACCATCCCGAGTAAATGTTCGCCCCAAAAGAAACGGTTAGCCGCATATATGTCGGGAATGTTGCCGAAGAGCTTCGCTCGGTCTACTTCGATCAGGATTCCGTAGGCCTGAAGGCTGCAGAGGCAAGCCATGAAGAGCTGGAATCAACGTCGAGGGTCAGACTCGAGGGCGTAACGGTTCGCTGAAGCTAGGTAAACCGATTTTGGAAGAGAAAAAAACTGCCATTCTTACGTCAGTAACAACTTTTAACGTCTTGATGTACGCCACTTCCGTTTGCGCCAATTCCCAAAGCGCGGTTTGCTGCTGTTGCTGCTTTTCCGAAAGACGATCAGACACGTCGACGATATCTCGCCAGTCATCCTCCAGGTCGTAGAGACCTTTGGGATTATGTGGGTTTACGTAATTTACATTTATCGAACATTACCGCACATTCAAGTGGCGCGTGACGGGCTTAAACATCTCCGAATTTTATATAAAATTGACAAATGCTTTAATGAAACGAAATACAAACTCTTGAGATTCGTTGAAATTTTGTCTTCGTTTCGTGGGGTAGACAAAAAAGTCTCATCTCGCATAGGCTCGACGTAACAAAGACGAGAATATGTATTCTGTTCCAAAGATCGAAGTTGAAGTCTCGCGAACTTAATGATATTCCATAAAAATGTGATATAATGGCGCGTCGTTCTGAACCATCTAAAGTTTCCCCCGATTTAGAATTCGGGGCTAGTAATGGCATGGATTGAAGAAGTTTTTCGGTAAGTCTTAGTGCGCAAAAAACATAACGGACAAGCCAGCTAACGGTCGATATTGGGAGATAGAAACAAGACTTTGCTGTTAGCAAAACTTGACGAGGGTCAATAGGTGTTTTTGCAAGATTCGTGAACAGTGTTTCAATACTTGTATGTAATTTCATGATGTGAATCACACTCAAAGAGATTTATATGGAGTTCAACAATAATTCTGGAAAAGAAATCGCAACCAGAAACACATTGCTGTCCAACCATAGTAATTTCTTTCAGCGCAGCTGCAGTTTACCAATTTTAATAAAAATTCGAGATGTTGAGCCGAATCGAAGTATTTTACAAATAAGTCACCCTCACCCTCTTCGTCGGAGTCGCGATCGACAACGAAGGGTAATTGAATGTCTGTGAGTCGGGGAACCCCGTGTTTCGTATATTCGTTTAGCTGTTCGACAAGGGATTCCATCTTGGTGCCCTTCGTGTTGGTGAAGAAACCGCTCCATCGCTGCTTACTGGCCTTGAGGCCAGCTGCCCCTGACGAAGTCTTACCACTAGCGGTGGATCCCACAACGGTTTGAATTTCTGAATCGACGCTTGAATCCTCCGTCGAGACGCTGAAGAATCGCCCGCTCCTTCCTCGCCCGCTCTGCTAATGGTATCATAGTATCCAATTATCACCATGATTCGGAATTTAAGTATTGAAAGATGTATCTTTCGTACGAATTACAGAATTCACGGAAGGACAGGAACATCCTTCAGGATGAATTTATTCGTGATTTAAGAATTGAGATTTCTTGATCTCGCATGTCGTTTCCAGGGCATGCATTTGGCATATACCTATACATGGAGTAATGCGCCCTTTATATGCGGTCCTATATTCATTTATTTTTCCAATCAAATTTGGAATGGAACGTCATGGAAGAGGAGATATGGGTCCATCGATTGATGTCCTGAACGTCAACTCCAGAAAAAGCAACGCTATGGTATCCGGCGCATATACTATATAGATTTGGTCTGAAAAGTCGTTGCTGCAGCGCTTTCCACTATATAGTAAGAGAAATATTTGGAAAGGAGAATTCCAAGTGCTCCCATCCCTATGCATGTAAAGTACGATTTATTTTATTCATGATATTCAAAGTGAACAGTTATACAAACAGAAACTGCTGCACCATACTATATCTGCGAACATGGAAGCCAAAACGTCCGTTCGTCCATTCCGCGAATAACTCTCAACGGTTTTTACTAAAATTCGCCACCTAAAATATCTATGGCTCTTTCCAACTCTTGAGGTGCACTGAGCTTTTTCGTCAATTTGATGCGTCATAAAATGATTTTGAAAAAATTTCAATTCCCGGCTTATACATAGAAGCTACCTAATAATTCAAAGGATGGATATAGGTATGTGCAGCTGTGATGAAAAACTGGGTTATTGGAAAAATTCTTTTGGGGGAATATTGTTGCTCGTTCAAAAACATCCCCATAAAAAATGAGAATCGTAAATACCACCGGGGGTTGTTCGGGCGTACGTACGTCGTTTGAAAGTTCAACGGCACCGGGCTGAAACGGACTTTATTCCCCCCCTTCTATCGCGTAACACTAATGTACTATCCAATCTGCCCCGCCTTGTGCTCTACGCTAGCTGAGCTGAGCTCGTGCTAACATTTAGGGGTGGTAGAGCGTATCGGGGTAAGTGCGTAGCGCTTGGGGAGCTGGAATCGCTTGCGTAGGCACAGCCTCGTGGCGCGGTGGCCGTGACTCGTCGGCGCGAACGTGGGCTGTGATCCGTGCAGAAGAGAGTATACCTAGGATCTGGTGGCAGAATCGCTCTGGTTGATCGTAGATCGAAATCTGGACATTATACCGTCCATCCCCGTTCGTTGAGAGCAGAACGTGATTAACAGGCTGACCATATCCTGGGCCATCTACCCTTCGCGGCATTTAGTCCTTACGCAATTCGGAGTTTTCCCACTCCGCTGCACCACCCAAATTTTCATAAAACGCAAATCCCTGCATGCAGGTTTTTTTTTCTTTCCTTACTTCATAGTTTTTTGAGTTTTTAAAAAGTTCGTAATCGATGGTCGCATCATTTTTTTGGAATATTTTAGTCCAAATGAAATTTTGCGAATCGATAGCTATAGCGCTTTGAGAATCTATAAAGTATATGTTTAAGATCTGAGTTTCTTTTTTTAAACCCTCGCTATAAGCAGTGTAGTCGTTCTGTAGTTGTTGCTCTCTATAAACTCGTGGAACTTGCTCTAATCATATTGTAGCCAAGGGGCATAGCACGAACTGTTAGTATATAATCCATTCGAGTTCAGACAGTTTGAAATTAATTGGCTTATTCTATAGCTCTTCGTATACATACATATATACATGAATTAATACAAAAAAAAAAAAAGAATAAAAAAAAAAATAGCGTATATTTTATGCTCCTGACTAATAGCAGCTGGCACGAATTTTTTTTTCTCACTAGTCGCAGATATTTATTCGATAAAAATTTCAAATCTATAGATAAAAAGTGAAAACAGAAAAAAAAAAGGCTAACAACTTTAGAATATGGATCGAACGGTTGGGCAGTCATACGATTGAATACAGTGAAGCTTTTGTGCGCGGTGGAAATCTGTTCCGTATTTTCATCAGCCATCTAGATACCTATTTGGGATTATTGATCTAACCGGTAAAACCTCTATGGTATATATGTAGGTATGTATCTATGTGTGGAAGGCGGATTTGTATATAGGGATATACGAAGTGGCGAAGCGGGATGGATGAAAATGTAATCTTTTTGAAAAAAGTTTGACGAAAATTCAACTCTCGTCGCATGTTATATTCGCGAGTTGTTATACGCATCGACGTATGTATCCCCCTCGATCACACATATCGCCCATTATCGCATCTATAAGTTCCAGCCCATTGCATGCAGTCAGTGCTGGAATTATAGCATATCGAAATAATAAGCATCCCCTTTTTACCTTTTCCTTTTCACTCTCTGTTCTAATCGATATATATACCGAGAGTATTCGTGGAAACGCTTCATAGGGAAGTGAAAACCCCTGCATACAGGCAACTCGCCAGAAGTCTGACGATTAGATTTCATTTCGCATATTCCGGGCCCATCGCAGGCTACGTGGGAACAAAACCTAATCGGTTTGATGTTTGAGTTCCCTGTATGCAGGCGTCCAGTATGGAGCGTTTCCACGAATATTCCCGGTATATAGGTACATACTAAAGCACAAATATATCGATGTATGTATGAATAGCTGCAACTTGCAAGCACGAAATGGCAATCAATTACATACACACATACGTGCTGCAGCTTTGATAAAGAGGTAAATTGGCGCAATAACAAGACTCACCCCACTAGCTTTTCGCAAGGATACGTTCTGATTACTCTTTTGAATAGCCGTTCGTGAACTGCAAGCTCTTTCGTCTCTGGCTGAAACAAAAAAATAAAATAAATGAATAAAATCGTATTGTTATAGCGGATTAATTTTCTTTCTCTCTCTAATTCGACCCTCTATTTGCAAATTAATTAACACCTTGGAGCAATTTTCTAATCGTTGAGCTCACGCGGGTGGTAAAAAAAAAGAAAGAAAGAAAAAAAAAAAATTCCACGAACCTTATCTTGCCCTTGTCTTGTATACAGCGGGAGCCTCGCCCCTAATTTTATTAATTTATAGCATTGGCTGAGCTTTTGCGGTTGTTGGATTTTGTGTTTCGTCCCGTGGCTTATTTAGCTTTTATAGCCGTTTGCGTGACAGCGAGAAATTCGCTGTGTTGTATTTCGGGGGAAAAAGAGCTGGGCGCCGGCGAAGGGTGGAGGGGGTGTTATGGGATTCTATTTTTTGATTCACGAATACGTATTTTTCAAACCGCGGAATACGCGTGACGAATAAAAATTTGATAGGTGAATAAAAAAAAGAAGGTATATAGGTACACGTATATGTATTATATGCATGTAGGTGACGATCTGATCCCCTAAACTCCGAGCGTAATAACTAGGTAATAACCCTGCGCAGTGAGCTTTTGACAATCAGTTTTCAAGTACAATGCAAACTTTGCTTTAATAAGCGGTTATTACGACAGAAATTTTCAAGTGCTTCGTTGTAAGTGCTTTACGGTTTTAAACTCTCATATTATATTATTATATTACACAACGAAAAATATATATTATACCTATAGTATAACGTCGATATAATTGAAACAGAAGGAAAATTCATAAATTATAGATAAGTTCAAAATTTCAAAACAGTACACAGTAAAAATTTTTTTGTACAATTTAAGACACAGGTTTGCCCGAGTCGAAATTTTTCCGGGTCTTCCGACGTCCTTTCAACGTTCTCAACCTCAATTCTTTTGATGTTGAATTTTTCCGCCGAATTTTCAACCTGTTTTCAACCAATCTTAACCTGATGGTGCTTCCACGTCGAAAATACTACAACGGCTACCAAGAAATTCAACCTATTCTCAACGTTTATGACCTTTTCCCTCGTTCAACGTACATTAAGTCTCTTTCAACGACTTAATTAGGACATTAGTAATTAGACACAATTTTAAGATGGCATTGATTATTACCTCAAATCAAGATACAAATCACCTTATTATTAACCCCACTAATTGAGTAGTAAATTTCTAAGTGAATAAACATATTCACCAGGACAATTGATGGTTTTTATTTTTTATTTCATTAATCTATTTTTTTATTCATAATTATTTGCATTAGCGAGGGGAAAGAGGGGGAAGGGGGTAGAGAGTCGAGGAAAATCGACGTTGAAAGGACGTCGAAAGTACGTCGAAAGTACGTCCAGCTCTGACCTATTCTCAACGTACAATGTGGAAGAAGTGGAAATAACAGACGATATGTACGTTGAAAGTAGGTTGGCGAGCCCATGGGTCCATGCAGTTCTCAACCTCTTTTGAACGTCCTGAACCGACTATTGAAGGTCAGAAATCGGTCGAAAATCCCGGAAAAATTTCGACTCGGGTGTGTTAACCATTTTTTTCTACACAAAATTTGTGCGATTTCAACACAATCAGTTCAGGTCAAAAAAGTAACACTGCTTTGTGTTAAAACTAACACAAAACTATCTTGAAATCTTGTGTTGATTTGAGAGTAACATTCAGAAAGTGTTACTTTTGTGTTAGTTTTAACATAATGCTGTGTTACTTTTTTGACATAAACTGATTGTGTTGAAATAACACAGATTTTGTGTAAAAAAAGTGGTCAACACAAACTTGTGTGTTAAATTTTACAAAAAATGTTTCACTGTGTAGTCGATCAAAGTCTCATAGTTATTCTTACGCGTTGAAAAAAAGTCGCAAAATTGAGTCCGATTGAATTTCGTTTCTCATAAAATTTTTGACACATTGTTTAAATTGGCGAAACGCTGTGACGTTGCGTCGGTTTAGGATTTGAGAATGGATTGGATTTATATCTTGCACAAAATACCAATAATTTCGGTAAAATCTGTCCAACAGATATCAAGCTATTATACCGCAATGAAATTTCAAACTGTCATAATTGTTCCGACATTCGATTTCCGAATAATTGTGCTTTGTTTTCCCCCAAAAAATGTCGCTGGGCCTCGAAAAGTACCCGCTAAACAAATTTCATCGAAATCGTACACGGAGAGAAATTTATAACAGCTTCTTCTACAATAATATAGTGACTCTTCTCATACGGTCTAATAAAAAAGATACATCGCGCAAATATGGTAGTCCCTCTTATATTATATCGAAGTGCATATTTTCGTGCTCGCATTCATAACGGATGGTAGAGAAATTCATATACTCTGTGGTTTACACTCATATGAGTATGACTGACTTCCGACTAACCAGTATAGTTGACGCTCTCATACTTTCTACGAAGCGCTACAAACTAGTGTGGCGTAGTGAAATATTTCGATCGTTACAAACGCAGTTGTATGATATAGGAAAGAAATTCTTCTATTCTATCGGTGTGTACTAGTTGAGTATGATAACCTGCAGCACAACCAGTATGAGAGATGCTCTTATACCGTCTATGAAAATTTATAATACTCATGTAGTGTAATAAAGTACGCCGCATGAAGGTAGTTACAATACTTATAATACAAATTTTTATATTTTTTCTAAATTATGGGTATAGGATTGTTTTGAAAATACGAATATGAGATAAAAAATGTTGCTTTTATTTGTATTTAGGAATAAATACTTTTTACACCAGCAGTTTTGAAATATAGGTAAAACCATCACTTAAAATATCGTTACACGAGATTGAGGCACTCCCCAAATTTTCATATTTTAAATACACCCATTCAATCGCTTGTACAGTAATGTTCATTAATTCTTTCCCAATGGCCAACTTTTCCTTCTGACTTTTTCGGATACAATAAAATAAAATAATATTATATTATTTTTATAGGGGTCTATAATTATTATTCTTATAATTTCGGCCATGGGCACATGAAATACGACTAGAATGAAAACTCGTTTCCGAAAAAGTCCGAGAAAAAAGTTAACCACTGGGCAAGTATTAATGAACATTACTTTACATCAATAATCCTCGAAGATTGGGTATGATCATCGAAGAAACAATCTAAAAGCTTTTTAGAAATGAATAAAATCTCATTTGTTGCATTGAGTACTAATAACTGCACATCGACGAAGGGTCCTCCGGAATCTGGAATTATTAGAATAGAATTTTTTGTTATTCCGTCACCTCTCACGAGAATCCAGCTGGTCATATGAACAAGGGCGTCTTTTTCTGGAAGAAGAAACATTTCTCATTAAAAATATGAAACCTGAAAATATATACATAGTGTATTTTCTATGGATGATTTTTATTGGCTCGATTGAATATCTCTGAAATCCTAACAACATTCTAACATTTTCTATGTAACCGTTGACTTATAATTTTCTTACTAATTGCGGAAATGTTCGATCCATTTTACCCTTCTAACAATATTATATATTCACTTCGCATGTACGTTGACCATACACGGGACATTCTTAAAACATTTTTTACATTAACACTTAAAAAAGCAGCTCGCTTGTTTGTCGGGACTGATTTACTATGATCTTAATACGATTAAAATTACATTTTTCATAATTACCGACATGTCATGAGTTTCAAGCAACGCACTAGGTCGGAGATGACCTGAATACAGTTAGAAGGGTGAAGAAAGATCTGACATAAAAATTTGTAAACTCACTTACTTGATTTTCTCAGCTTCGAAAATTCACGTGCACTTCACTGGGGTAGTTCAATCTCAAATGGTACAGAAAACAGAGACGAGTCAGTTACTAACCCCACCGCTATGTTCATTTTGAGAGCTCCTCTGCTACAGTATAGCAAACGATCTATCGCCACTATTAGCATCCGTTATACGTAAGGCTACCAGATCTGAACGAGTGCAATGCAGGACACGCCATTACTAACTAACACCCCCCCCCCCCCCCCCGGATTAATGCATGGACATAATCATTCAGTATTCATTTTTCTATTCAACACGATAAAGTAGCGTTACAATAATAGATAAATATAATATTTTACATAAGTTTGTAGTATACTCACAGTTCCTATCTTGGACTAGAATTCTCAATTCCTTAATCTTACATGTAGGTATTGCAAACATTACACAAGAAAAATCTCGAGAAAAATTAAACAGCCAAATGATTGAATAATATACCTATGGTATACGATATTGTTACTTAGTTTGCGGCGCGAACTTATACATACTTTTCCGAACTGTGGATTTTCTTCAAGATATCCGGATATTTTATATGTTTAAAAACAAGTTGAAACGAACTCGCACATAATCCAGGACAATGCAGGACAATTCTTATAAATGCAGTACGAATTCGGGGTGTAAAAAAATCCAGGACACTTACCTTAAATCCAGGACTGTCCTGCCTAATCCAGTACGTCTGGTAGCCTTAGTTATACGTATCGCGGGTGATGCTTGCGCGACTGGTGGAGCTTGCTATAGACGTATAGTATCCGCTGTTATACGAGTCGCACAAGGCCTGCTCACTATATTAGACCGCATTACATAAAATATAGCATTTGAGAAAAAAAAATTGTATGAGAAGTAATATTATATTCTATCTTGTAGATATGACGATACCGCTCAGTAATATCAAATGCAATTACAGTTTCCAATGCTTTAACTGTGGATCATGAGATTTTACACGTCACATTTTGACTAGTAATATAAGCTATGGTTCGATTTGTTAACACTATGTTACTGTTTCGTATCTGGCTGCATTATTATTTGCAATACAGTTTCATTGAAATTGCTTATATTTTTATTATACGTATAATACATGATGTTTTACCAAGTAAATGAGAAATGATATTTTTGTGAGATCTTTTCTCATACTTATGACTCTGGCGCTCAGAGTGCGCGATATCACAAAATTATTATACCAAGTATGAGAGCCTATACCACAAATTTCTCTCCGTGTACGAACCGAACGGTTGCTAAGTTGATAAAAACCCATTTTGTCTCTCCCCTTTTCAAATGCCTCGACAAATTTTTACCAGATTCAATACTGAATCTACTAATCATTCGAGGCATTTCTGCAGCGGTATTACCATGATCCTTGCAATATATATGTAGATGAAATAAAGGATCGGAATTGCGTTAGATTGATGCGCGTTTCCAGGTTTTACGATATCGGCTTATGTTAGTTAAAACCCAAACTAACTCCTGTATTTCATCGTTTCGATTGGGTTTGAACAGAAATTGCCATTATATTATATACATCTATTTGCGGAAAGCGTAAATGTCAGTTTGATTGGTAGCCCTTGGTAATCAGATGTGCTACGTAGCTTAGCTATATAATATATATACATCTACCTAAAAGGTGATTAATTAATTTGAGGTCGTATACAATTTATCTCTTCTTCAGGATCTTGTGAATTGAAGTAAAAGCAACAAACTGGGTTAAAGACATATTAATATTAATAAAAATGAGCTAAACCATAAAAGCTTATCGCATACTCGTCTGACGCACGATCGAATTGTTATAATTAAAATTATTTTTTTCTGCTTTTATATACCTCAACGCGTAAAATAATTTGCGAAAACGCGTAAGTCTCCCAGAATTCATTTATATTATATGAAGGCGCGGGGGCGAGGAGACAAGTTAATTAAATAATCTCACAGGTACCCGAATTCGTATATACCTATATATATATATGGCCAAATATAACTTATAGCAGTAACACTTCTTGCGGGTAAACCTTATTCCACAAAGTATAATTATATAATTTTAGGTAATTCTCCCTACGGAATTAGGCATCAGGTATAAGTTGTAGTATATAAGTCGCGCGGCGTCCAGTTGATTAAAGAAATTATAAGTTAGGTCTACTGTGTTAAAATTTTATCAAAAATGATGGAGCGAGTCGGAAATTATTTTTATCAAATTAAATGTCGATTAAAAATGGGGGGCCGTGGTGATGAATGAAGAATAAGGCGCCTACCGTTTATCAATAAATTACTCGACAAAATTTTTCATACAACTTACGAAGCGCGAAAACTTACCTGAATCAAGAAACATCGTCAGTATTATATTATTATAAACACGAAATTTAATCAGGCATCTGGGATTAAGACATTTTCAAAGACCCCCGTGTGTATAGCTTGTATAAAATTACATCATAGCTGATGACCAGCGAGAAAAGCGGAGGTCTCGGAGGACGGGGATTGAGGGCTGATAACCATCGTCTAATCTGATACCCGCGAGAAGTCTCCAGCAGAGTTTTCCCGAAAATGGGAAAATTCATTAAAACCTATTTAGCCTGCACCCTCCGACGCTATTATGTGTGAACTGATATATGATAGCTCTCCCCAGAAATTTCGTATCCCTATGGATATTTCCTGAAATATACAGAGCGATTCTCTGGAAAGTAAACGCGAGATGCCTGCATTGAGCAGCTCAAACATCGACGATTGCAGGGTTTCATTTATTACGTGGGAAACAAAAAATCTCGCACTTGCCTACCTTTCAGGCGCGTTACTGTCCAGAGAATCGCTCTGTATATGGGGTGATCGAATTTGACGCCAATGCAGATTCAGATTCCTTGTTACTACATGAGATTTCCCCAACAGTTACAGAGCATGAAACCAATTGGTTCAATTTATATCGCTGTCATGATTATACCAAAAATTTAATTACTACATTTTCAACTCCATTTATCTCAGCCATGCATGAACAAAATCATAACTTCCCATAGAGCATTCTACGCGCATAAATGAGCTCTTACGAAAAATGTAACACTTAAATTATTTTTGAAATTCTTAAACATGTAAAACTTTGGAAATATGCGATTTCTTTGTTCTTCTACTTGAAGGGTCTAACCAATTGCCCTGAAATTTTCACCGAAATTACTTCGAGGTGGCACTAAGAAGTGATCAAAATTTCAGCCTCACGTTTTTCTTCTTTTTTTTCCAAAAATCGGCGAAGCATGTAAAACTTGGGAAAAATGTGTTTCCATTTTTTTTCTACTTGAACGGTCTAATGGATTGCCTTGAAATTTTCAACGAAATTACAGCGAAGTGCCACGAAGAAGTGATAAAATTTCCAGCCTCCCGTTCTTTCCTTTTTTTTTGTTGCCAAAAACCGATCCGGTTCACGTGGAATACCCCATATACTATAATAGGCAAAGTAGAAATATCACGTCCAGCTTTCAGCCGGTTTTATATGATAGAGAGTCCCCACGTGCGAGTGACGTCAAATTCCGATGTTTATCAAGCAAGGAAGAGAGATCTGGTCCAGCTCAACCCTCCCTCTCCCCTGCGACAGAGTATATCTACAATTTCATTAGAGAAGGTATTTTCGTCCGTCGACCATATCCGGCTGTCCTATCCACGGTCCTTTGTAAGCTAACGTCGGTGGTACGACGAGGGTGAAACCGGCTGTGATTATTAACAATTCGCGAATCCGACGATTAGCTCGACGTTTCTAGTCGTTTGAATGTTATATGGACAAAGCTGGGCTCAAATTCGGATCCGCACGCGTTCATCGGTAATGCATTTCGGCTTTGAAAATGGCTAACGCGAATTATTGAAAAGGCGGTCTGCAAATTCATGGGATTCTGATTTTTCAATGAGCTACTATCTCGCAGGGTGACGCAGGGCAAGATTTTCCCAAAATTGTATCACTCATAGTATATGGGCAGGCCCACCAATTATATCTGTAAACGATCCGGGGTCAAAATTCCAATTTGTCTGCAATTTTGATATCTCATAGTGTGTATTGAGATGTGAAAATCTACTAAGTATCAGACCTCTAAGCCTTTCCGTTCGGGAGATACGCGTTGATTAGTCTTTCAACTTTGGGCACATTGACTTTTACATTAGAATTTTTATTCTATCTCTATCGCAAAAAAGCGAATTCGATGATGCATGTTTTTTATGTAAAAATGTCTGATCTTTCCGAACATGGAATTCGTTTCAAGTTACATTCTCAAGAACCGTAAAAATAATGCGTTATCTCGAAAAAAAAACGTGTATTTTCAACGTTCCCCAATTTTTTTTTCAAATTTGATATTTTTATCTGAAAACTTGCAGTTTTTAACTTAAGAAACTGAAATTTATTTTTGGTGCTCGAAATGGGATCAGGCGGGAGTTGCATTTATGCTTATTAAATTGAGTATAAAATGTATTTTCTGTTTTTTCTGCCAAGAATCCTCAATTTAATGAACATAAATGCGATTCCTGCCTGATCCTATTCCGAGCACCCAAAATAAATTTCAGTTCCTTCAGATAAAAACTGCAAGCGTTCAGATAAAAATATCAAATTTGAAAAAGAATTTGGGGAACGTTGAAAAAACATGTTTTTTTTTCTCGAAAAAACGTATTTTTTCGACGGTTTTTGAGAATGTAACTTGAAACGAATTTCATATTCGGAAAGATCAGACATTTTCACATCAAAAACATGTATCATAGAATTCGCTTTTTTTGCGATAGAGATAGGATGAAAATTCTAATGTAAAAGTCAATGTGCTCAAAGTTGAAAGACTAATCAACGCGTATCTCCCGAACGGTAAGGCTTAGAGGTCTGATACTTGGTGGATTTTCACATCTCAATACACACGATGAGATATAAAAATTGCAGACAAATCGAAATTTTGACTCCGGATCGTTTACAGATAATTGGTGCACCTGCCCATATATAGTTCAATGACTGACACCAATTAATTAGAATAAATCAAACGAGCGAAGATGAGGCATCTCTAAAGATTTTTCGACCTGGTTTGAGATTGGGAAAAGTCAAAAAGTGAAAATCTACGTCTATATATCGAGGGCTAAGGATCAGAAGGACGTGACCCACAGAAAACTGCGAATGCTGCCAGAGGGGTTCACGTGTTGAATTTTGAGATATACCTACGCCCTTATGCCAGCAAATTCAACAAATTTGAAAAAGTTTGGGGCACGCCCTTCTGGTCCTTAGTCCTCGATATAATATCAGACGCAAGTATAGACACGTGGTGGTACAGGTATAAAAAATGACTTACCGGTAATTCGGAGGTGTTTCCCGCCCATACAAGAAGTCTCAGTGGTGAGTACGGACAAGGGTGTGCTAAGGGTATCCAGAAATACGTCGACCCGCCCCAAGTCTATACCTCGACGTTCGCAGGCCCCGCTCAGAGCTTCCCTGTAACGAAGAACAAAGGGTGTTTTATTAAGCGATCTAATTACGCGTCGAGATGAAGACGGCGACGTTGACGTCGAGAGAATTATACTTGAGGATTTAAACCAGGGTGTTGAAAACCTTTCGTAGTTAGGGTACGGGGTGCACAAGGTATATAAGGGAGCTTGGAAAACTTGAAGTTTATACGTTCGTCTGACGCCTAGGCTAAAATTTTAATTTACCCTCTTCGTAGTCGACTCGTCAAGTATTTCCGCAAAGGCGCGGAACACCGACGTAGGCTGTTCAAGCGATATTACAGATAATGTATCAACACCGCAACAACCCAATTGCCGAAATTAATTAAATTGAACGCTGTTGACGCAACTCGTGTATACGCACATGGCTCGGGGGGCGAACTGATGCCGGACATAGAATCGTCTGTAATTACGCACTATCGCACGCACTTTCGTACGCACGCGGTTTTGCTATATACCTACATGTGGAATACACGCGTCATCCCTATGTCATAATCATACGTATAGTAGGTACACATATACTACACACACGATCCTGAAGAGAGTTAGAATTCCGATGTACAAATACATACCCCGGGCAAGAAAACTCTCCCAGGATTTTTTTTCAGAGAACCTGAGTAACGCTTATTGAGAAAAATGTTCGTATATTGATTAAAGTAACGAATTTTGGAAAGTAATAGTACTTTTCGATACTAGTGCGAAAGTGTTGATTGTCACCCTCGAAAAACTTCACACTCGTCCGAGAATCATCTTTCGCACTAGTATCGAACTGAATTTTTCAAGCGCGCGTTAAGTTGAACTTTATGCACGCGAAGCGGGCGCAAAATCTAACTTTTCGCACGCCGTGTGGAAAATAATCTTCCAAGATGAATGAATACGACCGCTACGTAGCGCATGAGCTGTTCAGATTTATACTTACGGAATTAATCTTCTTGAATTTATTCTTGCCACCTCGTTTTTGTTTGATTTTATTAGACGATATATCCTTTGAGTATTAAAGCCCTAATTTAAAGCCCTAATTTAAAGCCCTCTTTGCCGCCAATTGATGAACGACATTCCGCAAATAGCCTGAATGCGCCAGATAGGGAGATGGGAATAAGTGAACCGCATGCGGCTTACAAATGGGCCAAATAATTGTCAAGGATTATAAACGCGAGCGGAGGATCTTCCCCGTTCTGACTTCGAATGGGTAATTAATTCCGTATATCGTTTGCGATTAAATTTAGGAAATTGTTCAACATCATTCAAGTCTTTAGACTTCAGCTGGGTCGGTTGATATTGTTCTAGAATATTCTCCGAGCGCGACTTGTTGATGATAATATAACGATAACAGCTGCTCCGCTGCAGCTTCCGAAAAGCTCGCATCTTCGCGAGCGAGTATTTGCGGTTTCTTACACTACAGCTGTAAACCGCGAATCGTTTGAACCCGATTTCGAAACTTTGTGTACGTAGGTGTAGGTACAATATGACATTTTTTAAAATAAATCAAATCATTTGATACGTATTTGTGCTTCGTTTTTTACGTTTGTATCTCGTTAAAAGACCCGCTGGTACCAAGTGGGTATATATTTTTTTTTGTTGAATATATGATATATTTTCTATTCTGATACAATACATCGCACTGTTCTGCGTTATCGTTATATTGTCACGGTGTCATAACTCAGTACGGAGTTTGCTCGTTAAAATTTGTATTGAGAAAAATTGATCGCGTTTGTACTTTTTCGATTCGAAATTAACCGGGGCAAGCTCTCTCTTCACTTGTGTTATTCTCGCCTCGCCCACATACAAACATACAATATATATCGAGGGCTAAGGACCAGAAGGGCGTAACCCACATTTTTTCAACTTTGTTAAATTTGCTGCCATAAGGGCGTATATCTGAAAATTTAACACGTGAGCCCTTCTGGTAGCATCCGCAGTTTTTTGTGGGTTACGCCCTTCTGATCGTTAGCCCTCGATATATATATATGTATACGTTAACGTCCGTCAATCTTACATGGCATTACATAATGTACGTTGTAGTATACGTATACAATAAAAATTGATTTCCTTTAAAGAACGCGAAATATAGTTAGTCGAGTGTAAAAGGTAAAAAAAAAGGAGAAAAAGAATCATCGACGGTGGTATTTAGGTCGTATTACGGGGCAAAGAGTATGAGATTAACGTTAGGAGCTACGGCGGGCCGGATGGCGTGCAGGTGGAATAAAATCGTGGCAGTAATCACTGATCAAATTTCAGTCTACGACGAATAGAAATTCATGACCATAAGACGTGTTTTCGCGAATTTTCATAGGAGTTAAAAATATGAGAAATATGCCGCCTCCCCTGAGATGTATATCGTTGTATAATATATGTATAACTGCATACATATGTATGTATATGATGCGAAATCATTGAATCGCCGTTCGCATTAGGCATCATAAATCAAGTTTAATATTTGTTGAGATATAGTTCTATCAGAGCGAGAAATATCCGTCTCTGTAAATATCTTCTGACAGTTTCCCGATAGCGTTCAAATATCGGACGTACGAGGGTGTGCGCACTACGGGGTTGATCTAACCATGTCCTGCATGCCCGGGTAGGCCGCACATACGGACTCTCACCGACGTACATATTATGCGGCTTTGCTGTTACACAGAGCTTTTCAAATTTCTACTACAAATGTAAAACAAAGCGGCTGAAGGATTTTGCCTAACAAAAGCCTGCAGCCGTTTGCCGACAATGGAAAACGGATAATCACGGTAATTGCGACACCCTGCAAAGGACTCGCCGCGCACGGGATCAGAGGTGGAATTTCCTCGAGGCGTATAATACCCTACGTGTGGGTAGTACACTGGAGTGGTCCAAAACGTCGTGCTTTCGATTTTCTTCACGGCCTCATTGAGAGTGAGAGAAAAAAATGGGGCAGAAAATTGGGCGGGATCGAAACGGGTCAAAAACATGTTTAGAGGTTGTTCATCCTCACTCAAATCTGAACCAGCGATCTTATTTCTCGATTCATGTTTGATTTATTTCTATTCACGTACGATCGCTTCCGCAATAACTCGCGACGAAGAACAAGGACAGTACCTTGTGGCAAAAATTGTGGCAAAAAGATCATTGCGAATTATGATTTGGATGAGTATGTCACATTGTCTCTTCGTCTTAGAGAACATTGTAGCAATTGAACATCCTGCGCAGTGCTTGATTTTGCATTTCAATGTTATCCGAGTACATTGACTTGGTGTTCATTCGTCATGGCCGCGATAAAACTAGTCAGTACCTAATAACGTTTCAAATACTGAATGGATTTGGGATAGAACAATTCAGGACGATTTTTTTCAATTTAATAAAATTGAGTGCTCTGCATGAACGACCCTAAACGTTAATCGAACAACTCTAAGTCGTCGTCGTAGAATGATATTCCCACAAAATGGCACACTTTGAAGAGAATTTACTTAGCTTAGCTGATTTCAGGCCATTTCTCGAACACTTTGATAAGTATAATGTGCGTAAACCATGAACCATTATATAATCTGCGGTTGGGTAGTTTCCAACAAAAATAACACGTCTGGTTGAATCTTGACAACAAGAAATGCCACAATGTGCGCAAATAAGAGAGAGAGAGAGCAGATTTTTTAAGTTGGCTTTTAAAACTCTGCATAATAAATTGTCATTCGCGAAAATCTTCTTCCTTATGAAAGACTTAATCCACCAATAGCTGAGTGCCAGTTTTCCCCCGGGGGGGTTTCTCGACTTTCTATAGATACGAGAGTAAGAAAACCGTTAAAGTTTATCAAATTTTCGCGGTTATCGTTATAGTGATTATATTTATCCATCTGAGAGATCGCGAGGCTGTTTCAAGCGGATCCAGGAGAATCGAGGAGGGAAAGCCTCGTGAAAAGAACCAACAATGAGAATTATCTCGAGGGTAGGTGCCTCTCGGGATGGTAAAGCCGACCAGGGTTGATCTTGGTGAATGGACGATTTTACGACTGAGCGATACCTCGAGGCCGCGACTAATTCAGCCCCGGATAGGCACAGAATGTCAAGAAGCCTTGGGTCCATGGTTATAAAAGCTACGAAGAAAAAAAAGAAGAAGAAGAAGACTAGTCCAGCTTTTTTCCCCGTCTGAAAATCAGCGAAAGACAAAAATCGCACTTTGGTGATTACACGGCGTCAATGGAACCCTTCTCTTTCCTTTTCTCTTCCCCTGAAAATTCTCATCTACGCTACACCCTGTAGCAAAATAAAAAGAAAAAAAAAAAACAAAAAAAGGAGGAGAATCACTGCACCCTTAGAAGAAATCGAAATAAATAAAGTTAGAAAAGAAAAGTATATAGGTACCCCAACCCCACAGACGCGGTTAAAGTCGTTCTGGGAACTCCGCAAGGCATTGATTACTTTCGTCTGGTATTTTTACGCTCCACGGTCTGCGCCATTCGTCAACTCGGTGGTCCCTAAGGGCAGCGTGGCATCTCCTGGTTTTCTAGGTGTTTCGCTACAATTTCACGTTCAGATTTTCTTTTTACGTCTCTTATTACACCTCACTTTATTTCACGCTTATATGTGTATATATCACGGGTCTAACGATTAACGGCAATATTCTACACATACCGTGACATTCTCTGGATGCGGCCCAGTAGGGATACCAACCTAAAACTCCTTTTAGCAGCAGTTTAGTAACTCATTAGATGTTTCTAGTAAAATCACTAGAAACCACTAGATTTTTAGTGATTTTACTAGGAAAATCTAGTAAGTTACTAAACTGCTGCTAACGAGTTTTGGGTTGGTATCTCTGCTGGGCCGGATCCACAGAATGTCACGGTATATACTAATGCAGTTAATTCGCACATAGTAGAATAAAGCCGAAGGGTTCTTTTCTCCCTACCTAACTGGGTCTAAAAAACTGGGTTAAAATATTATGAAAAAGAGGAACGCAGGACTACAATATATAATGGTCTATAGCGACGCTATCTAATCCGACAAAACTTGCAGCGCATATTCTTTACTGCAACTCTGGCTCTCCTTCCGTTCGAAAAGTGTCGCCTAGGGGTATAACAGTCATGTTATACCTATATTTCAACCAGAAAAACCGTACTTACGTATACGGTGTACATACCGCGTGAAAAGCCGATAGCAGAAAAGTCTCCGCTATAATCTTTGTATCTCAGAGTGTGTCGAAAATGAACGTTTTTTTTTTTTTTAAATATTTTTTTCGCTGCTGATACTTTGAATGATAGATTTTTATGTCAAGCACTAGCTTCTCCCAAAAGTGCAGAGGCCTGTAAATTAATTTCGATTATTTACTCAATCGCCGGATTTTGATTTCCGATGTGAAAAACTTTTTTGATCAAAAAATGTATAACTTTGCTGAAAATTGAGATATCGTGTTCGTTTTGGGCTTATTTTGAAGGGAAATAATCGGAGTATTTATGAAAAAAAAAAAGAAAAAGAAAAATAATAAGTGGGCTCCGAGATAAAGCTTTATAGGATAGCAAACGGCTTATGAAAGGAGAGATTGATTAAGGGTGTGAAAGTAATTTGAAGCTTTATCTCGAAGCCCACTATTTTTTTATGCCCATACCTCAATCTCTCATTTCCAAAATGAGCCGAAAACGAATTTGGTATCTCAATTTTTAGCCGAGTTATAATATAATTGATTAAAAACGTTCTTTTCTCTTAAACAAAACGAAAAAAAAAAAAAAAAAATTATAAAAAAGTACATTTTCGATTCACCCCACGTTTATCTCTGTTACTTTCAGTTTGTACCACAGCTTGTGGCCATGTGCCATGTCTGCTTAATGCGTGGCTACTATATCGAACGAATTTGGACGGTCATCAACCGTTAGATAGAATGATGGACACACGTGTAGAGTGCGAGCGGTGAGAGAAAAATGAGAGAATTATTATTTTTTTTTTTTTAAATATACGTAGTGGATCTCTTCCCAAGTTAACAGAGGGGTATCCAGGTGTATACGATATGTATAGGTGTAGTACGTATTGTGTTGGGGGTTAAAATTTATTAGGGATGTAAATTTGGGCGCGACATTTATCCCGAAATATCGTTTTTCCTTTCATTCTGTTGGTTCTGCTTTTTTGTTTTTGTTCACGTACTACTAGCCGATCGGCTTGTTGAATGACAGAATTTTCTGTCGAGGACGTAAGCGATAAGAGAGGTCTGAGGGGTTGTTGGAGCCAAACAAAGGCATCAGCGGCCATCCCAGCTATACCAGGGTTGAATTCTGGTGCTCCTTTTGTCTCCTGCAGGTTATTCTATTTAGGTAGACAATGTAGAAAACGAATGGATAACAACAATAAGATTACAAAAGATTTGTGTAAGTCGTCTCTCCTCCGGGGGGTGGGGGTGCGCCGTGCGAGCATGCCTCGTTGGACACGCACGGTTTTCTGGGCATATTTGATGAATGTAAGTGAAGATACATGACTACGTACCCTTATAGAATAATGAGGACGTGCCGGAGCAATACGGACTTTATCAGGGATAAGGCGTTTTTGATGTTATGACGTTGGTGTACCTGCCTACTCTTCTCGTATTATACTCCAACATTTCTACATACCGAGAGTTCTTGTCCAAACAGAACGACCCCCTCTCTGCGGCAACACCAACGCAGACGTGCTGCCGCAGGGAGGGGGTCGTTCTGTTTGGACAAGAACTCTCGGTATAGGAATATACAGGGTGTAACATCTCCGGGGTCCGATCTGGGAGGAGAAAGCTCCGCCTTCTTTTATTCGTGTGAATGTAAACAAATTTGGAGATGAGGGTATCTGCTTGATAACCACACAGTGTTATTCTGGAGCGAACGAGTGTGAATAGAAGAAGGCGGAGCTTTGGCACGTCAAAGCTCTTCCCAGATCAGACCCCGGAGAATTTACACCCTATATATACATACAGGGTGAGTTTTCTCCGGAGTTGGAAGAGGGTGTTGCAGCCGATTTAAGCTACCCCCTCTCCGAAACTCGGAGAAAACTCACCCTGTATATGCTTTTCTTAAATTTGTCTGACAGTTTTTCACCCGAGATATCGTAATTGCCAAGTAAAGGACAGAACTCGATTTAAAAATGTGAAAATACGACGCAAGAAGTTGTTATAAAATTGAATTCGACCTAACTGCGTTAAATCTTGACTCGGTTCAGGTCCCTTTTACATCGAGGTCCTATTTCCTTATTTACACAAAATTCGAAGAGCTTTTTCTGCAACATCTGATGTTTCATCTACTTTATCTGTACGCTGCAGAGAATAATTTATTTATGGTTTAATTTCACTCACGCCAGAGTCGTCCCCTTGGTGGCTGGCAGGAATTCCTCTCGATCTAATGTCGTCACATCCTCCCCGGCTTCGAAGCATACGCTGAAGAACTCGCTACTTGATACCTGTAATGCAAATTCTGTTATTTCTCATCTTGAAATCGGGGCTTTTAATTCAGCTTAATCGTCTTTCTAGGTTCGAAGGACTTTCTAGTTCAACCGGAGTTTAAAAATCAGCTCAATTATGCCCTCGACGATTTTGCACGTATTCGAAAGCCCTAATTTCTTTCCCGATGTTTCCTTTTCGCTCTAATATCGCTAAAAGTGATTTAATTAAGTTACGATTGCATAATTCATTGATCGTTCATTTTCTGATGGATATCAGTCAAAACTGCTATAGAGTATCCGAACGGTTCAATGAAGAAGATCGACGGATCTTCTAATAGTCGTTTTTTTCATCCGGGTATAAATCCCTGCGGAAGAACTGTCGCTGCTTTTTTGGAATCTTTTTTTCCTCCCCATTGGGAAAAATAATGTCAACCCTGTTTCAAGCTAGATAATACCGTAATCGCTAGACTGACGAAGGTGACCAGAGATCGAGGTCGGCCAAATGGCCTCAAGCTTGGGGTGAAATCGACCAGCTCTAAATTAATAGTAAATAAAAAAGACCGCCACCATCGTATCGTTTCGTATAGCAAACGAACAAAAAGTGAGGCAGACATTTATACGAACATTAGGTATATCTAATAGTATATTGTGTACCAAGGGCGTAAAGTGGGCTTTTTTAGACCGAGTGTGGAGTTTGCAGTACGAGCCGAAGACGAGTACTGCAACCACACAAGCTCAAAAAGCCCACTTAGCCTTGGTACACACCATATTTTATATAACAGAGCCATGTTTAGCGACTTTTTGATGTTTCTGTATAGGATCTAAAGTAGTACTTTCAAGTCCTAGGACTTAAATGTGGCACATTTAAGTCCTGTATAGGACCTAAAGTAGTACTTTTAAGTCCTAGGACCTAAATGTGGCACGAAAAGTCCTAGGACTTAAAAGTACTACTTTAGGTCCCATACAGAGGCATCAAAAAGCGAGGAAAACATGCTTTCGTTATATAAACATATTATAGACGACGTAATCATGCCTGAAAAACGTTATGATAGAAGGCGGTGCGTAGATCCGGGGTGAGAATATGTATATTATATAATTTGTAAACGTGCCTAAGCATATTGTCGTGAAAAATTAACTAACCGTTTCACCCCTTGTATGTTCGTCGAGGGTCAAATGTGGGCAGATGTGTAAGAGATAATTTGTGGAAAATCAGACTGACATGATATGATACGTTAGGGCAGTTATGCGCAGATAAGTAACTGCGGTGGTATCTAAAACGCCGGTGGTCGTATTTAGGGTCAAACATTCAGGAATTTAAATTATTTAGGAAAGAACGCGCGCACTCATTAACATTCTCCGGAAGAGTATGCATACAAGGGTAGGTAGGCCTCTAAAGTGCCGGAAAATATTGAGGGAAAATTTCTTCATGTATAGTTCACGAGGGGCTATAAACACCTTGGAAATAAAGTTTTTCAAATCAGAAATTGTTCAAGATTTTATGGGATTCGTCTTAAGGATGAACTGGCGATCCTAGCATGTAGGAGGTGAAACGCAGGGGAGGACTGTGCCACGGTATGGGCAATACCAATCCCTGAACATGAAAAATGTTTCCTCTTCAACTTAATTATTTGACCATATTTGACGATTTCTATGGTCAAATTAATTTTTTTTAAACATATTTATTTTTTTACAGAAGTTAAATCTTTTAAGTTATTCATCTGAGTTGTTTTAATTGCAATTGAAAAATTTCCGATATGCGGAATTTCATATTTTTGCGGTTTTTCAATAATGATTCATAAACTATACGGTCAATCAGCTCGAAATTTATGGCAAAATATTCCTCTATTCCGACTCTACACGTGTGCAAAATTTGATAATATTCTTTGCATTTTTTAATTTTTTAAAACGTTTTCCGAATTTCCACAAGATCCCATGTTAAATGAGGTTTTTTAAAAATCAATAACTTTCCATCCAGACGGCAGATCGATCCAAAATTTTGCACACGATTTCTAAATCGATAAAATAATCTACAAACAAATCGTCATTAAATCCCTTGCATTTTTAAAATTTCCCGAAACGCCAGTTCATCCTTAAATAGATTTTTATAATGGCGTCTCAAAATACAATTATCACCACTTTGAGCGAGTCTCAGACGAAAATCCTAGGTCCCGTTTCTTTCCAGGCTGTGAAGTAAGGAATGGGATGCAGGACGCAAACCAGAGTGCAGTTTTGCATAATATCGATTTCGCACTAGCCGAGTCGGCTAGGGACCCAAGTAACGAATACGTGCTTAACTCGCGTCGTCAGCTTCTTGTGGCCTCTCAATATCCAGTATTTCATAGTTACGGGATCGAAGATCGGGTGATTTATCAACAAACAGGGTGATGAAGCATTATATACTCCGAGCTGGGCGGATGGGGATATCCACTGAATGTGTCTGTCGAGGGGCTATTGATCATCTCAACGTGTACAGGAGTAGGTTCGATTAATGCAGCCCTCGTGACTTTTATAGGCACTCTTTACACAGTTCTCAGTCACATAGGTACATGTTTGGAAACAAATATTTTTTCAATTTGAAACAATTTTTAGCTTATTTTGTTCCACTTGTTTGGGTTTCAACAATTTTGGAATCGTATAAAAAGAGATTATAGATAAATGTGGATTCAAAGACCCCTTCAGCGATATTCAATGTCCGTTAGTTAGCAAATTTGCGAAAATTAGTTCTCAGCTAGTCGAATGGAAATTGGCGTTCGGTAATTATTAACAAAACCCGCTTACATAGGACTTTTGTACTTTTATTAACGGGAATTATTGATTCAGAAGTTCATCCTCGATGTGGGTATGTATAGCAAAAATCTGTTAATTAGTCACGATGTTGGATGGTAATATTTGCCGCGGGGTAATTGAACGTAATATTTCCTACTGTTTCAACGAAGAGAAGAGAAAGAATAGAAGCAATAAACTGGCATATTCATTGCACTGTGCACTTGTGGGCGAAGCTGCTGAATCATGAAAATTAATTAGCGTCATTTTTTCAACTGAGAATAAAAAAAAATCAACTGCAGGTATGATGATTCCGGAGTTCTCATTCGAGAAAACGTAGTGGGATTCAAATTCCTTTCACTTACAACAAGCGAGGATCAGAATTCGCTGCCCATGACGTGTAACTCAATCTGATGTGTGACAAACGTAAAATATGTTGATTGTTGGTATAATGCATTGAATATTCATTCTTCTTATCAACTGATGAAGTTTTCCTGCTAGGATCTCACATAGAGCCGCAAGTTCGAACGGATTATTCTAGAACAATAGTGTGAAGTACCAAAGCAAATCGCTCGATAATGAGATAAATCATGATGGGGAAGAAATGGCCCATTAGATGGAATTGCACATCATAATATGGGTTCCATTATTTTGGCACACCGGGGAAACACCTCTCGAAGTTTGGGCGGGATCCATCACTCGGAGGTCTGATACCCCCCTCGTTAATTGGTATCAGTTTTCGCAGGGAATTAAGAACGATACTGGCAATTACAGATAGTTTCACAAATTAAGAGC
Organism: Tenthredo livida; assembly: GCA_963992785.1. NCBI lineage: Eukaryota > Metazoa > Arthropoda > Insecta > Hymenoptera > Tenthredinidae > Tenthredo > Tenthredo livida. The sequence continues at coordinate 40,789,447 of OZ023065.1, forward strand.
ACGATTACTTTTTCGTGCATGCAGTACACTGAAGGAATAGGTATATACGAAGTTGCATGAATTGTAGGTGTTGCGGTCGAGTGGTATAACTGGACCGTTAATTAACTAACCGTTAGTAATTTCACGCTCAATAAAATGCCGAGCGAGCCTACCAGCTACGCCGGAGATATGGATATGATAAATCTGCAGTTTTTGTTAAACCGCGTATATTAGACAACAAGGGGACTACCATCAATTTTGAAATTCGGTAGAATTTTGCGAGCGGTCAATTTGCCCGAAAAAACGAATGAATATATAGATATGAATATATTATCCCTTTCGCGAAAGGTTGGCTGAAGGTTGAAGGTCGGATGAAGGACAAGCGGTGAAACAAGCGGTGTGTATAAACGGTGGGTGAAGGAAAATCGAGAAAATGTAATAGCTTTGGTAATGTGGAAATTATAACATCGCAGACCCGGAAGCACGTAGAGTCGTTTATATCTTGGGTTACACCCTACCGTACGTCGATGTTTATTTATTTCCCGATTCGCGACCGTTAGATTCGAATTTGGGAAAAATTTATGAGCCCAGAATTACAACCCCTTGTATGTTGTACTACGCCCTGTATCGCGCGGTATGAATTTCAGAAAATTCATGGCAAGCCGGTAATTGCGGCCAGACGCGAACCGCGGTTCAAACAATTGGAACATCTCTCTTCCACGCGGAGCGTTATGTTCTAGTTTTTTTACCTCAATAACAGAAAAAAGAAAAAAAAAAAACAAAGAAGAAAAACAGTAGGCTGATAAATGAGCCCAATTTCGCCTACCTATTGTCAGTAAAAACAGCTTTCTACGTTAATCGCTGACGTATAAACGTTTTATCGTATGATTTTCGCACCTTGATTGAAAACAGGGGAAAACCGGACTTGATGATCACGTTTTATTGTGCGAATCGAGGAATTCTAATAGTCCGTTGATTACAAGCTGAGTAAACAGCCGGAGTTGTGCTAATGGCTTGATAATGTATGTACGTACTACATGCACATTGTACATGTTCTGCAACGATCGTTGCCTCAAATTTGTAGAGAAACGATGATGAGGCTCACCTGGGATCTAGAGAGCTTGTGCCTCGTCTTGTTTGTGTTAACAGGATCAGCCAGAGGCGCATTTGGTACCAGGAGACGAGGGCTGCACTCGCCAGCGCTGTGGGGGTGATGATGTGTTTGTTGGTGGTGCGAAGCGGTCGGAGTGCTGCTTCCCAGATGATGTTCACCCGCGTCCAGCATGCTTGTACCCAGGGCGTCTAGCTGGGTCAAGGAACGCGAGCGCACCTGAAATTCAGAAAACAGAATAAGGGGTGAGTATAGAAAGTAGCAGAAATCATGGGTGTGTGTGTTACGGCGGTCCCTAATTTGATCACATTCGAATTTCAATGCTCCCATATTGGGTCAGGACGTTTCCAAATATCTCAATTCTAAGTTACGCACCAAAGCCTTAGAATGTTCCCATTTTAATTCCCTAGCATGATGTGCAGTATGGATCTTCATTTCGAACCATTAGTTTGAATAATTGTTACGTATCGATCATTCGTGTAGCAAGTTTTGTTGAAATCGGTCCACTCGTTGTAAAGTTACTGGACTTCACTTTCTCGGTAAACTTGAAAAGGATGAAAAAGATATGGAAAGACAGTGAGAGCTGACGCGAGTTAAAGTGAATTTGTTATTAAATCATCGTTAGGAATGATCGAAATGAGATTACAAATAATCGAATTCTCCGTTCGCGTGCAATGACACCGTTTATGAATCAACCTCGTTGAATTGATGTTTCATTATATCGCGTCTACGGAGTTTTGAAATCTCGAGCTTCATTCCACTCACACAACCATTCTGTTATATCTCGGATTCGGGACCATACGTAAGATGTGTTGCCAGCTATAGCACAACTCGTTGTGGCGCGCCGAAAAGAACCTGAATAAAAAACAAAACCTTCTTCCACACGTTGCCTCGCAGACTGAAATTATTCTGTCCGACGTAACGTTGACTCGAATCCCTAATTCATAGCTCTCACCCTTGTGCCAACTTCCTCGCATGGAAGATGGACCGCTGTAAGGATTTTCCATAATCGTTGATAAATTCTACCACCACATACGACAGATAAACTTTGGCGATAGAAAAAAAATTGTTAAAAAAATTCTTCAACAGTTTTCATGCATGTTGGAAAAATTCTGTGATCTGGTCACACAACGCGTGGTTTTTTTTTTCTTTTTTTGTTGTTCATGCAGGGATCGATGGCCACGGTCGAATGGCGAGAGACGAGAGTGCGTGTCATATTCTCCGGGGTTCAATCAACCCCTGTCATTTCATATGCGATAAATAAGGGAGGAAGGGGCAAAATGGACTAGCGGGGCAAAATGAACCGCGGGGCAAAATGGACCCCTTGGGGAAAAAAAGTTCATATTCATACTCCAGTTTTTTCATCGTCAATCGTTTTTTTGTCTTTTTTCAGCGGTCCATTTTGCCCCACGGTCCATTTTGCCCCGCCGGTCCATTTTGCCCCACGCTCCCCCTATATATGTATAAAGGTATATAATATATACATATGTATATGTGAGTTGTTTGTCGATCTCGCGAATATTTCCTGCGGATCGAAATATACCCCCCGTCAATTTTATCGACAATTTACTAGCAGATTTTTCACAGGGCAATCATTCTTCCCGATTCACGTACCGCTCCGTCACGTCGACCCTGCAGTACCAGTAGGTATGATCGTCGAAAAAAAATATTACCCTACCATTCAGTTCTGGAATGAATGACCCAGAGAAATGAACGGGTCAAAGGTCGAATATCTACTCGCCCTTTATTTCCCACCCTCTAGAGTTCGTTTTTATTATCCGTCTCCATTCAGCCGGCTAAAACATGTCTATCTACTCGTAACACAGCAGACATTTGTCGGAATGGGGATCCCGCAGTATCCGGGGGCGAAAAAGTGGAAAAGATTACTCGAGTGCTCGGCGCTTTGCACTAACGCTAAAGCGTACGACGTACGTACGCTGACCGAGATATATTTTCGGTAAATAGATACGTGCATGTATTATCCAAATTCTATGATGGGATGAAGAGAAAGAGAAAGAGAAGGAGATATATCGAATATTGTAGATTCTAACGAGGACTAGATTTTCTAAGGAGTCAGTAGACCGCGAGGGTAGGGATATATTTGGGGGCTAACGATGCGATGGTTCGGCGAGACGTATGTACGTATGTATATATAATATATATACGATTAATCGCGAGAAACGTGTCGGCACTTTCGTTCTATGATCCAACTCGTGAGTTTATGGTACATACGATGAAAATCAGCTAAGGAACAAATAACGATCGTGAGCTTGGACTGGTCTGCGCAAAGTGCGAGACGAGACAGAGATGGATAGATAGAAGCTTCATTAATTCCCATCTGGGACAAAGCTCTTGAGTGCAGCAGGCAGCGTTAAGTTACAAGATATGTTGGTAGGTGGGTGTATACCCTACATAGATATGCCACTTCATTATGTCTGACAAAAGATTGATGGATGAAAATATTTAGCCACTTTGATTGCCAAAGACTAAAGACTGAAGAAACGACGAAGGAAAGGAGCGGGCAATAAAGTGGAAGAGAAAGGCGAGTCGGAATTGGGTGAAGCATAAATAGGAGCGGAAGGCGAAGGAGCCTAAGGCTCATCGTCGGTTTAATTTCCTGCTTGAGGATCCTTGTCCCGTGAGAATTACAGAACAACATCGATTACGCTCTGCAGGCTTTATTATTTACATTCAACAGATGGCTTCCACTAGACGCGCGTCGTCCTTCTAACACCCGGCTCGATAGCTGTGCTAATTATTCGCATGCAACACAATCCGCACCGTTTGTAATCCCAATTTATCTCATTCAGGACCAGTCCAGTTAATTTTGCGAGCAGATATGTTCGAAGGGTGTTTCGGGTCATCATGGAGATTCTAGATCGAGATTCAACATTTTCAAGGTCGAAATTTCGACCGAGAAAGGAAGAAAACAAACGCCACCAAAAACCCCGGAGATCAAATGGCATGCAAATCCATCAAACAGTATCGAAAATAAAAGTCACCCTCCCTCAAAGGGTTCGAAACTCTCTATTGGGAATCCGCCGCCGTCTGAGCGGGCCAAAAAAACTCGAATCAAAACAGATTTCCGTAGGCCGCACGCCCGGGGCTCGTGCAGCCAGAGCTTTATGCTACATTGGGGGTTGTTGGTCGTCGCGACGTTCTTGACAGAACCTGTACGCTAAATCCCTGGGGATCGTTTACGGGAGAGGCCATATTCGGGTCACCCTTTTTCTCGTCGAATCGTTCTGCATATTGTGTAGGCATCGTCGTATTTGGAATAATGGTGAATTCGACCGAGTGGAAATACGAGGTCACTGAAAGGGTTAAACATAGTATATACGCGCTTGGGGCTGTACCATGCTCTTTCGTTAATCCTTATCCGGTTATAGGATTTTTGGAAGCCTTCCACCCCTCGCTTGTCCTCGACGTCTTTGACTTTTGGCTCTTCAGGCCTTTGGCTTTGTGGCAATTGAATATCTGACTTGGTCCCTATGAGACTGTTGTAGAAAATTCTCTGCACGTCTCACGTATCCGGCTAAGGTGAACTTTCGGAAACTGAGCCACTCGAGCGCTTCGGGCTCTTACCTTCTCATTTCTTATTTCTTATTTCTTTTTCACTGGGTGAATCAAGACTTTCGGAACGAGAGAACATACATATACCCACTTAGGAGACTTTTGAGAGAGTAGCGATTGACCTGAGGGGATGAATCGGGGGAACAAACAAAAATGAGAAAACTGTGTATGATGGAAGGAGCATATATTCTGTACGCGTAAAAGCTACACGTTTGCGAAGGGAACTTGAGCCAGAGCTTGAAATGTCTACAGCTTATCAAGCTCGAGGCAATAGAACCCGAGGAAGTCCGGAAGGCGAGTATTCCCGGATGCCAACTTCTCGATATCCGTGAAAAGAAGGAAGAGAAACAAATAATTTACGCTGTTGTAGCTCTTCCGAGCGTTTACCAACTTTGCCTGAAAATCTTCCTGAGTAAGTATATCGAATACGCGGTGGTCCAGGAATGGTCTGAAATCCTGAAGTTTTGTTTTTTCAAAGTGCTTTCATACCGCGGAGGCTGCCATTTCGTGAGATGAATACATGCCTAAAAAACTTCGACTTGATCAATTGATGTTCAGAGCTCGTGCACGAGCACTCAATGTTATTAAGATCCGACGAACTTTGCTCAATTATTATTCTTCACCGAGTCATCAGTTTTCAATACGAGATTTCTGACTGTTTTGGTTCTATACTTATTCAAATAACATTCGGATGCAATGTCAAGCACAGGATGTTCAATGGTTACTGCAATGTTCTCTAACATGTTGATGAGACGACGAAAGGCTCGTGTGCAGAAATATTCATCAAAATAATAAGTGGCAAGTCCTGAGGGAAACGGTTCCCGCGCGACCCTTATTTGTCATGTTTTCAGACGAATTTGCAATGATCTTTATACATTGCACAATTTCGAAAGGTCTTTCAATGTTTTTCTCTATGACTTGAAGAAGGTAGGTACCGTTCTTGTTCTTCGTCATAACTTATTGTAGAAACGGTTGTACCCACGTGGCAACTTTTGGGAAATCTTTTGGTAAGATTTTCCCAAAATTCTATCCCTCATACATAGTTCATAACTGACACCAATCGATGAAAATAAATCAAAACAAGGATCAAAAAATGGGATCGCATGTTCAAATTTGAGTGAGAATGAGCAATCTGCTTTTCGTAACTCAATTTTTGGCTCCTAATGAGCACCGTGAACATACCCTGTGTATTATACAATATTTGAACCCATCTATTTGTATGGTCGATATGTTGAACTGGGTTAGCGTTTTAATAGACTCGCGATAACACACGTTACATATGTACCTATAATCCTTATAACAATGCGCGCAAAATCTGGCCTTTAATATCGGGTTTCAGTCATCCACGTAGCGGCTAGGATATATCCATTTATACATATCAGCAGCAGTAGCAGCAGCAACGATTTGTCAGTTTTATTACGACGTGATAAAGAGCAATAATAAATACATTAAAAATCGGAATGATGACGAGGGGGACGTTACGAAGTAGAGGGAGAATGCGATCGTAAGGCTGTCGTCACAGCTCAATCTCATCGTAAACTGGAATAACTGGATTAAGGGTAGCTGCCGGAGTAATCTCTGGGGGGTACTGGAAGGGGACTGTCGCGAGCCCCGCTTTTTCGTGCAAAATAATTACATTTCCTCTGTATGCGAATCCCTGCCCCCAACTCCCGACTCCCAACTCGTCAAATATGCCTACCTAACGTCGAGTGAAATCGTCGCGTAGCTTGAACGTCTTGAAGAGCTGCTTCAGGCTCCCTTATACCTCTAATATTCCTCCCTTCCATTTCGGAGTTCCTCTGAGTCTTACGGCCCCAGCTCCCCCCCCCCCCCCCCCCCGGTCTAACCGTAAACTCAAGAATCGACAGTGAAACTTTCGAGTTGTGGCCAGGTGGACAAATCGTTTCTGCGAAATATCACTTTGACAAAGTTTGTTTGCCGAGTGTGATTCGCCATAAGGGACGGCCGAGGAACGGCTTCGAGAAATTCTGGGCAGCCTAGAGGTCGCTGAGGTGACGTGCCCCGGTCCTAGCTGGTAAAATCTTCACCCAGCCCATAGCGTCTCTCCAATAATTAGTGAAAACAAGCACACTAATAGCCAGAATTAGCTAGGGTCTGACAAACCGTATACGACAACAGACGCACACAGTAACCACGCAGCGGCACCCCTGTGGTAATGGATATTACCACCCTCTAGGGGGATCTCGGCCTCTCAACACTCTCGGAAACTTGAGCCATCGATGTCACGTGTTTCGTGTTTTCTGTGCGAATTACCTACTCGTCTAGATGGTGAATTTATACACCTATGTGGAGTTATCCGATCAGTATTCCGTTCATCAATTCTTTCCACTCTTCTAGTATGGAATCGTTTCCAATTCAGCGATCATTAAGAAGTGTAAAATTGAATGAGCTAATGAAGCTGATCCGTTGTTTCCTGACGGTATACAGCAAACTGACGATAAAGGGTGCGTTGGTGCGTGCCTTGCCGCCCGAACCCCCGCCTTCGGCTCTTCATCAGACCAGCTAATATTTCCATTTCCTTATTTCCTTCCGACGACGACTGGGGGGACATTTATCACGGGGATGGCTCGTCCTGACGACTTTTGTTCGTCGACGTAGGAACAATGCTGCAGGAAAGTTGAAGAGCCTGCGCGGGCGGGGGCGAGCTGCAGGTAGTCTTCGATTCTCCATGGCGGAATCGTCGCCTTTGCTGGTTGCTCAGTTTTGAACCATGAGCACCCTGCGACCCCCACCTATTGCCTGGAAAGCCCAGATCTCTTGGGCTCGTTCGCTAAACGTGACGGAAATAGAGCTGAATTGAATGGAATGGAATAGAATAGAGAGAGTGGAATGGAATGGAATGGAATGGAATAGAATGAAATGAAATGAAATGAAATGAAATGGAACAGAACATAATGGCGGCATATAATTTACTTTGGGATGATAAAAATTCAATAAAAAAATTTACGAAATTAGTATAATCGCAGCTCCGGTTATCTGACGTACAAGGCTCTCTCTTTTTTCTCCTTTCTTCTCTTCTATATACCTACTTTTGTGGCAATTTAATCTGTGTGTGCGTTTCAGCTCGACGGCCGGAGTCTAGACAACGAGGGATACAGAGTGAAGAGACAAAAAGAGAAGGAGAGAGAACAGTTTCCAGAGTTACGCGAACTTCGGGCGTGAAACTTTCCCGCGATATAGACACACAGCTGTCCTTTAGCTAGAATTAGGCACTACATTTGACGTTTATTTTGCCACAGTTTACTGCTACACTTCTTGTCTCGCCAAGCTTCACTTCTGTTCCAACAGATTTTCATCAATTCTTCCTATATAGTGCCGAGCACAACCATTGAGCAGTATACACGGAGAAAAGGGTATAGTAAATTTTCTCATACTAGTACAGTAATGGTTGGATATACTGTAAAATATGACGATCATTTCTATACTGTATGCTAAATGTCACAATGCATATAGGAATACTTCTATTATGCATGCTGACATTTGGTATACAGTATAGGAATGATCGTCATATTTTACAGTATATCCAACCATTACTATACTAGTATGAGAAAATTTAATATACCCTTTTCTCCGTGTAAGTCTGAAGATAGAAGTTGAGCTGGAGTTCGTACTCGAATAGCAAATCCCTTATCTGATCGGTGAGCCAGACTAGCGCAAAAAATATTTTTGTGCTATCAAGGCTTCCAAATTTTTGGGAAAAAAAGTGTTGGAGATATTTTTCTGGACATTTTTATCGCCACGAATTTCATTTCTATGGCAAGGCGCGAATCAAGGACTTCATCGCTGTAGATTCCTGCGTCTAAACTCTGTCTGAGATCCAGGTAAAGCTGGCTTGTAATCTGCGAGAATTCTGGGAGTACCGTGTCTGGGTTTGCTGCCGAGTTCCGTTATATCACCGCACAGTCCTCGCGAAATTCCGGGGGATGGGAAACCCAGAATTCCATATCGCCATGCCGGAAGGAAGCAGAGGTTCGAGTGAAGCACCGGATGCCCTCGATGGCCCGGAGGAAACTTTTGGGAACCAATAACCTCGCAACATTCGGTCCAAGTGTGGTTGATTTAAATTTTGGAATAGTATAAGAAGCCACGTCGAAAAGCTGAAGATGTCTGCCCGTCGATTGCCAACAAATCTCGAATCATTTTAGCAGCTTTACGGGACGATTTTTCACTCGTTCCCCATCTCACGTTAGTGTCAATCATCGTTTAGGTCGACAGCTCATCTGACGTCTCTCTAACGGCATAACAAAGTGGGATTTTTATTATTTTTTTACAAGCAAATGAGTTTATTTTCAACTCATTTTATCACAGCTCACGGTAGAAATTCCGAATGAAATGCAGCGGGGTGCGGCAGGGTGCGGCAGCGCCAAACCCTCAGGGACATTGCCATGGCCCACCCAGACGGATGACATGGCCACTTCGATTTTTGACAAAAACACGATCACGAGCTGCGAGCATCTTCCGTGGAACATTAGCAAGATAATGCTCGAGGTTGACCATTGCACTTGCGGAAGAACTCTGCGGATCGGTTTTAGCCATTGCGGTAGATCGAATTTCGAAGATTTTGTGAAAGATTGGAGCCGATTTTAGGAGGGTAGAGTTTACCGCTTCCTCACCGAACTTTGCCTACTCGGTATCCTCCCATCTGCGAAGGGTTAGCACCGCAACGGTTGGAAGTAGAATTTATTTTCTTTCCCTTTCGTAATGCTGTTCTGCACTTTGCGATTCGTGATTCTGCAGGATTTCGCATACCCATTCGTCATTTTCTGTGTCCCATCCTCCTGGGAATATTTCCACATGCTTTACGCGTCGCAGGTGATGTCAAGGCGACTTCTGCCCCTCTGGAGATGCCTGATCCCTCAGTGTGCTTGTTCCGCAGCGTCTCAGCTGTGCTGAAGTTTAGGATCTGTCCCGCTAAAGCTAGATTTAACACGTCGGCTTTCGATTGTATAGCGGAGCTGCTTAAGGGAAGCTGTTTGGCTCTCGAAGGATCGCGGAACGGTAAAATGGAATGCAGCCAGATGCAGATAATACGGAAACGAAGCCTCTTGATGAAGTCTAGTGAGAAATAATTATACCTACATCTCCAACGGCAAAGTAATTTCCGACACTTAATTCATCCCCGCAAGATATGCGCTGGACAGGTTGGTTTTAGAGATCAGATTTCGCGTACACCTGCGGAAGTGGTAATTTTCACTCCGGCAGCATCTCCTCCTCCGTCGGGGATGAAGATGAAACAGGGAAAGGCAAGGGGTTGGGTAAATTTATCTAAGATTAAGCCTGGAGGAGGGCGATGGCACGCGCGGTACGGTTGTGCTTGGGACCATCGAGAGGCTGCGAGAGTCTCCAGGAGAAGGAATACTTCCATTCCTTGCGCCTCTGCGGTCGATAACTGCTTTCCACCGACAAATTTATCGTTTTCGGTCCAACGACCAGAGCTGGTGGCAGTAGGATTTAAGCCATAGCCGTAGCCGAGGCTAGAAATTCCAGCCCCAGCACCCCCTGCACCTATGTACTTGTTTTCCTTGTATCCAAGTATCGTAGAGGAAATTCTTGGACGGGTGTAGTATCCAACCCTGCACAGAGATAATCGAGTCGCAGAGGAGTCCCACCCGGAGCTGGTACTAATCTCGAAGTATATTTCAGAGACTTGACCCTGTTCAGCCAAACCCTAACGGTTTGAGGTACCTATACCCGCCGTATTTCCACCCTCCCTAATCTGGGAACTCCTCCCTCTCAATACACATACCCGAGATAAACAGACCGTTCAGTTCTCCAGATCGTGCTCGTAAAAATTCTTCAGGTATTATACCTAAGCCTGGACAATCAGCTCTGGCCCGAAAAATCCGTGCGGTAATGTACACTTTTGGTATTTGCACTTCCAAGATTCACAGATCCGTAATTCACCGCAAGATCCGCACCGATTACCCAAACTCAACAATCCCGAAAGTTTCGTTATACCTATCAGAATTCTCCACGGACGAAATTCCCGCAAAACATTTTTCAACAATTTTTCTGCATACCAATAAGCTGAAAGATTCAGATTGATCGATTGCTGCAGCTGTGGTATACATGGCCGATAAATAATGAACGTTTTTTACGCCACGCAAGCACAAGATATTCATGGTTCGAGCACTTGCGCGGTCTCGTCATGGCCATGAGCCGCGGAGTGTCGGACAGACGTGACTAGCAAATTAAGTTGCCAAGTTGCGAAGTCGATAGTCTCGATAGAAAAGCCATCCATGCAGCAGCAGCAGCAGCAGCGAGTGGGGTCGTATAGCACAGGGTTGTATAGCAGAGAGAGAGCGACGTTGTTCCATAAAACGCCCGATAGCCCTTTCGTGCTTTTGCCCCGTCAACCTGCCACGTTATCAAACAGAGTAATAACTTCGGAGTTTTGGGGTAATCGAGACGTGTTTGTCGATAACTCACCAGGATCAAAATGAAATTGTAATTTCTGATTGTCATGGCGGTGAATTCGCGCGAACAAACATTGGATGGAAAAGTTACGACGTTTACTCTCCTGCAATTCGCTTATTGTGAGCTTCTGAACTTTGCAACAAAATTCGAACGTCTCGCAATCTGTGAACGCAAGATCGTGACTCCAGAGCAATATCATCATGCCTGAGCTTTATAGTGTTCGTTATGCAGTAATATAGAACGCGAATGTTGGTGTGAAACCGCGAAACTTTATAGTTGCGACGAGCACCTTCTCTGACATCATTAAAATGCGCTTTTATATGAACTAAGTTAAAGTTCTGCGGGTATAATTTTTTTGCAAAAATGGAAGAGATAACGTCTGTTATTTCATCATTCGGATATAGAACGGAGTGTGTGAAACCCTCTCTTATCTACAAGTAATCAACCCTCCATCCGACCCGTAGCTCTTAGCCCTGAACATTTTAATCCCATCCCGAGATCTGACCGGCACGAATCGACTCAGCAATGTTGGTATTAGACGATAATTGATCAATCCCTTAGCCGCAGGATGAATATATACTGCATTTACACAGATTTCTTGGCAGTTAGTGGTCAGTCAATTCGGACGGAGTCAAACCCTCCTTGGTAAAGAACGGAACGAGCTAAAGCCAGGGTCGAAAGCCACCTTTGCAATCGTTTCATGTCAGTGTCACGTCGGATTAGGTTCGAGACGTTATATTGGCAGTCCAGACGCCGATGGCTCAGTAGATTCAGGCACCTCCAGGCCATCTCCACCCGTATTTTATCGATATATGAAAAAGCTACTCCCCCTACCCTTCTCCGTCATTCAATGGCTCCCGGTTTTCTTGGTTTGCACGGGTGTATCACGTGTCTGCAGAGTTTCATTTATAGTCTTAAGATGCGTTAAAGGGGCGAATAAATGTCATCAACGCGAGAAGCTATAGGCTTGACTAATTTTATGCCAACGAAGACTGCACGTATATCTATATCACACATTTAGCACCCCAGAGTTTCGTCATGTTCAGAAATCGGGGCTGTTCATTACTCGAGATAAGGATCAGACCGAGTAAAGTTTAGCACTAACATTTCTAAGGGCGGAAACAGCGTGCCGCTAAGGAAGTAGCGCTCGCTGGCAGCTGGCCAAAGATCACAAGAGTCTGCGGGTGGCATTTCCTCTCTTTCCTCCGCCTTCGCTCTCTCAGGGTTGGACGTTTTTGTGGCTCTCGTTTCTCCATGCGAGCGCGTCTTGACGCTTGAATGAACCATACAAGTTCATCTTCGAATATTTTATCGAACAAATTTCGAGTCTACGAGCAAAGAGACTCGCGGATCTTGTGAGGACGATAAAAAAAATTCTAGCCCGCGGAGAACGAATGTAGCTGTTCCATCGCAGCCTTGAGATAAACCGCAGAAATGTCCTTGTGCATATAGTACCTCTTTCAAGTAACTGATCGCGAGTATATTTCTGCTCCCTATTTGTCCGCGGGATTTACCTAAGAGTAATGATATATCGGGGTAATTTCCCGAGAGAATAGTTGTCACTTGTCACTCGTCAACGTCTGGCCTCATGCTCATGGCCTGCAAGCTTGAGAGTCTTATTATACATAGCAGGTGCTATAAGTTAAGGTTCCGGTTCTAATAGGTTCAAGCCTTGAGGGCACGGAGTAGAGGTTCCTCTCGGTGTTGGCGGCCGGTCGTTAATCAAGAACAATTAGTGACGAGGGTGATAAATTGTACGGGCGACTCCGGAGACTGAAGCTTTGGCCTTCGGGGGACGGGGGGGTAAAAAAAGGAAGGAAGTTGGGCCAGTGGAGATGGAATATAATTCGAAAGAGGTCGAAAGATTACCTGCACTCGACCCATCGGTGGCGACACCACCAGAAAAATCCTCATAGTTGCCTTAAGGAAGTCATCCTGATTCCTGTTGCCGCAACTTTCTCTAAGCGTCGCCTCGGCCAGACTGGTGTTACTCTGGGTCGTCTTACGGCGAACTTTTCGACGTATGCTGCCCACTAGCCGTCTCCAATCCTGACCGCCCCCACCGGGTAGTTGACTTCCAGATGTTGGGCAGACATGCTGGCCGGAAGTTGTTGACTTTGAAACAGCTTTGGATGACGAGGAAGAGGTAGAGGAAGGACTCAGCTCGCGACTGGCACGGCGGCTGACGGACCCCCGGCCTCCGGCAGGGCCCCCCCTTGCCGACACCGTGCTGCTGCCAGCCCCTTCCTCCCCCTCGTGAAAAGCGGGGTTTTTTTTCTCTTCTTTTTCAAATGTGCAACCCTTGTTTTCCCCCCCTTTTTTATCCTCCTCGCCGTCGTCCTCCGCACCTTCTTCTTCTTCTTCTTCTGCAGCCTCCGCGTCTCCTCGTCCGCTCAATCTACGGACAAGGCTACAAACGCGACGCGCACTAATGCCGATCTCTTTTCCACGAATATTTACCTGTATTTCAATTATCTTACGGACAATTGTTTACTCACGCTTTGCTAATCATCAATGTCTATAACCGATAGTTTTCAACAACTATACTTGTATAGTTGAGACCTCGAAGCACTTTGCTCTGGCGTGTATTGTTCGTCGGAAACTTTTCACCACTATGCTATAAAATGTCTCCTTAGTTCGTTGGATCGTTATTCCGAATTATTGTTCATTTTTGATTTTCAATATTTTTACAGTTCGATTAAATTCCTCTTTACGTCGCATTGCAGTTAAACTTTTGTACTTTCAAGGTGTTTATTCAGCCAAATTGCGAGGCCGTATGATTATGACTATAGGTATTTGTTCGCACGGTCGACGCCGCCGCTTCCCTCGATCTCGATGCAGACCTAACGCACATACGACTATTGAGAATAATTTTCGTTTCACTCCAGGGAAAAAAACGGAAAAAAAAAACGGGCAAGTTGGGTCACTGCTCATCGCGCGGTTTTCAGCCCTATATCTCTTTGCGTCCTTTCCCTAAAATCGTTGACGACAAAACGCGAGGGTGTTACGTTCGCGATGGCGGAGGTCATGTCGACGAACAGTTTCTCGCCTTTTTGAGGGCCTCCTGCTGTTGCTGCTGCCCGGGATAAAATTGAAAAAGCATCACGAAGATGGGTGTAAAAATAGGAAGGAAAAAGGAAATGAAAAAGAAGTCGTTTGAAGCTTGCGGGACTCGATGGCTGTCGAGGTTTGCTTTAAACCCATACCCACCCTTGCGATACACATTTCTATGTGACCTGCCTGACACGCCGGAGGAAGATTCCTCGATGCGATATTAATTTATATATCTATTAGTGTATTTAGTATTGATTGATTTCTACCATACAGAATATTATACACGTATATATACATGTATGAGTCCTACGTCGGTAAATAACTTTGAACTAATAGCCAACCCTGTAATTAAGATTAATCTACAGAATGTTGACAGCGGTGGGACAACCAGCGATCGATATCTCTGTATTGCGATAGTTCGATTTTTCTGTTTGTTCAACTCTCGTGATAGAATGATGAATTTTTGTTTACCAGCGAAAAGCTGCCTAACTATAACAGTCCTACCTCTTTCGCAACATTTTTTTTCTGCTTATTAATAATAAAATTGTACCTAATGAAGTAGACGGCTGAATCAACGTCATGCTCGAATTTCTGATGGACTTGGGATTAGCGACGTGGAATAATTGAGAAGAAGAAAAAGAAGTAGAAAAAGAGATACTCTGTAGTTGAAACTGAAGTATAAATACACAGTTCCTTCGTCAGGTGATTCGGGGGTTAATTACCATCGGGAGAAACAATTAACGCCGAGGAACTAATAACCGACAAATTCTGAACGGTTTGCAAACGCGTTTTCCTAAAGCCCTTCAGTTCCCGTTTTCGTTACTGACCCGTAAACCGAGAAACAATAGTCAATTGTTCCTTTCAATTCGTATACCCGCACGCCAACTAACATGGACCAAATCATTTTCACTGATATAACATCGTTCGGGTATTGCGGAGGTAGGAAAGAATTTTTCTTCAAATCGTTGCATTGGTAGTTACGTTGTGAAAAAAAATATTCTATCCACACGGTTTTTGAAAAACTGATCACTTGCATTTCGAGACATAATTTGAAATTATTTCAGACATATTTTACGGACTTTGCCTTACACAGATTTGTTGCAACGAAGAGAAAGTGGCTATCGTAGGCCACAGCTCGCATCGTTCATCGAAATTTCATCAGATTTGAGAGTAATGATATTCAATGACTTCGATTTATAGACACGATTGTCTTTTTTTTCATTTCAATCCACTTTTTAGTAAACGATTGACAAGAAAAGTGTGCTATGTGCTCACAACAATAGAAGACTGACCTCGTCTCTACATGTTATTAGTTTTCTCTGGAATAAAATTTTTCCTCCAAATTTCAAAAAAATTCGATGAATGATACGACCTATACCTACCCTGCGAAAGTCACCTTTTCTTTAGCAGACTGAATCTGGGTTTATGTAAGGCGAAGTCCCAAAAATTTTAAATAATTTTTAATTAAGCGTACAAGTGATTTGAAAAATAATTATTTCCAAGATGTATGGCTATACCCCTTTAATATGGATGCCTAGAGCTGCTTCGGTCTCCACCCCATCACCCATCACCCATTTCTCATTTCTCATTCCTCTTCTTGTCACTCTTGGCAAGTTTTGAGGCAAGAAATATCAAATAAGGCTTTTTTCGTCACCAAGTTCAACGGCTCTTAATTAACCAGGTACGTATAGGTGTAACCGCGCACGTGCGGTTACTGCGGTACACAACGATATGACATGGGCCTTTGAGGTCTATGAGCGGTATACCGCACGAGAAATGGACAACGTTGATCTTTGACAATTTGACCACTCTGACTTCTGGACAGTGACTAGCTAGTACCACAACGAAGGAGATTTCTTGGAGGAGACAAAGGGCTGTCGTTTACTCGAGACAGGGATTAATTCCATTCAGTGTCCTCGGCTGTAATGCCAGTGACCCGATGTGTACGGCAATACCTTGTGTCTATCTGTCTGTCTGTCTTTCTGTCTATACGACATGGACAGCTGCTTGCTATACGACGAGAAGTAGTTCTCCTTCGCGTACTAGGAGGGACTAGGTCAAACAATTTATTTTCCCTCAAGACTTATACCTACCTATTCCGTTGCTGCAGCTGCAGTTTGAGGTAAAATTTACGACAACTATACCTGAATTGCTTTAACGAAGCTGAAATTTATTCACATTAAGGAAAAAAGGTATACCTATACCATACCTACTATACAACGCATATAGATTTTAGTTTAAAAAACAAAAATTTTTCGGTCTTAGTAACGGATTGAAGTAAAATTCATATTACCTAGGTACACCTATACAGGGTGATATTCCAGGGACATCTCAGTACTGCGAGTCTCGGACCGTCAGGCGGCTGATAAATATGTGCGCGAAATTATCAGGTTCGCCGCTCGACTATTAGGCAGCTATAGTATAGTCGGAATTCGATCAACGCGATCGCAGCCACCGATCGTAGATGAGAAATAAAAGGAAAGAAAAATCCACGGCTATGATCGCGTTGATCGAATTTCGACTGTACTATAGCTGCCTAATAGTCGAGCGGCGAACCTGATAATTTCGCGCACATATTTATCAGCCGCCTGACGGTCCGAGACTCGCAGTACTGAGATGTCCCTGGAATATCACCCTGTACATTCTCGATTCACAGCTTTTGTTCAAATTCTATGGTTGAACGTATTTTTGAAACGTAACGGAATAAAACGACGATGCGTGTGCATTCTGTTGAAACAATCCGTTATTTTTTTCTTTTAAGATGAGAAAAAAAACTTTCTCGACCTGAATATCTAACGGGGAGGAAAAAAGAGGAAGGAATGAAGAAGCGCACTTTTCTTTCATGCAAGTTTCATTGGCCTTCTTTTATCTTATGCATTATTATTATTCTCTCTGGCAATCTCGGTGGAAATTCAACGGTAAAGATCCCGCATATTCGTACATAAATGGGCAGCGACTTACCCCGTACCGTGTTTTGGCCGTTTTTACTCGAAATTACTATAAGACGAGGAGAGACCCTCTCCGAAAATCCCATGCTCTCTAAATACGGTTTGGAAGCACGTCTAGCTATACCATAACGCATATCGTTATACAACTTCGAGTGCAAGATAATCTATGACCAGAAAAAGTCCAAAATCGAGAATTTTTGGACCCTATATTGAGTTTGTTTTAAAAAATCAGGATGACGCGCTAATGCGGTAGTTAAATGAATCTTAAAACACGATCGAATATCTGCAGTTCCGAAAAAGTCGCGAATTCAAGAGCTGCGGTTAGTTTCTCAATGAAACTTGAGTCCAACCTTTGATCCCATTTAGTACTACGGATGATAACACTTGATATAGACCGATAGATATCGTTGTATAAGGAGTCGCGGCCAAAAAGTGAGAAAAAAAAAAGGTGGGAAGCTATTTCCACATAATTGCAGTAGTATTCGATATTAATATCGGATTCCCATATCCTATACACACATACAGTACGCAATGATTTACGATAATTAGTTTCCGCGGGCTGGTGCAGGGTATAGCAATAACATAAAATGATATACCTATACCTACCTATATATCGCACGTAGTTTCATTATAGCTAGAAAAAAGCGTAATATTAGAGAGAAGTTCCGGTCTGATCGGCTTATAGTAAGGCGGGAAATCCCTACTCCGTTCCGGATGGGCATTAATTAAAACTTTCGTTTGGCTAACTTTTTTCAGATCACTTATTTATTTGGTAAACCAGTTGGGTAGGCAGGTATTAAAGACGTATATAACAAAGAATAAGTGCGGTAGGGAGTCGTAGGTACCATATATACAGGGTGATGTTCCAGGGACATCTCAGTACTGCGAGTCCCGGACCGTCAGGCGGCGGATAAATATGTGCGCGAAATTATCAGTTTCGCCGCTCGACTATTAGGCAGCTATAGTATAGTCGGAATTCGATCAACGCGATCGTAGCCTCAGATCGTAGCCGTGGATTTTTCTTTCCTTTTATTTCTCATCTACGATCGGCGGCTACGATCGCGCTGATCGAATTTCGACTATACTATAGCTGCCTAATAGTCGAGCGGCGAACCTGATAATTTCGCGCACATATTTATCAGCCGCCTGACGGTCCGATACTTGCAGTACTGAGATGTCCCTGGAACACCACCCTGTATACATATCGATTTTTTTTAGCGGGCAATCGCAGACGCAGAAGAAGATGACCCTTGTGGGTCATGCGGTGTTGGTCTTGTGGAAAAAAATTAAAATAAAAAATCGCGTAGCTGGTATGGCGAGGTCGCACGCAATTCCATATCGCTTTATAGTTTCGATATTTGACGTACCTATACCTACTCACATTTCGATCGTTCCACAACGACGAGAACTCGTTTCGTCCTACGGCGGCGCGACTTGCGATCAATCGTGCCCTGGGAAATGTTTTCTCTTTCGTACTTATGCATATGCATACCTAATATAGGTGCAGGAAACGGGCCGTTTATCGTATCGGTCAAGATTGCGATAGAGCGATATTTGCTCCTTTTTATTTTTACTAAAAAACTGACCGATCGACGTTATCTATAATCTATCTCATAAATCGTCATGACATATTAATGACAACTACAAGCAGCCTAAAATCAAATTTGATTTTCTATACACAATAATTACTCTAATAAAACATATTACATTGGTTACGTGTCTCCATTATCATTGCGTATCCAGTTCAACGGACGTATCGGTACGATATCGGCTAAACTACGCATCAGATAATGAAAATCGACGAATATAATATATCGAGATGGTATAAGATAAGTAAAATAAGAATATGAGATACAAGATAAGAATAAGGGGGTATATAAAGTATCAATTAGCGTCCCAGCGAGACCCGCGGTTATATTGAAACGCGCACGTTGTACCGGTCGCGATCGTATATATGCAGGCGGGCGGTATCAGCGGCGAATTATTTTCGGCTTTTTATGTACGAACTTGAATGAGAAAACTTGTCTTATATATGAGAGAAATTTTGAATAGTCAATTATTTATTAGTTTATGCAATTTTTTTTAATGCGTTATTATTAATATACGGAGGAAAAAATTACGCGCCGCGGAGCAACCGCTTTGCGGTCGCGCGTTCAACTGCAGGGGAAAAATACGCGCGTTTAGAACAACCCTGCTGACGAAATCCGACGCCGATGCTGACGCCGGCGCCCCGCAGTGGACGTATACCTACGTCGACGACGTCGAAACGCGCGCAAGTAGCAACGACGCGACGGTACAGCTGCCTACGTTTGTCTCTCCTCTCTTCACCGTTAGGGCCATTCGACGTCGAGATAGTGCGTTACCCTGGAACGGGTAAACGGAGAAACAGTTGGAATTCAAGGAAGAAAGAGAGGCGGAATAATAGGGGAGTAAAAGAAGGAAGATAGAGTTTAGTATGCAGCAACTGAATTTCCGGCATAGCAGAACGTTAGGGGTGGAACATTATATCCCCGGGCGGAAATGGCACTTTCTGTTCCTTATTTCGTTAGTATTTATAAATTCAACCATCGACGTAGTATAGAAACGACTTCATTTCATACATGAAATCATCGAAATTTGATTCTATATTGTAATGGAAAAGGAATCTATTTCGAATTTCGTTGTATAACTGCTGCGGAAATATACGAAAATGGCACTTTCTGTCCCTGTGTTTCGTTGCCATTAATCAACTCAACCCTGCAGAATCGAGAAATGACTTCATTTACATCATGAAAACATGAAAACTTTATTCTATTGGAATAGATAAAAAGCACCTAATTCGATCGCGCATATCTTAGAATTTGTATAATCCAATAAACTTTACACGCCTTCTGATAAGACACTATAAAAGATATAGTGACAAACTTGAATGATCGTTTATCTGATGTATTAAGGGGACCAGTACAGCGACTTATCGAGAAATTATCATAGTCCGAAATCAATTTATTTCATACCCAAAGTTCATTTTACCTCAAAATATTTTTCTTTTTCCAAATCATGTGTCGTAAGGATTTTGGCACACCGTTGGTCCAATTCAATCTCTTGACGTGTCATTTTCTCCGGTGAACCATTCCTCATCTTGCGAATGTAGGGATTTTAAAATAAAAAATTGTGTCATAAGTTATGATCAATTTACCAAATTTGCAAAAATTATTATCACTCATTTCTTAAATAACTTGACCAAAACGAAAAATTTTCAAAATTCCTACATTCACATGATGAGGATTTGTTTTCTGAAGAAAATGAACCCAAGATGACCTGAATCGGTTCAACGGTGCTCTAAAATCCTTACGACACATGATTTTGAAAAAGAAAAATATTTTGATGTGAAATGAACTTTGGTGGTGAAATAAATTGATTTTGGACTATGATAATTTCTCGAAAAGTCGCCGTACTGGTCCCCTTAAATGACCATTTTTTGCTTCTGTAATAAACAAAAAGGCATGATGCTTTCAAATAAATTGTTCAACAGGTTGATATTTGAATAGTAAATATAGTTCTACCGAGTGTATCCATATTCGTTCAAGTCTTTCTCTCCTTCTATTCCTTTTATCATCATCCCTTGGACAATTTGGTAAACCGATTGTCGAATAAATAATGTCGATTCGATCTGAGCCGATCAAGACCACCATAGCTTTATTGGAATCGGTCGATTTAGTTTGCAATAAAGAGATATGCGGAACGGAAGGGCTACCCTGGGAGGTCTAAACCTGCGGCTAAAACCAAAATCTCGTTTACGTCCCTCGCCATTGCAGACTTTATGTATGTATATGGTATCTATGAAGGGCCCGCAAGCCCTCATCGCGAGGGATAAATTTATGGAAAATACGCCGATCACGATCACGATCACGACATCGATTCATTCTTCTTCTCATCTTTTCTTCTTCTTCCTATTTTTTTTTATCATTTCTTTTTCTTATCCCTAGTATCTTGCGCAGGCCTACCTTGTACAGTATATGGTCAGCAAAGGCCCTGTTAAGTTTGGCCATCCTTCAGCTGCTGCCCTCCGGGATGCGACACTTGGTTCTTAATCTCGTCTACAAAGACCTTTTTTTTTCCTCTCTCTATCCCCCGTACACGCCAGAGTTCTTTATCGCCTCTCGCCCTGCAGCTCAGGCGGATAAGAGAGACGAGAATGAACGCGCAAGACACGTGAGGATGATATGCCGTGTATGGATAAACGTGTATGGACATATATGGTATCCAATATCCACGATACAAACGCTTATATCCTACCCCCTGAAAAATAACGGGAGATTTTTCATGCGGACAAAAAGCAGCAGAGATTTTTTTTCCTAATTTCATCGATTTTCGTTACGATATCGCAAGTCCTTTGAGTTCCTCAAATTCTTGACGGGGTTTTAATTAGAGTCTGATCACAAGCAGCGGGGGTATCAAATAGAGGGATATCAACCCCGAGCGATTCATTAACCCCTCCGATCCCGAATTGATGGAGTTCATAGTATGTACAAGTGGGTACATGAAGCACGACAATATACCAAAATTTATAGGTATAAGACACGTATGTATACATACTCATATGCTAGCGTCGTTGAGTAGGTATACCTACCCTGCAAGTTCTGAGAACGTCAAGATGAGGACAAAGGACCACCGCACCTTCGAAGAGTGGCTTGCGTGCCTTTGAAGAGGCACTCGTTGGGGGCTCAGAATTTCTAAACATTTGATCCCGCAACATGGGATGGAGACAACGAAGACACATTGAATAGACGTGGGGAGAGAATGAAAAAAAGAAATAAAAAGAGAAAATGAAAGAGAGGGTTGCGACGCGACCGCGACGCTTTTCGAACAACTGGGAACTTTCAATTTCTGAAAACCACGTCGTCATGCCAACTTCTTTCTTTATCTTCTACTCCATATGCTCGGATACACACCCCCAACAAGTAACACGATTTTGGTTCAAAAGAAATTAGGTTTAGGGCACGAAGTAGTTAAGGATGAACTGGCGTCTTTTGGGGAATTTTAAAAATGCAAGGGATTTAATGACGATTTTTTGTAAATTTCGGATCGATCTGCCGTCTGGATGTAAAGTTATTGATTTTTAAAAAACATCATTTAACATGGGATATTATGGAAATTCGGAAAACATGTTTTAAAAAATTAAAAAATGCAAAGAATATTATCAAATTTTGCACACGTGTAGAGTCGGAATAGAGGAATATTTTGCCATAAATTTCGAGCTGATCGACCGTATAGTTTATGAATTATTATTGAAAAACCGCAAAAAAATGAAATTCCGCATATCGGAAATTTTTCAATTGCAATTAAAACAACTCAGATAAATAATTTAAGAGATTTAACTTCTGTAAAAAAATAAATATGTTTAAAAAAAATTAATTTCACCATAGAAATAATCAAATATGTTCAAATAATCAAGTTGAAGAGGAAACATTTTTCATGTTCAGGGATTGGTATTGCCCATACCGTAGCACAGCCCTTCCCTGCGTTTCACCTTCTACATGCTAGGACCGCCAGTTCATCCTTAAAAAGTTTGCAAATTTCAACCTGAGAGAGTATTGAGAGAGGAAGACCCGATCGGATATAATTTTATTCAAATCACTGGCACACTTTGAAGAAAGTATACCGTGACAATCAGGTGAAACCGAATGGTCCGATTCCCCGGCCGGCGGATATTACGTATTTTTATGGGGTTAGCCACTCGTTGCGCTGAAAAATTTCTAAGGTGATTTGGCCGCGAGGTCGATGCAACAAAACACCCTGAGGATTTTCAGTGCAACGAGTGGCTATCCCCATAAAAATACGAATCATCCGCCGGGTGGAGGATCGGTCCATTCGGTTTCACCTGATTATCACGGTATGATGATACTAGTGCGGAAAACCGGCACTAGTTCATATACCATTTTTTATAACACTGTATGGAAGTTCGCACTTTGTGTACAGACAGTACCCAAGCATGTGAGAACTATCGGCTCAGGGTCGGCCCGAGCCTGGTGCCAAGACTGCCGAGCCTCGAGCGAAGCTCGGCGACCAGCGCTGGCCCAGCGCTGGAATGATAACAACGTACCAGTAATGGCCGATGGTCACCCCCCAAGCTTTGGCGACCAGACTCTGCCCAGGGCTGGCCCAATGGTCATGTCGAATGTAAAATTAGTTTTTCACTCAGGTTCGGAATAGATATAAAAATACAGAACACATAGAATTATGAAAACACCATTTATTTTTTTTTTTAGTTTTGGTCGGCATCTTTTGTCATTTTGAATTAATATAACATATTGGTATTAGGAGATGAAGTATGAGTAATGCTGAATTCAAGTAATCTTAATATCCCTTGCAAGGCTATGGCAGTAAAAACTCATATAACATATTTTAAATTAGAATTGAAGTTAGAAGAGCCACATGCTTTATCCCGCCACTCTTGCCTTTCTCCCACCTTCTCTGTCGCGCGCTCTAGACAGCCACAAACTGGTCAAAGATTTGATTGCACTTGTTTCGGCTCGTTTTTTTACATGTAAAACATCCCTGGTAAAAATGTTTATAGAAACGGATAGAAAGTAAATCTTGTCGGTTTCTATCATCTCTACTATGTGTTTTCTGCACTGCTTTTACAGATAAAAGCGGACGGAAACGGTCACTAATGCAATTCCAGACAAAGGCGTATAGGAACGACGTGTCTATGCGAATCTATATGCAGTCGTTGAGCCACCGTAGTGATAAGCGAATTCTAAATGTGAGCGTATCCGTATCTATCTGCAAAGACTGTGTACGGTGTTATTTGGATTTGTACGTAAATGCGTCAGTGACGGTATCCATATGCTTTAATCTGTAAAAGCAGTGCTGAAAACGCAGAGTATAAACATTAAAAACGGACAGGATTCACTTTCTATCCGATTGTAATGGAATTTCCAACAGGTACGTATCCGGTGATATTGAGCGGATCGTGGCTGTCCGATTCTATGCGCAATGGCAAATCAAGTATACTCGGCATGCGCTGAAACTCTATGCATTACTATACGCAAACGCACGAATCGCGGTTCGCTGTCCGTTTCTATAGGCGATTGCATAAGTGACACCGATATCTATATTACACTGGATAGGGTATCCCATGTAAAACTTTTGTGCCGAATTGAAGCGGTGAGGCGGCCATGTTGCTTGTAGTACATTTGTCAAATTTACCGGGAAATTCGAATGATGCCGCAAACAGATGTGCAGAAAACGGTGCAGATTCATTGAAAATTACATATTATTATAAAAATATTTCCATCTTGAGATTGAACGGAAGTTGAAGTTGCCTTTTTATCAAAGATTTATTCAGAATATATGGAATACCAAAAGTGGATACCAGCAATTTAAGACCAAAAATTATTTATATTGAGGATTCGTTGAAGCCACGAAAATAGCGACACTAAAGAACAAAAGTTTTTCCAAATGTATAAAATATATTTCTGACAAATGCAGAAATATTGCATATATCATATGGGATGGGTAAATTCGTGTTATAGTCACTAGGAATGACATAATAAAGTATGCATAGGCTAGAAAAAAATGGGTCCTTGATCTTTCAGAGAAATATATTCTATAAAATATATATTCTATAAAATAATGTATACGGCATGCAAGTATTTATTAATTCAAAATTAGATCTAAACAAGTAAACATAACCTCGCGATTGTATGTATGTGCTGATTTGTGTAATGTTCTTCCTCACACCCCACCTTTTTCGCCACAATATTTGCACACCGGCACCGACAGTTTTTTATTTTACTTGTCTGCAATAACACCACTGACACTTTTTTTCTTCTTCATCCAGCATGTAAACATACTACAGTCTACATAACCTAACAATCACGCGCGAACAAGTCGATTATGGGCGCCGCCATATTGAAATTGACAAATGTACCACAAGCAACATGGTGGTCAAAGTAGGCACAAGTCTGCCCATTAGAATACCCTATCCAGTGTGATATGGAGATCAGTGATAGGTGACGTTTGATGCAACGCTGAAACTCTATCCGTTGCTATACGCGAACGCACGAATCGCGGTTCGCTGTCCGTTTCTATATGCGATCGCATAGGAGACGTTTGATGTGATGATGAAACTGTCCGTTGATGTACGCAAACGCACGAATTCCAGGTTTGCTTCCGTTGCTATACGTGATTGCATAAGTGACGTTCAATATAACGCTGAAACTCTATTCGTTGCTACACGCGAACGCATGAATCACGGACCACTGTGCGTTTCTAAACGCAATTGCAGAAGTTACATTTATTATCCCGCTAGAATAACTATTATTATTGTGCACGTAGACCGTAAGCGTTCATGCAGCCGTTCGAACGGCCGATGTTCTCATTACGAAATGAATCCACAGTCATTACATGATATATAATAGTGTAAACTATGTTAACAATTCGCCAAGAAAATCATGAGTCATGAGCAATCTTTACTGAAATAAAACGGAAGGTTATGGTCCTCACAGTCGACCAGATAACATATATTTGCCACATTCCTCACGTAGTAGACTGATTCGTTGCTACGACGAAAAATTCAATGAGTGATATGAAAGTGATAAATGACTATAATTTTAATACAATATTCTGTACATGCACAGAGAAAAAAAATTCCTCGTTTCAAGAGAAAGATTTCTTGTTTCAAGAAACTGTAGTTTCTTGAATGTTTTTTGATTGAATCAAGGAAATATGTTCTTATTTCAAAATAATATGTTCTTAGTTTGAATTAAGAACATATTTCCTTGATTTAATCATCAAACATTCAAGAAACTACAATTTCTTAAATCAAGAAATCTTTTTCTTGAAACGAGTAATTTTTTTTTTTTCTGTGTGCAATAGAAAATTCATATGTATTTGACTAGGGTTTGAACCTATAACCTATTTTCCAGACTATGTAATATGACTATGTAGCATCTCAAATATATCAGAATATCCATTTTGCAACGAATTCTTTCCAGAGCATTGAGCACAAAATTTGGAGGAAATCGATGAAAGCAAATATTTGAATCTAGAATTCTCATCCGTTTCTTTTAAGTTAGATTTATTCTACCTTCCTTCAAAACCCGGATCGTAATTGTTGTATTTTTTCTTCTATATTCTGAAAAGAAAATTGATTTGTATTCTGTATTGTAGATGTATGCTTTCTCAAACTTTATATCACTTGACGTTATTATGAAGTAAGAAATATGCATTGATACATTTTGATTTAAATTTTACGGAAATCGGAAATTGAAAATGTCAGTAGTTTATCGAAAGAAAGGACAGCGAACATTCGACCCCGATTTCGATGGGGGCTGCATATGCCAAGTGTTTCTAACAACTAGCATTATATATTATTATTATTATTATCAACCAATGTAAATAGATCGCAGTCAGTATAAATATAATAAACCTCAAACTTCGATGGTATGTATTAAATTTATTTGACATCTGACTATATAGTAGATTTGAGAAAAAATATCCAATTTTAGCACTGGTAGAAAGCAAGGAGGCACACAAATGTGGATTCATGTGAATCGTGGATAGGAACCGATGAAAAGTTGAACGCGATCGCGCATAGAATCTGACAGAGTTCGAAGCTACGTATCGATGCGTATAGAAGCGGAGTTTAGCTCACAGAGTCATTTGGCGCGCGGATAGGAACCGGTGAGAAGTTGAACGCGATCGCGCATAGAATCTGACAGAGTTCGAAGCTACGTATCGATGCGTATAGAAGCGGAGTTTAGCTCACAGAGTCATTTGGCGCGCGGATAGGAACCGGTGAGAAGTTGAACGCGATCGCGCATAGAATCTGACAGAGTTCGAAGCTACGTATCGATGCGTATAGAAGCGGAGTTTAGCTCACAGAGTCATTTGGCGCGCGGATAGGAACCGGTGAGAAGTTGAACGCGATCGCGCATAGAATCTGACAGAGTTCGAAGCTACGTATCGATGCGTATAGAAGCGGAGTTTAGCTCCCAGAGTCATTTGGCGCGCGGATAGGAACCGGTGAGAAGTTGAACGCGATCGCGCATAGAATCTGACAGAGTTCGAAGCTACGTATCGATGCAGATAGACGTCCATCCCGAAATTGCAGGCAGAAACATTTGATTCGAGCTTCGTTCAAGATGCGGACAGAAAGGTTATAAGCCTGCACACGTATTAACGGATACATACAGATATACAGTCAGACTTCGGAAAGATTCCGATCACAATCATTGTTATGCGGACAGGTCACTCATTGAAACAGACAAAGACCCGATCAAGGTTTAATCTCACGCAGATAGAACGTATAGGATTCCGTTAGATTCAGATAACTTTAAATCAAGTATTCTATAGGTTTCTATTAGATTCCTGTTTTTATTTTTACCAGGGATCTGCAAATGAATCACAAAATAATTAGATAATTCATTTGCTCCACACTAATGAGTTGAATTTACCTTGCATACAGATGTAAATGTTGGTGGCACGAAAATTTTTTTTGCCAGATCCCTTTATTATTCTTCCTTGACCGCTAAATAATACCTGTACATCTTTGGTCATGATTGAGGTGAGAATTTCTGAAATTGAATCCTTGATGTCCGCAGCCAGGTTGGTACACATCAATCGTCTCTAGAATTATAATTAGTTTCCATCGCAACAGGACTTGAGAAAGTATAGTACAGACCATTATTTTGATTTTGTCCGGATCATTCAACTGCTCATCCAATTGCACAAACTCTTCGTAGCTCTGCACTGGAAGTTGAATATTAAGTGCTCCCTGCATTTCAGTTCTTGGATCCAGCACATTATCATCAGCTGAGAATGTAAGAGCTGCCCGGACAGTTTTCCTATACAGTTTAATGTTATAAAGGACACTTCGCTTAGCCCTGTTGATCGCTTGCAAAATCTTTTTTTCCGATGCTGCAAGCATGCCCTTAGTAACCGGTGTATTGGGATCGGTTTCTGGAAAATATACATATCCAAAAAATACAGAATAAAATAGTGGAACTCAATGCAATAATAATCACTGGTTTGTTTGGCAAATAATGTTTCATACCGGAATATTCTGATCCATCACCCTTGGCGTGTGTAATTCTTGACCTCTTGACCGGTGGAACGTCAATTCGATTTTCATCTTCATTTCCTAATAAAATAATATTTACTATCTCACACAATTAAATGACCATCGTATGAGAATAAATTATAGATAGTATAATTTTTTTACGTTTGTATAGGTCTTCAAAATCGATTTCATCGCTGTCGTTATCATTATGAGACGATGCCTCATCTACATGCGAAAATAGTTTCACAATTTATCGAGTGTTATTAATTGGTACAACCAGAATTGTTATGTCGAATTACAAGCGTCAAATGTGCATTCAATACCTGATTCGCTGGATTCAGGTATGTGTCTCCTCGTTTGTTTCCCTCGATTCTGACCAAATTCTGAAGTAGTCTTTTGAGTCATGGGCCCGGATTTTTCGGGCAGTTGAAACCTCGCAGAATCAGCACCGGCAGAGTTCGGTTTTGATGGCTGATCATTTGTTGTGTAAGAAGAACTTTCAACGGATGGGATATGGATAGGAAAATCAGGCACTGTGTTAAACATTTTTGCTTTCTCGGCCGCTGAAATCACTCTGGGCATCTCCTTGTCGTTAGAGGTTGCCCGTTCAGGAAGGCTCTCTATTTCAGTTGTTTTGAAAGAGTTTTCTAAATACGTCAGACCATCTTCGTAAGATCCTATTATTCCAGGCAAAGGAATGAATATCAATGATGCGATCAATTATTTTACTTCACTCAGCAAAACCTACGCGCTTGTTTGATGATATCAACTTCGACGGCAACCCAATCTTTTTTGGGAGATTCATTATTCTCTACCCAATCATCGATTCTAAAATAATCCTTTTTTGGTGGAAAGAAGCACATCCACATGTTGTTGTTATATCTTAACCATGATTTGGCTACGACGTCAACTGATTTCAATCCGTTACATGTTTCGTTCCGGAATGATACAACCACGTGAGTGGAGGTTGCTCTGAGACTCATCGTCTTTATTATAACTGAAACTTGAATATTTCTATTTGTATTGCAATTAAAATATTTCGTGCCGTATGGGGCATATTGATTGCACGAGTGAAAGTAAGTATTTATGTGAATTAGAATAACTTACCTATTACAATTTGACCGAGAAAAATCATTCACAGCACATCATTTTCACAGAGTGTTTATCAGTTACGGTGACAACGTTGTGACAAAATAAAAGTCAGCTTTGACTAACGTATGAAGTTGGCCCCACCGTCTTTTTTCTCTATATCACCATTATGACAGAAGACTTGAGAAATTTGCCGAACTGGAAAGCCACGCAGTTTCGGTTTTTCTTATTATACTGTGGCCCATTGATGCTCGGAGACGTGCTACCGGATGAAAAGTATAAACACTTTTTGCTTTTGCACACAGCTTGTCGCATGCTCTGCACCGCGAACTCAGCTGTTGCCTCGGTAGACTATGCAAAAATACTATTGGTCAAGTTTTTCCAACTTATGCCCACTTTATATGGCACTGATTCTCAGGTCATAAATTTTCATAACTTAATCCACGTCGCTGATGATGTTGAGCATATGGGAGCTGCCTTGTCGGAATTCACTGCGTTTCCCTTTGAAAATTGCTTGGGAAAAATAAAACGTTTAGTGCGAACACCTAATCTGCCTCTTTCTCAGATATTTAGGCGCCTCTCAGAATTAGAGGCTGCTGCAGATATCGTAGTAAGACCACATTCTCTGCTCAACAAATGTGAATTGAAGGAGGAATTTGTTGATTATCATCAAGATTATGTAGGGTACAAAGAGGTAGTTCTCAAAGGCATGGTATTACGAAATACGCACCCAGACAACCTTGTACTTTTACATAATCAAAACCATTTTGAAATCAATAACATTTTCTCACGTGAGAAACGAGTTCCAAAATATATGGGAGACTTGTATGTAACGGGACGAATAATTGCGAGTAATGGAAATGCCTTTGATTATCCCTGTGAATCCATCCGACTGGGTTGTCATGTGCTTGGTTTGTACGCCGATACACATAATACAATTCCGCTGAGTGATATTATGAGTAAATGTGTAAATTTACCGATTAATAATGAGAATTATTCTGTGACATTACTCCACTTGCAGAAATAAAAATTTTGTGCACAAAACCTATTCATGTTTATTCTTGTATAATAATGAATTTATTATTTACTTTAAAATTATTGTATCATAATATATTTATCTTAAGGGGGGGGTATACCGGATGTGTTACCGACACCGCCTATATCTCCGAAACGGGGCTATCAATCGACTTGTCCTTTCGGCAGCCGATGTTTGACGAGTAATGAGTTCGAACTGGCACATTTGATCGAATGAAATCAGGATTTTTTTTTTTTTTAATCGAAAAGGGTTGGCGTGCTATTTAGGTCGACTTATATCAAAGCCTACGCATAAAAAATGCAAAATCGAACGAGAGAGCCCGATTCTGTGAGGAATTCCGAACACAACCATCCCAAAACATCTTTGTTTTCGACAACGATGAAGGGGCCAGTTGTATTCCACGTTTTTGTGGTAATTTTCGCGATTGTCAACGGCTGAGAGCAGCTGAGAGCTGCCATTGCCGCTAATGTCATTATATTAGTTCCCACACCGCCCGTGAGATGTCGCCACGCTGTTACGTTGATACACCTGTAACCACGTGACTCGACCTGCAGTCCAATCGCCTCTCACTAATAAGCTAAAAATTTGCGCGTGGCTACATCTCACGGGCGGTCTGGGAACTAATATATTAACATTAGCGGCAATGGCCGCTCTCAGCTGCTCTCAGCTGTTGACAATCGCGAAAATTACCACAAAAACGTAGAATACAACTGGCCCCTTCATCGTTGTCGAAAACAAAGATGTTTTGGGATGGTTGTATTCGGAATTCCATATAGAATCGGGCTCTCTCGGTCGATTTTGCATTTTTTATGCGTAGGCTTTGATATAAGTCGACATAAATGGCACGCCAACACTTTTCGATCAAAAAAAAAAAAAAAATCCCGATTTCATTCGATGAAATGTACCAGTTCGAACTC
Organism: Tenthredo livida; assembly: GCA_963992785.1. Taxonomy (NCBI): domain Eukaryota; kingdom Metazoa; phylum Arthropoda; class Insecta; order Hymenoptera; family Tenthredinidae; genus Tenthredo; species Tenthredo livida. The sequence goes on from OZ023065.1 coordinate 40,820,639, forward strand.
ATTACTTGTCAAACATCGGCTGCCGAAAGGACAAGTCGATTGATAGCCCCGTTTCGGAGATATAGGCGGTGTCGGTAACAAATCGGGTATACCCCCCCCTTAAGGCGACCAATTTGCCGAGTGTGGGCCACGACTGGTGTCAGGGTTTTGTACAAGACCATCGTGCCAGTCTTGTCCCAGTACTGGTGGTCATGCCTCGCTCAAGACTATCGTACCGATGTTGGGCCGAGGCTAGCCCGAGCCTTGGCCCAGGGCTTGCATGATGGTCGTGAGCGAAGCTCGGTCACATACTACCGGGCCAAGACTGGCACGATGGTAGTCTCGGCAATACATGCTTGGGGTACACTCCGCATGGATGAATCGACAAAGTGTGCGGGAATCATGATTCCCGCATGAGTAAATCGTGATCAAGAATCTGCTGTAATTTTGCATACAATTTTCGGTATACACAAAGTAAGAACTTTCCATACAGTGTTACAAAAATACATATACATCAGTTTCTAAAGTTTGCACATGCGATTTTTGCCGCTCGTATGGAAAGCTCGGATCCAATCTTGCGGTATATTGTAAAAAAATTTGAAAAGGCTTGGGGTAGCTGAGTTTGTCGCCGGTCAATGGGAGGGTATAGACGTAGGCTATTCCGAGGGCGGTTCGCCCTTAGATGAGAAAAACGTTCACCTGTAGGTATATCGACCAACCTACCTATTTCCGCACGAGTAGCGAATCTCTGTAGCGATCGTCGGAAGGGAAATGTCATTGAGCAAACCGAATCGATTTAGCACCCCGCGTCAGCCGAGGCACTTGATTTTTAATTAGTATTCAAATTAAATTGAAGACAAGAATTACCATCATCGAAGAGCAAAAAGTGAAAAACAAAGTCCCCATGTTTTCGCCACGGAAGAAGAATCAATATTGTTTCATGTTTAGGTCAATCCGAATACTCAGACATCACATTTTTGTATATTTCTCTAATCTGTATTCTGCCCTCGTTCAACGAGCAATAATAATTACTGTCGGTGGTTACAACGCAGGTAGATTCATGGTATTATACATCTGGTAGAGTAATTAGTTGATATATGCATTGAAGTAGAAGTACTGGCGCAACTCCATATCTACCAACAATATAACGGGTTGAATTTACAGTATGCGTTATTGTTGTTAGAACTACAATCTCACACCACCACTATACCATTGTCGTAGTTCATTCTACCAAGATTTTACGACATAACGTTAATTGCCGGTAGAGGTAGGTATAAGCCAGAACTTATATATTCAGCCTTGTTGTACAGTTACACGTGTGTTTGTACAGCGAAGTTGAAATTATCTTTATATCACTGTTTTATTGTTAGTCTGACAAGAATTCTTTCCACTATTGTATCATACACTATCACTCCACCGCGTATAACATACGTATACGCGGTACCGAGAGTTTTCGGTGAAACTGGCGACCCCCCTTCCTGCGGCGAAACCAACACAGACACGCACCGCTCGCGGTCACCAGTTTCACCGAAAACTCTCGGTATATGAAACGAGGATTAAAATGCCTGCGTTCGTTATATCATAACAGCAATTCGCGTCTGGCTGATCATTTCCAGGTACGTTATCTGCAATATCTTATAGCTATACGTAGGTATAGTGCCCATATACACTTCTATAACTGATAGTGATAACCGGTGTAGTGAATTCGAGCATAAATTTATTCAGAAGAAGTATATTCGATATCAGCATACCAGCTATATTTAGGCAGCTATAACAGAGCTTCCCGAAACAGCCATACGACCGTTTCCCCATATCATATATATTCAATATTACAACAGGTAGAATAGTATACCTGTATATCTATGTGTACCTTGAAAAGTTGTATTCTGCCCGTTATTATAAAGTTCCGCGCACATTATTCTATTCTTTTGCTTTTCATTATGGATGCAATGAGGGAAGAAAGGCATGGATGAAGTTATTCAATGTGTAGGTACCTACTTGTTTCATGTGAGTGTTTCTTTTTTCACAATTTTTCTTATTTTCTACATATAAATTTGCTGCAGCTTCGTTCATCTACGAGTAAAAAGCAGATTGACTGCGGTGCAGACGCAGGGTTTAATGAATAATTTCTAACCCTAGCTATGCTATGTGGGTGTAGTATATACGATTTTGAATAGTTAATTTTCACTCTCGATTCTTCCCGCGGAGAACCGAAAATGGAAAACCCTTTTCTCTCCTCTCTCTCTCTCTCATCTCCACGTCCTATGTAATCCATATCCCTAACCACGGGGCTCAGCGGTTTCCGAAATCTACCCCTCATAACGCCGAAGCAATTAAACCTAAATACTCAATTCTCGCGATCAAATAATCCCGGATATATCCTCTATATACCCAAATCCATTACCTGTTCATGAAAAATAATACTAAACTGATATTCCTGTGGTAAATTTCCTACGTATTGTAGACGTATGCGTGTGTGTGAGAAATTCCAGCCAAATAAAATGATGAGCTAATTTTTAGTCGGTTAAATGGATTTGGAATGGCCCATACGCCTATACGAGGTCAATTTCTCCGTGCATCGAAGAAGCACCTTGCATCTAAACCATCAGCTCGACAGCACATTTCCGATCTCCCATTCCATCGAAAAGACTGGCACGATTTATGGACGGAAATTAACACTATATACTATATAGAGCGTTCGATTCGTATACAGAGTTATAAGGGGAAAAAATTTAAAGAATTTTTCAATCATCGCAAATTCTCTTATACAATCGGCTCCCAAGTTTTTTTCCAAGACGTACATACGTATAACAAGTCGCGCTTTTTCATCTGCAATATTTTAACCAGAACACGCAATCAATGGTGAGCTTATGGAACCACCTAGCGTACTAATTCATCCCTTGGGGAATCTTGTGAAATTTTGTAAATTCTTCGAGATTTCTTGATATTTTCAAATCTTTGAATCTTGAAGTCTACGTGGTGCAAATGAAAATTTACAGTTTTGCTGCGGCTGTAATAATAATCGTTAAACCCCCGTTTATCCTTTCCGAAATATCCCCCAATAAATTGTGCAGCTCGTCGCGTCTCACGTCGCCATGGTTCAATTTCCGGGTAGGTATGCCATACCACCACCCTTATTTCCATGAGCCTGTATAACCGATGTTTAGCGCGATGTATAGGTGTACTTGGAATCATACGAATGTGTCGGCGTCGTCTCAATTCGTCTACGACTGAATCTGAGTCTGAGTCCAGGGTAGGTATGCATGTATATCTCTCGACGTGAAATTAAAAGTAGGGTGGATCCCTCGTTCGTTCTTTCCAGCCCGCAGTAGGACCATGTATAGATATATATATCTCGACAGATCTCGGTTTGTAATTATCATCAGCAAGAGCCGTGCAAAACAATAGCTCGACCTCGCTTGTGTTTTTCGTTCGTTTCAACACCGATATGTACGGTATAGTAGGTATATACCTATATACCAGGGCGAAGGCGTTAATTGCGCCTAACTAATGGAGGGTAGTAGCTTTTTCTATATCTACTAGGCACTTCTAAAAAAGTTACTTGATTACGTGGCCTGCACAGCTTTCCAGCCCGCGCCTATCATCGCAACAAACAAACAAACAAACAAACAAACAAACGAACAAACAACGTTGCTTTGTTCAATCTTATCACAACGAACATCAATATTTATCGGAATCTCGCCGTCCCAGTTATCATCACTAACATCTGATAGAAAAAAGTGGATCTGAAGTCAATCGACTCAAACTTAACGCGAGCAGAAGATTTAATTCTGCTATTTTGCTCTCAAGCTTCGGGGATGCAATTAATTGAACGAAGTTGATTGAACCCGGTTGAGGTTCTCTCGTTAATTGTCTTCTTCTCTGTTTCTTTTTCTCTTTTTTTCTTTTTACGAAAATTTGTTCTACCTGTATCTCAATTTCTCGACGACTTATGTTTAACGATGTGCGGTACTACTTCTCCTTGTATGTACTATACAGTCCTCAAAGGACTCTTACATGGTTTCAGGGTGTAATAAACTGAGTCTTACTCACCGAGTAGCTCCCGTACCCTCGGGAACTTCCAGGACCAGGATGTAGAAAGGAAGCGATAGATGTGCTCCGTGCGCTGATCCTCAGGTGTCCGCATCTGTCTCCGATCTGCGGTTCTCTTCTGCGACTGAAAAGTGAAAAGCCAGTATGTTGGTTGTGTGTGTTTAGCTGTATAGGTATAAGGACGCGTATAAGTATCCCTCTGAAATTTTTCTAAATGAGGACATTTTCTCTTCCCATTTTTCTCAGATTTCCCATTCTTTTTTCTCATGTCTGATCTATAAGGACGCGGAGATACTTGAAAATTCGTATTTTCGTGCGCGCGAAAAGATAAAGAACCGCACACCCCTATATACGCGAGACGTATTTGGTGAGGTGGGTCTGAGCTGGGCAAACGAGAAGAAAAAAAAAAGAAAAAAAATGGGTTGGAGGGGGGGGGGGGGGGGGGGGGGGGTGAAAAAGTGGGAGAGTAATTCGTTTCGAGCCGTCTGTTGATACGTCGCGTTTGCCTTTACGAACCTATTGTGTTCGGCTAGACGACGGAATCGACCATCCGTGTGGAATCGAAATTGGTATATAATTTTAAAATGGTAAAAACAACGTTGATATAGTTGATACACATCCAAATTCTATACAGCCTTATAGAGGCAATAAATCGCGTTCAATATACGAAAAAAAAAAACGCAATAAGCGAATTGCTCGATCTCGTTGTTGCGCAATTAATATATAGAAAAATTTCGGAAAAATTTCAAATCCTTTATTCTTCGCCGATTATAATTTTATCGATAACATTCAGCGAATGTACCTATACTCTTCAGTTTTTACCAAAAGTGCTGCTCAATGAAAGAACACAGTTCTGTTAATTCGAAAAAGTTCCTTATTGAGCGTTAGAATTATTTCACTTGGATTGCAGACTTGACATTCTTTTTGTTTTTTTTTTTTTTTGCTTTTTTTTTGGCATATTCAGGTCTGCTCAGCAATTTACGTAACGTTTTTTCGTTTCTCCGTTATGTGAAAGGAAGCTTATTTCAAGTACTTATTGTTAGTCGTTCATTAAACGAAAAACAAAAAAACAAAAAACAAAAAGAACAAAAAAAAAAAGAAAAGACGGACGAAATATCTGGAATATTAAAAGTTACAAAATTAAAAGAATAGTTTAACATGCGGACAGAAGAAACAATGAGACTTTATTATAAATCTCGACAAATCGAATCATTTCCAATTTATAGTACGAAATTCTATTTCAAAGATCGCATAACATAGAATCACAGCTGAAGACTAAGTATTTCTGTATTTTATTTTTATTTTTATTTTGTTATTTTTTCATTTGTTGTCTCCCCCCCCCCCCCCCCCCCCTTCGATAAAACTCGTGCTTTTATGTCTCCGATGTATTGAAATGTAGGCCACGTGCGATGAGTGGTACCCTATAGAAAATAATAATAATAATAAAAAAGAAAAGAAAAGAAAAGAAAAGTATAGAAAGGAAAAGAATATCAGTGAAGACAGTTGCGTGTGTGGGTAGAGCTATAGGAGATGATTAATTTTCTTGTCAACAGTCGACCCATCGGATTGCATATTCAACCGTTTCAATTCTTCGACAATGATCGCAGCAACGGTATCGATCACCCGTGGGGACCGGAGTTCGGAATATAGAGAATCCAGATGGATCAGTCAATCCGGTGAAAAGTAGGATACCGCACAATTATTATCTTCGTTGTGTATAGTGCCGTGCCATGACGGTGGTGCTCGTGGTGGTGCTCGCGCGGTGGCAGAGTGATAGATCCATTTTCATTTTCATCCCCATCCTTCGTCCCGCATCACGTTCGCTCGTAGGAAGAATCAGAAAAAAAAAAGTAAAAGGGAAAAATAAAAAGGGAAAAAGGGAAACGAAAGGAAAGCTAAGCAAGAATAGGAAAGGTCCGTGCGATGCCTAGTTCGCAAAATATATACAGCTATACATATTTGACAAAAAAAATTTGAACCGCAAGAAAATCTAAGTGCTGCACCGCGTGTCTATGTATGCGGTCTAGATATTTTTCGATCCAGAACTAACGTGTAAATGCGACACTGACGCTGATTGCTGCGGGCCAACACACCCGCTGCAGATTAAAAGCTTTCGAGTTACAGCTAGCTACTACAAAACGCACCCCGGGTTTTGACGTGGGTGTATAATATGGGAATATGGGAATGTTACATGTATATGTAGCACCTTATACCTACATATATTATAATGTATATAGGTATATGTGCAGAGTACAGTGAGTCCTGAATAGGGAGGAGCGAGCTTTTAGGAAAAGCTTTGTGTGTACGTATCATGGTACTTTGGTTGTACTTTGGTACTTTGGTACTTTGGCAGTAAAGAGCGTGTCGCTCCATTTGTGAAGCGAGGAGACAAACGAATAAAATCAGGCATCTACCTTATGCCCGTCATAAATGTGACCGTAGTAGTAGTATAGCAGCGCAGCAAGGTAGGTAGGTATGTACCTACAAAGGCCTTTTGAACGAGTTTAGTTCACAGTAACATGTACATACAATACAGTATACACCCACCCATAAAATTGGTGAGTAAATTGTCGAGGATAAATTTCACTCCACTTCTGAAACGTTGCGGTTTTCATTACCTACGCGTCGAAAGCGGAAACTGTTGACGGCATCATCGTGCACGCGTCTAAACCCATATATAGGTATATATAGGTATAAGTTCGATCGATCTAGAAAATTAACTTACCCCTGTATACGCAGGGTGATATTCCAGGGACATCTCACTGCTGCAAGTCTCGGACCGTCAGGCGGCTGATAAATATGTGCGCGAAATTATCAGGTTCGCCGCTCGACTATTAGGCAGCTATAGTATAGACGAATATTTATCAGCCGCCTGACGGTCCGAGACTTGCAGTACTGAGATGTCCCTGGAATATCACACCCTGTATTAATTATCTAGCTAAATTTAATACTTTCTAATGAAATAGCTGTGTATATACGAATACTATCAAGCAGTTTATTATAACGTCCCCTAAATTTATAGTTGGCTAATAACCACTGCATGTAGAGGTCGTATAATTGTGACGGTAGCTATACCTGACGTTTTATACAATTTTCTATTTAGTGGCTGACTGTGAGTGAGCTGTGCACCCGTTACCTAAACGACAGGGGAAAAACTAATTTCAGTTTCAATTTATATCAACTAACCAACACGCGGGGCCCGCCCGTGTCCGTAGGTACCGCACAACGCGGTTTAAAGTACGGCAAGGACTCAGCAGGAGCGGCAATAAGCGCCCTGGACCGGAGTACCGCGCGGCTTCGGGTTATATCGTCCCTATACAGTTTTACAGCCCGGGCGTAAATGCTGCATGGCTTTACGCCCCGGAGCGTGCCAACCATAAGGCACGTGGTTCACCCGTGTCATGGAAAACCCATAAAACCCGCATCGTCAAAGTGCAAAATTGTAGCCCAAGAAGCCTGTGCCAACGTCATTTAAGGACCTCGTTGCATTTCGCACGAGTTTGACGTTCCTCCTCGACGCCCGACGACCATAAATCGGTTCTCTCTCTCTCTCTCTCTCTCTCTTGGGATCGGGAATCGCTGAAAATTATTAAAAATTGTTTTTCACGGGTGGGATGATGCTTCACGAGATCGTAGCCCAGGTCAGGGCGAACTGAGCGCGCAGTGTGAACCACCGGGTGCTCGTGCTCATCGTCCGCACATACGCGTTCATATACGCAGTTCTGATGTGGCGCCGTAGAAAACGCGTAATCAGAAATGCACGGGCCACGATACTACTATGTAGGTATGTACGTGTTATGGGCACGATGCAGGGTTCGGAGTATTCCATGGCGAGATCGATAGGCACCGACCTACCCCATCGTACAAATCGATTGCTGGTACGCCTACGACGAGTTCTTGTAGTACGTTAACGCTGAATAGGTATATATACGGGCAATTATTTTGGCACACGATTTTCGGGACGATAATTATTAACTTTCAAAGATTCAGAATGAATATGCGATGAATTTTTACTTTCTCATTCCATTAAAGAAATAAAGAAAATAGAAGAAAAACCAAATCTGCGATGAGGCTTTTCCGCATCTTATCGAATTTTCCGCCAACTAGAAGTCAGTTTTCCTTGAATTACGTAATTGTTTCAATTTTTTAAATATATGCGTATTGGTTTTGCGAACGTTTCTTATTAAATTATTATCATGGGAATAAAGCTTTTTGAATTTATACTTTAAGTTCTGTAATGACAAAATTTTGAAGCTCATTTGTGATTATAGTTTGTAGTGATTGGCGTACAGATTTTTACAAAAACTAGTCCATACCTTTTCATGTTATTAATTATTTCGCAGCTTTTCATGGTAAAAAAAACAATATTTCAGAGTATAAAAACGCAGATCTATCAAATCAGTGAAAAATTCGTGACACAGAAGTGATTATTTTTTATTTTTGGTTCGCTTGGCACAAAATTCATCATATGTTGTATGTTTTAAGGTTCGTTAAGAGTGCGAAAAAAAAAATGACACATGTCCGTCGCTGCGTATACTGTGTACCGGCGTACAGTATGAAACCTGTATGTATAATGTGTTTTATACTGTTTGTTCGTGGATTACTCGCGAGCGATTTGACGCATTGTTAATGCATCTGACTTGTCACGTCTGAGTGGATAGCCCCGCGCTTTCATCCGTCCAGAAATGGTCATGTTTCAGGGAGCGAGTGAAAGAAGAAAAAAAAAAAAAGAAAAAGACGAAAAGACAGAGAGAGAAAAAATGGTGGCCATGGTTTCCGTCATCAGCTACATGGACACACGTATGCATACTTATCCTATAGATATGACAATGATAAAGGCATCTTTCGCAAATGTTTGGTCAGTGAGACGCGGTAAACGGGTGGTATAGGGGTTGACCGAGACACTGTATGTCTATGTGTTGTGTAGGGGAAAGTGGGGCAGAATGGCCAGGTGGGGCTAAATGGCCGCGGTAAAAAAAAATTGACTTATTCGCATTTTCGCAACAAGGGGGATCGTATGAGACGCCATGCAACGCGATTCCGCTGAAAGTGCTCAAAAATTTTTAGGGTGGGGCTAAACGGCCACCCCAATAAAAGTAGTAAAATTGCATTTTCACGTCGAAGTGAGTGAGATAAAACTATATGCAGCGTGGTTCCACTGAACACGATGCAAAACTGAAAGGGTAGGGCAAAGTCGCTCACCCTACACTGAGAAAAAAATATAATTGAATTAACGAAATATTTTTCTCAATAGTCGCAATTAAATATTCATTCGGAACAAATAAATTTCAATTGGTGTGATTAGATATCATATGAAATTAACCGATTTTCACTCACTTCGACGTGAAAATGGAATTTCACTACTTTCATTAGGGTGGCCGTTTAGCCCCACCCTAAAAATTTTTGAGCACTTTCAGCGGAATCGCGTTGCATGGCGTCTCATACGATCCCCCCTTGTTGCGAAAATGCGAACAAGTCAATTTTTTTTTACCGCGGCTATTTAGCCCCACCTGGCCATTCTGCCCCATTTTCCCCTATATACCTATATATGTGCACTGTAAAAAATTTATGCATTAAAATCAATGAAAAGTGCATGAAGCAAAAGTTATGAACGCACATGAAATCAAATTAATGTTCATCTTCAAAATTTTGTAAAATGTATATTAATTTCAATGTCTGATCGTTAAATTTCATGCATTCTTTTTTTTCGAGATTTCAGATATTATACATTAAAATCAATACATACTGATGAAATTATGATGCACGTTAATTGATTTTAATGCGTGCATGTGAGTGCGTAGTTTCATGTGTTGTATCACTGTTCAGGTTTTCCCCGTTCAATAAATACTGATTGCATCTAAAAAGATTTCTTCGAAAAACTATCAAATTGGAATCATTTAGTGAATCCACCAAATTTTGGTAAAAGAACGTTTACTATAGGGAGACCGAGCCCTCCCCGATAGCTGCTCACTTAGAACTCTCGGCAGAGATATGTCTGCTTTTGCTGTGGCGCTTGGCCTGGACCTAAACACGTAATGGTTTTACTTTACTTGCGAGAAAGGTTTTTAGGCAAGCCCGTGCGCCGCCGCTGCGCCCACAGATGGCGCAGATAACGACATTGAAAATTGTGCATGAATTTCAATAACATTATGACGGAAGTAATGTAAGAGTAAATTGTATTCAATGTGCATATACATCAAGTACCATTGCAAGCACTGTACTGAATTTTAGTTACCATATGTATTATTTTTCATGCACAAGATCATGAAAATAAATGAATACCTACGATTTTTAATGTAAATGCACATTAATTGATAATTTCTGAACGTGTTGTTTAAAATTAATGTGCAATGTGCATTAAAACTGCATTAAAATTAATAAAATTTTTTACAGTGTGTATGAATATAGTATATGCCAAACAGCAAACTGCACACCCATCAGCTAAAGCAGCCTTATTGTGTTGTCGGTTTTCGGCGTGGCTAAAACCGCGACTTTAACGACCCCATCAATTTGAGGGTGCATCAACCCCGACCTGACGAAATAAATAGCTTTGAAAATAGCATGAGGGGGATTGAGACACGCGCAAACACGAACAGTTAGTAACGGTTAGAGAGAACAGGATACCTATACGTGTTTAATTCCTTGTTTTCATTTTTTTTTTTCTTCTCTCCTATTTTAATCTCTCTTGTTTTTCCATTTTCTTTTAATTAACAAAAGAACAACTGCACACAGTGGTATTACCCCCACAGGGTGCAGTTCTCTTACAGCTGGTGCTGGTATAATAATAAATTGTATTGGATAGCGTAGCTAGTGCTGCAGTGCAGAGTCTCCAGATTGAAGTCAATCTCCACATGAAGACGTACGACCTACCCAAACTGTTTCTGCGGTATTACTAAACCCGGTTAGCCACGATGTACCCATATACTTAGATTAAATAGATGTAGAATGAATGTGTAGTGTCGTGTGGTATGTGAGGAGTAAGTAGGTACATAGAATTGCACAAATCACTTTTACGGAAGCAGAAGTGAGAAGGCATGAAAGAAAAATGGTGTAGGTACCGTGAAAATTGGGAAGAATGGGGGGAGAGAGGCGAGGGACAAATTTACGGAATTAGAGTCGCCATTGAAAAAGGGAGCTATAGCAGCCTCTTCCTGATCTGCGGACGTGCCCCATTACTGCGTGGGCCGTTTCAACAATTTAAAAGTTTAAGCCAGAGGGAGGAAGAGAACAGAAAGCAAAAGCCACGAAGCAAGGGTAAAACTTTGTAACACAAAAAAAAGAAAAAAGAAGAAGAAAAAAAAAATGAAACAGAGGCAAGGAGGGAAAACTGGCTAAATGTAACGAGGACGAGGGAGAAAAGCTGTTCACCGAGGACGAGAACGGAGGGGATAAAGTCTAAAAATGAACTCTGAGAAATCTCTCGGGTGTAGGTACGGGGTGTTTTCCTAAATGTGGGGCCCCCGTTTATCGCGCAGAAACGAAAAGGCCGAGATTATGTAGGTACCTACACGTATACGCTGCACAACCCTGGAGGCATATATAACTCGGAACACGTACAGTACAGGGTAGGGTTCCCTGAAGTATCATTACGCAATTAAACTCTAATTGGATGTTAAAAATAAAAACTTCTGGTACCTTGATTATCAAGACTGATTCTAAAAACTTCGGTATGTAGGTAGTACAATGAATCGAGGAATGCCTCGTGTTGCATATTCCGGACTATCAATGAATTGAGAAAATTTGTAAACAGGAGCGAATCAGTATCTGTTATTTTTCGCACTAGTGCGGGATTCCTAGCTGCTCTTTTTTTCCCCGTCTGAGGTATCGACGGATACATTATATAGCATATCAAGTAATTGCCTTTTGGGTACTGCAGGTAGGTATACATATAGTAGATCGAAAATTATACATGCACGATTGTCCGACGTGATTTCGAACGACGGAATTAATTCACTGATTTATCAGTCTGTATAGAATTACGATAAAAATATATTCATGAGGCATTGTTCAGCGGGGAAAATGGCTAATTGGGTTCCTCGTCGAAGTTGTCCCCCGAAAATTGGTTCGATTGACTGATCAATTCATTCCGTGATTGTCAAACGGCGTTATTACCACTCTTGACAATATCGGAATTCCCCAACGACTCATTACGCACAGAAAGTGCCACCCAGGCTCGTCGGATACTCAAAGGAGCCGAGCTCCGACCAACGATTATGCGTCTGACCAATAATTTGCTTCTACTACTTACGCCACATTATGCTACACTTGATGACAGACGATCGAACCATATAAGGGGATGACAATGTGCGGAAAATTTATTGTTCGATAAAATTGATGATGTTAGAGTAGGTAGGTAGGTACAGTGGGTTAGGGGCACTCGGTCAATATTCGGAGGAGAAAGAAAAAGAAAAAAAAAAGAATGAGGGTCAAAGGTGATAAAAGCATGATAAAATGATGAATGGTTTTTGATTTATGAAGCGGAGGCTTGATTTCTTGGCTTTTTATGGTCCGCGCGTGTATACGCATAGTAGAATAGCCTTTGTTGTACCGATGTATGGATTAGGTTCTTTTGTTTTTGACACACTCTATCTCTATACTTGAAAAATTGATCACTGTATATATTTGTATGAATATGGAATCGAAGAACTGCGGCGATCGCACGATTTTCTTTTTTTCTAAAGCTGATGGAATTATACATCGGAAGATTGGATCCATAGATATTAGTCTGGGAAATTAAAGCCGGGATTCTCGGAACCCGAGGTATCTTCGGGCGGTGAATAAACTTAATTATAAGATAAGAAAGGAATTAAGGAGGCGCGGAATATTTAGTCAGATTAAAAAAAAATCCAGATTCTCGCCCAGCTCTATTCCCCATCTCTCTCTCTCTCTCTCTCTCTCTCTCTTGAGGCAATGAAACCACGAAGCGTGCTAAAATACCATAAACCTATACACGCAGTTGGATAGAATATACTCACAAGTGTGTTGGACCCGGATCATCCTCGTCGAGGTTTTCCCGCGCAGTTAACGCTGGCAAACTTGTGGCCTCAAAGGGGGGTCGACTGAGGTCTGAAAGAGGAGAAAATGTCCGATTTAATAATTCAACCACCTTCGTCTAGCCTCTGGCCTCTGGTCTTTTTTCTCACCTATACTTGAGTCATAGTGGTCACTGTGACGTCCAAACGGTGGTAGACCTTCCTCAGTTCGAAAATGCGCTCTTCTTCGGGCGCCAGAGGTTCCCTAAAACACGTAACACGACATTAAAGATCAACACGACGTGTAGTGGTGAAGAGAAAGTCACCCGCATGTGACAAAGACAAAACAAAATTGATTGAAACGATCAAATCTTACGGCTAATGAACCGGGTGCATTAGCTGATAGCCAATGGCCCTCGATTTATCTTCCTGCAATTCTCTCGACAATGTACGCCATTGTTGACGTTCGAAGAAACGGAGGAAGGAGGAATATGCGCGAGGGTTATTAGCCTCAGAAATTGTGGATGGGTTCCTTTTATCGGTGGTGTATTTGCAAACGAGGACCAAAAGTGTACGAGGGCTTGTTACCTGCTTTGCCCCGGAAGATACTTGAAGCGAACTCAAACCCCGGTGTTGGTTTCTGGAACCATTAGATTTCTGCGGTACCACGTAATGACGCTAATGTAAGGCTAATTACACAGTGGAGGAGTAAAGGCTGGGGCTGAATGCCTTGCAAATGGCTACGAGTACGCGTTTTTGTAAGAAGAAGCTGGTATCGCACTGGGGCAAGACTTTTTGAGAGACAAATTACAGCCATGAAGAAACTGGGACGATGACGTACACTTGAATCGACAGAACGGTTCAGGAACGGTTTAAAGTCATGTAAATTTATGTTAAAAGCGGTTCGGCAGTCTACGGCTTTTCACTATTTGCACTATTGTGTCGCATGTGGTATCATACATTGACATTGAAATGAACCTTTCCTCTATTTTCTGAACCGGAAACGATGTGGTCATACGTGAACCGCGATGACAAAATTTGCGATAAAACCGTTACCATATCAGAGAATGTTATGCCAGCGTTTCAAAACGGGTATAAAGTACCATAAAGGATCGCTCCCGGATGTGGCATAACGTATATCTGGCATCTGCAGCAGGGATCCGCCTGATGCATGACTGGATACGTTGCACTGGCATTTGAACTCGTTCGAAGGTTTTCTTTGGCGGTTTGTGATACTTTACGGGGGCAGACATAGTAGACCTGGGAAAGGGGGTGAGGTGTGGAGGGGGATACCGACCCCGTGGGGAGCCGCGGAAAACGGTCGATATTTAATTATCCGGGAGGCGAAATTTCTCGTAATTGGATCTTTATAAGAACCATGCGACGAACCTCGAGCGAACCCGCGCATATATACCTACATGTCCGTATATCCTATAGTGGCGACTATGCCGCCACCCCACATTTTCCAATTCGACGCGCGACACGCGATTACGCGAATTACCCTTAACAGTCGGGTATATCTACACACACGTGTTTTACACAACGTAGACTGTATAATTATGCGTGCTAAGCGCGGTTCACGTGATCCTGTTTTCCTGCCTTTTGTTGCGTTTATATATCTCCAGCTGATATCGAACCATGTAGGTATATATGAAACACGTGTATATATGCATTTTACGCCAACTCGGCTAACGTCTGACCCTGCGACTAATTCGAATTTGATCGATGCTTTTTCAAATCATTGATGCAGTTCTAAGCGAAACTTACACGATTTTCCAGATTTTTTCTATAAACTGCTTTTCAATTCTGCGTCTTTTACACTAAAGTAAAAATGCTGCATGTCGAAAAATTACTCTGTGTGCAGAAATTGCGATAACTAATTATGTGATATACTCACTATATCAATGTTCGAGAGTCTCCTTCTCTCATTAAACGACCTGGCACTTCGTGCTTACGACACTTTGATAACACTTTTCAAGAGATACGATCCTAGGTACCCCCATTTCCAAAATTTGTCTCCAAAGTCGTCCCAACTTTAGTTAAGCCTATACGATGACTTTAGCTATACTGTAAGATAATTTATACTATGAGAAAGCGTGAACTGATTTCAAAAAAGCTTCACGCGTTCCCTCAGATCATATTCACAAATAAGTTTCAAACGTTTGAATTGAAGAACTTGAAATTTGAGATGCAAGGAGGTTTTTGACATACTTATAAAAAAAACAACATGCTTCATGCAACAGAATTACCAAGTTTTTCAATTCAAACTGTTCTGGATGATTTGTGGATGTAATTCGAAGAGATCCACGTAGCTTTAGCAAATTCAGTAGCCTTATGCCCACATTACAGATTATCTAGCGATTTTTGGTCAAACTATCTGCACAGATTTCCCTCAACATTTTTTCGCGAATATTTAAATGAAGATTCACAAATTTTGTTGGTAGAATTATGCGAGGTCCGGTTTCGCGTCAGGCTGAACTGATTGTGAGTCGCTCTTTCCGAGAGAATAAAAGCATACTTTGCAGCCCAGTCGGGTCTGATTATAACACGTATATCATATTACCCGGAAGCTGCTTTGTAGCGACAATCACAGTGCGAAATCACGCGTCCTAAATTTGCAGTCGAAAATTGTAAATTCGAAAGCGAATCGCATATACGTGTACATGTATATCGATGGAAGCTATACGCCTTGATGGAAGCTACTCGACTTGAACTTTGAATGTTTTTCTGACATTCTTGATCAGTCGAGTGGAAGTAGAATGTCAGAAAACAACGTAGTGACTCATCAAGCTTTTTGGTACATCGTTTATCAACGGCAAGGTCATCGCAGCGATTTATCGACGAAATATTTTGACGATAATAAATGATTGGTTGTAAATCAACGTTGCGGATGCTAATCTGAAAATTATGTAGAGTAGGGTCGTGGAGTTCAGTCTAGCGTCTTATTGTTAATTACTGGTCCCACGATACTAGATTCTCAATCAAACCCTTTGGACCCTTCAACTGATTCAGTCAACAACTAATATCCGCTAGGTTGAACGGAGAATTGTATACCAACTACTCGAGTGCAGGTCAATCAAGAAGTCGAAACCTAATTTCTAAGATAGCTGCAATAGCCAATGTTTTACTTTCATTTCTGTGGATATGACTGAATATATTTTCCTGCATAGTTGAATCAGAGAATCTCAAAGGGCACATACAAATTCTGGAATAATCTTTATTCTCCGAGCTCGGAGTCATCGGAGAAATTATATCGACCATAAAGACTTTGTCATTGATTCAGTTAGGGTAGGGGTACCGGTTGTGGCTGTGGCACAAACTGTTGATCACTTGTGTACATACACTTCGGACCAGGTGAATAATTCATCAGCAATATGCCATTTTGGTTGGCAGAGCACATGGAATATACTAATGGAACCAACGACTGAACGAACTTTTAGAAACGTCAAAAAGTTTCATATCGCGATTTCTGCCCATGAAATTACAGCGAGGCGAATCAAGAGTCTCAAAAAACGATTTGGTTGAGTTAGAATAATCACGCAACGTATTGATAAGCGACGAGATCCGTGATAAGTATCCGATTTCGAATTAAAGTCTGCAGTGCAGGATATGGAAAAATCGCTGCATTAACAGAAAAATCTAAAGCGGAACAGACTCTGTGGATTCATTAGCGAATAGTCAAGGTATTATTTTCGATTCCTTTTAGCTTTCATAAACCGAAATTTTCGACGTCAGAGTCGAGTTTCACGTAGAAAATCCGAATTTACTGAGACCTCACGCACCGTCAAAATACGAGGGATGAAACCCTGAGCAAAATATAAGAGCACTAAAATTTGAGTAGCTTACGGTATGTTTCTCGATCAGACTCTGGGCTCTGGTGAGAATTCTCCCGCCAAATTCGTCTTCAAGATGCGGTTGGTCGGTGGCGGATATGGAAACGGGAGCCAAGACGTTATTGGCTTGATCAGCTTGGTAAGCTTCTTCGTTAAGTCCATCAACTTCTTCTCCTTCATCATCGTCATGTGGATCGTTATGGTTCCTATTATCGTTGTACGGAGGATCATCGACGGTCCTATCCTCGGCGAGAGAAACAAGGCTGTTGTACCAATGAGCACCGCGAGTCCTGTACGGTGATGGATTCTCGTTATAGACCCGATTCAGGTCCTTGCTGAAGCTGAAACTTCGTCGGATGGGATCCAGGCCTCTATTTATCGCTGCTGGCAAATCTGCGCTTCCTCTTATCAGCGCTCCGAGCTTGCGACGGAGCGAAGGCTTGCGCTCAAGCTTACCTGAATCGCCTTTAGGTTTCCCACCACCTGCAGGTGACGGGTTCCAATGCTGTTAGGATCGGTATCTCGTATCCGAAAACTTTTTGGATTTTCATTGAGGGTGCAGCGAAGGGGAGATAAATAGAGAGAAAGAGAAAGAGCGGGAAGCCTGTACTTTTCATTCTAACTCGATCGACGCTGCAGTCAGTGTACACGTGTGTGTATACCTTTGGCATGTATCTAGTACAAGAGTATATTATTATCTTATCGCGACGCCGAGGGACACGGAAACGTCTATAAAAAAACAAATGATAAGCTATGCCATGCCGATGGCAGCAGGTACTATGTCTTCCGAAGGTTGACTAGACCGAAGGTAATCGGTTTCATGCCGCGAAAAGTTTTCATAACACGCGAGCCGGGGTCGAACGTAATTCTACAAGAACTGATCGCCGTTTAACTTTACACCGACATCTGTTCTCCGTCATCTTTGCCACGGATCGACAATCAAATTTCATTATCATAACAGGCATGCACACCAGCATACTCCGACAACTTGACAACTATAGTAATGAATTGTCTTGAATAATAGATTTTATCTCTTGCTATTTTTCTCCCTCTTCATTTTTCTGCACACTCGATGCATGGATGAGTATGGATGGTATTGAAAAAAGACCTGGTGCAAGACCTGAGTTCAGTCCCTGCATGGTATCCTTGGACGGCTTGGTCCCCCCGGGTTCCTTGATTCCCCTGAATGCTTTCGAGACTTTTGGCACGTGGACGTGTGTCGGCTGTACTTTCGAGGCTTCAATAACGGCCCCACCGTCGCCCTCGCCATTGCCATCGCCCTTTTTGTCGACGCTCGATTTTCCCCCGTTTCCCACTTTCCCCGCGACTCCCTTCGCCGAACTCTTCTTTCCGTCCTTTCGCAGTGTCATACCGTCGAGGGTGTAATCGAGAAACGACGCCTCCTCACACCCTTACGGTCCTGATACGGCCTCTCCGAACTACCGTAGGGTATCTTCGGTCGGAAACACCCAACTAACGACCTGCACGGACACTTCAGCCCGCCAATTATCGTTGCTAATAATTGTGTTCTGCATACACCACGTACACTACACGAAGACACTCAAACCAACTCCACGTTGTTTGTTATTCCTTTATAGATCCGATTGGCTCCACTTGTTGTTCCAAGAACTCGCTGAATCACTCGGTAGTTTTATTTTCTATCAAATCGCAGAGGTATCACAGAATTGATTACCTACATCCCATCGGGGATATGGCATAATCAATTGGTTGAAATTTTCCAATTTTTCATAAAACTATACTATTCGACAAAACTTATCGCGAAGTAATGCCTAAACGCGAACCGTGGAACTATGGGTGGCCCCTAAATTCGGAGGGAAGACCAGATCGACAACAAATCGAGTACGTAATGAACTGAGACTCTTTGCTGCTATCAACAGCTGGCTTACTTTTGACGCGGCAAAGTCCCCCCACTTCAACGATTACAACGCGCGATTATTTCGTACATAGGTGGGTTCATGACTAAGAGTCAAAAGACTGCACATCGGAGCCTCGCGCATAGTAGCCAATACGTCATATTATGCAAACCTGCGCTCGTGCTAGCGATAATTGCACCAAGGCCGTCTATATCGCGACTATACGAGATTAGAATTATCAGTATCATACAAGACGGGATGCACGTTTCTTTGAGCGCCGTTTCCATTCAATGAAACAAACTTTAGGTATATCAACGGATTAGAATTCCAGGGAATTAGCGAGCTTCTGCTTTCTCAGCATTTCGTAACCGGAAGCTCTTCGGCATTTATAAATTATCGAAAAATGTGCAGCGAATAGTAGGCACAAGGTTTTCGTAGTCTCATTATTCGAGAAAATACGCGGGAACGAAACAGCTGGTGAAGAAGAGTCGACCCATGAGAAAGTTGGTAAGGTAGCAAAGTACATATAATACAGCTGCTCTACTCTCGTTGTGATACACGTGTAAGTGATTAAATGGCTCGTTGGGTTTTCTTCTATGAACTGCGGCAGTAGCTTAACTGGTTCGTTCCTCGTTTCTTGGTCTCTCGTTTCTCGTTTACTCTGCGGAATCCGTCGCAACAAGATTGCCATTTGAGTTGCTTCGGGCTACTGTGAGAGCACGACTCGAGTACCAAGCCGTACCGTGTCGACCCTCGACTCTAGAGTCGCAAATGTCTCCCGAAGTCAATACCAGACATATTTCACCAGAGTCACTACGTACGCTTGGCATACCCACGCATTATACTCGACGTGGGAGAAGAATGGGAGAGAGAGGACCGCGGAAGCACGAAACAAAGGAAATAGTAGGTAGCTAAAACAATCATCAATGGAAACGGATAAACAGCTTCTTCCTCCTTTCCCCTTGGGATTATATATGCGAGGATTTCGCTCACCATATCATCGCTCAGGTGCGATATTAAATTTGATATTATAAAAAGCGGTCGAAACATTCTGCAATTATAATTTGGCGAAAAATACATCTACCGTTCGGCGTAATTATTATACTGTCGATTCAGCTGTAACATGTTTGTCCCTCGTCTATACGTGAATACCTAAAGTAATTTGTTATTGAACTTATTGGAGCATCGATGTCCTTTCGCATGGTGATACTGAAAATAGTGAAATGCCAAAGGGAAATGAATACGATAGATCATCGCGGGTCTAAATTATACATTACGCATATATTAGTGCATCAATGAACTAGAAACATATCACAAGGATTGCAGGATATTTGCGGAATTCGATAGTGTCCTGATTTCCGCATGTGGTATATCGATACGCCGAATCTTTCGGGTCGAGTGCCGGTTATACATATACGTTTTTCGTGTGTCGATGGTAGCCCAGACGTCATCGGCACGCGAAACTATACGAGCTGAAGTCACATTTTAGGAATCTCGTTTGCGCAAGTGTCTTATATAGACTTTCCCAACCGAATCGCAAAGTAGAGGCACGCAAGATGATCGCGTATCTCCCTTCAGTTCATTACTCCATCTCTTTTCCTCGAACATTTTAATATCCTCGTATTAAATGAAATTGACTCATGCAGGTTTTTGCTTATATGAATGCAGTGATTCGGCCAAGGACGAAGCTCTACGGACTCGTCACCGATATACGACCTACACACAATATTACCACGATACAAGATTCTCTCTCAGCTCTATCTATCGATATCTATTTATCTATCAAAATCGTGACACTGATGTATACCCAAAACGGCTTTATTCCGCGATGTGATTAATGAGGTTTCATTTCCGTCTATCTTTCTCTTTGCATGCGAATATATTGAACCTCGCGCGGTAAACTTTTTCCCCTCGAGATTGTAAATTCTCATTTTTATCAGGGGCGAGGGGTGTTGGGGGGGTGTTACTGTACCGAATGATAATAGATATCACGTGATAATGATTCACTTTCTACGTTGAAATTGTGCATAAATATGCAACTGTATACCGCGGAGCGGGATATGTATGCGGTATATGGAAACGATCACTTCCGCCCGTCCGCGCAGGAACTTGCCGGGACGCGTGCATCGAATGCAAAAATTCCGATACCACTAAGCAAGAATTATAAGACAGGTAAGCAAAGCTACTTTTCTTCCGACGTCGCGTCGGGGGGCGGCTAGAATGGGTGATGCCGCGACATAACCGTCCCGAGGGTGAGGGCGAGAGGGGGAACCGCGGGACGTCACCATCACCATCCAACTTCACGGTGTACCTATATAAGACTAAATGAACAAACTTCAGGAAAAGAGAGACAAGTTATAAAAGAGGAAAAGAGAAAGAGAGAGCGAGAGAGAGAGAGAGAGAGAGTAAGCTTTATTTGGCGCTCTGGGACAGGTCCCCTCAAGCGCATTAACGATACAGCATAAAGAATCATAAAGATAATTAAGTAGTGATAGTGGTAGTAATAGTAATTATCATATGTATAAACAAACGAAAAAGAGTAAAATTAGATAAAAGAATATAGAAAAATTACATGAAAGGATATAGGTGAGACAAATTAAAGAAAATAAAAACTACAAAAACAGAGAGAGAGAGAGAGAGAGAGAGAGAGAGAGAGAGAGAGAGAGATGCGAGAGCAGTGGCTAGGTGCGATAATATAAGCCTTGTGACGGTGGGGACCCAGTGGTGCTCAACGAGCGATGTTTTTTTTCTTTATCTTTTTTACACATTTCTGATGTTTATATATCAGCGAAATTTTCATTTTTTTTTATTTTTTTACTTTCTAGGTAAAAAAACAATCCGTTGAAAAATTGAAGAGAATGAAGATTTGGATGAATTTAATGTTAAACTCTGGACGAAGAAAAAAGGAACTTGGGAAATTTCATTTTGCTTTATATGGAATATTTAATAAATACCTACAGAATTGCGGACGTTCATGCGGCCTCTACGATTAATTAGTACCTATACCTACCATATTCCACGTATATTTATGTGTGTACCTAGTACTATACCTACCGACGTATCGTATCGCGTAATCATACGCGTATAATATAATTACGTACTCGGTACACGCGGCACAGTATCAATGGAATTTAATGAGGTGGGCGTTTATAGAGAGGTGTGTAAATATAGAGGTGAATAATACTCACACATAGCGTGAAGTATATTGATATATATTTGTGTGTGTACCTACCTACGAGCTACAAGGTTTGAAAATATATCTTGTTGGTTTATTGTTAAACCATGTGTAGGTATGTATGTACATATAGTTCTGACTATATAGAGAACGAAGAGGGAAGAGAACTTTCGGGATTGTGCAGGATATCGTTTTATTTTTAGACCTTTCTTTCCGCGCTCCTCTCGTCGCTTCTACGGTTCACGTATATATCCTCGATCCAGTTCCTCCTCCAATTCCATCGACTTGTGGACAACCCGACCTCAGATAACTTCAATCAGTCTGATCTAATCGTGGCTAGCCTGGTTTGGCCTGCAGACACACGGCGTATGTATAGATATACATATAGGTACACGGGTATAATGATATAAACTCGAATCTATACCAGAGGCTGAACTCCATCCGATTGTTCCACTACGTTGTTCTTCTTGTTGTTGTTGTTGATCTTCTGCCACTCTGGAACTAGTTTTCATCCTCACCTCATGCCTGATTACACTGACGAGTTTGTTTCGCCCTTATGAGCCGCTATTAGCCCGCATGCTTGGTAATTATTCAAAGAGAACATGTATTCAGTTCTTTTAGCATCATGTCTCGTCACACTCCATTCCGAAATTTTTAAAGGATGAATCCCACCTTTGCGTTGCGCGGCGAAACGAAGTTTCATTAACATGCTTTTCTCATGTTTCTTATGGAAGTATGCACGCACACTCCTAAGAATAAGCATAAGAAAAGCATGTTAATGAAACTTCGTTTCGCCGCGCAACGCAAAGGTGGGATTCATCCTTAAATCTGAAGAATACTCAGACTTCGGACGCTGCAGGATTATGAGCGTTTGTATTCTGAGCAAACTCCGAACAGTACAGGCACTGTTGATAAACACTCGAGTTAATCCTCCTGACGCGGACGTTTCTCCGCTATTGTGTCACACGGTCTTATACATAATATAGGTACATATATATACTGCAGAAATAAAGCACGCGTATGTGAGACATTCGAGGTAAAAATGTTTATTTCTAACGATGGAAAATATTATGAACATACACATCATGCACACATAGACCATATTATAGAAAGTGCGATCTGCATCTAGAGCAGAAGATGTTTTTCTTCACAACGAGGGTAAGTTCTGACCGAGTTTTCCTCCTTGTTGACTCTGTATTTTCAAAAGGTAAAGAATCCATATGCATCGCCCCAGGGTATGATCCTACTAGGTAGACCTATAGGGAGCTGAGGAAGTGATGGTCGGAAATATACTGAAATATATGGAAAAAGTAATCAAAGTTGTCGTAGCAATCGAGAATTGTGATTTAAAAAATGGGACGAGTAGGTACATACATATGTATAACCTACCTAAAAAAAACAGCGATATATATAGGTATATACCTACATGTTTACCTATATATGTTTCCCGTATATCGTATATACCCTACTCGGAATAATTATACCCGTCGTCATTTGCCTCGCGCGGTTTTTTTTTTATTTACGCTTCGTAAACGCCGAGTTCCACATCGTCCCGTATATAGTATTTTATATACCCGCGGGGCAAGGCAAACGAGCTAGGCCGGAACCCACCCTGCGTCTAAAGGGTACCTACAGGGGCGCGAAGCGCAAGAGATAAAGAAAAATGGGAGTGGTAAAATAACTGCAAAAATATTATTATTAGAGACTGAATCGCGAAATAGAAGTCTGCAGATGAATTTCCCTCAAGAACTTTATCCCGATTCCCCCCCCCCCCCCCCTCCCCCCCCCCGCCACGGTTTTGATTTATACCTCGACATCCATAAAAGTATAGACACTTGTACTAGAACTGCACTCAATGCTGTCAATTAGATTATTATATTAGCTCGAATTAGATCAAAAACGGTACAATCACTTGCGCATTGTAGTAATACAGCGCGATTATGTGGAAAGAAAAGGCTCCAAGCGCGCAGGTGCTGATTTATTAGAATATTTCGAGGGTCGCCAATTTCAGACTAGCTACGAATATCCCTAGAGTCCGTCTGCTATTTGTTTCTGATTGTTGTCAAATACAAATGGCGGCAGACCGTGGCAGGAATAGGTTATGTTTGTGTGAATCTAGCAGACCACAGAACTAGGGATATTACTGAAAAGTTGGTGGAATCGCTGGCGCTATTCTGCCGGCCAATGAGATTTGAATTAATCAAAGTCCGCGCGCTTGGAGCCTTTTCTTTCCACATAATCGCACGGTATATTGGTAATGGAATAAAATAAAACGATATTGTGTTTCGGTAGAGAATTCGTTTAATAAAACAGGTTATGTTATAACACAATTATATTGCATGTTTATACTTCTTCTATTATTATATAGGTATAGGTATAGGTATAGGTATAGATAAACTATACTATACTATACTATACCGCCTCACGAACAACCTTCATATTGATTCCCAGATCGCTTATTTTCGCCTGTCATTCTTCAGAGCGTGTTGCCTTCCCTCGACAAAAAGTATACTATAAGGCCAAATGCGGACACAATCCGTATAAGGCCAGGCCTAAGTCTCTGCAGTGTTGGGTCGATGCGTCATGCCGTATACAACACTCGAGAACGGATCTATCACTCTAGGTATGCATGTAGGTATATATACGTACGCGTAGATGGATATACCGTTTGCCAATGGATGGGAAGATTTAATTATACGTGACCGGATCCCTCAGTTCGATACGTTATACCCACAATACAGCAGTGTGTCATCATGGTACACCGGGTTTCGTTCGATAACGTCTCACGGACATACACCTGCATACACACATGCCTATACATATCTATATAGTAACTATATACTTATATGGATATGCGAAACTGTGCGGAAATAGTTTCTGCACCCACGAGACGGAATCTCTTCGCGGATTTTGCGGCTCGTTGTCAGTAATCTCCGTTTATATAACGTTTGACGTATATAGCTACGCTCTACGAAGTGGGGCTAGGAACATGTTCCTCTAGAATCTAGATATAACCGCGTTGATTTGGAAAAGTCGCGTGTTCGATTTGGACCTAAGACTTGATCTACGTATACAGCCGTGTCTGCGCAGGGCTTCGTATTTCTCTGCACTGCAAACAGACCCATTTAAAACGGACTTTCGACTTGTAGAACAAAGCAGTAAATTCAACACCGCCTATATATAAGGTGTACGAGGTGCCTACGCAGGAGGCGTTGAAGCGCGCGGGTAAAACGCGAAAGGGCGTGATGTCGGTAGGCTGATAAGAGCGCGTCTCGTTATGGGAGAATCGCGTGCCAGTCGTTCGCCGGGTGGATAATCGCTTGGAGAACAGCCAACGGCAACGCCAGCGGTGGAAAACGGTTAAAAAAAAGTTACATTCCCTTCCCTTTTCCTCCCTGCCCCTTCACTACACTTCACTACACTTCACTTCACTTCACTGCACCGCATGTGCGGATCTCAGTTTAGTGCGCGTGCCGTGGCGCTATCCGCTCATATAAGGGAACGGATAACCAGGAGCTGTTCCGCGGTCGATTAATCACCATCCCGTTTTAATCAACGCCTCTATCATCTACCCGCGGCTTACACCTACGTGGGGAGTTGCAGAGAGGCCGCGGTAAAATCGGCATGTAGGTATGTTTCCCGACAATTTGAGGAAATGTACAGTTGGGTGACGCGATTCGACTTCTTCGATTGGTATAGTTCCAATCCTGTTTTCCGTACGCTTGGTCTCGAAGGGTACCTACGCAGGAATTAGGAACGATTCTCTAGATATTATTATGTTATAGTCGATTCAATATCTGCTGCGTAAGGGTTCGTGCGCGGGTTTATACTCCTGGGGAAGGCGAAATGATCTTTATGCATATATATCGAGGGCTAAGGATCAGAAAGGCGTAACCCAAAAAAAAAAAAACTGCGTTTGCTGCCAGAAGGGCTCACGTGTCAAGTTTTCAGATATAAGCCCGCATGGCAGCAAATTCAACAAAGTCGAAAAAATGTGGGTTACGCCTTTCTGGTCCTTAGCCTTCGATATAGTACATATTATACGGTATTTTTTCTTCACGCATAATGTAATGTAAATGCGATGCCTGACTGGAATTCCACCCTTTAAATGTACGCGCGGTTACAGCTGATACTTAAGCGTATAATATACACGCATGTAAGTTGATTCTGTTATTTGCTGAGATTGAAGATTAAAAAATGTTCAGTTTGTTGAAACGGGGTAGGTAGGTATAAGGCTGATCCCTATCGGCACGGCATTGATTCAAGGCTGCAGGATAAGAGACGCGAGAAAAAGGAATTGAGAAAGACAAACGCCGGTATATTCCCGTGGATTATAGTCATTTTGTAGCGCGGAATATGGAGGCTATTATAAGCCTCGTTCTCTGTTGTTCAATAATGTACCTACACCATTTTCTCCTCTATTTTTTTTCTCTTCTTTTATCGTCTTCGTTTTTCTTTCTTTATTCTCTTTTACCGTTCGAATTTGCCTTTGAATGAGGCACTTGATGAGACTATATACCCAGCGTCCCGCGACACTGCGGGGCCAATTTAAGTCTGAACAGAAACCACAGCTTGAGAAAGTCAAACACTTCCGCGTGCTTCTATATTGATTCAATTCCGCTTACTATGTCAGACTTATGATCGTTTGCAACCTCCCAACCCTTTAACCAAAATTTATATGTATTTAATTTGTTTGAATTCCCGCAAGCCCTCATTTCGCGACTTCTTCAATATCATCGATACTATCTGCAAAAACATTACAACCTGTATAGATATTCGATTACAATATGAAAAATTTCACGATGAACTCCTTCCACTATAATATCCTCACCACCAGCCTCACAGAAGCTTCGAAAATCTGGTAATGCTTGCCAACCCTGCCTACCATCGACCGTGCAAACGCTGCAGTTAGTCGAGCCACGTAATGCAGTATAGTAGACGGATATTTTCAGTCGACGCTTAGTGTTCGAGTAAACGATACAGTTATTTGCAGAGAAGAGAGAGAGAGAGAGAGAGAGAGAGAGAGAGAGAGAAGTACTGAGGAATATATATATCACGAGAGGATTAAGAGTACTATACATTAATTGCTCAACTATATTTCACTTCCGGGTATATAAGCAACTGTATGGTGTGTTACTGTGCCGGTATAGCATATATCGCTCGTGAACTCACTGCTTTATCTCTTAAGTAACTCCTCAAGTTACATTTGGTGTCAGAAGTGGGATTGGGACGGGTGGTCTTGAAATATCGGTGATTCCACCCTTCGTAACAATACTATATAGACCTTAGAGATATATCTTCTTCAATATCGAATACCGGTATAAAAGTTTAGAACTGAACCGCGAGTAACATTTTAATATCCACTTTCAATTCCGAAAAAATTAGTCTTCGGAATACTTTTTGCCCGGGTATAAGTTTCACAAATGTATATAAGAAATAAGACGCTGAAGCTGAAGAGTTTCTCTTATCTTTCTTCCTACACATATAGTATATTAGGTAATTCTATATAGAATAGATTTGTGTAGGTGCATACGCGTACACGTACAGACGCAGTTGACAGTCGTGTATCGTAGCTATAGACGCATGTGTGATACATGCGCCAACGGCTTTGTAACAAACCCGCCGCAAGGGTTGTTAAGGACTGCGGCCAAGGACTGCCGGGGGTTGCGCCATCTTATACATGTATATCGTATTATATACATATATATACGCACATATCTATATAGAAGAGGCACTATATACATTCCCTCGTAACCCTCTTGCAGAGTTTGGACAAGAGGGGGGGGTTATCGATCTCGCCACTGCACTGATTTCACAAGATGAAAAGATTTCAGCCCTTTGAGTGGATGAAAAAGATTTTTTTTTTAAACCTACTTTCGTCTGCAGGTCAAAAGTATGTGTACATATATGCAAACACAACGATCACTATATATTTCCAGAATTTTAGTACTCTCAAAATGATAACATGTACATAGGTATAGCCCTGGTGAAAAAGTCCAACATAAATGATAGAAAGATATAAAAATCGATTCAGACGGATTTTGTCCAATGTGGAACCTTATAAGAGCTTATCCGTTTCTATAGAATTTTCACTTGTAAAAATAGACTCTACATCGTTGTTGAATTTTTTAATTCACTCAGTCGTATACTAGGCAGTTATTCTTCCTCGGCACGCTTAAGTCGACTTTAAAGAAAAAAACTTTGATAATTATAAGAAACGCAGCAGGGGGGTGAGGGGGGGGGGGAGAGGGGGGCGAGCATCGCGATGCCAACGCAAAACCTTGGAACGGTATATTTAGGGGCTGGTGAATAGTTAAGTAGAAGAAGCCGGGGTGAGGGTCTCGAACTCATAAGATAAGCACCTGACTTTTACGGAGCTGCTAAGGTTTACACTTATTGCTTGGTCCTTGACGTGCATAATATCAAGCAGACGCGGAGGACTGGAATTAATTATCCCCATAAGACCCGCAACGTATCTAAGCTACGTTTCAATTTGTTTTACGCGATCCACGTCCGTCCGCACGTGCCGCACTAAACTCAAGACACTTAAACGTCGCCAATTGAAAAACCTGCAGGAGCCCCAGACGCGCCCCGAGGATTAAAAAACGTCCGAATACCAGCCGCCCCGCGATAATCCCAGCCGCACGTTTATTCCGTTATAATTTCAATCCGCGCAACTTTATTCCGTTCATCCGCGGAGCTGTGAAGCACGTTTTATAATAACTGATATACGTGGACTGCAGATTAATATGAAAAAAATTTTTACTGCGGTATAGCAAAAATTATAATGCGTACCTACCAGCAAGAGGAAGTATACATGAATAGAAGATCAAAGGGAGTGAAAAGAATAAAATTAATGAAAAAAAATAAGAAGTATTGGTAAAATTCAACAAAGTAAAGCTTCGCTGCTGAAATGAAATTCAATTTCTAGGGGTTGCGCGAGCGCTGCAGGTTTAGCGTAAAGATTCTCTGTGTGTAATAAACTCTGCAGATCATATCTTCGCCGCACTGTTCGCTTGGTACCGAAAGAAACAGGGGCTGCAGAGAGCGTAGTAGACGATACGGTACACAGAACCAACGGATCGTTAAATAAGATGCAGGTGCGGGGGTGTAGCTTCGGACCGTGCCAAATTAGACACAAAATCTGAGTGCAAATATGGAACCGAGCCACGCGGTTTTTCCTTATACCAGAATGTCCCGCTCATACCAAAGGCGCCGACCCGTACGTAGTCAGTGACGATACGAGTATGTTATGAAAGCGAGAGGGTGGAGAGTCTGGTGTTATCATGCAGAATCTTAAATTTGTGTTTTAAATTCAAGTTGTAATTGTTTTTTTTCTTTTTCTTTTTTAACAATCAAGAAACTGGTACCTATTTTCTTTTATTTAGTAGGACGTGGAATTCGGCTTACCACTTTCGCAAAGAATTGCGTTATGTATAATATGTCGGTTGTGCAGGCGGAACGCGATTCTGAATTGAATTTCTGTAAAATCGATTCACAACGAAAAAATCCAAACTGCGACCCCTCCAGGGTATATTTGACTTACAAATCGTGCTATACTTGGCCAATAAGCTCGGTGCCCGAAGAAGTACCAGCAAAACAAGTTTCATTGAAATCGTACGAACGGTTGCCGAGATACGAATATTTCTTAAAACCAGGAGAAAAAAAACAAAAAACCAACTTCCCTCTCCTCTTCAGAGAATCCCTCGACCAATTTCTGAGAATTATTCAAGGAATTTATTTATTAGATTTCTCGAAAATCGGTTGAATTTTTTCCAAATATATTCGACGGACTGCAGATACGTACGACGGAGAGTTTATTTTTCTTAGGAAACCAAAACTGATGAAGTGCTAGTCCGATCTGCTTTCCTCTTTCAGTTTAGAACCGACTATGGTATGAGTAGTTGGAAGAAAACGCATAAATTATGGCGTAATATATTTCCAATACTACTTTCGTATCACTTCTATATGCGATAAGGGTTTAGGGTATGTCAGTAACTTCGCTTTGTTCAACAACTTTCCTTAAGAATTATCTCTCTCTCTCTCGCTCTCTCTCTATCTCTCTATCAAACTCAGGGTTTACTTCAATGTGAAGTTCTAAGGCCTGTATGATATTCATGCAATATCAATAAGGAGAGTTTCCTCCACCTGTTCTTTCCTATTCTAATTCCTTGGACCCTATTTGATAGTCAGTTTGAGTAGAAAAAAATTCAAATTTTTTCTACCATTTTATATGGCGGGAGTGCCTCCGAGGCAATTACTGCGTATGCTTTAAAAGTTTACATCCCTTATTTATTTTCGTCTTACTTTCGTGAAGTAATTCGACAAAAGAAAAGAAAATGAAATACTGACTAAAGAAATTTGTCAAACTGTCGCCCTCGGCAGTTTTTGCATATGTTCATGCATGCGACTTTTAATAATCAGTCATTTTTTTCTTTACTCTACTTCGCAGGATCCTCGTGTGCCTGTATATAAATGATATCGTGGTAGACGTATTTCAGGAGTTTAGAATCCAGATAGATAGATATGTCACGTCACGGAGGTTCTACATACATGAGGCTATATGTGGGCTGCAGCCTGTAGTTTATATAAACGTCGAGTAGGGTATACGGGCAGAGATGGAGAGTCCTGCCGTTTGCCATATTGCTGCCCTATAAAACGGGTGAAGCGAGCCACCCCTGTCCTCGTGGCTGACATATCGACGCTAGTCTTGGCGTAGGCACTGGGTTTCGTTCTCCATTCGCAATGCGAAGATTGCCGTAAGTATATTATTCCGTGCGTGCGTGTCTACTTTTGAAATACATGTATGTACATGTATGTACATGTATGTACCTTGAGGTTTGAGAGAGTTTCATGCCCATTGTATGTCACAGCTATAAGCATTTTGCATTGTACTAAGTACTCAGCAATCCAAAGTCTGATTATTCCAGCTTTTACCATTTTGAGTAGCTTTGCCAATTGCCATTGCCCATTGCTCACCTGGAACATAAAGGTAAAATAGTGCATGCTGCAGATGAGTATAATCTCACTGTATATGCAGAACTTCATGACTATACCATTATAATCATACAGTTTCAATTTTAGAGTATGGTATTTAGGGATGATTACTGGCCTATCAGACTATCACTGATCCCACCTACCCCAAACAGCGGGGTTGGCACCTGGTGCTAATCACCGGGGCATAATGTCACCTATAGGTTACCACAACCCCTTGGCAAACGGCTGCCAGTGACGTCACACCCGGTGCTTTGGCTAAATTAGATATTATACAGTTTCGGATCAATTTCAAATATCTAAGATTGAAGAGGGGACGTGGCGATGATCATGATGATCATCAAATTACCATAATGAAAATAGGAGCGGCTTGACGATTATCATTTTTCGACTAAAGGAAATAGTGCGTAAATTGTATGCAGGACTTTATCGATGCGATGGGACGCTCAAGAGCTATGACAAAGGAGGGAGGGTTCAAGCTTTTTAATTGCAGCTTTTAACGTCAATTGTCTAAAAGCATTTGGCTCAAAAACGACCCGTCGAGGGTTAGAGAGGAGGGAAAAAAAACGAACAAAAATTCGCACAAAGTCACGCCAAGGCGGAAGAAAACTCTCTCTCGGATTTCCTAACAATAAATTCTTTCAGTAGTGAAACGTTGAATTGTTCGACGTCACTGCAGCACGGATATGTTACGGTCTGCGTAATCGATAAAACTTCATAACATATAGACTGCCAGGCAATCAGGAGCGAATCGCTTTGGCTGGATTAGGTCAGGTCAAAGACATCAAATCTCGCGAGTTATTTAACCAACGGGTGCAGGCAGCTGTTGGGTTATAATAATTCATGAGGCCCTCGGGCGTAATGGCAAGATATTTGGCGCTTCCCTAGCGTATACATATCTATATATGGTACACTTTTCTCATATAGTGTTTTCTTCTTCTTATCTAGATACATTTATACCTATTTACAAGAGTGAAATAGCAGCTGGCATTTTCGCCCGACATTTCAACTTTCCTTTCCAACTTTTTCACCGTACCTACGCGTACCCATACCCATTCGCTTCTAACTTCTGACCCAAACTGCCGTTTCGAGAGTCTTAACTCACTCCGATATTTATAGTCAATAACTGCAAGAAGCTTCGGTGGTGCAATTTTTCTAGACTAGAATTTCGATCGTTTTCAAGGTTCGTGAGAACGGGGGATGGCGGCCCGGCGCCGCGGTTGAGGGATCGAGGGATCAGGGTTCAAACCATAATAAATCACCAGGGGCAAACAAATGACTTGAGGAAAATGGTGAAAAGCCCGATTCGCGAGTTCATGAGATTAATTTTCTCCGCTTTCCTTTTCTTTTTCTTCTTTTTGTTTTCGTTTCTTCCTTCCATATTTCATGTTCCATTTCATCTTCTGCGCTGCCGTTATTACTGGTCGGGAAAGGCCGCTTGAGGTTCAACTAGAGGATAAGCGAGTGAACCGATAAGTGAAATTTAATGCAACCATGTCGAATTGTCGAATATAATTTTCGATTTACATTCTCGTGATCAAAAACTGAAAATATGGTCAAAGGATCAGTATGCAAGATCCTGGACGACCTCGAACATCCTCAATTGAACAAAATTCTCCAGGAGTTTGTGGGAAGTATAAATCGTAGGAAAAGGGTTGCATATTACATCTCTCCCCTATTATTCCATCTTCCTTCCTTTCACCCAGTCATCTTCTTCTTCTTATTGTCAGATAACGTATACAGGGTCTTGTATATATTCCCAGGACATTATTAAATAGCAATCGATCAAGAAGACGATCAATGTGCAGTGTGCAGGTTGGGTATAACGGCCCTCAAATTACTAGCCAAGCCCCCGTTGGCCGATTAATTACACTGCAGTTCCGTGCCGCAGATATGATATACGTGCATCGACTAATTAAGCTCTGCAGATTAATGACCGTATCGGTCATTAGTTCCATCCAATCGTACAGCAAGACATTGCA
Source organism: Tenthredo livida (assembly GCA_963992785.1). Taxonomy (NCBI): domain Eukaryota; kingdom Metazoa; phylum Arthropoda; class Insecta; order Hymenoptera; family Tenthredinidae; genus Tenthredo; species Tenthredo livida. The sequence goes on from OZ023065.1 coordinate 40,853,501, forward strand.
GTCTCCTCGAACTCAGCTCTTGTCTAACAGTCGATTCGCCCTTTGGAAAGGATCGTTGAGAATACGTGGGGTCGTTCAAGGTCTAGTCCCCATCACATTTTTAGAGAAGAAACTCTCCCCCGGGAGCCATTTCACGACGGAGGTGCTAATTGCTTCAGATTTCTAGGGGTCAGCGAGTCTGGGTCTACGCATGTACCTATACGTAGTTATTTCACAGCATTTAATGCCCCTAGACTGACGACAAATAGTTTTTTTCTTTTTTTTCTCCCCGTTACGTTTTCTCGATTATAGGAACATCTCCCCAATTCCTTATCCCCATTTCCACAGAAATCGCCTAAAAATTGGTGGTCACTCATGACTTGCATAAAATCGCATCATATATCTATCAACTAAACTGCAAAGTCCGGGGAATATGCAGACGACGGAAGGAAGATCTACCTCTCTTCGCACGTGGTGGCGCAATATTGCAGCCTCCCGCCAAGGTGGCCTTCCTTACCGTCGGATATGACGTCACTGTGACTCCCAAAACTTGGAAAAATTTTCAGGGGTTGAAAGAAGGGAAAAATTAATGAACTGGACTACCGAACCGTAACAAAGCTTCACACTACGACATCGTACCGGATTTTATCGATACTATATAACGTCCTTAATTTTTCGGCCATTTTCGAGCCAAACGACTAACACGTAGCACCTGCACGAGCGTCTAGACGAATGAATAGCCAATTAGCTCTAGCTACATACAGTGGTCGATCAGGATCTGCTGGCTTAAAACTTCAGCAGAGAATGAATCCGTACCTTTTCGAACGCCTCGACACTCAGCACGTTATTCTTGCACTCGCGATTTGTCGTTTTCGTATAGGATGAAGCGAGCCAAAAAATATGAAGACTCGTTTCGTAAGCTATGAAGTATCTTTTTGGAAAATTGAATATCGCGGTGCAGCGTGGCCTGCCTCAACCGATTCCGTCGAGTCCGGCGTTGGTATGTTTTCGGCTAGACTGACTACCCGCGGAGCGACCGCGTGGCGAGGTACCTGACACCAGGGGTGGCGTTGGCACGCCGCCGCGTCTTCTTACCCCCACTGTAGTAGCCGAGCAATCGAGCTCCCCCAAGCCCGTGCCACCCCCTTTGGCGGGGAATCGCAATTCGGGCAGGGGCGGCGCGGGCCGAAACAAACGCAGAGAGAACCGCGCAACTTCATCCACCGCACGCGATATTTCCAAATTTTTCATAGAGCGTAGCTAGTTTTTGATCACCGCGGGGAGGGCGAAATCAGCCGAGGATTCACGTTTATGGAAATTTCTTACAAAGCGGTGGATAGTTCGAGTGTTGTTAATTCGCATATATATGGGAATTACCTTCCATACGTATTTGAAAATCCAAATTCTTGAACACTACATACTCGAAGAATGATAAACCAGAACAGATTATCGTTCCGAAGGTCAAGATTACCGAGATATTGAAACGATTAATTATAATCTAATGAAAAAAAATGATGTACGCACATAAACACATACCTTAGTCATGACATAAAACGCTGGTTTTTTACTCTGCGTCTCGAGACTTCGAGCGATAAGTAAAATGATTGCAGTTTAGATTGCGAGATGATAACGATAACGCGACAATGCATGTGTCTATATATACCGTGACTTTCTGTGGATGTGGTACAGCAGGGATATATACCGACGAAAACTTCGTTAGCAGCAGTTTAGTAACTTATTACTAGATTTTCCTAGTCAAATCACTAAGTGTTTTCTAGTGATTTTGCTAGAAACATTTAGTGAGTTACTAAACTGCTGCTAACGAGTTTTGGGTTGGTATCCCTACTGTGCCGCATCCGCAGAAAGTCACGGTATACTGAACGTCTAAACAGCGGAAAAGACTTTATAAACACAAATTCGTTTCATCCAATTTTCTTTACATCAGTGCAGAAACAATTTTTCAAGTATGTAACGGACGATACTTGATGCTAGTTTCAATTTTTGAGTCAAACACGTCTTAGGTTTTCAAAAAAAATGAAAAACAGACAGAGTTATACCTATATAAAGTTTGTTTATTGTTCTGGGAGTTAGGGACAATTAGTCCTCTGAAAACAAGAAACAGGTTCAAAATACTTAGAGGCTTCAAATAGTGTAGAAAACAAGAGAAGACACTACTGCAGTAACTATAACTAATTGGTGATTAAGAGTTAACGAGTTGCCGATCGCGAGTGCACTCCCTTAACTCTCTACTTACCGTATAGTTAATGCATCTTCCTGAATTGAATGCACGTCGTATAACGTTCACTGCCGAAGGGAAGACGCAGAACAAATAGTATACCGAGCGAAACAGAGTGAAGTAACTTGTTAAGTTCAGGGACTACTGATCCCGTGAGAGTTAGGTAACAAACACATAAGGTTGGAAAGGAAACGCGTCGTTTTCTCTTCCCTTCATACGGGCACTCTCAGGGTTTGTTTGTATCGCGTTATGCTGCACGTTGTTCGTCTGTTTGGCAGACATTTTATGTACCAAGGGATTCGCCGTACCTAACCTCAACCTCCGTATTTCGAGGTGAGAAAAAAAAATGAGAAAAAGGGTATAACAGCACAAATGCATCCTTGCTGGTATGGAAAGCGCATAACATGATACATTGCGTACCAAAAAAACTCTTGGCGCGGATTCAGCACGTGTGAATCCCAGCTGGTGGTTCTTTTCATGGTTTTACGTTGGGAAGACGGAGGTTCCGGACCCTTGCAGCTCCAGTTCTTTTGTTTGTTATCAACTTGCACAGGAGGTACACACGAGAAGTGATGAAACGAATCAACTGAAACCTCGTCAACGATCGACCCATCCGGCTACCACCCCCGATGACTAGGTCCTAGGGGATCGCACGACCATGCATTGCCTTTGCCGAGGCATAGGCTGTAACGTTTCTAAGATTTCTTCAAGATTTCCAATCGAAAACCGTCCCTTGCGTATCTAGGTACCTATGCGTATAAGACACGATCGATCTACACTATCGTGAGGCGACTCGGAGGTCCCCTCTTCCGAAAATTATGTGCGCATGAGGGTGGAATCAAATGTGCTATAAGCCATAACCGAAGCAAGCTGGTAGAAAAATTATGGACCCTAGAACTGAGCGGGAAGAGATAAAAAACGAACCAATACGCTGATAAAAATTTATTGGTATAAAAAACGATTATCTATTCCACCGGTGACCCACGCGAGACTTTGAACGACTTACCAGCCCCCGGTATTCGTACTAGCGCTAGCTGTTATACCTAACATTAATTGAAAAAATTCCGCCCATCTGCTACACTAATGGAAACCGGCAATTTGTTTACCGAATGTATAGCCCTCGCGGGTTAATCATTAATCCACATAGACAGCCACTGTATTGTTCGTGCGCTTCGACCATTGTTCAACCTACACACAGCTCCTCCGATCGACTTATTTCACTAAACCTTGGACTCCAATTTCTGCCAGAAGAAAAAATGGCGATAATAATCGATGCGGACGGAGATAAGATTCTCACTACGAATTCGCTTTATGTACTACATGTTGATGAGACGAATTCTGTTTTGCTATTTCTCAGAACTCATTTGACACTGTAGTACTAGTAGATGAAAAAAATCTACATATGATTATTTGAGACCCGGTACCGATGAAACTTGGTAGTTTTTCGAAACTGAGAGGGCGCGAAATTCTGCGTGAGGGTAGCGTGCCGCGTGGCAGTTGATCATTAGGGGTCGTACGGGGAGGCAAGTTCCTCCATGTTGTTCTGGTCGTAACTTAGTTCGTGTGTTGGTCAGATTCTTTGATCAAAAAAGTGAGAGACAGAGTAAGAGAGAAAGAAATTCAAGTAAAAATATTCAATACACGTGTAGGTATAGTTATACGATATGAAAAATGAGACAACCCTAAGGAGACCGTTGAAAGTTTTTTTTCACAGACTCTCTAAGAAAAAATTGGCGACGAAACTTATTCGCAATTCATCACGGAGTGTTGCGAAAGAAAGTCTGAAACTTCAGTCTGTGAAAAAACCACGCGAAAGTAAACCAACAGATTATAAAACTGTACAACAAACTGTCTTCCGCGATCATTTCTACGCGTTTTATCAACATGACATATACCTACGCTTCTGTTCTACTTACTGAACAACACACTATGTATAGTCGACGTAAGCATACATACAACAAAGGGTATATAGCATCGCGTGCATGTGTGTAGGTGCATACGTGTGTTTTGCAGAAAAGCCCAAGATATTTGCGAGCACGCGGGCGAATTGAATTAGGGGAGGCGCGCGCAGTGGTGCATCCTGGCGCAGACCTCTCCAGTCCTCATTCTACCGACTACCCCAAGGCCTCTTAACCTAGCTTCCTTCCTGGGTGCAGGGAATTTGCAATTCAAATCACGCGATGCCTACCTGCGCGGGACTTCAAAACAACTTTGTAAATGGCTGCTGCTGCAGCTCTGGGCTGTGTTCAACTGTTCCTAGTCTAACTCCTAACTTAAGTCTTACGTCCCATAGCTGTATAAAGATAGCGCGTGTACGTGGCTATTATATACAACTGTATTGCGCAGAATACTAGACAACAGACTGCTGAATACCATAGATAAAAGTTTTCCGGAGTTTAGAAGAAGAAACTTTTCTCCCACGCGTTCTGTTTTACTAAAGACAATTATACGCCGACTTCTTTTAAACAGTTTTTACCGTTTTATCCAAATTCGGGACGTCTGGATTTCAGACCCTTTGTTTTTCTACAACTTTTTCTACAACAGAGGCATGCAGAGTTCCTTGAGGGTAGTAGAGGAAGAGGGGGCACATAACGCTTCGGGGCACGCGTGCTCACGGTTCTTTGTTGAGATTTCAGGGACCAGCTGGTTAATGGTCCTATTTTCACACGTTTCCGGCTATCCCACCATTCGCCCTGTACACTAGACTATACATCGTATAGTTCTGGGGGCTTTAGTTCTTCGGCAAAGTTATACTTACTGCTCGCAGAAACCCGGAACTAATAAGAGCTCGGTAACACGAAGGCCTCGCGCGTACCACGAACCAATAGAACTTGAACGACCGATCGAACCCCGCGGTTTGAAACTCGGCGGAAAACTTTATTATAGGTACAGGTATAGGTAAATAGCAGCTGAAAATTTTACTGATTTGTGAAAACGGAAACTGCCTCGATGTAAACGATGTAACCTTGTGCTCAAGGCAACTAGCTCTTGCTTTCATGGCAATTAATAGTTGTCGGTGTCTCTCCACCTTCGAGACCAGGAACGTGGTGCCATATTTCACCCTGGGGACGTAACGGGAGAGCGTGACGTGCCGAAGGAGTTGCCACGTCGGCAATAGGAAGGAAGGAAGGAAGGAAGGAAGGAAGGAAGAGAAGAGAAGAGAAGGGTATGACCGAAAATGGAGAAGAGAAGGGAGGTTCTGGATGGCTGAAGAATTTCTGGTCTGGTAATCCCTGTGGCGTCGCACGACCTGTACATGACATGTAATGTTGAAAATCAGGGGTCTTCTATGGCTTTACGAATTGTACAGTGCTTGTAAACATCAGAGACACTCACACTCCAGTGACAATTCCTTTTGAATTCGTGTCCCTATAAGCCGCTCCGATAAATGTCTGCAAATAGCCGTATGAATATCGGCTATAATACCTTTTAATTAATAGTTTAGTCATTAATATTCTAAGAGTAGTAAATCAACGGTAACTGCTTGCCTAGGAATGCAATATGCACCAAAGTAGATACCTGGCTAGGGTATTACGGAGCGCGGCTATATAGAACCCCGACGATTCGAGTTGAAGAGATGTAGTCGCTTTGAAAGAGAACATTTTCAAGAACTAAGGCTTCGGAATGGATTTTTCCATAACCCAGTTTTATCGCGCTAGCAGACCATTCGATATCCGGAGCCATATAGATGTTTGTTTTATGGATAATTAGAGACCATAAGCAGCACCTGAAACCTCAGAAAAACTGCTTTAAATTAAACCGCATCTAACTATGAAAGCCCGCGATAGCTGCAGACGAGGTCCTGACTTTAACTCGATCATACTTTAGAAGACTCATGAACTGCTGTGATGAAATTGGGCCATTAGAAAAATCCATTTGTACCATGAATACGCTTCGCGAACATGAGCTCTAGAGACTTTCATTCGTTTTCACCTCGACACGTACCTATTCATAATAATAGCCAGTCCGTGGATCGTATGCATGCAGGCAAGGCTAACACAGAAGGACTTATCGGTTGATCGCACAATAAGGGATGTGGCGTCTGGGTTGTAGCCGGTCATCACCGCAGGGTCACGTTAAAGAACGCGGGAGCTAGAGGTCCGAGCGGAGAGCTGGGGCTGATGGCGTGCTCGCGTGCCCTTCGCGATAACCGTGGCTTCTAAGAATTAAAGCCCGAAAATAGATCTTGACGCGCGTAGGTCGCGAAGATCGCGGCTAGTTCCGAATTACGCGCGCGTCGCCATATTGACTGACGGAATCTCAGAGGCGATAATACAATACACCGAATTTCAGACTTTGTATACATACAATCAACCTGTCTCCGGATTATATTCCGGCCCCGGCTTAAGCTGATTCGGAGATTGAGTTTACCCGCTATGAACGAGGATCCTTGGTGGTGAGCATGTATCTATAACATAACATATACATATATGCAGGTCGTCTATGGAGATATCTATACACATACCTACCTATACACAAGGATAACTAACGTGGCTAGAGATTATTACCCTTCACACCGTACGCGCGATCTACGGCGAGCAATTTTCTTCAACATCCTCACGGAATGGAAGAACTGAACTTATTTATGCCCCAAGAAGTGTGCAGGAGGTAATATCCTGGATGGGAGAGAAACTTTTGTGAAGAAATGGAACAGCGATGTTAGCCGTAATAAGCTCGCTTTACGGTCTGCAGGTTGTGTTTCTAGTTCAAATATATGTGTAGTATATTCGCCAAAGATTATGGATCACTTCTTTTTCATATTTGTTCATTTTTACCTAGAGGTAGGTAATTCGAACGTGGTTCAACTCGTTAAGAACGATGACGCACGACTTTTTTTATTTCTATTCGATAAGAGACCAGTATATTTGTATTAGCTATCTACATGTACAGCTACATTCTACACACGCCACAAGCCCGAACATTTTCGAGACTGCAGAGTTTGAAACAACCCCCGAACGTCGATGCTATTACTACAAATCCGTAAAGACATACAAAAAGCCTAAATGGTATAGAATTTCTTAAATTTATGTTTGACAGTTTCAAAATGACTCCGATTACGTTTTACACGCCTATTACGGGTTCAAGTTTCCGAATTTGAATATCGTCCATAGAAATACATGGTTAAACCGCTTCCAGATTAGAAACGAACAGATTGTCGATATAGAAAGTGTTGCGTTGTCGTTGAGACGTCGCGTCGAATGAACATAAGCCGCGATTTGCTCTCCCGCTTTCGTTTCCGGCGTAGTAGGTATGATGGAAGCCAAGTTGATTTCCCCAACCCTTATAAGTTGTAGGGTTGTAGCCTACGAGTTATACTGCGTGATAATAACCAAGGTTCTGGCCAAGGCTGTTCTTCTATTTTTGGAAGTTCAATAACTCAAGGACAGATGAAATTTGCTGGGAAAACATAAAGAGACAGAGGGAGAAACAAACAAACGTCATTCACCAACGACGATGACTTCACCAACCACATCATCTGACAAAAGAACTCATCTAGCTTTCGTGGAAAACGTAACACGCCCAGTTTTACCAGGGGGTTGATTCTGTAGCGAAAATAACGGCAAAATAGCACTGAAATAATGGAAAACAATAGGCGGCTGCCAATGAGCTGCTCCTATTTCATGGATTGACATTGTTTTCTGCAGCAATTTTGCAGTTATGAAGTTACAAAATCAACGCCCAGGTTTCACACTGTATACGTATCGAAACAAAGGAGTTCCTGATTTTTACGTGATAATATGCTTTTACTCGGTACGTGAACATTCGAATTTGCGCATAGGCGCTGAAGCTGGATGTTCTTTGTATTTCTAAACAAGACCAATCGAGATTTCTTTCTTCTTCTGGCGGGTCTCGAAAGCGAATCCCATGTGTCTACTTTAAAATCTATCTACCATCTCGCTGAAAGTCCAATTGGTGACACTGCAGTGCCACGGAGAGCAGCCAGGGATCTGCGATATCAAATCAGACCGCCTTAGTGGCGATTGCGCTGGAGACAAATAGAGTTCCACGGAACGCCTTGGGGATATCAAATTAGACACATGGGGCTTGTTTTTAAGACCTACAGGAAAGAAATCACGATTGGTAGCTTTAGGGACCATAAACCACATCTTTTAGAGTGCGTTTAGAAGCTCGAATATCATCTTGTCAAAGCACTTAGAATTTGCTATGAAAATCATGTCTCACTTCATCTTAATCGAACTTGTGAAGCCTATAGCTACATAATAGAGATGGGCATCGATTGAAAACTCCAACCTTATCATACCTTTTTTCTTAGACTTGAATTCAAGTTTTCCCAAGTTTTACGATATTAATCGTGTCCCACGAATGGATTGAGAGGAAATTGCCAACGGTAAGAGCAGATGAGAAGAATTATGATCAGGGACAGCAGCGTTGACTATGATCGTCGATCAATTTTCAATTGCAAGACTCACCGGGTGGAAACATGTATATGGGACCTTCGACTTTTATCAATTCATATGTCTAGGGTGAACCAAAGCGGGATGGAATACCGGGGTAAAACGGGGTAGTGAGTCTATTTTTGACAGTTCCAGCCGGCACAGTGCTTATAGCAGCAGGCAGATTTACTACCCCGTTCTAGCCCGGTATTCCATTTCACCCCGGTCGACCCCATACCTGCGGAACCTGCCGTAGCCAGTACTATCAAATTTCCATAGCTAATACAGTGACAGTCGCGCCCGACGTCGCGACACGCGTTACGTCGGCGGTAGGTATATAGAGTATGAGAAGGGTGGTAGCCTGGGGTAGCGCATCATCGGAAGGGTCATTTATCACCGCTAACGGAGCGCGTATAGAGCTGACAGTTCCGGCAGGGCAGCACTGCGACACTCCCGGAGGCGACGTGACCTCTGCGTTTCACGACCACATAATGATAAGAATGATAATACTAAAAAAATATCAGCCCTCAACACGTACCCAAAACTTATCATAAAGCATCTGGATTAATGTACGAGAAAGTGGAGCACCTATAAGTTTTTCGGGTTGTCCGTTTGTCGAATAACTTCGGAAGGAAAGGACTGATGCCAACGGAATTTGGAAGACAAATGCTTCAGACCATTTTCAGATCTGATATTGAATTCGAGCAAAATCCGTTGAAGGGATTGGGAAGGGTAGGGAAAATTGTGTTTTTGAAAAAGTATTAATTTCTCGGCGATCATTTGTAAGGTTTTGATCAAATCTGTTTGGTAGGTATAGTACTGATTGAGGCATCCAGCTTTTTCGCCAAATGTAGCACAATTTGTGCAGATCAAATGTGGGACCGGCAGCAGTTCGAAACTCCATTGTTACCTAGCTCGTTAACTGTGAGATCGATTTCAGCGAAATTAATATAACCCACACAGCACGAAATATTGCCCAATATGGTAGCAACATTGCTGCAACATTGCAATATTGCAGTATTGCTGCAATGTTGCTACAATATTGGGTGCTGTGTGGGAAGCAGCACATATGTAGATGTACAAGTCTTGCCGAGTTGTATTAAAGTATGCCCTGCACTTTATTGGGACACGTTTCTGGATTACGATTTGAAAAAATGTCTAAGAACTCAAGATTCATACTGCACATATTCAGAGTTCTGATTACAGCGGATCCTTCGGTTCTTCGGCCTCCTTTCCGACCCCGATACTGTCACGCAGTGATCCAGATGCTCCCGTTATCGACGATGGCGTTTATGCACGGTCGTTTACCCGCAGGAAACATTCCTCTGACGAGTCAAGTATAAACGTATGCAATTTGGCTGAGCCAGACCTCCACAGCTATACGGAGAAATGCTGACGATAAACGGTGCCACATGAAGCTACATGTTAATGTGAAATAGGTAGTGTATTGAAGTAACAATGCGCAATATATCATAATTTAAATTTAAATTTAAATTGCAAGTGTAAAATTTCGTGCTCTGATATGTTAAAGACATGAACTCATATGGTTACTGAAGCAGGCGCTAATGCGATTGGTATGTAAACGTATTGCCTTAAAATGAGTGCAAAACAGTATTTGGCAAAGGTTATACAGATGTGGGTGGTATACGAGCTGAAGATCAAACAACCAGCCGAAAAATAAGCATATTTAAGTAACAAAGCCGTCAACTCAATCCCCCAGTACCACAGTGACTGGTAAGCCCTTGTTTTAACGCCCGTGCGGTGCGGTGCGGTGCGATGTGGGCGCCACGTCGCATCCCCCGCGTGCGGATTGAATAAAATTAAAATAATAAGCGCGTTAAATTGAAAGCAGAAAGCTCGCTCGTTGGAAGTAAATTGGCGGAAAAAAACAACAAAAAGAATGAAATAACTGGGAATTCTATTTATATGCAAAAACCCGCACGGTGGCGCGACGTCATTCAACCATTGAACGCTTACAGCCCTTATATACGTTTTTTTTCATAAATCATCGTTGTTTTCATGTATACAAGCACATTGCATGGTCGAGAGATGCTTTTTTAATAAGACTCTTCAAGCTTAATGAATCATTCTCATTAATTCTATTATAATTGTCACCTGCACACCAAAATTACGTAGATTATAGTAACGATATGCTACGTTATGTTATATTAGGGGTATCATCAACTATCAATTAGCTAGATGGTTTGGCTATTCATCGAATTTGAATATATGGTAGAATTATTGTCGCATTGCCTAGGCGCAATATTGTCTCTAATTCACTCATTATTTCAAATGTTTTTTATGCTTGTAGTTTTTATCATTACGTTTCTTTCCGCTGTCGAGCATCTGATTGGCGTTATTATTTGACGGCTGGTGGCAAATCGTTAACGGATATTCTTTCGAGTCCCCCGAGAGTCGTTAGAATTAATTGCAGGGCTGGGTAAACGAGTATATAACGACTCGAAGACTCATTGTCAGCGTTTTTCAATTGTTAGGAGTCTCGGATGAATTTAATCAGAACTCCGAAGTTACCTGAAAATCCTCCGTTATGAAATACAACAACGTGTAAATACATTCATCCTTGCTTTTCTGCAATCATCATTTACATTTTCTTCCATATTGGCTCGGATGCGACAATTACAGATTGAACAATACTGCGAACCCTCTTGTCCCCAATACATTTCTTTACATTTTTAATATTACAAGTGATCAATAAAATGCATTTCGTAATTAGAATAAAAAACTTTGCATTTTGCCTCAGTTTTTTTTAGCCTTATATTAGTTGGTGACATATTGGTAACAAAACGGTCTATATTTTTTTATTATACCAATACACAGGGCCGGATTTTGGTGTTGTGAATTTTTTGTCAAATATAATTAAAAAAATGTGTTGTCTTAATTATCTATCTTCGCCGTTTTCTTTTCAGAATTAAAAAAATCGCTGTTTCGTAGGCCCTAAGCACTGTGCCTAGAGTGCCTAATGGTAAATCCGGCCCTGCCAATACATAAGTTGTATCAATGTCTAGATAACCGTAAATTCTGTAGAGCGCTACTTTTCAGCTGGTTGGCGCAGTTCGCAGAGAGCAGCACAATCCCGGACGTGATTTGTTGTCAAGTCAAGTCTTTTTACCAACAAGTGGCAACCAAGGCTGAAGCCCCAGCTTTATCTATTTGATAGACTTGGTCATCCTCGAAGTTCTTGTCCTTGCAGTACAGGTAGCTCTTTTTTGTTTATCTTTCTCGCTCTCTATCTCTCTGTGATCCCACTGTGACTTATCGTTATCTTAGATATGGATTGGGATCACGATCAGATGTGTACGGAGATTCGGAGCGACGTCGGGCGGCAGAGCGGAGTACAATCACAGAATCTAGTCGTCAATCACACGTGCACACTGGAATATGCGCACGCCCGCAAACTTTTCGAATTGTATTAACAGCGGGGTGCGGTCACTGTGGACTTTACCTCAGGCAGCTGAATATCTGATGCCGGTGTTATTGCAGGGTGTCTGCACAAAACCAGATACATCCAGATTTTTTCGGAATCGATTTTATCACTTGCGATGTCGCAATTTTTTAATTGCTTCTGAATTTTCACGATATTGTCAATTCATAATCAGATATTTTCGTATGTTACGGTCATGATCGAATAATTTTATCTTGCATAAATAATTGAAATGGAAAGTATCGCGAAGACCTTTTATATTGTAACGAAATTAAGTTCGTTGTATGAATAAGTTATTTAAAGTAGGTTCTCCAAGAGAAATAAAGCGAATCAAGGTGAATATTATATGCTTTGAAATAAGAGGTTGTGTATTCTGAAATACAAGTCTGTGCAGTAAGCAAGCTAGAGCAAGACTGATTTGTTTTACAATAATAGTTGTTGACGCAGCAACCGAGGTTCTTATATTTTAAAGGATATCTTTTATCATATAGGCTACTAGATGGTGTTCATGAAATTAATAGAATATGGGTGATTTTACCCAATGTAACAATATTAACGATTTATTCGCAAGGTTAACCTTTATTTCCCGGGGAACAGTTGAATATCTACCATTTTGGCACATTTACCAAAAATTTGGAAATGTAAAATTCAATCTTTCCATTGTTTATACACTCTGGTGAAGAAAAATTGTTATCTGCAGATCGTCACACGACAAAATTTTCAGCGGGAAATTTAACAAAATACATGTATTCGAAGAATTATCTGAATTTGATTGACAAGTTTGTCTTTAGGTCATTTTCGAACAATTGAATGATAACATTCGGTGAGAAACATTACTATTATTCGAAAGGAACCATCAAATTGTGCCGAGAAACATATGAAGTTCTATTTTACAAAACATGGAATTATACGTTTTTGTTTCAAGACTCGTCGACTAACAAATGTCTGACAGATAACTAATATTGTGATAAAAATCAGTTTATTCAATTTTGTACGTCGTGTAATGAATAAGACAAAAGTAATCATGATTTGATCATGAATTCTCTCCGTGTACATAACAAAATATGCGGCATAACCTCTAAATGTATGGGTGAACTCTCACTCCGCCGATCCGCGTCACTTTGCAGATATCAGAAATAGAGACTCTACGCAGAGTGACCTAGAAAACGTTAAGAGCGTGGTTTAGTCCTTCTGGATGGCTACGCGCTGCCACGCTCTGCGCCTATTTGATCTGACCCCAAACGCAGAATCTAATCGGTGTGCATGTTAGGTTTTTAAGACCACAGTCAACGTCGGGACAAGAGTTGATAACTCGACCAGTCTGCTGCAAGCGTTCACAAGCGTGTGGTGGTATAATTTGAATCTAACAATTTCGCTACTTGGTCTTGGACTTGGTGTCCTAACAAAGTTACCGTATCTGTATCAAAGTTACAAATTCTTCTCATTTGCCTTGTGAAAACTTTGATCATTTCTATCACGCCGAATCTAACCTTGCGGTGAATAATAAAAAATAGGTATGTATACCTGTACTACGTACTAACTACTCTATATTTGCGTCTAATTTTCTGAGGGAATGATATGGTCGATTTTTACTGGCATGAATGATCATTTTCTCGAATTGTTCCGAAATGATAATACTAAACTAATTGTCCGTTTGATATTCGATGATTTGAGAGGAACAGGTCCGATCGAGTAATTGAAATTCACTGAAATCGAGAAAAATTCACTTTTTGTGCATCCGCACTGACCCGAAAAAACGTTTAGCAACGCTCCATATGTATACGTAGAATAAACCTTCCTTCCCACTTCTCAAGGGTCAAAAAAACCTTTTCATAGAACATCACTCTGCCGAACACAACTGACACAACCATCCAGTGACATCTTTGTTTCAATAACAATCAAATGGTATGTATTCCTATAATCACTCGGAAGTCGGAACGTTGACTGAATGATTCGGAAACATGTTTTTCTACTTTCCGCAACGCACGAGAGATGGCTCAGCGCACGGAAGAGATGCTAGTCTAGTAGATCTGTGAGTGTGGCGCAGCAAGTCAAGTAATGAGATGGTAGCACATGCCAATTTCGACTACGTGCTCTAACGAGCGTTAAGTCAATAAAGGAAGAGTGAGAGAGAGAGTAGCACATCCAATAACGAGCTAAACGTTCACGAAAGCGAGTTAGCTACTATACACGACCATGCCATAAGCTATGTTTCACTGCCATGCTCAAAAATGAGACGCGATGGCATTAGACGCAGCCATTTAGAAGTGACCTTCGTTATGCGTATAGGCTTTGATAATAGGTAAAAATAGATGACACGCTGGACGCTAGAAGATTGATAAAGAGTAATTTTATCTCGTTCTTCGTGAATTTTACTTGCTAGATCGAACTTATTCTTCTCCAATCATCGAAAGTCGATCGGACAATCGGTTTGGTATCGGTATTTCGGAGAAATTCGAAAAATGAACTCCTGTCGGTAAAAATTGACTTATACGTAGCATTTTATGTGTTGGCGCTGACTGAGAAAATAAGTTGTTTTGCATAGACTATAATGTCAGTATTAAAAATATACCAACCCACATAGCATCCAAAATTGTAGCAATATTGCTCACATTGCTGCAATTTTGTTGCAATATTGCAGCAATGTTGCCACAATATTGGGTGCTGTGTGGGAAAACCAATGTGCGTTGAGTAAAGATATAAATAGACAGTTTGCGTAATTGGTAAACATCGGGCAGGTGGGCTTGAAGTAGACTTGCTTCCGCTCGGGGATACAAAGGGTGTCCGAATCTACCGACCGAAATAGCATTACAATAGTATATCTATACTTATATTTACGTACTATAGATATTGTTGCAAAATGTGTTTGCAATATGCAATAAATGGTATGTCATTCATTAATCCTGACTACTATAGGATGGGGAGGAATATGCAAGGCTTTTTTTATCCCGCGTAACAATATACTGCAAAGTTATGTCGGTTGGTAGATTCGGCCACTGTTCATATCGCACCTCGGCGACGAAAGTGACACAACTCAGAAAAACGCGTTTTCGAGTTAATGCCATGTTTAGATAGGCAAGGTTCGATGCTATAGCCCCGCAAAGAGTAATTTTTGTAGCTCTACAAATTTTTTGAGTTGTGTCACCTTCGTCGCCAAGGTGCGATATACGCTAGGCTCGTACTACCACACTCGTATGAACAAGCTTGTGTTTTCGTATACATGCATGCGATTTTCACCCCAGAATTGCCTGGCACACAAGTTAGGCGGCGCTGGTGGTCGTATACATGCACAAATTCTACACACACTAGTAGCGTACTGGAATTGTACGTGCCTAGCGTATATCCACAAGGCCACTTCAAGTAACATCTGCAGCCCCCCCCAACATTGAGTTACATGTAAATACTACACTAGCATATAGCTACTAGGATGAAATGTTTTCTAAGAAAATCTTATATTTATTTATTATTAATGGATTTTTGATGTAA
Source organism: Tenthredo livida (assembly GCA_963992785.1). Lineage (NCBI taxonomy): Eukaryota > Metazoa > Arthropoda > Insecta > Hymenoptera > Tenthredinidae > Tenthredo > Tenthredo livida. Next base: position 40,869,039 of record OZ023065.1, read on the forward strand.
CGTAACGTTCGTCTTCGATCCCTCACCCCTGTAGCGTCACGTAATATTTGAACGGCGAAATAAAGGCATTAGATTTCGCGCTCGAGCGCTCAAAAGCATTTTTTGTACCTATATATATGATTATTTAATCACTGATCAAAACGTACGAAACTTTTGCTATTTCAGTACATCATTAACGAAGATGCTTCCGCCAACGTACGTTGAGGGCTTTCACGACCTGGAGGCAGTCCAGAAAATGGAATATAAAACCCTTGGAAATACGGGGCTGCTGATTAGCAAGTTATCGTTCGGTGGTGCAGCGCTCGGTAGTCATTTTGGGCAAGTGTACTTTAGTAACAATCATCTCGTAATTCATTACTACAATAGATATGTTACAAAGAATGCAATCCACCTGCAATCTCATCTGACCTATATCCTTCATCCGCATACTGTAGCAATCGGACAGTAAATAAGACAGAAAATACCAAGGATCCAAAATTCTGTAATCGTCAACTAATATTGACGCTGTAAAGATTCATTGTTTAAAATTTTCTGCTTAAGATTCGATGGAACTTTTATTCTGTGTCATATTAAATGATGCATATTAGAATCCGCATATTTTCTGGACTCGCCCACTCGATATTTGGTACCCTTTCTCTATTCTGTCCTTCATAGCACTATATGTACCAGTGCGTGCGTATTTTACTGATTAAAATAGTTTTGTTCGCTCTTACCATCAGTACATTCGACGAGGATGAAGCTGTAGAGATGGTCAAGGAGGGCTTGAGGCGAGGCATAAATTATATCGACACAGCTCCGTATTACGGTCAGGGAAAATCCGAAAGGGTCCTTGGCAAAGTAAGTTTAAACAGATCGCTGATGTTTCTATATTCCAGTATTTGGACCTGCTTGCCATTACGTGCAGATCTAAGAATGAGTACACTTCCGTTTGTCCCAATTATTTTTATGCATTGTTTCCCATTAGGCTTTGAAGGGAGTTCCAAGACAAGCTTATTACATCGCTACCAAAGTGGCAAGATACGAAATGGACCCTAAAGTCATGTTCGACTTCTCTGCGGAAAAAACAAAGAAAAGTTTGCTTAAAAGCTTGGAGTTGTTGGGATTAGATTACGTCGATATTGTTCAGGTGCACGACATCGATTACGCACCTACACTGGATATCGTACTGTCACAAACTTTGCCCGAACTTGCTAAACATGTGGCAGCCGGAAGGGCGAGACACATTGGGATTACAGGGCATACACTTTCAGTGCTCAAGGAGTGCATCGAAAAAAGCGACGTCAATATACAAACCATATTAAACTACGCGCGACTGACACTGATCGATGACACTCTCCTCAGCTACATACCCTTCTTCAAGGTGATTATATATTTTTGTCGACTTATCGTTAACATGAGCAGCAATCAACTCAATGCATTCGATATACTAACATATCATCCGGTTCATATTGCAGGAGCGAAACATTGGCGTAATAAGTGCAGCCGCTCCGATGATGGGCTTACTGACGAACGACGGCCCACCTTCTTGGCGTGTAGCTTCTGCAAATACCATAGCTACCTGTGCAAAGGCAGGGAAATACTGTAAGGTATGATATGCAGCCATACGCAGAGTGTACGGGACGTTTTTTCGTCAACAGTTGCGGATGAAAATCTAATTTATGTTTTACCAATTTTAGGATCACAACGTCGAGCTAGGTAAGCTCGCGGTGTGGTATACTTTGCAGCATGAAGATGTTGCCACTCACTTAGTGGGGATGCACAGTTTGCAGGTGTTCAACGTGAATTTTGACGTCTTGATAAATGGTATCACGGAGGCTGAGAAACAAGTTTTATCTGAGATACAAAAGCAGTGAGTGAATCTTCATTTCGTTAACAACAATTATGAACATTCGGAAGATATTAAAAATCGAATTTTTCGCCAATATATTTAAACAGCCGAGACAGTTTTATAATCCTACTAATTTGGATGATTCCAAAATAACACATAATATAAGACGTAGAATCCAGCATTCGAATCATTCACGATACTTTTTATGCTAGAACGTCATTCTTTCCAGATATCTGTCGAAGTTGAAGGAAGAGAATTGGGACGGACTCGAGATTGCAGAATACAAGAAATCGTTAAGAAAATAGAAACATATGTATATTGTTACAAAAATGAACATCTTGTGATATGAATAAAAAGTGATAACAGAATTATTTCTGTCTGCCCTTAGCTATGCGGTTGTGAATCCCACATAAAAACGATTTTCCCTATTTCTTCACTTTCACTAATGAAAGGGATAGGTAATTTAGACGTGGTTCAACTGGCCGAAAACAATGACAAAGTTTTTTTTCGGTCTTAATGTACGTTATATATTCTACTCTCTAAATTTGAATCAGTGAAAAGTCACTGATCAGCAGTGAATAGTCACTGATGGCTACAGTTATAAGTCTGCCACTGGAAATCAGTGAAAAGTCACTGATTCAATCAGTTAAAATGTACTCACTGATTGAATCAGTGGAACTGCACCGTTCAAATCAGTGAAACTGCACTGTTTAAATCAGCGAAAACTTCACTGATTGAATCAGTAAAATATACTGGGTAATAGGCTTAAAAATAAATATTCCACATGTATTTTTTTATAAGGTTTTATTGTGTACGGCTAACTTGCATTGCAAATGCAAGACTTATGAAAAAAATTTCAAAATATTATATTATAAAATTTATATAATATAATATAAATATATTATATATATATATTATTATTATTATTTTATATTATTTTGTTTAATTATTTTTTAAAATTTATGAAATACAAAAATATTGTTCGTTGGAATAAAGAATATCTTAAGCTTCTGAGGATATGAATCAATTTTGAAGAATGTTTCAGCTATCAAAGCACTACAAACTGCAGATGTATATTCTTCATTGGTCATATACAAATATTTCATTCGAGACAGTAATGACGAGGATTGTGTGTAGGACAGTCGTAAATGAGTTTCAATTAGTTTTGATATAAAATGCAATACACGCGGCCACTAAAATAAAAAGCTAACCAAAGCTCGCATATTCTACCTTCTGAATCAAAGTCAGGCGTGTGGTATGCAGGAGTCATACACGATAATGCAGTAAACTCGTGGTAATATTATTATCATTTTTCATGATAGACCAGTCATGAGAACCCAATAACACGTAAAGTACGAGTAAATATCGTACCAATCTAAACAATATGATTCAATGTGATCCGACATAATCTAACCTATCAACAGTATACCGTGAAAAAGATCGAGTAAAGTTGATGTTTGTGCAGGTCACACCTGATATTGGAATTCTAAAGTATTTAATGAATGTATGTATGTATGTACGTACTTACCTGTTGATATTAAACACCTTCCCTCTCCAGATTCTCATATACGACGCCGCGTCCCGCGATCAAAATGAACGTAGGTATGTAAAACGCAAGTCACTACAGGACCACAATTTACGCAGCGCCCCTAGCGGAAGAATAGTCACTGATGAAATAGTGAACTGGGGCACTGGTTCTGCAGTGGTAAAATCACTGACGAGAGGGAGTTAACTGAATGATCAGTGAATTAGGTATAAAACCACTGATTCGGCAGTGAAAACCTAAATCACTGATTCAATCAGTGAAATTTTCACTGATTCAAATTTAGAGAGTATACACGCTATGGCGTCGAACTTTGTCGAGACTATGCAGGGTTGTACACAAACCGTGAAAGCCTACGCTAACCATCAATCCGGAATGATCTAGGTATAAGAGGCCTAAATTGTATAGAATTTCTTCAATTTATGTGTGATTCCAGTTTGAGAATGACTCCGTTGACGGCTTACACGCTCATTACAAGTTCAAGTTTCCGAATTTGAATATCGTGCATAGAAATTACATAGCTAAATCTTTCAGATTAGAAACGAACAGCTTGTTGGTTGAAAGTGTTGTGTTGTTGTTGAGACATCGCCTCGGATGAACATAAAGCCGCGATTTGCTCCCCCGCCTTCGTTTCCGGTGTATACTATAGGTACGATGGGAGCCAAGTTAAGTTCACCAACCCTTATCAGTTCTAGGGTTGTATAGCTCACGAGCAATATCCAAGCGCGATAATATCCAAGGTTTTGGCCAAGCTGTTAGTCTATTTTTGGGAGTTCAATAACTCAAGGACATATATATATGTAATTTGCTGGGCAGACAAAAAGAGACAAAGAAAGAAACAACTCACCGTCATTCAGTATCGAGAACCGACGGAAAGCTCATAAAAAAGTGACACGAGCATTCGTCTAAATAAAGAAATGGAAATTTTAGTTTGTAAATAAGCCCCAAAGGATGATTTGCATATTTACAAAAAATAACAATCGACCATATCTTTCCGGTGGGTCTCAAAATCAACGACTACCAACTCCTTTGATAAACTCGAATTGGTGACATTGCAGTGCTACGGAAAGCAGCCGGGGATTTGATACTCTCACGCAGTGATCTTATGATCTAGATGCTTCAGTTATCAATTATGGCTTTTCTGCACGATCGTTCACCCGTAGGAAACATTCTTCTGCAGACAAGTCGAGTTTAAACGTATGAAATTTTTGCTTTGACGGCCACTGCAGCTACAGAAAAATGTTGACGACAAACAGTGCGGTTCTTGTTGCACAGCACAATATATCATAACTTGCGAGTGTCATAGGACTCCATGCTTTGATACATAATGGAAAATGTTGAAGGCAAGAGCTCATGGTTCCTGGAGTAGGTGATAAACAACCAGCAGAAAGATAAGCATGTCTCATAAGTCACAAAGCTGCGTCATCTTAATCCCCGGTACCTCAGTGGCTGGATGTAAGCTCTTGTTTTAAGGATGCACTGGCGGTCCTAGCATGTAGGAGGTAAAACGCAGGGGAGGGCTGTGCTACGGTATGGGCAATACTAATCCCTGAACATGAAAAATGTTTCCTCTTCAACTTAATTATTTGACCATATTTGATGATTTCTATGGTGAAATTAATTTTTTTAAAACATATTTATTCTTTTATAGAAGTTAAATCTCTTAAATTATTTATCTGAGTTGTTTTAATTGCAATTGAAAAATTTCCGATATGCGGAATTTCATTTTTTTGCGGTTTTTCAATAATAATTCATAAACTATACGGTCAATCAGCTTGAAATTTATGGCAAAATATTCCTCTATTCCGACTCTACACGTGTGCAAAATTTGATAATATTCTTTGCATTTTTTAATTTTTTAAAACATGTTTTCCGAATTTCCATAAGATCCCATGTTAAATGATGTTTTTTAAAAATCAATAACTTTACATCCAGACGGCAGATCGATCCGAAATTTTGCACACGATCTCGAAATCGATAAACTAATCTACAAAAAAATCGTTTGTTAAAATTAAAACCCTTGCATTTTTAAAATTCCCCAAAAGACGCCAGTTCATCCTTAACGCCAGCACAGTGCGGTGCGGGCGCCACGGCGCGTCTTCCACGTCCGAATTGAATAAAATTGATGTAAAAGTGACAAGGATCGAAGGGCTCTAGTAATAAGACTCTTGAAGCTCAATGAATGGTTTTGACTAATTCTAGAATAATTGGCCACATGCCCACATCAAATACGTAGATAGTAACGATGTTCTGCGGTCCCATGTATTATGGGGCTATCATCAACTACCAATTAGCTAAATAGTTTAGCTGTTCCTCGTATTTGAGTAATATAAAGTTATCGCATTACCTGCACAGTATTCTTCCTACTATATTCATTATTTCTAATGTTTTTATGATTGTAGTTTTTATCGTTACGTCCCTATCCGCCCGCGCCATCGCCAATTTAATTAGTCTTATTATTTGACGACTGGTGGCAAATCGGTAACGGACACTCCATTTAGTCCGCCGAGACTCGTTTGGATTAATTGCAGGGCTAAGAATACGAGTATAGATATAACGACTTGCAGACTCATTGTCAGCGATTTTTAATTGTAAAGAGTCTGAAATGAATTTAATCAGAAGATATTATGTACTTGCAAATCTCTCTTCTAGAAATACAACAACGTGCAAAGATCGCTTCGTCGCAATCATCATTTCACTTGTTCTTTAAATTGGCTCGGATGTGACGAAAGGATTGAGTACTGCAAACCCCCTTCTTGTCCACAATATATTCATTTGCTGTTTGAATAATTACGAGCAATTACACATTTTGCAATTGAATCAAAAAAGAACTATGCATTTTGATCCATTTTCCTGTAAGTCTTATATAATTGGCAACAAAAATGGACCATTCTTCTTGTCCTTTTACCAACATAAGATCTTACCGTCGTCTAGCCTGCTGTATAATACAGTCTGTAGAGCTCTACTTATCTGTATCCAGAGAGCAGCAGGATCCTTATCAAAATTTGTTATCGAATCAAGGTCTTTTCACCAGCAAATGGCAGCCAGAGTAAAAGCCGCAACTTTATCTATCCCATAATGATTGTCAAAGTTTTAATCTCTGGGTATAGGTGGCTCTCTTCGGTTATCTCTTATGTTTATCTCTCTCTCTCTCTATATCTCTCTCTCTCTCTCGCAATGACCACACCGTGTGACCTACGCAGAAACTAACCGGTGGGGGAATACGCACTTGTTTATTTAAAAGCACAAAATTTGAAACGATAGTTGATGAGTAGATCAGTCTACCACAAACGTTCACAAGCTTGTGCGGCGTTACAATTCGATGCAAAGTATTCCGCTACAGGGTGATCCTAGACTTGATAGTGTGACGTATTTCCATCAAATCTACATATTCTGCTCATTTGCCTCGATCAAACTTGGACGAATCCAAACACCTCACATAGAAGATACCAAGTAGGTATGTATGTACTGCGATACGAACTATTATATTGACTTGCGTGTAATTTTCATGTCATTATTCTACCGCCCACAATGAATGTTCAAACTTGACTCTCCTACTGCATCATACTTGATCACTATAATTAGTAAAATGACGAGCTGGTATAACTGATAAAAACTCTCATAGCATTTCATGCGTTGTATAGCACAAGCAATTGCTGAGTCCTATATCGTATACTATACAGCGATAACAGCGCCGGCGGAACACAATTTTCCGAGGTCTGGAGGCAGGATTCTGGGGGGAGGGGGCAAATGAAATTTTTCTGAAAAACGTGTATCCGTGTATTTTCAAAGTGTGAAGGTATAGATTTTCTGACATAAGAACTGAAAAAAGTGGATACAGACTCAAAATTTGTGATATGGAATTCCATACCCGCCACACTCCGAGGTCTGGAACGACCAGACCTACCAGACACGTTTCGCCGGCCCTGAGCGATAACATGCATCGGTTTAAATATACAGCCGGCGACTTTCACAGACTGAAAAAATAGTTAGTTTTATACTATTTATAGACTATAAAGTCAGTATATTATGAATGTCGAAATGCGGTACGTCCATCGCACGTTGTGCAAACTATTAATATATCATGGTTCACCTTGTACCTTTAAATTTACATCAAGGAGATACTTCGGTCAATACTAGAAACGTCATTGCCGCGTCTATCGCAATCGCACGCACTTGTTTGACTCTACGGCCGCTCAAGGATATTCTGATTGCAGTTTGCTCTTTACGCAATGCAGCGGAACTGCAGAGGTCGTGCGGATTTTCGCGCGCGAACATGATATGTTGTTCTGCATACCAATATGCATGATTATTTGAATCGTGATAAAAAAAATTTGAAAATTCTTTGATTTCAGTAGATCATCAACTAAGATGCTTCCGCCAACGTACGTCGAGGGTTTCCACGACCTGGAGGCAGTCAAGAAAATGGAATACAGACCCCTCGGAAGTACAGGTCTGTTGATTAGCAAGTTATCATTCGGCGGCGGTGCACTCGGATGTCATTATGGGCAAGTATACTACATTGTAGTATCACTATAACATTCGAAAATAAACAGCCTCGTCATTTATTTTTGTCCCATAAAAATACGTAAACACAAAGATAGCCACGTCATATGTTTTCGCCAGTCAGCTGTAATCTTATCTGTCTTTAATCCACATACCATAGCAATTGAACAATGAACAAGAATTTAAGAAGACACAAGCAATTAAAAATTGTAAACAATACGCCATACGACCGACTTATTTGTCAGATAAGTTCACGATAATGAAGCTTATTACTTATGTACAGGATTACGCTTGACCGAGTTTCATAAATTCTGTACCCGTGTGTTATTCTTTTTGCTGCCCTACTGAAAATCGCGGGATGAGATCTGATATCAGATCTCAGATAAGATGTGATGTGAGCTTATATGAGAACTGATATCAGCTCACTTCAGATCTCACCTACAGCTCACATCAGATTCTGGTAACGAAATTGAACTGGGCTTTCATTCCAGATCCCATATGAGTCTCATGTCAGATGTCTTGTCAGATTTTTTGTAAAACTGAAAACGTTTGTAGAAAAAAAAAATTCCCGTGTAGCAAGACTTGAACTCAGGACCATCGGTTTCGTAGGCTCTTACCTTACCACTGCACCACGACACTGCTAACTAAATAATGAATTTTTCATGTATATTTTGAGTTACTAGTAACATTAACTTCAGTTATTTTCAGGTAATAGTCGTAGTAACTTAATATATATGCGAAAAATTCCGTTCCTTGTAAGCAGTGTCGTGGTGCAGTGGTAAGGTAAGAACCTACGAAACCGAAGGTTCTGAGTTCAAGTCTTGCTACACGGGAATTTTTTTTTTCTACAAACGTTTTCCGTTTTACAGGAAATCTGACAAGAGATCTGACATGAGACTCATATGGGATCTGGAATGAAAACCCAGTTCAATTTCGTTACCAGAATCTCATGTGAGCTGCAGGTGAGATCTGAAGTGAGCTGATATCAGTTCTCATATAAGCTCACATCACATCTTATCTGACATCTGATATCAGATCTCATCCCGCGATTCTCAGTAGGGTGCAAGAATCCATCGGTCAAAATCTTTTGGCTAAGATTTGATAGAATTTTTATCCTATTTCATGATCCAATCCGCAGATTTCCTGAACTTTTCCTCTCGATATTTTGCACGCTTATACATTACCAGTGTTGTGAAGTACCTAGGTACAAGTACCTTTTTTTGTACCTAGGTACATTTTTCAGTACCTATACCTGTACCTAGGTACTTTTTCTAGCAAGTATCTTATACCTGTACCTAGGTACATTTGCGGAATACCTGTACCTATTTATAGGTAAAATGTAAGGTACTTCATTTACGTAAGAATCTCGGCATTTGACATGTGGTAAATGAACGTATACGTATAACTGTACAAGTATGTAATTTACTTACTTGGTTTTCGTATATTTTTTCCACCCTTATTCGTATCACTCTTATGCTAAACGTAAATAATGTACCTAAGTACCTATGAATAGGTACATTCTGAGTACCTGTACCTGTACCTAGGTACTATTTATAAAGTACCTTTTACAACACTGAATTACACTGTTACGTGTATAGGTATTCTATTGATTACCTTTTTATGCTGAATAATCGCGACGATCAATAATTCTGTTCGTTCTAATCAACTGCAGTGCATATGACGAGAATGAAGCTATAGAGACGATCAGGGAAGCCTTCAGGCAGGGTGTGAACTATATTGACACTGCTCCGTGGTATGGTCAGGGACAATCCGAAAGGGTCATTGGCAAGGTGGGTTGAAACAGATCGCTGATGTTACTAATTCAGTTTTTGGACTTGCTCGCAATATTACGTGCAGATCTAGGAATCAGTACTTAATTAATTTACCAGGAATAATTTTATGTATTGTTACCCAAAAGGCTTTGAAGGATATTCCGCGACAGGCTTATTACATCGGTACCAAAGTGGGAAGATACGAACTGGACTTTGAAAATATGTTCGACTTTTCTGTGGAAAAAACAAGGAAAAGTTTTCAGAAAAGCTTGGAGGTGCTGGGATTGGATTACATTGACGTTATTCAGGTGAAACTCGTTGCACATTGAAAGCAGCAGTAAAATTATACGAATTAGTAATTTTGTAAGACTTTGATACTAATCTTTAAAATTCCAGGTACATGACATCGAATTCGCACCTTCACTGGATATCATTCTGTCACAAACTTTGCCTGAACTATCTAAAAAAGTGGCGGACGGAAAAGCCAGACACATTGGGATTACAGGGTATCCAGTTTCGGTGCTCAAGGAGTGCATCGAAAGAAGCAATATCAAGATACAATCCGTATTGTGCTACCCGCGACTGACCTTGATCGACGATACTCTTCTCGAATACGTACCGTTCTTCAAGGTATAATTATATCATTACTTTCGACGTATCGCGTTCGGCTAAGTAACAACCAACTCAATTACAGGAACGCAACATTGGAATAATAAGTGCAGCTGCCCCAGCTATGGGCTTGTTGACAAACCAAGGTCCACCTTCTTGGCATCCAGCTTCTGCAGATACCAAAGCAATATGTGCAGAGGCAGCGCAATACTGCAAGGTATAACGTAGTTCTAGTTTGCGGTTCATTTTCAATCAACAGCTGCCAATCGATATCCAATTTATGTTTTAACAATTTTAGGATCACAACGTCGAGCTGGGTAAGCTCGCGGTCTGGTATTCCTCGCAGCATGACGATATTGCCACTTGCTTAGTGGGGATGCAGAGTATGAAGCTGTTAAACTCGAATCTCGACATTATGAGAAATGGTATCACGGAGGCTGAGATCCAAGTTTTATCCGACATACAAGAGAAGTAATTAAACTTTTTATCCGTTGTAAAGACTGGAGCAGAACTTGGTCAATAATTACGTACACAAGGGGGATATAAATAATTGCAATACTTTCCCTGGTGAATATTTTTTGTCAGTATTTAAATAGCCGATCAAGGTTTTAAACTCACATCAGCTTACGGGATCACAAAATTTCGCGCGTATGATACATATGGAATTATTCGGAATAGTTAATACAGTCCGCTCCGATAATAGGGCCACTATCAATAGGGCCGCTTCCCCAGGTTCTCGCTCGAGCTCAACCCCCACTACTGACTGACCTCGGATTTCATATTCGTCTCTGTCAATAGGGCCGAACGTTCGCTCGATGAAATAGCATATAATTTCACGGCGGCCCTATTACCGGAGTGCAAAGTGAATTTCGACGACGTGAACGCGCGTCAGTAGTGGGGGTACCCGAGTTCCAGGAAAAATACTCCCCTAACCGCCCATAGCCGGCCCTATTATCAGAGCAGACTGTATCATAGATGTGTTCCTTTCCAGATATTTTTCAAAGCTGAAGGCGAAGCATTGGGAAGGAGTAGAAGTCGAAGAATACCGGAGATCATTGCGGAAATAGAAAAATACGTATATTGTTTAAAAAAACATGAACATGTTGGTAGATGATTGAAGACTGATAACAGAATTATTTATATCTGGCTTAAGCTATGCATTTGTAAATCACAGAACATACGTTAAAATACAATTAAATCTTACAGTTATTGACTACCATGAGTCATGCGGTTCAATCTCGTATTTAAAGTGGTCTAAATATCCTGAGAAGACCATGATGACCTAAGAGTTTCGTTTAATATCTACCATATCTAATCATTACGTAATACTAATCTAGAGATTCTAATTTATATAGAAAAAACTCAATACCAATGGTAAATCATTAGTTTTTAAAATATGTTGGATATAACAAAGAATATTTCGTAGTCCTCCTATATCAAACGAGTTTGGATACTGTGGATGCTCAGATGTTTTTAACATTCCTTTCAAAATTCGCTATCCATACTCTATATTATTTAATCTCGATAATAATACTATGATTGCAATTCAGGCACAAAGGTGAATGCTGACTATGGATGTCTATTGCATTATTGTCTATGTATATGTATTAAACGTGGCCTTCTATGTAAAGATAACAATTTTTTTAGACAAAATAAATTGCTTTATGATAAATTGCTGGAATACCGATCACGCCGTTAGTCACTGCATCATGCCGTTCGAACAACCTCTTGAAACACTCCCATCTTTCCAACTAGCTTCGCATGAATGATCTTGCGTGGGGCAAAACCGGGGCGATTTCTTTCTCTTCTTTCTCTGGTGGTTTAATCTGGTACGTCAACTCGTACATGAGAACAGTTACCAAGGAGCCTACAAGATGCCTGTGATACATTTGCTTCAGCTCAAATCCTTTCTTGAAACACATTTCTCTTCCGCCTTCGGTGTGTTCTGAAGCGACCGTATCCACCAGACCGTATCCCTGATCGACAGCAAACTGTACAGCAACGTTTAGGAGACAAGTGCCTATCCCTTTTCTTTGATAGTTACGATCGACGGCCAGCCGTTTAATCCAGGCGCCTTTGTCTGCTCTGCGACTTTTGGTCAGGGCGATCATTCCGACTGTTTTTTTAGACTGTGATGACACGTCGACGTTGGATTCTCGGAACTGTTTCTCAGTCATAATGGAGTATCGAACATCTTTTGGATTTCTTGTCATTATGTACGGCTCGAACGCCTCCGCAACCCAGAATCCGGAGAATGCATGCGATGTGTAGATCCTAAGATTTTAATAGATTTCTCCAGGATTAAAAAACCGCGTTTTAGGCTGCGGGCATCGGGGAGTTTGGGAAAAAAAAAACAAATGAAAACTGGTGAAATTAAATCGTTCATATCACATACCTTGGGATGTTTAATATCTCTTGTTCTACTTCCATGGATCTGGTTAAGAGCGAGGTATAGGTAGCGACATAGGTAAAAATAATAACAACCGGAATGACCAAAATGCAAACGGAAAAAGGCACACCAAAGAAAATAAACATCAATGCCGCAAATAGTATCATCATTTCAAATGTTATCTCTTTAAACAAGTTACCAATGAATGCCGTGTTCAGTGATGACATTATAGCGTCCTTAGCTATTTCACGGCATTTCAATTCGTCGCTTGGCTTATAACCGCGTACCACTATTATGTGACTCATATTTCAAATATACTATAAGACGTTTAAACTTTATGACTTCAATTAAGCGATGCACAATTTTATTCATAGGTATCACTTCGTTTGTGCGGCCGATCTTTTGTTTGTTTTTCTTATTATAGGTTAGGTTAGATTTAGGTTAGGGTTTATCCCACCCGCACTACGCTCGCACTACACGCGATCGAAAGTTTAAACGGGCATTTTAGGCATTGTTTAGATATCTTTGGTTCTTCAACGATAATAGAATAATAGGCTCCGATCGTTGGCATACATTGTAGAGGCGCTGTTCGCTTTGTTTGGAGAATGAAAGAATCGGTCTAAAAAAAACTTGGGAATTATTTTCGATGATCGCATAGTCATATCTTTTTAGCCATTACATCTGTAATTCACTCGCCGGGTGAAAAAAAAAAAAAGACAACACATTGCGGTTTTGAGTAATTTCATTTAATTAATCCAAACTTAGATACTCAATAACATATCAATATACATAATAATAAGAGATTTCATAGGGTATCGATAATGTGCAGGCAGACTGTATTACGTTCATCTGCAATTCGATAAATTGAATAGAAAAATACAAAATTTATAATAGAAAATAAAAAACATTCTATAGTTAATTATTTTGCGGCCTATGTAGATGCCGTGAATCTTAACGAATAGTTTGAACTATTTTAACTTAAGTTAGTTTATAAGTATAAATGGAGAATGGCTTTTTTCCGTTATAATACACTAAGAATACACGTTTTTGTAATTTTAAGACGGTTATGGCCGCATATTAGCTGAATAGATATATTTGTAGAAATGTATTCACAGGCTCTTAGAGATTATTGGCTCTGCACAGCTGTTTGGCATAACTAGAGCAAATCTTTACCCTGGTTGAAAAAGCCAATAACATTTCAATGAATATTATCAAATAAAAAAGACAAACGACTGTTTTATTATATTCAATCATGTTTTAAGTTCGCATGCTGAGGTATCGCGATCATTCTTCAATCAGGGTAATCGAGCTTATCTCTATCCTGCGTTACATATTCAATACCGATAGTGAAAAACGGGCATAGCCGATTATAATTGCGATAAAAAAATCTGCAGAAATTAAAGTAACAGTTTATAATTACAAATGCTTGCCATTTTTTTTTTTTTTTTGGCTCGATTGTATCATATATAATATTATACCCTGCAGCTGCACTAAGAAATACTTTCATGTTTTGTACTCTTTAGTATGGGTCTAGCTTCCGGTTTTATATATAATCTGTAAAAATTCCAATTGGAATTATTGGACCGGGAATTCCTCCCATAGTTCTTCCTCCTCAATATCACCCTCGGCAATATCTTCAGTGAAAATAATGCCTTCAAACAATCGTTCGTGGCACGGATTGTTTGTGGCCTCATTGAAGTGGCTGTAAGGATTTGGATCGACCAAATGCTTACCACAAAGCCAGCAAAAGTTTGCCTGGCAATGTCCGCAAATCATTTTGTTACACCCCTCGATTTTCGTTGTGGAAGTTAAACAATTTGGACACTGTTTTGTGTTTTCCTGTTAACATAATTGTACCACATTAAAATTCTCGTCAAATATCACGTCGTCATGTATATACAGAATAAAATATCTGATAGTACACCTTCAGATAGGAATTGGTGAGGTGCTTTTCAACAACAATTTGTAGCTGTCTTCGTCCATACTTTTTCTCCAAAAGTTTTTTTTGGTCACGATTAGCTGCCTGATATTCTACGATCAGTTTCATTTGGTCATGAGAAGTCATGTTGCATGGAGCAACTCCGTGGTATACCTGAAATCCCCATTTTACACATTTTACATACTGTGGTGACGTCGAGCAGTACTGAATAGTTGATAATAATAATTGTGGCAACAGGATTGAACCGGTTTCAAAGTTGGAGTACTTTGCTGGAAATGAATTTTGATGCACTACCTTGCAGCAATAAACGCAGAAATTGTAAAAACAATTGGCACAAGTAGCGAGGTTGTCGTCTCCATCTTTGGTGACTGGATACTGGCAATCTAGCCGTGGACAGTAGACTATGTCACTCATCGAGTCCAGTGTTACTTGGAGCAGCAGGTATTCGTACCTTTCGTAAAGCTCAGAGGAAACAAGTTCCTTGACCTGATCAGGAGTGACTTCTGATTTGCATTTATGCTCGGGGCAAACTATACAGTTAACGCGTCTCTCCCTGATACACAAGCTGATATAATCCCTAGCACATATTTTGCAATAGACATGTCCGCATTTGTTGAATTCTATGCATTGTCTACCTAGAAATTGTTCCAAGCATATTTTGCAGTGATGAAAGCTTTTCTGAAAGTGTATTTGGTGACGTTGATATTCATACTTTGCCAAGTATACCTTTGGGTTTAAAAACATGTTGTCATTTATGGCTCTAGGATCTGATAATCGGTTAAAATCCGACTTCAAATAATCATCGGGCTCTTCAAAGGCCGTAAAGAGAAATGAAACATCCAAGAAATACTGAATATTCAAAAAGTTTAGCAATTCAAACTTCAAAAAGCTCATCCATATGAATAGTATTTCATTTCCCTGATTCTCTACCCATAACTCATCAAGTTTTTGGCATATCCTAGAAGTTTCCCACGTCGGTAGCCAGCTTATTGATATACGAAAGTTTGGGGGTTTTAAAGAGGGGTAATTAGGCGGAAAATTAACATACAAATTAGCGGGGGGTAGATGTCGTACAAAAAATTTCAGGTAAGGTAAAGATGGACATCTACGTTGTAGATTATGATTTAGGTATTTCACTTTAATCATCTTTTCAGGCAGTGTGAATATTCCGTTAAGTCGACACTCGATCCCACCATCAGAACCGTCCTTTTTGACCCATGAGAACTCCTCCGTCTCATAGATCTCGGCCAGAGCCGCGATCTCGTCCTCTTGTCTATCTCTATCCATCTTTTGAATATCGAATTAGATATCATTACAAAGAATTCTTTCCTGTATGAGTATGTGTATGTATGTATACTAGGGTGGTCCTTAATTTCATCATCTTCGAATTTCAACGTCTCTAAATATATACAAAAAAAATATATACCACCCAAAAGCCTTCGAATTTTCGTATTTGAATAAAACACAATTTGTGACAATTGGCAGATGATTTTTGTTTCTTCCTATTGCAGTACAGCTCCAAAAAATCACAAACTTGGTACACTTCTTAGAATAGATTTTTTTTTATATATACTTGGAGACGTTCTGGCCCATGGAAGCATTGGAATTCGAATATGACCGAATCGAGGACAGCCCTAACGTATACTCATAGTTCACATTGACAAACGCGATGGAGCATGCGATGATCATACATACATACATACAATAAACACAATGAGTTACCATTTTATTGAATCCGATTCCGATTTTCTGAAGTCACCCATTCGTTGCATGTAGATCATGTAGATTGACGCTCTTGATAGGTAACACGCCGGTAGAGTGTACGCTACAGCGTTCAAACAAAAGATAAACAAACAAAAAATGGCGGCAAGTCGAGCTGTTGTGAAGCTTGCTCATCACGAACAGCAAGAATTATGTGTTACAAGACCGACTTATAGACAAGGAAGAAAACTGACAGCTGTCAAGGTACCATGACGGAGCTGTATCCTAAAAAAATATCAAATATCATGATCATTTTCGTAGTTTTATTTACCATCATCTCGCGTTTTGTAGGTTATGGCTTACGCTCGCTCTCTCCTCGAGCGGATTCTCATTCTATTGTAAAACCCTCCTAACTCCTTTCCCAGTTCCTACTTCACGATATATCATATTCATAATGATCTATTTTCAATGTTATGTTGTGAAAACCGTTATGAAATTTCCTTGACGATCTAGCTCTGTGTAAACAGGTATACACTGTAAATGACGAATCTCAACATCTGATGATATGCGGTGTACCCAAGCTGCAGCTTACAGAAGAGATAAAGAAGCTCGCTTCTCCCTACGGAGATGTTAAAAAAGTTATACTAGTACCAGACTATCCAACGGAAGAGTTTACCGAAGCTTACCACGTTCATTATGGACGGATACAAAGCGCTAGGTCTATGTCTATTTACGACTTACCTAATGTCTAGCTTTAGGATATACTCGTTTATTTCTATCAGGATTGATCGAACACTCGTTACACTCATGACACGATGCTTATACTTAGTTTTCTAAGCTTGATTTTGGTTTCCTATGAAAATTTATTCATTTTATCACCATGCAGAATAGCAAAGCGTTTCATAGACGGTAAGAACTTCTACGGAGGTCTTCTGCACGTTTTCTATGCACCCGAATTAGAAACCGTATCTGAAACACGGTCCAAATTGATTCAACGTCGAAGAGATATAGCGGTCAGGATTCAACGGAATCAAGAAGACCAAGCAAAGCCAGAAACAGATGGCTTCGTTCCTAAGTATTAACAAGCTATGATCAGTCCATAACAATTTATAAATTGCAGCAAATTTGTGCAAACTTATAATCGACTCTTTTCAAAGGGAACAGTACCACAGGAAGAAAAAGACACCTGCGCTACCCCTGACCGAAGATCGTCTGCGACAAACCCACCCTGGAGAATCATTGACTTCTATATACGATGGGATTCCACAATCTATAGATCCGAGACCAGTTCCTGAGCCGAGTTTGCCACAAAATTGGCCCATAGCACAGAGCTCTGAGACAATACCTACTGAGGGTATTCCCTATGCACCGTATCAGCCCACAGATGCTGTACTGATTGCTGATGAGAAAAGGAGAGATCCTACTAGGCCAAAGAATTATAAAGGGAGATACGTTGGGCGAAACAAAAACGTGAAACTCACACGACCGCATATAATAGACACGCGTAACATGCCGATCAAAGTGTCTATCCCACGGCTAAATGATCCTGAGGATAAAAAGGTGTTCACTAATGCCAAGAAGATTGAAACCGGCATCAAGATCAAGCTTCTAGATAAGCAGGATAAAGGCAGGAAACGAATTGTCATGAAAAATCCAAAGTAAGTATTTCAAATTGACGAAATGATCGTTTGATGGGGAGAGCGATGAGCAGTATGAACTGATTATAACTTTTTAATCTTCTGCAGTACGACTAGTTTGCTGAAATCCAATCCGGATCTTCAAACTTCTATCAATTTGGCGAAAGCCCAAATTAGAGAAGCTATGGAAAGGAAGTAGGAATTAAGGAACCGAGTGAAATTATGGAAAGATTATACGAGGGGATATAAAAATATTTTATTTTAAACTAATAAATAGAAAGTACATTAAAAACCTATAATATATGTGTTTCAGGGATCGATAACTGAACTCGTAACAAAGATCTACGTGTTATTCAGTTGTAGATCTTTCCCACTAGTTCAAATATCGAGCTCTGAATACCTGACCCTAAATAGAATCGAAATAAAAAACAATTAGACATATAAATACAGATTATTTCACAATTATTATCAAGTTTAGTAATTAGTTATTTAAATAAGAACAGTAGAGTCTGGATCCCATTGTGTGCTATTCAGCTTAGATTTCATTGAACGGGGGGGCGTGTTTTCTTGGTGTATCTTAGTCGACATTGCTTTAGCTCGAAGTAGTTGTTGCGGGGATTTCATAGGCATGTTGTTTACTTTGCCATGGTTCATTGATCGATTACCAAGAGGCGTCCGGACCTGAAAGACATTAAAAATGCAACAGTCATACACACTGTAACAAAAAAGATGAAGATTCGAGCGAACAGTTTCTCTCACCTTTGGTACTTTGTTCATGTTCTTTCCATCTGAGGTGAATATCTTTTCCTGGAAGAAAACCTTGCCATCTGCTTCTAAATTTCTAATTTTTCTTTCCCCCAGCTCCTCCTTCTTTGCTTTAGTCTGTTCAGTTCCTTCTTCTTTCTTGGTCGGTTGAATTTTCAAAGTCTTTATGATATCGGCATCGTCAAATTCTATCATTACCTCTTCCTTCGGCAATGTGATAACTCGGCTCTGCATCGACGCCGAGTCTTCAAGGACTGGATCAATAGTTGAAGTTTCAGAAATTTCCGGCGATACAGAGTCCCTCCAAACCGTGATTTTTCTCTCTACATCAGAAACCGACTGTTGTTTATCAGCGGCTCTTGTGGCAATGGATAAAACACGGCTTACGTTATCAGCCGGGTAGAAGACCTCCTGAGAATCATCAGCTTTCTCAATACTAGAGTCAAAACTATTAGTTATATTCATAGCCAAAGAATTCCGCATTAATTTAACGTTAGGATTGGGTATCACTGTGACTTCTTCTCCGCTATCAGAAATGGTTTCGACGCTAGACCCAGAGCTAGAGCTGCATGAATCAAATTGATCTGAATTTTCCGTCGTCGTATCCAATTCTTGGACTTCATTAAGCTTTGCTGTGATCGCAGGCAACGCCAGTACCTCAGGGATGTAACCCAGGGCCATAGTTTCGCAATAAGATAATCTCGTCTGTCCGCTAATTCCCAATTCAAAGTAACTATCACGTCTGGTCAAGTTCTCATGGGACCTTGCCTTCATAGCCATCATAGATTTTGGAGCAAGAATAGGAGTTCTATCAAAATCTGCAGCTGGTGATCTAGGATCGATTCCAAGAATCTTATAGCGCAATTCGTCAAGAGGTGTATCCCCTGCCTCATGTTCACTTAACGCTAGTGGGCTGAGCTCAGTGAGGTTGATTGTTGGCAACTCGTATTTTGGGGTATTTGGTGAATGATTATGCTGCAATGTGTACAAGACTGGTGTTATTGATCATTTTTTTCACAAAGTCATGCATAGATATTAAATTTGTGGGAACTTTCCGTGTTCACTTCAATTTTCAGACACAGTACTGTATGACATAGCTTTGTGTTGCACTGTGTATGTAAATTGATGATACATAGAGGAAAAACTTCCACTTATCTCGTAGTTATACTGGATTTTCGAAAACCTGTGCAAAGATTGTCTTTATTAATAGAAATCTCACCGAAACCGGTGAGGCCGGTACACCAACTCTGAAAACTATCGAAGGAGACCCTTTCTTGGGAGCATGACATCCGATATTGTCTAGATCAGTTTCCAAGTATGGTTTTTTCTGCAGATATGGTGGCAGGGCGCTTACAACACGTCTGCCTGTGTTAGTTGGTGTACACTTCACCTTTGACATATGTATGTAAGTAAGATTATAAATGATAATTATGAAATTTAGTCAGGGATGTGAGCATGTTAGCACAACAACATGATTTGAAACAAACACAATGTAATACCTCGATCGGAGTTCTCAAAATTCCAATTGTAGCTGATCTGGGATCTATGGGTAGTATCTTCTTCTTTTCTAATGGCGTTGAAGGAGCTGATTCTTCCGTACGAGATTTAGCTTTTTGATCCGTTACTTCATCTCCGTAACGGGCTAATAGCTTACTTGTATAGCTGCCCATGTTAGCTGTGTTGTTTTTATTATCGTTAATCAACGCAAACGAGTGTTGAATATTTAATCGACTGTGTGTTATAGTTAGCGTTTTTTCGAAGAAGGTTGATATTCTGGGCTAGAGATTCTATAGTTTAATAATCACCCTAATATTGGATCGTATTTATATTACCGTAATGATCTCGTAGATATTCGAACTTATTTAGTTATTTACTTATTATTTTTCTTGTTAGTTATAACGACGGATGAACTGCACGAGATGCTCGCATCAGTACTATCAACCATGGTGTAAATATTAGATGGTGTGCCTAGAACTACCAAGACACGCCCACTTTTCGAGGCCAAACAGAGTTAAGTAAGAGCGAGTACCAACTGTCTAGAAAACCCTATATTGCTGGGGAATAATTTTTTATTCAACTATGGCACCACTTCTTGGTGACGTCACAGCACATTGAACACACGCCGCGCTCGTGAAATTTGAAATTTGAAAACGTATCGTTGCGCCGCGTTGACTGATCGCCAATATGTTGTAAAACAAATTGTGCATTTCTCTCCCGTTGTTTGCATGCATGATGCAAGACGTGATAGAAGTTTGATTACGGTTGACGGTTGCTGAAGTGGCGTATGCGTGTATTAACGAAGGCTGCAAAAATAGTCGCATGAACGTTCGGAAATCTAACGAATATATAAGTTTTTTTCGTTTACCACAATCCAGCGTGATGCGTGAAGGTTGGTTGAAGAAGATTGGGAAGGTGAAAATGCCGGTGAACTCTGAGAATGGTGAGTATTAATTATCGGTATAAATGTAAGCAGTTATTTAACCCTTCGCGGTCACCCGGGGTCAATACGACCCCAATAATTTTCGTCGTTTTTTGTCTAAGTTCACATTTCAAGCATTTTCCACATTTTTTTCAACGTATGTTGTCATTAGTTTCTCATATATTAACTTTTGCTACATATTCTACAATGTTCAAAGTATGTTCCATAATTTTTTGCTCCCGAAGGGACAGATAATTTTCATACGGCAAGCGTTTGCAATCAGCCGGGATCCGTTCAACCCCATGTGGCCGTCCGATAAATGTATAGGAACGTGTGACCGCAAAGGGTTAAGATCATAGACCATATTCCTTGGCAATTATAGGCAATTGTCTATGAATTGCCTACCAGTTATTGCTTACTGTGGAGTTACAAGGAACCATACCTCGTTCAATTATAACAATTTTTGTCTTGTTCTTTCAGTTAGAATATGTAAAATCTGAATGAAAAATCACATGGAAAATCTGAATGGATACAACTAATTTCGAGAGTTCATCAATATAATGACTATCTACCTGAAGAAGTGCTACAATGTGTAGTCAGAACTCGAACGTATATTCGCATGAGAGAAATAAATAAAAAAATGTATGTGGAGAAAGAACAGCATAAAACCAACAAGAAAAGGAAGAAGCATTCAGGATTACCGAAAACAAGTTTTGACGCCTATCGTGCAGTAAAAACTTCGACTCCGACAAAAGACCAACCTTATTTCTCGACTGAACCAGAAATTCTTAACTTGGACAAATAAAACAATTAAATTCAGTATAAATTATAGTTATTATAAACATATCATATTCACGAAATATTAATTTTTCGATATAGTATGCGTGAAATTTCATTTTACACACACTGTGTCGAGAAATATCGTATGAAACTCGTGCGTAACATGTTTCCGCACTTGTTGCATAATATACTCATCATTCCTCATCGTCAGAATAATAATACAAAATATATACAAAAAAATGTAAGTTAGGTATACTGTAAATTTTGTGAGATTCTCATTATTATATTAATCATAAAATATCTTTACGTTGTTAACTTTTACGTTGTACCACTGTATTGTATATTGCTCACTGATGTGTTATTTTAATACTTAACTGTTGATGTTGTTCCACTGAATTATAAAATTGCTTACATGTCTTTTTAAATATATAAAATACAGTCGCCTGACATTGTGCGTATTGCATTATACCAAATTTGCATACTTTATTTTATGCCCTACCAATAAAATTGTAATCACCTATTTTACTAATTTTTTATTATATCTACAAATTAAATTTCTGAGTGTACATCAAATTTTTGTGCATTTTATAATTTCGCAATATTTGGAACAGCCGCTCGTGAATTCCCCAGAAAAATCCAACATTAGCAAAACTAATCCCTATCGATCTAGGGAATTTCGACGGTTGGTACACTGTCGTACTTAAGTCCATCGCCAAACGAGAGAGAAACTTTTTTAGAGAGAGAAGCTGCACTCCTAGGCACACCATCTATACTCACACCACGCTATCAACCCCAACCGTTTCCCTTTAAAATCAAATCTTGAATCGTAAACAACTTCTGTCGGCGGTGAGCCGTACTAACGAACGTTATTGCCAACCTACGAGATCATTTTGTGGCCAAAATCCCTAGCAGATTATCGTCTCATTTGTCCATAATGAACTCGTTTTATGGCCCTGCCACAATGACTACGTTTCCACCGGAGGGTCAGAGTCGGGTTAGGTTCGAATTTGAGCCAATGAGAAATAAGCTTCGAAAAGAAATTACGGTAGTCTTTTCAAATCTTATTTCTCATTGGCTTAAATTTGAACCTAACCCGTCTCTGACCCTCCGGTGGAAACGTAGTCATTCAAAGGCCCTGCCACGATCACACGCAAACGCGTGCGCAAACGCAAACGCAGTGAAGGCCCTGCCACGATCAAACGCGAACGCGTGCGCGAACGCAAACGCAGTGATTTAAGGCTCTTTATTGGTCGTTGAAAAAAATTGTCCAAAGCTAAAGGCCCTGCCACGATCAAACGCGATCGCGTGCGCAAACGCAAACGCAGTGATCTGACGCTCCTGATTGGCTTAGCTTTGGACAATTTTTTTCAACGACCAATAAAGAGCCTTAAATCACTGCGTTTGCGTTTGCGCAGGCGTTCGCGTTTGATCATGGCAGGGCCTTTAAACGCGTTTTGTCAACGCGCGTTGATGGTCAAATGAAAAGGCACCTTTTTTAATCATAGCCTAGCAGAAGGCCGAAGAGCCGCCCGGAAAAGAACTGTGGATGAAATAACGAAGATATATTTTTTTTTTTTTCAACATACTACTAAATATTTAAAAGCGGTTGTACGTAATAATCTTAATAATAAAATGATGTAAAATAATAATCCGTTATCCCACGGGTTTTATACATGTTTTACAACTGTGATTTTATACTCTATGTATACCAGCAGCAGTATCAGAGTGTATTATTCTTATTCATATTACTATAATCGATAGGTTTCATATAATATCAAGTATAAATAGTGAAAAAAAATTCATTTATTAACATGGAGCAGATATTATGCGGAAGATTCGGGTAAGCAATACAAAATATTTACGATTTATTTGTTAGGATGATCAAATCCCGCATCTAGATTTTTCATACTAATAAAATACATACCTTGATCTTTGATACACCTCAAGTTCAATCTCACTCAACACTCAACCATAATAACAGTTAGAATAATTTTCTAAAATTATTCGATTTTAGGTTATGTCGAAAAAAATCATGCCGCTAGGATATTTCATCATTTCTAATGTTCCTATTTCGAATAGTTGACAACATTCGAACGACTAGTTTCATTCACCGTCATTCACGTATTTGCTATATACTCCACAAATAAAGTCTCGATTTTACGCTATATCTAAAAGATTCCTCATCTCAAATGACTCTCTGAGATTCTATTCCACGAATTTTTCAGCCACGGAATTCTTCTCGTAGCAAAATCTTCACGCCATCCTATATCGACCATAAACTCTCGCAGTTTAATGTCGGGGAAGATCGCACGCCTTAGTAGGCCGCTATTAGCTACACCTCAACCCAGATATTTGATTTATTCAAATCGTGGCTACGCCATGATTATCACTAAAGTTTTAAGGGGAGCCTTGAAGCTCAGATATCTTCTGTTAGGTGGTGCCGTCGGGGGAGGCATCACCATTCAAAAGGTAATTATTCATCATACAGATGAAACAAAATACCGAAAGACACATTTTGCATGTTTTAGCAAATTTAAGCTAAGGTGTAACTGGATGGATAATCAGAAATCGCCAAAATTCTTTCAAATTTCGTGAATGATAGGGCTTGATAGAATAATGATACATTAATTATTTCGAAATTTTAAAATACATAATATAGTAGTTATGGATTTTTAAAATCTACGAATTTACCCCCAATAACTGGATGGAAAATCAAAAATCGCAAAAATTCTTTAAAATTTTATGAATGATAGTTCTTGATAGAATAATGATACATGAATTATTTCAGAATCTTACACTAAATAATTTAGTAGTTATGGATTTTTGATATCTACGAATTTTACCCTAATTTCGTAAGATTTCGCTTCAATTGATACTAAAAAATTGCAAATTAACACTTATAAGTATTCGTTTATAAGTAATTTAGTTAATTGTGAGGCCAAACATCCACTATAAGATCGAGACCTGTAAATACAAGATTTGCCCATTTTGGACTAACTTTTTCACCTGACTGTCCATCCAGTTATACCTTAAGTTCAAGTACCAAATCTTCAAGTTCTGTAATTTGTTTACTAGAAATCACGCAGATAGAAATCTTGAGAAAAGTTGCCATGAGCAGCAATTCTTTCATAAGTTAATGAAATAACTGTACAAAAGTAGAAGCATTTCAATCGTCAATTTGAAACATTGTTATGTAACAAGTGAACATTGAAGATATCAGTTATACAGTTTTTTTTTTTTTATTATCATCTTTAAAGGTAGAAGGATATTGTTTTGGTCACACTTTTGATGCAATAGTACAGCGAAGTATATAAGCAGTTGGTGAATTAAAAATGATCCATGTGTTCACTAATAGAAACACACTAGCTGGTACGAAGAAATTAGGGATCTTTGTTCTTTAATGAGTTTCTAAATGCCTGAAATGATGAAATTGGAATTAGTTCAGTGCTGAAACTTGATTTTATACATCATCTATCTCTTAAATGTTCAACTCGCTGATGATGATAATATTGTAGAAATATGAACAATGGAAAGAAGGCCTTCCCGATATGACGTGGATAGATAGTCTCTTGCCTAACGATCAACAGTGGCAGAGTTTCCGCGGTTCGCTTCTATCGATAAAAGATAACATATCGGAAAAGGTAGAAATTGGTGAGTATTATATTTAATATAGATGAAACAAAGCCACTGGATGAACAAATATCTGATTGAAATACTGAAAGAGTTGAGAAAACGTGCAGAGAATTCAGAGAACTGAAGTTTGCGTGATGCATAAAATTTCTGATTTCATCATAAAGCGTTAGAATTGAATCCTGGGTAATTATTTGATCTGAAAAACGACCCTGACTTGGAGGGAAGCCAAAAACATTTGCAGTTTCATGCTTGTTCCGATTTATTTTAATTCTTAGTTGATAATAATCAATTGCTGAAATGGTCAGAGGTGTAATTTTATTCATGGAATATCAATCCAATATAAAATACAGACCCACGTATAAAGGAACTTGGGGAATCTAAATACCAGGAATATAAGGCCTGGTTTAACCAGAGACTAGACGACGCCATCAAGGCAGCAGAGAGTCGTCCTGATGCTCCGAACACAGATAATCCATTGCAGAGTGAGTTCATGCTTTGGGTTTTCTTATTGTCAATCCATATCCGGTATCCAAGCGTGACTCGTATCGATCCCATGATTTCCTTTCTTCGCTTAGCAGGATTTTCACCATTTTATAAACGCTTTAGTTTCGTCGTGAAAACTCCTCCCGGCCTATATCCCTATGTGCGGATCCAAGCATGATCGTTATCCGTGTGAATGGTCGAGTACCAATTTGTGCAATTAATCCCTGCATGCTGTCTATTAACTTTGCAGTTTCCAACATTCTTTGCATCAAGAGTCAGAGTACACGCACCTTGTAATGTAGAAATATTCATTCATTTTTCATGCAGCATTCTGCATTAACAGTAAAATCTAAACAAGGTGCGTCTACTCCTTCAATCCATTGTGTCGTTAGGAAAATCACGATGTAATACTTGGAAATATTTCATTTACAATAGATATGTAAATTGTTGGTGAGTTTGTTGCTCGGAGAACCAGCTAGTTCTTAAATATTTTGATAATAATTAAACGATAAGTAAAACTATTATTGAATTAAAGCTTGTTCTCAGACTACAGACAATCGTTTGCATCATTCCTTTTTCTTATGTTTGAATTAAGAAAACTAAAATCGATTGGTTCAGCTGCCTATGTATTTATATCATCATCTACGATTTATTATTCATTAATTTATCATTTGCTTTGTTCTATTCAGGTATGTTTGAAGCTATCGCTGCCGTAGCAAACAAAGTTTATTCAGGTGTGTAAACAGATTGACAATTTATCTATCTATTGTATTTTCGTTCATTTTTCAAACGCAGGATCTTATTCGCTATTATTTTTATCAAACATTTTATCTAGATGATTTAAATATATGTACGGTGTTTGCGGCACACAGTGATATTATTTAAACACAAGGAGATACTAAATCAGTAAATCAGATCTACTATTCTTTTTCTTAATGCTAATGACTAATTGGAACGCTTTAATTCTACAAAATCTGGACTTTGAGTCAATTGCTTTAGATTGGAATCTCGAGTTTGGTGTTCTGTTTCTCACTTGATCCGCTCTTAGTTTTGCCAGAATTTCGAATTCCCCAAGTATTCCCACTCATAGAATTGTTTATTTCATATCCAGATGCGAAAGGCGAGTTGTCGAAGAATTCTGTGGCGTTTGCTCGGCCATTGGTCAACGAGAACATAGAAGAAGAGCGTAGAAAGGCTCGTAAGTGATATAAAAGCCTTTTGATCTCGCAGACAAACCACAATAATAATAATTTCAATTATTAATCTCCAGAAACATCGCAACAAAGGCTAGACGCGATGCAGGAAGAAGTGATGCAAGTACAGCTCAAGTATCAAAGAGAACTTGAGAGGCTCGAAAGGGAGAACAAAGAGCTGCGTAAACAAATGTTATTGCGGGGTAGTCAGAAGCTTAGCAATCGAAAGATAAAGGTAGCTTTTGAACATCTGAATGGAGAAGATTTGAAGCGAAAGAGTAGGGGATTGATCATTCTTTAAAACTTTTAGAAATCACTGATCGATATGTACAGCGATGTTCTCGACGAACTCAGCGATTACGATAGCACATATTCGACGGCAGACCACTTGCCCAGAGTCGTTGTAGTCGGCGATCAGAGCTCTGGAAAAACTTCTGTTCTCGAAATGATTGCTCAGGCTCGAATATTTCCCAGGTAAAAATGAAATCTGGGAAAATTATAGTCGCTGATACATTTCTAAGTCTGTAGAATCTGATTGATTATATTTTAAACAGAGGTGGTGGCGAGATGATGACTAGAGCACCTGTTAAAGTAACTCTGAGCGAAGGTCCGTACCATATAGCACAGTTCAAAGATAGTTCGCGCGAATTTGACTTGACCAAAGAGTCAGAGTTGGCTGAACTCAGAAAGGAAGTAGAACTACGTATGAAAAACAGTGTGAAAAACGGAAAGACCGTCAGCCACGATGTCATTTCTATGACTGTTAAAGGGCCGGGACTTCAGCGTATGGTGCTCGTCGATCTGCCTGGGATCATTAGCGTAAGGACTATGATACGAGCTAGATTAAATAATTTTATAATTATTTTAATAATAAAATCGTTACTTGTAACAGACAGTCACGGTCGATATGTCCGAAGATACCAGAGACTCGATTCGTCAAATGACCCAACAATACATGAGCAATCCAAATGCTATAATACTTTGCATTCAAGACGGAGCTGTTGACGCTGAGAGAAGTAACGTCACAGATCTTGTATCGCAGATGGATCCTACTGGTAGAAGAACTATCTTTGTTCTTACAAAGGTGCGTTCTTTCTTTCTTTCTTTCTTTATTTCTGGTCGACGTCTTCTTTTCAAAATTCGTCTACGTTTTTACTTAAATAAATTAATTGCTCGACGCAGGTGGACCTGGCCGAAGAGAATCTGACCAATCCAGACAGACTTAGAAAGATTCTAGCTGGAAAATTGTTTCCCATGAAAGCGTTGGGGTATTTCGCTGTGGTTACTGGACGTGGTCGACAAGACGACACTATACAAACCATCAAGGATTACGAGGAACGATTTTTCAGAAACTCTAAGCTTTTTAAGTGGGTTTTGTGTTCCATTCAAAAACCAGAAAACTTAAGATGTGTGATTTTCGATTCTTCAGATTCATAAAATTTTCGGTTTTACTTAACAGAGACGGTCTAGCAATGTCTGGACAAGTAACGACCAGGAATTTGAGCTTGGCAGTCGCTGAGTGCTTCTGGAAAATGGTGCGAGAAACTGTAGAACAACAAGCTGACGCTTTCAAAGCTACAAGATTCAATTTAGAGACTGAATGGAAGAATAATTTTCCCAGGTAATGAGAGAGACTAGGAAATCGAGTCGTTATGAATACACTATACCATTGTTTATTACAATATAACGTAATAATCTCGAAATATCATCCTTGAACCAGATTGCGAGAGCTGGATAGAGACGAATTGTTCGAAAAAGCAAGAGGTGAAATATTGGACGAAATAGTCAATCTCTCCCAAGTTTCGCCTAGGCATTGGGAGGAGGTGTTAATGTCTCGTATATGGGAAAAAGTGAGCATGCATGTATTCGAAAACATCTACTTGCCCGCTGCGCAGACTGGAAATCCGGGTATGAAAGTATTATTTATACAATATGCGGCATAAATTGAGAATTTAAATACTTGCAATTGTTATTTAACTTTTTGAACGCAGGTACGTTCAACACAACTGTTGATATAAAGCTTAGACACTGGGCGGAACAGCAGCTACCTGCACGAAGTGTAGAATGTGGCTGGGAGAGCTTGCAGCAAGAATTTCACCACTTTATGAGTCAGGCGAAGCTGAGCCCGGACCATGACGATATATTTGATAATTTGAAGAACGCTGTTGTAAATGAGGCAATGCAAAGGCATTCCTGGGAGGACAAGGTGAAATATACTATATAACGCATTGAGATAATTGTTTATTATGCAAAATTTGATGCCTGAAAAATTCAACATAACAGACTATGACTAGCTAGATGAGATAAAGCTATTGAAAATTTGTCTTACAGGCATCTGAAATGCTGCGAGTAATCCAGTTGAATACTCTAGAAGACCGTAGTGTGAATGATAAACGGGACTGGGACCAGGCAGTGAAATTCCTCGAGACTTCAGTGAAGGAAAAATTGCAAAGTACCGAACAAATACTCAGGGAAATGTTGGGACCTGGTAGAAAAGAGCGCTGGTTGTATTGGCAGAGCCAAACGGAAGAACAGCAAAAACGAACTTCGGTCAAAAATGAACTTGACAAAATCCTATACTCCGACAAGGTGAAATACGAGTATATACACGACGGAGTTTGCAACTAGTTGCGATTTACTAAATTATGGAATCTCCTTCCCCTAGAAGCATACGCCGACTCTTACGCAGGACGAGTTAACGGCGGTGAGGAAAAACCTGCAGCGTAATGGTGTGGAAATCGACAATGAATTCATCAGGGAAACTTGGCATCCAGTATACCGGAGATTCTTCTTACAGCAGAGTTTAGCCAGGGCTTACGATTGCAGAAAGGGTTACTACCTCTATCATACTGGGCTAGAAAGCGAGGTGAGAAACAAAAGGCGTTACATTTACGCCAAGATCCCACGATCATACTTCTCTCTCTTTCTCTCATACGCAGATGGAGTGCAGCGACGTAGTTCTGTTTTGGCGCATACAACAGATGCTGAAGGTAACGGCTAACGCTTTAAGACAACAAGTGATGAATCGTGAGGCGCGTAGATTGGACAAAGAGATCAAAGAAGTGCTCGAAGATTACAGTCAAGATTCGGAAATGAAACAAAAGCTTCTTATAGGAAGACGCGTTACGCTGGCAGAAGAATTGAGTACGTTTTTCCAAATCGATAAATGGATTTAAAAAAGAAAGAAAAAAAAAATGAAATTATTACCATCACAGTCGTGAATATATTTTTCTCTATCGTTTTTATTTCTATTTTTCAGAACGAGTACGACAGATACAAGAAAAACTTGAGGAGTTTATCCAAGCTCTGAACAAAGAGAAGTGAGATAACTGAGCACAAGCTAGTTTAAATCAAGCCAAGGTGCTTCAACTTGTATAAAAGCTACACATCAACATACTAGACACTCGAAAGTTTCTGTGCGTGCTTAGAGACTAGTATATATTATAATATGCATTAATTGATCATTTCTAGATACGCGTTCGCGTAATAGAGATGTTTTCGGGTAAAAACTGGTAGTTGCATCTTTTTTTTTTTTTTATTTAGCTCTTTTCTCATCCTCTGCACGTAGTTTCTTTCCGATATTAGTGATTTTTCGAAGGCTTATGTGAATGTGTATTATCTGTACCGAAACTTGTTAATCATTGTCCAAATTCATCCGAGTTTAATTCGTATTCGAATCGCTAGATAATAGCGAGCTGCGAGGCAAGAGGACAATGAGAAAATTAAAAAAAAATAAAAAAGGAAGAAACTTTTGCCCTAATGATGAAATGAATGCCAGTTCACGCTACTAGGAACAGACTGTATGATTGTGTAATATAATAAAAAAAAAAATAAAAAAAGTTAAATTATTAAATTGACAATGAAACTCTACAGTTTTCAGGTACGAGAAACGAAATCATTGTATTATCATCTGAGACAATATGATATTATTATAGATTAACGTTAATAAATCATATTTCTCATCGTTTATAATAATCTTGAAATTAATATCCTATGTATGTACATAAAATAGTGTTGATATTAAATAGAGGCGTCGAAATGAACGTCAAACAATAGGACGACGGGTTTTATTAAATCAAAATTAAGTAATAGTCGTTCTTTTATTATCTGCGAGAACGGAAAAGACTGTATTTTCCCAGTTAATGAAAAATAGCAGTTTTCCAGAATTTTTGATAATTTCAGATTTGGGAAAGTAAGAAAATAATTTCGTAAAGCTATAGCTATTTGAATCGTGGTTGCCGCCATCTAGGCGCATTTTATCATCCCGCGAGAAAGACGTAGTCTAAGCTTTCAGAGTCAGACGTGACTCAGAAATGAATTATGATCTGAAAAACGATGGAAATCTTTGAAAATTTTAGATAAATATTCGGTAAACAATCTCTGTGGAATATATATCATGAATTAACTTTGAAAAGTTTTCCAAAAAAACGAAATACATGTGTTCCTACTTTCTATACGTTTACGTGATCTTGGAGTTTTATATCGCGTTACAATCATATGTAGACTCGATAACTATACCTGCGTGATATCGTATACACGATTATTTTTAAATTACATAATAATGAAAAAAGTCACAGCAACTCGCGAAAGTTCGTATATAGGTATAATGAAAAGACAGCAGTAAAAGTTTTCCACACATCACACCGGGTGCCCCGGTGTATTATATACCGCGCCTTTCTTTTTCTGGCTGAAATCGCGCACCCCGAAATATTGACATCAGGTGAGTTTGATTACCATACGTATTTAATAATTAACATCGAGACCATAGTGAAAATTAAAAACGCAAAAACAAAATTAACGAACTTCAAAATCGTATTTTTATTATAATATATCAGGACTAAGGATGCCCCGAGATGCCATGCGGGATGAAATTATTGCTGGCATGTATTCGATAGAAAAATATTCTAAAACTATACTAATAAATAAATGAGCGCAGTGAATAATTAAACTAAAGATCGCTGCGCTGCGAGCTTCTAGTATAAAATTCAATTCCTTTTTACATTTGAAAAACGCACGATGCGATGTTCTACTTTAATTGACTATTATATCGCCATTACATTCCTCCACGATGTATGTATATTAGGGTGATTAAAAAAAAAAAGTCTTTTTTTTTTCTCACTAACAGGCTCAAAAGTTTCATTTGGGTATAAAATGATGCCTGTTAAAATATGAGCTCTTAATATTAATATTAAGCTAAAGAATCTACAGACATATTTGTGTAGAGAATTGAATGAAAAAAAATAATTAAAAAATAATTAATTAATTAATTAAATTAATTAATTGATTAAGCGATTAATTACATTAAATTTTGACCTTGGATAACTTTTGAACGAGTAGACTTATTAGAAAATCAATTGGAACTTTTTTGTAGTGCGTTTAATTCTCTACAAAACTATGTTTGTGGATTCTCTGTGTGACGTATCATTCGCTAGTTATAGCAGAAAAAGCAAAAATAATTTATCACATGTTATTCTTATGGAAAATCGAATAGTGCGATGCGCTCCGTCTTAATATTAATATTAAGAGCTCATATTTTAACAGGCATCATTTTATGGCCAAATGAAACTTTTGAGCCTGTTAGTAAGAAAAATGAATTTTTTTTTTAAATCACCCTAATGTATATACTGTCTTCTCATGCGTAACTAGAAATCCGCATTCAATCACGTCGTTGATTTTCCACTGTCTGACGAGACGGAGAGCAGTAGATTCGTTCAGTCATATAGCCAGACGACGCATATCTCGATCTCGGACATGTTTGATAGATTCAAAAACCGAATATCTGTTACAGCCAATGATCAAGTTTGATTTAGACAAAAAAAAAAAGAAAAAAAAGTAGTGATCCATCACCAGATAAACTATATATATATATATATAGGTATATTCACAGTAATGTGTTAAGAAAAATAATTGAGTTTGTTTTAGAAGAAAAAAAAGGAACGATCCATCAGAAAAAAAATTACACATTGCATAGTAATAAATTGAGTAAAATATAATATTCCGTGTTTATAGATTTAAGATCATCATTTTTGTATATGTACGATATAATTCGCATACTAGCAATAGGAAATAGGATTACATAGCAATGTTCTATCGAAGAAACGGATAATCGAGCAGTTGCAGCGTTTCAATGCAATGCAATAGCTATTTCAGCTTCCAAGGTAAAAAGTAATGGAAGGTAGTAGCGATCGGAGGGCGAAAAAGTAGCTTTTATCTACACGTACCTATGTAGTTTACTCGGTTATCATGAATTGGAGTCTATTGTCTATAGATATATCGTATAGACGCCTCGCGCGTCGAGTACTTATAGATCTGTATCAGCGATACTATACAGAAGTTTTGTATAGGTATAATGTATAAGGTATAGGTACCTATGTAGGTACATACTGGTCGAAAACCTGAGTCTTAGAATAAGCTAGCGATTGGATGTGGCCGAGGGCTTGGTTTAAGTAGCAGAAACTTTGATAGCTCCTTTTAACCCGGAGACTGGCGAGTAGTCGAGTGCCGGGTAAAGATAAGCCCCGACAGAATGACGAACGCTGGAGAAACTACAAAATGCTTTCAAGCACTTTCGAACGCGCGCTTCATATTCGTCCGCGTTCGATGGTAGGTAGCTGTACTATACATGCCTAGGTATATAACGTAAAACCCCTTTTTCTCTCGTTTATATAGACCCCTGCAACTGCAGTAGCAGCTATATAGCCGCCGATTGAACCTTTCGATCAAATGTTATTGTGTAACTACCATATAGCGTATAGATACGGGGCGATGAGTAGTTTGCCGCGAATTTGATATATTTCGTAGACGAATACGCCCAGACAGATGCAACGGGGATCAGAAACGCTTCATGAGACGGTGACGACGATGCGCGAGGTAATGAAAGTTTTTTGCTTTCACCGAGGCGATAATTCCGACGATTTGGGTCAGAGTTTACGAGGCAGTTATGGATTTCATTTCACCGACCAGACAGAGGAGACCGCCATGCCATACCATGCCATGCCATGCCAAGTTGATATTACGAGGAACCCGCACGTCGCTTCCGTTATATACTGTAGATATCTCCACCGAATTGCGGTTGCGCCTCTTGTAGTTTCGCATCCGAAGAATTTCGCGGACGCGATACCTACCCTCGGGCAGACCAATTCTTTATTACCTTCTCCGTCTTGCGGGAAACAATAGTACATTGTTTACCGAGCGAGAAAACGGTCGATTGCGCGCCGAGTATGAATTTGAGCACCGAGGCGAAGCCGAGGTGTTCTCAAGTTCATACGAGGCGCTAATGACCGTTTTCTCCGAGGTGAACATACTATTTTTTACAACAGCGGATGGAAACCAGTGAGTTTCCATCCGCAAACGAGGACCGGCAATCGACTGGTTTCCATCCTCATTTGCGGATGGAAACTCACTGGTTTCCATCCGCTGTTGTAAAAAGAATAATTACTTACCTCAATCTTTTTCCAGCGTTATATACCGTGACAATCTCAGAATGCGGAATGCCAGGGATACCAATCAAAAAATCGTTGGCAGCAGTTTAGTAACTTAATAGATTTTCCTAGTAAAATCACTAAAAATCTAGTGATTTTACTAGAAACATCTAGTGAGTTGCTAAACTGCTGCTAACGAGTTTTGGGTTGGTATCCCTGGCGCTCCGCATCCTGAGATTGTCACGGTATACTATACTACGGTTGTGACGAATTACACACGTAATTTCTCTGACGCTCTACCGACACTCAAACAAAATGTTCTCTAGGCTGATTCGAGAATGACAAATGACAACGGTGACAATGTTATTTAATTTTATCACTGTTATTATATTTGGAGTCCGCATATGTGGGACTGTATGAAAAATAAATAATTGGAAATTAATTAAGGAGCTAATCACATGAAATACGTTAAATGACAACAAAGTGGACTAAACAAAAGTGGATGGAGGGAATACCATCTGTGCAGGCTGACACGGGTATATGCCATGTATAAACCATGTAACTCCATTTTTTGACAAATTAAGTTGGGGTTATTTTCAGAGTGGGTGAGACTCATTATTCTTCATATCTAGATCGTCAAATTTTATATTGTAGATTATCTGGTGGGGTTTCAGCCTCACATAACACCATCACTCCACTTTATTCTCAAACGTGCTCGCCGTGACCGCACGTATGTACTACATACTACATACGTTCACTGAAATTTCGACCGGCTACGACATTGGTGTAATTCACTCTAATTTTTTAAGTTTTAAAGGTCTTTTATTCTTCATATTATGCAAGCGACGTCGTTACAACTTCTCCAAGAAATCACGGAAATAAAAGTAATATTATGAACCGGAATCCATTCTTCATGCATTGTTATATCAGATGACATCGATTATTTTAACTAAGATCAATACTAGAAAATATAATTTCTAGGATTATCAAGCATGAAACTCCGGAAACTACGAGCCCAAAATCTGATCACTCTGCGTCACTGTAGTCGAGAATTTTATGCATAAACATATATGTGACTGAAAAATTGCAATACGTACGAGTTATGTTATGCATATCAACTACCTACTGCAGTTATAGATAAAAATAAGATATATGGTATTTTATAAATTTGCGAAACCATACACCATATACAATTTCCATAAGTGGATACACTCACAGATCCCCACACTCTATACTTATACATGTAGAGATGAAAAAAAGGAGGAATTTCTGCAAGTGCAGATCAAGATGTAAACTGATATTTGATCAGCGGTGTATTACATGGCTGTCTGTTCTTCTGCCCACCCGCTGGTTTCATATATATACTGTGCTGGTAAGGGAGCGTGATGAAGCGATATATACCCAGCGAGGAACTGCTGGTATATTATCAATTCCCTCCGGGGTGCATCAGAAAAGTAGGTAGAAGGAGTAAAGCCGATGGGGAGAAAAAAAAAAGGATAGAGCGAAGAAGAGAATTGAGTTACAGTCGCATACCTTCACTACTAACCCGAAAACACCCCGTCGTAGAATGCCGCGGTTCTTCCGCTGCTGGCAGCGGTGTTCTGTACCAAAATCTCATGAATCATCGATTACCTTATCCTGCGGCGTGGGCGCGTCGGAATGATGACTCAAGTTCGACCAGGCGTTCTTCCGGGCGATTATAGCACGTTAATAATAATCGTCGACGCACCAAACTTTGGCTTGCGGTTTTTCCCCGGAGGCTACTCTGCTGCAGATCGAACGTTATGTTCTCCTCCCTCTGCTGCTACGATGTTTCAGTGCACGTGCCTCAGGACCCACATACATAGGTACTATACTCAGACCATACGTTCGACGTTCGATTCCGACTCGGGGATCGCGATAGGCTCTTGTGCTGCAGGCTTTCCACTTTATCACTCTCTGGGGAATCACCAGCTCGTCTCTAGAAAAACTGGTCTAATTAGAAGAGCGAAGGCGAGAACAAAACGCAGGAACTAATTCATTTGATATTTATGGCTCTCTTATTTTCCTTTCGACTCTTATATTTTTCTTTTTCGTGATCGTTGTACATGCTTCACCAATGTTTTAGATTTGCAAATTTTTGCGGTATGACAAATCTTGTGTATTATACCAGTAGGTATATCCGAAGTAAAATACCGTCGAGCAGTTTAACTGCGGTCTCGTTAGAAACCCTTAAGAGTAAAAGAGACAGAGAGGAATCAGCGTTCTGGTCGACACGCGTCCCCATATTCACCCTTCGCCCTTTCGCATTTCCCCGTGCTTCGCCACCCTTAGACTTGCGCTTAGCTCCCATTCGTCATAAACGCAATCAGATCGTATTACGCACCATTACCATAAGCCTCTATCCCTCGGGAAGGACCGAGGAATAAGGGGGCGAGGTATGGCCGTGGGGGGTGTGGGGGGATGTCCCAAGTCGTCTATACTTCAGTTTGAAACGCGTGACTTGTTTATGTACCATAGATTATCCTGAAACACGTGACATCTTATAGATGTAGCGATTAAACGACATGTGCAAAAAGCACATCCTATACGTGTATAGGTACCTGTCTGCATACTCGATTCTTTATACACGAGGGAATCTGCGAAGTAGGTCGGAGATGGACGCGATGCGGCAAGCCGAGAGAATTCGTTCCGGGAATCTGCCGATCTCCGCACCGGCTCACCTTGGAGCGTAACCTAACGTAACGTAACGTAAGGTAACCCAACCTGACCTAGACATGGGTCTTGCTCCCGGCGATGCTTCGCGGTGCCGGTTACCCGTCACGTCCATTATACCTCCTGTCCAAGTTATAAGAGCTTGTGTAGGGCAAAACTTGCGGCTCGAAAAATGACGGGAGAAAGGAGATTGAGGCAGTAATAGCTGCCTTGAAATAGGAATATACTATAATATACGGGTATGCGGTCCGCTAGTCCTAGAAATTGAAACAGAATTGAAGGAACTAGACGGTTTTCAAGACTGCAGAAGCGAGACCGATTAGTCAAGCCTGCAGGAATTTTCGGCGAGCTCTGGGGGTGCAAGAGATCGGTATTTAAGTCTAGCCACCCCGAGATCGGGCACCGACGTGTTCCCACGGACGGAAGGCAGCGGAGAATTCGAAACAACATCCTTCTTCGTGGATAGCAGATATCCTTAACTGATGTACGTGCAGCGGTTTGCCTTATAGCAGTTACGCTCGCGTTCAAAGGGGCATGTACACGTACACCGGTTTTTGAGACCGTCGTTGCGTCCCAAAGGAATGGGTTGATCAATTGCTCGCAGTTTTATCATATCAGGATTTTGTGAAAGCAGCGATCGTAAGAATCCTGCAGAGTAACTGCACGATGGGATTCTGGATTTCTTCGTCCACAATTCATCACATCAGTTGAACAGATGAGTTTTTGGTGTGTTGATATTTGTTCCACAAAAGGCGATGGCTCATAGATCTTGACTGTTACTTGATCACAGTTGAATCGCTGTGGTGAAAAGAAAGTCTTAACAAACCACGTATGTTCTTTCCTGATACCTTGACCTCCGTCAAAATCGGATTTCACCTCATTCTGCAGATCCAGAGTCCTGATAAATTTAAGGATCGCGTCTTGGTATGTATGGTATACCTACCAGAAGAAGCTCATCACCACGTCGCTTTAATGACTGTATGAAGACCGTGCTGTGAAGACAATTTCACAGCTGCGGAGGATAATTGCAGACATTACACCGCGCGTAAAACTGCAGCAGGTACACGCGGATATAGACAGAATAGTTCTTGAAAGAGAAACACACACACGTGTATGCATGTACGGGCACAGACTCAATCCACGTGGATGGGTAGATATAGATAGATATAATACCTACAGTTAATCGTTAGCTTGTAAGCGTATGCACCCCGTTTTATTCGCTCGAAGGGTGCCACTGCGGCTACCGCACAGACTATCGGAGTCGTTAGAGCCCAACCATGTCCTCGACTTCCACGATTTTCTCCGTTCAACTTTCCACCCGCACCTAATCTGTATGGTAAGTGACTGAAGCTTTCCTTTCCCTACCCGACTGTGGTGTCTTTCTTATTTGTTTCCCCGCTCGCTGTCGGTCGTATCACTATCTATATAGCTTCTTCTCCCTTTCGTAGAAAATCCGCGTTCCTTTCGGCGAATGTTTTCCCGCGACTATATCTATACCCTCGGTTTTTCCCGCTCGAAATCACCAGCGCGTATAGCGGCGGGAGAGAGGGACGGTGAATAAAGGTATATGAGCGGGCTTGAAAAGCGGGAAATACTTGGTCGAATAAACGAATAAACGGGGGAAAGTGGGGGCGGGTAAATCGAGGGAAAAGTCGTTGAATATTTCAACGATATCGAGAAGCGTGGTAGCGGTCGCTGCGAACGCTGCGAACGCCTGGCCATAATCGGACCGGGGATGCATTACGTATTACTACCCGGCAGGCACTGGTCCGCGAGAACGCGCTCTCCGGCGCCTTGTGCACCGTTTATTGAATTTAAGCGCAATATATTACTCTCGGTTAGACGGGACCGTGGTGGTCTGCACCCCATGAACTGCAGGTCAATAAATCCTGAAAATTTAAGGGTGAGATA
Organism: Tenthredo livida; assembly: GCA_963992785.1. Lineage (NCBI taxonomy): Eukaryota > Metazoa > Arthropoda > Insecta > Hymenoptera > Tenthredinidae > Tenthredo > Tenthredo livida. The sequence continues at coordinate 40,908,262 of OZ023065.1, forward strand.
TCACCCGGGACAGATGACGATCACGAACCCTATTTTTCGCGCACATTATTGCGTTAGTGAAGCATGTGTATAGGTATCTACAGTTCAAATTGTTGAATATGCGTATAACAGCTGGGTGAAGAACTATGCGGCTGCGATGTAACATCACAGTTGTTTTTGTTCAAATCTGAATAAGCACCGTACTGCTGCAGTGCAGGTTTCGAAATAATATACGGGTGGGTACTTATGGTTGCCTAAAGGACGAAAGATCTCGAATAAAAAATGACACTGGCTCACGAAGAAGATGGTATAAAGTGACGCGGAGGATGATTGAAGTCAACAGGGGGCACTCTTTCAAAACTGCGGCAATATAACTGCGCGCTCGTTTTGCAGAATATTGCAGGAACGTTTTTTATATTTTTAATAAAGAGTATGTATATACGCTGCTCCTTCCTCAAGCTCCTATTCTATATCTTCAGCCTCTTTTCAACCTCTGACCTAATCATAAGACCGAAATGTCGCACTTGAAAATGTGCTTCAAGCGCGATAGAAGTATGGCGATAGCTGAAACTGAAATTTCAAATTGCTACCCTTCCCATATTTGATTTCGAAATTGCGTTCTATTATTGGCGAAAATACTCGGTACCATATAGGTAAGAAGTATCAACCAAACAAATTTCATCCAAATGAAACACAACGGTCACCGAGTCATCAATACTTATTTACAAAATACATTTTGCCCTATTCTTATTTTACCAAAGGCCTGTCGACCAAATTTGAGCTAATTTCATTACAGATCTATAAATTATGATAAATTAGGAATAGTCCGGTGCAGTGAGAGACATTCGATTCAAATATCCACCATACTGTACAGTGTGCACCACTACGATGACTATCCGATGCAATTAATGAGCGAGAGGCTGGCGTCCCGTAGGCATGTACGGATAGATAGAAAATGCTCGATGGATTGATGGGCGTTGGTGAACCGCGCGCTTGGTCCATACCATGCATATTAAATCCGGACTCGCCCAGCTAGCTAGCTAGCCAGTGCAGGTTCTCTGGTCTATTTTCGTTCCGATCATTTTGTTAATAACTGTTATCAAAAAATTGATCGTTTTTCTTTTTCGCTAGGATATAGTGTAACTCCGAAGCGATGGATCTAAACGAATCCTCGCTATGAAGTTTACGCTTGAGCCTTGAGCCTTGAGGTAGTCCGGCGCGACTGTATTCTACGGCAAAAAATATTTCGCGTAAAAATACCGCCGCGGAGGCGGAGGCGGAGGTGGACGATTCAGCCTCTCACTACGACCGCCGAAACCTGTATAATGCGGACCTTCCGAGAAGGCGGACCAATCCAAGGGGACGGGACTCGAATCTCTCGATTATTGCGAGGCGAATCCAGGTCCTGGAAGTCCTTAGCCTGCAGCAGGAAGAGGATATATATCAGCTAAACGAAATTGCTTTTCGTGCCTCTGAAAAACGCCGAGCGATATCAAGGAAAGCCGAAAACTTCGTTGTATTAATACACGCAGCGTGACAGCGTGCGTAACAGATATCATATTTGCTTCAGTTAATTTCATGCGAATCTGCGAACTCTCCTCAACCTGTTTTCACACTCGACCGCTCGAGTCTGTGTGTGTGTGTGTGTCAGCAGCGAGCAAGCCACCGTGGTTAGTTATACGCTCACATCGCGTCGCGCGTTCTTCCGTATAGCCACCCAAGCGGAGCAGCGAGCCGAGACGAAAACGAGACCAGAATAACGACGACAGTCCTCGCGGATCCAGAGTCGACGATATATGAGCCTTGGGAGAGACCGGAGCGGCGCGAGAAGCTACCGCTTAGTTTTAGCTACAGACGCGGTAGTGAGGCGCGAGAGATCGACGAGGGTTTGAGGTAGCTGAAAAGACGAGCGACGTAGGTAGGTATACATACATACCGATGGAGGGAGAGTGACGGAGGCTACTAATAGCCAGCTCCGGGGTGGGTAATCGAACCCAGAGAGGAAGGAAGACCAGCGATTCAGTTGGCGAAGGACCCGACCGTGTGGCGTGGAGCGATTTCCAACAAAGGCAGATCCGTACCTACTCCGTCATTGCGGTAGGGTCTGAGGAGATTACCCGCGATGCTATACTATACGACGCGATTTCTCTAGTTGCTGTCTTCCTCGCTGGCGTGTAGAGGAGGATAAAAAAAAATAAAAAAAAGTGGGGTATAAAAAGAGAAAGAGTATAATGGGAGATTTCGTCGCCGAGAAACGGGAGGTGGAGATAAAAGAGGCGGGGGGGGGGGGGGGGGGGAAACACGGAGGCGGTTTGCTTGCAGAATCCAGACCACGAAATCCGCGTGGATGCTGCAGGTTTCCTACTGGACGTGACGCAGCGCGGTATTTAGGTGCCGGAAAGTTGGCTGCAGTATAGCCGGAGAGGCAAAAAGAGAGTAGCGAACGGTTGGGCGAGGCGAAAAGGGAGGATAAAAAAAACAAAAGAACAGAATAAATACAGAAAACAAAAAAGTTTCTGTAACTGCGATGCGGCGCGAGTTGCGTCCGGTGCGGGCGAGGAGGGCGCGGCTCGGCTCGGTCGCGGTCACGCGCGAGTCCCTCGCCCCGGTTGTCATCCCACGCCTGTTCAACGTATAACCCTCCACCGCCCTAGGGGACGGCGTCGCGACGGCTACGCGAGATCCGCGCCACGAGGATGCGAATAGCAATGCGGTAGCGGGAGGGAGGGACACTAGTGCGCGCCGGAATAAAATGCGGACGCTATCTACTCCCACACGTATACGTATACGTAGATATGATAAAGGCGCGCTTACGGCTAGGCGGTTTCTGCTAGTAATTTGATTTCTTTTTTCTTTTTTCAGGGTCGACGTTCGTACCCTCGAGGTATACAGGGTGATATTCCAGGGACATCTCAGTACTGCAAGTCTCGGAGCGTCAGGCGGCTGATAAATATGTGCGCGAAATTATCAGGTTCGCCCCTCGACTATTAGGTAGCTATAGTATAGTCGAAATTCGATCCACGCGATCGTAGCCACAGGTCGTAGCCGAGGATTTTTCTTTCCTTTTATTTCTCATCTACGATCGGTGGCTACGACCGCGTTGATCGAATTTCGACTATACTATAGCTACCTAATAGTCGAGGGGCGAACCTGATAATTTCGCGCACATATTTATCAGCCGCCTGACGCTCCGAGACTTGCAGTAGTCAGATGTCCCTGGATTATCGTAAGTCGTTTGAAGACCGAGATTCCAAGACATGCGAGTCTTCGGGTTTTATGCTTCACTGAAATGTATTTGATAGCATAACACCAGATGAAAGTCAATTAAAGTTTTATTATTCCAAGTCATTTCTGAACATGTACCTATACCTCCGTAGCCTCGTCCATATCCATATATGTGTAGACGCTAATGTGCCTAACTTATCCTGCAGAGGTACGAGTTCTGCAGGTACACAAGCTATACAATTGGACAGAACTTGATCGATGTTCCGCGCGTGAAGAAGCACAGCATAGTTCACCTCCTAACTCCGTTGTGTTTTGTGACTTTACGTTGAACGTCGAACTTTCTTGATCATCGCAACTTCGTCGAGGCGGTATTGCGGCAGGGTTCTTGTCAAAAAGAGAAAAAAAACGGAGACCAAGACTGCCAACGCCAGCTCCCTCAGATGCGACTGCACAATACACGCCTTTCGGCAATCTATGAAATGCTACTTCGCAATAATGATGACGTATAAAAAGAAAAATGAAACTGAAAGCCAGTTTCGCGGCTGATATTATCATGAATTCTGAATTTTTTTTCTCATAGCTATGAGCGAGAAGAGTTTCGTTATAGCCGTTTCGATAGGCGCTACGGGAGGCTCGCGTTATGCAGGTTCGCAATTACACGGAAGCCGGATATGACGGAGCAGCGGATGTGCGCGTATATAGCGCAAGGACTCCGGACTCTCGCCAGGCTCACCGCTCTACGAATAACACGATCCGCGGGGAATCCCGGTCTCCCACTCCAGCCCTCCGCCTGCAACCTTCAAGCCTCATAATAAATAGCCACGCGGCGCGGTAGTCTGAAGTTGAAGCTCTACTACTGTATATAGCCACGTTGTTGACTTCTTTCAAAGACGTCGCGCACACCCATTGAACAGACACATACAAACCGATACGCCAAGGCTGTTATACGAGCCTTTAGCTATACTTCTGTAACCGTCAGTCGACGTGCGCCGTCTCTACCATTCGACGTAGCGCCCGTCGGTATTTCCCTCCCGTCTAGTTACTAGTTAGGAACCAGGGCGCATATTTCGCCAAACTCCCTCAGCTCTCGTTCGTTCGCGGCAAGTTCGTTCGTGCGTCTGGCGTAGTTTCGTTTGCCGTTTGGGTGTTGGAAAGAGGGAAATGGGAAATGGTCGGGAAGAGGAAAGAGCAGAGGAAGGAGCAAAAGAGAGAGAGAGTGAGAGGGAGAAGGGGGTAGCTGGAAAATTGCTCGTAATTGCAGAGTGCAGAGAGTCGGACGCTGCCGTCGCGGTCGCCGGCCTGCGAACTTTCCGACCGAGTGCTCCGACCATATACCTACCTACTATATACATACACATTTCCATGTATATATGTATCGGGGCGTCGGCTGCCCGGCCTGCCTGCTGGCTATAGTGCTGTCATACGCACGCGGTGCCGCTACGCCGTTATGTAATATCTATATATACAGATATATACACGACCTATAAAGTCATTGTTGCGTCATGCAAAGGTCAGGCCTGAAAAACGCGACCATATATGCACATGTACACGACTATATTTGTCGACGAATCATATCGCAGCTTAATCATAATCCCTAATACACTCATGAACGACGAGAGTGAAATTATTATTCGTCACTTACATGCCTAAGACTTGCGAACGAAGGTGGTTTGATCGAATAGGTACTGATGCCCAATCGTCGATGTATGACTTCCACTATACTTCTAGTCGAAGCGATTGTGATCCACAGAGGGATCAAGAACGAATTTTGAAGCACGATCGAATCTACGGAGAGAAGCGGAAGAGGACGATTCAACGTCGCTATTCAAACCCAGAGATAAAGAGGGTTTGGGTTTGACCATGGCTATTTGCTCAATTCTGGTCCGACGGTGATCAATCCTTTATCCGCGTATCTCCAGGAATAATTTGGTTATTTAGTCCTCGAGGTCGTAGTTTCAAGTACAGAGTTTCCGAGTACCGAGTTTCGAGTTCCGAGTTCCGAGCACCAGGAGATGACCTCTCTCTACATATCCTGCAGAATTTAAGGCATGGCTATACGCGCCCTTCAGTTTCGGAATAATTCCATCTCATTCGCTTTGACTACGCTAGCTATGTTCGTGAACAACCGAAGTTTCCAAGGTGTATGTTGCTGGAATTTGAAACTGGGGTTTGTCTACCGTTTTTGGATATATTATTGAACATCCATGACCTGCGATCGGTACTTTAGTTTCTTGTTTAAACAAAACGAACTTTCACCCCCGAAATTTTGAACCAGATAATTTCAGCCCCGCGTTTGGGATCAGCTGAATATCAGCCGTTGTTATGATCGACGAGATAACTTATTGATGGCAGTTGTGTCATGTTCGTCAATTCCCGCACCCCAGCTGACCCTCGCAGTGTCTTGTTCAACGGAATTGTTCGACGATAAATTTTCCCGATGTTTGAATAATTATTGCGCGTCGGGGTAATTACACACGTAGTTGTCATGCTATCGATAAACTGTAAATAATCATCGTTCAGTTGTCAACTTTGGTCCGTATCGTTCGCGGCTCGATGGATACCTGCCCAAGTGGTTAATAGCCAGCAATAATCAACTGGGTAGGTATATGGTTGTGATAATCAAGAATGAAAAATTCAACCACAATTTGTTATTTTATAATCGTATCCTTAATGGTCAGAAAGTCTGATGTTATCGGAATTGTTAATGTGTGTGTGTGAAATTTTTAGCATTTTTTTTTAAGTATTCAAGAAACGTATCCCAATATAGCTTATGGTAAAACGGGGTTCTACTGTGAATTTCGGTGCGACCCTTCCAACAGTTATCGAGCTATGCTGCAATGAAATTTCAAATTGCCACCCCTTCCACATCTGATTTTCAAATTGTGCTAAATTTGGCGAAGAAGCTCGTCGCCTCGAGAAGAACGAACCACCCAAATTTCATTGCAATCGTACGAACGATTGCCGAGATATCGATTCCCCCTTAAGAAACACACTTTTTCCTTATACCCTCCGCAAACCCCTTGATGAATTATTTTCAGATTCGATATCAGATCTAAAAACTATTCAAGATATTTCTGAAATTTTTTTGTCAACATCGATCAACTTGTCTGAAAGTTATTAGATGGAAAAACGGACATCCATTCTCTTGGGATGCAATTATCTTCATTTTCTACTAATTTTGATGAAAAATCGATCTATCTATTCATCTATTCATCTATGCAGTTCAGTTTGCATAAAACATCGCTAAAATGAGGAACTACCGAGTAGTGTAACATCCATCGTGTAAACTATTAGCGTGTCGATCTTTCGATAAGGGATGCGTGTGTTATTATCACACGCGTAGATCAGTTGAAATTTCCGAATATATCTAATTCCTCATCACACCTTAACTCGACGTATATACATATACGTCATTCTGGCGATCAACGAAAGTTCCACGGTTTCAAAAGCGCAGTAAAGCTTCTGCCAGATTTATACCTATCTACCTACCTATACCTAGACCTACCACTGCAGGTTCTACTTTTCAAAAATAGAGACAGCCGCGCGGGCGTTAAAGCGAAAGAAAGAGAAAGAGAAAAAGAAAAAGAAAGATAAAGATAAAAAAAGCAAACGCAGTACTCCGTATTCCGGAGTCCGGAGGGAGCAGAGGAACGCAGTAGCAACGGAGACGTTGGTAATTCGATCAGTCTTCCTCCCTAGCGCGAGCCTCGAGCGCCAGCCGAGCGGTAGAGAGTAGTAGGGGGTCTGTGTGGGTGGAAAACCGAGTGGGACGTGGGTGAGCGGTTGGGGAGGGTGGGACACGGTTGAAAGTGGCTGCCGTATATTGCGAGGCGTCCGGTGGTGCGTCGCGGCGGGTGTTCTTCCCGAACCGAGTCGAGTCGTGCCGGTGCGGCGTCTCGACTTACCCAACGGCGAGAGGGGCGAGGGGGAGAGATTCGAGAACGGTTAGACCGACGGTACGAAGTATACGGACGTAGGGTTAAGACTAAAGACTGTAGTATTCGGAGGGGCGAGACCTGCAGCTATACGTTCCATTTCGTACGACTTGGAATACGCGTATAGACCGTAGAGCCTAATGACTCCGTGCTGCGAAACTAGAGCGGGGACGGACCAAGACGAATTTCTAAAAGTTAGTTTGACCGTGAATTAAGTTGTAATCGGGGATCGCGAAACTTGAACACATGTATGGTAACATGGTTGAATTGATAGTTACGGGGTTTTGAATGACTAATTCCTTTCACGCGGTACGAATTTCGGAATAAAAGATAATTTTTTATTTCAGAGATCACGTGACCTCCCCCTATATTAATTTCTGATAAAATTTTCACACTAGATATGCGTTATCGCGTGGGTAGCTAGGGTCAGTCGATATGGTCCTGACGTCAGGGGATGATAATGTGTACAACAGGTATATGCAGGTACACACTCCTTTTCAAAATGCGCAACCGACTGTGCGAGCTATTACTCTATGTACTCATGATCAATGAGTGGGTCGGTTCGTAATACATACGTAGTTTCGAGTTTCGGGATGTAGGTACCGTTAATTGGAAAATAAAGATAAGTCAGAACTGGTTTTTGGTTGTAGAGTTACGAAAATGTTTTTTACATACGATATATCATATCAGCATGTATAGGCTTATTAAGAATTGACCAGACGAGCGAGTAATATTGATATAGCAATTCTTGCGCAAGGAAGACGCCTGGTTTTTTTAGTTTTTGCTGTTCAGAAAAGGGCTTCTTCTATTTTTCCTTATTCCTTCTCATTTTGATCCCAAACAAAAGTCTTTTCAGATTTAAAAACGAGATTTTGTCATTAACTGATAGTTCAAGGTATGTATGTAAGAATTTTTTATTGGTTTCGTTTTAGAAATAATTGATCGAAGTCTGTGTTACGCTCTCTGATTCCATTTTCCTTCATCGCTGAACAAGAAACTTGTACATAAATTGAAATCCATTATATCAACATTTACTGATCGCTCAATACCTGCGCAGCGTACTTTATAGAAGGTTAAAATTTGTGTTTCAAACCCTTCAACGTATTTTGATCGACTAGTCAATGTTGATATTCAACGGATTTCTATTTGCAAATTTTTTTCCATGCCAGAGGTGAAAAAAAGCACAAAACAAAACAAAAAAACAAAAAACATGAACAAAAACGAAATCCCAGGATATGTCACCTAAATTTCGATGCTAGTTTTACAAAAATCTCATGAATTTACCATCCGTCGAGCTACCAGAAAATATTCAAATGACGGATTGAAATTTTACGGGTTTTGTTTGCTCGTGTACTACATATATTTATATCGTTCATCCAAAAAATGATGTATAATTTTTGGACCCCATACTAGCAAAGGGACAAACTTTCCTGCACACTGTATACGTGACATACGTACATTTAGACGTATACAAATACATACATACGTAGTAGGCACGTACGTGCATGCTTCACGTACTTCGTCAGCTCCAATAGTTGCACGTTCGAATATACCTCTACATAGGCGAACATATTACGTATAGCCAGGTGGGTATATATTACCTACCTACATACGTACGTCTATTTACCTCCGCCCACCTAGGTGGCAAATGCAGGGTACGGGGGAGCCGGTCCCGTCCGTCGACCGAACCACGTTACCGCTACGCTGCTGCCGATACGGATATACGTCGCACACAGTACAGCGTAGCACAGCACAGTACAGCACAGTACCGCGGCAGCGGTAGCAAGCTTATTAAAGTAGATATAGCCTTAAACGAAGTTCCGAGCTGATCGTGAGTCTGGCAACTGGCAACTGGGAAACTTCTGCGCCTCAGACACGGTGCTTAAATTTTTACTAACGTAACTTTGTGCACGCGCGTCATTTGAGCATTTCAACATGCAGACATTAACAATGCAAAAACCAACAAGGGCACGACTTTCTCAAATGAAGGACCTCTAAGCAAAATTTGGAAGAAAAACGACATTCTTTTAATTTTTCGAATGACTAAAATAGAGGCCCAATCAAAAAACACATACTACAACTTCGAGAGTATGATAGTACGTGTATTGAACAAGAATTTCAACCCCCTGCGATGGAAGTGTAGACGCAAAAAACCTTTCGCAGCGCTGTGCAGAAAATTTTCATCGCAGGGTTCAGAGTTTCAAGAGGGTTTTAAAACGTAAATCTAGTCTCCAACAGTCCTGAAGACGGTTAACTAAATCCGGAACGATAAACTATATGTATATCGAGAAAACAAAGAATACTAGTCGTTGTATCGAATGTCGGAACCCAGTGATGCAATGATGAACTACCAAGGCCAGAGTACCTCACATTGGATTACAATTAATATATTTGCCTCGGGCGTCGCAAGTCATCGATCAAACTTCGCACTCGTCCTATGCAGTAGTACACATACGGTAGTGAGGGACTATCTCATCGATAAACGGACCTTTTTCTTTCGAAGAAACGAGAGATAGCTGCGCGAAGAACGTGCAGGGATCCTGGGGGTGGGTTTGCGGTGGCTCCGTTGATTATCTCGGAAAAAGTTGAGGGACTTAAGCTTGTGCTTCAGCTCCGTCGATACTATAGATCAGACCACATAATGTATTCCGACCCCGAGCCTAGCCCATCAACCCCTAGATATTCCTGGTCGAAAGGCTGGACTCGAGCAGCTAGCTGCTCAATTTCTGCTCAGCTCGTTCTGAGCAGACCGTCGTCAATCGACTCTCCCGGTATAACTATGCCACCTTTCCTGTTGCCTGGTTGAGGGAGTTAGATATCGGATCAGATATACACAGCAAACGTATGTGTGTATTCTCGGTAACGCCTGGATCCATCGTTGGACATTGAGCTCGGGGGTGCGGATAGCTATAGAATAGTAGAGTGTAGAATGTAGGTATAGAACGAACCTAGGAAACGACCTCAATTATGGTTGGAGGATGCAGTACAATGTACAAGGAATAGATTGTGGTAGCTGCAGGCATAGTGCTGCTGGTGGTAGTGGCCAATCGATCCATTAGCCAGCGAAAGGTCGCTGCTGCTTCCGCGGCTAGTAATTATGATCGTGGTGCGACAGTTTGAGAGTGAATATTTCAATCGTCGCCACAGCTCTAGTCTTCTGAGCTCATTCTAGATTCTCGTCGTGTTGGCTTGGCTGTAAGCTATTTCATACTTGAACTGTAGAGCTGATAGAACGGAGTGACATTTGTCATGGATAAAATCGTCGTTATAGATCTTATCCACATATAGGTAACATATATGTTCGGTTCGATACAGGTAAAGAAAACGGAGAAGAATTAGACGTGGAAAGAAACTCTTCGTCATTTCCAGTGTTGCAATTACACACTTCGAGATCTTGGAAGATGATGTCGCCGAACTTTCACAGGATTTGAACGCTTCTGAAAGATTTCAAAAGATTTTACAGCGTTAGAATTCAAAAGATGTCGGGATTCATTATGGGTCCAAAAATTCTTCCCTGCACTCAAATCCATGCCAATTGTTTTACCCTGCAATCTCCGCAAAATTATGCATTGCAATACCGTAACCTCGACGGTATATTCGCCCTCTTAAGGTATACCCAGTACGTGTATAGATGCGTGTATGTATACCAAAAGCTGGGGCATTCGTCTCTGACAGTGGCAGCGCACGTTGGACGCCCTCTCGCATTCGTCAGCGCGCGTGCCGTGTACCTCGTGAAACACCCCGCGGCGTTGGAAGCCGCGACGAAGGCCGGGCCAGACTGATTGCCACCCTAGCATCCCCCAGTGCGGACGGTGGCGTGGAGTGCGAGGTGGTGAACTGCAGGAGGCCGCAAGCAACTATGTGCGCGGGGGCGACTCTTTGACGCGTTAAAAAGTCGCGCCGACTGGTTTAATACGGTTATAATTGAGAGGGTGCCGGCAACGAACGCTGACACCCGGCAACGTACAGACCCTGAGAGACCGGCCGCTGCAACCCTGCGAGAAAATTGTGTTCTCTGGGGTCGCGGATCCCTATTTGCGCGGCTCGCCGTCCCCGTGTACGATTCAGGGAAAGATACGAAGTTTAATTATTTATTGGACATGGTAAACATCATTAAGTTTCGTTGCAGCTTTCTCCACTTCTGTAATGCTGCCGACGCATTCCCTCGTCTTTACCTGTGTATGTATGTCGCATTGCATACGAGATCCGAAGATCCGAGTAGAATCGACGCTGCAAATTTGGTAAACGGAGGGTAAATTCTCGGCTAACGTTAGTGTGATTCAGATCAAATTTCTTTAGTCGATACTTCCCGAGTCACTATAAGCTTTTTCGCCAAATATAGAACAATTTGGAAATCAAATGCGGCAGAGGTAGCAGCTTGCAATTTCATTGCTGCATAGCTCCATAACTTTCGGACCGATTTCAATTCTGATTACAGCAGACTTTCCAGCGACCATAAACTACACGCCGTTCACCGTATACTAATCCACCGATTCTTTATAATTGCTTTGTCGTCAAACTAGACTGGAGATCGAATTGATCGGATGAAACATGTCCTACTTTTGCAATGACGGTCATTGGACTCAAATATCGGATTGTCCCAGTGCCACCTCGACTTTGCCCATCTCCCATTCAGCCGAGTTGGGTATCGCTGAAGTCTTGAGCGTGTAATTAGACCGGTAGCAACGTAATCAAGGACACCGCAGGTATCTGCAATGCCGTCGTTTTCCCTCTCGTTTTCGTATAGGTATAGTGGATCCTCTTCCTTCTTCCTTTCCGCCTCCATACCTTCACCAGATGTGACGAATCGCAGCGAAATAGAAGTGAAAATGAGTCGAATTAATCGGCTATATCCTTCGACGCTGCAGGACTCCAAAGCTGTGTTTGATGACCAAAAACGTCATGAGTTGATTTTCTCCGTCCCATAATCCTCTGCGCAGGAGGCCTGCAGCGACGAAAAAGCACTAAAGTCCAGACGAAGGTAGAACGAGGGCAGAAGCAGAAGAATAAGAGTAAGGGAGAGTAAGAGCCGGGATATTTGTTCGGGGTCGCAAAAAGTTGGCGAAAGACGTGAGGCTAGGCGCGACTGCGCAAGGCTTAACGGTAATCTCGGCGGAGCTCAAAGGAGCTCCATGATTAAAACTCGCCCTCTTCCTTCGGCTATGAACCGGGGCCATCCATCCCTCTGCTGCAGACTCGACGCGAAAAGGCGACCCCAGGTCGCGTTCGTCTTTCGACACCACTTTATCTGCGACGAACGTCGCTTGCAGCAACGAACACACGTGTAATCTCGCTGTATACAGTATACATGCATACATATATCGATATAACGACATTCTGTACTGGGTGTTAGTGAAATAGCCATAAATTGAATCGCTGGCTCATTTTCCCATCCCAATTATTACAGTTCGTACCTATATAGCCTACAGGTGAGTTAAAAGTCACGGATATTTGAAAAAAAAAAAAAAAAACAACAACGAGAGTTTGCAAAGTAGTGCTTGTGTGTCTATATTTAATGGATATGGCCTGAGCACGGTATTTCACCGAACCCCTGAACAGGTAGTACCTATGTATCTCGGGATAAGTGGTTGCTGTAGATTACGTGGTAGGTATAGATATATACATACATAGAGATAGGTATATGGGTGTATGAGGCGAGTAGGCATGCGAGGGAATCTACGTGGTACGTGTATGTTTTCGTTTTGGCTCAACCTTCGTTCGGATATTGGCCTTCCGGGGCTGAAGGTGAAAAGGAAGAACCTCGACTAGTTTGGTACCTGGGTAGGTATAGTCGAGGTGTGAGCGCGAGAGGCCGATGATAGGAAAGCAACAAAATGAAAAACCAGAAAACAAACTAAGTAAATAAATTCTGTGGTGCGGAAATTATTGGTACATGGTAGGTACGGTTCACAAGTCTTGTTTCTCGTAGAATCTTTTTATGATAAATAGGTGAGAGGTGGGAGAAGATTATTGATCTGCAAACTTCTTTGTAAAATAAATACACTGAAATTAGTAGACTACATTCTTATCCTGGATCATGATGCACGTTTCCGTAGAATGACCCCCTGAAGGTAACTACGGTAGGTGTGTAAGTGGTCGTAAATACAATAAGGAAGGAGGTAGATATGCTCCTGATATCGTGCATATACATTCCGTCCAATCTTGGCTTGAACGTAATTGCATTTCACCATAGCTCCCGTCTCCAACGAAAATATTTCCCACCGGACGTCGAAGGGCGATGAGTCCTTGATGGAAAATTTGCATCCGGAGCATCTTCTCTTCTCTTCTCTTCCCTTCTCTCCTTGCCGTGCGACGTGGTGTTACCGTGTTTGTCAGTTTCTGATCTGTATAGGTGTGCATGGAAACGTACTATATATAATATATTACGTATCTGTGAAGGCTTACGGATCGGACGTGACTCGTTCCGCATCTAGCTATACCGTACATATATACATACATACATAAGTCTGGTTGCCTGCCTGTGCGAAACCTCCTCCGATGAGTGAGGAGATCTCGAATATAGAGAGAAAGAGAGAGACGTAATATCGTTGCGCGCCCTAAGGCAGTGGTACGACGCGGGAGGGCGAAAATGAGCGATGGCACGGGTAGATATCCTTCCGGGTCGCCACCCGGCGGCAGGTTCTGGGTTCGAATCTCGAGCGTGTTCCCGCAGGACCTTCGTGCCGGATCAGAAACGCTTTTCCCTCCTCTCCGGCTCCTATACCGTGCCATTTCTCGTCCCTAGCTCCCACGATTCGAGGCAGCCCGGGGCATGTTACGAGTTTTGGTCTCGCACGTGTACGCGCGGTATATAGAGTTAGAGTTAGAGGTAGAGGTAGGTATGACATGGTACCTCAGACAGAATTGCGATGTTTCGAAAACGGCAGCTGTCCACGAATATACCACTTCGAAACAAGGCTGAAGGACCCAGGACCTGCAGGGACTAGGAGGTAGCTAAAATATGGATTGGACTTTCGGCACGGACTAAATATTTGACTATCGTAAAGTTTCGGGATGATCACATGCGGCACCCAGTGCACCTACGTACATCCCATATCTACATCAGGTTCTAATCCCGCAGAAAATATCATTACGAAAAATCACATCGCAATGGAAGACAATATGTATCCGTGCGGAATAACTGTATACACGCGACGATCGAGTCGGGGGATATTATATCCATCAACCGTCGAATATTTTTAAGCTACTGCACATGTATAGGTATAGCCATTATCTCGCGAGAGATAAACGTCCGGACCTCTGTATACCTTATAGTACCTACTCCGTGCGTTCTGGATCGATAGTCGTTTACGATCTACGTCGTCTTCGGAAGTAGATGCCCGGCGTCGAACGCGCCCTGACGCGACGGTACGGGTTTGTCACGGTCCCTCGCGGAAAACAATGATCGTCTCCGAGCGTGACGCCCGTCTTGAGCAGGGTGGTAATGATGGGCGTAGGTAGTGGCGAGGGCGATAGGGCGGCGGGCGGAGGGCGGAGGGCGGAGGGTGGAAAGCAGTATTATGTTTTACGTCGGTGTGCCGCGCCGACAGGCATCGCCTGCCATGCCGCGAGGAACCGAGAAAGCGAGGAAGCGAGGAAGCAGGGAACCGTGGAACCGAGGCCGCTCGGCGTAATTGCGCTCCCGGTACGACGGGCTTCGTATATATTGCACTCCTCTGTTCAGATAATGATTTTCCTCTACCATCTAGATGAGGCTAACATAAGATGATTGACGCATCCTTTCATGTATAGCTACCCACCAGTTTCCAAAGAAAGAAAAACGCTTTGCTCTAGACCATCAACGCTACACACCGTGATTAGATGCGTATTATCTAAGCGTCAGATGCAGGTAGACTATAACTAACTTAGCAGACGAAAAAAATGAGAATAAAAAAATAAAACAATGCACGATACATCATAGAGAACATTTATACAGCTTAAGCATAGGTCAGATTGTTCGTCTTTATCAGTAACGCGCGGACCTTTTTCCACGATATATTATACATACCGCGTATATATATATATATATATATTTATATACTATATATTATATTCGGGTATCTCTAAGAGTTTCCTTCTAGGAGAGATATTTTTTAGTCTCAATCGCCGTTCCCGTCGGGTATAACAATCCGCACGTAACTTTAGCCCCGTCTTGTGAAGTGTAAGTAGTGTGTGGCTTGGACGAAGTGGCGAGGGTCCAGGGTACCTACCTCAGACCTTTGCTGCTATCCCAGATCATCCGTCGCCACGTGCGAGTGACGAGTATTAGTACATCACATGTGTGTGTGTGTGTATATATATATAAGACGCGTTCTTTCACTCGTTGATCCTCGACCCCCTGTATAGCTTCTATATTATATTCTTTTTGTTCCACTACCGCAGAATTCTGTTTCTTTGTTCTAAATGCTGATAATAATGGTGTAAGACATTTTTGGAACCGCAGATATATGTCGAGATAGGATAAATTCTGTTATAGTTGAACGATATGTTTGATATTGCAGTAGGCTATTTTTGGTCATTCTATGTACTATCTTGTGTCAATGCGGGTGTCTCTTAGAGTTGGAAGACTGATATAAAAAAGTTGTATCTAATCCGAGATGGTCATGGTCAGACATTAGCCGAGTTGGCGTGGGATACCTGATTATATTTCATAAAGAGACGGAAGATGCCATTTGATAAAACCTCCTCCATGCAGTAATCATGTTAATACTGCGGTCTTATATGTCGGTGATGCGATATTTAGAAGAAGAGGAGATTGCCTTTTCGTCTTTGAACTATAGAAAGACACCATATATACTTTCGACCGCTCTTCCAACCACGAATATATTAAATCAAGTGTCTATAGTATGGTTCACGACGAGAAGAAGTGCCAGTCTTCAACTGCAGATATTTCTTTCTGTACTACACAAACTACATGAAGCTGTGGTGAAAAAAAAAACAAACAAACAAAAATGAAAAGCTGAACGAAAGCATTTAGCTCGTATACCTACTTCTTTTTTTTTCTTTTCTAAATGATAAATCTATCGTCGAATAATCGAAATAAAAACCAACAGAAGTACTGTGGGTATAAATAAATAAAGCAACAATTTTCCCTATCCATTGTGTGTTTTTTGTTTTTTTTTCTTTCCTACTTTTATTACACCAACATGCATCCTGGTATGCATACAACGTATCTATTTGTTATTTGATCGGTCTCACAGTTACTCTACGTATATGTAGATGTAGATACTATATGTTTCATATACTATACTATGCATTAAAGAGCGAGAGTCGGGATTGCGCCATAAGGGACAAGACGCCAAGAGCCAGCTGTCACTCGCGCTTTTGTACGAGTAGGTAGGCTGTGGTAAAGTCCCCTTCGATCCGGCGCGCTCCGACTTCTCCCGCCAACACTGAACCGTAAACTCACACGCATACGCACGCACGGAGCGCGCGAACCTTTATAGTAGTGTGTAATTACGATAGGCTGCAGAGTCGCGTCAGAGCGGTAGGTACAGTTGGTCGTGACGTAGGCGCGATATTTGGTCGTCCCGAACCGACGCGGTGTCGATGGCAGAGCGACGAGGGTGAAGAAGAGAGGCTGCAGCAGCAGCAGCAGCAGGCGGGTGTAAATGAATAATCGAGGCGTGCCTCGACCCTCTATACATCTAGGCGTACCTAGTGGATACGCCGAGCGTTCGGACGATTGATTCCGTGCTGCTGCAGCGAGGATCGATAATGATCGTTGAATACTGCGGAGTTCGCTTCGCAGCATTACACCAGCTCTACGCTTTACATTTTCAGGTATTTTGCGAGCGGGCGCTTCCTCATCCTCCTCTACCTCTCTGCCTTTGCCTCTGCCTCTTCATCCTCCTACTTCCCTCCACCGCCTCTTGCCACTACTCGATGCGCCGCGTCCTTCTGCCGGCAAACGGACGGATGGATGGACGGCCGCACAGAGGCGGAGGAGGCGGACGACTCGGGATGAGGAGAAAGAGAATGAGGATGAGGACGAGGATGAGAAGGAGTGGGAGGGGAAGTCCGTGGAGACCGCCACGACCACGCGCTTACCGAGTCTCCGCGCTCGCAATAAAAGCAAGAGCGGAGACCGTGTGGCCTCCCTGCGAATACGTGGCCGCCGGCGCGTTATATAAGTATACTTGGCTAACCCACAGGGTGTTTGTGAAGTAGGAATTTATCGTGGATATAGTTGTTAGGGGTCATATTAGTCGCAAGAATTATGGAGTTACATATATATTTCACACTAAATATATATTATAATGTACTATAATATACGACCAAAATGTTTGAGTGCGAATAATTGGTGATTTCTTTTGAATAGTTACAGAACTATAAGTCAGCGATGTCAAGATTCTCGGCGAACGACGCCGTGCGGTCAATATCAGAATAATAACATATATTCTGGAATCTAGATTAATGGAACGCAATTGCATCTATTCTAGCGTCTGGTTTTTTCGATCTTTCAAGCAATTTCTTGTAACTTTACCCATACGAAGAGAATAAACCAAAATATATTCAAACGAAATTGTTGTAACCACGGTGTTATGCATGTTATATAAAGCCTATGTACCGCGGATACAGTACGCTATCATTGATCGCTCAATGACACACAATTGTATTCTGTATTCGTCATTTGAAATGATTGGATCAACTTTCGCGAACTAAGATACTGTATCAATTTGTCTAAGAACCGTTCAGATAATCAACAGTTCTTATATCTAATAAACAGCGGGGTTACGGAGTAAGGAATGAACAAAGACTAGACTCGAAAAACTTACTTTTGTTGCACCTCAATGACCTCAGATACAAGATATGAAGAAAATTCTTTCCCAATTCCTATTTCTAGTTCACCCGGTATACCGAGGATCGTTCTTGTCTCTCTCACCACTCGGCAGCTTCCGTCTCGCCCCCGCCACAACCGCCTAGGCGGCACTCGGCGCGCCGCGTTTAGGTATCGCGATATTTCAGCGCGCGGGACAAGTACCGTCCGAGACTCGGAGACCCGCGGCGCGGCGTCTCTTAGTCGGGGTTGGTGTGCCTCGCTCGATCCAACCGCTTCGTCGATCGTAGATCTAGGGATCTCTGCTGCAGGACGTAGGTTCGCACGATCCCATCCGCTATTCGATCGATTCCCCCCCCCCCCTCCTCACTCTACTTCTCATCACCGCCTGTACAGCGCAGAAACGGAGCTCTGCTGCTCCCGGCTCATTCACCGTTGGACGAAACTTTTCAAGCCCGCTTACAGATACGCTGCAGAGCTATATAGAGCTGACGTGAACGATGCTACAGCTACAGCTACAGACACAGCTCCGACTATAGCTACATCGACGTCGACGTCGGCGTTAGCGTTGGCGTCGTGGCATCTACCGCGCGTGAACTCGTCTCACTGTGGTGCGTCATTAGCGTCGTGGGTGGTATGAACGATAGCTAGAAAACGGGTCGGCGACTGGTGACCGAGCGAGTAATTCGCTTGCGCCGCTAGTGCAGCGCTAGTACGGCTCGTGTTGACGAGTACGAACTTACGCGCGGGGTACGGCGAAAGGGGGAGCAGAAGAGCGGCTAATCCGGGATTCGCCGAGAGCTGTGAGGGAGAGCTGCGAGCGAGAGGGTGAGAGAGCGGTCTCGCTAATCCGTCGGCAAACATTTCGGTCCGCGCGTCAAAGCGTTGCAGCAGTAGTAGCATAGCAGTAGCGATATACCAGTACCACGACGCTCGAAGGTGACTGCGACACCCGCAGGCCACAGATGGCACTTATCGTCTCTTGTTTGTCTCGAAATATCCCCCTATACTCTTTATCCCCACGCCGCTCCTTAACCCCACCTCATCTACTCAGCCGTTTTTACCAGAGCTCTGCTCGCCTTGCCTTGCCTCGCCCCGTATTACCGCACGAACAAAAACATAGCAGAGAAAGATTACGCTCTGTAATATACCTATACTATGCCTGTACACATGCAAGCGTATAGGTATATGTATTGCTATGGGAGTGTATCAGCGAGAGGTATGATCCTTCGTCTATCGTAACTTCGCACATCAGTTCTTTGGTAAAAAGACAAAGAGACTTTGATACGTATACATACCTATATGAAGACGTGGTTGGGGACGGAGACTGCAAGCGAGTTCATATCTCGGCCATTAACGGGGATGACAACCGACCTGAGCCATGGGTGGGCAAGGGAACGGGATGAGGCGAGAGGTTTCATGTATAGGTATACATATATATATATACTATATACCTATGTATAAGTATAGGCTTTATATTTATCGCGGCAATAATAAGGGGATGTAGGGAGTGCCGCGCGCGCGAGACGTACGTCGTTGGGACAATCGGTGGCCGTCGTTAACGGTAACGACGGTGCGCCCAATGACGTCGACTCTTTGTCGTCCCTTGCTTCTCCACGGAGGCAAGGAGGTAGCGAAAAGTTACTTTCGTTGTGAACCGTTGTGCCTCCTTCCACTTGAAAATCCTGTATGTGTATATATATATATGCCTATATACTATGTATATATATATGTAAGCTGACGTACACCTTCTGCACTGAGCTACTACGTTCAAGTTCCGTTCCCTCGCGGAAGTTTGATGTTTTCTCATTTCTCATACCGCGCCATATATACCGCGCTACCACACACTCTGTTCTATCTTTGGTACTATACGTAGGTATACCTACGCGGACGACGGGTCTCTGCTCGAGACAGGTGGACGTCGGTGGTTGCCGACTATGAAAGTAGATCGATTTCTACTATAACTACGTCGCGATCACATTAAGGGTTGGAGATAGCTATAATTAAGGGATTTCATCGTGGCGAGTTGGTACCCCGTGTGCGGATGTAACACACTTCTCATTCCGTATATTATATACCTTGAAAAAAATTTAACACGACTACACTCTCCGTCAAGGTGTACCGACGACGTTAATCACGGACCACGGTGTTCAGTGGACGCTTCAATTCGGAATTATATGAGTTTGGATAAGTTACGAGGTTTTTTTTCGTCATCCTGTCGGCATTTGATGAAAAGATAAGGTTGATAATGTAAGGTTTGATTGGCACTAAAAGCTGGAAATCGACCTTGAGGTCTCCACGCAGTGTCAGCAAATTAGAGAGTCAACCGTGTTAACCTGCGCAGTGCAGGGAAAGTACAGGTATACATACGTATACCATATATATACATGTAGAACATAATAAGAAGCCGTAAGTATACATATACTATAGAGGTAAGGGAGACACGTGCATGCGCCACGTGGCCAAAGTGTGTATCTCGAGTTTGCGCCCCAAATTAAAATCATCCGCCGATACTTAGTAAACAAGGGTGGGATCCACCCTTCGGACGAAAATTGCAGGCAAGAGAGGAGAAGGAGAAGGAGAAGGAGTAGGAGTACCGAGGCCAACGATGGGCTCGCGTGCACGGCGGGAAAGACGAATTCAAGTGGAATCACCCCCTGGCCCACTCCTCTTCCCCGTCGCCCCTATATCTGGCTCTTGAATCCCTCGGGGGATATTCTGTACATACCCTACATATACCATATATATATATATATATATATATAGATTATACCTAGAGCCGAGGGTCGCGCTCTTGCGGAGTGCGGGGGCTCGTTTGGCGCCGCCGTCACCACCATCCGGGTCTCGTCTATAAGCCGTCGTGACGTTCACGCGGGCTATATCGCGCGGAGGGATCCGCGCGTGGGGTTCGATAATGCCCCCCTATATACCCCTCTTCCTATTCCTTGCTTGCCCCTAACCGTAGGCTCCGACGTCGTCGCCAGGGTGTCGGGCGTACGTGCGCCCGACGATTGTATGCATGTATGTATATATATACATGTATGTGTGTACGCGGGGCACGGCCTCGGACGGAGTCGAGGCACGCCTGGGACGACTAGGACGTGACGTCGCGTGTTCGACGTCGCGTGACGACGACGAATCGTGGTCTCCGCTTTATTTTACGACCCCCCCCCCCCCCCCCCTTCGCCCCTTGCCCTTTTCCGCACCCCTGCCCCTTGGCACGCGGTACGACAAAGTTACACTGGTGGCAGCGGTGGGATGTGTGAGTCGCGAACGTAGGTCGCGATCTAGAAATACGTGGGTTTCAAAATACCTATATATAACTAGAAATTCGAGAACAAATTTTTCCCAGTAATATATCGGTAGCAAAGTAAAACAAAATTTCGCGTCATTTTTTTCTCCTTTGATTTTCACAATCCGTTGAATCAAAATAGATAGCGGACTGAATATATATATATTAAGGTTTATGATTTGTTGACCATATCACTATACACCTTGGGTGCAGGACAGTTATTCTGCTCTAGTTATTATGGCTTTATAACTGATCGAAAGAGGACGAAAATAAATTTGTCATTCAGTGAATGAATATTAATTGAATAAAAGTGGTTACATTTTTTTTTATTGTTGGGATACCAGAATTGCATGATATTCCAAAATACACGAAACATGTGATCAGTTCCGGTCAGCATATTCAGGTACTCTCTAAAACTTATTGTTGATGATTAAAATATATTATACTTAACACTTTTAGTATCGGTCGCAACGACAGCGCTATTACCATACTTAAAATTGTGGTTATACTCAATATCGGGTACCGAACTGTTTGCATAGGTCACCGTGATCATCATGGAATTTTTATTTCAGTTTGTTTGAATTGAAAAGACAAAAAATTGCTACGAGTAGCTCGACTCTCCTCGCTGTATCCGGTACCAGGTAAATTACACAATAGGTGCAAGCTGCAGCCGTGACGAACGAAGTTTCTTCTCTATAGACTATACATATAGTGAGTTTTCTAGGCTGGGGCACTTCATGCCTCGGAGGTTGCAACGGCCTGACTATTGTTCTTGGGTTTGGTTGTCCTCCCGAGTAAGGCGAGAAGAAATTGCAGGCTTCCACAGCAGAGTTATTATCTCGATCTTGCCTCAGGTTCGTCGTCGTAGTCGTCGTTGGATCTCGGCGTCGACACCCTTCGCATCCCCTCACGTAACGACGACACCCGGGTCGCGGTAAACCGCAATACCGCGCCATCCGCACCCGCGATGTAATCTGCGCCTTGGGGGTTTCGGTTATTCGCGCGCGCGCACATCTTGTATCTATACATCTCTCTTTACCCGCTTTGCGAAAAGCTAGCTACACAAGGCACCTAATAGTCGCCCGTGGTACTACATTCGCGAAAGGTTAGCTTGAAAAATGTCCACTTCGCGTGGACAAACCGACGCTGAGATAAGAGACCCGGTCCTTCCAGCTCCGGGTCAGATTAACGGACCTCGTAAAGCTTAGTCTAAGTCTGTGAAGATGCAGGTTTGCCCGGCAGATATATAGGTGTATACGTTTATCTGGCTGTTTTACGTTCGCTCTAGACAATTTTCATCACATTTTATGAATTTCTACAGTATCGAGAAATAGGTGCAAACAAATTGCAAAATCATTTGATAATTCATAGTCAATCAATATTGCATCGTGTCATAACTACAATTAGCATAATGAGTATAAGTGAAGATAAGAGAAATGAATGGTACGAATTAATATAGAAAGGAACCATAAGGCAAATGAATAAAAGAGTAGCGAAATCTCAAGACCATATTTCGATGCCAGAGCCAAGCATCTCCGTGACGATGATGGATCTCAGGACTGAACCTTATCAGAAACTGACCGGCCACCCTGAAGCCGAGATACGGAGCTAAGTGCCCCCGCACCCAACACCCTGATAATGGCGGCTCTTATCCCCCTTTTCCCCCTGCCATCAGGGATTCGTCGATCACCAACTCCAGCTTTCTCGCTCTGTTGAGTTTTCCCTGGATTTCCTTAGGGCGCTCAGGGCCTTTTCCCGTTGGCTGGAAAACGAACGACGAAGGTCGAATGACGAATCGTGCTCGCGAGAAGACGACTTCTTAGTAGTATGAGAAAGGAGTAGGAAGAGGAGTAGGAGACGGCCAGAGACGGCGGAGGAAAAGGAATAGGTACCGTAAACGCGGGGTGGGATCGATCCGCAGAAAATCGGTTAGCGTAAGGCCGTTAGGGACCTGAGCCAAACTGTAGCAATTCGGTTCAAGACAGGAGCTGGACATGATCTATAGTATGAAAATCGTAATGTTTTAAGGGAGGATGGCGAGGAGATGAAGGAGTGCGCTGCAGTGTGAGAGAGTGAGAAAGGGGGAAACCGGGGGGGGGGGGGGGGGCGAGTTGGAAAGGGAGACAGTGCAGAGAGGGCAGAGGGATAAAAACGACGTGGAGGCGACCGAATGATCAATACGGTCTCCAAGTCGTTAATTCCAATCACCAACCATCACGCCTCTCTCTCTCTCTCTCTTTCTCTATCTTTCTCTTTCTCTTTCTCTCCCTTCGATATCCCCTTTGCCCTCTAGCTATGCGAGACACTAAGCACCGAGCGGCGAGGGTCCTGAGAAGTTCGCGACGCCCCTAGGACTTTCCTTTAGCGAATTGCTTTCGAATGCTGCAGAACTCCGTATAGGTATAGGTAGGTAGGTAGGTAGGTAGGTACAGGCCAAACGAACAAAGGTGATTTACGCAGCTAATGCTTCGGATCCATATATATACCTTATCGTTGCGCTGCCAATATAACCAACCCCTTTCACCACCTCTACCTGCACTTCTCTGCGTCTTTCTTCGCGTTTTCTTTTCTTTATTTTTTATTTTCTGTTTTATAGTGTGCTTTTGGTCATATCTTTTCACGAGGTCTACTGAGAAGAAAGTAAGAAACACAGCATAACTCACTTTACGAAATATCGCTTTGTACGTGAGGGATTGAAGTCTTAAATGTCAGTTGAAATTTAACTACCTAAACGGTTAGCAAAAATGAACCGATTTTTCGTTCTACCTGCAATTCAGGAGTTGAATGCAATAAAGGCAATGAAGGTGAGATTAAAAAATATGCCAGTTTTGGGATCTATGTGGCACTATATTCTTCATGAATAATAGCAGTTCTATATGATTTTATAACGTATTGAATGCCAAATTTCGTCGGCTACATGCGATATCGCGATAAGCCTTACGGAAAAACAAATAAACAAACAAACATGCCAAATTTCATATTTCAATGCAATTTTTCGCAATAAATACGTACGGTTCATATTTCAAAAATTTATTCTGCCTAATCAGAGATATTTTCTTTTGCAGCCAATAATATGAGGTCTATAGTTGGTATCGCGGAAGAGCGCAGGCTTGCGAAAAAATTGCAATACCCTCAATTGAATAAATGGTACGTTTTTCTCGATTATCTATAAACTCGCTATAAATGCGTGTTTGAAATACTATGAAGTATTCAAGACCGGAAAATCTGGTAAAATCAGTTATTCTAATAAAATGATTGGCAATTTTTTCGCAATTTTTTTTAGGAAACTGCGCACAGTCGATCGTTTCCGCCCACACTTGTCCGTTATAAGAGCATAGTAGCTGCAGTTTATTGAATTCGAAACCTTAAGAATATTTCAGCGATGAAGAAACTCTCGACAATGAATTCCATCTATATGTATACAGTATAAACTTTTCTGTACCGTGATGCTTAGTCGCTGTGCCCTACTACCTATTAACAAACATAATAAACGCCAGCTCGCGCTCCGCAACTTCGTTAAGAATTTCGTCGAACTACAGCGAACATCGGCGACGCTGACAAAGGGCTGGAAAAGGTTCAACGAAGGTGAGCGCGTAATGACGATGCTCCGCGAATCTTCTACACATACACATACATACAATATACGCATATATTCTCTAACCAACACGACCGCGACGCTTCCCGCAACTCTTCGACGATCGACGATCCTGCGCGCTACGAGAAGGAGCCACACACACACACAACTACTACGTACATCCACCCGTACGCTATATAGCTATATACATGAGTATAGGTAGCCGGCACTCGCCTCTAACGAGTCTCCCCCCGAATCCCCTTTCGCCGCGGGGCGAGCCGTCGCTCTGGGAGTGGAACGCCGCGCCACGCCGAGCCGCGCTGCGTTACGTTACGTTACGTTACGTTGCGTTGCGTTACGTTGCGTTGCGTTGCGTTGCGCCGCGCCGCGACGAAAAGGAACTTCTAGGAGCAAGCGAAGCGGTAGAAGAGACGACGACGGGGACGCGCGATCGGCGAACCGCGCGTGTGATAAATAACAGCGGCTCCGGGCGTTCGGCCTCTCGCGCTGGGAACCGTCAATTCGTGTGTGCACGTGCCTCGCAGTACAGTGTACCACAAAAGTTTCGAATGCTGATTTCAACATCTAGAATATGGAGGTAGTCGCAGAAAACACTTGAATCCAACTTTCTTTATCTATAAAAACTCGGTACAGTCAATTCGGATGTGAACATGTTCGATTTATCAATTAACAATTACCATACATAGCAATTCGATATTTTTGTGATGGATGCATAAGCCCCACGATTAAATGTGAAAAATAAATATTATGTTACATCACGATGGAGAGTTGCATTTTGTTTTCATTCTGCACGAACAACAACGACAATAGTTAAATGTTGCGATATGCATATAACTTTTGTATGCGGTTCCAAGTTCCGAAAACTTTTGTATGGTATTGTACATACGCACGCAAGCGAGCATGTCGTGGGTGCGCGCGTATTATACAGGTCCCAACTGGTAGGTACGCCGCGGCACGTAGATAGGAGTTGGTGTAGGTGCGTATACGAGGCGAGCGAGCGCAGTGCGCTCGTTTATCGCGCGCCTCCGGCTCTAGAGCAGCGTAGCGCCGCGCGCCTCGCGCCTCGCTCCTCGCTTCTCGCGTTTTGCCGGGGATCACGTCGGCACCGGCTGCGCCGAGGGGACGACCGACCAGGCCGAGGGTAGCTGCGGCAAGAGGAGCGAGACGCGAGACGGGAGGGCCGAGGGTCCTCGCCGAGGCTATTACGCGAGCGAGCGAGCTGCGTGCGGGCGGCTTGCCAGCCGGCCGTGAATCAGTAGAGGCTCGAGTCACGCCGCGGTTCTCCACCAAAATTTGAGTTATCGTTGACCCCCTCGCCCGCCTCGACCTCGCAACCTTTATTTTCGCACAGACGATTGGCGAAGGCTCTCGAGCGCTCTCGAAAAACTCCGAAACTAAATTAACTTTAATAAAAATTATAAATATATTAGACACCATTCGCACCATTTTCGATTCTATTCTAAGATCAATTTCTTTAAAACAAACTTGCTCGCTTTTTTTCTTCCATAAGGAATGGAAAGGTTGTTACGCCGATACTCGGAGAGTGAGGGATGGGAGAGGGTCTTTCCGCGGTCCGTAGCGAGAACTAGTTTTGCATTCGCAGTTATCACGAATTAAGATCGTAAGTTGAGGATATCCGAAAAACGAAAGGGAACACCGAAAAAATTATGAATACCGATTATTCCCAATTGCATATCTCAGGTCATGGAATCGTACAGATTTGTGACTTGCAATTAGAGTCCTAGCGATATATCCGAAGGTGTGGTTGAATTCGCGAAAGTAGCGCGCTGCGTGGCTCGACGCGACTTGCCAAGAATTATTTACGACCTTCCACTCGGCGCGAAATCGTTCCGATAAAGGTCTTCCTTCGATTCGAACTCCTCGTTCGCGTCTCGTGCGAAAGACACGGACGGTGTGGGTGGTTGGGGGGGGAGTGGAAAGAGTCGGGGAAAACTCAGGGCGAGTGGGAAACGGCGTGGGTTGAAGGTAGGGAAGTAGAGACGGAAGAGGAGGAGGGGGTATCTCGGTTTTTGCCGAAGGCCGTCATCCCCCGCGGGGCTTAACCCCGGGTTTATCGCGGCGTTATTAATAACCGCCTTCCAGCCCCGTCCACCTTGTTCCCACCAGAGCCCTGCAGGCAGGCAATAGTGACCCGCGATCTCCTTACTCGTAAACTGTAGGCGACAGCTCGGAAATAAAATCGAACGCTGCATTGCCTACGCGATTTTTTATAATATTTATATGCCATATGCATATCATACCTTTCTTATACGAATACGAATACGTGCATATAAAAATGTAAATATAAATGTTGACGTTCATTACGCATTGCGTGGGCAGATTTCACTGATACCTAATTTTCAAGATAAGTTATAAGTTATAATACTCGTGATTTTTACTTATCTCTCTACACACTTATTTTCCATATGTATATCCCAGGCCTTTCTTGTTTTAAGTTTAACGATTTGAAGTTAAATATTTTCTAAAAATCGTACAGAATATCGACGATTTTGAAATTTTCTATCTAAAATGGAACGTTCTATTTATTTTATTCCCTTTTCGCTTCATATGATGAAACGAAATTTTAAACCTTCGTATCATTTATTCCATGTACGATATTTTTATGAGCATGATGGTTCACCACACAAATTTATGACCTAATGAATTGCATGACCCTTTAGAAGTTTCTAAATTTTGGAATTGAAGGACGATTGAAAATGAAGAAATCAGAATTTTCATACCACTTTATTATCCAATCTGATTTCCACACAATTGATGTTTACCATATATAGATATTCAACTCCATATATACGAAGAAGAAAAGTGCGAAGGGCCGCAAGCCGATGTTATATTCCCGAAGTCTCTTCGTCAAGGCATCCGTATTTAATTGAATAAGTCGGGGTAGCAGCGGCCAGGTCATCTCATTCTCATTGTTATATCAGCAGTCCTGTCGCTCACGCTGCGTCTTTGGTCGCCCCAACACGACCCTTGCTTCTTTTCACGTTCACTGGTCTTCGACCCGGTCGCTGGCGCAAGCCCATTCCTCGAAACGAAGAAAAAAAGAAGAACTTTAAGGAATATATAAATAAATAAATAAATAAATGGCAAGAGAATGACGTCATCGATCCATGCACAGAGACATATGCATATAGATGCATAACATAATTACATACACATACTTATGGGTATGATGGTCGCATCAAATAATTGACGATATCGAAAGCCCTCGTCCCTTGCGTCCCGCGTATCGCAAGCTCTACCTCCCTTTCGCCCCTCTCAAGCTCCGTGTACGCTGCACTTTACCTCGTAATTAAAATATGCGCGCGTGGTTAGATACGGCTGCCTACTAGGGGGTGACGAGCGCCACTCTCTTCCTCCCTACTTCTCTGGCTAGTATATGACTATAGCCAGCATATACAGAGGGTATATACCTACCACGGGTTGTGCTCGTTTGGGTACAGGCGGTGCCCATATAGGATTTTAGGGTGACCATACAAGTGGGCACTATGGGGGGCAGCTTTTTACCATAACATCAGGGTTAGATACGAGCTCCGGCCTTATACGGTGTAACTTTTGGCATTGTCGTACTCGCATGCGGACCTATACGAGAATCGGTTTATTGCAGGTCCTGTGTCTGTGTCGACCGTGAGATGAGAGAGAAAGAGGGTCTAGGGTGCAAGTGGCAGATGCGATCAGTTATTAACCGAGCCATGATGGATTGAGAAAATCCCCGGCGTCCGGACGCCACTTTTAAGCTCATTCGCCCCTAGCCAACTCTGGGTTCCGATTGGTACGATTTGAAGCTTTTCGAACAAAAAAACTTGGACGAAACTCTCTTCCTCCTCCATACACCAGTCGAAATTTCCAAACAGCCCAATACCCGGAAGCTAGGAACCAGACCTCATCGCTATATCAAACTCTCTAACAACTCAGAGACGAGAGCTCAAGGACTTCTTATCGCCAAGGCTGATTACACACGCTGCAGGCCACGGTGAAAAAGGAAGGGTGAATTCTAAACGAGGGTTGCAGCTTCTCTCTAAAAGTGGAAAGAGGTCGGGGTGGGGGACATTGGCATGTACGCGTGGGAGGGCACGAGGGCTGTTAAGGGACGGAGCGAAACCCGGTTCGGGTTGGGTCGGGTTGGGTTAGGGTTGGGTTAAAGGCTGTCCTGCCTGGCCGACACCGTCCGCAGGGAGAACCCCGAGGCAGGGGGTGGTAAATGGCCCAGAAAACACCCCAACCCCAACCCCAACCCCCAACCCCCCCAACCCCAGTACTATAGCCGTGGCCCTGACGCACTCGCACCCTTCACCGACTCCGAGTAATTAATTCATTATCGCCGACGCGGGGCAACGGGACAACTATTTATTGCCGGGGAGACGGCGAGTAGGCGTCTGCCGTCGATACCTACCTACCTACCTACCTACCTACCTACCTACCTATCTAGCGTTTGGATAGGGATACTCCATACAGCAGGCATTGCAAGTGGACCCAAGTTAAGCGTATAGGGTGTAATTTTGTGTACCTTATATATATATATATATACGAGAATTAAGGGGATGTAAAAATGACCGGGAAGCCTGAAGTTTTATTTTATTGTTTCAGCTAATTCTTCGAAAACTCAAGATTTGGGCAAGGATTATATATAGTAGTCTCTTTTTCAATTCGTGACTATTGATTCAGTGCTTTTCAATCATTCGTAACGGATTAAAATCCTGCGATGGTCATAAAAATAGTCGATTCCGAATGTGGAGATTTAATTGAGGGTGAATTAGCGACCTTTAAATTTCAGCGAATTAATTTACTCACTTTTTCTAATGCGCCAAAATTGAAGGCTGCAGGTGTTTTCGCCCCTTTTTGGCCAATTAGTCGCTATTTATCTCGCGTAAAAGTGCGTATAATCCATACAGCCACGTTGCGCAATCGTTATGCGAAATTTCGCGCTCCACATATGATTAAGAGTTTCCAGATTTTATCCAGCGATTGTTATTTAATATACATGCGTGCTGGTGTAGTACGGATGTATTCAGCAGATATATAGAAATTTACTTTACATATCAGCTGCATGAATTAATACTGTGCATGAATTCCCACGAATCAAATACCTGAGCAGCTGGTTCTCCAATTTTAATTTTTGATACCTGGTTATAGGTTTCGACTCGCAACTTCCGAAGAAGGAAGGTGCTCCACAGTATTCATAACACTGACCTATAGGTACGCGGAAAAGCGAGCTGCTTATCGTTCAATGCGGTTATTTCGCTACGTATATTTCCCACGATCATGCGCGCATTTGGAAAAAGAGTTCGAAAAATTCGTACCCGACCAATTATAGTATATTATGCACATTTGTGAAAGATAATTATTTATTAAACTCTGTAAATATGTTTAATGATCATTTGCTCGGATAAAAAAACTGTTGAAATAACTGCAAATCGATATTTGTGACATACCGCAATAACCAAATCCTAATTGCTAATTGCTAATTCTATCTATTGCTGCACAGTCTGTAACAAACTAATGCAACACGAGAGTAGCTCTGCAGTAAAATCAAGGGGATATGTTGTGGCGTATGTTTTACATGTTGTGGTAAGTAAACTGCAGGCTTCTTTGTTCTCCTTAACTTCTTAGTGGAGTAATTGACGGTGTAAATGCTACTACATATACACAATTCCTTCAGAACTTAGAACTATACAGGAATTATACAAAGTGTTATTGTAATCCAGTCTAATTCTTCGAGATTAAAGGAGCTCTCTTAAAAGATGGCGTGTACATTGCTATTGTTGTACAATACTGAGGCTTCCATCGAATCCTTTCTGAACATATTTAGACTTCATAAGCTTAGTTAAGATACTGTATTATAAAGTTTTCAAGGCCGATTATAGACTCGAAGAAATCATGTTTCAGAAAACTTTAATCTTCGAACATGATCATAACGTATACCTAAATTTAACGAGACTCGCAACACTTTTTTAGTCTCTTGTTCTTCACTATGCCTGTTTCATCAATAATCCTCAATTTACTACCCCCCTGAGTCTCCTAATAGTGAAAAACAGTTCGTTGAATGCAAAAACCGATTGGTATTCTGCATCTATTATAGATACCCTAAGTCTGATAAAAATCGTCGTTGTGAATTAACTATATCCGTGAATTTGTTTTCTAAAATAAGACATTCGTGCAGAATTACAACTTTCCACCCTAATTATCACCTCCAACCTTGCCTCACCTCACCTCACCTCATCGCACCTTCCTTTACCAAGTCCGTAACTAAAACTTCTACTATACGTTTGTTACCCTTTGCTGGTCCGTGCGGTGATCCGCGTTGCACGACGATATGAAATAATTAAAGCCATCGGGTCTACACGTTCGTTCGCGTTTGTATGGGTGAAGAGTGTTGTGGGAATTCTGTACTCGTACCTACTATATATATATATACGTATATACCTACCTACCTACAGCGTCGAGCTGCTGGTGCAGGAGCTAGAGGCAACGTAGGTAAGCGGGGCGCGTCGCTGACGGCGTCTCGCGTCGGAGGCCCAGGGGATGGGCGAAACGACGGAGGCGTTGGAGTTGGGGTTGGGGGTTGGGGGCTAGGGGTTGGGGGTTGGGTTCGGTCGGGCGGCAGACCCGTGGGATCTACGGGGTAACCGGGGAGTTTAGGGGAGACGATAGCGGCGCTGCGGCGTAACGACGCTATAACGCCAGCCGCCGGGTGATTACCTACCACCTACCCTGGCCCCCAATCCCCAACCCTCAACCCCCTGGCCCCTGCCCCTCCACGAAGCTCTTCGTATAACCCTCGGCCACCGAGCAACCCCGAGCTACACCGAACCTCGACGAACTGAACGCCAACGCTATCCGTGTGTTCGCTATTCCCTCCCTCCCGCCCCTTCCCCCTTCGACCCCCTCAAACCCCACCCCACTTCCACCTGCCACCGCCACCACCGACGCCTCTAAACGCGACGCCCTCGTAACGACGTCGCCAGGGACGCAGCGGCGTGACGAATGCTAAATCACCTTTTGGCGGTAGCAATTTTACTCCTAATTCTTTCAGTCTTGATATATGTTACGTATATCACTAGAGTTTGATCAAGAACGTTCATTACTTGTCTTGTTATTGCAATTATTGTTTCATTTGTTGAATAAACACTCAAACTAGATGTATCACATATCTCAAGCATCGAAACAGTTATTATATATCGTAGGTCTGAGATAAGATCGAGGAGGCCGTGTATATGTATGTATATTGTATAGGTATACCTAAATATAAACCGGAGTAGTGCGGAGGAAGACTAAAGGCAACGTTGACTAAGGGATGGAGTGAGGTGAAGGGAGGGCCGTGTCTGCAGATGCGACGTTATATTGTTTCCGTAATGGTCGCTAGAGAATCGGGTGAGGGTGAATGGAGGCTGTAATGCTTCCTTGACGACGTACCATGGGTATATAGGTACCTACTCTCGCAGGTGTCGGAGCCGAGTAGCTAGTAACCGTGTAACGCGATCCTTGCAGGCAAAGTGGTAGCGTGCAAAAAGCCGAGATATTTATCGGTATATCCACTCCTCAAGTCCTCAAGTCCTGCAGAAAAATTACGCAAAAGCTCATGCTTCGAGGATATAGGGTATATCGTATACGTATCGAAAAGACAGAGACACCAGAGTTTCGAAGTGAAAAAAAGATTTAGGTAATATATCCCGAATGCATACCACAAGATGCGATATCCTAATAACGACGAGTCTCCCCCCTGGCTTGTTTGATATTGGCTTGTACAGGCTAATCGGTGCACGTGCGAGAGTTCCGTCTGATGATTTTCTGCCCTTATAGATACGATATGTATCGAAGAGAGGTCGTCGAGTGGTAGAATATTGATATGTAAATATGAAAGCGGCCCTGCACCGGTGGTTAGAAGCGCTAGCAGGTTAACGAGCGGCTCGCTGGGTTGTCCTGGGGGTTGGGTCCGCTGAGGGGTGGGTTAGGGTGAACGCGGGAGTAACGTGGGTATGGGAGCCCGAGGGATGAGGGTGGGTTGCTGCTGGCAGTATAACAGAGACGACCGGGCGTGCCGCGGAGCGTGCCACCAAAGGGGATGATGGCCGTCTTCTACCAGTAAAACAATTGTCCTTTCGAAAGGATATGAAAATTGTTTATTAAATATAAGGAGAGCTTTTAACCCGTTGGTCAGGGTGTCGTGGGAGAAGTTATAAAATACGCCGTCTAATCAGAGATAAATTTTTTTAAAAAACCTCCTCACTCCTGCCGGCGAAGAGTTTGAAAGATAAGCGACATGGACAAAAGAAAGTCGGTGTCGTAGGTAGGGACATGGCCTGCGGGACACGGCACGGAACGGGGTGGTTGGAATGGGCCGCGGAAACACGGAGAGGGCGGGACGGGCGAACTGAGAGCGAGGGAGAGAGATCCGAGTTAAAGAGAGACGGGCAGAGCGAGAGAAGGACGCGGAAAAGGGAGAGAGCGAGAAAGAGAGAAAGGGAGAAAGAGAAGGAGAAAGAGAGCGCGCAACGAGTGCCAACCGCGAGAGTTGAAGGGTATCCTTCTATAGATAGCGGGAGGAGGCTGAGTGACTGAGTGCCAGCGACGCGAACTGCTCCTCTTTGCCTTTCCTGGCGCCCCCCCCAACTCCCAGCCGCCCCCGATATCCTCCTTTGTCTCGTGGGGCTCACGCGCTCTACTGTGCTTGTGTAGGTGTATCTGCGTCGCGAGGGCCGCACGTTCTTGCTACGGCATGGCATGGTATGGTATGGTATGGTATGGCATGGCATGGTATGCCATGGCATTCGCCGATTGCTTCGATGTCAGTGCCGGACCATCTTCGGTTATATATTCTCGTTCGTATTTCTAGAGTTCAAAAATCGTTTTCCATATCTTATGAATTGGCAACCGCTGGGAAAACTCCCATGATATTTTAGACGGATTCGTCATGGTGTGATGTTTACTTGGTAAACAATTCGAGGTAATAATTTTCCTACTTTTTGGAAAACGACAACTCTTGGATAGACTTATTATTTTGAAAATTATGCATTGAAGGACATGCCGTATCCATTTAGCAATAAATTCCCGGAGTCTTTTCCGCTCTAGGTTTTTTGTTAATGAGATTTTTCGTCACTAATGAACAAAGCCATTGGCCTCAATTGGACCCAGGGTACAAATTAAAGATCTCTTGCACCTGTACTACCACTTATAGAGGTTTATTAAAGTTGAATCATTTTGCGACATGTACCTACTCTGATATGTCTCGAAGAGTTTCTCCCTCGTGCGATTATCTCAACACCGAGTTATGAATTTTCAAACTTCTTAATTTGACTTGCATTAATTATCTTCGTATAAATCATGCTATAACATTTCCAACAGTTATAAAAATTTGTTTTTTCTCACTCCGCAATCAAACACACGATCATATTCCGTGCGCTTTATTGCTACTAACGGACCAAAAGCGCCATACCTGTATATATAGTACTATATAGTATATGAATTCGCACCTAATCCGAAGGGTATAGTCTCGTGATCGTTAACTAGTGGCGTAATGCGGAAAGATCATGCATACATAAAAAAAACAAAAAACATATAATTTGTGTCAAACGGAACTGAGATTTTCCGCAATATACAAGCAAACGTACCTACTTCAACACGTATCGACATTGCTTATACAATTCTTCGACTCCTTTGTAAAGGATATTTTCAATGCAAAAGTGCACTGTACCTACTACGTACTACATATATATTCACTAATTGATTATAGATTTTATCGCGACCTTATGACATATTATTCTTCTCCTTTTAATAATATCGCATAGTAATTACAGCCGCAAGACTGACTCTCCGAAGATTAAGGTATTTCGCCCCCATCTTGTCCGGAAAGAATAAATAAAATTCTGTCGCGTGAGCGGTCATCCGCGACTCGGTAACTCGGCCCCGACTCGAAGCAGGCGGTTATAGACTCCATCGACTCTTCTCTTCTCTCATCGACTTCTCTTCCATAGAAAATCCGCCTCGGTTCCGATCATCGTTGAAAATACGCTTTCAACCCCGTATCGATCTTCACGGATCCCTGCGGCACGCACGAAAGGCAAACCGATATCGATCGGATTGGCTGCACGCTCTCCCCCCCCCCCCCCCCCCCCCCCCCCCCCCCATTCACCTTTCACCATACTCATCCTCATCCGTAAAACCCTACGGCGGTTGCTTGCATGCCTGCGAGAACGTCAAGAGCCCACTCGGTCGTGCCACGTAATCCGCGGGCTCCCCCTTATATTACAATCCTTGCTCTTGCGTCGCTGCTCGTATGTAGGTAGTTAGGTAGATGGACAGATATAGGTATGGTACTACGTCTGCCTGTCGCTTTCGTTCTCGCTTTTTTCTCCATCCCTTTTTACCCCGCATCCACATTCGCAATTCATATCTATCCATCTCTCTCCAATTTCGCTTGTAGTAGGTATTCCGTATCCACCGAGGGTAGATACCCACTCGCCTCAATGCGACCCACGCACCAATATACCTACCTTCCTTCGTTCTTCTTTCGTCTGTCCGAGATGACGCCGTGGTTGTAGCCTCGCGCCCTAGGGGTGGACGTGAACGTGAACGTGAACGTGGGGTTCAGAGGTGAGGGTTGGGTTCTGGAACGAAGCCAGTCTTCCGTCTCGAGGGACGGTCACGAGTCCCAAGGGATCGCACGACTGCGTGGCATTTCCGATCCCCCCCCCCCCCCCCCCCCCCCCCCCGCCCGATCGTCCCCTTATACCCATAGCAGTGATCTAGCTTCGCCAGCTCAGATCAACGCGATGTCTCCCAATCCCCCCCACGCTCCACATAGTCGTTGACGTCCGTTTATCGCTGCAGAGGGATTCTCGCCAAGGTTATAACCGCCACAAGTTGATGGCCTATGGTACTCGGAGAGCCTTATGCAGCGTAGGTACAGCTCGCTGCAGACGTTAGATAATAATAAATTGCTGCAGCTATAGTAATAAGTCGTTAACGAATGATCGCTTCGTTCTTATAACGAATTGCCGGATAATTAAACTTTTATTATCTTCTATTATTATTAATACATATTATATTTGTTAGAAATTAATTGAAAGTTTTCAACTATTTAGTCTCTGTGAAAAATTTCTTTTATTTCTTACAACAGTTGTCTATACACTGTAAAAAATTTTATTAATTTTAATGCAGTTTTAATGCACATTGCACATTAATTTTAAACAACACGTTCAGAAATTATCAATTAATGTGCATTTACATTAAAAATCGTAGGTATTCATTTATTTTCATGATCTTGTGCATGAAAAATAATACATATGGTAACTAAAATTCAGTACAGTGCTTGCAATGGTACTTGATGTATATGCACATTGAATACAATTTACTCTTACATTACTTCCGTCATAATGTTATTGAAATTCATGCACAATTTTCAATGTCGTTATCTGCGCCATCTGTGGGCGCAGCGGCGGCGCACGGGCTTGCCTAAAAACCTTTCTCGCAAGTAAAGTAAAACCATTACGTGTTTAGGTCCAGGCCAAGCGCCACAGCAAAAGCAGACATATCTCTGCCGAGAGTTCTAAGTGAGCAGCTATCGGGGAGGGCTCGGTCTCCCTATAGTAAACGTTCTTTTACCAAAATTTGGTGGATTCACTAAATGATTCCAATTTGATAGTTTTTCGAAGAAATCTTTTTAGATGCAATCAGTATTTATTGAACGGGGAAAACCTGAACAGTGATACAACACATGAAACTACGCACTCACATGCACGCATTAAAATCAATTAACGTGCATCATAATTTCATCAGTATGTATTGATTTTAATGTATAATATCTGAAATCTCGAAAAAAAAGAATGCATGAAATTTAACGATCAGACATTGAAATTAATATACATTTTACAAAATTTTGAAGATGAACATTAATTTGATTTCATGTGCGTTCATAACTTTTGCTTCATGCACTTTTCATTGATTTTAATGCATAAATTTTTTACAGTGTAGGCTTCTATACTCGTAGAAGGAAATTTCATCGGTGCAAAGTCAGAGGTATAATTATATACATATAGTATACTATATATATGATCAAAGATTCACTCGGGATCATCTTATACCCCTCTTCGTTCGTTGGCTATTGGAAACGACACGGATTCACCCCTCCGCGAGTCACGCGATCTACTCGAAGCGCCGAACTGTGCGTCTGACTACGAACTGGCTTACTTCACTTACTGTTAGCCGGATATTTGAAATGCAGAAGAGATTGAATAGTAGGGGGCTATGGCTATAGCTAGGTGGGAAAAATCGGAGACTACAATCGATTCAATTTGCAAATAAATAAATCTGATGTTACGGCATTCAGCCGTAAAAAGAATGAGCAGAATTTTCGATTCTGCCGATGGCTTTTTCACGTCATTCACAATAAGTTATTGTTTTGTTCTTTTTTTTTTGTTTCTCGAAATCAGGGTGCAAGATCTGTGCTAGATATACGTACTACATTGATCGCGAGATGCGGCAGAGCTGTGAAGGAATGAAAACAGAGGAATAAAGGAAACCAAAAATCCAAAATGAACCGTGCGGCTAAGGAAAGATGAGAGGAAGAGAAAAGCGACGGTTAGGAGAGATGGGCTTGGGAATAAAGAAGATGACGCAGAAAGTTAAGGGAAAAGGAAGAAAGAAGAAGAAAACTGGGAGTGAGGTAGAAGTGGAGCGCGAACTCTAGACCCTGTCTTAATCAACTTACGACAGGCAGCCACTCCGTCTTACGTCGCTTTTCTCAGTTAATCGAAGACCATCCGTTATTAACGCTGCAAGCGTCAACTACGAGCTAAGCTTTTCTCGAAAATTTTCAAGACAAGTCTTACGAACTTATTCAAGATGTACTTCAATAGATTTTTAAACAGAAAAACATAATGTGAAATTTTCATTATTGAAAGTCTCATGGTGGAATAAAAGTTCGAAATTTGAGTATAAAATTAAGTTCCTGATTACCTTTCTCAAATATTTGTCACTCGACAAAATTTCTGGAACGCAATCTAACAGTAAATTTCGGTGAAATATTGTTCCAACAATTAACAAGCTATGCCGCAATCAAAGTCCAAACCGCGATCCCTCCCACATTTAATTTCCAAATTGTTTTAAATTTGTCAAAAAGCTTCAAAAATACACATTTCTCACATATTTCTTTGCCAAATTTTGCTAAGATCGATTCGCCCAATGATAATAACACATCGTAGAATGTGAACTGATTAAATCGAGGCGAAAAAATGGTTAAATTTCTACATGTAAAATCGGAAGAACTTTCGGAAATCTCTATCTCGTTGAAGCTGTTGGCGAAGGTGGGGTATGAGGGGTGGGTATGAGGTATATAGCGTCGAAGCTCTGCGTGGATTCGAGGGGGATTGAAGGGGGTCTTAACAAGTGAGCTTCTCGTGGAGTAGCCGCTTCTGAGCCGGGAAAACTTTGGTCTCTAGTCGGGGCCGGTTTCGCGAAGGCAAACACTTCCCTTTATACGCTCCGGTATAACCCACACACTCCTATCTCCCGACGACAACGTGGTCAAATTCATACCCACCCCGCATAGCAACCCGCGCAAAACCCGTCGGCTAGGAATCCTCTTCTCTACCCTGCGGTATACCTACCCGCACGTATGGATCCGACGTTGACCCTATGCTGACCCAAGACCAAAAACGGTCCCAGGGTATGTTGGGCAGGATTCGTTCGTCGTTCGCAGAGCTTCTGCTACGAGGTGCATTAATCATCTCCGTCGTTCTCTTTCCCTTTCTCTCTTCATTTCTCTATCTATCTCTTTCTCTCGGATGAACCAGAGTGGTGCTGTGCTGTGAAGCTTTGCACGGCTGCTGCCGACTCGACTAGAATATAACGGGAGGCGCTCGGGTCTTGGCGTAAAATAAATAGTCGCCCAGTCGGCACCCGGGGCAAAGTCGACCGCTGACTAGGTGGTATTCAGCGTGGGGACGGTGTAGGAGGCTATAGTGAGATCCGCGGTGCTTCAGGGCAGCCTAATGATCGCCTGAAGGTTCTACGTGCGTCGGAAAGTTGCATCGCGTATACCCCATACTCACTCGCAACGCAACGTCGCAACTTTAAATGATCGTAAGTAGTGAACGCGCGAGAGTGGATTGCCAGTCGTCTGCAGACGATATACGGTGCTGACGTACAATTAGCAGTAAAGACGTCTACTTCTATAAAATAATGAATGAAAAGCACGTTCACTTCGTTTTGGAACAACCAGGTCTTCCGAGAGCCACTTGTTGTAATCGGGATCCTGAGAATTGAGATGCTTCAGACAACTACAATTTATCGGTGCATTGTTATAATGTTCGCCACACGGAAGAGGTGTTGGTCTGCTTCACCGCGTTAGCGCATTCCTGCAGGACATTATGTGTCACTGCAACATCTCGGTATTCGAATTGCAACACACTAAATTCATCTGCTCTGCATATGCATGGCGTTCTTCGTTCGCTAACACCGTGCCCGGAATATAATCATGTGTTTGATTGCGGTGTGGAAAGAACGAGTTTTTATAAACGCTGGACATTTTTTTAGCGCGATTAAGGAAATTTAAGGAGCTTAAAAATTCATAACTCAGAATTGCGATAATCGCGAGGTACAAAATTCGTGGGAAAAGCTTTGCGAATACAATAGAGTAGGTATACCTACATGTCGGAAAATTATGTGTAAGTGGTCGTACGGGTGCAAGAGATCCTTAATTGGTACCCCGGGTCCAATTGAGGCCAATGGCTTTGTTCATTAATGACGAAGAATCTCATTAACAAAAAAATCTAACGGGGAATAGACTCCGTGGATTCATTGCTTAATGGATATCGAACGGCCTCCAATTTCAGTCAATTTTGAAATAAAGAATTTCGGACTTGGGAATCGAAATATGCACTATCTATAGTTAACATGAGTTCAAAACGTTACTCGAAGAAATGAGAGTGAGAGCCTTGTTCGAGGGTGTAGAAAAGTGGCGAAAACAAAATGTATTCGGCATGTTAGGACTGAAATAAAATCCGTATACCCAAGATTTCAAACAGTTGAAAGTTTTTATTTTTCGTCAAAAATTTCGTACATATTTAGAGTGGGTGTGAGGTTTGCGGTACAATTTCGTGTAGAAAAACACATAGTTCTACAACTTTTACAACTTTTTGGCCCTCGATCTATCCTAACCGATTGTAAATCTGATTGAAAACACTCAGAGACGATTCTTCGGTTGCATTTTGAATCATTGCAGGACTCTTGCCGCGCCTTCGCCAAACTGGATAAGCACATCATTACGTTCTATAAATGCTACCTTTGAGCGCAAGATTGATATACGTTGAATTCGAGACTCGGACGATCGATCACCGTGCATAAGCTTCCGATTCCGCAGATCGAGTATTCCCAGCGGTTCTTCGACGTGAATTACACCGAGTAGTGCGAACCTCTGACAATAAAATATGCATAAAGGCATCAGCCCGGCGTTGAGCCGGGCAAGAAGGGTCGCGTCAGGTGGTAGAGGGTTAATATTTTGTAAGCAGGTGATGCTTGGCTGGCTTTTTCGCCCTTATTTCGCTACTGGAAGTTCTAAAAGATATACGATATAATTATTTACATCACATGCCATAAGTAGACAAGTAAATATACGGCGAAGAACATTTTCCGAGAACTGAAATCCGTCCCTTCATTCAACAACTCCTCATCTAAATTGCAGCGAGGAATGAAGGAGAAAAATTGTGACAATTACGTCTCAATTAGTGGCAACAAAATCGTGCCCGCGTGATACTCTGCGTACAAGAGTGCAAAGAGCGTGGATACGGATGTACAATAATCTGGGGAGAAGATCCACGGATGTAAGGCTGCGGAATTGAGTCTAAAGCCGTGACGGATCACCGTCCGATCACGTGGCATGAGTATTAAGGGTGAAAGCGCGTAGGGCGAGGGTATCGCGCCCACATGCCGCCGTCGTTGGCGCGGGCGTCGGTTCACGATTGTGGCGTCGGGGGTCGGCGCGAGCTGCCCATTAGGCAAATTGCGTCTCCACCCGCCATTCGACGGTGCGTCGAGACGCGCCATCAATCCACGACGACCGACGTCTGCCGAGTCCCAATTCGCGTGTGCAAAAGCATACGCCTCACGCTTGAACTACGTGTCGGGGAGATCTTGTAGTTATGTTTGGAGCTTCGCTCCTACTTGGGATGTGCAATCGGGCATATCGCTAAAGAGAGGTAAAGGAAGGAGACATTCTGCACCACTGTGCCGAATAATTAGTATGTTTCTTATACTTCGCGAAATTTCGATTCTTGCGAAATAACCGTCAGCCTAGTTTGAACTGAGCTTTAAGGTAATTACGCTGTATCCAGTGAAGCACGCGTAGGGATATATACACACACATATATATATATATATATATATATATATATATATATACTTCCATGTTCTCTTTCTCTCTCTTTTCTTTTCTCTCTTCCGTTTTCTTAAGCGAGTTGAGTTCCAGGCTTCTGGCATCTATCAACGCTTGTCTGACTGCAACGTGTTTTTCGGCAGCGACAGCTCGTGCCCGGGTACCACTAGCACTTTGGCTTTTCTCATTACTTTATCCTCGCCCATCTCCCCGACATATACGGCGACACGGGGTGCGTATGACATATTACTATACCATACATTAGGCCCGTTATACTGTGCGTAACGCTAACGTATAACGCGACTATCGCTATGTCGCAGGGTTTGGAATAATCGTCCGGTAATAGGCCTCTTGGATAACATACAGACAAAGTAAACTAAGCTTGTGTGGCGTATACATGCATAACATTGACGTCCAAGTTTTGTCAGACGTCCACGTTAGGCGGCGCTGTCAGCTGTATATGTACACAGCTCTCACGCACACTAGTAGCGTGTCTGTATGTTATCCAAGAGGCCTATAGCCGGTCGAGTATAGTTGAAATTGTTACGCCAATTCGGCTCGCTGTTATATTCGCGATTACCACAAACCGTGCGTCGTTACCTCTTCCTTCCTTTATTCCTTTGATAATTACAACTTTCTTCGCTGTAAGTTTCGTGTCATTCGCGCTTACCGTTCGACTCTCGTACCTACCGACTCGTTTCTCGCTGGTCCATTTCCTCGGCGATTGATCGCGACTCAAGGGAGAAACAGGCGCCTCCGCAAACGGACACAGACCTGCAACCCCGACCCCCTGCCTCGGCGTCTCAATCACCGGTCTTACCGTCTCGTCACGGCGCAGCGAGGCTTCAAATTAGATTTGGGGAAGCGGTCCGGGTAGGTAGCAACGCGGACGGGGAAGGTAGGGAGTTTCGGAACCGCCCGCGTCTCTTTGGCGCCCTTCGTGGTTCTCGTGCTCCCGTGCTCCGGGCAATAGACGGGAAAAACGCAAGTGCGCGAGAAGGATGATTTTTATTTCGGAAGGGTCGGAGAAAAAGAGACAATCAGAGAGAGAGAGAGAGAGAAAGAAAGAAAGAGGAGAAGAGGAAAGGGGACGAAAGGTCGAGTGCGGAATAAGGACAAAAGGCATTCGATTCTCAAAGGATATTAATAAAAATACCTATACTCGAAGCAGACGAAGAATACCAAGAAACGATATTGACAACGAAATATGATATAAGTTTATATAATAATACTGATGCTGCAAGGAGCTTCTGTATTGTCTGTTATATCGAATAGAACAACTTGTATAGTACAAGTTGCGTGACAAACAAATGTGTAGTCTATTTTCAAGGTATATATGCGCACGTAGTACTTATACCTGTGCAGCTATACATACGTAATGTGCAGCTATAATACTGCAGAGCGAACGATGAACGACATAGAACGTCAAGTTGAGTATGTAGTATATATGTAGGTAGGTGTATAGGTATATATATATATATGTGTGTGTGTGTGTGTAGGTATATAGATAAGGAGAACTGTGACGTACGTATAACGCCGCATGCAAACGATGTGAATGGGAGACAAGACGCACACCTCGTTCGCTTAGAATAGACGATGCAGAAATACATCTGTCAGATTATTGTAACTAGGTGAACGACGGTTAAGCATTCATGAGTTCATTAGGTCGATATAGTCATACGGTATAGTGGTTTTTCTCTTTAAAATTATTGAGCAAGTTGACGTAAATGTATAAGGGAATGTTGAAGATTAGGTAGAATTTTCATGGAATTAGGACAAAAAAGGATTTCATTGATAATACCCACGCGGTGTTGAAAGTAAGTATCGCATTAATCGATGGAGAGAAAAAATCGTCGAAATCCACGCACATTGCATAAAATCATATGTTTGCGGTATGAGACATGAGAATATCGTAGAACTGAGACCACTATTCTCCGAAAATAGTAACTAGACCAAGAGGTCGGTTAGCCATTCTTTAAATCCGCTTCACGCATCGGCATAAAATCGTTTAAAATCTTGAGAAATCGCTTGAAATCCTACACGGAGAGAAGAGAATAGTAATATTTACCATCCTACATAGTAGCCAGACTCATTTTCTTATAGAAGCGTACATGATACTATGTGAAATAGGAATCATTACTATGTTTCTGGTGACCATTACTATGCTGCATGGTTACTTAGCAGATGTTATGCTCAAAAATCTACGTTACCATGTGACATAGTAATGGTTACTATGTTGCATTGTCAATATTACTATTCTTTTCTCTCCGTGTATGAAATCGTGTAAAATTTTCGAAATTCATTACAATCCTATGAGATTTTTAAATCTTAGGAACGCTATTCACTTCTTTTTCTCTTTCTAGAATATCGTAACAATGGATTCAACACCTGAATTATTGTATAAGCGATATACCTATAGATATAACTAGGTACTATATTATGTAAAATGTGTTATTTTTTGAATTCACAAATACTTAAAACATTTCGTACACCACATTCACAAACTAAATCAAAGAAAAATGAATCATGCATGTGCGTGTTCGTGTGCGTGTGTGTATGATAAAGATATAGATGCACATTACACGTCCGTATCGTATCGCATGGCCGAGAGTAAGTCAAGCATGGTATATATATATGTACCGCATCTCCTGGATAATTTTACTTGCTGGATCTCCTGCAGTATGTATATATATATATACACATATATATGTACATATACATATACAGGACACATATGCATATATACGTTCTTATATATCGTACTATACATATACTACGTTCTATGTGCTCCTCGCAGATCCCGAATCGCGTCCAATTAATCGGGATACCCGCGCTCACGAGTTTCCACTTGGTTCGCGCGGGAGCGTCGTCGAACGTATAGTAGTTGCGGACTAACGAGCACCGCCGCCGACGCGGCTCCTTCTACCCTAGGGACTGCCCTATGTACATATATACATGTACACACATACATACATGCATAGATG
Source organism: Tenthredo livida (assembly GCA_963992785.1). Taxonomy (NCBI): domain Eukaryota; kingdom Metazoa; phylum Arthropoda; class Insecta; order Hymenoptera; family Tenthredinidae; genus Tenthredo; species Tenthredo livida. The sequence continues at coordinate 40,952,439 of OZ023065.1, forward strand.
AATATACGTATGTATTATACGTATATTACATACGTACGCGTCGAGGGTGACTGGCCATGGCGTGCCGCGAGGATGATTAATGCACGCGACACGTCCCCGAAGCCCGACCCATGCCCGACCACGAACCCTCGGCTCTTTATATCTCCACATACACGTATACAGGATATCGTGGGTGTACTGAGAGCAGGTACCTTATAACCACCTGCAGTCGTGTACATACAAGTTGGCTTTTAAAATCCAAGACATGCCCCGTCGCATTTAATCAACACATACATACATGCATAGATATTGCATATGTGTGTGTCTGTTGTTGTATTGTGGGAGAGTTAAAAGGCTGGAAAGTCTGGTGTAATCAGAATCGTGAATGTGTACGTATACATGAAATTCTAGTTTTAACCAGATATTTTTGTAAGGAAATATGTACATGTTGATATATTATGGTAAAACGCTTGAAATCGCTCTAAAAGTCATCGATCTATGCCGCAATGAAATTTCAAACCATTATATCCCTCCCACATTTGATTTCTGAATTGTTCTATACATAAGTATCAACCAAAGATGCGATTCATCGGAACCGTACGATTGGATCACCCAGATGTTGAACACTTCAATGAAAATACGTTTTTTTCCTACTGTTCCCAAACTCCTAGACCGATTTTACTCAAATTTAATGAGAGGAGATAATATTTATGTACTTAAATATTGTGGAGAGGAGAAATTAGTAAACAAATATTACCTGCACCTGGGAGTATATATTTCTATAACATACAATTGTAATGATATAAATACGTATAAGGTACTATATTCAAATCCACGACTGCCCGGTGCCGTAGTCCCACAATACCTAAGCTTACGGATATCGCAGGTGGAGTAAAGCGAATCTCTGACAATAATTCATTTACATATATGTATATATATATTAATCCCCCCCCCCCCCCCCCCCCGCGTTGCTAATTGGACGGCACTCCTCCGAACTCGGGGCTCGACGCTTTCCATAACCAGCGACTCTGGGACGCCAGACATTCCCGTCGTTTAAAGTGCTGCAAGGGGAAGGATGGAAAGAGCGGACTACGAGAGAGAGAGAGAGAGAGAGAGAGAGAGAGAGAAAGAGAGGGAAGAAGGGTGGGAGACTTCGCCCCCACGACAAGTGAAAAGTTTGAAGGATCGCGCAACAGTTAGCAAACGGGGGAGAACTCCTCGCATCGCATATATACCTATACCTACCTACCCCTGTACAGCTATACGATACACACATATACCTATACAAACTTCGGCTTCGAGCTGTCTCTCATATATCTCACCAGGAAACAGATATAGGTATATAAATTATTCTCGCAGCGACGTGATGGTTGAAACATTCTTTAAGCTTTCGAAAGATTATTAATTGCAACTATATTGTATAAGGAATATGCCATAAGCCAACTAGATTAGTGTCTGACCCTGACCATTTCGGATGTGATCTGTTTTTTTTTTTTTTTTTTTTTTTCCACCCCTGTCCGAAAGTGTAACTCATTCTTCTTCTATTTATTTGATCGATTTTAGGATTTTATTTAATCAGTTACACTGACTTCAACTGAAAATTAGTTACACTATACTACATTGATAATAGACTAGAAAATTGTGATTAAGCATCAGTTTTTTACTAGTATCCTTCATTCGTTAATATTCCACAAAATCGATTCAATAAATTTACGAAAAAATTAGTTCCACGTTTGGATGTGGCTGAAAATTATCGTCGTGGAATTTTTGAGATTTCACTCAAAAAGATGAACAAAAAACGGGTGTTTTTTTTTTTTAATTCTAAATTATTCAGAACCGAATAACGCGGTTTATCAACAACAACAAAATCTGTGTCTCTTATGGAACAATGAAATGAAGAAACATGGATCAAATCAAATTTGAGATGGTCAGGGTCTAACGTTGGTTGAATTAGCATTTAATTAATCATCTATTGAGACGCTTATGCAAATGAGATTATTTTTTCAACCTTTGGAAAGGTTATTATCAATCGCGAGAACTACTATCCTACACATCGACGGCTACGGACCAGAAGGGCGTAACCCACATTTTTTCGACTTTGTTGAATTTGCTGCCATACGGGCGTATATCTGAAAATTTAACACGTGCAGTTTTTTGTGGGTTACGCCCTTCTGATCCTTAGCCCTCGATATAGTTTCGATCGTTTATTGTTTCCTGACGATAAACTCAGCGTGTATAAATCGAAGAGGAAAGAATGTCAATTTCGCTCAACGCGTATAACGAGTAGCGCGTGAAAGTGTCATATACAGAAATTATTACAGAGGCAATTCTCGCCCTCGTCTATCCATCTCTCCTTCTGCGGGTATAGTCCTTATATATACGATAGCCTGCAGGACGACGTCGCCGACGTCGTTGCCTGGCTTCAACCCCTCGCCTCTTTTCGCAGCTCTTCCACGTCTCAAGAAAGCCGTAACGTGACGCTGGCAATCCAGTTTTATTCTCCAATCCATACGTATGTATATATATATATATATGTTCACTATACTATATATATATATAACCACCATATATAACCTTCCGTTTCCTCGATAGACGCCGTATGACGGCAGAATAGAATCCTTCCTACTTACTTTCTATATTCTATATAGAATCTATTACGAAACAAAATTTTGACTCCACATGTAGGCATAATAATAATAATAATAATATGTTGGAATACGTACCTGAAAATCTCATTTCACATTATACCATATAGGTATAGCGCTCATTGTACAGTTTAATAATATGTATAACTATAGAGATATACACATACTTGTATACATGTCAATGGCGCGAAATACGGCTACACACACATGATGTGCGGATACGTGAAGAGAGGCGTACGCGGGTTCCTATCGGGAATCTGTCACCCGCTATCTAGTGGTCGCGTGATACGGTGTGGGTCCGTGTTCAGTTCGAACGGTTCGGTGGAACCGCGTAGGTATACGTGATTCGTGACGCGTTACGAGCGTAAGCATTCACAGGTGACCCTAACTCCTGGTAGAGGGCTGCAGATACGAGTCATTGAAGCGTCAACCGCAGGGGAAATGGGGAACAGACATAATAGTACGAGTTTTGTGCGGTAAAAACCGATTTTCCCTGAAGACCTCACAAATATACACCCATATATATGCATATATATGTATTATGTATATATGCATATATATAGGTATCTATGTAGTACGTAGTACATGACATGAGGCGCCAAGTGACGTGAGGTGCGTTTCGGGCGTCACACCGATCCGGAGGGAAAAAAAAAGGACCAAAAAGGAGGAAAAAAAAAAACAAAAGGTTGAAGGGACGGTCGCGGCGCGTTAACGCGATGCTGCGGCGCTCGTGTAATATGCATGCACATATACAGGTTTAATATATATCTACGTAGGCGTGAGGGCGTCGCGAGTCACGTACACCAACATCTATGTATAGTATATGTCTATCGCGACGCCCACTCTCACATATCTACATGCCTAGGTACGCACATATATATACCATATACATATACATACAAATATCTATGTATATACTTATACAATTCTCTACGTATGTGTTTATATATATATATATATATATATATATATATATATATATATTTACGTAGAGAGAAGTGTGTATATATATACATACAGATGTACATATATATGGGATGACTGGGAGGCTCGGCTGCTGGTGGCGGTAACGCGATAAACGGATTAACGGCCGCCGGGCTGTCACGCCACCCTTCCGCCCTTCCGCCGTTCCACCACGACCGTACCGACTCCCATTTCCCTCCAACTCGCCGCCCGCTTGCCAAGCTGACGCGACGCCCGCATCAAAGCGACTTTCCCTCTACTCCGAGCCGCCCTCAATTTTGTCTCTTTTTCTTTTTCTCTTTTTTCTCTCTTGTTTTCTTGTTGTTGGTGTTTTGCTTCTTCACCACGAGACCGCGAGGACCTTGCTATATGGTAATACACTCCTTCCAACGAATAGCTGCGCGTTCACTCTATACTTCGAGGTATGCAGCAGGAATCTACAGCTTATGGTGAACCGGGGTGTTTTGTTCCCGCATTGGGTCATAGAGTGAGCTTATCATCCCTGCGCTCGTCGAAGCCGCTGCGTTATCCCTTTTTTTTGGGATTAAGGCCGTCCGTTGTACAGGTGCATCTATAGTATGGAAAATGCTAGAGGGAGGTGAAAAGTTTAGAGACCGTACCTATAGCTGCATTTGAGGAAGGAATAAGTTTTTCTAAAAATATTGTAGGGATGATACCGCATCATTTGTTTTTGGAATTATATGGTTGTCTGCTGCGACGGTAATAAGAGATACGACGGAAAGAGAGAGAGAGAGAGAAATATTTAACTCACGGCTATCAACCCGTGGGTAAATCGTAAAACGAGGTATCGATAATAAATAAAGATGAGGATGAGGGCGATAAAATGCAGCCGAAGACGCCATCTTATACCCTAACCTAACCAAAGTTACAACTCGGTTAGATATGGTTTATCATTCTATCGCAATTATATCATTCTACACGAATTCTCATTCTATGTGAGTCAGGTATAAACGGAATTGTAAACACTTACCTTATCTGTCTTGCTCTAATTAACTTATACCTACCTACTGGACGAGATACTGCGGTCGGGGGTTAAATGACCGAACCGTATAACTGTCCTATGCAGTTCCCATCACGTAAGTAAACAGGTCTCCTTTTAACAGATAAATATATGTATATACTATATACTATATAGATGGGGGTGAAAATTTCTTCTAGGTAGGGAGAGAGGCAAGGAGGGAAGACTGCTGGGGCTATTTACTTGAAACGTTGAACAAATATAATCAATCAACCATATCGTATAGTCTTTCACTCTTTTCTTATTCTTTAATTATTACATATGTACACGTTATACCTACTCTTCCTTTTCCATATTGAGTTGCTGTATGTATGTATGTAACATTCCTCTTCGTTATTATCGTTTTTTTTTTTTTTTTTCTGCGTTCGGAATTCCTGATATATCAGTCGGTGAATTATACACTTGCCCACGTATGTTGGTGCATTATATACCAAGATATATACGCATACTATATAGGGCAGGGAGATACCTACTCACGCAAGGCGCACCCCGCCATACATAACCGTGCAGCCCGGAATCCCCGGAGTTCACCCTCGACGGGATCGTCTGGCTGAGAGTTTAACGAGGGCGTAAACCAGCCTCGCTTTCGCTACGCCAGCCGAGATCTAGATTCTAGAGGGACGCGTCTCCGCCCTTACGTCCGATTCCACTCCCCCTCTCGCTTTCTCTATAAGATTGTTCTACGGGAGGATTCCCTCCCACACATTTACATACACCTCTAGCTAGGTATAATGTACATTGTGCAGGTATACAACGGAGAGCCGAATCCTAGCTGTAAACGCGAGGTCAAAAGGGAAGGTCGTGCACCTAGGAATATGGATTATACTGTCGGAGTTTAGACACTCGCAATCTATCGGTTTTTCGACAGAATTACACTCCAGGTTGGTGTGTACATCATAGGATGCGTAACAAACGTCATCTGCATCATTTCTTCAAATTTGAAATCCAAAATGGCAGATCGAATCTAAATATTTGAATTATTCAAATATTCAGGATATTATAGTTGCGTAAGTGTTTTAGATTTGAAATTTCAGACTTCAGATTTGGATAATCAGCGACCCAAAAGAAACCCGAACAGTTTCGTATTACTTGTTCCGGTCAAGTTACATGAACATCACGAACACGTTACACGATGTTATAAGGTCTTGCGTGTTAATCAAACGGAAAACCGCATCGTCGATTGAGGAACCACTTAGACTTTAACGACAGAGCTGCCCTTCCGGGAGGTTGATTGTTCAGGTCATTCTAGAAATTTTTCAGGCGCGAGTTAGAAAAAAAATTTCGATTTGTTACGGCACACCCTGGCATGTAATCAGTACGAAATTTCACGGTATTCTTATACGATATAGGAATTAGCCACACTTGTTAAAATACGCTTATTATCACGCGTACTGTGTTTTTTATTCATGCGAATATAATACGCGTATACGGATAATATAAGTATAATTTCCACTTGTTAAATCGGCGTGTGTATATATCCATATGTATGTATACTATGCATGTATATGTATAATATGTATAACAATACCTGCCCATTACGGGCGCGCCCTTATAACTCGTCGACGATTAGCCGCAGGGACGATATTTCGGAAGGACTCGCGCCCTTGCTATATGCTGAACGTCAATGGGTTTGGGTCGGCGATTTCTAAAGCCCCTTGTCCCCGCCTAGACCTCACCCTCAGCAACCGCGTTTCTTGTTTGGCGACGCATCGATCGCGGATCTCTTGGCGTCGCCGCACCCCAAGTCGCTGTCGGTGACGACAGCGAAGCGCTCGACGGACGCACTTTGGCACGTCTGATATATACTAGATACCTACCTCGGTTCTATGTATGTATATATAATATATATATATATATATATATATATCTACGTATATTATATGTATATGTATATGTCCGTAAGTATACACATACATAAGATCGACTACCTTTCCGTACCTACATCTCTGCAGCAGGTCGAAGTTATAGAGGCGTCAAAAACCAGCTCCGATCGATCTCTTGCGGCGCAACGACGACAACGACAACGTCGACGTCGACGACGTCGACGACAACGACGAGGAATCCCCGGGTGACGCTGACACTGGGACCCGCGCCACACGCATTATACAAATTCGTGCCTGTACCGGCATTAATCAACATCTCTAACACCACACGCGCCGATCCCTTATCCACTCAAGCCGCAATGTCTACTACGCCGGAAGGTTACAGTGACGGATGATTTGCTAGTTATTAGAATTATCCTAGGAATCTATTATACTTAGGTAAATACGGAGTGGATCGACTCAATACTTGTTTGTACGATATCACTTCGCAAAATTTTTCAAGTTGAACATAGTACTGCCAATAGTAAAACGCTATTCCAATTCCCACAGCAAATTTCCCTGGAATAATGACAACAATTATCGAGCTATGACGCAGTGACATTTCTCACAGTTAAAAAATCTCAGTGTCTTGTCTCAAAAAGTACCAACCAAACAAATTTCATCCGAATCTTGCAAACGGTCGCCGAGATATTGATACTGTTTTGAAAACAAATCTTCCCTCATCTTCCTAAGCCCCTTGACCGATTTTTCTCAAATTCAACTTTCGCTTTTTTAAACTGAACATATTTTTGTACAAATTTCCGTAAAATTCGGTTCACTCGTTGTGAAGTTATTCGATGTGTTATGAATTATCTTTCAATACCACAGATTTGATGTTAGAATCTCGATAATTCCATCCACCAATAAGTGACTGAAAGATTGTATATTCAAATATACCTTTATAATTCAATAAATAAGGGATCCTAAATATAGGTATAATATATTAAATATATACAGTCACGCATCATTGTAATTTCATAGTTCTCTGATGATTCATTTTATATTGTATAAAGCAAGTAGGTATACCTACCTAGAGCCTAGTGTGACGATCGGGGATAATTAATTCACTTCTTTGGCTTCGATTCCCTTACCTACCCATACGTACTGTAAAAAGAATAAAAAGATTCATACTTCAATGTCGACTTGCTCCAGGCTTAAGGAGCTGTGCAACTATATGTAGGTATACCTACCTATATAAGTAACCATCACGAGTACCTACCTATGATTCTTACTTGTCCATAAACACGTGTGTGTGTTTGTGTGTGTGTATTTGTGTGGACACGACTTCGAGCCAAGAGTATACACCGTTCTCTTTCTTTCCTTCTATTTACGGCACTCGACGCTCGCGGTGTTCTCGGGTGGTTTGCCGTCGGTGCAGGCGGCACGTGTCGAGGAAAAGAAGGAGCAGTACGGTACGGTGCGGTGCGGTGTGGTGCGGTGTGGTGTGGTGCGGTGCGGTGCGGTGGTTCGAAAGCATAGATAGAGCGGAAGGGAAGGGGGGAGGGTGGGACGTTCACGCTCGTGCCGTAGCGTAAAAGGCGGGCGAGAGTCGAACTGACTTTATCTTCTAGCTAACGCTATTCTCGCGCAAAAAGAAGAAAAAAAAACAAGAACTGAAAAATGAACAAAACAATGTAGTTATACTATACATATACTACCTATATCTATACTTATGTTATATACAGGTAAATCTACGTGCCAATATACATACTACGACTTCTAATCACTTCAAACTATACTCGAATATCTTTCGACTACTTGTATACCTATACTATCACTGAATTCTTTCACGTTACTACTACGAAAACAACAACAATTTTGTCAACCGATTTTGAACAACGGTTTTCCGATCATGAAACACGAATCATTACTCGATTTTAAATCCTGCGATAATATTCACTGCACAAGTTTCATTGTCAGTATATTGTGTAGGTTACATAGACACATAGTATATGTTGGGTAAAATGGTTTAAGTATTCGGGGCTGGTTTGACGTTTCGAATTTTAAAACTCCTAAACGGTAAAAATTCCAAATTTGAATATTACCGACTCACGGTTTTTAGAACGGATATTTGCCCGATAGTCTACACAGCCGAATCTATATGAAAGCTTTGAAACGAAAAGCACCGAAAGGTTCAAAATTTGGAAAACAAAGATCCGCATGTATTCACTCACTGTTTAATAACTCGGGCTGCAGTATTGATCGTATCGAATCCAATGAGTGGTCAAATTTATCGTCTTATGGGGCAGACACACTTGAGCATATTTGCGAGCCACGCACATTTTGTTTCCTTTCTTCCTTCTGGGAGCGAGAAGGAAAAAGAAGGTTCGTGCGCGCAAATATGGTCAAATATGCTCAAGTGTGAACCAATAGCTTATAGATTTACTTTTTAGAAAAAAAATGTTTCAAACTTCTATCAATTATTTATGTCACCGAAGTATAATCGATTGAAGTATACGAAATGGGTTTCCGTAAAGAGGGTCTCGTTTAGAATGAACTATTTTTGTCTTCACATCCTGAGAAAGAGACCGAAATTTTCAGGCTTTCCAGGGTCTGGACTTTCGGAGTTTCGAGCTCTCTGCATTCATATACCTAACGGCATTTCAATGTTTCAAACTTCAACACTTCTGAAAATTCGAAATCGTCAAACGAATTCGGAATCTGGACCATTCGGAACTTTTAAAATCCGGAACTCGTTTTGAATCGTCACATAATTAGTATAATAGGTATAGTATATATTCCTATACCTATATAAGTTGTATAGGTCGAATTTGAAAAAAATGAGTCGTATATACACAGAAAACAATGCTATCTTGAGCCCAGCAATTTTTTTTGAACAACCGAAAATCTCTCGAGTGAAGTAATAATTCTCTGGAAGCAAGAAAATTGTCTTGGATCAAGAAAGTTTTTATTCGTCTCAGAGAATTTTTACTTCGCTCGGGAGATTTTCGGTTCTTCAAAACAAATTTCTTGGTTCAAGTTAATCTTTTTTACTTTGTATACACTTTATAGTACAATACCAATACCTATATAATATCTGCAGGGTTGCTACGCTTTAAGTGCGTACATACATACAATACATAATATCCATATGTATATCTCTATACCGATTGTGCCATGCGGAAGCGCGCACGTGTGCGGTCGCGTAGGCGGACCGCGCGCGTGTTCAGGACCGATATAGTACGCGGAGTATATACGTATATGTATATTTATGTATGTCTGTGTATGTATAAACCGCGACGGGCGGACTTATCTTATCTTTGGCGGCGAGCCACGGGTTCCTCTTCCAACCACCACTGTTTTCCCCTTTCCCTTCCCCCTCCTTCTCGACGCTTTGGCCGCGAGACTCGCTCGCGTCGCGGTTTATTTCGCTCCCCCGGCGACGATCGCCTATCTATAGGACGATCCGTTCGTTGCCCGCGATTAATAGTGAGTTTGCCGGTGCTGAAAGCGTTCCAGGCGATCCTATGCGCTGTTTAGCTACTCGGGCGAGGCACGAGCCTGCGTGACGGTCGTGTACTGGTACCACAATATATATATATATATATACGTATAATATATACACATATCTATAGGTGTATCAGTGTGTTTGTATCTATATGTATAGACAAGCCATGGAAACAGCAGGACCGATCATACAAGGCTTTTCAACATTCACCCTCGTTCCACCCATATATATACGTTGCAATCTCTGTCATTGCGCCTATTACAGTATCAATCTATACACATATTCGTTACACTTCCACCCCAACGCTTTATGTATGTTATACTATATACATGGAGGTATAAGGTATAGCGATGGATACTTGTTTACATCTATTCTAGATATAGGTATATGCTTTTAGAACATTATACATAAACCCGCTCATATACACATATACCCGATTTTATATGTCACGGTGACACGTGTACCTACTTATACGTTGTATAGGATAATGGTACACGGGACCGAGAGAGGAGAGTAGGTAGAGGAAAACTGTGCCCCAACCCCTCTCGACTTCATCTCTGAACCGTTCAACTTTCAAGCTCATGTGTCAATACATCCTCTGCGCGTCTTCCCTATCGCTGCCTGCATAGCTATCCTCCGTCGTATTTGAATCGCGTTTTAATTAAAGGCGAAAAGTTTTAGTGGTCAATTTTTTTCTTTTTTTACAAGAATTTAAAACCGTATAGGTAGGTAGATGGGTATAACTATATGGGGTTATAAAAACCTATAATTTCTCATTGTAGCAGAAGAACAACCACGGATTATAAAATTTGAGGAAATTTTATTACACAGGTCTTGTGCGTAATGGGCTGATAATTGCTAGAATTCCCCATACAATACAAACGTACACGTGCGGAGCATTAAGGTGTCGCCAGGCCGTGTAATAACCCAACACCGACCGTTGATATACATTACGGTATAGTGGGGCAGGGAATTAGAGAGGTAGAAAGAGAGAGAGAGAGAGAGGAGAGAGAGGGTCGAAATGGTTCTATGTTATGGCGAGGAAGGGGGAGAGGCGCGGCACACGCTCACCCGCGTAGTTCGACGCGTTCGACTCGTTGCGCTAATTGTATTAATTGAAGCGTTCAAGTTGAAATAGCGCTGACGAGCGAGCGTCGTCGTTTCTAACCGTCAAGTGTGCAGTCGAAGCGCACTTAGCTCTTTCCACCGCTCGCCGACACCTTATACATTATAAATACATGTCGTGTACACATATAATATATGTATAGGCATAGGCATAGCGTGTTGCGAGAGAAGGCCATCATCATCACATAACCTAGTAGGAGTCAGCCAGTGGCCGGTAGCTTTGCCTGTCTCGCCGCGGGCACGAAGAAGCTGGTTTAATATTCCTAGTATAGGTATAAGTGTTGGAGCAACCGACGCGCTACGTTACGTGCGAAACTCAACATCACACCGGATTGTTTTTTGAACTTACAATAACATCCTTGTAGCTCCGCGCAAAGTTTAGGACTGAAAATAAAACCGGATAAATCAACCTCAACCCATTTCTTATTTTCCTTCCTGCGCTCAAAGGAAGCGACAATGTGTTGTAGTTTAGTAATTGTTAACCAACGATAAGTATGTAAAGGGATTCAGAGTCTGCCGGAACACGAAGTATTCAAATTTCGTGTGTATTGGTCTAGCAGGAGCCTTCGTCGCGAATAAAACGACATAAGACTTGTTTGCGTGTTTGGTGTTATATTATAGTTGTTAGTCGACTTGACGGTCACGGCGCGAGTAATCGAGACCGAAATCAAGTGGAATAAAATCAAGAAGAGAAAACTCTTGAAGTCTTGGGTGGGCGGTAAAGGAGTAAAGCGGCATGTCTCGGTTGGCCAGGCAAGTCGCAACTCGTCGATCGGCGAAGTTAGCTCGTGGGCAATCTTCTACCGCACGGGTATAAAATTAACCTGATCAAGTGCGGAGTCGATGGAACCCTACCTACCTACAGTCTCGCAAGTAGTCGGCGGCGAGGCCGCAGCTCGACAGTAACTCCATTAAAATCGCACCTATATATTTTCTGTGCAGCGTGCAGGACGTCGCGTCGCATCGTCGTGGTCGCCTTGGCTCACGATCAGAAGTAGAGAAGTAGGTACGAGCCCAGCAATGACGCGGCGGGAGGCAGAAGGCAGAAGGCAGAAAGCCGGAGGCAGCAAAGGGGCAAGAGGTGGCAGCGACGGGGATGGGGGAGCGTTAATGAGCCTCGTCTCTTCTCGCAGTTGGTGTACACTCTCGGCACTTCTACATCACCGACCCTCACCGCGATATTATATAGGTGTGCCTCGCTCTATACACACAACTACTAATCAATGTATATGTATATTATATATTTAAAGGAATGTGTGTGTGTTTACGCGCGACCGTCCTTGCCTACGCGGCGGTCTCTGATCGCGTGCACTAGCCAGTGTGCGTGTGTAAATAGATCTACGTGCTTGCTACTCACTAGGTAGGTATACCTATATAATCTATGTGTATAGAAATAAATACAAAAGAATATACGGCTGTGTTTGAGGCCCTCACACAGTGGAGTTAAGACCTGAGTAGTAGGTAGGTTATAGGTAGGTAGGTAGGTAGGTAGGTAGGTAGATAGGTAGGTAGGTAGGTAGGTAGGTAGGTAGGTACGGCGCATTCCGGCGAGGCGAGGGCGATGAGGATGGTGCGGTATATAGCCGCGACTGCCACACAACGTATACATACCTACGCGGTGCTCCGTAACTCCGCGATTGTAAAACATACCTATATACCCATATGCCTTTGTAGATATGAAAATAATGTGTTTTTGTTTTTTATATACACACATGCATACAATAAATTATTATACTGCGATTAGTGTAGACGATATGAATAAAAACTATACTGTCTCTGGATGCATGTGTGGTGAAATCGCTGCACGGACTGTATTATGCTTTGCATCGATACTGTGATCAGTTCAGTTACCAAAGATAATCGAAACTTTTAGACTTATCAGTATAGGATTCTCCTAACGATGTAGTATCGATACAAAGTCTGTAGAGCTGTAATTAACCACGTGAAGAGTATAGCTACAGATTGAGTTGTAACGACGACGAATTTTTTTTCAGAGTTTATGAAGGGATGAAGTAAAATACTCTCCTTATTTTGATAGCAAGAGAAGGGGGTGAATGTTTCACAGTTTTATAGTTCGATTCCATATAGGTATAATAACAAAAGAAAGGTGCATACATCACGAGCGTATTAAAGTACTATTCGTCAATGACCTTAGCGACCCTGTATACTAGAAACTAAAGAGAGCACACTGTTGAGAGAGGAGCGACACCGACACCGACACCAACGCCGCGGCACGCTTTGCACACTACGTCGGTATAGGTTAATATACGTATATAGTGTTATACCTACTATACCCATACCCAGGCATCTAGTACCACACACGGAAAACATCGTCCGGGGGTTTGCGTGGGTAGCGCACTTGGCGTCGCGCGTGCCAACGAGCGCCTCCCTCTCCGCCCCTCAATCCCCTCGGTCGCTCTTTCCCATTCTACCCCGCTGCTCTCCGACCCTCAACCACCCACACCAGCGTAAGCTGCCGCCCGAGGGCTCAGCGCCTCGGCAAACCAAGCGGCACGGTTTCCCGTCCCTTCCTCCTCCTCCACCTCCTCATCCTCGTCATCCTCCGCAACCCAACGAGTGTCGGCGAGCGCAACGGGCAGGCAGGCAGGCAGCACGGAGAGACAGAGAGGGAAAAGCGAGACGTGACTTGGTCGCACACCGCGCTTGGGCTACGGCGACGCACGTCGAGGGTTCGCGTGAGCGTGGACGAGGACGCGCGGGCGTGATCGTGAGCGTGAGCGTGTGCGAGCGTGAACGCGCGCACCCACTCGTTCGGAAGAGGAGCCGCCGTGGACGTCGCCGGGGTTACAGGGGGGAGCGGTCGGGATCTGCTTTCAGTCAGTCCGCTATTGCCGCCCGTAGAGCGCGCACGTCGGACCTGGTTGCCCGCAGTATCCGTGGCTAAGCGGCTCGGTTATAACAATATTTGATATATTTCGTTTGCGGATTAGTGCAAGACTATTGTTGTTAATAAACTCAATATTTTTCGTGCTGCAAAAAACAGACGAAAAATTCTCCCGTCTTTTCCTTCGCGCAATCAAAATTGTTGCCGAGCAAAGAATAGAACAAATACGGAGGAGGTGAAAATTAAAAACAACAACAACAAAAGAGATAACGACTAAGGCCTCGCTCAGAGGATCATCGTGGCTGTATCTAAGCCCGATAAATCTAATTTATTTCGGCTCTAAGCCCAATAAACTTTCCGCGGATTAGATACATCGCAAACCAATAACCACCCCACACTTCAATCAACTATACAATCCCGACGGCAAGTGGTGGCGGCCGCCGCGGGACACTGAAACGTGGTAACCACGTGGCGCCGTAACACGCCGTGCAAGACTATAACTTAATACGAATCTTTCTCGCATTTCTCGGCAGTTTTTAGAGCTAAATAAACAAAGTGTTACATTCGAGAGAAAAAGAGGACTTGTACGATAACATAGTGCAGCGATTTTCACTCTCTCCACGCTCAGTGATCTTGCAGTTGCAGTGATCTCGAATGAAGATATAAATAATTGTATGGTCAAAGTTAGCGATCTTAGATGATAACGATCTGTGAATAGAGAGGTGAGCCAGTGAATGATCTGTGCAAGGTTTTTGAGGAGAAGCGGTGCGAATTATATAGCCGTTTAAATACGAAGCGTGGGAGACGTCGAGGGACGCGAATAAAACAGACTCGACAGACGAGACGAACTGCTGCGATGCTGATGGGCTTAGTGGTCCCAGCGCTCAGGGTGAAGCGATTGTCTTTCTCGGGGGCCGTAACGGCCTGCTAAGATGACTGCGCGTCTTCACTCGCTGAGGCACCAGGAGAAGAAATCCACCGGAACAAGTCAACGTCATCATCAACAGCAGCAACAGAACGCCATTCAACAACGGGGCGCGAGTCCAGCGCCTAGCCCGAGCCCCAGCCCAAGCCCAAAGCACTCGGACGGACGAAGAGTGAGTTGCTTTTTGTTATTATATCTTCGTTTTCAGCAGCCGCAAACATGACATTTGAAAATAACAGTCTTCAATGTGCCGCATAAACGAAAATCGAAAAAAATAACGATGTTCGTAGGTCAGCGCGTTGTGCGTAAAGAATTCCAAGAGCCGACCCATCAGTGGGTACCCACCCTGTGGTCATCTCGAACGAGGGTTGACTGGCACGTGACCGCGTGTGCTTTAAACCGCGTCGTATGCGTATTATACCGATGGGGTTGGATGATCTCAAAGCCGCGGAGACATCCCGCTGAAACTCTTCTGCGAAGGAGGGATGTAATCAGAGATTTATGAGAGTAGTATATGTACATATACAGTCAAAGGACTAGATTGTTAGCTCTATAGACACAATCAGATCTGTATCTCACATGCGGGATAAAACACGCGCGATAATTCTCTATAGGCTTATTGTTTTTGCCAACCATATAGTCTTCATTTTATGCAAATAACAAATATGTAGTGTACGTATAATATGTAGTAGGTCCATGTATACGTAAATTACACTTACATTGGTTTAAAGGTCTCCTGTTATTTATGCCTGGGCACCTTTTCCCAATTCCAATTCAAATCGTTATTGTATGTACATATACGACCCTCTTGATCACTGCGGTGATAATTTTCCACCGTGAAATAGTGACTAGCTGGCTAACCGCGAACCCATTATGCTAAAGAGGAACCTGCCTGCACCGCCTACCGCACCCCTCACACGTATGCAACACTATACAATCTTGTGTAGGTATACAGTACCTACAAACCTCTTCCGCGTGCAGGAGCATTAAAAGAACCTGTGCCCGGGCACGGGCACGGGTCTGCCCTCTGCAGCAGAGAATCAGCGTCGGTGGTCACCGTACGTACGTATCGAGCCTTATGCTTGTGAAGCGAGCGGGGAGTCGCCAACCGGTCGGTTCTGTCCCGCGTAGCTGTAGGTAGGTATACAAGCGCGTAAAGATATACCAGCAGACTTTGATTGCCTTAGAAGGCCGCGTTAAGCCTTCTCTACTCGGTTTACCATGTGTGTATCGTACCCACAATGTACAGATATAGTATATCGCACGGACAGTTGTTGCCTTGCCTGCGCCGTATCCGTCCAGACCAGGAACGAACTACTAAGAAATATACGTGCCTACGCCGCGCAGTTTGCGTTATGTATAGCGAGTTACGCATACATACTGCAGTAGCTGGATAAGAATAAGTCCGCCTTTACACGGACGACGAAGAGTTAATGTTACTGCAGGATGCGAAGATATGGGTATGGGTATACACACCTATATACAATCAGGGCCGAATTTAGTATTGTCGGGGCCCCTAGGCAAAATTTTGGTGGGGGCCCACTCGGGCGCGCCGATATTCTAAAATTCAATCAAAATGCTATGGTGCATTGACCGTCATCATAAATTTGAACTGAAGCATATTTTACCAGAAGTTCGCTAAAATATTTCGGGACTGGGGTAAAAATAAAGTAATGCAATATTTCAAAATTTGAAATGAATAGTTTTCAATATTATCAACTAATGGTTGTAGAGAAAAATGTTTTAGATGGAATTTGTTGGGTTTTGAGGCGCAAATTTGATAATAATATGAGTTTTGAAGTTTTATAGGGTTCTATGGGATTTTTATAAGAAAACTTCAGTTTTTCGAATAGAAACCTCTATTTTTCAGTGCAGATTCATAATCTACAGCAAAAAAATACAATACTTTCATGGAAGGCTTTTTTTCTACAAGTTCAATTTCTAATCATTTTTTTGGAAAAAAAAATTTCTAACAAAAATATAAGGTAAAAGAATAGTACATTGTACAACAAGGGGGGGAAATTGGTAATTTCCAGCGAGTGCAACGTCATCACCTGATCTAGAACTGACCCTCCCTCCCGTGTTGCGCACCGTTTTTTTTGCAACAAGTGCATGTATAGCGCTTTCTTTCGAGCATGTGTCTTGTGCATTCACACACAAAATTACATCAATTAAAAAAAGGATAGTATCCGATAATTAATGGAGAATAGTAATTTATGTACCGTCAAAAACGAGATTTGAAACCAACGTGCAAAGTAACGGTTGCGAGGGGGGGGGGGGGGTCCAAGGGCGAAGCCCTGGTAGGGGGTTCGGTGGGCGAAGCACCCTGACTACAAAAAAAAATTTGTTCTTCATAGAAAATTTTGCATCAAAAAATGCATATTTACAAACAAATATGAAACTCAATTTTTCTCATTTCTTTTACGTATACATACGAATCAAAATGAATTTTTTTTTTTGCATTCCACATTTCCGAATGTTATCAACATATTATTTTATATAACATATCAGATTGTAATAAATAATTATGTTCAATAATTATTGCATGTGTTTATTTTTTAAATCCATTTTTAATTGACTTTTTGTACGTAAATGCACAGAAAAAATGCTCGAGAAAGGGCCTTTACAAGCATTTGTTGAACAAAATGCTAGAAAATCTGAATTTTTCAAACGTTTGCCTTCTTCAAATATTTTTAAGGAGTAAATAGACTCATTCCCTTCCTAGGAAGGAAATAGACTCATTCCCTCCCTAGGGAGGAAATAGAGTACACCGTAGAAATGAGCAATTTCCCATCCACTTCACATGCGAAAAAAGGGCCTATTTCATGCACGTTTTGAAATAAATAGTTGCATGGGAATATGCATTCAAAGTAGCGGAAATATTAAAATTGAAAATTATGGAAGGTGGATATATTTTCTATGATTTCTTATCACGATAACTGAATTACAAATAATGCTCTCAGACCTCAACCCGCTACCCCCTATTGTATCACTTAAGATGGAAAGAAATCTGTTGGTCTTGAAAAAAAAAGTGAGTCACAAATTTTGGTGGAGGCCCCTTGGTGGTGGGGGCCCTGAGGCAGTGCCTTTCTGCCTACATGGGTAATCCGGCCCTGTATACAATATGTATATATATGCGGTTGACAAAATCCTGCAGTCTTTTTCACGTTTCTTACTCGGTTTACGCTTATCGTCGTTACTTTTGCCGTTTCACATAACCACCGCGTGATCCCGTCTGCCCGACTGCCTCCCACGAACCACCCGAATTATAACGAGCTCGAGTGGGAGGCGGAAAGGAGCTTACGCGTCGCCAACTGATGCGATGTCTTGTGTTGTTGTTTTTGAGAAAGGGCGGCAGCTCATAGCGCACGTGCGTCGAAAGACGAACCACCGTTTATCTATATGTAGATAATATATCTCCGTCGTACAGTCGAGCGAAAATTTTCTGCTTAGTATCTTGTCGATTCTCGATTTTTGGGACGCAGAGTTCAATCCCCAAGTGCTACGCACACGAATCTTCCGCATATCAGATCGGATGAAAGCCCAGAATAATCATGGATAAGAGTAGATGATGACGAAAATTGACTCTTATACAGACGAAAGAGAATTTCACTTGATCGTGCCACGCGTAAGCGTATATATATCGCATGGCCCTGAGCGGTTATCTTGTTATGGAAGCAAGTTGGGGAAGCCCCCTTTACAGAGACGGAAAGGCTGTCACTGACTGCATACACTTTTTTCTCTTTGGCCGTGAGTCGCGGCGGCCCGTGGGGCGCGAAGCAATTACGTAGCTGCCTTCTCGCGAGTAGGATAGGTATACGACTCGGTTTTGACCAGCGAGACGTAAAACGTGCAGCCGACAGTTTCGCGGTGAATAGATAAAGAGTAAAGGTGTGGTAGGGGTGGGTGTAGCCAGTAAAAGAAAAGTAAATTGGAAAATTTTCTGCTCAGTTCACCTACCGGGCCTTTCTTACTTACCGCGCGGGTATAAAAAAGAAAAACATACTGCGATAAGGATAAGAGCAAGTCCTGACGCGACTAGCGCTATCGCGAGATTGCTATCTTTGGACGGCACGCACCAGCTCGAAACTTTCGGATAATTTCGCGGTTCGAGGGGCTCGCGACGAATTACGATTCTGTCTATGTAGCAGTGGGAACGAACCGCGTATGATCGACGACGAAGAAGCAAAGACATGACGTCAGTGTCACCGTCTCGCCGGCTCGGACCTTAGCTTCGGGACAAGAATTCGTAATTCGGCTGTTTCCTTTCGACAGAAAAAAAGAAGCGCAAGGTCGTCGGCCCGTCGTATAACGATACGTCGCATCGGCGTCAGGACGTCGGGCCTGATCGGCACGCGCGTCGCATATAGCGGGAGGAAACTGTTAGTCTTAGTTAGCTGCTAAGTTCGGTTTATCGAAGCCTGCGGGTAGATTACGAGCTCGCGAACGCCGCGACTCGTCTCGCTGCACTCATTTCTCTTCTGGTTTAACTCGCTCGCGTTCAGCGTCTAGTCGGCACTCTGCCAGCGCCCCGGGGCTACGCGGACCTCGCCGTTGCTTGACAGTAGCTGGTACGGGGATAAGAAAAAGGCGGACAGTCGCGTCGGCCGTCGCCGCGTACTCATATGCTACGCGACTGTATGCAGTACGTTACATACCACGTACCTCTCGACTCTCGTATATATCTAGACGTATGTGTGAAACGGACCGCCAGGCTCGCCTCAAGGCAGGCAGAACTACGATAGCGATGGGCTTCTTTCCGTTTTAGATCTCGAGAATTACTACGCGCGTTACAATTGTAGCCTGTTACTCGAGAGTCTAGTTATACCAACGTTGCGGTATATACTGCGATCGACCGCGCACTATCGCTTTTAACTATAAGTTTAGTTGTACGATAGACATAGTAGATCGATATACATACCTAAAACGAAGTTACAATAACTTTGCATACGATTCAAACCAAGTTATGCATATCGTCGTGATAATGAAATGACGGTTTATATTTTTAGCAATGTCAATTAAGACCGATAACTCATCTCGACGATATTCAAAAACTGGTAAATACAGTCGGGACTCCCAATAAGAGCGCTTCCCCTAATCCGCGACCGAGTAGTACCCCCACTTCCGTGCTTGTTCCGAGCACCGCCGGATTCATTTCCGGGGTTCGCAATAAGAGCGTTCGGTGAAGTTTGATATTTGAATGACTTTTACGCGCTATGAGAACGAGAATCACGGAAAGTCGACTTCGCTCTTATTAAGAGACCCGCTTACGTTCTGAGCGAGCGAGCTTCTCGGTAGAGAGTGGGGGTGCCACATTTATCGGAAGTTCCTTCTCCTACAGCCCCGTAGCGCTCTTATTGGGAGTCCCGACTGTATATAGATGGGATAAAGTTGCAGGATTCTGCGTCACTTAAGTACCCATACTGTTTTTGAAAACCTCGTATCATAGCACCGCAGATCTGCCGAATAAAAATGACCTCTTCCTCATTATAATTATTATCATTTTTTTTGTTCCAGGCAAACAAACCACTGATGGAGAAGCGACGTAGGGCGCGTATAAACCAGTCGCTGGCAGCGCTGAAAGCGCTGATTCTAGACAGCGCTCGTTTGGAAAATACGAAACATAGTAAACTGGAGAAAGCTGATATCCTCGAACTTACCGTCAGGCATCTTCAGAGACAGAGATCCCTCGCTCAGCCCGGTCTCTCCAGGTACAAGGCTGGCTACCAGGACTGTTCGAGAGAGGTACGTTATTTCACCTGTACTTGAAGAATATAGAAGAAAGGATTGAAAGAAAAGAAAAGCCATCGAAGTTTTTGACCCCAAAAAAATAGTTTTTTTTCTTTCTTGTTTTCTTGTTTTCTGGAAAAGGAGTATATCGCGGGGTTTGAAACTTATAAACTAAAGAGGAGAACGCGCGGCCTTGGAGTTCGTGATTAAAATAATAGAATAACAAAAATTGAAAAGAGACAGGAATTAAGAACGAAAACACTTGAAAGAGTTTCTTGAGGTTTGAGAGCCGTCGATATAGTATAATACTTATCGGTACTGGGAGGTAGCGGCTGCGATTCCCCTATATTAGGCTTGTTAAATGTACGATGCGGTACGCACAACGAGAGCCACTCGATTCGGGCGAAATATAAGCGTTACGCGCCCCTACATCCACATCCACACCCACACCCACACCGATACTACCTATATCCATACTCATACCCATACCGCAGCGACGCCGGCCGTCCCGACGTCCGTCGAACCACACGGTAGCACAGAGAGCGCTCGCGCCTCGCGTCTGCGACTCGTCTCGCGAGACGTCTATTTATATCCGGTGGTCTCGTCGTCGTCGTTGTTGTCGCGGCCCCGTAGTCGTTTCTCTCTCACCTCTCGTTTACATATATACTATGTAGTCTCATCGTAGCGTTGTAGATATATACATATTACATGGTATATACCTATACTACCTATATGACATGAAGATTGTGTAGATCTGTGCCACCTACGAAACGACCGCGACACGACTGCAGCAGACAATTTTTTAATCTTCTTCTTTTTTCTTTCTAATTTTCTTTTTCATTTTTTTTTTTCATCTCTTTTGCCATACCTGTAGGATACGGTGTGACTCGTGCAACCTTATCTTTATTAGGCACCTGTAATAATATACCTCGCAGAATCTCAAAAACACGCGAAACCTCCACCTGAAACCCCCGCGACACGGAAAGTCGACTGATATTCAGGATTAACCGCAATACATATTATGGATGAGATACATCGCGTTCGACATTTTCAATTATCGTAGATCATTTATAATTAATCAATGCTTTTAGCGGAAAGCAAGCTTGAAGGAGCGACGATTAAAATTTAAGAAAAACAAGAAAGACTTCGTAAATCGTTAGAATAGTTTTGAACAGGTATTTAAATCGATTATTATTTGCATCAGATAATTTAAATCGTGTCATCCGATCATATCAATTCCATGGTATTTTATAAACCACTGTCACTACGGTTTAGTCGACCATTTTTGCGATTCAGATGAAATTTCTTTGCTCGACACTTCTTGAGGCATCAAGAATACATTTTTTCTGAATATATATAGAACAATTCGTTAATCAAATGTGCGCGAGAGGTAGCGGCTTGAAATTTTACATCGGTGATAAACTGCTCCAACTTTACTTGGTACACGTTTCTTAATTATACGAAGAAAAACACAATTCCGGTTACAACTGCAGATGTGCCTTCCAGCTTCTCGACGCGTAATTAATACCCCTGAATTTTTCTTCTGTCATCAGGTGAGTCGCTATCTCGACGCCCCGGACATAATAACCGGAAACTCAACGCCCCTGGACCCGGCAGTAAAGCAAAGGCTCCTGCGCCACCTGGACAGTTGTGTATCCGAATTAGATTTGGACCTCGGATCACGTCCGGATAGTGGTCTCGGCAGTAGTCCAGGCAGTGTGACGGACAGGGTGCCCGGGGCTTCTAGCCCCGGTCCAATGGACCATCACGTACCGGCGACACCCCACTGCAGTGCAACACTAGCTCCGGGTACAGGGGCCATGATTAAATCCGAGATACCGGAAATCATGGAAACCACCAGGCCAGATAGCAGCACAAACGCTGGCGATGAAAACAATAACAGTAGCCGACCAGCTTCCGCCTTTAGCCAAGTTAATCCAAACGGAATACCACCCGATCAGGCGTCAACGTCACAGCAAAATCCCAACATGCTTTCCGTCGTACAAGTCATACCCTCTCGTCTACCTGACGGACAAGTGGTCTTCCTACTGCCGAGCCATTACGTACAACTCGCTGCAGCCGCGGCTGCAAATGGTATTAGCATCGGGCCGAATCCTCCCACAGCTATTTGGGCTGCAACGAACATGTCGTTGTTGAAAGCTACCGATAAACTCATAGCGAAAAGGCCTCATGACGATTCTCAGGAGTGGGGGGACTCGGTCAAGCCAAGTAAAAGCCCGAGGATTGATGGATCAGATATTCCTGAGCAGTCTGATCAGCTGGAACAACTGCAGCATGAACAACCCCTGGATTTTACTACTTCAAAGAAGCTTGGAGGGGCTCGAGTACCCGCCAATACTACAGCCGTTGAAATTTCGGAAAGGACAGGAGGCGCTGTACAGGATGAAAGTGAGGTCATCATGCACCGTGATATGGAGGCTACTTCGGATGAGAGACCGTCCAGCAATGCTGGTAGCGAGGCTCTGAGACCACCTTCGCCAGCCATAGCACCTCAACAACCCGCGAAAGACGAAGAGGGGATGTGGAGACCGTGGTGAATCGTTGACGGAGTTTAAGAGTAGATGAAGAGGAAGAATAATGATGAAAATGAACAATTTATGGTACAATAAGTGGTGAGAGAGGAGATTGAACATTGTTGAAAAGTGTTGAGGGAAAAAGAAAAAACAAAAAAACAAGGTACAATAAAAGAGTGATCGTGTAAATGAAAAGAAGAGGTGGTAAATAATAATTGATTATGTAAATTAGATATAGAAATAAGAAAGATTCAAGAGTATTTAACCCCGTTTTCCTTTCCTTAATCCCTTGTATATAAAAGAAACAAAAAAAAAAAAAAACTCACTCCTGTTCCAAGTACGAAACAACAATTACTATTATAAATATAGATTTATTTTGATGTTATCTATATGCGATAAGCGGAGACGTGTACGAGTACGAGTACGAGTACGAGTACGAGTACGAGTACGGGTACGATTAAATATATGAGAATTGTAATTATATGATATATATATATATATATTATATATTATATATTATATATTATATAGTATTGCCATAATTATATCTAAGTATACCGCTAATGTCCTTCGGATCTGATCCATATTCAATGTACTTAGTTGCGCGGTCAATAAATCTATTGATCGCAACGTATTTATACGATAAAGTTCTCGATTACTTATACATACCAATATGTACCCTTTTACCTCCCTAGTTTTCGTCCTTGAACTAATTAGTAACCCTTTTTTTTCACACCTCTTAGATTATTATAGCCAAGGCAGAAATAAAATTATTATCAATACAATGGAAGATCTTCATTGCAGTGGCATGAGGAACTTTGCGAAGGTAACGATAATCTGTGGAGTAGATAAGAACTTGCAATTTTGTAAAAAAATCTAAAAATTTTTAGGTAAGAAGCAAGGTTTAAGGTGCTTTCATACGCAATTCTACCAGACCTGCGAACATCGTGAAAAAAGGTGCTATTTAACGGAATATCTCTGACTTGGCACCGAAATCAATGAAACAAAATGCCCCGCGCAAATTCAGGCGCGATTACGAACACGTACGGCCAAAAACATGTCCGTTTTGAGTTGAAATAGAGAAGTTATCCATGTAAAACGCTTTTTCTTGACACATGCACCCAAAGTCCTCCTTTGCGCATCGTCTACGCGCACCCAAAGCAGACTTTTGGCGTACCGGTGTGCAAAACATTTTGCGCACCGCTATGCGGTGCGCAGAGGGATTTTGCACACTGGTACGCTAAAACCGGCTTGGGTGCACGCAGACGGCACCCAAACGAGAACCTTGCGTTGCATGTATCGAGAAAAATAGTGTTCGATACGCGAGGCCAGAATCGCAGTGCGCAAAACGCTCGTTTGGCCTCTTGTATCGAAATATACTAATTTTTGACACTTGGCGATTTTCTATCGCTGGAATGATGGCGAGTTAGTTGTGTTTAGAGGGTTTTTGAGGTGTCGGCGACCCTTCCGAGATGGCGTCCAACGAATTTCTAGCGAAATAACTTATTATCAACAAACGAATCAAACCTAACCTAACGAAGGTGAATATAAATGACGTGATGTATACCACCACTGCATTTCGTTGATGCACTTATCAAACGTTACGGCTTAGTTAGTCTTCTGTGTATCCTGACCACAATAACAACGTTCTATGACAATTTTAGAATACACGCATACGTATCACTGACGGCTGATTTTGTCCAATTTATCGCACAGTGATCCCACTCCCAGTCGTAGATTCGTGCGCCACGCCATCTCGGAAGCGTCACCGACACCTCCAAAACCCTCTAAACACAACTAACTCGCCATCATTCCAGCGATAGAAAATCGCCAAGTGTCAAAAATAAGCGTTTTACATGGATAACGTCTCTATTTCAACTCAAAACGGACATGTTTTGGGCCGTAGGGAAGACCGGGGCTAAAAGTTCCGGCGGGGAAGTTGTTCCGATAGCTGTAGCTCCAAGATGCCAAGAGAAATTGATATTTTTTAAGCGTGGCTCGATTCGTCACTCTGGTGACTTATGCCCGGTCTACACGCTGTGTTCAAACGCACTTGAAGATGATCTATTTATCTTCGCATTGGCCATTTCGACTAGGCTCGAACTGGGATTGGATAAATAGACCCACTTCAACACAGCGTGTAGACCGGGCATTATTAATGCGCGCTTAAAAAATATCGATTCGAAACATCGATCCGAAATATCGATCATCGGAACAACTTACCCGCGGAACTTTTAGCCCCGGGCTCCCCTACGTGTTCGTAATCGCACCTGAATTTGCGCGGGGAATTTTGTTTCATTGATTTCGGTGCCCAGGCAGAGATATTCCATTTAATAGCACCTTTTTTCACGATGTTCGCAGGTCTGGTGGAATTGCGTATGGAAGCACCTTAAGGGGAAGTGACACACGATTTTTGCACTCAGAATTTTCCAAACCTAGTTTCTCAGCGAAAACATATCCGATTACTGCGATATTGATGTCAGTGATGGAGAACAAGTGAACGAAGAGCATGACGCTCTTCGATTTCCGAAAAGCGGGCTGTTGGAAAATTGCAAGTGCAAAAATCGTGTTTCATTTCCCCTAAACAGACGTTAGAAGTTTCTTCGCACGATTTCTTTACAGAAAATTAAGCAAAATCGTGTGAGACTCGGTGTGTGCATATATAGAGTAAAACGGTCCTTCTCGCACTGTCTGTGGATAAGCTGCGATTTAATCCCAGCCGTTTACTTCACTCTGTTTCTTTGCTCCTTATTGCCTTTTCCTTCCTTCCTTCCTTCCTTCCTTCCTTCCTTCCTTCCTTCCTTCCTTCCTTCCTTCCTTCCCTTCCTTTCTGCTTTCTGGCTTACTTGCTTCTATCGACGTACCATCCTATTCGGTCCGTTTCATTCATTCATTCGCTTGGTGCATAATATAGAAGTGCACGAAGCGCGCCTCGTTCTGCCTGGAACGATCAGACTGGCTACTTTATTATTAACGAGCGTTCCGACGCCTCCCAGCCTCGTAGCGTCGGAAGACGTAGGGGTAGAATAGATTCAAGTCATCCCATCCCACCCCATTCCACCCCACAGAAACCGCCGGCGAACGTCGCCTGTAGCCCCCATTCCTAACAGAAACCTTCAGCGCGCTTTCCTGCAGTGATCAGTATAGTTGTAAAATATACACTAATTGGCGAGGAGTGATACCTATATACCTATATATCTTTGCCTCAGGTAATGGATTCATTGATCAACTGTCAAACTCACTGATATGAACCTCATGAGCCATTCTGATCGGATTTATGAATATTCAATACCCAATTTTGAACTCTAGATTCAGATGTTGAGTTCAAGGTAATAATGAATTCCTCATACATGAGACAATTTGTTAGAAATTCGTCACTGACTCATCAGACATACGCGTATACCTGTTCTACGGAATTTTGAACTTCCGGTGTATGTACTTCGTTTCAAAGTTTTTTGAAATCGGCTATGCAATCTATGGGCGGGTAATATACCCTTTCTGAAAACTGTGAGTCAGTAATATTGAAATTTGGAATTCTTACGGTTCGCGAGTTTTGGAATTCGGAACTTTATGCCACTTCGTTTTTACCTTTGTAATTCACCCTTTACCGCCTCGCATCCGGATCTCTATCTATACATGTTAATTCTTCGTCCCTCTCTGTTTTTATCTGTCCCTTTCCACCGCGTCGCGGCGAGTACTTTTTCCTCCCTCGACTGCGTGAAAAACCCGCGGGTATACGTAACGAGATTTTAATGCCCGGACGGGCAAGTCCCCACATCGAATAAGTTCGAGGATATACCTCTACCTACCCCGCGCGCACGAGACCGTTGCAGTATGCTAATGCTACGCCTCAATTAGCAACCCGACAAAGGAAGAGCCGTTCGGTGCGGGATTTCTCCTTTAGAAATGGGCGCGTGTTCGATGTGTCTGCGGAACGGTGGCTTCGGTTCTTATGCCTTAACGGGTAGGTATAGGTACTATAAGCAGACTCGTGATTGAAACCGATCGAATTCAGAGATTGAGGGAGATTGAAGAAGAGAGAAAGAGGATGTTAGCTGAGAACCGAGAGGAAGAGGATACCCACTCCGTTCTCGGCACGGTGGCGGTTGACGGACTCGAGCCACGCCCGGAGATTCGGCCCTATCAATTTTCACCGCTCTCTAATTTGCCCAGCTCACGAAA
This sequence comes from Tenthredo livida, assembly GCA_963992785.1. Taxonomy (NCBI): domain Eukaryota; kingdom Metazoa; phylum Arthropoda; class Insecta; order Hymenoptera; family Tenthredinidae; genus Tenthredo; species Tenthredo livida. Next base: position 40,979,716 of record OZ023065.1, read on the forward strand.
TGCCGACAACGAGATTCGGGTCTTCGGTTCGCTCAGCTCCGCGAACCTAGAGAATATCTTTGCGGCTTTGGCGAAAGAGAAATCACCCGTCTTTCGCTGTCGTCAACGCCGCCACTCCCGTTTACCCATCCTGCAGCAGCACCCATCCCTTGCCCTCGAGGCGACGCAGTGGGGGTGAGTAAGAGGTAAGAATGGCACCCCGAGCACGTAACGCCTAATCTCGCGTAACTCTAATCGCGAGCGATTCCCAGGGGGAATTGGGAGCTGCGGGAGCTAGAAGCCGGGAGGAGCCGGGACAACGCAACCGATGCCGCGGGGGAACTTGTAAATTCGACGATGCCTTTCCGCGGCCAAGATAAGGCGAAAGGTATAAGGTACAGGTATATAAGATTCGAATATACCTCGGGCGAAACCCACCGCCTGGATTAGGAACTTGACGAAAAATCAAACCGGAAACGCGATAGAAACAATACCCGTTAAAAAAACGTCGAATTGGCGCGGTTATTATTGGCGCTCTTCATTCGGAACGGTTATCTCAATTAGACCAAACTGGTTGTCTTATCTTTCCAAAGAAATGCTCAAGTGTTGTCGTAATTTCTTTTAAGCGTGTGATGAGTGGTGTCTCAAGAGCTGGTCTACTTAGTCACCGAATAAAATAATGTACGAAATTTTGTGACGATATCTCACGTTGTACAGAGAACATCGTTTCGGCTTTGAGAATATAAATAACAGCTAATTAAGACGCGAAACTTGTAACGTAGTGGTACTGAGAAGATACATAAAAATTACTGACTTATTTCCGTACTGGAGAATCCGGTGCGGAATTCAGGTCACAACTTCTCGGACATTACTCTGAGACTTCGATGACATATATCTGAGATATAGAAATTGGTACTTCAAAATTTGGAATATCTTTGAATACGTGTCGTTGAAAGTTTTCGTTACAGGAAACTTTTTATGCAAAATCCAATAAATACGATAACTTATGATCTTTCTCGAACATAGTCCAGTTTACTGAAAAAAATAATACGACTGATGCCAATCATTTGTGGGTATCTGTAGTACTTTTCTTAAAGTTTCCTCGTCGAGAAGGGTGAATGTTTTGGTGACAGTAACTAAAAATCCATGAGCTGTCTCAGCCCTCGTCATCTCGTCATTGAATTTCAAATTCCAAGTTTCTATAGAATCGATAAGGAACGAAGGACCGGTGTTACCAAACATCCCATTTCCCTATATAATCTAAACACATTATATTCAACCAATTTAGAAACCGGAAATGGCCCCGGAAGTGTATGTCCAAAAGGTAGTTTTCGTGTGTCACGGAGCTCCACCTACGAGGCCGAAATATCTAGTTAAATCAATTAGCTTATAGCTACCAAAGTTGCCGCCACCGCGTTCCGGGTCCCTCGATCTTCGTTCATCCGCAAGTTTCCATCCTCAACCGTCTCGTCCCTATCCTCATTTCTCCCTCCAGTAAACTCCTCCGCACCTTAATCGGGACAAATTGGCCTCCCGCGGGTGGAGGAAGGCGCAGCAAACTCGCAGAGATGCTGCAGAGGGACAGGGAGCCGAGGGACCTGCAAGCGGGAACTGAGCGGGAACCAAGGAAACCGAGAACACACCCCAGAGCGCCCTGTGATCTGGAACGGTAATCGGGTGCCGACCGACCCGATGCAGGCGGCAAACCCTTCTCGCAGCAGGTGCACGATCTCGGAGTTTCTCGGACGGGGAATTAACCGGGGAACCAGGGGGCCTAAATGCCCCGGGGTGCCGTAGCGGTCGGCTAAATAGATTCTCGTTATCGCGAACGAAACGCGTTCAAGGCGTTGAAGACTCGGTTCTTCACGGTGTTCAATATAACTAGATAATATACGGAAGCATTGGTATAGGTATACGAGCTGGTACCTGCAGCTCGATAGCTTTTTAATTCCGGTAATAATCTTTCAAATTATAAACTGAAGAAGGTAGAGGAAGAACTCAAGGCTTCGCTGCAGCTTCTACATAGCTATGCCCAACTATAATACGTATATATGTATACACCACCTCTATCTGGGTAGGTGGATAGAAATTGGAAAACTTCTCGCGAACCTGTTGCAAAAATAATTTGCAGCTGCCCATCAATCATACAGATCCACGAGCGGTGAGTAGAGATTAGACGTGATCGCTGGCTCGCGAAAACCTGAGGTAAAGTGTATTATAACACCTCGCACCTTATATACCTACCCAAGGGTTGCGAGCCACGCAAACTTCCGATTTGGGTTTAGCTATATAATCTTCGCCGCTCTTTTCGTGCAATGTTCGAATAGATTTTTCGATGTTGAATATTTCGTCGTGTGTATTGGTCAGGGAAAGGTGACCTAAGAACATTCGATTCGCAATTTCGAAATTTATTAGGTGATGAATCGATGCAGTCTGCAGTTCTAACTACTGCGCAATCCCCGTTCACCTTTGTTCTAATAATAAGAGATTTCAGTGTTTTCATGATTTTTTTATCTTGCAGGCAGAATCCAAAGGTTCCTGATAATTCTGACGACGATAGAGTCTATGAAACTGATTTCAGAGCACTGCACGCTGTAGAAAAATTCTGAAGAAACTAAATACTAGCTAAAAAATAGCAAATAATAGGTATCTCAATATAAATTCATGTCTTATGTGTATGATTTCGAAATAGATAACCTGAATATACAAAAATCTACATAGCATATATATACCTACATGCGTATGGGTATTATATACTGCAGAGGCAGGAAAAGCTGGGAAGTGTCGCGGATCTCGATGGACATGCAATATGTACGAAAAAGGTATATCTATATGTATGGAGTTCGTATCCACTTGCATACCTATGCATTTATACACGTATATAGGCTGTATGTATGTATGGGTAAATAGAGGTGTATCTATATATTATACATAGGTATATCTTGTATATATAGCAAGCCGAGGATGTGGCTGACGAGTTCCTCTCCGCCTTCGCATAGCCCACCCAACGACCCTCGTCCGACGTCTCTCGCTATCGCGTTTCTCTTCTCTCCACCTCCGGTGATTACCACCCCTCAAGGTTTCTGCCTCTTTCCCTCATCGTCCTACTCCTCTGCGCCTCGTCGACGTCCCCGACCGACCGGCGGCACTTTATCGCCTCCAACCCCGACCCCAGTCTCCGGACTCCGGACCCGACCCCAACCTCGCACTACCATCTCCACCCCGACGTCTCGACCCCGGTAGCGCTATCTCCATCTCACTCCCACTTATGCGCGAATCAAAAACAACCCTTTTGCGTTTCAGGTTTCGGGTACATCCATCATCTGCTTGAGAGTATACGTATAGATATAGATCTGTACGCGTGTGTCTGTAGATTTTCGAGCTGTGTGTATCCACGCGATAAACCCAACTACCAATGCAGCACGTATACGTATAGGTGTATGTGGTACGTACGCTACTGTAGTGATTGTATGTACAGGGCACGCAGAGGAAGCCCATGCCTGCTTTCCTACCTCCCTAATTACGCGTTAAGGATCGACCGTTTTCAAATTATACGACCCCGCCTCGCACCAATTACCTACCGACCGGAGCAATTTTCCTACCCTGTCAAAGCGATACGCGGTCTAGGTACAGCTTGCAGGGTATTTGATTTAGTTTCGACGCTATGTAGTAGGATGAGTTATCGATTAAATAGGAAACTGGAATCTTATACTGAATCGCTAATCACCGTTGTGAACAGCGCATCTACTTATTCCTGTCCAGAGATTAGGAATTCTTGGGTGCAAATACGACTTTGAAATACTTTATTGTGCTTCAAACTGCCCAGCTCTACACACATCGGGATGATAATGATAACGTGATTAGTTTCTCCATTTCCAAAGCGGTATCCAATGATCAGACTCTCTGTTGTCCTCGACGGTGGACTCGGCGTTGTCGTGATCGCGGAAGATCTTGTTGCCTAAGATCTAGAGTTCAGACCAGTCTCGTCGTTCCCCGATCCTCCTGCAGCCCCCAGAAGTATGTCTCTTCGATACCCAATCCACTTCGAAGGCCAGACGACCGTCTTCGGCTCGTGTTTCCCGGTCGAACCGAACAAAAGCAAGGGCATCTCGCGTTTCGCCTGTCTCCCCGACTCGCACTGATCATCCTCGTTTCTTGGAGCCCTTCGACTTCGCTCGTGCGGAAAAAGGACCGAGTGAATTCCGTCCTTCGATAGGTCGATTACAGGTTTAAATTCCGCTCTCGATTCCTGGAGTTGCGGCGGTACATCGGTGACGATTTCGACGGTTGAACCGTCGACGTATTCGACCTGATCGTACGCGATATCGTATTCAAAATCTCCGTCCTCATTTGCTGCCTCCACGCTTTCGTAGATATGATCGAAATCGTCTTCGTCGATCATGGAACCGCGGGCTCGTGGTGAACTGTCTTCGTACTTGGTCTCGTTGATCTCTTGGATACGAATCGTCGAGTTCTCGTCGTTAGTTATCGAGTAGGGTGCTGCGTATTGGTCTAAAGCCTTCTGAGCGTCCTGAGAGTTTATGGAAATTGCTTTCGCAGTTGATTCCGCGGTCTTCGAGAGGTCAGTGTGTCTGAAAAGCAGACGTCTCGCGATCGGTTCAGGTGAGTTGCGGAACTCGCCGGTTCCATTCGCAAACAAAGGTCTGGCAATTCCCTCGTGTTCATCGTTTCCTACGATTATCGCTCCAGGCCACATATTTCCAGTTATATCGTGTTCCAGTCCCTTACTCACGGCTGCAGTTTCTCGCTCGAATAGCTTTCCAGCTCGCCTAGTTTCTACGGACGATTCCGCACGGATCTTTCGCAGCGTGTCATGAGTCGGTAAGATTCCGGTGACGCGTTCCATCGACCGTTTTCTTCGTCCTCCGTTTCTCTGGAGGCCCAACTTCCCTAGCCCCGACTTCATCCTCGGAAATGATCGCCACTCTTCTTCATTTTCATTCCTTTTTTCATCTAAAACGTACGTCTTCCCAGATGGTATACCGCTCGATGAGGTGATCTTTGCGGTAGAAACCCATCCTTGTGGAAAGATATCTTCGAGGGGCGACGAGTCCCGTTTCTCAACATCCCGACGGATCGTCACCTTCTGTGCTAAGGTTGTAGGCACTGGTATTTGGGTCTCCTGAAGGGTTTGATTGGACTGAGTGTCCGGTGGTATAGTTTCATCCACATTTGTGCGTCTCTCAAGTCCTGAAGAGTTGCTTGAAGGAGGATTCGTCGTTAAAACTGAACGTTGGACAGTTCTATGGGCCGTAGGATCGCGAATGGCACCAGCGATCTGTTGACCCCATGAAGAACCACGACTACCGTGATCTTTGCAAGATGATGTGGCCTGCATTCGCCCTGGTCCCCGATGCCCGCTAGTTGAAGGGCGCCTAGGGGCGCCATTACCAATTACAGTTCTGAAGAAATTTTGATTCAGGTGTTCGTTCCTTCCACGAGGAGCAGTTTGCCGTGCTGAAAAAATTCCAGGGCGTTCGACTGGGGTTCTCATATCGTGATAACCGTCTCTCCGCGGTATATTACCGCCTAATTTCCGTCTGTTTTCTGGAATTCTAACCGGGTCGATTCCTGAGGCAACAGCGAGGTGCTCGTCAGTCTCTGGACCCCATTGTCCGTAATGAATTCCAGAGACTTGTGGTACGAGACAGTCTCTAGTCATTGATAATACTCCGAAGTTACACCACTTGGCCAATTCCTCTAGAACTCTTTCGAAAACACCGATCCTGATCTCGACCAGCATCAGCCGATCGCTCAACGTCATCAGCGTTTCGTTCCAGAGTGCGTTCACGACCCGGGGAATATCTGTGGGTCTAGGTTTCGCGGTTTCCTTTGTTAAATCGTTTTGTCTCGGCGTTTTAGTCGGTCCCAGGGGTGTTTGAACCACAGGCGGAACTCCATTCGGTTCATCCGAAAGAGGGGACAGCTTCCTTGCGTCCTGAGCATGTCCCCTGTTGACTAATTGTAAGTTTCGACGATCCTCGTCGTCGATCTCTTCCTCCTCTTCATCTTCCTCGAGGTCTATAAGGGTCTGCACTTTCCGGGGTCGATTTGTTATGTGAACCCGGACTGTCGACTCGTCCTCTTGGCTTGACGCCCCGGCAGGCATCTCGTTCGCATTTTTATTCAAGACATTAGTGTTCTGATCGTAGCCTCGAGCCGTGTCGACATATTCACGGTGCGCACTAGCACTGCGGATTAAATCCTGTATATTTTCTGGAGCTTCATATCCCACTACGTCTCCCTCTATTCTCTCGAGCTCGCGCCTCTCTCTGGGACTAAGAGACATGAGGTTATGCAGATTCGAAGAACTCGCCGTTTGCTGGGAGTCTGCGATAGAAGGTTTCACAACTTTGTCGTCGTCTCGATGACCCAAGCGAAGTCCACCATCAGGGAAGGATGATGAGCCCACAAAACCATCCAGCAAGGAATCTACCGTCCGTTCGTCGAGTAGAGCATCTTGGTGTAACCTATCGACTACGTTCAGCAGAACTTTCAATTCCGAGAGAAGCTCTCCGGTATAGACAAGCTGAAACCGACTACCGTTCAAAGTCGTCGTTGCAACTCGACCTAGTAGGTCGTCAGACGGATAAAAGGAAATCGTCATCGTCTCTTCGCTTTCCGCGTAACAGGGTTGTGGCTTCTTCCTTGATTCCGTCAACGACACAGCTGAAGATGGTATCAGAGTGGTCGGGGTTGAAGAAACGATTTTTGGGAGATCTGGATCATCGTGATTGACGAGTATTGGTTTCCATAACGGAGCCGTGATCCGTTGATAGAGTTCTGCAGTTGGTAACGTGACCTCCGCGTCGAGCGGGGTCATATCCTGTCCAAAAGCGTTCAATGCGAGGTGATCGCCGTCCGACTCCGCAAATCCCGTGTCAGTTCTCAACCACGGAGACGTCGCTGGCTTAACATTGGCGTTGAAGTCGTGACACACGAAGTTGACACAGACCAGTCCGCCCGTACACCAGCTCGTCGCGAGAATTGTGACCGACGACGAGACCGGACCAGCTTCCGAAACGTCAGGCCATACAGAGAGCTGAGACCCACAGGATTCTCCTGAATCTGGAAGTTTTCGGAAAGCGGAGATTTTCAAGATTTCTGCCTGTATTCTCTGATCTGGATCAAAAATTCACTTGGGGATTCCAACTTCGAGAATAACGTACCACGAATTGCGACGCAAGATAAACAGCACCCACAAATATCTCCGCCTAGGGGGGGCTCAGCGCGCCCTAAACACCTGGGACGTTTTGATTCCGCACATCCGGCACACACTTTCATTTTCTCGCACCAGATCATCTGACTTGGAGGAACATCTTCATCGTGTGTTCTTGGCACCGTTAATTCTCCTGGAACTTCTTCGAGAGAAAGAGAAACAATGACGAGCCACAAAACTGCCCCTAGAAGGAAAAATCGAAAACAAAAGAGGGTTAATCAATGAAAAAAGAAGGATATGCACTAGGCGTATTTTATTGTTAGACATTCCTTGGCCAGAAGCACGGTGCCTTTCTTGATTTTAATGGAATTTATTAGCTTACCGAAACCTATAACTCTCCATCTGCAGTGCATCTTCGACTAACTTATCGTCGAACTGAACACCGGCGAGAATGGTAGTGAGTGTATATCAGCGCGAAGACAATGCATGTTGTACAAATAAGGCTTGTGTTACAATTATTGCGCACAGCAACATCCTCTCGATGACCGAGGCGAATGCAACTCAACAAAACATACCTTCGCGCATACACAAAATAAAACAGCTTACTGCGACGTAGCTTGCGCTTCGTGCCTCCTACAGCTAGATTTCAATGTGTCTTTTACAAAGTAATCCATGACTTTTTCTCGTCTGTTTCGCACGAAAAATTTTCGACAAGAGCCTCGGTGTGGCGATGAGGTGTCAAAATTCACTCAATCATGTCGATTAAACTTATGCAAAAGTCTTTCTGGATACAGCAAATTGTTTCTACAGACTAAACCATGTGTAATGTATCTATGACTCAGAATAAAAATGTAAACCTATTGCATTTCAACGATGTAAAGAATCAGCTGTACTCATCGACCTGAAAAAAAAAAAAAAAAAAAAAAAAAAAAAAAAAAAAAAAAAACCCTCATGTCTTAGGAATAACTACGATCTATAATGGTAAGAAGAGGATTACCCAAGGTCTGCAATAATTTAGATTAACTTTACTTCCTGTATGACTTCGTAGGTATAAATCATTGGCCTTCACAGAAATTCGCTGTGATTAAAATTGCGCAGAAACTATTTAATGGATTGCATCAAAGCTCCTTTCCCTTCCGTTCGATACTTCAAACAAGCATCCCACACTCAAGGTGAGTCGATAAATTCCCGCACACCAGACACCGTGTCTAAGTATCTTCTTACCGTGTGTGTGGCTTGACGACGCGATAAACCGGCGCCGATGATGAGCAGTTTCGAAGACCAAGAGAAGAACCCAGCGGAGCCGGTTCCGGACGTCGCGACGACCGCCGAACCCCCGCAGCCCGCGGAACCCAGTCTCGAAGATGAGGCACTCGGTGGTTCGTTTCCGGTTCTCTTTGCAGCACACTTACAATCAGTTTCTCATGCTCTCCAACGAATATGTAAAACTTTGAATTCGGTTTCGGCTTCCTAGGTGAAGAAGAGGCACAAATTGACGTCTCTGCGTCCGAAAATGAAACGAATAGGACCGAAGATCCGTCGAGCACTGCTCATTCACGAACGGAACGAACGGATAGATTTTCCCAGACTTATGTAAAATACACGAAAAACCTGCCGATCAGACGCCTCCTCGAGATCATCAACACCCAAATTGATCACGAAAATAATTCCCTAGTTTTCTATTGTACCTCAGAGGAATTGCTCCGAAGTTCTGAGGACGGAATGGCCTCGCAAAGGGAGTAGTAGATCAGATATTGGAAGGAGCCGAATTTTTCAAATGCAATATTGAGAAAGTTATATCCTGCGAAAGAGGATTCAAATTTTTTAACTAATTCCGACCGGCCGCGGCACCATCGCCGCGGTTGGTTTACTTCGTGATTTATTTTGTCTGGGCCTCTGCAAATCGGAATATTCAGGGAGAAGAGTAGCAAGGGAATGAATCCAGGGACCGAGAAACTGGGAGCCGTCGTCGGCACTTTGATCTCCCTCTCTCTATTTCTATTTCTATCCTCATCTCATCTCCATCTCTATCTCTCTCGGTCACAGTTGGCCGCCGCCAAGAAGAGGAGATTCCGCTATAATCAACCCGTGACCAGGAGCAAAGCGAGGTCAACGAGTTACCGGTATGAAAAACGCTCGTGTCTGAATGATGAGTACTAGGCTCTTAGGACAATATCTAGGCTAATTTTAGTAAATCGGTTTAGATAGTCCAGAGCTTTATACGAGAAAAATCTAAAGCTGATATTTTATCGACACATCGTTAAAGTCCATCATAAATCGGTATCAGTATTAGATACTATATGTATACTATACGATCAGCTCATTGAGAGATCAGTTGACGATGAGGCAGGATAATCGTCGGCATCATTGTTGCGCACGAGATATCTCGGTGATTCAAAGAGATCGGTGCGTCTGATCCGTTCCGACTCACGAGGGATCGTCCGAGGACGAAGAACTTGGGGTCTCCGCTGGTCGGTATTCCACTAAATTACAGAGTAGGAACACCGAAAGTGTCAGCCAATTACTAACCAGGAACTTTCGTCTCATAATCTGAGCTAGATGAGCTACGACTCGTTTGACTCGTGCCGCTACACTTGATTTCGGTATAGTTTAGTCGGCATATACTACCATCTAAGAGAAAATTAACTCGCGGACTTTTTCATAATCGCTTGATATGCGAATCAAGTATTCATACGTATAGCTGCAATCTTATTTAATGTCTTCTGTGATTCGGTTATTATAATCATAAGGGGGATGATGAGCATTCGTTTTCTTCAGTATAAGAAAAATTGAAAGTCTTCGTGAAAAATGACTAGGCAGGACAAGTTTGGGAAAATACATATGGGATAGCGTTGAAATGATCAAATTTGTTTAAAAATAATGAAAAATAATGATTTACTAAAGAGTTTCAATGTCGTACGAGATTTCATTCTAATTGTGATTATTCACACGATGAGCAACTAAAGATTAGAATAAATGGAATGAAAAAACAAAATCATTTTCGTAAGCTTTGAGTATAATTTCACTAATTTTTAACGAGTTCTAGGAGTTTGAAACTCTTTGGTTCAATTTTTGTTACACAGACAACTATTTGAAATAAGAATCATAGATTCTTGAACATTACTTCATCGTGGGACGTTCAGCATCATCGAAATTTCTAAGACTCGTTAAACTAACTAAAACTGAATATTAGGTTTTTATTCATGGCTCATGTTTCACTTCTCATATGAATAAGATTGTAACAGCTGTAGGATAGCCGAGATAAATAAACAAATTACAGCTCGTCTTGTTTTTATTACTTAATTTATTAACACAATAAGATATCGTACATTTTGATGATGATACTCAAATTTTAGTTGATAAGAGAAAGAAGTATTACTGATTCGACTTTACTAGATCGATCAAGACCTTCATCTTATTAACAATGACATATCCCTGTTCTATGAATAACAAGATTAAAAAAATCGCATTCAAATATTGCGCCTTGTGATATGCAACCGGTATACCGTACTGCAATATCAATGAGCACATCCATAACCCAAGTTCATAAAAATTCTGTAAGATGACATCACGAATCGGTCCAGATTCCAGAACAGGTGGTTATATCAAAGTTCTAATTTCTACCGCGACCTACCTTAAAAAACATAACCTAAAACAACAATTCAAACTTAACCTCCAACTTATTGTGTATGTATTGTATGTAGTACAGTGTGAAGCATAATAAGGAATACAATGAGGCCTCAAAAGTTCAAACTCCCGTTCAACACAGAAAAGTAAGACAACATTTAAATTTATAACAAACTCAACTATTTCCAAATATCAGAGTACGCAGAATTCAGCTATGAACAAACCCTGCTTTCGAAAAACTTGAATTCGTTTTCTGCTATCTCTCGATAATATCTTAAAGAAATAACAACATAAACGTCGATTTTCGACAGCTTACCAAATGCGGATAGAAGAGTTGTCGTTGTTTCCGTATTCGGAAAATCACATTTTCGTGCTAAGGGATGTAAAACTGAAATGCTCAGTTCCATACTGCAAACAAATCTTCTAGATGAACCTACAGTCGACGAAAACGACCTGGTACGCATATCTATTATATCCAAAAAAAATAAAAATTCCTAAATCAAGGGTCAAGCTCTGATGTATTTATCCAATCTCTTGGTAGTGTGAGATTGAAGGATATCACGACACCAAGGACCGTATAATTTACCTTCATCTTAGAGGGCTTTTGGATACTAGGACATTGATCAATGCTTATGATAAATTCATTGATAAATGCGAAGGGAGGGACTATCTGAGTGCATGGGCCCATATGAGAGAGAAATACTCCAGAGCTCTCCTAGTCCTTTTTCATGTATCGCATGTACTTATACTTACGCATCCTACTCATAGCTTCGACTATAGCTATGTTCATTTGTTTAGAGCACTGGATGCGGTCAGGTGGGTAAAATTCTATGTAAAATTATTCATGTTTTGGGATTAGATCCTTGAGACTCATGCAAGAGAAACATAAAGAATGATAGCAGCATGTGAGCTGAAGTAAAAAATATACTCCAAGTCTTCGATAACGGTATCACTATATTGATATCTGGTTTGGAAACACGTTTAAAATGCCCTTCAAGTTTGATAGCGATGCTATTCATGAATGAACTTATACAGTTCTTTATACTCCACACCTACTTACAAGAAATTGTTGTGAACAGCATCAGAGTTCTGTTGAAAATTAGTGTAAACACGTTATTCCATACAGACAGAAGATCTCTGGGCAAGCGGGAGAGATTCTTAGTGGAATTTCTGGACTCCCTAAAGACTGGGTAGTCAACATGAGGCCCTGTTCACCGCGAGTGTTATTTTACTTTGAAACGTGTCCAACAGTATTTAGGGATCCGGAAGGTGGAAACATCAAGACGCTGGAGCATTCGCTTGAGGATCAAATATATCATATATTGATAAAAAACCGTATAGTGACTAACATCAGGTATAATAATCGTCGGTTATCAATTTTCCGAGGTCATTTGGCATGGAAGGAACTACATAGAATCAAAAGCTCATAAAAACTTGTGGTTTTCTAAGTCTCTAACTCTTTTCAGTACAAATTCACTCTTTGCAATTCCTGCTAATCAAGAATTCGTCTATGTTCATACCGGCTCAACAGAGTCCAGAGACATCTTGGGCCATATGGCAAAGAAACTTATTCAAAGTTGCAAATTAAGCTCAGGCGGTGACACGTCGAGGAGCTTAGCTAGCGTGGATTCTGTATTTCCAAACAACGACTTGGAAAGTGGTAAAAAACACACGCGGAATTGCACACATCTATCTCGATCGCTGCATTGAAAGTGATAAAAATTATCGAATCATTCGCTTTCAGAAACGCATACATTCAAAGCATTCCTTCAACAACATATAAACTTGGCCTTTGCGCGGGGTTTTGATGACAACGTAGGTCGGCACACAGCGCGAGCTCATTTTCAGGTGAAGATGAATTGATTCAGCTGAGAATGTATCGAAGAAACTTTGTCTGATTATGAAATAACTTTGCAGATACCAACGCTCTCCCTGTTCTTCAACGTCGCTAACAAACTCATGGAATTTTTCATGAAAGGGACTGACAAGGAAATTTCAATGCTACACGGCTTGCTAGACACAGATGTAAAGTTCAGCAAGAGTAGATGCAGCCAGGTCCTGCCTAGAGCTCTCCAAACTTATCAAGACGGTCTTCCGCAACATTACACTAGGTCTTCATCTTCTATTTTTTTTCTTATGTGTTCAAGGAGTTCGGGTAACTTGCATCAGCATAATACATTGCAAAAACTATCGCAAGGACTTGAAAGATATTTTGAATAAGCTATGTCCGACTTTTGGACACACCCAGCTCATTTTGAACATACAAAATCTGTAACACATACGTTTATCGTCACTCCTAGGGCATACCATGAAACAAAGCTTGCCCACGCGATGGCAGTGTTCGAGATGCACGCACGGGGACCATTGTTTGAAGAATTTAGTGAAAAGTTGCAGCAGGAGTGCGACAAATATTGGCGAACCGGAAGACAGATGTGCGAAGTACTTTCCTTGACTGGAAATCCTTGCACTAATCCAATCCATAAGGGTGGTAGCGAAGGAGCCGGCGGTGGAGAGCAATCAGACCTAAGGGACGACGACGGGTAATAATGAAGAACGAAAGATAATCAAGCAAGATTGAACATCATTTTTATTCCATTAGCGATCTACCTGTGATAGAGCACAGCAGCGGTGTGAGATACGTATGCGCCTGTAACTGCGGTAGATGCCAAGGTCCAAGAGAAGATCCATTCAGCCTGCGCCAAGCCAACTACGACTATTTCCAACTGTTGGCAAAGCAGTGTGGATGTGCTCAGCTAGAGAATATACAATTCCCAGTATTTCAGCCCAGTATTCACAACTTTAGGTACATCCTTCAAGCTCCCAGACATGGTGTAGCCTTTATGGAATAACTGAGGCATTATTTCCCCCAATTTTCAGACCAGCACAACTCTTCCCTACCACAAAGAGAAAAGACTCGTTTTCTCGAATGGAGCTTTCGACTCCACAAGGCCAAACACAAGCGCTCAGTTTAGGGGGCAACAACACGTTGCATGGTAAATATGTGGAGACGTTTGGTCACTGATGTACCATATTTTAGACTTTTTGTTTGCATCTGAAGTTTCTTTTTTTCACAACATTTACTTTTCGAAACAAAAAGATGACGTTCCAGTGTTTGGCGGTGGACAATCTGCTCCTGCTAGTGATTTAATCACTGAGGACCATCAGAGACTTAGCAACAAGACCAGCCTCACCCCAGGAGATTCAATCGACCCTCAAGACGCCCATAAAGTTGTGATTCAAGTGTGCGACGTGGATATAGAAAACACCAAAGGTTTCGGAACCGTTTGATAAAAGTTCATGAGATTATTCCCAAGTTCTGATGTTTTTTTCTGAATTTCTATTCCTCAGAAAGTGTACCGCTTCGCTGTGCTACGCCTGAAGCCAGCGATACAGAAACTTCGGAGAAAATGCTGGTTCGTCAACCGTCAACTACTGAGTATCTTCCCGGTATGCTACATACCGAATCCCCTGTCGGTTTGCTACCCCAATTTTCAAGCTGGTCACTCGTATGCTTAGGACCTAGCAGTCTTTATTCACACAACTTAGGGCTTCAACATCAAACCGGTGTTTCACCAACTTCTGCCTTTTTACTACCTTGGGATGTGACTGTCAGGTAGGTCGCAAAGGACGAATGAATAACTATATTATACTTTGAAAGAATACCAATTTCAATGGATTCAAATTCAAAGGAATTCAAATTAAAATGATATTCGAATTTCACCATCTTTTAGATTAGAGCATCAAAAGGACAGAGGATCTCTTTGGCCAATGGTTGGTGACAATTCAAGCCACGGTTACAATCGTGGTGGTAAAAGTTTCCAGAATATGAATTCCATAAGAGGTCGTAAGTCGAAAGGAGGCAAGGAATTTGTGGTAAAGATATTTGTCGGAGTTGAATACGAGTGTCCGCGAGGTCACAGATTCATGGCATCAGCTCCTGACAAAGTCCTGAAAGCGACTGGAACCGGCATTGTCAAGGACAGCGGTAACAAAGTTACCTCTAGTACGGCGGACATGCCTCTCTACTTTCCATGCCCATGCAGGTATAACGAATAAATAATCATTGCACACAACAATTATGTGGAAAAAATATAAACCGGTGAAATTTCATTACAGACAAACTAAACCATTGACCGCCCAACTCATGAGGATACACGTTGTAACACCCAAAGCACCGGTTCACGTTACACTGAATCCTCGTGTTCAACCGGGTCCAGCACCGTGTCCAATTTTTGTAACCGGCTGCGAGGAACCGATAAAGTTATCTCAAAGTGCTTACTGGGTCCTAAGACTACCGTATCCTTTTTTATAACAGGAAAATTGAGTCTTATCCATTTTTAATACCTATATGATAATTGATAATCCTTGACGTGTGGTAAATCAGTTACGTTTACATGGGAGAAAAAGGACCTTATTTAGCACCTAAAGAACCGGTACCAATAACCCAGGGTAGACTACTCGCCGGAATGTATGGAATCAGCGAAGTTCTACCAGAAAAAAAGTGAACAATTTTCTTGCGCAAGATCCATGAGGAGGAGCTTGATAAATATTATTGCTTACCATTTCTTATTTTTTAGAAATGATAAACGTATGAGCGTCGTCAAAAAAAAAAAGTTACCTTGAATAAGATCACTAGTACACGCAATATTTTATACATGTGTGTATGATATTGGGTTTTTTTTTTTTACTTTTCTTTTACTTTTAAATGTTACAGTCTTTTCAAATTTATGGTTTGAAGTGATATTTTATTACACTAAGCATTTTTTTTTTTTTTTTTTTTTTTTTTTTTTACATGCGCAGCTGGTTCGTAATAAGAACTAATTTATTGGTCTGGCATGATTAAATGTTTGTTTGTTTTTTTTCGTTTGTTTGTATCTTCGTCTTTTTCTTCGTACAGTAAAAATAAAAAATATGTATGTTTCAATTATTCTTTCTTTCTTTTCTTTCTCTCTTTTTTTCTTTCTTTCTTTCTTTCTTTCTTTCTTTCTTTCTTCCTTCCTTTCTCTCTGTATAACAATATTCACTTAAAACAATATTAATGAGCATAAACAATTTATTTTACATAAGAGCAATACTCTGACATCAAAAAAGCAATAATAAACGACGATTGTATAATAATAATAAATAAAGTATGAAATGTAAATAATGGGTATTTACAAACATGTATAAGTGGCAAAAAAGCTATAACAGAGACAAAGTAATAGTCCTTTGTAATCTTTTTGTTTTTGTTTTTTTGTTTTTCATCTTTTTTGTTTTTTTTGTTTTTCTTCTAATATCTATTCCCTATAGTGCAGTCTATAATTTCATACCATCATACTTATAATACAACTCAACCATATATCAATCGGCGAATTATTCTCTTTCCTTATTACCACCCGACAAAGAAATCATGGAATGCACTGTAGATTCTTGTTTTTTTTTTCTTCTTTTTTTTTTATATAATATTTATCATGATAATTCGACTATAATATTCTTTAACTAAGTCCCGAAATAGTTATTAGTGTAATAGGACATTCCTAATTAACAACGATCCTACATGCTACTGTAAGATTACCTAGTTTTCTTTTCTTTTCTTCTTTTCTTCTTCATTATTTTCATTTTTTTTTCTTTGTTTTTTAAGAAATTTTAACGATTTTTTTAGTAATACGTAGTCATGTACAACTTGCTAACGATGTCCCGGTCAATGATTTTTTTACTGGCTGCCAAAATGATCGAACCAACATAATATGACGTACCGTAGTAATGTGTTTTTTTTTTTTTTCAAACAATTTAGCTTCACACAGGATACCTTCATCAATTTCGTAAATTTCAATCATCGATTGAAATCTACTATGAGAAGCCTTTTTTTTTTTTTTAATTTTATGAAAATTCGGGATCTTGGTGTTCGTATGTATATTCGCAAAGATAACGCGTTTGATATTCTATTGGAATGTTTTCCCACTGAGAATTTATCTTTTTATTTCTTTAATTAAATTATCACCTCTAACAGATGATTTGTGGATAATCTTTTCTTTTTTATTTCTTTTTCGTAAATAACAAAAATATCTAAAAACTCTAGCTCTACCCAACATCCCGCATATTCAAATTTCCTGTGTATTATTATTATTATTATTATTATCATTATCAGCTACTTGATCGAGATTCATCCTACGGGACCGAAGAATTCTTACTTCCTCTCTCTTTCTCTCTCTCATCTCAGGCTCATCAATTTTATCAAAGCCTCAAACTTCAACGTGCCTACGAATATGTAATCGCTTACTCATTAGCTTATCACTTAAATCTTAGCAACGATTGAATCTTGTTCTCATAACAGCATAATACATAATACATGTATAATAGCTTCAGCCGCATACAGGTAGAAGATTTACAGAAATATTCATTGGCATTTTGTCATCTATAAAGTTTTCTTTTTTCTTCTTTTTCTTTTTCTTCCTCTTCTTTTTTTTTTTCATAGAGTTCCTTCACTTCGACTTAAATAACTAATCAATTATTCTACTGCGCAGGGGGCTGTGGCTCACTGGGTAAATTTGGATTTGGATACGGGGGCAAAAACGAATAATTTGGATAAGGTGGTGGAGGTGGATGAGGAAAGGGGGGATAATAATTTGTCGGATGTGTAGGTGGGGGTGGATAACCCCTGTGCATGTAGGGATCGGCTGCTGACGTTGGGCCATGGAACGCAGAATATACCCTAGCGTATTCAGCGTCATAAGTTGGACCAGCGAAAGCAGGATATCCAGGAGCTGTTTGATAATAAAAAGATAAAGAAATTGTTTTAAAATCTCAAGATCAATCCATTCCCTAAAAAAAAAATCTCATATGATGATATAAAACCTACCACCGGCTGTATAAGCTGTTGATGATCCAGGAGCGGCAGGATAATGCTGTGAATAAGCGTCGTAAGGTCCAGGAGGATACGGACCCGGGTACCTAGCGTTAGTCGGATGGCTAAACGCAGTTGGTGCATGAGTTTCTTCTCTAGATTTAGTCTCAGGAATGGGAGTCTTGGCCTTGCTGGCCTTACTGGATTCCTCCGGGGCTCTCGTAGCCGTAATACTACTGGTTTGCTGTTGATAGTTGGTCAACGAGGGTGTAGAAATGGTCGTACTTTCTTTGGCTTTCTCATTATCTACTCTAGTTTCTTTCGCAGGTTCAGGAGGCGGCCTAAGATTTCCTGTCTGAGGTGGAACGCCGGAAATATAAGCGCCGTAGGGTGTGGGAAGCGAGCGAGCTCTAGGATCCGGATAATCGTAGTACCCCGAGTATTGGGAGTAGGGGTAAACTTGTGGCGTAGTTTCCGGGACCTTTGGAGAGATCGGCTCAACTCTGGGCGTCGTAGACGAGCTAACAGACTCCGTCGAGTTTATCGTCGTGTCTAAGACCGGTTGTGCTGGCGCAGTCTCTTCCAATATGATATCTTCCGCGTTTGAACCATCCGACTGCGGTTTGTGGCTGGGAAAATTGTGCCTGTAATTTTTCAGCGATGTTTTAGCCGGCTCGGTGGCAACCGGTTGAGATTGGGGTTCGCTAACCGGGGAAGAATCTTCCTGATTCTCGTTAATCTGGCAAGGTAAATTAGTCTGCGTGTCCTGGTTGGTATCAGAAGCGTATGATTCGGATCTCGCGTCCTTTTCTTCCGAAGTTTTTTGCGCTGCTGGTTCAGAATCGGCGTTCGATGAACGGTTCGAGTCGGTTCTGGTATATTCAGAGTTTGAAGCAGCCTCGGCTACGACGTCCTCCAGTCTAACTTCCTCCACTCTTTGTTCGGTTCTTACTTGACTGTCCGAGGAGTTGGAATTTTCACCGAGAGACGAAGAGTCCAGAGGTTCTTGCTTCACTCTGGGAAGCCGAGAGAGTGATACCTGGTTCGTAAGGCTCACTTGGCTCGAATATGGCTTAGCTGTTGCGGTAGCCACAGGTCTTGGCCTGCGTGTTTGTTCCTTATCGGCAAATGGCTTGAAACCAATTCCGCTTGAAGATTTACCAAGCGGTGGCCGACCGCTGCCAGGCGATGTGGACGACTTTGGAATGATGGATATTGCGGAATTGTTTCGTAGCGGAAACCCTACTTCTGTGTTCTGTTTTCTTTGCGAGAAGGACGATAGACCTGTTCGAAATATGGGAAAGATGTTATTGTCGGTGATTGAAATTTTCCTTTTTTTACAAATATGAAATGCATTAAAATATCGGAAATTACCCTTCTTCGGTTCTTCGTCTCGTTTCTGTTGGTTTAATTTCAGAGCTGTTCTGATAGCGATGATTTTTCCAGACTCAAGTTGCATATAAATGCCTTTAGGACTCTTCAAGACCATAACGCGTTGCCCAGCCTTCAATACTATGCTGCCTTTGTCGGGTGAATTAGTCGGTATAACAACATCAAGGGGCAGCGTCATTTCCTGAGCACTCATCCCCTGCCTCTGCCACACTTCTGCCGGTATCCATCTACTTCCACCGACTGTACGGGTCCCTCCGAGGCCCTCAGCTCCTCGTTGTTGCATTGGCCTCACAGAGGCAACAGGCTTTGGCGTTCCCCCAACATCTCCGCC
Organism: Tenthredo livida; assembly: GCA_963992785.1. Lineage (NCBI taxonomy): Eukaryota > Metazoa > Arthropoda > Insecta > Hymenoptera > Tenthredinidae > Tenthredo > Tenthredo livida. The sequence goes on from OZ023065.1 coordinate 40,999,048, forward strand.
TCTTATTGCTCGTATCTGAAGCCCTCCAGCTGTAGAAACGGAAGCATGAAAATATGTATAAAAGAGTTCAAATTTTTGAGCGTAAAGATTCAACGAATAAAATAATCGAAGATTACCTCTACTAGCCGTATTTCCTGGAACGTAGTTATAGCTAGGCCTGGAACAATTGGCAGCCATTTTTTCTAGCTCGTACCCACGTCGGGCGAGTCGTTTCTCAGCCTGACTTAACTTCTTGTCTTTCCTATCAACGAGAAGACTTTCATGTCTGAAAGGCTGCTTGGTGAGGAGAGACGAGTGCCTTTCTAACAGACTGTGCATCACAGGATCAGCGTAGCCGTCTTTAGTCTGTGAGAAGTCCTGGACTTGGCTGTCCTCCTCCCAGTCCCAAGACAAGGTCGCTGCTTCTTTGAGGGATAGATGAGCGTCCGGGTTGCACTGATCAACGACACGGTCCGCCATTCCTTGCTTGCTTATTTGTCTGTCGTATATCTTCCGTTCGAGACAATTGTCGGTAACGAGTCTGTACACGAAGCATGGTTTGCGTTGACCGTATCTGTAGACTCTGCAAACCGCCTGTGTGTCGTGACAAGGATTCCATGAAGCGTCGAAAACAATTGCTCGATTTGCTCCGACTAGATTTATACCGAGTGAACCGGCGCGGGTGGATACTAAGAACAAGTGGATTTTCGAATTGGCGTTGAACTCGTTGATAAGTTTCTCTCTTTCTAAAGCGCTGGTACTACCATCGAGCCGGTAATAGTTTACATTCTTTGCCCAATCCTCCGTACGCCCGTCTTCATGCTTTAAACTATTTCTGGCCAGGAAATCTTCAACCAAATTCAGGGTGAATAGAGATTGTGAAAAGGCTAAGATGCGATCTCCTAGACGCACCGCCTCCTCTAGGATACAGAAAAAGATTGACATCTTTGCTGACGCGTCTATCAGACCTGGTACGTATCCCTTCATCAGGTCAGTTGCCTGCAAAAATGAGATAAGAATGATTTTTCTTTATAGATAATATGATCGATTGAATACGTTTTCACATATACCTCCAGGTATATTTATTTGAAAGAAATGCTTACCCAGTCATAAGGAATCCCTGGGTCTTCTTTGCCCATAGGTGAGCTCTTAGGGTCCTTGTCCTCGTCTTTATTGAGTATTTCATCATCAGATTTATCCTCTCTATCTTTGTCTAGCAGATCATCTCGCTCTCGTTCTTCTTCCTTAATCGCATCAATTGGTCTGGTATTCTGGTTTGCGTTAGGAGTCGTAAGTCCGTGAGCAATGTTGCGTTCATTTGGTTGAGGCGAGGGTGCGGTAGGATCAGATCGATTTGCATCACCGCCACAACCAGGCGTGTAGCCCTGGGTACCAGCAGCCCCGGTTCGAACCGGATTCGGATTTTGCGATAGAATATTGTTCGCCTCTTTACTTCCCTCTTCGTAATTTCCTTTGGGCTGAATTTGGCCAGGATTTCTAGCCGATCTTCCGCCCGCTGTCTTTCCTTCATTATTCCCAGCCCCATCCATTCCGGGTGTCTGATTATACTCATATCTTTGATTCTGAAAGCCTTGTGACGGATTATAATAGTTGTTCTGGTATCTCGTATTACCAACATTTCCTGTATAATAAGAATCTCCGCTAGATTCCTGGCGGTAAGAAGTTGTCTGAGGATAATTATTCTGTTGCCAATAAGGATCTTCAGATTTAAACTGAGTCACCGAAGTTCCAGACGGATAATTAGCCACGTTTTGTGTCTGCGCACTGTCGTGACTGGGCGCAGAATATCCCGGTGTTTGATTTCCCACAGGATTCCGGTTCTGTTGATCAGCGTTGTAGTCGTGTGTCTGTGCCTGACTCTGAGGCCTGACAAAATTCTGCGTCTGGTTATCGTTGCGTGGAAAAATCTGTCCGCTCTGATTCGAGGAATTCGGGTTCTGCTGGTTAGGCGGATAATTAGTAGTCTGGCTCTGGGTCGGAGTCGGAAAATTCTGAGTTGCTGCGGCGTCGCCTCGCGGGTAAATCTGCTGGTTCACTTGAGTCGGTGCGGCGGCGTAGCCCTGGACAGAATTGGTCGCTGGATACGTCGGGTATTCCTGAATGGTTGATAAACCGGGAGTTTGATTTGGCGGCTGGTTCTGATAGCCTTGTCCGTGACTTCCAACTTGAGGATAATTCGGCCCCATATTTGGCGTCGCAGAATAGCTCCTAGCCTGATCTTGGTAGGGATAACACTGCGCCTGGTAAAGACCAGGCGTGTTGTAAGTGTTTGTTGATGGATTCTGTTCGCCACGATATTCAGAATTATGAGAACCTGGAGGGTTGTAGTTCTGCGTTTGGGTTCCTGCGACCTGCTCGTTACCAGACAGATAATTTTGAGCCTGGTTTTGATACCCTTGGGGTTGAGTGTACCCAGAGCCTTGAGGAAACGTTTGGAAAGATGAATTCCCGTATCTGTGTTGACCCTGGTTGGCGTAAAACTCTGCGTACTCTCCCCCAGTCTGCTGCGGGTTGTTTCCACCGCGATAATAGTTGCCCTGTTCATTTTGCCTGTAGTTTTGTCCCTGCCTACAATCGTATTCTTGATTCCTGGCGTAACCTTGAGGATAAGTATTTGGTACTGTGGTGTTTGGGTAGGTGGTATTATTCTGCGCTTGTTGTAGTGGATAGTTCTGATAATTCCCTGTTTGATTTTGATTCTGCAGTCGATTTTCGGCCTCGGCATTATCGTTGCTAGAAGATGATGAGGAGTTTGGCTGCACGCTAGCAGCCGGTTTATTTTTCACCGTAGCGTTGTTTCCTTTTTTTCCCTTCTTAGATTCTCCCTTGGGCTGTCGAGCCTTGGATCGTTTAGTACCAGGCGCAGGTTTCTCTCCCATAGTTTCCTCCAAGTCTAAATCGTCTAAAGCCTCCTCGTTGGCTTGCCGTTTTTTGAGAAAGTGATACAAGACGTCAGGATGATTCCATATCTTGCAGCAAACTGCGAATGCCTTGAGAGGATTGGGAACTGCCCGTGTCTTGACCACCTGGGTCATAAACGTGTCGTAAAGTTTTCGCTGGTGCGGAGTCATCCTGACTAAGAGAATATACTCTTCTTTACGCGGCAGAGAAATTTGCAATACAGAGTGAGACCTGCGCTGAACAAACCCTTCCAAAAGGGCGTGTAACACATGAGCTCTGTATCGCATAAGCCTAATATCTTGCGGCGTTGAGTCTATGCACTGTCCGTTCTGTATAGGTCTTTCGAACATGTTGCAGAACTCGCTTTTAGTTCCTAGGTAATTTGGCCGTACAAAATCGACCATGCACCAGTATTCGAGTAGATTATTCTGGAGGGGATAACCAGTGAGTACGATCCTTCTCTTGGTGCGCATTTGTTTTAAAGCCAGGCTTATACTGGCGTGTGAATTCTTTATGCGATGTCCCTCGTCGCAGATAACTAGGTCTGGTCCTGGGCTGACAAGGGCAGAATGCATGTCCTCTAGAAGGCCCTTGTTCTTATCGTCCTCTTCGACGTCGACCATGTCTTTAAAAGCCTGTCCGCGTTTCCGTTTAGCTTTGTTTGGTTTCTTGAGCGAAAGTTGACGGTATAATTCGTAGCCGATTAAAAGCACGCCTCCTCTTCTCTGCCAGTCTTGAATGACCCGCGCTCTTGCAGCCATACTTTTGTGAGAGTCGTTTAATATGTGGAGCTGGAAATGTCTGGGACGTAGTTCCAGCCCTATGGGAGAATCGACGCAGAATGGTGTCTTCACTTTGTCGATTTCCTTCTTTTCCGGTCCTCCTGGTGGTTCCTTAGCCAAACCTGGGAGATTTTCTTCTTCCTTCTTCACCCCTTCAGCGCCCTCCAATATGCCGGCTTCCATCTTTATCCCAGGGTCCATCTTTATCCCAGGATCCATTTTTATCCCAGGATTTTGATCCATTGTCTGACCATATTCCTGTTTTATTTCCCTTTCTAAACCCATCATATTACACGGATAGCCACCGGGATACATCGGCACAGTTTGAGGAGCCGGGTTTTTAACCATACCCTGACAATCGAGCTCAGATTTGACCGGCTCACGGTCAAAACCAGGCGCAGTACCCGGATGAGCTGCGTACATCATATTCATCGACATATCATTATGGTAGTGCTGACTAGGATGAAAATTCTTATCAACTCCACCTTCCTTGTGGATATTTTCTTGTGCCCGACATTGCAGGGCGGCTAGAGGGTCGTATCCCTGATGAGGAATGGTCGTATCAATAATTGGATTATCTTGAGGCATTCGGGGCGGGAATTCGTTGCTGTTTTGCATTGGCATGCGACTTTGATCTCCCTGTGTTGTGTTTTCCTCCTTCATTTCCTGCTTTATATCAATTAGAGGTTCAGCCTTTGTTTGAGTCTGATTATCCGGTGATAAATTAGCCTCGTATGGTAGCCACATGTTGAATTCGGCGAGCCAATTCTGCAGGGTATTAATCGGCATGATGCAAAGTACGGTCTTGGCAGTTGTGCACCTGAAAAATACGTCGCAGAAGCTCGCCACTTGCAGCGTCTTACCAAGCCCCATACTGTGCGCAAGAATGCAGCCAAATCCAGAGCTCGTCTTGTACCTCTCAATGCTCTCGACAATGTTGTCATAGAGGAATCGTATTCCCCCTATCTGATGCGGTTTAATAATCCGAGCAACTTGTGGGGCAAGAAATACGTCTGGTTCTGTTTCCGGGTGACCAACGTTTACCAATACCCTGCCGTGCTCGTCAGGGACATTGTAACGGTCATTGGTGTGCATTCCAGAGTTTGAAGGGTCGTCTTCATTATCGGTCTCCTCTCCTCCGCTCGGATCGCTCAGCACGATGCAATCGTCATCCGAACTTTCGCTGGAGCTGGAGATTGTCACAACATCTTTGCCCTTTGCTAGTTTCTGCGACCTTGGCATACCGGATACCTTCCTCAAAGTGTGGAGCTGCTTTTCGCGCAGAGCGTCGTCAGGTTCGATATCGGATATCTCGGATTCTGAGAAGTACTCTGACCTGTGGGCATAAGAATAATTAAAATGAGTTGCTTCTTTTCCAGGATTCGATCAGGAACCGGTTTGACGCCTGAGCTAGAAATACGGATAGACGAGGTGACCAAAAAGTTAAAAAATAATCATATAAAAACTTGATTATTGTATACCTATCCACCGGTTCCTTCTTCGGCACAACAGGGGAGATGCTGACGGACGGTGTCATCATTCGGATTCTTTGCTGGAGAAGGTTTGTGCTGCCCGATCGATTCGGGACCCTAGAAATAGAAGTTTGTATCCCGGGTAGACCGCCTCTACCTTTCTGCCAGCGAGCCGCCTCCATTGCTTTTCTCTGTTGTTGTTGTTGTGCGATCTGTGCTGCTGAAGAGCTGATTTGAGTTCCTGATCCAGAAGAAGAACCGGAACCGGAACCTGAACCAGAACCTGACCCAGACCCAGATCCAGACCCAGATCCAGAGCCAGAATTCAACTTCAATAGAACCGTGTTTGGCAATCGGACCTGCGACGACGAAGGAGATATCGTTGTTCCACTTTGGCTTTGTTTTCCCTGTAATAGACTGATCACCCGAGTTTGAGTCTTGCTGTTTTGTCTGTTAATAGCTATTTGTCGTTGTACTTCACGGATTATTCTCTGCTGTTCTTGGACTCGTCTAAGTCGTTCCATCTCCTGTCTTTGCGCAGCGAGAGTAGCTTCGTCAAGCTGGTTCTCGTCCATAACTTCTCTTATGTTACGCCTCATGTTGGATATCTTCTTTTCAACCTTTGTCTCACACTCGGTGTCCGAACTATCGCTCTGATCGCCCTTCTTCTGTTTCTTATTTGTAGAGTCAGGATTCTCAGAATCACAGAGTCTCTTCCCTCCCTCCCCGTCGTCATCCTCCTCCCCAATATCCTCCATCTTCTCTATATCGTCCTCATCTATCTCTCCGTCATCCAATTCTTTGGATACAGATTTCCCGAGAAGATCTGCCTCAGTTACTTCCTGACCCTCTATTGGCGCTCCTTAAGGATAAGAACATCGATTTAATTTCCAGTCAAGTCATTCTATCAAATTCAGGCATGTATCTTTACACTTTGCTAACGTCTTAAAATTCTAAACGATAGTTCTTTGGAACAAACATTGATGATTGATGTTTGTGGCCTGATTCTACTTCATTAAACAATCGACCTTTATATTAGGACTAAAAATGTTAGATAATTAAATTGAACGAATTGTGTGTGTTAAATTACTTCAAACAATTTCTTTTCACAAATTAACCAGCCTAGACAACGGTTCGATAAATCTTGTCTATTTATCTGTAAAAACAAAGACAATGAGCATAAACAAATCTAGAATCCAGATTACGCTTCAAAGTCAAACACTTAAAGGTAAACACAAAACACATAGTAGATTTCTAAATCAATGAACATGGTCAGATATCATAAGCATTTTCAATTCAACATTCATGTAAAAATGAAATAGACACAAACCTTCTAGCGGCAAACTATCCAATATGTTAATAGGCTCCATGTCTTCATCCTGAGACATAGATTGTTGTTTTTCAGGATCGAGTCTGACCCCAATTTGACTATCGATTGTTTCATCGAGATCCATGTCATCCCCGGATCCCTCTGAATGAATTCTCTCAATTTCCTCATCCGGGAATATATCGTTTCTCTTATCCTGTTCACCGTCCGAAGATTCGCCAATTGATTCTTCTGAACTTTCATAATTGGCGTTAAGGTTGGCCGATGAATTAGAGCCGGGTAATACACTAGTAGGGGTGTCTGCGGGCTGCTCGGCAGAATCCTTGGATACTCTTTCCGGATTAACACGTTCTATTGTAACGTCACCGATCCGAGTTAGGAAACTGTCCATATCTGAATTGGACATTTTTTGGGCCTGATCTTCGTCCATGATTTGTATGTTTGATACAATTCGAGTGTTTTTAAATCATTTTTATTGACCAAATATCTTCTTAAGAATTATTCAGGTTTTTCTTCACTTTGTTAAATCTGGGTTTACCCTATGATCTCGAATTTTCGATTCAGAAGTCGGATATGCGGATTGAACAATTAATTTGATAATATAGTGTGTAATGTAGGTTGGAAGGTGAATGATGACGTGTGATTATCTCGAGGTCGTTTAAGGGCCGTCCTCAGATAGGTTCGGGGGTTTAATAGCTTTTTAATTGTTCACCTGTCAGATGTGAAAAGAATTGTATTGGTACGGATTGGGGATGGTGGGTATAATAATTTTTGATAAATGGTATCTCGGTAAAACGGTTTTATATATTTAACGAGGTAGTGAAATATCGTAAGTTGGTACGCCGAGTTTAGTGTAATGAAAATTTGATCGATTATATTAACTGGTTTTTATTCAATAATTATAAATGTTAATTAGCCACTAATTAGAGATAAAAAAATAATGACACACCGATGGACGCCATAGCGTCGTTGTCGCGCGGCGCTTGGTAGCTGTGCTGAGTGCTGAGTGCTGCTGCTGCTGCTGCTGTGCTGCAGACTCACAGCAGCCGAAAAATCACAACGTAACAAATCCCCCGGTCTCTAGTTCCTCCAAAATAAATCTTAAGATTCATTTATAAGGTTATATTTAAGCCGAATAATCGGATAACAACACATTTATTTATTATTGATTATTATGTGCATTCACACGCCTCGATCATTCTCACTTTACGCGGCATTTTTACGGTATGCGTTTTTTGCCGAGTACTACTACCATCGGACCACCCGCCATCTTGTCAACACCGCGCGTACTTCCGCTAGTAGCAGACAAGGGAACGGACTCGCGTTCTTATTTTATGTATTTCGAACAAGCAGTAATTAGATATCGATTCAAACATTTCACTTTTATCACACTTGCGTATCAATACAACGATTTATCCTCAGATTCATTAAACCGTTCTGTTTATTACAACGTAGCTTATCCACAAAGGGATTCCCCGATTTTTCATACTCGGAAATCTGAAATTCACAAGCGCACACACACACCTCTCGTATACATCGCATGTATACTTTCTTCGCATATACGTATACGCGCGGCGAACTACCGTCACTCACACCGAAGCGAACGCGCGCACGCACGATAGATGAAATACTGTAAATACTAGAGGCGAAAGAAATAAGACGATTATTGCTTATATATATTTTTTTTATTAAAATCCATCAGGTAAATAGTACAAATCGTGATACAATCATATACTTCTCTTTATACATATTTCGGCGTTAGTTTTGATCGTTTGAATATATTTCTAAACATGTCCGTACGTAACAATCATAGCTTTGTATTACATTCTGTAATTAATAGGTACTTCAATTCTCGAACTGTTCGTCAGATTTCTTAGAGAATAAAAATACCTAGTTACGATTATTACATCGTGTTTCGTACCACCTATATTAGGCTCTGAATTCATTTTCAGTTCATCACATTAGAGAAATGATAACAATTTTTTTTTCTTTTTTTTTTGTAAGTTTTTTTTTATTATTAGTTAGCATTTTCACAAGCATCAATCCAGTCATTGTAAACATCGAGAGGTTCCGAGAGTAGATTAATAGTAGTTTGAAAGTCCTCCAAACATACACGGCACGTTATTCTCGCTGTGTTTCTTGACTTATCCCTGAAAGTGTTGGTCAAATTTGTTAACCGTATTTAAACTGGCAAAACAAATGAATGCAGATTATACACATTATTGCATGTGTTTACACACATTTTAACCTCGCATGATTTTTCGTGATTACAAAACGGACAGTTGAATTGTGTGTCTAATGGTTCGATCGCTTTTCTCTTGCTCGGTGGCTTCCTCTTACTCTTCCTTCGTCCCATACTCTTTGAATGATCAAAACTTTCTTCAATCTAAATTATTCTCCGAATTGAATATCCTACTCATCAACAAACACTGTATCAACTATTTGTCACTCTAACCGGCTATCGACTGTCTGAACTTAGCCACAACTAGCCAGACTTCTAGTGTTGCCATTTACCTAAAAATCGATATAATAGACTTATGCTCTCTCTCTCTCTCTCTTCCACCGATATTCGACGAATTCTGGACAAATGTTGATCTTCTCTTTCTAATTTCTATACAGCCAATCCATTACGTTGGTGAGACTGCTAGAGCACAAACTTCACGCTGGTCCATGTCCGGCGATAGTTTTCTCCAGTTTGTCTCATCAACAATATGACAGAGTATTAAATATTACGATAATGATGACAACAGAATTGATGCAATAAAGAACAATGCGAATTACACATGTGATTATTTTTGTCCTAATATTTTCTGTAGTTTTAAGATAGCTATAACTTGTAAGATGTATGCATACATGAGGATATTACTCCCCCGGTACCTCCGAGCCCCGCAGTACATAGGAGTAACACAATTTCCGGTATAATCTGACACAAGGAGCCAGCGTGCCAATAATCCGTTGCAATAGAGATCTATAGTGCCGCGAATGCAGATTCTTTTTCATACCGTACGGTCAGCGTGTAAATCGGGAGTCCGATACGGTATACGACATCTAAACTGTGTCGATAAATTTTCAAAAAATATTTTAGTCTGCAGTTCGAGGTTATATTCCGAAACTCCTGCACAGTGGGGCTCGAAGAAAAAGCATAGAAGAGTTAAACTGCATTTCGGTTTAGAGAGTATGGTAGATCCTAAGATGGAAGAAATCCTCGCTCCCCTTAGATCAAGTGTCAAAGAACAGGTAAGCACCATATGGCTTATGGACTAGTCAGTCAGCGTGTTCAAAATTCGCCTAATTAATTAATGGCGAAAAAGAGATGAAAAAAACTTGGAATATAAAAAATTTAAATTATTGCATCAGGGTGTTTTGATTTTTAAAGGGCGACCTGGTGCGCAAGCTAAAAACCGATGGCGCGCCAGATTTTGACGTTAAAAAAGCCGTCGCTGAGCTCAAGGCACGAAAAAAGGTCCTTGAGGATAAGGAATTGTCGCTTATTCCATCAGCAGCTACTTTCGACCGATCTAAAATGGAGGATCTTCTCAAAAGACGGTTTTTCCTCGACCAGTCGTTTGCTATATACGGTGGTATAACAGGACAGTATGATTTCGGCCCTATGGGATGTGCTTTTAAGTCAAATTTCCTAAGCGCTTGGAGAAGCTTCTTTGTTCTTGAGGAACAAATGCTGGAAGTTGATTGTTCTGTCCTGACGCCTGAGCCTGTATTAAAAGCATCTGGTCATGTGGACAGATTTGCTGATTTAATGATAAAGGATATAAAGACTGGTGAATGCTTCAGATTAGATCATTTCATAAAAGCTCACTTGGAAAAAGTAGCTGCTGATAAAAAGACCAGCGAAGATCTCCGCGCAGAATGCGGTGATATCGTCATAAAACTTGACGGCATGACCAAGGCCGAGTTGGCAGCCGTTGTTTCACGCTTTAACATGAAATCGCCAATAACTGGCAACGATTTAACTGAACCTATCGAGTTCAACCTGATGTTTGCAACGCAAATAGGACCCTCTGGTTTGATCAAGGGTTTCCTAAGGCCGGAGACGGCGCAGGGAATCTTTGTCAATTTCAAAAGATTGCTGGAATTCAATCAGGGAAAGCTACCGTTCGCTGCTGCGCAGATAGGCAACGCTTTTAGGAACGAGATATCGCCAAGATCGGGGCTGATCAGAGTCAGAGAGTTCACAATGGCAGAGATTGAACACTTTTGTGATCCCAGCGACAAAGAACACTCCAAATTTGAGGCTGTTAAGGGTACTAAAATGCTCTTGTATTCAGCGTGCAGCCAAATGGATGGCAAAAGCGCGGAGTACACGGAAATTGGAGAGGCTGTAAAGACCGGATTAGTAGACAACGAAACTCTGGGGTATTTCATGGCCAGAATCCAGCTGTTTTTAGTCAAAGTTGGCGTAGATCCGACCAAACTAAGGTTCCGCCAACACATGAGTAACGAAATGGCACATTACGCCTGCGACTGTTGGGACGCAGAATGTTTGACGTCATACGGATGGATAGAATGTGTTGGTTGCGCGGATAGGTCGGCATTCGATCTCACTCAGCATACCAAAGCAACCGGTGTGAAATTGATTGCCGAGAAGAAGTTGGCAGAACCGAAAGTCGTTGATGTAACTGAGGCGTCGCCAAACAAGGGTATCCTCGGTAAAGCTTTCAAAAAAGAAGCCAAGACTGTTCTTGACGCTTTAGCTGCGCTGGATAAGGAAGGGATTGAAGCCCTTGAGGGAAAGATCAGCAGCAATGAAAACTACGATCTTATTCTACCGGATGGAACTTCAGCTAAAATCACAAAGGATATGGTATCGATAAAACGCTACCAAAAGACATTACATGTCGAAGAGATTACTCCTTCTGTTGTAGAGCCTTCTTTCGGTGTTGGCAGAGTCATGTACGCTATATTCGAACACAATTTCAAAACTAGGGAAGGAGACGAGCAGAGAACGTACTTGAGTCTGCCTCCTATCGTTTCGCCTCTCAAATGTTCAGTCTTGCCACTGAGTAGTAACGCAGAGTTTATTCCATTCGTTAAGAAACTCTGTGAGTTTTAGCTATAAAAATCTATAATTATTATTGCATTTCTACATTCTATGAAGAAAATTGATCGAATATTTTCATTTCAGCACAGGATTTGACTGCCGTCGATGTCTCGCATAGAGTTGACGATTCTTCAGGCAGTATAGGTCGTAGATATGCCAGAACGGATGAGATCGCTATTCCTTTTGGTATTACGATAGATTTCGACTCCTTGAAGAGTCCAAATACGGCTACGCTTAGGGAGAGAGATAGTATGGACCAAGTTAGGATAAGTGTGAGTTTGTTTTGACCGATGATGTGTGTGTGTGTTATGTTAGAATATAGTCGTTTTAAAATGTTTTAATTATTTATTGTTTCAGCTGGACGAGCTACCAAGTGTAGTGAAAGACTTATCTTTGGGTAAAATAACGTGGGATAAGGTGGCGACGAAATATCCTAAGTTCGAACAACAGGAAGCCGCGAAAGCGTAGATACGAGGAAAAAGATTCGGAGTTTAATAGGTCTCGCATTTTCTATCGCCAGCGCCGAAATACAAGATAATTGGTTGAGCTTTGGTAAATCAGAATCGAAACATTTCGAATCTGGATAATTGATATCACTTGCTTTTAATAAAAAATACATCAGTTGTACAATGAATTTTGAATTTTTTAAAATTTTCTATGAATAGCAGCTTCTCCTCTCCTCTATTTTAATTTTGGGTAACTAAAAACCGCATATTTAACTGCATAATCGATTTTTATTTATCAAAATTGAATGGAATCAGTTAAAAGTATTACAGCAAGTACACATATGGTACATTAAACATATTATGTAAATAGTTATTAAAAACGATTTATCCCTCGTAGAATTGAGGCAGTTTATCACCGAGGATCACTCGTCTTTCAACACCTTCTTTAGTTATAACACCAATACGTACGACCCCACCACTGCTACCATCGCGTGACATCGCCAAAGCCAGTGCTAAAAGAATAGAAAAGAATTTAACAATTCCTGGGTCATGCTCTTAAAGAGCCCTGAAAAAATGATGAAATAATATTTATCAACACGAATGAAGTAAGAGAGAGACTTACTGTTGCTGACTAACTCAATTGTCTGATCCTTAGTCATGTTGGGTTTATAATGAGCATCAACGTAACCATAGACATAGCTAGATCCTGATCCACCAATAGCGATTGGTTGTCTTACGCACATACCACCTAAAGGAATGCTGTAGACTTGACCACCCTTACGTCGGTCCCAACCAGCGACTAGGATCCCAGCCATAAGTGAGTCGCGATAGTTGTAGCAGAGCTCGCGGAACACGTTTGCACTCGTTTCAACTAAAGGTGGTTCTCCAAGCTCCATTCTTCAGGCCCAACATATGAAATTATTAGATTTAAAAAATACTACAGGCCTCTCACATCCTATCCATTCCAGCTTGAAATCTTTCTGTCTTTCTCTAAAGAAGCAGAATAGAATCCCACTAAACTTACTGATGAAAACTCAAGTGGTACGAAACTATATCCGCAATAGCCTGCGTATCTGCAGCAGAACCTGAACGACAGCAGTAAATTTGATCCGTTACTTTGGTCAGCTTGTCTGTAACGCGATTGGCGATGTAGGCTCTGTAAATGAATAATGAATAATCAATAATCAATATCAGCTCGATTCGCACTGATAATGATGAGAAAAGTTCATCCAGGTCTCAACAAGGTTTATCCAGATTTTTTCTCAACGTTCTTAAACATTCGAATAAAAATTTCGAGTACAGTAGAATGTCGGTTATCCGTAACGTCAATTATGGGTAACGTCAGTTATCCGAATAACGATTTGGTTATCCGAAAAGTCAATTATCCAAGATTGAACGAATTCGGGTTTTTTCGCGCATGGAATACTTCTGTCCTGTTATCCGAATTTTTGAATATCCGAAAGATGCCAGGTCCCAATTGGTTTGGATAATCGACGCTCTATTGTATAAATTATCATCAGTATGCATACCCAGTGGTGGTTCGTGAATCAGCACCGATAACTACGCCGCCTTCAAATTCGCAAGCCATGATCGATGTCTGTAAAGAAAAAATATAGAAATAAAGAAATTTCAATAACGATTGATAAAAAAAAAAAAACAGATCTGTGTGCGCATGGTCTTTCATTTGTTTTTTATTTTGTTGTGGTCTTAAATAAAAGTGCCCATTGGCTTTTTTTTTTTTTTTTTTTTTTTTCTATATATTCATTCATTCGAATAGACATACAATGAAGGGGAAAAAATTAAAAATCTTGGATGATGACCGGAGGAATTGGTAGAGTTTGCAAAGTCATTCTAACCTAAAAATAACGTCAAACGATGTTTCCAAACACAAGTTGTGAACCTATAAAACAAAGGGTTACTCACTCCGGTACTGTGTTCGGCAGATAGCCAATCCGGCACCATCGAGTCCATAGTTTTTGACTGAAAAGGAGCTTCGACATAAGCCATGTCACTGATTTTAAGAAATTTATTTACTGCAATGTAATCAACCCTAGGTACTCCAATTTATACACCGACTTCTTGGTTTCGGGTTTTAGCGGTGTTGAATATCATGGGATAAGAAAATCGACAGAGAAACGAATAGTAGCTCGAAAAAAATCACTCCAACTATTGCGCTGCGACGTGGAATTGCGCAAGCTGTATGTATGCGCAAGAATATTGGACAAAATTAATAAATAAACTAGAGGATCTCCAAAATCCAAATTCTCCAATCGCTTTAAAGTTGGTAATGAAAGACTGACCGTTTGAAATGTTTAGCTCTTCACATCGCCGTTTGTAGTTGTTGTTATATTTCAAAAGTATTTATTAAGGTTAAGAAATTATTAACCGAATATCAAAGGTGAGATTTTAACTGACACAATTGTCCAAACTTTTTTTTTACATCTATTATCATATCATCATACTCGTATCATCGGCTTCTAATTCCTCGGATCATAACCTATCTTGACGTAATTCGTATACGTCAATGTATTCAAGTTTATTTTTTTCTATTTCGAACGTGAGAGATTTCCTAATCTTCTCATATTATCTTACGATCGAACATGGGAATATCCTCATACATGGATACAGCAGCATGAATAGTTTTTCTATCAAGAAATTAAGTAACGGTTATTTTCCGATTCTACACATTTCAAACTATTCGATACTCTATTATACGTTCGTTTGTTTCACTCAATTTATTCGACTTTTCGAACTCTATACCTTCTATGTCCTTTGAATAGACATCAAGCAATGCATGCAAAAATTTGCTGTATATTGATTTAGATGGAACCTATGACTCTTGGATCTCCAGTTGGAAGTCCGGCCCAAACACCAGGCAGTCCAGGACCGAATTCTACATATCTACCTAATTTTCTATTAGGAGATGCGAACCCTGTAAGATTATATTTCTAAGACTGAAAAAGTTCAGCAATGTGATACCTGATAATAAAACTCGACAAAAAGCCTCCGATGATGATTTTAGAAGCCAAATTTCACAGCAAAGTGCCTTATTTGTATATTTTTTATGCTTCAGACCGCTAGATTAAATATAATGAGTCCCCAAGGTACCCCAAGGAATAACCAGTTCGGATCTCCGACCAGCGGAAGTCTGTCGATGTCTAATTCGGCCTATTGTACACCAGACTATCGAACAAATCGGCAAAAAGCTATGTTTGGAAATGTAACCAGTCCGATCGGTCCGCAAATTGGATCTGAAGGACAATCCGGAGGGCCACCAACCAGGGGTTTATTCGATACTTTGGATACGTCACAGTCAATTGCACCGTATACACCTAGTACCGGTCAAAACGTGACTAACAATCAGTCTAGAATGTTGACTGGAAACAATATAAATAATTCCATGTTTTTAGACAACTCTGCTAATTTGTCTATAAACGAACCCATGCAGGGACTTCTCCAGTGGGTAACAGTCTTTGGGTTTTCTAACAACGCTCTGAACTCAGTACTCTCTCATATATCCAGCCGAGTTCGTATAGTGGATAAAAGAAGCGCTCCTCACGCTCAAGGCAATTGGATTCATTTGAAATGCGCAACTGAACAAGATGCGCATAGAGCTTTGGCTTGCAATGGGAATATTGTGTCCGGGTCGACGATGATCGGTGTCGTACCTTGCACCGATGAGGGCGTAGTCTTAAGCTCTGATAAAGAGAATCTTTCCAAACTAAGTAGCAACACAAAGTGTTTTTCCACTCCTGATAGATTGAATTTCGCTTCCCCAGATTACGGAGGTAGTTTACCACTGACTTCACCGCGTATACAAAATACCCGTTCTTTAGCCATAGGGTACAATCAACATTTGAGTCCGCAGTCAGTTAGGTCACCACAAAATGTACCCCAAAAATCTACGGGTCTTGTTTCAAAAGCAATGGAATACGTTTTCGGATGGTAATAGTTTGGAATGAATTTTTAGGTAGAAATCATTTATCTTGCAATTGCTCTGATTCCATTTTTGTATAATTTTAAACGGGATGAATTTTAACTGAAATATTTTTTCGAATCGTTTTTTTGTTTTTCTTTTGTTTCTTATTTTATGAAATGGTCAATTGTGATTCACGTTAATATGGTGTTAAATTTGTTCAAAACACAACAGATCATGAACGTTAATTTAAAATCGCTTTCGGAGTACCGTATGTACACTCTGATCGTTAATCGAGTATTTTATCTTGTGTAAAGAATTGAACATACGCCGTACTCTAACCGGTGGTAATAATATTGTTTGTAATTGTTTGTTCAATCTTTTCTGTTTCTCATTAAAAAAAAAAAAAAAACATGCTACATGTCTCATAATTGTGTATTACATAAAATAAAAGCTTTTTTCATAATCTCTATTATCATCTATGGCTTTAGTTATTTGTTACTACTACATATTATACAAAGGAAATTAATTTTATTCCTAATAGTTTTATTTAAATAAAAACTGGGAGTGGCTGTTAATTAATTAAATTTGATATTAGTACTTAAATACTTATTTGAATATAAGATAAACATATATATTTTTAGACATAGTATAATCACATTTCTCAAGGGTATTCCTATAAATAAATTTGTTTCTTTTGTTTTCTTTCTTCATCTTCTCTGAATTCAAGGTTTCTTTTCTCATTATATATATTCATTCGCTTAATTATTACTTTGGACTTTCGATCGTCGCACTTCCCAAATCCGTCATCTTTGGATACTTGACTTTTTTCGTATCAAGTTCGTCCTGAGCCCACAGTATCATTTTCAATAAATTATTTAATCTAGGACTGGTTGATTCCCGATGCTCCATTTTCAGTATCGCAGCATTCAACTCGCTCGCTATCTATAAAAAATCGTCAATATCACCAAGAAAAAGAAATAATATTTTATATTCTGTACTTTATACCTTCTGTCTATGCGTTGGGTGTAATAAATCGCTGAAAGGACTTTTATAAGGTTCTTCAAAGGCAAGGAGAGCCAACGTCCTCTCCAACTCGCTTAATATATTGTCGTCATTCTCTCCAGCCTCGCTAAGCTGTTCTTGTGCAAACTGTAGCGCATCTTCTATGCGCCCAGTCCGTATTAATTCAATGAGATGTAGCTGCTGGAGATGGAAATATAGGTATCTATCGTTATCCAAGAGTTCTGGATGCAACTGATTAACCAAATCTGTTGCTTCTTGGATACGGCCATTTTGGATAGCGTCTCTTATGCGAATTCGATCATCCAAGGAATTCAGCTCAACCGTTGGACCGACTCCGGATTCTTGTTGAAACTTTTCAGCCGCTTCTTTGAAACCCTCTTATTATATTTTTTGGAATAAAAAATACAACATTGGGATTAAGAATAAGATTTTATTCATGTTTGATGTTAGTTGAGTATCGAATACGGATTACCTGTTACAAGATAATTCATGATTAGGTTATTCATTGATACGCGTTGAATGTGGGATCCGTCTTCCAGTTTGGCGACCCATTCGTCTTTTGAAACGTCTTGTTTTTCAGGAAAGCTCATTATTCCCTGGCGACACGTATTATTGGTTGATTAATAATGACACAGGGTCAATGATTCGTAGATTTTTTTTACATCATAAAGGAATCGCTAAGGTCTTTTGAATCCGTGGTGAGATTTGATTCCGTAAAAAGAAAGATGAACGAACTTACCCACTAGTTGTTTCGATCTATTTAAATATACAAATTCCAATCTGATGGTTAAAGAATTGCGAAAACTTAGCTTAATTATAAAGACACGTTCGCGACTGTCAGTATATACTCCGAAACGTCATAAACAACGCGTTAGCTTATTTTCAACAAGCATACACAAAAATTCGATACATAGATACGCCGCTTTTAGAAGTTTAGAATATGATCAACAGGTGGCTACGCGAGGTTCTTTTAAAAAAAGATTTCTCCCTACATAACCTCAAACCGAAATCTGAATACGGGGCGTGTTTATGTTTTACGCGTGATTTTAGGTTATGTTATATGTTATTGTCGAATGTCAAGTTTTTAGAACGTCATGTTGTTTTTTTTTGTTTTTTTAACGTAACAAACGAGGGTCGATCATCTTATTGCGATAAAAAAAAAAAAAATGATTAGAACCTAGAACATGTCATTCAATATACCTACAATTGAACAATTGAACAATTGAACAATAACGAAAATGGATATCACATTGGATGATCGTTTAGACACACTGCAGCAGATTAGTCAACGAAAACTAGTTGAAATACTGGATAATATTTCAGGAAAAAAGGACTTTATCATAGAGCCTAAGCTGATGAAACCATTAGAATGTTTTATAGGTGCTACTGCTCTGAGGTTTGCATCTTCTAAATAAATTATTTACATCGTTAGCATAAATGATTGGGTGATCTTAAATATTGCCTAAGTTCGAAAGTGTTCATAACGCATTATAGAATTTTTATTTAGCTTCATATTTTCGTCTCATCCTCTCATATTTTAATCAACATGATTCAAAAAATGACCAAAAAAATGACTATTTTTACCTCCTTTCATCACGTTTTCAATTTATTATTCTACATTCTTATAAAAATGAGCCGAATACATGATAGAGTAGAGAGCATGAGAAAATACTACCACCCACTTTATTCTCATTTCATGCTTCTCTAAGATTCATTCATACGCTAACGGTTCCTCATTCTTCAATATTCTAACAGAGCCATCCCCAAGTAACTTTTGCTTAAAATTTCTCATTCCAGACGCCATGGTGTTGATAAAATTTTCAAACTAGAAGAGGGTCTAAAGGCATCCAATGCTCAGCGAGTATTCCTTGTTTCCGGAGATCTTATAACTTGCAAAAGAGTTCTAAACCAGGTTCAAGCAGAGCTTTCACAAGCCCATGGATTAGCTCATCATTTATTAGTCGTTCCTCGCGTTCCCGCTGCTCTTGATCTTTTGGTTGAAGAAGAAGGTCGTTATTGGTATAATTGATGTCAATTTTATGAAGATTTAGGACCAAAATGTATTAGGAGGGACTCGTTTCGCATTAAAGTCAAATTTTTTTGCAACATTCTAGTCCAAAATCTTCAAAAAATTAATCCACCAATTAGTTTTGGCTGACTTTGGCCGCTAATAGATTAAAAAATGGTGAAAAACCGGCCGCAATCGTAACTAAGACAGTTACTCCAATTTCTTATATTTATTTTTCCACACTTCCAGGCCTCTCAGACTTAGTGAAGCTGCGTTCTTTTTCCTGGGACTTCATAAGATCAGACAGCAACGTTTTATCATTAGAAACGCGGCTTTTCACAGACCTATACTACCACAAAGACACCGGCCTCTTACCAGCCCTTGCAAAAAGCTTGTGGTCATTGCAGTTGATACTCGGTCGTCCAAAGGCCACATTATGCCTAGGAAAACACAGTCAGATAGTACTAAAAATGATGGAATCAATGGAAGAGTGTCTGTCTTCTCAAAATCTGACCAATCAATCAGGCGGTTTGATATTAATGGACAGATCCTACGATATACCATCCATGCTTCTTACTTCTGTAACATATCTGGGCCTGATGGGTGAGGTTTTGGAAATTAACGCTGGAACCGCGTTCTCAAACGGCACGCAAACCAAATTGAACTCAAAGACTGACCAGGTCTATGGAGAAGTTAGAGACAGGCATTTCAGCGATGTATTTCCGATATTAAGAGAGAAGGCAAAACTGCTCAAGAGTAAGAAAGATCTTTCGACTCGCAGAGGCAACGAATATTGAATATCACGTTATTTTTAGCGGAGCAAGAAGCCACCCAAACCATGCAGTTGGCAGAAATGAAGCGCTACGTTGCAACTAGACTGCAAAAACTGACTGAGACTAAACGCCAGCTAGGATTCCACATAGCTGCATGCGAAACTATCGTCGGAGTGTTAGGACCCGATTTTGAGATGCTGCAATCAGTAGAGAAGGCTATACTTGAGTGTCGCAGAAGAAAAGAGTGCCTAGAATACATAGAGACGAACATAGGTTGATAATTTTATCGGCCTTATCTTGCGAAAAATCATCAATATGTTATTTTTCTATTCTCTTTCTCAGACAGCCATCCTCTCAGGAGTCTCAGACTTCTAGCTCTGCTATCTGTTACAAGCGACGGAGTAACTCAGAGCGAAGTCCAGCCAATACAAAAGGCCTATTTACACGCACATGGATATCAGAATATACCATTAATCTGGAAGATGGAACAGGCTGGTCTCATCATTTATCGGACTGAAAATGTACGCCAGAAACTACCGACATGGAACAGCGAGTGGGCTACTGCTGCTCAGCGACTGAAGCAATTACCGAATCAAACTAAGCCATTGGATCTGAAATCACCGACTTGTTCTAGCTACGTGTTTGGAGGGTCTTACATACCGACTATAGTCAGTGATCATAAAATCGTT
The DNA here is from genome assembly GCA_963992785.1 of Tenthredo livida. Taxonomy (NCBI): domain Eukaryota; kingdom Metazoa; phylum Arthropoda; class Insecta; order Hymenoptera; family Tenthredinidae; genus Tenthredo; species Tenthredo livida. Next base: position 41,019,447 of record OZ023065.1, read on the forward strand.
GTTTTCTATGCATGTTATGTTCATAATGAAGCTTGTTACTGATTTATTCGATCAACATTCAGGCACAGCTGGTGAAATTTTTGCTGAATGATACAGACGCCAAAAGTTGGAACTATCTAACAAGTTTACCAGAATGTACTGTGAATGGACAACAGGATCTTGTCCAAACTGGTACTATTACACTTTGTATCATCGGAGGAATGACTTATGGAGAAGTGGCGGCCTGCAGATTAATAGAAAAATCTACTGGGTCACGTTTTATCTTTGCATCTGATATAGTTTCGACGGGAAATCAATTCGTCGAAAGTATTAAAAATATATAATTACCTATTACCATATTATAGATATATGTGTGTATGTTCGAATAAAAGTTAAGTTTTTATCCCTTTTTTTTCTATATTTATAATTTTATGAAATATCCTATGTCTCTACGATCTTGTAGACCTCGCCACATCGTGTATTCTACTGCTCAATATTCACAGACTTTCCAGCGACCTGGAAACCCGGAATATCTAAAATTTCATTCGTACAATAGGTAATCTCAGCTATTTCATATGAAAGTGTCTGGAAATGTGAAATTATCCGCCTTTGTGCTAACGCGAAATATTTGAAATGAAATTGACCATTGAGCATAACGAGTTAAGCCGGTGATCAAAAAGTGAAACGTATACGGTCGTTTTACGTATATGACAAATTTATATTCTCCGCGAATTTGAATCGGCGTTGGAGCCGCCCGGACCAATTGGCGATAATTAGAGTTGAAAAAGCCTTTGTATATTTATATACCGGGAGTATTCGTGGAAACGCTTCACAGGACGCAATTCAAAGATCAAGCGATTAGGTTTTGTTCCCGCACGTAGCCAATGGGCATGCAATATATGCGAAATAAAATGTAATAGCTCGACTTCTGAGTAGCCTGTATGCAGGCGTTTTCACTCCCCTATCAAGCGTTTCCACGAATACTCCCGGTATAATATTATAAATTGATATAGTATAGTAATTGGAATACCATTTTATCGAGTACATAGAAAGAAATAGTATATGCAGAAACGGTTCGTCATAAGTAAAGTAGCGACTCATATGTCTTATAGGTGCATGTGAAAAGCCGGGTGTATACATATAGGATGCAGTTATAGTTCATGAATCAAGAATGGTATGGTGTCTGCGCGGGAGATAGCGGTCTTTAATGGTCGGTGTCCGCGAGTACGCGAAACAGTTATTGATTTTTCTCGTTAGTTCTATCGCGCAGTGCGCATAAATGAACGTGAACCTCCTACTCCCAGGGAGTGATCAACCCCGTTAAAGAGAGGGACAGAGGAGGAGGAGAAGGAGAAGGAATAGGAGAAGGGAGGGTGTAGGCTTGCATTATTTAAAAATAATAGTTGAAATATTGTGGGCGAATTAAGCGATACCGGCTAAACTGTACCGGGACTTAAATAAATCGCATACCCACGTATATGACAATAAAGAAAAAAAGGATCTTTATAGTAGTGATCGACCCTCTGCCTCTACCTCTACGGCCCACACACCCGCTTCTCTTGCGCACATCCAGATCAAACGCGTCGTTGTTATTCTGTCGATAGACGGAGAGGCGAAAAACCAGCGACGATCAGCGATATACGGTTCAACGAATTGAGTAAAACGAGAGTGCAGTATAATTAGGAGTGGTTTACTGTGATACAAAAAATAAAGGGGCAAATTTGTCTATACATCTGTTGAAGAGAAGAAAAAGATGAAAAGAAAGTGAACGAGCGAGAAAGGGGAATAGGAAAGGGAGAAATAAGTTATACGTATAAATAGAAACGCGAGGATCGTCGTCGGCAGTTCTTTTTTTGTTCCTCATTTTTTCATTCTTTGAACATATAACTATGCATCGTTGAATTTTATGTATTAATTAAAACCGTGATACATCGATAGATTTGCCTTAAAAATAAACGTACCCTATATAGGTATAGTAGATCATTGTAATAAATCGTTATATAAATAATTGTCGTTTAATTAGTTTAATTGGCGGACGAAAATTAAGCGTTGCTCGCGGTGATATAGAGCTGCTGCTGCTAAAACGGGGATACAAAGCATAGGGGGATAAAATAATAAGGAGTACGACGGCGGCGGCGACGAAGAGTAGGAGGAGATCGAGGGGAACTACGACGAAGAGGAGGAAATTTCCAGTCGGTTTGAAACTGATCACTCTAGAGCGCACAGTTCGAATTAGGAACTTATACCGAGTGCAGCAGCGCAGCTGGAAAGCAAGGGTGGCGTATGAAGAGCCGGTACTCGGTGATTTTTAAAACTTGTGAAAGTGACCCCGCTTGTCGGGGGTAAAACCGTCACAACGGCCGATGTCAGGATGCCGGAGCAAAGCAATGACTATAGGGTGGTCGTTTTCGGGGCAGGTGGAGTCGGGAAAAGTTCGTTAGTTTTGCGTTTTGTTAAAGGAACATTCCGCGAATCGTATATACCAACGATCGAGGACACTTACAGACAGGTAAGTACACGATGCATATTATTTTTCGCACAATCCACACGTTAGATTGCTAAAATGCACATCTACCTGTGTATGAATGAAAAAAGACTATACACGTCTGTAAATAAGATGAGGGAGTGATCGTAACTCGCGAACAATCGTGTTGTTAAAATAGTCGTATCATATAATTTACGACTCTATATACCTACGGCTTGGCGCGGCTGATCGTCAAAACCTTTACTACTGCAGCATCGCGCATTATAGTGGCTGACATATAACTTTGAGGGAAGACCCGCTGTACTATGAAACTGTAAAGTTTCTATGTTTTCTTATTATCAGTTTGAATTATAGAAATTATTGAACCAATATATAGCTGAAAGATTGAAGATATTAAATCGGAGAAATGAAGGGGGCATATCTTTGTACGCATATGGAATGCGGTAGATAATTCCTGTACCTACAGCATTTCTGATTTCATTTTCGATCTCATTTTCGGCGAGTTTTTTTTCCGTATACAATCATAGTTTCGAACAGCAGTTTCATATATATGATCCGAAAATAATTTCGAAATAAGAAAAAAAATACAAACTTTATCTATTTAACGCGATTTTCAAAGGATTTGAAAACTATTTTTTATCCTAGAAGCGCATATTGGGGTTTTTAGTACACTTATGCATTCTGAGATACACTCACGGAATCTGAACCTGAAGCGCCGTTGGTAAGGTGATCGAGCAACCCGTACGTCATGTTGATACACGTTGTTTTTAATTGTCTTCAAATTGTCAAAGACAATTAAAAACAACGTATATCAACGTGTATGTACGGGTTGCTCGATCACCTTACCGACGGGGCTTCAGGATCAGATTCCGTGAGTGTACAAGCAAAATAAAAAAAAAAAGAAGAAGTTCCATTTTGATTTTAAAATGCGGATTCTGTATGATTGATTGTAGATTTGCGCGGTATTCCTCCTCCGCGCTTTAATAAGGCGCGGTAATCACCAATGAGGCAGAAAGATAGTTTCGAATATATTACGAGTATAAATGCGATAGTTGTCTCTATCATTTATAGAGATGAGTCTGATTGCATGAAATTTGAAAAAGAAGTTTTATTGACAGAAGTTTAGAGTCTTATAAAATATTTTGCCAATCTTTTTTTTTTTTTTTTTTAAATTTCAAATAACTTTTTGACTATTTAATAGTCGTTGCGTCTTAATTAGTATAGAAATTCTAAACGATCACGTGAAATCACTGTGAAAATTACAAGTCGATATCTCAAACGGTTTCGGAGTATAGTCGTATATGGACTATGGTTACCGTATTGAAAAACATATGTTCTTTTAGAAATAGAGCCCGCGTAAGCTGAGGCGCGCGGTCTTTCGAATCTTTCGAATTCATTTTTTCTTTCAAATTTTTGAAAGCGCAACGCGGATCAAAATGAATACCTGAAAGTTACGGCAACGAGAGAAATTCTAAAAGAACATATAATATCTGCGAAAATTTGCAAAAATCGATTTTCAACGAGTTGTTTTTTATATTTTAATGAAATATTAAAACATCTACCATGTAGTAGATACAAAAGTTGTTTGCCAAAAGCATTGAACCCTATAAAATCTGATTACAAACTCTTCTTTCTCCGCATAACAACGTTAATCATCAAAGCTTTCTCTATATATAGCGACTATACCTACTCTATATGTATGTAATATTTCAAGCGAGATTACACCTCTTTCTTAAAGCTAATGAAACACTATGTCCTTCTATTCAATTCTAAATTTCAACTCATCGACCGTATAAAGTTTGCTGAATTTCATCTATACAGGTGATTAGCTGCAACAAGAACATCTGCACACTACAAATCACCGACACAACAGGGTCGCATCAATTCCCTGCAATGCAACGGCTGTCTATAAGCAAGGGTCACGCCTTCATCCTTGTGTACTCAGTCTGCTCTAGGCAGAGTCTAGAAGAATTGCGACCTATCTGGGCAGTAATTCGCGAACTTAAGGGTCAGGACGTTTCCCAGATACCAATCATGCTGGTGAGTTACAACTGCGACCCGTTGAAATTTTCAAAAAACAAGATCCAACATTTTTTGAAAATTTCTCTGCACCGCCACATGTACGATTATAATTTATTCAACAATTCACTTATTCATTCGAATGATCATCGGTCAGGTGGGTAACAAGTGTGATGAGAGTCCCTCAGTGCGAGAGGTAACGTTGAGCGAGGGTGCAGCAGAGGCTGCGAACTGGGGGTGTGGATTCCTGGAAACATCAGCAAAGACGAATCACAACGTGAATGCTCTGTTCCGGGACCTCCTGACCTTGGAGAAGAATCGGACAGTATCTCTGCAGCCGGTTCAGAGTAACAACGCGATAAGCCTTAAGGAGAAATGTGCCGTTATGTAAATTAGTAAATCCTAATTTATGCGTCTATCAGCAGAGACAGGACGAGGTGATATTAAAACAGTTTCATTATCATATACTATATGCATTACAATTATTACATGTATTTATGTATTTGAGATAAAAGTCACTCGCCTCGCCTTGAATCAAGCCGATAATATAGAGGCGCAGCAGTTAGTCTAAGTCAGGAGTATAATATTCTGAATTACAAACCCATACTATAAACATTAACGGAATTAGCGGAGTGAACTTTATTAAAAATTTCAGATTAAGATTTAGTATAACTATTTTTATTTGAAATCTCAATGAGTTTATTCGATATGAGAAGCTTTGCCAGCCCGGTGCAGCTCTGAAGGTGTGTAATGAATAGAAAGTGTGAAATATCATTCTGGGGTGAATCAGGGGTAGAAAAAGCAAGGTAAAAAGAAGGGAAGAAAAACATAATGAAAATGAAATATTAATCAATAAGAATAATAATAATAATAATAATGGAAGTAGGTCGCTCGACATAATATTTAATTATTATTACCTACCTATCTACTACCTACACGTTATATTGTTGTCCGTTCAAATCGACGGATCTCAACGTACCCAGCTGCTCGTATATATTTCTATAGATACATATATACATATGTAACAGTATACAGCAGGTCTCAAAATTTCGATAAATTAAATATTTCTAGAAAAGATAATAAATTTTTCATCTATACTATACGCATAATGATATTGTATCTTGCGGGGTAGTTGAATTTTTCATTTAAACCAATTTGACGTAGTTATCTATATAATATATTTTCGATTCAGGATCAGATGATGATGAAATATGAATAGAGAAGTTTTTGAAGATAAAGATATTTCATTCCTTATAGTAAAGATCGAATCTATTTATATATTCGTTGCAGATAGCAGCAGCTGATTCGATCTGCAGTATAAAATTTGAGTACCAGGTTCTTATTTATTATAGATATTATATAGTATAATAGCCAGTAAACGCGTAGTTTGTATGTGTGTATATACATATACCATAGGTATTTACGTAGTAGATTACATAATATGAAGATTAAGAAGAAGGGGTAATCGAGGGAATAAAATAATATGGTTATTGAAATTTGAAATTTGAGAAGAAGACAAATGAAAAAGAATAAGTAAAAGGTGAAAAAATAAATAAAAAATTGTTACACGGTTGGTTTTTGTTGAATAGTTGTAAGAATTTTGTAATAACGCTATTAGGGATTTATTATTATTATATTATATTATATTATATTATATTATATTATATTATATTATATTATATTATATTATATTATATTATATTACATATACTACTACATATATCGCAGAATACAAATTTATAAACTAATAAAAGTCATTACATAATATATTATATAATATTGTAAACGTACGCTATTCGAACGCAATAGAAGTACTATATAGGTATAATAATATATATCATAGAAGTGCGTTTAGAGACACTCGCGTACATAGGAATTTAGGGGGCTGTTGATGCGCGGATATTTGAAAATTTAGAGTCTCTGTAGGAATTATTATATAATTATATATATTATTAAATATTATAACAAACTAGATGCGATCGGAGCTGAGTGACTGCTAGTGTGCGGCTCATATTCTAGCTTAAGATATAAATAAATAGGTTTTTTTCATCATTATACTTACATATATATATATCGTTCTCTGATTATTATATATCATATGTAATAGCGTCGATTTTACCAAACAATTACAATAAGATGCAGATATTAGATAATTATTATTCTATTCCAGCACAGCGTAGACGCAATATTATAATCAATTATCATACCAATGGTTCAACGGTTTTGATTTTTTTATTTATTCTATAAACTAAAGGCAATTAAAAAATAGACGCACAGATTACCTGCTGGATATATACTAAACACTGCTGCAGTTATAATAAAAAGTTTCTAATCCGATTGACAACGATACAATTTCTGAATAACAAATATAATATATATTAGGAAATGACCTTACAATGATATAAAAACGAATTAAATGAACGCGCATATCTTGGCATATGGATACCTACCGCCATATGTTGAAAAACAAACAATTTTAACTCTACGAAATATCTGCAGCTTCTATTTGTTACTTGAACTTATATTATATTTATATTGCATATACATCATATAGTATTATATTATATCTGAATATACATTATATCAATATTATCGGTGCACAATATTTTCAAACGATCTGTATAAATCATATATAGCATTATACAGCATATAAGATGTATAGATAATTGGCAGAGCGGTTGAATTATAATAACAATAGAGAGAAAAGAAAGGAAATAAATATCATGAGCGCAAAAAATAGAAAAAAAAAAGGGACAACCAATCTGAAATGAAAATGACAAAATATTGATTACCCATACTATATATATTAAACCCTATATCATTATATTATGAATATATAATTATAATTATATAGATCATTAATCGATGATAATTGATCGTTATATATATGATATATAGGTATATATAAAGTTGAACGAGTAATAATACATATCTTATATATTCCGAATCCGTGAAAAAAATAGTAACAAAATGCACAAAAGAAAACCAAAAAAAATACAAGAAAAAACGAAAAAAATACAAAAAAAAAACAAAAAAACTTATTAAAAATGAATACGCAAAAATTTACTAATATATTCTTATTTCGGGGCCAATTGAATGTATAAGGAGAAGACGTGAAAATATATGATGATCCTTAAGTGTATTATATAACTATACATATTATATTATACGCGCGAGGAACTGTTTATGGACATATATTATTATACATCTATTAATACGCACGCAAAAGGGTGTATTATCTATACCTGTACATTATACCTTACGTTATAAGTTTATTATTATACCTGTACACTCTCGCTCTACGATTATATTCTATATATAATATATGGGGCATTCCAGCTCCAATCTGCACGGACACCCTCATCGGCTAGACCCGTTTCGATTTTTTTACCATGATTTTGGTTTTTTTGGGTCTCTTCAGGCCCGAAATGAAACCTCAATTTTCTTGGAAATTTTTTCTCGATTTATTTGTGGCCCTGAACTAAATCAACTATAGTGGCTATAGGTGAAACGCGATTTTCTTAGTTTGAGTGTCAAATTTTAAAAATCACCCTTGATCTTCATCATTTTTGAAATTTTACTTTCAAACTAGGGGAGGGAGGGGCAAAACGGGCTAGTACTTAAGAAAATATAAAGTTTTCAGTAGGAATTTTTTTTTTTTCTTTTGCGAGCTAAATGGGGTACCCCATTTGGAGGGATACCTCCAAAAAGTAATTAGGGTACCCCATTTTGCCCCCCCCCCCCCGCCCCGTTTTGCCCCACCCTTCCCTATATGTATAAGGAGAAAATCGAATTTCATCTGAATACAATCTCTTTTTTTTTGTTTTGCTACAATAAGAAATCATTATTGTACATTCATTTTTTTTTTCAATTTTGTATTTTTGAAAAAAAATTTTAAAAAAATTTGGAAAAGGTCCTTTTGCCTGTTTCCGCTTGATATAGCGATACTACAGGGTGCGGGACCGCGAATGAATGAAGAAAAATTTGGAAAAAATTGAGGTTTTATTTTGGGCCTGAAAGGACTAAAAAAATAATTGATTGTAAAAATCGAAAGGGGTCCTGCAGCCGATGACCCCGTGATTTGATCTCGAATGCCCCATATCAATACTTCTGTGAAACTCTACGTGATAATTATATAGTTATTTTTAACTGATTTACGCACTCTCGCGCACTTTCGCGCACCCCGATCGTTATAATAGCGATTATATATATCCTGTCGATCGCTATACCTATATTCAAGCTCCGTAAAATAATTATTTCCACTTCACCAACATGAAACGAATATGCGTTGCAAAAGACTAGATCATGATCGGGACCGCGTCGGTCGAACCCCGAAAGAATTTAAACCGTAAGTCGCACGTGCGTGTATGAAAACGCGTGCGCAGTCTTTGAAATAATAATTCGTTTATATAATTATATAATCTATTAATATAAATACGAAAAATGAGGATATATAGGTAGTGCTATGAATGAAAAAAAAAAACAACAAAAAAAAAAATAAAAAAATCTCTCGAAATATGATCGCTTATATAGTTTTTTCGTATCATATTATATGAACGATGTTATATAATATACTCGATCAACGCGCGCGGTTGTACGTAATTTATATAATATACCTACAATACGTTTTAAACTTTGAAGTGGCACAAAAGAATTTATCGAAATACATTATATAGATTGATACCTCGCACTCGGTTATTCGTGCACTGGATAATAAAAAATAAATAAATAAAAATAATAATAATAATAATAATAATGATACCGATATACTGATTTAAAAAAAATAATATATATAATCAATATTTTTGTGACTCGTTCGTTGGGGACGAAATCGGGTATACGAGCGTGTACTATTTTTAAATTTTTTTCTTTTATATTACTTTTATCTATGTCTTTTGTACATATGCGTATATTTAATTAATTATTTATTCACCTCAAAACGCGATCGCAACGTATTAATATACCATATTATACATATACACGAAAAGTATAACATCGAAAAAGACGTTCAGAATTATAATCGTTTGAATTATTATTACTCTTACTTCGAACTGTATAAATTCATGAGATATAATAATGAAATTTCGTAAATTTTTCAACTGCGTTCGAATATAATATTCTGTCGTTTTTCCTGTTATAATATACATATATTCATCTATAATGATTAATTATGATTATGATATATTGCAGAAGTTAAATCCTGAATTCGATGTTATATATGCCGAATTGAATCACCCACGCTGCTATACTTTTTCAAATTTTATGCGCTCTCGAATTGTATAATTATTATTATAGTCTGTGCAATAGCTGTATAGGTAAATGGGTATACGTATATGTATATATATGTTTTGCATGTTGTTATCTATAAATAATGTTATATTATTCTACGGAAAGAAAACAAAAAAAAAAAAAAAAAAATAACAAAATTGATAATGTATACCTCATGTGCCATGCTTAATCTTGCATCGTAGTTTTATTATATACCTATCTACTGGTATTTTTGCAACGTTTTAATAGATTATAATACATTATAATATTTCTTTAAGTTAATAACAATTAAAAAACGAAGAAAAAAAGAGAGAAAAAAATAAACGCTCACTATTGCATATTATGTAATACTATCTATCATATTATGCCTATACATTATAGAACGGGAGAAACACATATCATGACAACAAAACTCTATACATATTATAATACATTATATGCGAATGCACAGATTGAGCGCCACATGAAGTTCGAGTACCTATACCTATACCTAATACATCATATTATAAAATTCCCTTAATATATCTATTCGATTGTTATTCGCTACGTTCTGTACTATATTGTAAGGTATTTACATAATAACATAATCTTGATTCTTGGCAACATTAAGCGCTCTCTTTTTATTCATAATACTCTATCATATCCTACAACTCCTAATCCTTATTCAGTTGTTCTCAGCTTTATTGCATCGTACTCAAAGTGATAATATAGAATCAATGGTTAAGGCGATACAATCTGCGTTACCGACACAGTACGCGCCTGGTTGTAGGCAGGCTATCGTACGTGCAAGCGTTGAACTCACTTTTTCAGGCGCAAATCCGTAAAGGGAGATGCTTAATTCACCATTTTCAAACAGCTAGGTACATAATTCCGAAAGTCATGTAGTCTGCATACGTTGTTATAATCTTGAATTTTAATATAGTCATTGCAAAATTTGATTAGAAATTGGAAATGAACTACGAATCATCGATAGATTTTAAAACTTCACTATTGTGTCAATTTATAGTTCTTGGAAAATTGTTGATAAATTGTCGTATATTGTTTAAAAACTAGACTAACAGTAATTTTGATGACTATAGAGAGCTGCTGATAATGCACTCAAGTGCACTATCTTCAGGATGTCATTCTAATCAGTCGATATAGGTGCATCGAGTCAGATCCATGTAGGAACATAATTGACTCATGGGGACCATGCACATAGGTTGCATAATACATAGTGTACCATATAGTACACTTATATTATAGTGATACTACGTTAGTCCAATTGTATAACAGGCATATAGCGTAATAATGCAATAAACATAAATTTCAACTAATTGTTGAAAGGCGTTCAATATGAGTAACGTAACGTCTGACGTCGTAACTAACGATATCGTAATATTGCGTGTTATGGTCAGTTATACATAGAAACGTTATTTTGCTGTAGCGTATAGCTGTGTTTTGGGATCGTTTTTTATCGTAGAATTAATGCGAATCAGTTTGAAAATGCAGTTGAAAAAAAATAGTCTCTCGCTGTAACCGACCAAAATAGGTGGGCTGTAAAATTGCGAATAGTGCAATGGGAATACAAGAGTTTACTTCGTGACGAAAGAATCAAAATAAGGGGTCGTTGAGGAGATGAGGGAGGAGCTGGACCGTTGGATCAGATATAACAAAGTGAAGATAAACACGGAGGAGCCAATCCAATCGCAAAAGGGTGTTTCGCTCTGGGATTCCCCCAGACTTTTGATAGCCGCGCGAAACCCAACTACAGAGGAGGTGGAAAATGATTGGTCGAGCTCGAAGACCAACTCTTCGAATCTTCGGCGGGACCCATTGAATAAAGTACGCGCAGGATCGGTGCTCTTACTCGATGCTGCGAATACCTCTGATTTAATTTAATCCTGTTGAGTCAAGCGACGGAAGCTGAAAGTCAAAGAACTGACCGGAAATTTTATTCCGTGCTGCGAGTAGAAGTGGTTTTTTTTTTTTTTTTTTTCTAAACCAATTTTTAATCGTTTAATTTACTAATTTCCTATTAACGTTGCAACTGCAGTTGATATTACGATTTCGTATCGAAAAGTCACGGAGTTTTTAACGTCTGGACGATTAAAGAAGCCAAGCAAACTTCTAATCAGCAAAATACCTACTTGTTCCTTATTTGTATACTATCAAAATCCTAGAGGTATACGTCTTTTGATATTAGGACCGTGTGAATCTTCTTACACGCAATGCAGTGTTGTAACTCGGTTGGTTTTTACGCTTTCATCCAATTTCATTCTTATAGAATGCTTCGTGGTAAGGCGAAACGCCCTGATGAAGAGTCACGCGAGTCTGACAGCAAGCAAAGAAGACCAAAGTGCGCCCGGTGCAGGAATCATGGTCTTATTTCTTGGCTACGAGGTCACAAACGCGAATGTCGATACAGAGAGTGTGTGTGTCCAAAATGCGCTCTCATAGCCGAAAGACAGCGCGTGATGGCAGCTCAGGTATTTAAATTTTGTTAAAGAATATAAGAAGTCGCAAAGAAAGAGAAAAGAAATTTTTTCCGATAGACAGATTTTCAGTAGCTATACACGTGTTTTCCTGCATTCATGCAATAACCAATTGTAATAGACAGGTATCTATGTATGTAGGTATATGAGTATGAGAGCATCTGAAGAGTTTGTCAGAAAGTTGAGAGTTGAATCCATTAAGCGCGGTGTAGCATTTCCCAGAAAAAATCCCGCGTGTCAGTCATCAGGGGTTTGTGTACCGACGACATTACGATGATATTTGATACTAAATCTACGCGTATACTATCTACTGGAAGCGTGAATTATTGTATGAAAGGTTGCAGGGAGTTGGGTTGTAGGGGTTTCAATCGGTTACGTTCTTGACATTATTTAACCGGTACTAGCTGTCAGTTTTTGTCACTGATATCGAGGAGACACAATGTGATATAGTATGTAGCTCTCCCTCAGATAATTAGATAAAGAATTCATTTCGCTGCAAAATAAATTCCTTTCAGTTGATCCCAATTGAGTCTAAAATGTTCATCAAAATATGAATGTAATAATTAAATCTAACTTATAATCCTATTTAAAGTGAGTTCCATACAAAAAAGGTACTTAAAGTCTTAAATCAATCATTGCAACTAGTAAGAAAATCTGTCTATGAAATGTCGCAGTTGAATCAGCATATAATATTAAATTCCAAAATGACGCGATGTTCTTCAATTTAATTGTAAGTCAGTATTCTGCACCGTTTTAAGGTAGCGCTGAAGAGACAGCAGGCTGCTGAGGACGCGATTGCTTTGAGCATGGCAAAGGTAGCAACGGGTCAAAAACTCAATCGTCTTCCACCAGGAAAAATATTCGGGATGGCAGTAACCGAGCCAAATCCAACAGAGCTGATCAGCTGCGGTACCAGTTTTGAAAAGTTACGTGATAATAGCCAAACAAATCATAACAAAACTGATCAAAATCATACTCTTAGTGCAAACGAAAGTTCTGAAGAAAAGACTTCTCTCATTGGCGGTACCACCGCAGACATAGCCGCTCCAGCTCCTTTGACCCTCGACTCTAAACTTACAAAATCTTCCCGATCCACAGCGACCTTAGAAATCTGTGCAGCTTCTTCGGTCGCTGAACGATCGCAACGTTATAGAAACATTCTGTTTAATGTGAACAAGACGCACGCGACGGAACGCAGCGAGGAGGTGCCGGAAGTGAAAGAGTTGGAAGAGACGGAAGACCGGAAGGACCGAGGGTTGCCGGTGTCTCAAACCTCCGTTCAAACACTGGCTAATTTATTCCCCAGCACAAAGCTGTCAGTCCTGCAGTTGGTCCTTCAACGATGTGGTCAGGATTTGCTGAAAGCGATCGAATACTTCGCCTCGCAAACTGCCCTCGGAGGTTCTGGCTCAGCTTTTCATCCTGTGCAGAGTGTCCAGGGAAATAATCAAAGCGCACAGAATGTTGCCTTGCAAAGTGTTCAAGGTGTGAATTTCGGTTTTCAAGGTGTTCAGAGCAGCTTGCAGCAACAAACGCCACCGGAAGTGCCGAATTTCTTCGCGTTTCCACCCGCTTACTCGACATTTCCACGTAATATTTACGGGGACAGTTATTGCCTGCTAAATATTGTGCCGGAACAATTGCAGCCGAAGATTAGTACGACTACTGAATCGTCGAATTTGACTATAGCGAAAACCGGAACACCGCATGAGGATAGCGTCGCTCTTAATGTTCAATACAACAATTATTTCAATTCTAATATACAACATCTTCGAGAACATATGTGCAATCAAATGATCGATCCACATAGACAAGGATTACTACATCTTCCACCTATTATACCAGGAATTCCTTGCGTGCAACCAAACTGTGCACAGTGTTACAAGTTCCCGTGAATATGTATACCTATATGTGAATTTGTTGTATATGCAAATGATTATCTCTTCGCTATATCTCGCTTCGTTAGATATAACTGCGCTTGCAGTAAATACTGTAATGAATAAATAATCGGTTTTGAGGAACTGATTGCTCCGATACAATTGGTCATAAGGGGCCATCCATGAACTACGTACGCATGTAGGATTGGGGGGGGGGGGGGGGGGGGGTGTCAGACAAAATGTGACGTCACACTGTAAATGGGACTGCACTGATTATTTTTTTTTTTTTTTAATTCTTCCTATTGGCGCATTCTTCATTCGTTCTCCAATCCCGTCATCTGACGTTAAATAGTGCAACAAAAAGTATAATATGTAATTTCATATTTAAGGGGGGGTTTATGCTAATGTGACGTAATATAAGGAGGGGGGGGTTAACACGATTGTGACGAAGTGTGACAAAGAGGGGGGGGGGGGGGGTCAAAAACGGCCAAAATTTGCGTGATGTTATGGATGGCCCCTAACACATTCGGATCTAGAAATATCTATATAGAATTAAACTGTTCAAAATGTTGAAAGTATAACTCTAGTGGCAGTTTTGTTCTTTCTCAATTGAAAAAATACTGTTTGTCGATTTTTTCGGCAGTTAACGTTAAACGATTCAATTTTCGGACTTTGTTCTGACGAACTGTCATCAATCATTTCACAAGATATTCATAAAGTGTAATCAAGAGATCGTGGAAACACGAGGGAAACGATCATATAGCTTATAACATATATTGTAACTGTGAGATTTAAAAATTGAAGAGTAGAAATCGTGAAGAGAATAACATGATGCGTTGGCAACTTGAAAAGCTCTCCGAAATCTGAACACGTGGTCATCTTCCCCCGTGTTCATGCTCCGTATGCATTTCGACTCCTCATAATTGATACTGTGTAATTTTTTGTCTACATTTGCTAATAAATTGTCTTATATTAGCTGCTAATTTTTATACTTGTACACGTGGGACTTAATCCAGAAGGTCATAAATTTACCCAAAATGATCGAAACCTATCTACTACTTTTTATTTTTTATTTTTTGTAAACGTTTGATTATTGATACAAATACTAGCTGTGCTATATATTGACTCGAATATGACATAATGTGCTGATTATTTCATAAACGATTTATGGCCGGGATGAAAAATGCGTATAACGTGATCACTGAAGTTCTATCAAAAGTGTATTACTATACGACAGCTTGGTGTAGAAAATTAATTATCGTATGTGATAGTAGCTGGGCTACTGTAATCTCATGTGTTAAAAATATCGGATCACTAGAGCTATATGGATGTCGAGAAGTTCTACGGGAGAAGATTCTACACAAATAGAGTAGATCGCGTCGTCCCCTCGGGCAGTATCGGCTTTCGTATGTTTAGTAATTCAAAGCACACCGTATAGCCATCCCGACCAGAGGGATGATGGCAGAAGCTATCGCATTTTCTTTCTCACAAAACAAACCCCTTCGGCCATCTATCACTTGATATCACTTGATATGGGTTACTAACTGTATTTACTCGATCAATTGAACTTTTCTAACGCGATTATTTCTGCTCTATTACTTTAACAAACAGCAGGGCTATTGGATTGGCACGGGTAGTATAGAGACGCAGGCTGAAATCTCGATGTGTCTTTCGTATCCCTATATTGTCTTACATTTCATCGATCCGAAAATTAAATTACTATCGTGCAACTCATCAAGAAGAACATTTTTCTTTACAATTTATATACAATCGGTATTATTATATACCTATATCATGCCCAGTAAACAATAATTATGGTTTCGGGTTGAAAAGAAATGGAAGGAATCAAACTACGCAGATTTCAATTATTTTCGGTTCAGAATTTCAAAAAACGGGATCTACTACTAATCCATTATCTTCTTGACCGTATGGCTGACAGTGTAGTGTTTGTTTTCCTGCCTTGAAATACGTTAAATTTTGTTTTCTGAGCTCGTTTCGACGACTATTATGATATTTCGTAGTTTGCTTTGAAGGAATAGCGAAGCTAGCTCTCCGCTCTGTTTGCAAAACATCTTAGAAGTCGATGCTATTCAAATTAGGAGCAAGAATATCGTGACGCCCTCAAGTGCAACTTCGCGAACTATCCGAGCCCACGTGTTTTCCGGTGAGCAGTAGTAACAGCTGTTAGCTGATTGGCTGACCGAAAAGCGCGCGAACGGAGGGCGCCAAAACAACGAAACGGATAATTTCCATTGGTTGATAATTTCGCGCCTTAATATTCCCGCCATTACTAGATCTCCGCAGTGGCGTAGCTAGGTGGTCAGGGCCCCGGTGCAAAAAATAAAAAATGGACCCCCTCTCGCCCCCTTATGACCGGTTTCTCCGACGCGGTTTGGACTCATTCAATTTTTCAAATATAAATTTGACATAGGATAAGCTGAGTTTAAACTTCAATTAACGTTAGACAAAACGCGTAACTTGCGTTCGGATAAATTTGTCGAATTTTGAAGAGTTTCGTGAGTCGTGAGAGTCTGATCAAAATTCGAATATGTCAAAAACAGTCTATCCTGCACGAGAGAATAAGGCCAGGTGCCGTAGAGACTGATAACGTTTTCCACTGGGGAACTCGGTGCAGATTTCCAGTACGCCAGTGGAAAACGCCATGAGAAAAACTTGAAAATTTAAAAAAGACTTCGAGAAATGTTGATATGCTTTCCCGAGGCTCCTTTCCTATATTATTTATTATTTCTCCTGTGTGGGATTCCGACGAATGAAACTACATACAATATAGTTACCTACACACTTTTATTCATAACTCTCTCGCGAATATTTTATATTGTTATCAAATTGAATGACCCAAAAACATGATTATATTGAGCGATGTTTATCACATATCGTAGAAAAAAGAACGGGAGTACATAGCTTCAGCGTTCACTAGCTCTGGGGCTGCCCGAGCTTGGGGGCCCTCAGAAATTGCGGGCCCCGGTGCAATGCACCACTTCCCCCTATGATAGCTACGCCACTGTATTTCCGACCAAACGGGTACGTGTTTATTCCGAATTTTGCTCCCCGAGGCCCGAGTGTCTTTATTGATCGCTCTTAGAGCCAGCTCCCAGCGTTGTAAACTAAAAATAATAAAGAATGCCACCAAACGTGCCATCGACCGCAGCACCTCTTGCAACCAACATTCTACGTTTTGTTAAATTATCGGATAAAGCACACGCGCCGACGAAAGGTTCCGTTGCGGCGGCCGGCTTCGATTTGCGCAGGTTAGTTTGAGGCGTTATATTTCTTGCAAAATCTCACCATCTCCTCATGTTCTTAGATAATTTTCGATCACCAGATCAGTTTTTTTTGTTTTGTAAAAAACAACATCATTACATCGTTACGCAATACTGATTATCACTATTGAATAACAATGTTACCAGTGCTTACGAATACGTCGTACCAGCCAATGGAAAAGAACTGATAAAGACAGACCTTCAAGTCGAAGTACCATTAGGCACGTATGGAAGGGTTGCACCTCGCTCTGGTCTCGCTTGGAAGTACCATATCGATGTTGGCGCAGGTGTCATAGATGCTGACTATCGGTAAATCATAATGTATTTGAAATATCGTATATCATTAGTTTTCGACTCTTTGGCTAATTGTCAGTTACCATTCTTACATGGAAGGTAATAACGATCATTAGCACACATCATATTCAAGCTAATGATAAAGTCTGAAAAAAGAAGAATAAAGCAACACTATGCAATACTATAGTTGTTGTTTTATTATTGAACAGATAATTTAATACAAGAAGATGATTTCTGTCATATTCTTGTAAGTCTGTGATCATTCAAGTGACGCAAAAGTCTCTATGAAGTATAAAAGGATTTTGGAATCCCAGTATTTGCCATTTGTTTTTAAAGACAAACATAATGTTCATATGGAATTCATGATGAACTATTTCATAAGACATGAGCATAGTCAATGTTTAGAATTTTTGTTTTCACTGCTATTTTATTCGAAAGGGGAAACGTTGGAGTTATACTATACAATCATAGTAATCAAGAGTTCAAAGTCGCACCAGGAGAAAGAGTTGCGCAGCTCATTTGCGAGCGAATAGTTTACCCTGAATTGGAAGAAGTACAAAGCTTGGAAACAACGGAAAGAGGAAGCGGTGGTTTCGGATCGACCGGTACTAACTAAGGAAAGAATCTACAGACAGTTCTGAAGAATTTCATAATACATAATAATATTAGTTTACATGCATAAGAACCTAAGTTTATTCTAGACATTATTAAATATCTCGTAAGTCTGTTGAATGCATTTAGGTTCTTACCGTTCAGAATGAGCCTGCATAATGTACATAATTTTTTTTTTTTTTTATAAACCTGTCAGCTTATGTTAGTTCTAGTTTTAGAAAAAGGCGACAATTTTTGAGAATGATATAAATTTCGTAGTGTTTAATCTGATATTAACGATGCATTGATCAAATTGCTTTATAGTTTGTTAATCGAAAATTCCTACTATGTGTAACCCGTTATTATCGCAGCTGTACATTCATTTGCAAAATCATTTCATAATAAACATTTTGTAACTATATTAAGTAATAATAAACACGTCATCATCGATTTTTCAAACTATACAAGTCCTGTTCCTTTCCTACCTTGAAAGAACTACCATGATCTGACATTTTGTAGAATATTCGTAATCTAGAATACGAAGAATTCAACTGTTACTAAAAATTCGGGAATACTAACGAACAACGAGGATTACTTTGTTATGTTTCATTCATTTTTATAAAAAGAAAAAAAAAAAACTACGAAATGATCCTAACCTAACCTAATCCTACGAGATAAGTGGAACATTGCCCTAATATTTATAGGTTATGGTATTCTCTGTGACGTCCACGGAGTAGTAATTCTATTCGCAACTTGTTACCTGAGATTATAATTGACAAAACGAACATTATTTTAATTCAAAACCCCAATTTCATTCATATTTTCACCAAAAACAGGATAACAAATGATCCTAACCTAACCTAACCTAACCTAATCAGAGCAGATAAGTAGAACGTGATCACCTCAATATTTATAGGTTATGTTATTCTCTGTGCGGCGAGATCCACGTGCTTTTGTGAAAAACAGTGATACAAGGTGTGAAGTTGAATATTGTGGTATCGTTTTATGGGAAAAAAAGCTGCTAAATCATACTGATAATTGTTAAATAAGAATCACATAGCTAATTTTCATGAATACAAATAAAGATAAAAATAAATAAGATAAAAATGGCAGATATTTTGAATCTAATTTCAACATCGAGTCAAAATACCGAAGAACGTTATAAATTCATCCAAGATCTTTTGGTGAATAAATCGGACGTTCCTTTCGCTAACGAAGAAGTAAGTTTAATTTTTTTTCAAAAAATATCACGACATTGCGTCTATCAGCTGCGCCTCTCATCTCATCATCAATATTCTTATCTTCACAGGTGAATCTGATCCAGAATACTCTATTATCGTTGATAAACAATCAATTGAATCACTCGGCGACTCGTCACGACGGTTTAAAACTACTTTTGAGGACTTTGCCCCGATGTTCCCAAGACACGTTGATCAAATACGCTATTTTATGGATGACAAAAGCCCTGCAGATATTAGACGTCGCCCAAAACGATGCCCTCCAAGTCACAACGGCTTGCGAAGTTGTTGCCAACTTGGCCATTTCTTCCAAGGATATACCAGAGCTGCAGAAGCAAGTATCGATGCAGAACGTGAAACAGCTGATCAGCCACATCAATGGTTTAGCTGAGGAGAGAAGATTCGGAGCAATATTCTACCTCATTGCTGTTCTACTTTATCACTACCCGGAGCCTTGCGAGAGATTACAAGTATAAAATAATCATTAGCGGAACTGGCAGCCACTTTTGGACTTCGCTCCTCTTCTTTGGTCATGAACGTCTTCCTCTCTTTCTAGGTGACGTTAAAGAAGCTGATTCTACCTCTGGTTGACTCTGGGCAAGAGAACTTGGTGCGTGCTGGTGCAAGGTGCTTCGCTTTACTCACCTTCGCGACTGAGAGATCGTTCAATCCTCCAGCCAACAGGCAGAATCTTACTGCTTGGACTAGTAGCCAGATCTTAATCTGCAATAGTCTTCACGAGACTATGGACGCTCTTTTCAGCGGAGTTACTGAAATAGAACATTTCGATGCGACTGATAAACTCAATTTACCAACCATAGCTCAGACCGATTTAATGGTGTATTACTTGGGACTGGAACGCCGGTTTAATAATCTCTGTATATTTCTAGGCACCACGTTGAGGTGAATGTTCTTTACAGTTCAATCCAAGGTTACAAATTTCATGACCATTCAGGCTCATTTCTTTTCAGGCTCAACTCTCTCGTTATCTTACTGCAACTTTATTGATTTTTCATTTTGTTATGTATCAGAGGATGCGGATCAAAGAATTCGGTTTCTCCAGCAAATATTTTCAAGGTCCTTTCACGAGGTCTGTTTGTCACCCCGGCTGGATTGGGAAATGAAAATGCATTCAGAAAACAAATTCTGCATTTGATCCTCCCAAATCTACATGCGAGTTTATTGCATGTACTTGACGCTGTTGTTTCTGGGTGCGTTGCTCATAATTTACAGTATTATTGGCAGAGAAGTCGAACTATGCATTGACTGATCGATTGTTTCGTATTACCTGAACAGATTTGGGAAAGAGTTGGTACCTTATGCTCAAACGATACTCCAACTCCTTCAACAAATCCTAACATGGACCGGTGCACCGGGTGAGGATTCAGTGACGCTGGATGGTACCAGGGCGTTTAAAAAAACGAGAATTCAGGCGTACAAATCTCTCTCAACGTGGCTAATGCACGCAGGAGTTTCATCAGGACTTGATAACGTGTGTGAAGAATTTCTGTCCTTTATTATGAGAGACATTGTTCCAGACAAGGATAGAGTTGTATTATCGGTGAGTAAGCTTGTGCCTGGAAACCATTATCTCCTATTCGTTGATCAACCGTTTCTACCAATGGCTACTTAATCATTGATCATTATAGGTGCAAAAAACCCATAACATGTCCAAACGAGCCTTGAAACGGCACAGAGAAAAGCAGTACGATAACAACCCTGCTGAGACCTCTGTAGCAAGTGTCTCAAACCCTTTGTCAAACGCCGATCTAGCTGAGGCGGCTCTGATAGCATTGCAAAATATTTTTCTCAATACAGGGTGTAGACTTAAACCTTCGTTCCATGAGGTAAGATATGTAGTTTTTATCTTTCTCAAGCTTTTCATGATCATGAGAGAAAAGTGAACTACTACATGACACGTTTTTTTTTTTTCTTGAATTTTTCAGACTTCGCAAAACGTGGTAGTCTCGTTGTTGTATGATTGCTACTTGGAGACTGAAGCTCAGACATTTTACAAGCGTAGCAACAGCTGCCGTTTAAATCTTTTAAAGACATTGGGAATGCTGCAATTAAATCCGCACCCTTTGGTACCCCCGCCTACACAGTATTCTCTGGAAATATATCAAATGGCACAAAACGACTCGGATCTGAGCGTGACGAAAGAAGCCAAAATCGGGTTGGCCGAGATTGAAAAAATTGTACATCCCGCTGCTCCCACCTTGAAGCTACCTATTACAGTCGATAGTGACGTCCCGGAAAATGACGAAACCGAAGTCGATCTAGCGATGGATTCAACCGCCGCAGCTAACTCCGCCGAGGATATTGAAGGCGAGAGGCATCGCGGCTCTAATCCGAATGTCGAGAATGTAGAAGAGGATGGAGTTCGGAATGAAGAGAACATTTTTTCCCAAGTGGTAGCTAAAGTTGATACGAATAGCGGGGATCAGAGAGACGAGACTCAGCCTGATAAGTTAGATGAGAATAAAACAACGCCTTCCGAATCGCCGATTGAAATTATTGAAATTAATTTAGATAGCGACAAGGAAAGGCAGGATGTCGAAAGCGACGAGAGTGGATTAGTCGTCGAAGTCCCAATCGAGAAAGAAATTTGTGCTATGGATACCAGCAATCTAATTTCTGCAGAAGAGGTAGACGAGCCTTTGACAAAGAGGCAGAACACCAATCAGACTGAGAGTGTCGTTAGTAAACGTAATGAAGAGGTTGCTGAAGGTGAGAACGAGAACGAGAGCGACGATGATACCACGATGCTTGATTTATTCTGCGATACTCCTCAGGAGGTTCCGCAATGATTGGTATAATCAATGTTACACAATGTATAACGGTATTCTGGTAATAAAAATTTGAAATAAAATTTATAGACACTGTGAAAACTGGAGATAGAATGCTTTGCCATTTTTAACCCATTCCTAACTCTTATTTCGATGTATTAGCCCATTTCGATCAAATATCATCAAATATGACATTAAGGCCAACGCGCACTATGCGGAAGCGAAGCGATCGGAAGTTTTCATTAACATGCTTTAAGAAAGCACACACACACACGCACACACACTCCTGAGAAAGCATGTTAATGAAAACTTCCGATCGCTTCGTTTGCCCCTAATGTTGCAACACATGGCAACCAATCGTACACGCAAGTGTCGAATTGCCATACATGAGGCGTACTTTACTGAAAAGAGTGTATGGGTGGATTTCAAGAAGTGGGCCAAAACGTGAAACCACTTCCTATTTCCAATATGTTCATCTAAATATGCCTGATTATATTTTTTCGGTGTAGACTGGTTTACTTCACTTAGAAAAAAATCGTGAAGCATTTCGAAGAAGATTAACATTCCTTTTTTAACTTTTAAACAGTCAGAATGTCATTTCGGCGACGTGACGTAAAGTCCGTTTCTCAACTTTACACCTTTGTAAAAATGGCATGCTATGTCTGAGCACTTTGCACTCATTCATTTCAAATCTCTAAGACCTAAGTTTACATAAAAGACAAGCAGTTTTGAAAAGTATTTAACCAAACGTGAGAAAAGTGAGAGAAAACCCGTGAACCTACTTTATTAGTAATCTCGGCGACGGCTCAAGTTTACTATTACACACACTCGGCAGGAAGTGCTAGTGGTATTATGTAGCTGTCAATGGTTTCTGGATGTGTATGTGATATCGGCTCCGTACAATAAGTTCTCTATTATTTTATCTTTTACAGACAAAACAAAGTTTATTAAGCAATAATTTGCCTGTCACACTTATTCACTGTAATTTCGGCGACTGGACTAGAACGATTATTTATTATGAAAATTCCAATATTCCAATTTTCATGTGATACTCTGCATGTTGTGTGAGCTATCTTCAATGTTGATATTCTCACTGCACGTAGAAATTAGCGGGAATCATTTTAACGTCTAAGGGTGCGTTCCGATACTAGCTTGAAGCGCTGTCAGTAATCTTGTGTCTCTGTCACACTTCTTGACTTTCCTCAAGCTCCGTCTCTCTCCCTCTAGATTTTCAGCGCTTCAAGCGCATATCGGAACACGGCCAAAATGTACACTCGGCGACGGTAATCCCGGCGACGTCCACGAAATGACATTTTTCTTTTCTTGATGTTAAGTTCCTTTTTATGCATCTATTTCAATAAATATTTCATTTTGTTCCATAAAAAGCCTGCTTTTGAATTTTTAGTATTCTCAAAGACCTCATGAGAAGCTGAAGAGGTATTAATTTCAATCTAGTAGGTTTACTTTACATGAAAAATACAAACATCACACTCTATAAAGAATATTCCGTTCATGAATGAACTGCAGTTTTCTAATAAATATTGTGAAATATTACGAAATTTCATTCAAAAAGAGCGTTGCGTGTATCAGATATTTGAAGCAGGGGCTTCACACGATTAGAATATGTATACTTACTACTCTAATGAAATGTCAATGTTGTTTTCTTCTGAATTGTCGGGCTATTTTGGCCCACTTCTTGAAATCCACTCGTATGATGCCGTTACTGCGCACTGACATCTGAGTTCGCGGGTGTGAATATCTCACGTGCGATCAGCTGTAGATTGTAGAATAGAATACCGGGTGAATAGTATTTGTCAAAAACTGGACCTATGAGAGAATAAGAAAATAATTATCTTGCCAGTGGTTAGTCACCCGGCAATATACACAAGTTTCAACGTATTTGTAATAAAAATATAAATTGAGATGTTGTGCCACGAGGGAAAAGTCAGTGTATTCACATTTTTAACCGGTGTAGTATTCGCACTATTGCCAAAATTCCTTTTTAGGTTACAATTCGAGGCATATACTCTATATTTTCAAAACGTTTGGTTAACTTATGTCGTATTATACGTACTTCTTAATTTTCTAATCATCATCGCCTTTCGCGGTTTCACTTATCAAGTAAGTACAACGTCTCTGAATAATATATATATAAAAAAAAAAGAGCTATTTTTGAGGTTAGTCTATATATAGATAGACACACTCCAAGAATAACACCTGACACTAATCAATTATCCGTTAATTAATTAAATTTCAATTTGTCTGACCTAATCAGGTAGCAGTGCGTGCGACGTCTTTGGGTTACGCATTCGGTATAGGGATATTGATATTTCTGACCGCCCCATTATCATGGAAAATATTTGGGACTTATATATCGGTTATGGCGACGTTTCATTACTCAGAGTTCCTGGCGATTGCTTGGACAAACCCCAAAGCGTTATCCCTAGACTCTTTTATATTGAATCACAGCGTTCAATATGGTATTGCGGCGTTTATGAGCTGGCTTGAATTCACTACTGAAAGATATTTATTTCCTGGTCTTAAAGAACCATACTTTGTATCGTATGCTGGATTAGCTCTTTGCGTCGGTGGAGAAATGCTCAGAAAATTAGCCATGTTTACTGCAAGATCTAATTTCAATCATGTTATACAAAGCACCAAAGCTGAAGGGCATCAACTCGTCACTCATGGAGCTTATAGATTCTCTAGACACCCCAGCTATGTCGGATGGTTCTATTGGTCCATTGGGACGCAGGTATTAGCCGTGTGATTCTTGACGATTTTGGTGGTAAACGCACCATGGAATATAGAAACATTGATATATTTGTAAATTTATCCCGTTATCTTTACCGTTATCGCAGATTCACACCATCATAATATTTATATCAATAATTTCTAGACTCCAAAGTGTGTCTGCTACTTCCCCAAAAAGGTTCGAGCTATTTGACTCGATGATATATTTTTCAGCTGATTCTCCAGAACCCTATCTGCACAGTATGTTACACGTTGATTTCTTGGCGATTCTTTGAGCAACGTGTTATGTTGGAAGAAATGACGCTGTTGAAATTTTTTGGTAAAGACTACATCAATTATCAGAGGGAAGTCGGTACAGGACTGCCGTTTATTTCAGGGTATAAACTGGATTTATAGTATATTATTACTATGGTTTAACTCTTAGGTTTTATCAATTACCCCCCCCCCCCCCCCCACTCCTTTATCAATTAGGTTTTAAGACATCGGACAATACTTAAAAGCATTTATTTTATGCCCAAAATTATTCTTTGTATATTATAAATGATACACGAGATGGGGGGTATAAGATTATTAATAACTATAGAATTATTAATATCAATGCTACTCTTCACTTTATAAAATCAAATAAATCATTTACTGGTTGTATTTTGAAACGTTTGCTTCGATGTAAGTAGCATTAAGTTAACACTACCCTAGTAACGAATTGAGGAAATTCAATTGATTTCAAACTTGAAATAAGTATAGTAAATCGTTTGCAATTACATAGCTACACGCGTTCCTTATAAGGAGAAAAAAAATAAAGAATAGATTTTGGTCTAACGATGTTATCAATTAATAGGAACCATAGGACTTACTTTAGAATTTCGGGTAAGAAGACTTGGGAGTTGAAAATATCTCGTCTTAATTATTATGCTATAGATGAATTAAACGTTATAATGAAAATTGAGGAAAGCGAGGTCCATCAAAGTCAAGCAATTATTATGAAAATTATATTTATTGTCTCATTTCACGTTGGAAATTAATATATATTTATGTATACATATATTAATTATTATTAATATTATATATATAGTATAACAGTACTTTCAAACATTGCCATAATTGATATTATACTTTCATAGCTTACGATAATACATGGTACAATATACATAATAGCTTGTCATTTACTTTTAGAGGTATCGGCCTATATTCATCACATGCCTAATATATTTCTTTTTTTTAAGTTTTATGTGATATGATTTGTGTAACAAGGTTTTGTTTTTCTTCTTTTGCCTCTTCTTTTATGATAACAATAAATTTACAAATCTTGATCGCTTCCAGCGTAACTATAATAAATAATTTTTCTTTAAATTTACGAATACTAGTGAAAAGATTGTGTACGAAAAAACATCAACGTCTCTTTTCTAATCTAATATTAATAATAATTGAAGAAATAATCGATAATTTTCATCATCGATATTGTAAATAATTGTGCAAATTTGATAGCGGTATTAATTAAGTTTAGCTCTTCAGATTCATTAGAATAACTAATGGCTATTTATTATGACATTATCATATTTATTTAAATCTTATATAAATTTCTTTTTTTTTTCAAATTTCGACAAGATTCGCTTTCACAGTACATACGCCTTTTACTGAGTAATCATTTATCATTCTTTACACAATGTGCAATCACAATTCTTATCGTTACACTAGTTAAGAATGACGATTCTCTGTATCAAGGTTTACGTTCAGAATAATATTGTGTGTATTCATTTCAGTTTATAATAAATTCTAACTGGTATTTCAGAAAAAAGAAATGTGTACGTATATTAGCTGAGATGAAATCTGTTTGAATAAAAAAAAAAAAATAAAAAAAAAAAAGAATAACTTTCTCGCCCAACTACAATGAATGACTTTGTTTTTAGCTTGCGAACAAATCAAGCGTAGACCCTATTACGTTTTACTATAATCTTAGCATATCTTCTATTAGCCATTTAGCTATTTTTCATCTTAGAACCAATTTGGCTTTTTCAAGGCAGGTTTTATGGCTGTACAGATCTAGTGTACCCACGCGTAGTCGATACTGTAAAACCAAATAAACGCTTCACCTTAAATGACAATTATTCGAATACATAGTTCTGAAAGCTGAAACTAAACAGTTATTTGATTGTTTGTAAAAAGCACATTTGACGATAAGAATCCTAGCCACATTTCTCATTTTAAAGTACATGCATATATATATATATATATATATTAGGGTGATTCAGAAAACAAAAAAAAAAAATTTTCATCTCAGTACCAGGCTCAAAAGTTTCATTTAGGTGAAAAAATATGTCTGTTAAAATATGAGCTCTTAATATTAATAATCAGATGCTGCGCATCGCACTTTTCGATTTTCCATAAGAATAACATGTGATAAATCATTTTTGCTTCTTCTGATTTTTATAACTAGCAAATGATTCGTCACACAGAGAATCCACAAACACAGTTGTGTAGAGAATTAAACGCTCTACAGACAAGTTCCGAGTGATTTTGTAATAAGTCCACTCGTTCAAAAGTTATTCAAGGTCAAAGTTCAATGTAATTAATCAATTAATCAAATAATTAATTAATTAAATTAATTAATTAATTGTTTATTATTTTTTTTCATTCAATTCTCTACACAAATATATCTGCAGATTCTTTGTGTGACGTATCATTTGCTAGTTATGAAAATCAGAAGAAGTAAAAATAATTTATCCCATGTTATTCTTATGCAAAACCGAAAAGTGCGATGCGCAGTATCTGATTATTAATATTAAGAGCTCATATTTTAATAGACATATTTTTTCACCTAAATGAAACTTTTTAGCCTGGTACTGAGTGAAAAAAAAAATTTTTCGTTTTTTTGAATCACCCTAATATATATATATATATATATATATATGTACATATATATATATCGACGATGTATAATAGCTAGCATCTATCTGTCTAATAAGTGAAAAAATATAATTATTTACTATGTGCTGCTGTATATCGAGACTTTTGTAGCAGGTAATAATGTCAGTGCGACGTTTCCTTAGTACGTAACATTACTAGTCAGAAGTAATATTATTTAAAATTTGCGTACATATAGCACCATAAGCATGACTATCCAAATGTTTTAATTTACGCGCTTTAATCATACTACGAATATTGATTTTCAATAGAAATTTCATATATCAATGATGATCTGTATTAGGTATATCTATAGTGTTTGACCAACAGCTAACTTATATGCAAACATAGATCGGCGAGTGAATACTAATCGCTTAAGCATTCATTCGCATATTACATAGTTTTGATAGTGATTCATCACACAAATTATAATATCACATGCCGCATACAAGCACCGACTACTGAAATGTACCTACTATATCGACGGCATGCACCTTAGGCTAACAAACGAGTAAAAAAGATTTACATTCCCCCCCCCCCCCGAACCATCATCGCACTGCAATGTAATTATGTTTTTAATCAATTTTAAGTTTCTAAATTCGACTTTTATAATGTAGCACATTATAATTTTAACGTAGAACTCAGATTAGCGTATGATATAGTCTGGCACGATTTCGCATAATATTTGGTCAGTTAAAAGTGTATGACTCTTAGTTAAGATGTGTACTGCAGTAGTAATGCGTTTTAGTTAATTAGAAAATAATATTATTAGCAGAATAGTACTATTATGTCTTAAATAAGGTGGTACAAAAAGACTATAATAATACAAAATTACAATGCTATAGTATTAGTATAGCTACATACATGGATGTATGTATGTATCATATAAAGCCTTCATTCCTATTTATTTCTTAAGATTAATTATTTTTTTTCTCTATCCGAGAGCCAAAGAATCTAAATCATTTGCCAATTCAACTACATACCTACACAGAAGATTAACATCTAGCTGCAGTAACGAGTTGGGATTTTTTATGTATGTTCTATTTTGTCTGGAAAATTTCATGCGGTATGGTGTGATGCCAACAACTCGCTCACATCTAGATACTTAATAATTAAGTT
Organism: Tenthredo livida; assembly: GCA_963992785.1. NCBI lineage: Eukaryota > Metazoa > Arthropoda > Insecta > Hymenoptera > Tenthredinidae > Tenthredo > Tenthredo livida. Next base: position 41,048,516 of record OZ023065.1, read on the forward strand.
CTGTCTTCCAATGATCGTGCTCTTCGGACTGTTATCTTACTTGGAGTTTGGATCCTTTGGCACTCAAGCACGGAGACTTACTTTCATTTATCTTTGGACATGACCACCATCACCTCTTATTGGAGGGCGGTCGATTTCGCTGTAATCAAATAATCCAGATAATTATTATGCGAACAAGTATCAGATTTGTTAATATTTTATCACATAGATGATAGTTGCGTAACAGTCCAGAAGTCTACTCAATCTATTCATGATTTACCTCAGTCTAGTCTTGCAGCTCCAGCCACGAGTAAAGCATTAAATCGTGTAGAAATTTGTTTAGTATTGACAATATTAGGATATTGTTCAAGATACACATTTTTCAGATATTCACTATGTTCGGATCTACATTAACTTCCAATAGCCATAGTAGGAATTATGAAGAAGGTGTAACTTGGACAAAATAGTTAAAATTAATGACTCTGATATTCTATTTTATGAAATATATTAGTACCTAATAGAGTAACAATTGCGGATTGAAGTATCGTAACAATAACTTTATGCAATCTTACATCCATTGTAAAGATAATTAAATTTTGAACAATTATTAGTAAGGAGAGATTTTTAGAGTTAGTAGACGCCACGTTTAGGCTTGGCTTAGGGTGTATAATATTTACAGGGGGTGGTGGCACAAAGGCATCAAATATGTCTGCATCGGCATCGGTGAATACCAGGGAGGATGGAATCCACCTTGTTCTATGCAGCGTGTAAAATAATGACGAACGATGTATGTGTTTGAAAATCAACAACCAAGCGATTCAATATTTTTAGCAACTCTCCGATAGACAGAGAATTATGACAAAGCTTTAGTCATATAATTACCTGGTACACGGGTAGACGTTCCTTCCCCTGATAGCCTTATCTCCGATGACGATCGCTCCTGAGTCCTGGACTTCGAGAGTATAAATACACCCAGAAAATCCATCCTGATATCTGCCATAAGTCATTGCATAGTCAGGCACACCTCCGAGGTAAACGCTACCTCTGGCATTGAGTAATTGCTGCAGTCCATCGCTTGCTCCACTTTCTGTGTGCTCGCCGTTCAGCTCGATGCTACCTTCGCTACCTTGGCGTTTCAAGACAATCCTATGACGTTCTCCATCGTCGACTCTCTGGGCGGTAACTCTGATCACTGCAGGCCCAGATCCCAGATTATACTGGTACTCGACGTATCTGAAATTGGAGAAAATTTTATTCGATTATATTGACGAATATTTTTAGAGATAAGCTGACATCGATTTCACAAACAATATGAGAATTTAGATTACCCATCGACTACAGCTAAGGATATATAATCATCAGGGCTCAAATCGGTTGGAGTCTGTCCGTGCCACATAATTACGCCAGTGCTCTTGTTCGTTGATATTTCAAATCCTAATACTTCCTTTTCTTCTTCGTGTGTCATTACGGTTCTCTCGAGTTCGAGCCAGCCATCTCCACGGAAGGCAACGTCGTTAGATATTTCAACGGCTTTAAAGATACGAGAATAATTAGTATCAAATCTGGCAATAAATAAAGCAGAAATATAAACAGTACTAACGAGATTCGCATCTATGTCCATTGAAGCCAAGCTGACAGTCACATTTGTATCCTCCATGAAGATCTGTACAAATTCCTCCATTTCTGCAGGGACTCAGTAGTTCGCATTGTTTCAAAATATTCTCACAATTCCTACCAACGTATCCGTATTCACACATGCAAGAATAATCGCGGGTATGTGTCAACTGACACGATCCATGAACACATGGATTCAATGCACAGGGATTGAACTGTGTGGTTGCAGGCGACGTCGGCGGCCTTGTGGGTGAGGGAGTAGACTCGTATACTGGGAACTCGGTTTGATTTGAATATTTCATCACGCAGTCTTTGATGTTGGAAGAGTCGACAACAGATTTTAGAATATCGATCGGCTGGCCTGCGATATCAAGCTATTTGGAGAAGTTTAGAACTTGTACAGTTTGTCTTGTCTATTGAGTAGTATTAATTCACATCTTCATAGCAGGGGTGTGCGAATAGTTGGAATGAATTGAATCGAGATAAATTATTCGAAGATTCGATTAGAATATTCGAATTTCAAATTCGGAGTCGAGCAGATTCATTCGCTATGCTCCGAATTATTTGGAAGTTCGTATAATCAGCACACCCATACCTTATCATGCAGCCTTATTGATGTATGTTACCTCGCTAATACATCCTCGGAAGTTCCTTTCAACTCCTAAATTTTTGTTGATTATCAATTTATGCCTGTTTACACCTCCGATATACAACAGAGTATTAAGCGACATAGATCTAATAGGACCAGGTGACCTTCCAATAACTTGCGGCTCGTCATTTACAGACAATTTTCCTTCTCTGGCATCTCTACTTGCTTGCAGATTTAGCCAAACTCCTGGTTGGACCATGTGGTTTGATCTTACAACCGCCATACCAGACCCTAAGTCGAAACGAAACTCGACGTGTCTATCCTTTATTATAAGAGCAATAAAGTCACCCAGGCCATCATTGCTCTGGGAACAGTACATCAGGATTCCATTGCCTATGTCCGATGGCTTAAATTTCATAGCTAGTTTAATCCTAGGATATGTAGAGTAGAAGAATTATTAGTGAAATAATCGGGATACTGCAAATTACTAAATGTTTTAATAATAATTATCAAACAGGTTCTTTGTTCAATCAATTTGAGACCATATACATAATATGGCTATATCTAAGATTTTCAGAACTGGTAAAGCGTTTAAAGTTAAGAAACGATCAATTTAGAATGCTGTACATTCAATTTGAACAATGATCAACATTTGCGAGTGAGTTTTATATTTTGAATATAAAGCAGGCCTTATTTATTTCGATGCATTTTGTAAGATTGCAAACTATTGGGAGCTGAGAATAATCAATCCGGAATATCAGGATATTAATAATAGGATAAGAATAGCAATGTTTAAGAACTATTGAAAATAAATTAGCAAACAGCAAGCTAATTAGGTGTACAATACAATCTACATAAATTAAAAATGTCTTTTGTGTCAACTGGTCTCTCCCGCTATTGGCGTGTACCTGTTATCTATTTATTATATCCTCTGTTTCGTAGTATGTTTAATATTGATTATGCAAATAGTAAATTATAGCGATGCATGTGTGTGAATGCAGAGGATAGTAGATAACTTAGGATATAAGTTGAAAACAGATATTAAATCTGAAAATGAAAGAAAAAAAAAGAAAAAAAAAAAGAAAAATTAAATAGAAAAACAAAAAGAAAATAAAACAACTTGTCACATGAATTTTTATTTGCTCGTAAATTATTTTTATATACCTATAACTATATACGTATTATGTGTATAGTAAAATAGGCTTGGCTTACTGAGTATATAGAATAGATATTCATTCAATTTATATGCGTAAACAAATATATATATTTTTTTTTTTTTAATATATAGATTCTTAGAAATATAAGTACAAACATATTACATAAGCTAATTCTTTATTAGATATTGTAACATTTGTGTAATGTTGCCGCGCCATATTGTATAGTTTTTCAATTTCTTATAAGTTTGTTTATATTATGATGTATTTTAAATGCAACTGGTGTGGCAGTGGTTTGACGCCTAACTTAAAAAAAATATATATGTATATAATATAATAAAACTGGCTTATTATAGCGACGCGTTAAATGCATTAATCAAAAAGCTGTACAAAACATTAATTAATAATTAGTAAACTGACCGAGGTTCTCGTAATATATATCATATATATATGTATAATGTATATAGCACCATATATAGTTATCGTTTGAAGAGACTATAGGTATTCTCTTCAGACACGGATTATTGCACTTTCATAAAGTACAGGAGATGTGAATTCGAAAAAAATTAATTGATCTGATGCAGAATTCTTATACACAGATATGTAGTAGAAAACCTAGATTTATACCGACGGATTCGATTATGTAGGTGCTATTATATAACAGCAGATATATTTGTACAATAAATGTACTGCAATCGTGTGGGAGTGTATAATATTGTCACTCATATTGTGAAATTTATGTATATCAGCTGTAAGTATAGAAATAGTTTCTGTGCTACTCATATGTGCGTCATATTGGTGTTTCTTTTATTGTTTTGTGTGGTGCATTGCGTGGTGATTGGGATGGTTTCTGAGTCTGTCTTTTCTATTAAGTGAGGAGCCGCGTTTTCGGAACATTGACCCAGTTTTTTTAGGTGTATATCTTGGCTGTTTTTTTGGGTGTATATCTTGGCTGAAAAGAATTTTGGCTAGTTAGGATCGTTGCGAGTAATTTAATTAATCGAAAGTATTTTGTAAGTAAATTCATGTGTACTCAAAAGTATATTGTTTATGTGAGTTGAATATTATAGTTTTAATAATTATGTAAAATTCAATCCTGTTTGTTTTTTCATCAGATTGAATCGACATCAAAATAGTTTAATGGAATGGTTTGTGCGATAATAGCTGTCATTGCGAATATGTGATAATTCTATCCCGGTTCTAATACGTTTTATTCTGTATAATATATATGAGCTCAATGTTACATGTTAAAGATTAAAAAAATAATAAAAACAAGGCAATTGAAAGACTGCAGCTGCACGCCCGGTTAAAATCATAGCAAATAGCAGGAAAAAACTTAATCCTTTGTGAATAAGAATAAGAAAAAAAAATAAATAAAAAAACGGGTACAGAATGAAGAGTTTACTTTAAACCAAATACAATTAGAGGATTTCTAATTTGTTCCTACCATGCATAAATGTATACTTACTTTCGGTAAACTTTCGGAGTTTGATATGCTAGGTATGCACCCCTATCGTGGAATCCTGGCTCGACAACGTTTACATCAAATTCGCATCTAGATCCGCCTTTACCAATTGGACAGGAACAGACAAAGCCATCATCCTTGTCGATGCATGTACCTTCGCCGCAGACGTCTGAAATTCAATGAAATGTGTGAAGCGATGAAAGACGATTCATAACGCTTCTAAATTAACCGGAGAATGAGAACATATAGGTCTTGACACGTGAGAGACCAAAGCTTTGATATGAGGACATCATATGAAGTACTGTGCTATGTAGAATTCAACAATTACTCCATGGTTTATTTTCCATCTAACATCAAGGTCCGTTTTTGCATTACCTGGATAACACGCCTGTCCGATTTTAGTGCAGTTTTTCCCGCTATATCCTGCTGGACATAAGCAGGTGTAACCATTTTCTGTGGCTGCTTCTTGACAGACTCCACTGTTGCTGCATGGATTCTCTGCACAGGTTTCACACGTAGTTACACCGACGCTTGATAAGAGGTCACCAGTCAGATCCAGCTGGTTATCGTTGATAACCAGTTTACTGATGCATCCTACAAAGCCTGATTTTACATTGACCTGTCGGCTGGTTGCGTTGTAATCTGGGACACCTCCAATGAACAAGGGTTCCGACAAGTCCAATGTCTGGAATCTACCGCCTGCCATTCCTGTGTATGGGCCTTCACCATCTACCCACATTGTTCCGTGCTTGACATCACGCAAGAGCTTGATCGTGTGCCATTTTCCGAGAGTGATGGGCCTATGCCCTCGAATGACTGCTGGACTCGATCCCAAGTCGAATCTATAAAGATAAGAGATAATTAAAGCATGAGTGAGTTATTGCAAAAGTAAGTCTACAATAAATTGATGAAATCGTATGGCAATACCTAAACTCTGGGTAACCGCCGACGAGAGAAAGGAGGATGAAATCTCCTGTTCCATCGCTGGACTGTCCATTGTAGAGAATAATACCGTCGTAGTTTTCAGGCTTGAAAGAGACTTCAATTTGGAATTGAAAAGTGGCATCGGGTATGGGAGCAAAAGATATGTAGCTCTCAGGCGCCTGGTTAAAGTTTGGTACTACACCAGTCACTACTAGTACTTGTGGCATTTCTATGTTCACCCGACCGTTACTCGCTTCGCAGATATATGTGCCAGCATCCTCGGCTTTCACGTCCATCAATTCGATTCGGTTCTGAGCGAAATAAAGACATAAACAGAATTATTTGAGGCTCAGAAGTTTTTATAATGAAAACTTTGTGCTCTATTGTTGAGTAACTTTCTAATTCTTGTCAAAAAGAGAAGATCTGAAAGAGAAAATTGATTTGACAGATTAGAGTGCTTGCGGAATTTATTCCCCGTACATACCTCAGATGTTCGGCTATTAACAGGCAAACGACCGCCGAGTTTCTGCCACTGGTATCTGATCGGTGGTTCTATGTCAGCATGACAATCCATCACAAATCCAGATCCATATGGCGCTGATTTTGTTTCAACAGCTGGCGCATCATTGTTTCCACCTGTATAATTGCAAGAACAATAATACATACACAAGAAGAAACTGATACGTATAGTTGAAACTGTTGCGCTACACATACAGCATGGAGTGAACATTTTATTCTCTATTAGAGGCTGGTGGTGTTTTAGCGGAATACAACAAGCTGAAGATTACTCACCCAGAGAAGATCGGTTAGCATTTATACAAAGAAATGATTGTTCCTGTTAGTTTTCCTCACAAATAACGTGTGAAATACGCCTTAATTAAAACCTATTCACGCAGATTTGATGTCTTCAAATGCCAAGTACAATGATATCTTTGAAATGATTGTTTTCTCAATGTACAATTACCTTGAATGATAAGTTCATAATCTTTGTCGAAGCTGCCTTCTGGTGTCTCAGCTGTGCAGCGATAAATTCCGCTGTCAATCATAGCAACATTTGTAAGTCTCAATACAGTTCCATAGTCCTGTGCATTTCGTGGAAGTGATAGTTCATTAAGCCTGGTCCATTTATAGCGTGCGTCCCTAGCTCCTGAGGCATCGCATTGTACATCGATGCTATCTCCAATGTTCACCAGGTCCTGGGAAGCCCGTATACGGACAGTCACCGAAGGCACTGATTGAGCTGTTATTAAAAATGTCTATTAGTTTCGGCGTACGATCTCGTGTAAGAAATCTATTAGTCCCAGAAGGCTAACGAGCATTTCTATAACTATAAGCTCTATCGGAATACATGGATGTGCAGATTGTGTCTCTATACATGATTATCAAACTGGCTCTCATTGGCTAGGAATAGCTGCAGAACAGCCTTGGTTTTGGTAATGAATTTGTATCACTGATGACTGCAAAGCCTTGTACTGGACTAATAGATATCTCTGCGTTTGACGCTGACATACATACACGTACATAAAGTGGATCATTGAGATCCGTGGCAGATTGAACAATAAGACACAGGTGAAAAATACGAAGCTATATATGTACAACGGACATAAAGTATAGGATACCTTTATCGATACAGTTTGCATTATGTACACATGGATTGGATGAACATACTAGGAAGTTATGGCAGTATAATGAAAACGGTATAAATTAGCACGGATAATGTAACAGTGCCCATTTTACCGACAAAAAAGTTATCTCGTTACCGATTATAAGTCAGTGGCAGAAAAAAAAGCTGATTGCCTAGAATGTACATTATATTCTGACCAGACTTACGTAAAGGTGTGTATATTTATGTGTATATATATATATACTAGGGTGGTTCATTTTTTCGTTTTTTTCTTGTTTTTCATGGGCACACGAATGAAGTTATGAGGAATCAAAAAAAAAAATCTGTGTAAAAACTCGACAACATTGGACAATGTTTAGAGGTCGCTACCAAGGCATAAATGAAACAACGATCATTTTCGATTTCTCATTCATAATTGATTGAAAAGAGCGAAAAATAAGAAAAAAGCAAAAAATAAAAAATAAAAATAATAGTATTCACTTGAAAGTACTCGTTCAATCGTCCGCGTGTGAGTAGAAGACATAGTGAATAATTCTAGGTCATATATTTGTCATGAAGAGTCAACTGGATATATTTATAATCCTAATTCTAAATATTTTCCAATGTTGTCAAGTTTTTACACAGATTTTTTTTTTAGGATTCCTCATAACTTTCTCCAAGTGCCCATGAAAAAATAGAAGAACGAAAAAAAATGAACCACCCTAATATATACAGTGTGTATTCGTTCATGCGGGTCACTTGTTGATGCTTGACAATGAATTCACAATGAATTGAACACAGATTCATTCAACAAGTGATCCGCATACACGAATACTCACTGTATATCATGATTATGAAACAGCATGTTGATTTGAGTTTGCAGTGAATTGGATGGAAGTTTTTGTTCAATTATTCACAAATTCGTTCAGGCTTTTGTTCAATTATACACTTATTCGCTCAGGCTAGATGATATAATGCGGATGTATACCGAGCAGATGATTCGGTGCAAATCTCGAAGCAAGCCTGTGGTATAGCTGTTGAAAAAAATGTCTGACGTCAAATTGAACAAGTAAAACAGAAATATTGAGTCAGGAGTAGTTTAAACTTGTCTACAAGTAGACAAATCGGTAAATATTGAAGCTAGGTAAGCTGGATACATTGAACAACGACAGACACTACGCACAAACATATCTGTGAACAAACCGCGTTTTCGTTGAGGATAATGGCGATAGTATCTGTTAAAGCAGTACTGCTCGTCGCTCTTGTCTGTGCAGTCGATATAGCCATCGCAGAGATAGAGCCTGTCAATGCATTCTGCGCTGTGGCATTGGAATTCGTGGCTGGCGCACAGCTCTCCGTAAACTGGCATGCAATCCGCAAGCAAATTAACTACTAAATTATAATGCGAGCTATGTAAAAGTCTAGCCTTAGACGCCTTCGGGAAAACTATGGTTGCATGATCCTGTAGGATGGTCAGCAAAAATCACTCACAAAAAACGTTAACTGAATGATAAAGCTTCACGATTAGTCAATTATGTTAGGTAATAGATGAAGATAATCAGGACATGGTGTGATAAACTTTTCAATACTTTTATACTTCTTCAATGAAAGTATGGAATGCAACATAACTTCGATTGATTTCTTACTCTGCTTTGAAATAATAATGGAAAGAATTAAGAAGCAGAATATGATCTTTTATTGAATGCAGATGGCGTCGTGGGCTACAGGCTACGACGTAGTCATAGACTTGGTTCTAGGTATATACTATATACTATAATTCATTTGATATTAGGAATGAGTTGAAAATTATCTCGTGATTTTGTTCACAAGCTGCCCGGGGTAATTCTATTCTATTATTCGATAAACATGTTACGATTTTGTTGAATGACAGTTCTAATGTGAAAATAGCAATTTGTAATGACTCTGTAGATAATGTGTTGCAGAGAAGCGGCTCTAACCGAATGGTGCGATTATAGGTGTAAGCAACAGATTTTGAATATGTAGAGAGAGAGAGTCGGCAAACTGATTAAAAAATAATGACAACACTACTGGGAGAATGATACCACAAAATATTGAAACAATTATCATTAATTACAACTCAAAACTCAGAGATTTTTAATCAATAAATACTCTATGTTTCAGCTAGACTTACGCAAATAAAGTGTCTGAATTCAAACCACACTACAGAGAGCTAGAAAGAAATACTTACATTGGACTGTCAAATCGACATAATTGCTACTAGATGCTCCATTCTCAGTGGTGATTCGACAGAGATATCTTCCGGCGTCCTCTACCTTAACTTCAGTCAATTCCAAGAAATTCCCAATCCTGCGAGAGTTTCTTGGAATGTCTCCTCTGTCCCTGCTCCAGACTATTGCAGAACGGCTGTCCGCTGGGCAGTCGAGTCGAACGGAGCTACCCACGAATGTGCGGATGTCATGCTGGTTTGCAGGTTGCGGTGGTTGATAATACTCTGGAATATAGAATAAAGAAAATGAATCGACTACGCAAGAACAGAGGTTCAGGTTCTTATAAAGGCAACGTGTCTATGACAATTACGTGGCGTAATTGAAAAGACGTGGCAGACGCCCACAAAACAGATGCCGTGAATCAATGGCTCACGTTGAGAGTGCAAGAGATCATGGTACAAGAGTAGGAACCAGTTGTTGAATCGAGAACAGTGATAATGACCAAATAGAGGATATGTTTGAATAAAAGTAAAAAAGAATTCATACCGTTAATCAAAACCTCGGCAACTGCTTCTGCAGTACCAGCATTGTTTGTCGCTTTGCAGACGTACTTCCCAGCATCGGCAGAGGTGATTCCATTGAATTGTAACAATCCACCTCTTTGAGTTACCGCATACGGCAATGGTCTATCAATGGCATGCCATTCGATATCGATAGGTTGATCTCCTGTAACGCGGCAAACGACTGATGGACTTTCTCCTGATCTGACAATTTGTTGTATCGGATCCAATTCGATTCTGGGTGGTGCTGAGGATCAGATTCCAAAATTGTACATCAAACAATTGATGGGGAAATTTTTTGGCAAACGCCTTAATTAGAACAGTCGTAGTAGCTTGTCTTGTTCCAAATATCTACTCGATGTGGAACGATCTTATAAATGATAGTGATTTACTTGACGTAGAAATAGACTTAAGGTAATCATGCTACTTACATATAATTTCTAGATAAGATGTGGCGGTGAACAGGATATTTCCGTTGCTATTAAGCCCTTGACATATGTAGGCACCAGCGTCATCCTTAGTTACAGCAGGTATAAGTAGAATGCCACCACGTACGGTGCTGCGTTGTGGTAATCTGCGGCCGTCATTTCTTTTCCAGTCTAGGTAAATAGCTTCTCGATCGCTGACATGTACTTGACAGCGCATTTCCACTTTTCCACCATCAGGAATTCTCAAACTCTCTTCAGGAATCGTGACTCCCCCGTGAGAGCCATTCTGTTGGACATTAATATTGCACTTCAAATCAATGAATTATACACTATGATTTAATGTATCAAATTTATATATTTCTGTTTGGCTCATCACGATTGGATGAATTGGAATGTGAAAAATAACAGTCATTGATATAGATCGTTGCATAATCTGCAATAGATAATATAAAGTTGAATACTGATCAAAACGCACCGTGTTGGGACTTGGTGTTGACGTGTCTGGTTCTGGCCAGGAATTCTCTACACGAATTTGAATGCGTTCCTCGACTGGACCGTAGTCATTTGTTGCCAAGCAGGTATACGTGTCCTCATCATCATAGGATACGGAGCTTATTTCATAAACTGCCGTGGATGACCGGGATTCCGCTCGTGCCCCACTGTAAAATAAGCCAGAATTATCAGCTCTAGCAATTCATAAGTAATACATAATTAATCTGATTTACTCAATGGCGCGTAATTATAAAAATTCATATCAAGTGGCAGCGCGGAATACTAATTCAGTGAGTGAAAAATACATAGCTCATCGAAATTTTACAAATGAATTGGTACACAGTATAATTTTAAATAATACAAGTTTCCTCTTTCTTTTTGTAATCTATGTATTTCATATATGAGCGGATCCACGTCACTTTAATAACAAGAAAACCGTCAAGTCACGGATCTCAGCGCCATTTGAAATATCTTTAGTACTATGGAAAAAAAAAATACAACTTCAAGGATTTTGAAAGTTTTAAAAAAATGGCGGAGTTAGAATTATGTGAATTTTGGTAAACCGCTGTTGCACCGCTATGTTTGAAAATTCATATCTCCAAAAGTATTCATCGGAGTTGACTGATCCTGGAATCATTTTGTTCGTAAAAGAATGCGCTTTCGCCTAGAAAAATTCATTTTCGAAAAAAAAATTCTTTCAATCTTTTTTCGTCGTTTGTTTTTTAAATTTCGCTGCCATTTCCGGGGGACTCACAGAAATTCATGGAGACCATTTTTTTCAGATACCTGGATTCTTCCCCTTCAATTATAAAAAACAAAAAAAAATTCATGGAGAAAATACCTGGGCCGGAGAAAAAACATAAAACGTCTAGAATTTTCCAAAAATGATGATCATTTTTTTTTCCATTTGTTATTTTTAATGCATAATTCAAAAAATGAAACTTAAAATGTCAATTCCACCACGTTACCCATCGTTTTTTGGAATTCTTATTTTTTTTTCAGAAAGTTCAGGAAATTTCTGATAAAAATCACGTCCAAAAGTTTTCCGCTCGTTTACCTCCAAGGCACAGTTACGGTTTGAATAAAATTTAAGGCTCTCGTGCCATTATTTGTACAATCTAATGTTAAGAATGAATTTATCTCAATAATCATAAGTTGGAGGTAAACGAGCGGAAAACTTTTGGACATGATTTTCATCGGAAATTTCCTGAACTTTCTGAAAAAAAAAAGTAAGATTTTCAAAAAACGATGGGCAACGTAATGGAATTGACATTTCAAGTTTCATTTTTTGAATTACGCATTAAAAATGACAAATGAAAAAAAAATGGTCATCATTTTTGGAAAATTCAGAAAATTTCCGATCGACAGCCGTGTTTTCAATTTTGTTTTGAGGCATTTTTCGAACCGCGAGCGCCGCGCGTAAACCTAGATCGGCGTGCGCGACGACGCGCGACTTTTTATTTTTTACGTTTTATTTGTTTTCTCCGGCCCAGGTATTTTCTCCATGAATTTTTTTTTTAGCATTGAAGGGGAAGAATCCAGGTATCTGAAAAAAATTATCTTCATAAATTTCTGTGAGTCCCGCGGAAATGGCAGCGAAATTAAAAAAAAAAACGACGTAAAAAAATTGAAAGAATTTTGGTTTTGAAAAATAAATTTTTTAATACGAAAGCGCATTCTTTTACGAACAAAATGATTCCAGGATCAGTAAACTCCGATGAATACTTTTGGAGATATCAATTTTCAAACATAGCGGTGCAACAGCGGTTTACCAAAATTCGCATAGCTCTAATTCCGCCATTTTTTTTACATTTTCAAAATCCTTGAAGTGGTATTTTTTTTCCCATAGTACTAACGATATTTTCAATGGTGCAAAGATCCGTGATTTGACGGGTTTTTTTTGAGTGAGGTGACGTGGATCCGCTCATACGCGCAATGATGATTGGTGACTTACTAGGGGACTTGACTGCCGGAATTGTCAAACATCTTGTGTTTGCTCCACGTAACGGAGGGTTGAGGCTGGCCACTGGCAGTGCAAGAGAGCTTCACTCTCTCACCAAGTCTCAGTGTGAGAGGGCTGCGGTTGGATGGCGTCATTGTAATCATTGGTGGGGTGGTGATTTCAATGATGGCAATCAGGGAGACGGAGCCGACCTCGTTAACTGCGGAACACACAAAGGATCCTCCGTCTGCCAGTGTTACACGGTTGAATCGAAGAATTCCACCAGGTAGCTGCTCAACATTGGAACTGAAGGGTCTGCCATCCTCCCGAGTCCAGCTAACAGAAGGCGTCGGAAGCCCGGCGGTTGCACGACACTGGAGAAGAGCTGAGCCGTCAATACGAACAACTTGGTGTGGTTGTGGATACAGTTCTATAATCGGCGTCTCGCGACCTATAGAACAAAATGTTGGATGAGAGTTAGGCCTCCCGAAGTAAGTATTAATTGTAATCGTTCGGTAGTCCTTTTGGAATGATTTACAAAGATATATGCAAAACAGTAAACAGTGATACTTATGGATAAAGAACCGCAATATGTTAGGCCTGGTAATTTTTATAGTGACCACAAGTTAATGAATCCACCTTCTTGCGGAAAAAGTTGATGAAATTTTGGTGTATCCCACTTACGGTTTACATCGATTATGGCACTGCCCTGTGCATTTCCTCCGCTGTTGCTAGCGTGGCAAACGTAGACACCTCGATCTGAAACTTGTGGGTTGATGATTCTGAGATTACTTCCCACAATTTGAATGTGGGCAGCGAGAGGTTCTCCATGTTTGGTCCATGTCACGACGGGAGTAGGATCCCCTGTGACGGTACATTTCACCTCTACCAAAGTTCCTTGAGACACTATCTGCTTCTCTGGCTCGACGCTGACACTGGGGGGTCCTCTTGGCGACGATTGAATCGTTATTCTTGCAGTACTTCTGGTTTCAATGCCGTCATAGCTAATTGCTGTGCAAATATAGTAGCCAGAGTCGGAAGGAGTTGGATCATAAATAGTCAGAAATCCGTTTTGCACATTAGCAGAGACCGGAAGCGGTGCATTGTCGGATCTAGTCCAAGTAATCCTTGCACCTTGTGGTGCAGTGCACTCAAGATTAACGGGAATACCGGGACCGTCGTTCCACTCGTTAGGATTGATAATCGGTGCAGATGGCCCAGGTTGAGGCTGAGTTCTTTCTGTAGTTTGAATGAACAAGAAAACATTGAAAATCATGACAGTTGCAAAGTTCTTAGAGTTGACAATCTTCGATTCATCAATGCATTACCAGTGACGTAGAGGATGGTGCCGAATTCAGAGGTACCAGCACTATTTCGTGCAATGCATTTGTACTCGTCTTCGTCGCTCTTTTTTACAGATGCAAGGCTCCAAATACCATTCTCAAACACTGCATCAGGGCTTATTTCTCCTCGGACACGTACCCATGATAGTTGTGGCGGTGGGTTATCGGGAGATTTGCATTTGAATTCGACAGGATTTCCTTCTTGAACACTCAAGTAACGTGGATCGATGATGGGTGTTGATGGTAGAGCTAGAGGTACATCTAAGGTCAAGTTAAACAAGGATCCGTGAGAAAATCATAGCGACGACTTAAAATCTGTAGTAATAATTATCCGAAACCTTGTAAACTTTGAGATGCAATACATGAAGGCGTTTAGTTATATTTATGTGTCTTCTTATTCATGTAGACTGTAGTAATCGCAGTGGAATTGGTAGTTTATTCAGATGTTCTAACAAGAAATATAAATTCTCCTGCAAAGATGTTTTGTGCCCGGGCTTGATACGAGTAATAGAAAAAAGATAAAATCCAAAATGAAAATACGAAAGAAAATAAAAGAAGATTCTAAATTTCTAGCAAAAGACTGGGATGATTCAGAATATTTAAATTATTCGTTGCATTCGAATTTTCGAACTGTTCGATCCAATTTGACCGGACAACTATTCGCACAGCCCTTAACTATAAATCGTACAATCGTATACTATAATACCTGGTATTTTGAGCAGACTCTTTGGAAATGCTGCGGCCGTGAAATAACATTTACGTTACGATTTAGATATGCAAAATGGTATCATTGATAAATGATATGTTTGGAAGAGTTATTATTATATGCATCTCCTGTATAATTTCCTGCTTACCTTCAACAGCTAGGGCGACTTTCTGTACAACGATGTTAATTCCGTCGCTGACTTGACAGACGTAAATGCCGCTGTCCGTAACCTTGAGATCTCTGATGATGAGAATACCTTGGGTATCATCATAGCTTCGGCCAGGTGGAAGTTGACCACTCTCCTTCTGCCACTCGATGCTGATTGTTCTCTGTTTGTATTTTTTCGACAGGTTCTCATTAGATATACACGATCACAAACTAATCAACATTATTATTACATATACAGAAAAACCTGATAGAATTTAATCGCAGTGACTTACGCTGTCTTCGGATTGTCCTGCGCACTTGTATGTCACTGAGCTTCCGATTTGGACAATCTGGCCTGCGTTTCCGGTGATTGTAACGAAGATCTTTGGTGGTGGTAGATCGGTCACCCCATGTTCTGTGGTTGCTGATTCTGCGTTGAAAATATTATTGTTATTGAAAAAGCAGTACGAAATGATAAATGAATTCATTATTCAACAAGTTGTTGAAATATTTTTCTTGTAATTGCAGTTCTAATTTATGAATACCCTGTACCTATATACTTAAGAAATTTCGGTTGAAATTACCACTACCTATAGAATTAATTTGCACAAAATGCCATGCAATTGTTGACGAAATTCTGTCAACAGACATACACAAATACACTGAAGTGGGAGAAAAAAAAAGAAGAAAATATATCATGAAATGGCATTGTATAGTATTTATGTTGAAAATATATTAAATAAATGGACTTATCCTTCGGCTAATCTCCAAAAATAATGATCTACCGTTAGGAATAAAAGAGCCGTGCGCTTTGACCAGAAATCTGTTTGTGTATGTATGTTGATAGTGTAATTATATGCAATATAAAATATACGTAGAATCTTATTGTTAGATGAACGATGAAGGTGCAACAACACCTGACAATACATTATAGTCTATTGACAATGTGGAAAGCGGGCGGTATTGCATTACATATGCAAGGGTGACCATGTCGCATAATGGAATCAGTCAACAACCACCGATAGCAAAAGATTCATGTCACATTGCCGAGTACAAACATATAAAACGATTCTACACCAAGCCATGTGTGTATGCACAGTTAAAGTGTACATACTGTATATACGCTTGCAAGCTTCATACGCAACAAAAGGAACTTGATTTTACTTTTACGAGGAATCAAAACGACCGCTTCATTGAAACTGTATTAGAATAGATATGTCTGCTCGTTAGACTACTAGATGTCCTATTTTAATCCATTATTTCCTTGTGCTGCATTCGAAGACTATATTCACTGGCAAAATTGTCCCTGTATTCTATATACTGAGGCCCCAAAGACAGACAAACGCCGAAGCTCTCATGATTTAGTCCGTCAAACCTGGTGCCATCCAGGTAATGATCATAGCGATTTCTTTCCTGTGATGGTCCAAGATATGGCATTCCACGTTACAAGGATATTCTCCCACAACAACATTCCAGATTCGGGCTGCTCCACTGTCTGTCCTTATAATAGGCTCAGGTATCAAGCCCCGTGAGACGACAGGCAACCCGTTAAAGGAAGTTAAATTGAACTGGATGTACAAAATATCTGCATGATCGTAACTGCACGTGTATTTGATGATACTGTGCGGGGCTGCTGAGACCATCATCGGCATAAGACCTACTCTGAACTCACCTGTGTCCGTGCGACACATTATAGGTATATGTATATATACCATGCAAAGTGTACTTATGATAATCGTACTATATTTTGCAAGAGAATGAGTAAATACACAAAGAGACGATTTTATCTCTAGCTTATATCGGATGTGGGCAACTGTATCCTCAAAGATTAGGGTGAACGTTATTCCAAAGATATTGTTTGTCAAGCTTTACATGTCAATTGGAGATTTAATGATCAAGCAAATGCTAATAATAAGAGCTATGTATAAAATCCTAGTGTGCCACAGAAATATGTTGTGACCATGAACTATGAATTTGTGATATAAGCCGAACACTCTGTTAGTGAAATAACTTCCTTACCAGGCACAGAACAGTCCAGTCCGCTGAATCCTGGCAAGCAGTAACATTTAACACCACCTAATCTGTCGACCTTGCATTCCTGCTCGTTCCCATTGCAGGGACAGATGTTACAGGCTCCTAGGAAACTGCGGGTGGTATCAGTTACGTCCCTGTAGTGCCCAGTAGCGCATATTTCGCAGGAAGTTCCAGTGTACCCAAATGGACAACGACAGGCTTCGACCTGCGTCGCTCGTTTGTTGTTTACTAGTTGTTCTACGGCTGTGTCGAGGCTGACATCGCTGATGTAGGTAGCTGTCATTTTTGAGCTGTGTGTTGCACGTACCAGGATAGCTTCTAAATTTGATAGAACGGTCATAAGATCTGCACGAGATGCGCTTCGCAGACCATCTTCTTGTGTCAATCGTGTCCATGCTGATTCAACTAACGGCACGCTATATGACTGTAAATGTCAGAGTTTTATAATGAGACATATATACATAACAGTAAAAATTATTTTTCAACTTGTTGAAAGAATAGATGAGAATAGAACAAATGGATTTGTGACATACCAGGGGGATACCAGGTTGAATGTCTTCAGAATTTGTCCAGTATAGGGTGATTCCATTACCGATCAGGAGAACATCCTGGTCTTTCTGGCTCTCAGCACCGGAGCGTGTCGAGATGTGCTGGGTGACCCGTAGATTTCCACCGTAACTCTTCACCTGATTACCTGTGATTTCAGATGGTAAAGACCAAAACAGCCTTTGGTCACGTGAATCAGGATAACGGTAGCCGATTTCGTTTGTAGCAGTGTTTAGGTCGAATCCTTCTGTTATGACATCTCTCCGGTTACTGCGCACAGACAAAACCATTCACTATTCTGATGCATATGAAGCATAAAAATCCAACTCATTTTGAAAATACAGAAACGTTTAGTTGATTTAGAGTAATAGTCAAATTTGAGATTCATTTCTGTATTTCAACTATAGTATTTTGGTTGAAATGAAAAGAGATTTCGGCTTTTCTTCTGGAATTTGCTGATGACAGACAGACTTACGAATCAGTCAGGGTGAATCCGTGGGAAGAATCGTAGACGACAGTTGGTATTTGATCAATGAAAAGGGAGCTTTCATGACATTCTTTCGTAACGCCACTGCAGTAGCATTCAACGCATCCATCTATGTTGGTGACTGACAGTCCAAAAGTGCTGTGGCGACAACGATTGCACTCCGGACCCTCGACATTCGTTTTGCACTCGCATTGTCCGGATTGGCAATCAGTTCCAAGTGATCCAGCAGGGTCACAGAGGCAGGGTGGAGGTCTAGTTGGACCTACTCCTGGTTGACAATCTTGCTGAGATCCTCGAGTCGCGTCGCCCTCGTAGCCGTAAATACATGATTCACAACTCTCGCCGGTTGTATAATCTCTGCAATTCTAGAAAGACAGGCAAAAACGATTTGGGTTCCATTAGGTACGAGAAAGCGGAGCTAGTAGTAAAATTCTTTCAATGAATTCTGATAATGAAAACGTAGATGATATCACAGATTTTTCTTGGATTGCTAAATACAAACCTCACAAGCTCCAGTCTCTGGGTCACACTGTGTCGAATGTCCGTTGCAGTCGCATGGCATGCAGCTCCCAAGATAAAGTCCTTCATCACTCCTAGTGTAGCCAACGTCACAGTCCTCACAAGATAAACCTCTGTATCCGGCGGGGCAACTGCATTGCTCAACTTCGATTGCACGTGTCTTACCAGTGTTTGAGTTCACAGCGGTATCGAGGGATATCGAAGAAAGTCTAAAAGATTTTAATTCCATTAATAAGATTTCCAGTATATCTTATACAAATTGAATTTGTTTACTTATTTCTGTCACCGAATCATAACGCTCTTAGTCTTGAGGCTTAATTTATCGAAGTTTCATTTCTTCGAAGTTTTCATGCATACTTATACAGAAGGGAGAGATCGGGAAGATGCTTTTTCATCAGGATAGTCTTGATGGTTTCATACTTACGCAGCTTCATCGGTATGCGTTGTGTAGGTCGCCTTGATACGGATTGCCTGCACATCGGCTAATGCCATCAAAAGATGTTCTCTATCGGCTGTTGTCCCATCATTACGCTGCCAGTAGTCCTCGATTAGTTGCACTGTGAATGTCTCAGCAGTGTTGGGCTCCAGTTGTTTGCCCGAATAGTGGCGAAGGATTATGTCGTTAGACTGTGGGAAACAGGAGTAGAAATTACTTCCAAAAACACGTTGCGAGAGGTGAGCTGACATTGGAAATCAAATAAACTAGTATCATGACGTATTGTCGATGTGAGATATCATCAATTCATAATGAATATTGAATTCATAGAAGTATGAAAGGCTCACGCTCATCAGTTCAACATCGGCAGCATTATTCCTTGACCTTGCGCCTCCAGGGGACGGAACGTATCTGACTGTATATTTAAGGTTGCCACCATAGGAAGCGAGTTGGTCACCCAGGAAATTGCTGGGCAGCTGCCAGTAGTAAACATCGTTGGTCTCACGGTTGGGGAATGCGTCGTATACGATCTCTCTATCTATCTTATTCAGACGGATGCCATCGACGATAGGTGATGGATTAGTAGATTTGGACTCTACGAGAGAAAAGTCGCGTATCGAGCTGGTGAATGCTACATAGATCTGAAAGACAAATTTTTATTCAGTATATTCCTTTTCGATCTTGAAAGATGGGGTGGATTATTAGTCATTAGGCTCAAAGAATCGCAGTGTTGACTTACTTCGCTTCTGTACCAGTTTGAAGAAGTGCATTTTGAAGTAACACCCATACAGAAGCAGCTGACGCATCCAAATTTATTTGTTGCAGCAAGATGGAACGTATTAGCCTTACATTTGTTGCAGGTACGACCAGTTGAGAGTGCCTGAAAAAGACAGTAAATTTTTCATACAGCCTGTTGTGCGGAGATGGATATATGATAATAAATAAAAGTAAAACCGTTCCATTCATTGGTATCGAAGTATGATCCAATAGTAATTGAGTATAGAATTTACATAGTCATACATGTATACTCACATTACACGGAAATTACGTCCAAGTCCATCAGGAATGTTAGTATTAACAATAACAATACGAGTGAAATCAATGATATTGTATAACTTTTAGCATAATTAGAAATTCGAAAATTAATGTAATGGATCAAGACGAAATATTACTGGCTGAAATTTGTCAAGTTTTTGAATTCAAAAAAAGAGAAGCCATGAATAAGACCTGTATAAGTCTATTGAATACAATGATTAATCATAAGTCGAATACAGCGTTCATATTAGAAAAAGGTGTAACGACTAGTTGTTTATACCTTGCATCGACAGACTCCGGTGGCAGGGTCTGCATATGGACTAATACTGCCATTAGGGTCACATTCATCAACCTTAACGCAGGAGTCCCCAGGGCGGAGAGGGTTGCCCTGATAACCAGGAGCACACTGTTCGCATCTACGTCCAAGATATCCTTGGGGACAATCACAGGTCGGTTGACCATCAGCACCAAGATGACAAGTTCGACTGTATCTATTTTTAAACAGAAATAATACAGTCACCCATGAAGTTGGAAATAAACACATAATATTCCATTAAGATTCACTATCCATGGAAATAGAAGGTAGCAAAATAAAACCGAACAAACTTACTGATTTGAGGGGTCGGTAAGAGGGCAAGGGCAAGGTTGGCATGGGATGTTCCTCGATGGATCTTTGTAGTAGCCAGGTTGACATGGTAGCTCCTCTCTGTAGCACTGTCCAAGCCATGGACCACTGTCGCGCCTGAGGTATCCAGATTCGCAGTGTTCGCATGACAAACCACTGTAGCCTGAAACGATGAATAAGATCCAGTGTAAAATGCTTAGTTTCCAATTAAAGTATTGCCAGTGACTGTAATTTGAGATCGAGGATTCTGTTTGATAAACTTACCAACTGGGCAGCGACATTCTTCAACAAACGTGGCAGCACCTTGATCCGTGTTACGTACATCTGCTGTATCCATGAATACGTTAGTGATGGTGGTAGCTATAGGTCCGTCGTCATACTTCACTCTGGATGAGAAATACACGATTTTAGCGTCAGTATCAAAATTTGAAGCGTTCGCATAGTTCGAATGATTTAGATGAGCGAATGATTCGAATAATATGATGGCTTTGAGTTTGAAATTTTCAGTCGAAAATAATTGACACTGTATTATTTTATATTGGAATGATGACTACCCAATTCCATAGAGAATCAATTTTAGACTTGTCCCAGTAGCTATATTATTATATTAGCTTTATGAGGCTGCCTTAAGAGAAATACTCAAAATATCTTAAGATTTGAGCTGTTCTCTAATAAAATAAAAAGAAGAGAAGAATCTAAATTTCAATCACACTAGTCAGATGATTCGGAATATTCAACACCCCTAGTTTAGAGGAAATTTGCACACCCCTAGTTTAGAGGAATGATTTCGCCTCTGGATATACCGTGTATTAACTTACTTGATAAGAATATTATCAACATGTGCTAGTGCCATCATAATCTCTTCTCTCGAAGCTGTAACCTTGTCCCGACCCTGCTGCTTGACCCAATCACCGAAGAAGAATCGCACACTCTTTTCAGTTTCGTAGTCTGATGAGATGGGCTCGCCTTTGTGTATGAGGACATAGTTATTTCCTGTAAGTATTACGGATGGAGCGTCGTTGGGTCTCCCTCGGCCACCGTGTCGGACAGTATATTTCAAATATCCTCCGTAAGATTTAAGTTGACTATTATGGTAGCTTTCTGGCAGAGCAAAGTACAGAACGCTGTTTGGATTCCCGGAGTCAACATAGAGGTCAGAAACTTGTACTCCATTCCGTCCTAGTGGGCGAACCTCTGGCGCATTTCCAGCTACCTCACCCAGGATTCTTATGTCCGGATAAGTCTCGACTGAGACAACGTTGAACTGGTCGAAAGGTGCCGGAAGCTGATAGATAAAGAGGTCGGCACTAGCACACTGGGTTGCGACGCCAAAGCAGAAGCAAGAGATACATTCATCGGCAGTCTGAGCCAGCGAGTTGAATGTTCCACGTGGACAAACGTCTGGACCTTGGGATTCGACCTTGAGGATGGCATCAGGTACAGCAATTTTCCATGATAGAGTGTTTATTGCTTCACAAGAGTAGGCGCCTTGGTCTGCGATCGTTATTGAAGGACAGGTTAAAACTCCAGTGCCGTTTACTGATGTCGTTGTACACTTTGGCGGTATGTGACCCCAGTTCAAACGCCAACTGATTTCAGGGTAAGGAATACCAAGTGCGGTGCAACTGATGGTGAAAGTCTCTCCTACGTTGAGTATCACCATATGTTGCGGCGGCCTTAAGATCTGAACCTCAGCTGTAAATTAAGGGTAGGAGATACTGAAAACTGCCAAGTTATTGCTATTATCAAATTAGATGAACCAATAGATATTTTCAAATGAAATTTAACACACATGTTTGCCATCTCAAAACATAGACATTGTGCAAATTTCAAGTCATTTGAAACAATAAGTACAGTTCCTCCTCATAATGTTTTTGAAATAGCCTTTATTCGAAAACCTCCCATGCGTCTGAGTTATTCTTGAATCTTGCTGGGCTTGCACACACATATTTCAGGATGCGTAAGCCACAAACCCACGTCGGTTTTTAGAGATAGCTACGATGCTTTGATTTTGACATTTTTTTTTATGAAAAAAAAATATATATTTTCAATTATTTTACCTCAAATCCGTAATTTTGTCTCGATTTCCAAAAACCGACGTGGGTTTGTAGCTAGTGTGTGTAGGAACATACCCTAAAAATTTTAAGAGTCTTCGACAAAAACTCAGACGCATGGGACTTTTTCAATTGCCAAAAACCTAGTTCTGAGATAAATCGCTTTGAAGTTTTTTTTTTCAAATTATTCACAAAATTCAAGATATTCAACATATAAATTATCACAACTTGAAGAAAATTCAACATATATATTTTAGCAGTTCGGTTGATATGAACTTGGTCTTGTCGAGTCTAAGCAATTTGTCCTGCGGGCAGCGAATCATGCGGTTAATAACTTGTAAATCTAGTTCTGTAAAATGAATACAAACATTTGGAAGAATATTGATTTGCTATATAAATTTGAATGCTCATCTCTGGTGAAGTGTGTGACCAACAACTTCAATATGATTTCCAACTGTAGAAAAACACATTTTGGAGTTGTTGTCGTATGAGGGTATACACACCTTGAAAATGATTTTTTCCAAATCACTGCTACGCTCCGAGAAAACATTCTAGTGACTCAGTTCTTTTACAGTTGATTAGTGCCATTTTGATACATAGATCATGATTTTTCCAAATTTTATGTCCTCCACTGAACAAAAATTTAGTCCATCGAAGAAAAAGTAGTTGTCGTAGGGTACAGGTTGCTGCGTTTCAAGAAATATCTCAAAATTTGGAGGAAATATTCTGTATCAATGTAACTTAGGGAAGAACCAATAATATTTCATGAAGTGAAGTTCTAGACACAGAAATTTTCGATTGTAAGACTTTTTTCTCCATCATTTTGGAAAAAATATTTTACAATCAAAAATTTCTATGTCTAAAACTTGAATACATGAAATATTATTGGTTTGCCCCTCAATTACAGTCATACAGAATATGTTCTGCAAATTTGAAGAAATTTCAAGCAACGCAGCAGCCTGTACCCTACGACAACTACTTTTTCTTCGATGGACTGAATTTTTGTTCAGCGGAGGACATTAAATCTGGAAAAATCATAAACTATGTATCAAAATAGCACTAATCAACTGTAAAAAAACTGAGTCACCAGAATGTTTTCTCAGAGTGTAGCAGTCATTTGAAAAGAATTATTTTTCATTATTATAATTTTTTTATTATTATTTTTTCATCTCACGTAAATCACTTGAGTGTGGTAGCTTGATGGAAAACTGCACCTCAAGTTACTTTTTTTCACAAATTAAAAAAGCAATAACCGAAATATAGGGAAATTGAAAACTTCTGCTGGAATATTATATGCTTTATTGCGTGAATGGGGCCTAATAAATTCTTTTTCGGTTCAAGGATTTGTGTACGTGAAGATAAGGGTTCAAAGGACACTTTTCCGTAAAAAAAAAAATCGATTTATTTGAAATTTTATCCTCAAATTTCAGTATCTCCTTCCACACGGCACGAAATATTTCAGAAATATTTAGAAATGTTATAACATTTCAGATTCATAATATTACTTCAGGAATATGTCTAAAGCGTTTCAGCAACATTTCCGTAACATATATCATCTTCGACATTTCTGAAACGTTTCAGAAATATGTCGATTGTAGTATAACATTTTCAATATTTCCGTAATATTTATGAAATACGTCGATTGCAATATATCATTTTCGATATTTCTGAAACGTTTCCGAAATATGTCAATTGCAATATAACACTTCTGATATTTCCGAAATATTTCTAGAATATGCCAATTGCAATACAACATATTCAATATTTCCGAAATATATCAATTGCAATACAGCATTTACAGAATCCTCGAAATGTTTCAACAACATTCCACATGACATATATCATTTTCGACATTTTTGAAATCTTTCAGAAATATGTCGATTGCAGTATAACATTTCCGAAATACGTTGGTTGCAATATATCGTTTTCGATATTTCTGAAACGTTTCCGAAATATGTCAATTGCATTACAACATTTCCAGAATTTTCGAAATGTCCCAAGACAATTTCAATGACAAATTTTCTGCACAACTTTGTGAAAACTGATACTTCAACTCAATTTCTTCATTGTTCTGGAAGAAATAATATATAGGAAAAATTTGCAACAAATGTTAAGTGGCGGTCTAGCGTAGTGGTTAAGGCGTGAGATTAGTAATGCGAACACCGGTGAGCGTCCAGGTTCAAACCCTAGTCAGGATTTAGAAATTAGCAAGACGAACTCGAAATGCGTTTTTCTTCATACAGGTCATTCAATATAGGTACAATTATCCTATAACAATGATATCTGACAGCGGAAATATGAAAAATCGTATTTTTTTTTCAATTTTCATTTCTCATTTCTATAGTGTTCAATGTTCATCCACGCGATATCCACATATCACTGGAAGATTTCTGGTATATTACTGGAAGATTTCTGGTATACAGTTCTGAAATATTACTAAAATATTTCTGATATATGTAACCGACATATTTCAGAAATATTTCTGATATATGTCAGCTATACGTCGTTAGTTATATATGCGGACATTGAAATATTTCTGACATATTTCCGGAATGTTGCAATGAAATATGTTATGTAGCGAATGAAACATTTATGAAATATTTCTGAAATGTTACGTGCCGTGTGGGCTACCCTTGAGCGGTTTTGATAAGGTATATCACTGATATCAATATCTATCTATCAGCACACCTTTAGTGAAACAATTTCATGTACTGGTAATAACTATATTGAGTTCGAAAAAATCATCAATAATTGAATGTAGTATAGGTAGATTATAGTAAAAAATCACTTACTGCAGCCAATTTCGTCACTTCCGTCAAAGCAGTCTTGTTGTTTGTCACAGTGGAAGCTCTTCGGTATGCACTGTCTGTCAGCGCATTGGTACTCGTTGTACTGGCAAGCTGAGCCTGGTGGAGCTGGTTCACAATTCTGTTCGTCACTCCCGTCAACGCAGTCTCTGTCGCCATCGCATCGCCAAACTTTGCTAACACATTCCTTATTCACACATTGGAACTGGTTGGGTTCGCAGCCGAGTCCACCTAGAGCTGAAGTCGTAGGCGATATTTTAAGACGCGAATAATCATTGAGGTCTATGAACCAGCATAGGTATGATCATGTCTTAAGTTCTGTTTAATTCAAATGCATTGAGACTTACGGCATCTGATTTCATCAGTGCCGTCCGTGCAGTCGTATCGTCCGTCGCACACTCTTGATCTGACTATACAATCTCCATTGCTACAAGTGGCCTCGTCGGTTCGACAGGGTCGTGGTGGTTCTGGGGTCGGACGTATTTCTGTGAATTTAAGTCACAAATTAAAATTCAGGATTGAGAGCATACGATTGAACGGCCCTTTCATGAACGGAGGATACCGCAAATTTTGCTATCGCATCATTTCGCTGAAAGTAATTAATTACGAAGTGATGAGCAGGAAGAACGGACTCACCCTTTTCAACGGTCAGATGTGCGATGACTCTTCGTCCCGGGGTGTTCGAGGGGACTCCCAATGCTTCGCACACGTAATTACCACTGTGGATGACCTGAACATTGGGCATTTCAAGTCTGCCATTTAAGTCCGTGCTTCCAGGTGGAAGAGGAGCACCGTCTTCACGGATCCAGTGGACCCTGGCACGTAGTAGACCTTCGTCTCGACATTGAATAACGACCTCTCGACCTAGCGTAGGGTGCGTTAAAATAATTTCTCTAAATTCATTCTTTCACGATTTGTGAAGGGAAACATTGAACTCTTTGAAAAGTCATCATAAAAGCGCACCGGCGCGCTTAAGCAGGCAAAAAAAAACGCGTTGTCAAATACTCCGCGAGCACGATGTGTAATGTACCATACATCACACAAATTCCACGAGCATGCGGACATTTACAAAAAACCATATCGCGTGCAGGTATACGTACCGAAAAACATTGGAACACAACATTCCTTTGATTGCAAAACTTTGTGTAAGCATGAAATCTGTGTAAGTGTAGACGTTGTTTATGGATGCCATAGCGCATATTCGCGTTTTTCTTTCGACTGGAATTCGTCCGCCCAAAAATGCTCATCGGCCATTGTAAACGTAACAGCGTAGTGTTCACATAAGGTTTGGTATAATTTAGAGCAGCGACGAGAGGAATTTAGATCACGCGATATACCCGGATAGTTTTAAAAATCATGCTACTTTCCAATAGTTAGCAACACAATGGTAATTGCGCAATGGACTAGACTTGAAGACCTGCAGTTAGCGTTTTCGATCATGATAATAATACCCACGTCTTTGCAGAACGCATATTATGAATTTACCTTGTTATGTTATACATTACAAGTACATATACATTAGGTATTAGAATATTTAGAATATACTACAATAGACCATGCAACTTGATCACATGCCTCAATCTAGTAATTCTCCACGAAATGATTCCAACGGGTTAACGCATTCTTTTAGTATAATTGCGTTAATGTTTTTTCAAAAATTTGCGCCCATGAAATATAACATGGGTTTATGACTTGATCGTAGATATAATACACGAGTTGGTCATTGGCCGGATGATTTAATTATTATGGATTTATCTTATACAGCGGAACAATGTGGCAAGAAAAACGATTCTGGTACCATATTATGGCCGCTGTATTATTTTCAATCAGTTACATGTTACACCTGTATAATGTATTACGAACGCGAGTTTGTGTAGGTGGGGTGGGTGTACCTACCCATACAGCATTGAATATTCATGGTATATGTTTGACATGTTCCGGAAAAAATATTTGAATATTCATAGAATATTCACTTTCACCTCAATAATGTGTTCAGAACGTACAATGAACATGACAATGTCACCCTAAAATACGTGAAATTCATGTCGAGAAAATATTTACGAGGACAAACTCATGATTAACCAGGCGCTGGAGTGGCAAACTATCCAGCGCCTAGCCAGTGAGGTCACACTTTTCCAGATCAATTCCTAGTCTGTGAATTAACTAACTAGGTGCTTAGCAGAATTCCTCAACGGCGTCCTAGTACTTTCCGATGATGGTGCCACCCCTCATAACGAAGCCTATGATTTATCATCATGAAATGAGAAGTAATAATGGTAGAAAAAAAAACACGAAATTTGACACATTTTATCGTCAGCTGACAACTACCTCATACCTATGCATCGTATCGACGATATTGTATACACATCCACTGAAAAAAACGCCGCATTTTTCGGCCCCGCCGGGATTTGAACCCACGTTCGCTCGGTTACCAGTCGCACGCCCTAACCACTACGCTAAACTACCATATGATATATGTCTGAACACTTTCCTACTTGTTCAGAGCCCATCAAAGTGTCAAGTTATTACTCGGAATATTTCAATGTCATCAAAATTTTGCATTTGCAGGACTAGATTGAAGTGCTTGCATATATTATTACGATTGATTACTGAATATCTTATCATGCATTTTTCGTTCACACGGTCATATGTTTATCCGAATTAAATGACATTTTGTTAGAGAAAGAATGTTCCAGGAGTTCCATTAAAATTTGTATGTTTATTTCGACACTTTTTTTTAGTTATCACAACATAAATCTACTCAAAGTGGCAAATTCTGTTGTCGTATGAACTGAAAATAGTGTTGAAATTACCGTGAAAATTTGAGTGGGTCTCCTAGAACATTTTTTTTCCTCTAACAGTGTAACTGGTTTCAGAGATATGAATTTTTCAATATTTTTTTAAGATGCGATTGCCATTAATTCTTTTCTCTTCTATAATTCTGAGACAAATATGATTCGAAACATTTTGAAATCGAGCGAATACTGTCAAATGATATTGGATGAAAGATGGTACATATACAGGATGATTCAAAATTCGTGACGAATCTCTTGAGGGATTAATCCTTGTCAAAATTGGGATCCGAAATTCTTCAGCCATTTTTCCGAAGAAAGATTTTTTTTCAATATCATTTGTCAATTTTGAAGAATCACAAATGATGCCAATAAGTTTTTTCTTCCAATATTAAAGAGATTTCTCAGTGAAAGTGTGTTATGGTTCCATGGAATACTTAGTACACAAATGTACGTAATGTGTGTTTCATACTTCAAATGTATATATATAAGAGTTATTAGGAAAATTAGCATATATTTGAAATTTAATCGATAAAAACACTCGAAGACATACGTGGAATATGTAGGGTCAATGTCCACAGCATGTTAGATTTTCATATCGCTGAAATATCGTGGAATGTTCTAGAAACGTGCATGGAATATATAATATATTCACCTCAAGCACATGGATGAATATTCTTCTGGACATGTACATAGAATATCTTTTACACATTCGGGATATTTTTTGAACATTGTGTACTTTTTTCGAATATACAGTGAATATCAAATGCTGTGTGGGTATGTATATGCATGAGCTAGTGTGTTACATGTGAGTTATAATAATATTACAATTAATAAGTCAAATCTCCGATCTAACGATTTAGTGAATAATATGTAGTCATGTTAGATCGGTGAATAACTGTAATTATTGTAGGTGAAATATTTGGAACTTGCAGCAAAAAAACAAAAGAGATATTATAAGTAACGGTGTAAGGTATAATAGTTTGGAACTTTGTTCGTTGATGAAAGTACCAATGATTGTAGTATTGGCCGTTTGAAATTTTTGAATTCTGTTGCAATACAAATAAAACTGGATTAAAACTGTGTTTCATCGTGATGTGGTATGAATTATTAAAAATCTTTCCATGAATGTGTTCATGAAATCAAAATAAGCCGATGTAGCGTGATTTAACAGGCTGCTCTTTGATGAAGGCTTACCTTCACTTGCCGCTTCTGACCAGAGCAAGGGAACAAAGAATAAACAAATATTAATACTCTAGACAGTTTGAACATTATTGTAAGTACAATATATTGCAGTATCATTCATCACGCTAATTATTACTGTTCAAAAAATGAATAAAACCGTAACGTGGATAGTAAATACGTCTTAATTTCTGTAGATCATGACCGAGTTTCCGTAAGATGTTGAACAATTGAATATTTCAATTGCAGAGCTCAAGAGAAGAAGAAACAAAAAATGAAAAAGAAAAAAATTGAGAATAAAAATTAGGCGATCTCTGTTAGACATTACAAAAGTTTCAGAAGAATCGTCAGAAGTTAAATCGTTGTGAACATATTTCCTCCCGTTAACGGAACTACTATACCGCTTGTATAGAACGGGCAATTTTCATTCCAACAGGCATTTTCAACTTTATAAATAAAAAAATTATACTCACTTTCTTTGATGATCTGTTCGGTCGGGTATGTCTTGAGATCGAGCCCTTCTGCTGTAACAGTTTAAGAGCTTATTAAAATGGGAATTACTATACCAGTGCGAACAAACTTGAGTTTGAGAAAATTTACTCATATACGATCAAAAACGTACGCGAGTTCAACAAATAGCAAAGACTGTAGGACGGTTTGTCCACAAGTCCTTTGGGATCATTTTCTTGTCTAATTATCGTCAATATTCAAAGGTTCTTTTTTAACGAAGAAATTTAACGATGAAATAAAAAATAAAAGAAAATAAAAAAGACTAGATCGGATGCAGTCAGTTATAAAAATTACTCGTTCATCATTATCGCAGTAATTGTGCTCGCTGTTAAAAACAATAGAAAAATAAAAATGAAAAACTATGTTAACCCGATATTAACATTGTTAAAATTGAATTTCTATTGTATTATTTGTCAAACGAATGAAATTAAAAATATCTGTTAGGTTTGAATGTCGAATAATGTATCTCTGCAGTCTCGACAAATTAATCGAATTCAGTAGATGCCTGTTAGTGCGTAAGTATATTATATGCATTATATACCTATATATTAAATAATTATATAAATTAGAAAAATTCATTTCTTTCAAATTTTAGTATATCATCGCATTTTAGTATGGGATAAGTAAAATAATGAGTCAGTTTTTTGAGGGGGCTACAGTTTACGCTTTTGCGTTCATTCGGTGTTCAGAGTTATTTCGAGCTATAATGTTTTTTTTTATTTTCGGCTCGTTAAACGGATAATCGCATACATAATTAATATCATTAACGTATCGTCAGTGAAGCAAGCGCGAGAGTATCCCTTGATTATCCCTGATCCGTAAATGTATTGTATATATCAAGCCACAAAACTCAAGCAAACCGCAAACCAGGTCGGTTGTACAAGCGGCTCATATCCGCTATCAAGGTCCTGGACCATGATGCATGAGTGCAGCAGCTGTGCGAGCGTGTGCTAACTAAACTCACGGGAGGGACGCGGAATTTCGGTTTCAGGACAGTCTAGCTCATCAGAATTATCACGAGGACAATCCTGCCGGCCGTTGCACCGTTCTCCCAAAGGGATGCAGGGGCCATTTTCGCACCGCCATTCCCAAGGGGAGCATGGTAAGACCTGATAATTGCAGTCCAGTTCATCCGAGTTGTCCCTTGGACAGTCGACGATGTTGTTACACCGTTGATTCATGGGAATGCAGGGTCCGTTTTCGCACCTCCATTCGTTGGCCGAGCACGGCATCGAGGGATCTTTGGATTGTTCGATTGACAGAGATGCAAGGGATGGAAAATTTTGTCTCAATTCAACCTGACCTTTCATTTATATCTAATTTCAGAGCTAGAGGGGGTTCTTCGGCCATTCCAAGGAACGAATGATCGCGAGTGATAAAAAATCGGCAAACGCAAAACGGGACCGTGAAGTAGATTGGGGGATGAAAAAATTCCGGTTTTTGAAGCATAAAATAAAAGTTTTGGATAAGGTAGTTATATAGTATCATGTTCTTACCGCTTGGTCCGAGGGGTTGGGTCGGAACTGAAAATGAAAAATTGTGTGGGATTAAAAATCGTGTATCCAGGATTCGGGAGGCGAGATTATCAGCTGGGAAAATGGTGTGAAAATTTACCGCAATTTTCCTCGTCGGAGTTATCGCCGCAGTCGTCGTACTGGTTGCATTGTTGTTCTTCTCTGACGCACTTTCGGTTTCTGCACTCGAATTCACCTTGGACACAACCTAAGGATGTAAAGGATAGAGTTTAGCCGAGGATCGAATATCCTTGCAACACGGTCGTTGCGCTGCAGTTATCATATTATATACTTATATAGTATACATATAGGTATATATGTAACGATCCTGCAGCTACGACTGCATCGTGATAACTGATACAGAACACAGAGATTTCAAACTCTAATTACGAACCATTAAATTCCTCCAATTATTTACATACGTACTAATAGATATAAAATAACGTTCTAACATTTACGAGATATGTATATATACATATTATATGAATTGCATATAGTACATTATACGTTACGCACGTCATCGCCCGTAGGCGGTGCGTGTATATGAGGTGGTTACAAAAAAACCGGACGTTACTTTATCAACTTTTTTTAAACAGTGATTGAGAAAAACAGTGGTCCAGTTTTTTTTTTTTCAATTTTTCTCTTGTCACTATATAGACGGAAACGCCGAGTGTATGAACGTCCAACAAATGATTACAGTAATCTACAAACATCTAGTTAATCCTCGTTCACGTTAACCTGAACCGACCGCACTTCCATAGCAATTATTACAACGATCATCTACGTATACTTTTGTGATCTTCTTTGCTTTACAAAATTAGGTGCATTATGGACTGTGCGCGGGGGATCAACTTATCTTGAACATATAGGAGCGAATTCATAAGACGTATAAAGTAAAATAATAATTGTGGCAAATAAACGTATGTTGTGTGGGAATTATAACTGAAGTGTACATGATAATATACTATTATAATAAAAGAAGTCAATGTCAGATGCACTTTTTTGAACACGATATGTCAAATATTTTTATAGCGAACGTGCCAGCGTCGTCCGCTCGCTGACAATAAATCGAAAGTATTTTTTCTCATCGGAGTACATCTCGATGATTTATTTATCAGAAAATTTCACCTGGCCTGCACGAGCGGACGTCACTATCTGTCCATAAAATGCCTATTATGTAGGAACAGTATAGTCTACCTACGATATCGAATAATGATATATACTACAAATTTAACGGTGATACCAGGCAGAGATGCACTATCGATCAATCCGTTCATCGACGAGCCAATTAACCGACCAATTAATTATTCAATCAATCAATCAATCAGCGAGAAATTGGTGTTGCTTTGGTTTTGGTCGGCTGAAATAAACATTCTGGTATGGTATACCGTTGCATATGGTTGCGAAGGCAGGTTTGAAGTTCGGCTCGGCACAACACTGGTTCCGAGTCTAATTATTATTATTTTAAATAAAAGTCGATCAACTGGCTACTTTAAATTCAAACGTATCTTACAAACCTACACATTGAACTTGTCTATTCGACAGCTAACACCGACTGACAGGAAACGAGCTGTGTAGGTACATGGGGAAGTTCAGCACAATTCGACGTCGGCCTCGATCTCACCACTTACGATTTGGCTTTTTGTTGGAGCCGGGGTGAAGTTCCGAACGGTAAGAATTTCGAATTCGTTTGAGACGATTTCGAATTTTGAGGAAACGTTGGAGTGCGGAACACTTTTTAACGAAACCCATGGGGTTTCCCCACGAAGACCGTGGGGAAAATACCCTTTCCTAAAACTGGGAGCCGGTAATATTGGAATTCGGAATTTTCGCTGTTTGGCATTTTTTAAATTCGGACCGTCAGCACAGCCCCACAAATCGCAAGCCCATCATTTAACACTTCAATAGCAAAAAAATGCAATTAAAGATATCGTGACTGGTAGCATCCAGGTCTAGGCAAAGTTGAGCTGGAATTCCCCATACGCGTGTAGGCGTAGGTGTTGTAGGCACATGTGTCGATGAGTATACGTCTTTGTCTTTGACATTGTTTTAAACCGTGCGTGTGTGTGTGTGTGTGTGTATTGAGAAAGTGAAAGATTAATTTGTATTGTATAATGATCGAAGAAGTTTGACTGTGAAACGAGCCTGCCTGACCGGAGCAGTACTGTTCGTCGGTAAAATCACGACAGTCGTAGAAATGGTCGCAGTGGTGAGCCGCGGGGATGCAAGCCCCGTCAGCGCAAACAAAGTCACCCGCGGCACAACTTCTTGGTAGAGGTACGGTCGCGTATGTCGTTCTCTCGGGACGCCTCTCAGCAGAAGAGGTTTTATCCAATGCTTCTACACCTAGAAGTAACCCAATCTGAACCACAGTGTTACCTTTTCTCCGTTCTCGTTTCTCATCCGAATTCTCACCGCGATTTTCCATTATCAACCCCTATTTTATATTTTACGGTAACTAGCTGATCGAGAAACCGGAACAATGTCTCAGATCATTAAACAATTAGTCGTCTCCACTGTTGCCCCATCTTCATTTTTCCACATTACATCAACGAAAATTCGTCTGACAACTTACGATCTCATGGGTATCATAAAAACATACGAAGGATGGGCTGACAGGAGTGGATGATCATATCAATTGCCACAATAGTACCAGCATTCGGAGGTAACTGATTCGAAAGCTTTCATCAAATTTGGTAATCATCAACTTGTATCATGAAATTCTCGCCCACTTCGTCTTCAATACGCTCTTCACTATGAAAATCAAGCACCTTCGTCCCTTCGATCGTGATTTGGAAGCAGAATAGCTACTGCATTGAACTTACATTGAGGGGACCAGTACAGCGACTTTTAGAGAAATTGTCATAGTCCGAAATCAATTTATTTCATCACCAAAGTTCATTTCAGATCAAAATATTTTCCTTTTTCCAAATCATTTGTCGTAAGGATTTTAGCACACCGTTGATCCAATTCAATCTCTTGACGTCTCATTTTCTCCGGTGAACCATTCCTCATCTTGTGAATGTAGGGATTTTAAAATAAAAAATTATGTTCTAAGTTATGATCAATTTACCAAATTTGCAAAAATTATTATCACTCATTTCTTAAATAACTTGGCCAAAACGAAAATTTTTCAAAATTCCTACATTCACATGATGAGGATTTGTTTTCTGAAGAAAATGAATCCAAGATGACCTGAATTGGTCCAACGGTGCTCTAAAATCCTTACGACACATGATCAGGAAAAAGAAAAATATTTTGATCCGAAATGAACTTTGGTGATGAAATAAATTGATTTCGGACTATGATAATTTCTCGAAAAGTCGCTGTACTGCCCGTGTAGAAAAAGCTCCACTTAGCCCGATCAGAAGTGGGCTGCTAGTCGTGTGCTGGTCAGGCTATTATCTATCAAGATTTCTGATCGGGTCCTGATCGGGTACTGGTCGGGATAGTTTTGATTTATTAAAAAACCTTACTGGGTATCAAACGGGAGTTGATTGGGGTATTTTTTCCTATCACCTTGGTGGGTACTAGTCAGACTCTGGCTGGACTATCTTCGACCGAAGCTCAATTTCGGTCACTAACATCGGATAATGTTCATACCGGCCACTTCAATTTTCTGACTATCCTACGAGACACGTGCGCATTATCGTCTCAGTTATCGGGTGCGGCTATATTTGCCGATTTTTAAGCTCAATCTAATTAGCAGTTATGTACGTAATATCATTGAAGCTTATATAGTATATTGCTATAGACCTTTCGCGTAAGATCAGGGATGAAAATTGGCGGCGTGCTAGGGAACGCCGATTGATGTCAAAGAAGTTAGTGGAATCGGATTATTGTGCGGATGAATCCGACTACGGTGAAAGTTTTGAAGTCGAAGAACCTGCATGCATTTCTGAGGGTATGTACACTGTTAAAAATGATTGTGAACTTACAACACATTTACTACACATTAAAAGTTTTGCAAAATTACAAATCTGGCGTAGCAAAGTAAATTGCTAAGCTTGTTCTATAAATTTACAAATAAATTCTTGATTTTACTGAGCCTTCATAAGAAAAACGCAAGATTGTACTTGAATTCGCTAAATTGTTTAGTAAATTTGAAGTACATTTGTAACTCAATTTTACAGGAAATGTCTTGTAAATTCACTAATCATATGTATGAGAATAAAACTTCCAAACTATTTAGTAAATTCACAATAAACATTTTTTACAGACATACCCACACAGCATTGAATATTTCAGAAATATTTCAGAAATATTTCAGTGAAAGATTGAAATATTTTAGAAATATTACAAGGAAATATTTCTGAAATGTTCCTATGTCCGTTATCCCATGTATTTATAATATTTCATGAAGTATTTTTGAAAGATTTCTGAAATATTTTCCGAAATATTCCTTGAAAAAATTAAAAAATTAATCTTCCAAAAAGTCTTTGGAATATTTCTGAAATATTTCTGGCAAGTATCTTACATATATATAATATTTCCAAAAGTTGAGTTAAACGTAAAATATTTTTGAAACGTCCTTTTGAAATATTTCTGAAACTTTTTGCGAAATATTCCATGGAATAATCCTGGGATGTTTATTAGACATTTCTTGAAATATTGGTGAACATTGCATTGCATTATTTCATGTTATATTCGTGAAATATTTCACAAATATTTCGCGGAACCAATTCACAAAATGTTAAGAAAATATTTGACTGGATATTTCTGAAATATTTCCGAAATGTTTCCATGTAATAATTCAATTTGAATATTACATGAAATATTCAGTGCTGTGTGGGTACTACGTACTTTCGTGAACAGTTTCGTAATAATAATAATTATTCGAATTCAAACTGAGTTCATTGAAATGCGTTTAAAACCAATAATGAATGAATAAATCAAATAATAATAAAATGTAAAAATTTAAAAAAATTAAAAATAAGAGAATAAGAATAAGAAAAATAATAATAATAATAAATGGATAATAATAAATGTACGTATAATAAAAATAATTCCAAATCGTAGTAATAGTTTACACCTATAAATCCTTTCATCAATCCCAGAGAATTTTTGGAAGAAAATCTTCGTACCGGTCCGATACTAGTGCCTGACCAGATTCCGGCTAGGGCAAATCGTGGTAGTGTCACTTAATGTTTCCCCGTGACACTGCTGGCTAGATTCTGGCCAGTTATCCCGACCCGCGCCCTACTTGAAACAGGGCTGACTGGTCGGGACCCGACCAAATCCCCATATAAATTTCTACACGGGTGGTCCCCTTAAGGTAGTAGGATGTTCTTGGTGAATCTACATCGCGATTTCGGTCAAGAAATTTTGGTGAATTTTGTGAATTGGCACAGTTTACCGTACAGAGAGACGAGAACAGAAGATACATCCAACACCGTGGTTACCTGCAGGAGCTGGTTGTTGACAGTGTTTTGCGAATACTTTTAGCGATTCTAAGTATATGAATAGTATTCAAGTACTCATATCTACTTATTAAGGTGTTTATCTCCTTGGTCATTTATTTATCTCTCATTATGTGAGTAGATTTTCTCACACAGCTCTTGTATACGTGCGTTATATAGATAGACTAAGCTAATTAGGAAGAAGTTATTCGTGGACGCGAAATATAAAGAGCCGAACTTACATTAGCTATCTGACCGACTCAAATTACTATACCGCACAAGATTAGAACCGTTCAACTTACCGCGTTGTGGACAGCCAAGTTCGTCGCCAGCATCCCTGCAGTCACTAATACCATCGCAGCGTGCCAATCCCGGAATACATTCACCGCCACTACACTGAAATTCATCTCGTCGACAGGTCGGCGACTGTGTTGTGGGTTCCTCTGCAGGAGTGAATTCAAAAATATGGATTACAGCATATGTATGATATATTTATCAATCGATGAAAGTGCAGTGAAACTAAGTTTTCAAAAACTTACGACAATTTTCCTCATCACTTCCGTCGAGGCAATCTAAATGATTGTCACACAGAAAGTTCTGATCGATACAGAATCCGTTCGAACATGGCCACTTGCCGACTGGGCAGGCTGAAATGTAGAAAATTTCATGATGAAATTTCGGAACTTTTAATCTATCAAGAATTTATTAACATAAGGAAAAGGACGATGAGCGATACGCACAGCACGCGAATTCACATATGAACTTTAGATATTTTCAATCACATGTATGAATTAACAAGCATGTGTGGATCAAAGTACTCGTATATGTACTCGTAGTACTCGTACATGCATATACGTATCGCTCAGTTCTTCATGCGATTTCATTTGCTATAATAATATACGTAGATATATTAGTTATATACATAGTTTTGATTAAAAAAAAGGAGCATAATATATGTACATAAAGAGATATGTAAATTCATACCTAAGGCAAATTTATATTTATACATAGTATAATATGTAATATAGATATATACAAGAATAGAAACATTTAGATGATTAAATATAAGTAAGTATATAACGACAGATATATATATATATATATATATATATAAATATATTTCTAATATAAAAGATGTGGAAAAACAGTCCGAGACGTTAGTACTATATAATAAACAGGCATACCTGTGCTGAAAGAATAAAATAGATAAAAACTGTTACGGTTCAACTTTTAGTGCAGTTTTAACGAATTAAGGTAGGAAATTTCTAAACGTAGGTATTTCATTTCTGAAGAAATATGTTATCCACAAAATGTGAGACATCAACGCGTATTTCAACGATCCATTCTCCCCTTCATCCGCAAAGATTTACTGCCTTCATTCGTTTTCGGTTATTATTTAATACCTTAATACTCCTTTCGCAGGGTTGGTTAATAGATTGACTAGGATTCAAATCACGCAACTATAACAACGAGACGACTGATCGTGAGTAGAATTTCAATCGAGCAGGAATTAACGTTTCCAACAAAGAAAAAAAAAACCAGAACCTATGAGCTACGGTTAGACGATAGGCTCAATTCAGTCAATCGGGCTTTCCTTATTTCCTTTAGCACGTCTACCGTTGATTAGATTTTTTCATTCCTTATATCAGCTGCGGTTAGATGTGCTCACGTATCACGAATGATCGCAGATTCAGGAATTATGGTTAGAAGAAAGTTAGGAGAGCATTAGTTAAGTACGAACACGTATCTACAGAGATATAGGCATGTTG
Source organism: Tenthredo livida (assembly GCA_963992785.1). Taxonomy (NCBI): domain Eukaryota; kingdom Metazoa; phylum Arthropoda; class Insecta; order Hymenoptera; family Tenthredinidae; genus Tenthredo; species Tenthredo livida. The sequence goes on from OZ023065.1 coordinate 41,087,360, forward strand.
GATTGCGGTAGAACGCCAGGTATTGTAGAATGTACAATATGACAAGAAAAAGCGAGAAAACGAGAGACAGAAGAAGCTAGAGCTTTAAGAATGGACTTATGTAATTCGTACAGCAGTTCTTCTCGTCGGATTTGTCCCGACAGTCCGGTATGCCATCGCAATGCTTATTGCCATCCAGGCACAAGCCATCATCGCATCGGAACAATCCGGTCGGACAATCAGCCACTATAAGTGATTTTCATTTATTTTAAGCCGTTATAATTCGTATCGACGATTAACAATTGCATTAATCTCCCTATCCCTGCCCATGGTATCGCAGTATTTTTTAGGGTGCCTATATATATTCAGCATATGTGGCTAACTAGCAACGATTGCTCCAGGAAGTGTTGGGTACTGACACCGTATCGGCCTCTTCAACGGTAAATATCGAATTAGGCAAGACTTTAGTCTACAAGATTACTGGACATAATTGGATCGTCGGATCGTTACATGGATAACTGGATTACACACTGTTGACAAAATTTGAGCTCAGAAATCTATTCTGTAGATCGTAGATGGTATAGAAAAAGGACAAGACAGTGCACAATGATTCAACCACCGTGACATCGTTTCTTAGATTTTCTCCCACCTATAATAATTGTATTGATGATTATAAAATATCGAAATTTCACAATAATCAGACAGGCGCAGGCAAAGTATAAAAGATTCGGTACGATCGTGTCACACATAGTATATCCATTCGTGTGTAATAATGCATAGAGGTGAATGTGGGTAAAAAATGTACTGACAAATTTTCATATACATAGAAAGTGAAAATGTAATATCTGCAATAGCCTGCGCAATATCGCACTTGTGTATCTATAAGTAAGTGTATAAATCGGCTCTTATAATTTCTTCGAAAATTGGACAAATAACACGGCATACAGCGGGGCAGGGCAGGGCAGAACAGACGAAGCAAGCACGATTAGAAGTAGTTACCACAGTCGATTTCGTCAGATGCATCGGGGCAGTCTGTATTCCCATCGCACCTCTGTGTATCTGGTATGCATTCTTCGCTGGCACACTTCCATTCGTCCTGGTTACAGTGTCCTTTTCGCATAAATACAAACATAGCTGACACAAAGCTCGGACGTGCGAGGCGCCCTTGGTAGAGGCACCGGGTTACAAACATATATGAAACACATGAGGATCTGGGCAACAGGTGGAAGTTAGGAAGGGGTATGAAAGCTCCATAGGAACAAAGACGCTGAATCTCTTGAGGAGAATGATAACAGCACTTTCATACTCGATCGAGACGAAATGATCAAAGATTCGGGAACAAGAAGAGTAAAAAAAGAAAAGAAAGAAATCACGTGTGGAAGGAGAGGAGCTCGAAGCTCTTACCGCAGTCGGTTTCATCTGAAGAATCGTAGCAGTCAGGGACAACGTCACATTTCCTTCGAAGCGGGATGCACTGGCCATTTTGACAGCGGAATTCCGAGTTCGGGTCGCATTCTCGCACTCCGATATCTGAGGAGTCGAACCAAGAACTGACAAATGTTCCCCGCAACCTGGGGCTTGAATCTATTCCTAACGATTATTACATTCACGTCTGATCCGAACGCTAGAAGCTGAGGAGGCACCTAGTGGTTCTTACTTGTGACCATGGATCCCCAAACCTTTTCACAACCTAAATCATCACCGTATTGCGTAACCTTTCATCTATATACGCAACAGAAGATTCCAACGATCAACAATAACGGGTCACGGGGGACAATCCAGTCTTCAATTCGACTGTATTAAGTTGCGTAGAACGGTAATCGCACCGATAACACGGGTTGGCGGTACATAGCTGCAGGCCATTTGCTACTAACTCTTGCTTTCGGCCGTTCTATTCCGCTAGTAACTGGGTAGATTTTCTCAAAAATCGATAAACTATACTTAAAATAAGTGGGAAGATAAAGAAACTGGTGCCAAATGGATTACTCTAAAAAGTGGAGAGAAATGAGTAAGTGATCGTCTAAGCTAGGTGATATTGCATGTACACAAAATTGTCTAGTCTGGATGAACGTGAATTCTGGGTGCAAAAATGAAGTTTGTTATACGCGGGGTGTTCTTAAATTGGCACAACGACACAGGTATAAAGCAACGAGACACAAAAAGCATACTGGTAGTTCCGGTTTCCTTTCCACCCACGGAGTTCCCTTCCGTTGTGTAATCTGGATCCATGAGCCCAGGCTTTCCATTACCAGGTCCAGTCCCGGTTTGGTTTCCAGATCCCGGAGGACAGCCCTCCTCATCGCTGTGGTCAGAACAGTCGAAGGTGCTGTCGCACCTGTACGCCTCGTTGATGCATTTACCGTCCCTGACGCATTTGAACTCCGAGACGGTGCACTGTTTCTCTGCGTTTCCGGGTATTTGCAGCAACACGAGTAAAGCGAAAGCACGTACAGACATTTATTTATATGTAAACACAGTACGGGTCAATAATTTAACATGAGGGATAATGTATAGCGCGTGCATGATGTATCCACGGAAGCAAAGCTTAATTTAACGAACGAGGAATAGAAACAGGGAAAATGTCGGAGTATAATGCATAGGCGAAGCGAAAACTCGGAGGAAACGAGACGCGCTTTGAACTTGAGTCGAGTTTTTCCTTCAAATTTAGAAAAAGGATGATAATTGGAATTCAATTTCGTTGAGATTCTTCCGAGTTTTAGCTTCCTAGAAATAATGAAAAAAAAAAATCAAAATTAAACAACGAGCGCCTGTAATATCGTAGATGTATAAACTGAGGTAAGAAAGTATCATGTATATGTTTGCAGGACGTAGGTAGATGCATGTAAAATGTGTACAACTGTAAAAGAACGATATTCAATCTCATCAATAACAAGTTATATGCCATCGATTTCTTAGCAGAGCTGGGTTATTTAAGCATACGTTACCTCATCTCCGGACTCGGTGTATTGAAACAGCGCATATAATACACGGAAGATAGGAATCTTTGGACAAATGGCTTGCGAATAAAGCCCGTCGGAAAGTTGGATTTGCCTTTTGTGGCTTGTACATTGAACGAAATGACACAGTTTACACAAAGCGAATGTATATGTACAGATATGTGTAACATGTATTGATGAAACGATATAGAAAGATAGATACATACATACGTACATACATACATAAACACATAGTAATACATCTTATAGTCGAAGATATATAAACGTAGACTTAATATAAGGTGGATTAATTAATGTGTATCAAAAATGCTTCTATGAAAATAGTATACAAATTTACAAGCAGAAAAGGTGTTAGTTCGAGGATTCGTGAGAGAAGATCTTATCCATTAAGAAGAGAAGTGCAGCATACAGCAGCTCAAACGATATGCAGATTGAGGGTTGGCGGGCAGTTATTAAATTTGCATAAGTAGTTTAACGATACAGTATTATAAAACGATTTTCATCAGTTGCGTTTCTTTTCTTTTCTCTAGTAAATCCTGTAAACACAGCACAAGGTGGTCAACCTGATTCAATACCGAGATTTTTCTCTTCTTGAAATTACGCCCGTTGGTTTTTCCCAAGAATCGATCAAAGCTCAGTTTTCCGAAATATATAATCGACGTAATTTAGGTATAACGATTGATATCTTATGCTGCGTAAAGGCGTTTAGTATAATTATCATCGGTCTTAAGTGATTAAAAGTTCAGTTCGTTTCTTCATATGAAGTAAATATCATCGCCCACGCAATATACGTCTGTGTATTTTTCGACCTCAAGCTATCGAGGATTATACGTGGGCGTGATCGACCTCGAGATGATGAACTCATTCGTGATGCATGCGGTTCAATTTCCACGTGACTTACATCAGATTTAATTCATGGTTCTACCAGGCTACGCTTTCAGATACATACAGATACATATACATATACTGCACATACAGATAGTATATATGTATAATATAAGTGATCAACGATTTTCGTATATATAATAACGAGTGCCAGATGCGAATCATTACGGACCGTATAGAAATATGAGTGAATTGTGAGTGGGTGAAAATATGCATAAATGTTTAAAAAATGTTTTAAAGCAGGGTGTCATTCTATGTTCGAAAGAATCCAGCTCGGTACGTGGTTCGCTTTTTTTAACTTTAACATCATTCCTATCCATTCATGTCGTTATTTATGAAAAAAAAAAAGTTCCGTTACGCTGGATTCTTTAGGCAGGCAGCTATATTGCGACATATCCATACTACGTGCGACAAACTAGATAATGCAGAGAACGTCAAGATGGTTTCAGAACTTATATATCATCTAATGAAAAATTGGAAAAGTTAGATTTTCGTTAGTTCATCGTTCTCCAAACTTGCTGCAGACGCAACGCTTTTATACGCGACAATGTTATAATATTATCTATCTGAAACCATTCTGTAACGAAGAAACACGCCATGGCTGATCGAGCAGCAAGTAGCATGTAGAAAATTCAGGCAGTGATAAGGGTTAGCATAGCAGAGAAATTTGAAGGACGTATTTATACCGCAGTGAAGCTCGTCTTCGGCGAGGGGGCAGTCGTCGATGCCGTTGCAAACCGAACTTTGCGGGACGCAAGAGCCATCTTTGCAGGTGAAGTCCATCGAGGGACAATCAGCCACACCTACAGGGTCGTCCGTAAACCGGGACAACCAAAAAAACCAAAAACCAGAGGGAAATGATGAACAATAAAAGTACCAGCATAATTTCCCTCTAGTTAAACTGATTGTGAGCCGTCTTTCGACTCTCGAGCAAATATGTGAAAAACTGACTGCTCGAGTCACATGGACACAGTGGAAACAGATAATGGCATTTATAGCTGCACACGAAGCGATGCTTCTATACAGAGGCGTGTTTGGTATGTAGATTTGACGTAAGTATATATGTACATAAAATGTTACGAGTAGGTAGCTGGTATATACACAGAGACACATAAAGCAGCTTTGGCCACGGTTACACAAAAACCATCTGAATGATATTCAAATGATTTCTGTACCTTCAAAGGGGTCAACGGCTCAAGATCAGCTATCTAATACTCGAAGCACTAATCGTAAGTCTTATAACCGTAGGTAGACTCGTAGAATCGTATTCCCAGGGGATGCTGTAAAGGCATCGTGGCCTCGGGCATATGATACTCTCTCTACAGTCTACCGGTACAAGTTACGTGCAAGTATAGCTATGTACAATAAATGTAAGTACAGGGTTAATGGCTGGCCGTACAACGTGTGGACTCGGAAGTGGAAATGTCAGGACGTGTGAGGAGAAGGCCACATCAAAAGGACAACCGATTCCAAAAATCTGCGAAATCTGCTCGAAAATGGTCCCACAAGAAGTCAACTTATCGAATCAGCCTTTGCTTGATCAGACATCGAGTTCTTGATACGTCTACCAATTTGGAATTGCTTAGAACCTCGTTGGGAAGCGACCGTTGATTGAGGATTGAATTCCGCAGGTTAATCAGAACGGGCCATCCTTGAGCCGTGTATGTATGTACAAATATGTGTAAAGTGATGCTCAATGATAAGGTGAATGAATGGATGAGTTTGTGCGTTTGGCTGGTATTCTTATGAACACAAATCGTGACGTATGAGGATGAGAGATGATGAAAGGCCAGTATACGGACGTCACAAACACATTTTCGAGGACCTACGGTACGATAGAAGGACGAGCAAGACGTCACATTTTCCCGAAATAACGAGTATCCATAAATTTTCTTCGAACGAGAGAACCAGGCTACAAATCACAGGGCGTTTTTCCACAGTCATTAAATATCTACGGAATAGTTCAGCGACACTAGATCGTTGTTTATCCCATAAGCTTTTCAACTGTACAGCAATCGACGGACCCAAGCGGTGTATTCGCAGCTCTTCTACCTTGGGTTAATCTTCCCGGACCCTGGCACCGATGGCTTCTTCCAAAACAGTCCGTCCTGCTAGGCCACGTTCTCCGATCGTTTGCACTCCCGGCGTTCTCAGATCGGCGAGGTGAGGCTGTCTCGGTTAATTTCTGAATACGTAGTCTCCTCTCTTCTTCCTTTATCTCTTCGTTTTTTCTGTTCAGTTCCCAAATTCTACGCTCGTATTCATCGCGGCGACGGTCCTGCTCCTGTTCCTCTTGCATGCGCCTCTGTTCCTCTCTCTCATTCTGTATTCTTATTTGCTGCTGTCGCAGCCTTTCATAATACTGTCGACGTCTCTCCTGCCAATCACGTCGTCTATGCCATTCTCTCGGGTTATTTGGCATCGCAAATGAAATATTGTAAGCATTGTAGTTCTGCTTCAAACGTTCACTCGCCGACGTCACCTTCTCCGTTACGGAGTCATGTTTCGTGACGGAATTTTTCCACCTGTTTCTTTCGTTGTCTTCTCGTGACTTTGGATATGACGTGGTGACGTCGTGGGCTGCAGGTTTCGTTAGTCGAGTTTCGTCGCGAGTTGTAGATTCATCGGTTGTTGTTGAAATGTTGTCAGCGATATCGATGAGCTCTGAGTCTTCGTCGTCATCCTCGACCTGCTCTTCACTTTTACTCATCGAACCAGACGTTTCCCGAGGAGGGCTCTTTTGCTCTCCACTCTTCGATTCCTTCGAATTATCTCCCCAAAACGGCCACGACGGAATGCCCCAGCTATCCTTAGTTGTGATAGTCTGCTTACTTGATGGACTACGGGACGACTTGTTTTCTGATGATTCGCGAGTTGTAGATTCATCGGTTGTTGTTGAGATGTTGTCAGCGATATCGATGAGCTCTGAGTCTTTGTCGTCATCCTCGACCTGCTCTTCACTACTCTTACTCATTGAACCAGACGTTTCCCGAAGAGGGCTCCTTTGCTCTCCACTCTTCGATTTCTTCGAATCATCTTCCCACAACGGCCCCCACGGAATGATCCAGCCATATGCTTCAGTTGTGATAATCTGCTTACTTGATGAACTACTGGACGATTTATTTTCTGATGATTTGGGATCACCAGTTCTCGAGCGGGAACTCTTTGAGTCCGACGAAGATTTCTGCCTAGTAATTTCCGGACGACTGGATGAGGCTTCAATGGATCCAACTTCAGTTGATTTTGAATCATCGGCGGTTCCTGAGAAAGGACCAAAGGCGATATCGAAAATACTTTTCTTTTCGGTGACAGTTTGATGTCCGTAGGTCTTGGTGGTAGTGTCTACATCGACGGTCGATCTTAAGTCGTTGTTACGAGTCGTCTCCAGCTCAGTATCGTCGTCTTTCCAGAAACTTCCGTCAGAGTCTTCATCATATACGAAATTCTTCAGCACCTTATTGTAATAATCGCAATCTCGTTCATCCGAACGGTCCTTGCAGTCGTAAATTCCATCGCAAGTACGTTCGTATTCAACGCACTTTCCATTATCGCAGTAATATTGGTCATTGGGGCATGATTCTTCTTCGGGTTCATCTGTGGTTGAGGTCTCGGTCGTTTTTTTATGGTCACCTTCACGTTCATTTTTATTCTTTCTTCGATTACCCTTGTCTTTGTTCTCCCGATCGATACTCGACTCTCTGTTTATTTCCACAGAATTTTCGTTCGACATTCTTCCTCCGGAATTCTCGGATTCTATGGAGTTGCTTCTCCCCCCGTGAAACCAATCGAAATCTTCCCCTGTTTTCTGCGTCGTCAGTTCTGGACGACCGAATGAAGTGGATTTGCTTTTTGCAGATTTGGAACTATCACCGCCGGCAAAATTGGGTAGAAAGTCGAAACCCCATACATTATTGCTGTCGGTGACAGTCTGACGTCCGTTAGGTTTGGAGGTAGCGATTATTTCTGTGGTCAACTGTAAATCGTTGCTGTAAGTTGTGCGAACTACTTCATTGTCGATCTTCCAGTCACTTATTTCATTTTCCATATCATGGTCGGAGTTATTTGACAAATCGGTTGTATGGCCGCAGCCGTCTTCGTCCGCACGATCTTTGCAGTCAACATGTCCATCACAAACGCGATCTTTTTTTATGCAGTTTCCTTCGTCACAGTGAAAGTGGTCATCCGGACACCGTTCCTTGTTGAGTTTCTCCGTCGTGGGATATTGGATCGTCGTTTCGGTTGAGGTAGTATGTTTTCGGCTATTCTTCCGTTTCTTTTTATCTCTCTTTCGATCTTTTTTACTCTTGTGTTTCCTACGTGTATTCGACTCTTTGGGTGATTCGACCGACTGTTCGATCTCATTCGTTCGTCTGACATTAGCGTCTTCTACTGAGCTGCTGCTACCTCCGACCGGCAATTTCCAATTGAACCATGATTCTTCCGTTGTTGTTTCTGGACGACCAGATGAAGTCTTCGTGGACTTTTCTTCCGCTGATTTGGAACTATCACTGCCTTCAAAAATGGGTGGAAAGTCGAAAGGCCATACACTATTGCTGTCGGTGACAGTCTGACGTCCATTCGCTTCAGTCACTTCCTCAGTCGTTGTTCCTTCCGTAGGTTCCTCTGTTGTTGTTCTCTTACCTCCTTTAGATTTTCTTTCCCTGCTAATTTCGCTCGATTTTCCATCGTACAACCTCATGAAGTATTCCTCACAGTCGAATCCGCACTTGTCGTAATACATCGCTTCCAATTGGGCGCGTTCACGAATGGCTTCGTGACTTCCGGTGTTGCCTGAGCCTGCGATATTTTTTTCTGTAACGTAACTAACGTCGGAACTCGCAGCGGTGGTAGCTTTGATAGATTCTGGTGTGAATTTCTTCAGTATTCCATATTTTTTGAAGTAATCATGATAATACATCCTTGTACCACGCGTCTGGCGTCGTCGAGGCTCACCATTGCGTCTCCTTATCTTTTTGGGTTTCAAATGATCTTCGCGATTAATGCGTCGCAGAGGTGCCAGCTGCCGTGATCTGAGCACCATGTCGACATCGAAGCAGTTCTCTTCACTCGAGCGATTTCCTGCTCTTTCCAAACAATATATCGTTTTCCAATTTCGGTTCATTTCCACCTTCATCTCAAGGCTATTGTCGAACTCAGTTCTGTGCTTCTTCCTCGCCCATGCCTTCAGGCAGTTTATCTGACACCGCTTGACCCCTTGATCGTACAATTTCTTTTCCATTGGACGTTGATCCGGTCGCTTGTTGAACCTACCTTTCGACACTTTCGGAAAAAATTCCCAACTGTTATCCAAGGATCCTCTGAGACCTGGTCTAACTCCAGCGTTAATCTCCGTCTCGACTGAAACCTCATTGGAGTTTATCAATTCCACTTCTGGAGAGCGATCACTGTTTCTGGATTCGCTTGCGGATTCAATAATTTCGACTTCTGTGTTTGGATCTACGTTATTCTCGTAACTGCTAACGCCGCGTCCTTCCGTCGAGGATATCGATGACGTCTCGGTGTTTGAAAATTCATTTCCGGCAGCCCATGCGGAATCATTTCGAAGGACGGGTGTATGGATCACCTTATTACAGTTCGAATTGAGATCGCCGAATGATCTCAACGGCGGAATCGCGTAAATCACTGCTTCGCACAGCGGGGTGTTGAGTCGCAGACGACAACGTAATAGGTTAGTCAACGTCGGCGACTTTAACTTGCACGGATCTATTTCGTTATCGAATTAGACCCAAGAGGCGTGTTCGGCGATGTGATGATCGATGAATGGCCACGAGTGAGAAATAAAATCAGTAAAAAATGAAACAAACAATTACATCTGTGAATGTTAATGCTGAAAGGGGTTAATGGTGAATGGCTTTTGTGATAAGTACATGAACCCGTCACAGAGTCTCGTTGAGTCGTCAACACACCCCTTGCAGTTGATCTTCTACACGCAGAGGGACATGTTTGCTAAAGAATCGTAGTTTCATCTGAGCTAATGCATCCACGAGTTGAAAAGTGAATGGTTCAATGAATGGATGGAAAAAAAAAAAATGAATCGTAGATTCTCTGAGTTAGCAATTATTGATTACCTCGAAGAGTAGGTTGATCGTGCTAAGGGATGTAATGGTCGTAATGCATAATGTTCTGTCGCGTGTGGATAACGGGGTGCGTGTGCAGTGTACAGTGTTGGGAAAGTGTGGGTATGACGAATGAGTAATAGTTACCGCAGCCTTCGTCGGATCCGTCGGGGCAGTCGTCAGATTGGTCGCACATCAAGTTGTCCGGGATGCAACTGCCATCCATACAGCGAAACTCCGAGATGCCGCAACCTGCTCCACACACCATACTCGCATTCTTTAAACCTCGACCGAATTACGGGTAGGGTTCTTGGATTTTTCTCGTTTTGTATTATTTTTGGATTTTTTTTGGGAAGTCTTGGTCAATTAATATCGTTTTTATTACAAATAAGCCATAAGGTTAATCACAAATGGACTCGAGGTGTCCTCGAGTCCCTCGACTTGGCGATGATACAAAAGCGAAAGCGGTAGATACATGTGGGGTTTCTTTTTTTATATTCGAAAAAGCTTTTTGGCTGTAGCAAAGCTCATTCGTTTTGATATTGTTCATTTTTAGGGAATAATGAAAGCATGAATGAATGTACGTATGAGGTGAGTTACATTTCTGATGATTTTGACATTATAGTACTATAGTTTCAATTCGCCCCACGTTTTGGATGCTAGAACTGATATTTAAAGTGTTTTCATGGTTTATTTCAAGCGTAGATATTCCCTGGCGTTTATAGCCGCCATATTGATTTCGATTTTTCAAATTCGTACGATTCGATTGGCTGGCTAAAGGTTTCAGAGTAACGGTCACCGCGAGGAAATAGAAATTTGTTACTTCGTCGAGCGAAACTGATGGAATTTTTCAACGTGGTTATATATAAGTATGTATACGATCAAATTCGCATACGGTCGCTGACCGATTCCGGCGTGGAATTGGTTCGATCAAAATTATTCACTTAAATTAACGTCGTTCCTGAAAACGTACAAGTCGATTTGAACCGTTTTCTCCGCCACTTCGTTCATCGTTGAACAACGCGTGGATATAACTGAACAATTTTTTCAATCTTGCAGGTTCAACATTCAGCAACTTTTAATTGTGAAGAATATGCTTCAAACGAATAGATAAAGTGACAAGAAAAATCGCATTGATCGGCGATATTTCTCCGTCATCTTTTACTTATCTGAATCAGTTTTTTTGTTTGTTTTTTTTTTCTTTCTCTTTTGTATTTTGTATTCTTTTTTTAATTCTCTTTTTTCTCCACTTACCGCACTGATGCTCGTCTTCGCCGCTGGGACATTCTCGGATTCGATTGCAGCGAGCGTTGCCGCTTAGGCAAGTTCCATCGTTGCAACGGAATTGGTCGCCGGTACATTCTTTTTCTGAAATCATCGAAACCCGTTATTATCATGATCTGGGCTATTGGCCCAGAGCTTATTGGTGCTGTATTGTGAAAAAAAACCGAAGAAAATCATAGAAATGAAATTAGTTGAATAAATTGGCGAAAATTAATCACAACGATTAGGTATGACTGAGAATGAATATCATGATGTGATGATAACGAGAACTTATCGCAAGTGTATAAATGATGAAATAATGACAGTACCCGGACAACCAAGTTCATCGGATTCGTCGGCACAGTCTGCTTTATTGTTACAGATCAGAATTTTATCGATACATTCGCCATTGGCACACTCGAATTCTTGACTGCGGCAATTTGCTGAAGCAGGGTAAGCAGAAAATGCATTAAACATAATAACGAAAATTTTGTCAAGAGTAATGAAGTCAATTTTGTGTAAAATTTCGTGTCTGAATGTGTAGTTTTTTCTTCTTCCCTGAAATGATGCATATTGTTTATATCTTATCAAAGAACTCTGACGAGACGAGACTCTGCTGTATTCATTAACAGTTAAATTATAATTTCGACTGGTTTCTGCAGATCGTATGCATAAAGACGTTTTTTTCTCCCGAGCAGAGAGGTGAACAAGAGGCATTTTTGTTCAATATCCATGAGTTTGACATCATCGTGTATTGTCGTACGACCAGACGAAACAAACCGTTCGAAATTTCTGATATCAGCAAAATTACCGATTCAGTTGGAAAATAACTTGAATTTAAAAAAAGTAATCCGAAATCTGTCCAATTTATGTGGAAGGACCAACAGAGTTCATCGTTTCCGATAACGTACAATCGATCATCTCCGCAGATGTTATGTGTTGTTGTTATTGTGGTTGTTATATCAAAAGTGATTATTTTCAAGCATCTATGGTTGGTCTATTCTAACAAATCTAGAAAACGTGCCAAGGGTTATGAAACTACAAAGTTCATGTAACCATGCTCGTCATCAGGAAAATACGATCTGTGCAAGTTGAAGGCTTTTTTTTTGGATTGGCAAAGTCTGATTTGAGCTTGTCGATCATGGTAATAATATGCCATGGAAGTAACCAGGGTGAATTCATGTTTCCGTAAAATTGTAGGATCTAGTTATCGTATGTTTTGGTGAACCATACATGTAGGCTCGGCACAGTCCCTCTCGTCGGATTTGTCTTGGCAATGGTTGAAATTGTCACATCGTAGTTCTATCGGGATGCAGAATCCGTTATCGCATTTAAACTGGGCCTCGGTGCATGCTGGAATAAACGTGATAATTCCTGATGTAAATAGTTGTCGAAATTCACATGAAACCCTATAGGACAAGCAGCGTGGTGGAAACTTGGACGACACACGTAGAGACACACAAGTACCAGAACCATATAGAATATGGTCAAAGATGAGAGAAGACACAAAGACAAAATCGACTCGTATCGATGAAACAGAAAAGTAGAAGATACGTCACGAAAAGTGCGAATCTAGTCGCTAGAAGAGATAAGACGAACACCGGCAGCAGATGATCGGAGAGAACCAACAACGAGACGACACGCAGATTTTTTTTTTAAAACAAAGAATAACACAAAAAGATGAAGGTTTAGCTTATCCCGAGCGGCGTGATAAAGATGAACAAGATAACAAGAATATGAATGAGGAGAGAGAAAAGCAACGAACGAACGAAGACACCAATCAGCTAAGTCTTACGATCAGAATTCATCAGGATCGTCAATATCTCGTTTTATTTGGCACAGCATGGCAAATGTTTTTCTGCTACCGAAAAGTCGTTTCTCATGAAAAAAAAACGAACTTCTATGCAAAAATCTTGTCGATGTTTAAGATAGGATGAACTTTCAATCATGTTCCAATTTTTGAAATAGACTTTTTCATGTGATCATGTCATCATCAGATTGTATTGATGTATTTTTTCTCAGTTTAACTTTCGTCCAGGCTCACTGTGCCCTGCCAAATCTAAACGAGACTTAAACCATGTGAAAAGCTGAGTGTAAGTAAGTCGAAGACGTTTTATGGCAAAAAACGAAGAGCGAAGCCGGAAGTGGGCTTGAATCGTTTGAAGAATGACTTACGACATGTTTGCTCGTCGGAGCGATCACCACAGTCATCCAGTCCGTTGCACTTCAGACTTTTCTCAATGCACCTTCCGTTACGACACGTCCATTCCGAATCAGAATTACAGATTATCTCATCTGGTTGAAATAATCAGGGCCAGGAAAAACGTCGAATGATAAAAATGCGACGCAGTGATCATGATTGCGTGATTCAGTAGTCAGCGTCGTGCGTTTTCGTGTTTCCAAAGTTGTCGTAGCAAGGGCCGTCGTGGATGTCATCCATGCGTGGGAAAAATCAAAATTTTAGCACCATGCCAGTAGTATTTTTATAACAGTGTTTTCATTTCTCGATATTAGTGCACATCGAGGTTATAGCTTTGGTTAGTTCATTGTTAATAGCGATATCTAATGATCTACTGATCAGGCAATAAATAACAAGTTAGTCGCTGCATATATACGATGCGATAATTACAATATGTATGTACTACATCTTCATTCCTGATAGTCCAATTCTATAATATGTACAATAAAGTCGGAGAACGAGGGCATATAGGATAAATTGATAGCAATATAAATATCTGTATAGATCTATGCGAGTTACTGGGGGACGTGTGTGCCTTTCTAAAGAGGCAATGACATCTCTTTGATGCGATGCACAGGCTATTAATTCTTTATGGCGCGGTTTAAGACTCGGTAAAGTATTCAGGAAAATATATGTGCACGTGCACAAAATACCAATGTGAAATCAGCAGAGGCAACGTCATATAGGTATGTATGTGCACGATGATCGCTGTTATCGCTGAGATCAGTGTTGAGTCTACAACCGCTTTGAGCCGTGACTTTCAAGATGAAAGCTGACCAGAGATAAGGGAACAAATACCCTAGGGTATCTTTGGGTCGATGTGACTTCTTCGTTCTGTCGCGTCTCGTTGATTCATATTAATTGTGTTGCGGATGAGATAACGTTGTAAGCGAGATTTTATATGGATCATCTACATAGTAAACTGAGACGGAATCGTTACGCATTTATGGGAAAGATGTAACGTCGTAGAGGATAATTCGAAAGTGCAGGGAAATGTCGAACCCTAGTTGACGGTCGTTGTAGATTTGCGTCAGATTGAAGCTTGATGTGTTGTTAGAGTAATTAATCGACCGAACACAAGGGAATGAAACGAAGCAGAACAAATTGGCCCATAAGCGTACCTAATTGACGATATAGAAATTGATTGATTATTTTTTTCCGGATTTAAACGAACTAGATCACGTCAAGTGAATCTTTTCTGTCTTCGAAAAGTGTAGAAAGAATTTTCAGGTCAATGAAAGTTCTGCCCCACGAGTCTGTTTGCAAAATGTTTCGCGTGTTCCTCGTTTAAAAAAATTCCAAAAAACTGTGGAGTAGTCCAACTTTTATAATGCATATTTTCATTTATTGAAATGTGTATCGAGGGGATCGAAATAATTTTTTTCAAATCACTGACACGCTTCGAGAAAATGTCTCATGGACTCAGTCTTTTTCATAGCTAATCAACAGTATTTTGGGACGGAAAAGTAATCAGCTGTGAAAAAACGGAGTCAATTAAGCAGAATAAGAAATGAAGGGACTAGACGACGACGTAAAGTGGAACGCAACCTGCAGTAGGTATTGATAGAGCGATTGCTTCGTATCCATCAATCCGTGATCCGAGTTGGTGTTAATGGAGGTGCTTGCACCGTGTAAGTTGTTAGTAAGTGTCGTAGCATGCATACCACATCTGTCCTCGTCTGACATGTCATCGCAGTGAGGTTCCCTGTCGCATCTTTGCCATACAGGAATACATTGTTTCCCAGTTCTGCAGGGCCAACGGCCAATCGGACAGTATCCGTAATTAAACGGCCATCCTGGCATTGGATCGACTTCACCCGTAGTTATCGGTGTACTCCCCTCGTTTATCCCGTTTCCCAAGTTATTATTTAAATCTGCTACCGGCCAGACATAGCCTTGGTCGTCGATGTCGGTTAATGGTTCTACGCGATGCAACGATCAATGCTATGTTTATTTAAATTCTCTGACTTTTATGGCTCGTCGATTAATTTGGCAAATATTTTATTTCAGTTTTTTCTCTATCGACGCGCATTTTTCATTTTCATTTTCATTTTAATTTCCTTTCTTTTTTTTTTGTTAATTTTATTATCTCGTCATTTATGGTCTCATGCGTTATTATACCTATTCAAAGTTAGAAGAGCATGCGACCCGAATGATGTATGGTTAGAACAGCAATCAGAGTGAACAATAATTATGTATAAAAAAAACTAAAAAACTAAAAAACTAAAAAAAATTTTTGTTAAATCGAGGCAATCTGTATTATGAATAAATTTGTTGTAACTGGCAAATGTATATGTATATATATATAATATATATGTATTGTGTATGTGTACTATAAATGAAAAAAAAAAAAATTCCTATACTATATGGGGACTTTAATCAATGAATAAATATCTCTGCATTAATTATACTTACGGCAGTTGATTTCGTCAGATTTGTCGTAACAATCTGAAGTTTGATCGCAGACCAAGTTCTGTTGGATGCACTGTCCATTTTTACATTTGAATTGGTTCGGAGCACAGTCTGCAAAAGAAAAGAAAAGGAAAATCAAAAATAAGAAAAACCCGCAAAAATCAATAAAAATGATAATTATTATAGGAATACAGAATTATTTTAATGCATCCCGTGTAGAAAAAGCCCCACTTAGCCCGATCAGAAGTGGGGTGCTAGTCGTGTGCTGGTCAGGCTATTATCTATCAAGATTTCTGATCGGGTCCTGATCGGGTACTGGTCGGGATAGTTTTGATTAACTAAAAAACCTTACTGGGTATCAAACGGGGGTTGATTGGGGTATTTTTTCCTATCACCTTGGTGGGTACTAGTCAGACTCTGGCTGGACTATCTTCGACCAAAGCTTAATTTCGGTCACTAACATCGGATAATGTTCATACCGGCCACTTCAATTTTCTGACTATCCTACGAGACACATGCGCATCGTCGTCTTAGTTATCGGGTGCGGCTATATTTGCCGATTTCTAAGCTCAATCTAATTGGCAGTTATGTACGTAATACTATTGAAGCTTGTATAGTATTTTGCTATAGACCTTTCGCGTAAGATTAGGGATGAAAATTGGCGGCGTGCTAGGAAACGCCGATTGATGTGAAAGAAGTTAGTGGAACCGGATTATTGTGCGGATGAATTCGACTACGATGAAAGTTTTGAAGTCGAAGAACCTGCATGCATTTCTGAGGGTATGTACACTGTTGAAAATGATTGTGAACTTGCAACACATTTACTACACATTAAAAGTTTTGCAAAATTACAAATGTGGCGTAGCAAAGTAAATTGCTAAGCTTGTTCTATAAATTTACAAATAAATTCTTGATTTTACTGAGCCTTCATAAGAAAAACGCAAGATTGTACTTGAATTCGCTAAATTGTTTAGTAAATTTGAAGTATATTTGTAACTCAATTTTACAGGAAATGTCTTGTAAATTCACTAATCATATGTATGAGAATAAAACTTCCAAACTATTTAGTAAATTCACAATAAACATTTTTTACAGACATACTACGTACTTTCGTGAACAGTTTCGTAATAATAATAATTATTCGAATTCAAACTGAGTTCATTGAAATGCGTTGAAAACCAATAATAAATGAATAAATCAAATAATAATAAAATTGAAAAATTAAAAAAAATTAAAAAGAAAGAGAATAAAAAAATAATAATAATAATAAATGGATAATAATAAATGTACGTATAATAAAAATAATTCCAAATCGTAGTAATAGTTTACACCTATAAATCCTTTTATCAATCCCAGAGAATTTTTGGAAGAAAATCTCCGTACCGGCCCGATACTAGTGCCTGACCAGATCCCGGCTAGGGCAAATCGCGGTAGTGTCACTGGCCAGGAACTTAATGTTTCCCCGTGACAGTGCTGGCTAGATTCTGGCCAGTTATCCCGACCCGCGCCCGACTTGAAACAGGGCTGACTGGTCGGGACCCGACCAAATCCCGATATAAATTTCTACACGGGATGAGCTTATATATATGAAAATCTGCGTCAAAGATAACATCAATTTTTGGCTTTATCATCAAGACTGCAGCAGT
Source organism: Tenthredo livida (assembly GCA_963992785.1). Classification (NCBI taxonomy): domain Eukaryota; kingdom Metazoa; phylum Arthropoda; class Insecta; order Hymenoptera; family Tenthredinidae; genus Tenthredo; species Tenthredo livida. Next base: position 41,104,818 of record OZ023065.1, read on the forward strand.
GAAGCACAGATCATGTTGTATAATCCTTAAATACGGGGGAAAAAAAATAAAATTTTGGAAAATATATCATATGCATATCATATAGTATCTGATATCTTAAATTCACGCGAGGTTGGAATTCCGGAATGGAATTTTAAGCTCACTAGACTTTACCCGGAGGCCGGTAGTCGACAGGTATTTAATATAAACTGACCTAGCGAGGTAAAGTACCGAGCATGTACCTACATAGCTTCACGCGTTAAGTTTCAAAGGGTGAACAAGTGGGCCGCGTACCGAAGCTCGAGTACCCTTAAAAAGTGGCATGCCGGTTTAGCTAAGGTAAGTAGAGCTCCAAAAACCACCAGTTTAACGATCAGTTTTCGTTGGTAGATTCAAGAGGGATTTCAACCAAAATCTAGTCATCTCCATCTATTATGAGAATAAAGTTTCTGAACGATTTTTTTAATCCATGAAAGCTGCGCGTGCAGTATAATCTTTTCAAATCGCGTCTCAAAATCATTCAGAAAAGTTTGAACCGAAAAACTTGATATTTGTGAATCGATATAGGAGCATTTTGAATTATATATTTAGAATATAGAGCTTTTGAAAAGCTCCTATAGTGTCACAAATTTAAACTTCACTTGCCTATTTGTCCATATAAATGAGAGAGATTTACATAGATTTTTTCTCAAATCGGTTCACATGCTTTTTCATAGCATTACAAATCATTTTACATGGTATATAAGTAGGTACATACATAAGATTTTATACACGCTGCAGAGGAGAGAATGAGAGTACACAGTAAACATTTTTTTGTAAAATTTAACACAAAAGTTTGTGTTATTTCAACACAATCAGTTTATGTCAAAAAAGTAACACAGCTTCATGTTAAAACTAACACAAAACTATGTTGAAATTTTGTGTTCATTTGAGAGTAACATTCAGAAAGTGTTACTTTTGTGTTAGTTTCAACATAAAGCTGTGTTACTTTTTTGACATAAACTGATTGTGTTGAAATAACACAAATTTCGTGTAAAAAAGCTTTTGTGTTAAATTTTACAAAAAAAAACTTTTACTGTGTAGGTTTTTCTCATAGTTATGACGACTCGTTGACGGTTTTGCACACCGTAAAAATGTGCTCGTTTTTAAAGTGCTGGGAAAAAAAATAGCAAAAATAAAAAAAAAAAAGGAAAAAAAACCAACAACAAAAAATGTTGATAAAACGTGAAAAGCTGGTCGAAATTACACCGCGGTATGCTCGCTAGACTGGATAAAGCGAAGCTTAATCTCCCCAACCACTCGGCAGATGAAAACATTAACCCCTCATTTCTTGCGCGTTATTATCACAACCGTAGTACGTATACATACCTAATCTGTCTACAAGATTCGCGAAAAATGGATGATTCATTTCTTTTCTTTTTTTTTCTTCAAATTTTTTCATTTTTTTTTTTTTGAGAAGTAGGATCCATAAGTCAGACTTGCGTATTGATGAGAAAAAAATCAACGGGGTGGAAGTTTCTTCCGTGAATAAAAGTGGGAAGAAAATTTAAAAAATCGATGAAGCGTTTTTGTCTTCTCGCAATTATCGGTGAAATAATTTTCTGTCTTACTCGAACGATATACCGTGATTTTCTGTGGATGCGGCCCAGCAAGGATGCCAACAACAAAACTCGTTAGTAGCAGTTTAGTAACTTGCTATAGTTTCCTAGTAAAATCACTAAAAATCTAGTAATGTTCTGTAAAAACCTAGTGATTTTTAGTGATTTTACTAGAAACATCTAGTGAGTTACTAAACTGCTGCTAACTTCACTAAGTTTCATAGATTGGTATTCCTGCTGGGCCGCATCCACAGAAAATCACGGTATATGAAGACTCGTGTTATCTCCTCGGAGGTCTATATCGCGTGAGTTAAAATAAATTCTGGTTAAAAAAATCGAGTGAATAAATAAAGCGTGAAACTCTAGATGCGAGGATTATAGGATCGCGGGATTAAGCGATAGAATTTGTAGAACGCGCACTTGTAAGAATCTATCTAGGGAGATTAAGAGAGGTTTAGAAATCTCGTATTTATGGTCCGGTGTGGAGATATAGTCTATGGCTCCAATTATCAGACTAATTAGAATGAAATTAGGTATATAGGCAATTGCAAGCTTGGTAGATAACAGGTTTCAGAAACCATACGTAAACCTGTTGATACGCAGTTCACCGGTTTATATTACGTCCCGGAGGGTGCAGGCTGCATCAATAAATCAATATCCCAGTTACACGAGCCGGATATATGCGACTAGGCATAAATTAATCTGACCTATGGTCAATTCTTGCTCTTTCTTTAAACGAGACCGTATTTGCGTTCCCCGCCTAATGGATTACGGGGAAAATCTCAACGAGGATTAAATCTTGTTTGGTTTTCCCCTCGGCGCGGGCGTAATACCTCATATACGTGTCGAGCACCATTGGTCTTCGAGTACCTCGTCATGGTTGAATAAATATTCAAATTTTCAAATTATACTTCAAGTAGACGTAAACTGAGCTCGCCCTTAGTCCACTCGACATCTAGCCTTGACATGAATCTAGGGATGATCCTGGGCCTCTTTTATCAACCCTTCGTCTCATCGGGCTTATCCCTCTCGAGCTTTCCACTCTTCAAGATTTTCTATTCTTCTTCTTCTTTCTTTTTATTTCCCTCTCGTTAGGAACCAGTTTCGGCTTTTCAATTCTCTTGAAATATTTTTAACGGATATACTTACCTATATTTGGGGCATTCCATACCCAATCGACCTGGATCCCACCCTCAACCTCTTTTTTTCTTTATTCATGCTGTTGTACCAACTCAAAGAAGACCCAGATTTGTTTTCAAAATTTTTCAAAAATCGTCGACGCACTTATGATTTTTAAAAAAATGAACACATCGTTGGTCATAATTATAGAATCTAGGAAAATTCTGACAACTACTGTGTCAAGTATCAACATTTTTGAGCCGAGTTGGGGCGATGACATAAAAAATCGTGAATCGAATCCTATAGAGGTCGAGGGTCAGGCCCAGGTCGATTTTTTATGGAATATGCCACATACCGAGAGTTTTCAGTGAAACTGCTGACCCCCTCCCTGCGGCGAAGCCAACACAGACACGTACTGCGTGCGTGAGGTTCAGCGGACCGATAGGGGGCCAGCTGCAGTTTGACCGAAAACTCTCGGTATATAAAATCGAAGGTCGATTTATATACAACAACCGTCGGAAGTTTTTATTTCTAAACATTACACAAAGGGCGATAAAAATAAAATTGATGATAGAATAACTACGGTATATAAAAAAAAATGTATGTATGGTATGGTATTAAAAGCGCGGCAGTGCCTTATTCGAAAAATTAACATATATTCGATCGTACTCATTGATTACAAGCAACACACACGCGTGGTCTATCATTTTAATCAACCAATGCCCGCGAACCTAGGGCGAAAAACGTGCGGATAATTCGGAATCGTATATTTTCGGGTGGTATGAACCATGAGGCATTATCTTTAATGTAAGAATCGTGTCTACATTAATAATCGACTCGTGTATTTCACGCAGCGGAACGAACAATACGAAGCGACGAAAAAATAAAATAAAAATAAAGAGAAATAAATAAATTTAAGAAAATGATAATAAAAAAAGTAAAATAATGAAAATAAAAATCAAATAAAATGTGAATTAATTTAATGACGTAAGCGACTGATCTCGCCTGTCAATTAGAACGCTTCGAGTATCGCCACTTCGTGTTTAGAATATTGCGTATGCCATATCCTATATCGGTTTTTTTTTTTGACTTTTTTTTTTTTTTTTTTTCTTAATCCACCGAATAAAGTGGAATTAAAAGCGTGTAACCAGATCGGTATTGCGTGTTATATTATATACCTTATACCCGGGGTTAATCGAGGAAGCTAAGAGCTAACGAGCTTGTTGTAAAATAAAAAAAAATAAAAAAGTAAAAAAATAAAAAAATTAAGATTACGACAATCCGGGCGATTTTCGAAGCTCCATAATACCTAACTCGCCGTTTTCTCTCTATTCTATTATAAAGCTCGCGTGGCTTATTCTCATGCTTATGCGAAATATTTTATTACCGTTTCCATTAACTTATGCTGTGGGCAATATACGCGCAGTTACCGAATGGCTTTTTCATGGTATATTTATTTTAAGAGTTGCGCGGACATATAATTTCCCTTCATATACTAAACGCATAGTGATATTTCCAAGAAATTACACGTTTGTAAAGAAAATGAATAAAACGCAAACTAGAAAAAATAAATAAATAAATAAATAAATAAAATGAAATAAAAAAAAAAATGGTAGAAATAAATTATTAAAGAAAATAATAAATTTATACACTCAGGAAGAACGAGCCAGTGGCTTACGCACCGTGACGTAAAGTCGGTCGTATTAGCATGACAAGCCACTGGCATCAAATTGCTGGACCTAAAAGCAGCTAAAGCCCGAGGTGATGGTAGCTTCTGCTAAATCGTCCATGCGCTCCTAATGGACTACGGCCCGTAAAAGTCTTGTCGTTTTTACCGCTATCCCCCTGCTTGGTGCAGAGATTCTTGTTTTTTTCACCGCATGGATGAGGCAAACTGCACTTTAATACGGTCTTTAGTAATCCACGGACCCAACTTTCGGTATTAAATGATAATTTAACATTTTTATATACGACGATAATCCCACGTATAAGAATCTAGTCGAAGCATATAGCTATTATGTGGATTTTACTCTTCGGAAATATAGAAGTATAGATGATCAAAAAAAAAAAAAAAGCTAAATTCTACTCGCGAATTGCGAACAATTGACTTTACGAAGCCAAGGAATCATCGAGTAGGTGAAATTTTTGTCAATAGATTTTCGGTACATAAAACTTGGTTTATTTAACATTATATTGTCACATAGACGCTCGGAGACCGTAATACCGTTATATAAATTAACATCGATTTTTTTAAACGAATTTGCATGAAAAATCATGGCCCACGGGTTACATATTCGGTAGATATAATGTACTAAATAGAGTTTTCCTCTTATTTTATACTTTTTTGGTGAGAGTTTAGAGATTTTGGTCTTTTTTCGTAAAAGGAACGATAACATTCATATATGCGATCCGTACAGGGCTTGGGTGATCGAATTAGTAACCAAAGTCCGAAGATTCAGATCAAGGATTCATCCTAATCCTCGGATAATGTATGCGTATGCGTATATGCGTGTATGTTATATTCTCGTATAAATCGCCCACTCAGTTCTATAGATAAAAATTCTTCGGCACGCGACCTGCGGACGACGGATAAGGCAGCGCCTAGGTGATTAGAAACTAGAAAGTAGCCTGGTCAACCTCGAGATTTGACCCATGACTTCAAATCGTAAATAATATTGATTACAGTAATCGATCTATGTTAAACGGAGCATCTTTATTGAATACTTATAGGCCTCAGGGGTCACCGATCAAACGGCACTTTTAAAAGTCTAGGAATGATCCATCGGATATGTGATAGATCATTAATTCACTTCATTTATGGATCAGGACAGAGAGCCCTGGATTCCTATCTCAATTCTGAGTAGTACCGTCCCAAAGCCTTCGAATTTTCCGCGATTTGAATAAAACACGATTTGTCAAATTTCGCGGTTGATATTTTTCTTCACAAATGCCCCTTTGCGACCTATTGAGCGGGCGCAAGACAGGACTTTTTGGCCCTCGGGCGAAAGAGTCTTTTCCGCCCGCTAAAAGCCTATTGCAGTCTAGCTCCGAAAAATGTAAAACTTGGTACACTCCTTACCTGTAGTAGTGGGTATTTCCCCGGGGTATTAAGTGTACATAAATCAGTGATATAATTGTTGAAATAGTATAACGCATCTGTAAGGGGAGAAAGAGTTCAACCCTTCGTAAATCAACAGTTTAAACCCTGGCTCTATTATCGGTCCCCTTGAATGTTGGATTGGCGGATATCGGATAGACCGTTTTTCATTGTCAACGTGATACAATAATTGAACTTGGGATCAGGTAGCTTCAGCGAGCGGTTCGAAATACGTCGCGTGTCGATAGCACATAGACGATAACAACATGGCCAGTCTTAAGAGGCACGAGATGTACGGATACTATCGGATTTCTAGCAACCTAGACACTGTGGTCGAAACGATATCCTACGGCACAATGAATCGGGAATTATTCAATGATTTATAGAAAAAAGAAAGAAAAAAAAGAAAAAATGATAAGCACGGAAGTCCGTATTGGCAGAAAGCAGGTGTGAAAATTAACTCGGCTGTAATTTTTGATCCAAAATATCGAAATCGATTGGATTTTTTTTGCTTGTACCAAATACTAATGGATCGCGAAATTTCAAATTTTTTTTGTCAAGTAGGTACAATGGAAGAAATTCGGCGGTTCATCAATCCCCGTCTCTCTCTTATTGATTTATATCAACGGGAATAGTTGTCGAGCGGCCTTAAACGTCATTTTTAATCATCGACATAGCGTGGGTATCGTGCGTTGACGTCTTGTATATTAATGAAGTAATGAATACAGGGAATCGCATAAGATGAATGAATAATCATTCCTATATATATACACTGCATGGGGTTTATTGTATTCTCGTTGATTACGTAAAGTCAATAGTCAAGTAGGTATATGTATAGTAGAGTATGAATAAAAAAAGAAAAATAAAAAAGTATAATTACGTACAGACGCGTGTACGAATCGTACAAGGATATCAATTGTGACACATAGACGAGTGAGATCATTGTCAGAGCAGTAATTTTATTAGTTTGCATTTGTTGGTCAGTTTTATTTCTCTCGATGCGTAAGCCTCGAATAATAAATTAATGCCATACGTTTTTATGGGCAACTCTTCTAATTCGATGATTGACCTCGCACCGCGAACTCGAAGCCAAACTCGTACAATTGGACAGACGACGTTATTAACATCGTGATCTATTGCTAGGAAAGGTGAATGATTTTTTCTTCATTTTTTTTTTTTTTTTCTCTTATCAACATTCATCGTTAATAGAAAAGTATGCTGATCATGATAAAGCGCGATTCTACGTAGTAAATTTCGTGGAATTTTGAGAATTCACTTGTATATATGTACCAAATTTTGTACAAGTTAGTTTTGTTTATAGTGTCCCGCACTGCTGAGTGACCATTGAATAATCACTCTAATAAAGCACAAAGCGTATATCTCGAAAGTGATCTCATTCAATCCCTGGTCTTTCTATTAGCTACTTCAATGACAAAGCGTGCGACATTTGATTCGTCACGTGTGCAGCACATTCAGAGCTTGTCGAAAGCTCCGAATGTGCAAGCACATACATACATACAAATGTGACATAATATACCATAGGTCACATGTGTGGGTAAGTATATAGTATATACCTATACATACGTATATAAACTTGTAGATAAACACTATTGCCCACATATGTATATGTATATACTTAAGTATGTATAAATTTGCAACGTCGAGAGTAGGTACTGTATGTACTAGCGAAGTGTCGCTAAGCGTTACGATGACATTTGAACCGTCGTCAGACGGTTGCCTGGGAATGATTTCTTCAGAGGATGATGCACGACGGGTATGTATCACGAACGGGTATAATATAATACATGGATACATATAATACACGCATGTACATATATATTCATAAAGACATATGTGTGCAAATATGATATGAGCGACGGGTATTTCGTTTGAATGACGTTAACACGCTAAGAAAAACTTTGCTCAAGTCGTTCCACCCGGTTGTTTCTTATTTATTTCTTCAATTTATTATGTCGAGTATGTCGCTTGAACCTTTAGCTAAATTTCTTTACTTTTTGCATAGTTTTATTGCAGATGACTTTTGCCATTATACGGATCGAGAGACCGGATAGAGCGGTATCAATGCATTGACAATAACGATGACGTATTGCCATTATTCACGATACAATATGTGGGAGTATTGCTGCTTAGTGCAAATCACGAAAAAGTCTTCACGCAGTTTGACGAAGAGAGAAAAGTTATACAAAATTCTTGCCGAGAGGTAAATGCTGGATTTAATGACGACAGCTGAAACCAACAATTTATAACAAATTGAAACACATCAGCTCGGTGAAGGAATTGGCGCAATTGGTGCAATTGGTCAATGTACACATACCTCCGTATAATATGTCGCACAATCATAAAAATTGCCAAATATTTTGTATAATAATTGTCAGTCTTGATGAGGAACCATCAAGGAACGATCAGTTCAATTATACTTCAGCATATCTATAAACGCAGATTCAACAGCCTCGCTGTAGATACAACACATGTTGTGCACATTGAGATGGAGATATCATATTCGAATTGAACGCTGATACAGGATCGTTTCTACTCCGATTACCAGGGAGGTGATCAGTTAATTTGCTCAAGTAAATGAGCCGTGGATCTAGGATATAGGTACCTGTATATCTACCATATCGAATTACTTTTTACTACATATGACGTAATTCTGAAGTTCAATCGATTTGTAAACGGGATAATCTTTGGCCCGAATTTTCATTTCGTCAAGAAATCGCTATGAAGATAATATATAAGAGTCGATTCATCAGACTGAGGTGATAATTGGAAGATTGTAAAATTGTAAAATTGGAAGATCGTAGAATTGTAAAATCGTAAAATTGGAAGATCGTAGAATTGTAAAATTGTAAAATTGGAAGATCGTAGAATTGTAAAATTGTAAAATTGGAAGATTGTAGAATTGTAAAATTGTAAAATTGGAAGATTGTAGAATTGTAAAATTGTAAAATTGGAAGATTGTAGAATTGTAAAATTGTAAAATTGGATGATTGGAAGATTGTAGAATTGTAAAATTGTAAAATTGGAAGATTGCAGAATTGTAAAATTGTAAAATTGTAAGATTGTCGGGATGAGAACGGAGGAATAACATCCTGTTCCTGTCTGTTAGCTCGTCAGACGTTTTGCACGACCGCATTCTCTCGTCTCTCTTATTTTGCACTGTATACAGTACTGCAGAATTGACGATGGGCAACCTTCAGCTTTAACCAGCGGCAAGATGCCATTCGAATAATTTACGCTTAAGAATTTGCACGACTGTGTATGCCGTCATTCCTTGGTATAGGGAACTTGCGAGACTGTAATAATTACTGGCTTAGAAGCCCGGAATATTTCGAATCCATACCGCAATACAAACAATTCGTAATAATATGCAAGACCCATGTATACCTATAGCTTCGGGTTTATTATATCACTGACGCCGGCATGGGCATAGCAGCTAACAATACGCTCATTCCATGCTCAGATTTGCACCACTGATTGTGAAATTAGCTCGGTCCGATAATGGGTTTGTGCAGTGCTGAGAAATCTTCGCGAATTTTATACTCGAGACTGGACATATTACACATGACACACGGGATGTGACCGAATTGAAGACCACCCTAAGATAACATGTCTTCACACATGAACCTGTGCAGATTCGCTGCTTTTCTGAATACCCTTATGTTTAAATGTTTACAAAGGTCGTGAAAATGTATGCATGGGGGCGTATCTATGTACATGTGTATAAATCAATCCAGGTTACGAAATGAAGTAATAGACTGTGACGGAAAGATCCACATATACCTATATTCCGCAGAATTGCACCACGATGTAATATATTCTTCTTTATATTTTTATGAATATACGAAGTGAGGTGAACGTGTACCTATATACGTATACCTATATACATAATTTTATATACCAAGACGGTTAAGTTTTCTGGAATGTTTCAGGTGTAGCTCAACACCCACCGTACAGCAGAGTGTAGGTACTACAGTAGTGATGTAATTCAAGAAACATTTCGAGCGTGTCGCGAATACATGAGTCTACAAAGATAACGTATGCCAGTGGCTAGTAATTCCTCGTCCTCGGGTTAGCCGCAAGAATATAGCATTCCGTAAGCAGAAGTGTTGATAGGCGGCCTCGCCTTCTGCTGCACCAAGGTGCGTGTAAGTATTCGTCGAACTGCAGCACATTTACCGTTTGTATCTAGGTACATTACAGATGCTGTACATAGACAGTGTACACATACTCAACATTGATGCGAAATATTAAAATATAATCACACCGCACACGCGTGTCTGAAAAATCGTCGAACTATGAACGTAAAGAGAAAAGTATCGCGATATGTGAAGACGCGGGACGAAATACGGGGTGCGGTATAGCCGCAAGGGATGGCGGTGGGTCGCCGCCTTTTTCGTAGCGATTTTCTCTCCTCTGTCTGCGAATTCGCCAATTAATAACACGAGCTATATAGAGGAAAGGCGGAAGCGGAAAAGCAGAGAAGATTGCGATAAAAATAGTAAAGACGCGCGGTTTGCGATTTGTCGTTGGATATTGGAGGCGATAAATTCGGTGATATTTCGCGGGTTCAGCGAAAGATCGCGCGGGTTACAATATATATATAGGTATGTACCGCGCGACGATGTTTAATAAATTCAATACCGCAATGACAGGGCATGAGTGGTCGGGCCTGCGGTGAAGTCAGATCATAAATATTGCAATTTAAATACGTAATTGTACACCATAAAAGTTGCGCCATTTAATGTGGCCGACAATTTAACGGATCTAACCCGTCCGCGGGTGTACATATATATGCAAGGGTATATTATATGTACACGTATCATTACTCCAATTTAATATCGCTTTGGAAACGGGTATTAGGAATGCGTACCCTCCTTGTTCGTCGGGGTCAATAGAACAGGGTTCCATATCTACCATTCTATACATGAGTCTGAAGATTGAGACGAAAAATGAGAATAATTAGTTTACCCGTGGTTAGTGCTCACGTTTAGTGCCGGTTAGCGAGGGTTAGTAACACGTCACATCATCTTCTGGCTAATACCGTATATTATATACCGAGAGTTTTCTGTGAAACTGGTGAACAAACCATCAACACAGACACGTACCGCGCGCGGCTCACCAGTTTCACCGAAAACTCTCGGTATATGCAAGACCAAGGGTCGCAACGACGACGGCGTAATAAAAGTTGCATTAAAAAGCTCAGGAGAATTTCATCATCCGTAAAACCAAGGAGGACGATGATAAAGACGTGGGGTTGTATTATGCGTCAGTTTTAACAGATTCGCACAATCTTTAGAATCCGAATTCATAGAACTCGCGAAAATCAAATTTCAAATCATAAATCGATCGTATCGACCAGCTGAAACGTGGTGCGAATTGAAAAGATACTATGGACCCGTTTTTGAGTTGACATTTTTTGTTGTATAGGAACGAAAGGGGTATTTAAGAAAAATAATAGCGCGGCTATTTTTCGGCATACATAAGTTCGACTTTGGTTCCACTTTTGGAATTAGTGTTACCTCGGTATTGTTCGAGGTGCTTATGGCCTCTGGGTATGTGTGATAATACGTGTAGAAGAGGAGGAGCTGAAGTCGGACTACAAGGTGTCGTTTATGATATTTGAAAGGGTTAAGCGTCACTTTGATGGTAGCTGGGATGGATTTTCTGGAAGCACTATTTCCCCGCAGATATTTGCCTTCACAGTTATTAGATTTCATCCTCGCCTCTGGGCTCTGCCCTCCTCTATCTCCTGCTGTTCCCATCCCCCTGAAGCAAACACACTTTTCGCGAGGCACACATGTCGCTCCCTATCGAATTTATTTATTCCCAACTTCTACTACTACTTCTTCTTCTTTTTACTCTGCTTTCACATCTTCGTACTCGTCTTCCTACTGTTCTCCGATCACTCCTTGTCTTCAGGGAAAAATCTCTGAGTTTTTACTTTTTAGTTTTCTTATTGTTTTCTTGTCTTTTTTTTTACAAATTTCATTACGACGTCTCTTCCGGTCTCTCCCTCTATAAACTCGAGGTATATTCCATCCTCGATATATTTCACCCGTGACACACGGAAGTTCTTTCATTTTTTTCAAATTCATCAAAAAATAGAAAAGCAAATTTTTCAAAATTTCGCTACCTCTACTCAACTATGTGTGTTCTCTTTTTATTTCTCTCTCTCATCATCGTCTCTTTCCTATCTCGCAAGTTTCCTTCCTGTATCTTTTATTTTTTTCTATTTTTTTTTTTCTGTTTTCTCTTGTCTTTTTTCTACCCAATTCAACTTTCGATTTATCGATTCTCTGAAAGCTTCAACAAGCAGCGATTCAAGTGTATAGAACGGAACTTTACGTCGAGCTTATGACGTATACGAGTCACTTCCGTTCAGCAACTCTGTGCAATGAGATACCGGGCGCAAGCTTGCACGACCCTACGATATATGCGATAATTTTCCAATCAATTTTTTTACATTATATAAATTAAGAAACGAATATCCGAAAATATAATCGATTCAGCCAATTCAGGAAACCTTCAAATTATAATTTCCATGTCGACATAATAATTGTAAGAATGAGACACACCGAGGCAATTTTGCCAAATCGTTTCTGCAAAATTCGGAATTGTTTGATCTATGCGTCACTTCCGGTGACCCAATAAAGCTTTCATTCGTATCGAGAGATTTCAACGGTTACAGGAATACGCTGAAGGGATACGTGGAATTCGACAGATTGAACACAAGACTTGAATCTCATGTCTTAAGAAAAAATGAATAAATAAATGAATGAATTTTTGTTGCGAATTTTATCCCCTTCTGACCCCTGCTATTAGCGATTGAACTCGTTTTCGATGAACCCATTTTCTGAATAGCTTATACCTCCAGCCGAGACCGAGGTATAAGGTGCGACGATGTGTGGACTGTGCAGCCTATTATAACGATTAGAAAACCATTCAAGTTCGTTTCAATGCAATCCGTCTCGAGCGTTAAAGTTTCTGCGTTGTCGACACAACAGGAGTTTACGAGACAACGAATGTACGTGCAGGGCTTTGTTTTCCTTTGAATAGTCACGAATTGTTTTAAATTCTATTATTTATTCCATAAAATAGAACATATTGCTGCAAAGGCTGTTCAAAAGCGGATAACATAGACTCTGTCACATATTTATGAAAAAACACTAATTTCAGAGCACGTATATGCGATACTAATCACTAATCACGATTGTGATACGTCTAAAATGAGAACATTCCATATCGCCAATTTGAATTTCATCCTTACATACCTACTACCTACTACATACATATATGATATATGTATGTGTATACGAAATTGATGGAATAAATTGATGAGATTTTAACCACCTTCAGAATTAAACGGACGAACGGTCGGTATAGGTAGTCGCTGATCTGAATAATTATCGTCGAGGATGAAGAGAAGAAGTGAAGAAGAAAGAAAGGAGAAAAATGAAGAATGCAAAAAGGACGAAACGAGTAGGGTAAAAATAAATTGTAAGAAATTTCTTCGAATTGTGTATAATTTGTAATTGTAATCGTAGTTTTTCGTATTGAAATAACGCGCGTAATTTAAACCTCCTTCCGCTGCAATAGGAAGCGGTATTAGAATAATGGATTGAATTATCGCTCGCAGTAAGTCGGTAATTATTCCCTTAATCGATTTAACCAAACCGCAATTCAATCGACACTCAAATTACTAACGATAGGTAGATTTTCACGAAATAAAATAAATATATGCCACCCACGTAATTCCTTAAAGTTTCACGAATTTACTCCCCATTTTCTCTTTCAATTTTCTTGTACAAAAAAATAAATAAAAAGAATAGAAAAATTTCGATTACGAAATTTTCGATTCGCTAATAGAACGAAAGAACAGAAGATAAAAGAGAAATTGGCCGAGTTGTCATTGAATGGCTTGTATAAACGTAATAAAACATATGTTTTACCTCTTCGCCGAGGATTCCGTTGCTGAGCTCTTCGCCTCTCCGAATTTGCCAAAGAAATTGCACCAACCAGTAGAAAAACGACGAGGTATAGGCGGCATTTCGATCTTCCCATTTCTCACGATACTGTTCGTTTATCGATTTTTATTAATTTATTACGTGCGTTGGTTATTTTTTCTTCTTCTTTTTTCTTCAAGTTTTCATTTACTCGTCGATCACAAATTCGGTATATCGCACACTGTCGTATACCGCAATTAATTTTCGGCGACTCAAATCGCACGATAATAGTAATTACTGGTTAAACTGGAACCTGATCCGCATGGTTCACGGACCAAACTTTGAACATAAAACGAAAAAATGTAATCGATTAAACTCGACGGTGGGAAAAACAGATCCGTAATAATGAAAAAAAACAAATCGCACATGGTTTGCGGTCTGCGTTTTCACCTTTCATATAGAAAATCGAACATTTCGAAGAGAAAATTTTGAAAACACGTGCGATCAACAAGTGGGTTTCATCCTCGGGGATGCCGAATGAGAAAGATACCGGAATTTGGGTTAATTCTGGGTAAAATTAAGCCAGGAGTTGATGTATAAGAAAAAAAGAATAAGGGTCCTCTCCATTTTTCGACGTCGAGAAAACGAGACTAAAAAATACGATCTTGTACCGGAACAAATATAGCGTGAAAGACCCAGTCTGTTTGGACGAGATAAGGCTGATTGTGAAAACATGCATACATGCATATGCGATTTACGAATAGCTATAAAATTATATCCGTGGGATCTTGAATGCCCTACTGCTGTGATATACTCTCTTAAATCGAAATAGTGACAATAGTGACTATTCGCTATTTCGCAGTGCAGAGTAGATCACTAATTCAAATAGTGATATGCTTTGCACTACTATATAGTGAATAGTCACTATTGTCACTATTTCGATTTAAGAGAGTACCTTGTAGAATTCAATTTGTATATCACGCGCAAGATGTGAATAATAAAAGTGTTCTAGCTTGTATACTGAAGGGTAGGGTACCCTTCTCACAACGTCTATAGTACTATCTTTCTCCTCTTTTTAGAATTTTCTCTATTCTGATGTAACCTTTTCTTTGCGTTACTTCGCGTTATCCAATTAATTGAAATTTATTGGCTACAAAATCGCGGCAAAATGTTCAACGTTTCCAAGTACTCAGATCCCCCGGACTATGTGTAAGCTTTCGCCATAGGTGCCACTCAAATAGCGTCAGGGATAATCTCCGAAACCTCGAGGCTAGATATCCCGGTTCCTTTTTTATCGGATTAGGGAAAAATTCGGCTGAACTTTTATCGAGATATCAAGTGTAAAATATCCTGCAGGGTGAGAAGAATCTGGTGAAGTTTCAAAATTTCGATACATTTTAGTATCAAAAATCAGATATCTTCGATCCCATATTTGATTTATTATCTAAAAATGGGGTAAAACCGCTCCCTATAAATTCTGCATACAATAAATTGGAGGATAAAAATTCCCGTGCAAGGATATGCACCGATTGTTTCCGGTCTCAAATTTCTCCATATCATAACTGAAGTGATTCGTACATACGAATCCCTGCGCACAATTTTCACAATCAAAAGTATCTCGTTTCACGACATCGCTGCAGTTGGTATAACAATGTCCTCCGACGATTCGAACCTACGAATAGTCGAACTACTACATCGGAAGATAATGATCTACGGATCGATATGATTGTGGTAAAAGAAAGTGGAAAAGTGTAAAATAAATAAATGATTGAAGTAAAATGAAAGAATTTACTACGCCGCAGACTGCACAAACCGAATGCCTATAGTTTCTTTCTTTCTTTCTTTCTGTTTTAATTTTTATTACCGACTTATCCCACCGATGTATTAATCCGATCGCAAATATATGATCGGGATAAACTTCTGGCCGACTACCTCGCTGCAGACTATCACCTCCACGACTGACAGCTCGAAGCAAACCGCTGATCGCACACGTAGCGTGCGAGTGAATACTATAACGCGTATCGAGGAGAGACCGCGTCTGTCTCTCCCGCTGTTATACGTATCCGGCGTGTATGTTCACTCACTCCGTGCACAATCGCAGCCGCGAAATCTTACACGATTCGGTATTCGCGGTTACAGAATACGCCCCACTATGATGCAGAACTTTGCAGAGAACTTTGGGAAGCGCGATCTTCCCTTCTCTTCTCTTCTCTTCTCCCGACTTGTTAAACTCTCGAGTAGGCCCCTGTGTGTCAAAGGGACCCGATCTTATACTACTACGTTCTAAAAGCTCCCGCGATATCTTGTTAAGCCCGAGATTTACCGATCCATTCATTAATCCGCTCCACGTATATTACAAGTGTATTACCCTTTCCTCATCGAGTCGCGAGTCCCCTCGATCATAATCTTGGATCGAATAAAAAAAAAGAAAGAAAAAACGTCAATATCATACAAAAGACGTTATTTTTTGGGAAACTATAATTTGTGTCACTAGAAATTCCTAAAATGAAATTTCTCTTTGCTTTCAAATCAATTCAAATCACGGCTTTGATTCGACTGCGAACTGTACCGCGCGATTAAAATTAACGAAGAAACTTGAAATCGCGGATATAAGAGCAAAGAGAGTAGCTAGTAGGTATCGCGACGTGCTGCGTATACCCTCGCACTGTAAAACCTACTTCCTCTCTGGTTTGGATCACGGTTAAATTCTCCCGCTCGCGACGATGTGCTCGCGCACGTAGGTGGGTGTATATAGGTATAGATAGATAGATAAGTATAGGGGTATATATATATAATATACATAATATATATGTATATATATATATATATATTTACCCACTAATCGTATAGCTACCTATACCTCCGTTAGCGACAGTCTGCCGGCTACTTGAAACTCGTTGACGGTCTGCTCTTCCTCTTCTCTACTCGAAGCGACGAATACCTCGCTAATTATTAACACCCCGAGGGAATGGTGCGGGAGAGATCGCTGATTAAGGCACAAAGATTAGATCCCCGTTCCTCGTCTCTCCCTATCACCCTGCATGGTTGAAGAGAGAAAGGGCTCTGCAGTTCGCCTCATTTCGCTTTTTGAATAGCGATTATTTAATCGGACCTTGGATATTGTTGTTCCGATTTTATTCTTGTTCGGTGCATTATGGAAGATGTCGAAGGAGCGAAAAATGAAAGAAGAAGAAGCATAGCAGAAGTTGAGACATAATTAATTCTTTTTTTTTGCGAAAAGCGATGATTTTCACAAGCGCAAAGGGCAGAAACGGAGGAAGAAGGGAAGGAGAGAAGAGAGGAACTAGGGATGGGGTAGGATATGGCGATGTTTATTCAAGGCAAGATCTTTCGCCACATTTTCATACTAATCGACTTCTTCAACTCGTTCGGGTAGTTCTTTATACGCTCTTGTTTTCTACACGGGGTATTTCACGTCTAAGGATTACCCTGCGTTCGCTCCTGCCTCTGCTATATAGAATAACGAATTTTGCTAATTACTCGCGGGCGTTTCGTAGCTATATATATATTATGCAGGTATAGGTATATCCATAAGGCTATAACATTTTCATCGAAAAAATTTCTAGCAAAAATGAGATTCGTGATCATTTATTCTTATTATTATTTTTATTCTCACTAAGTTTTCTACAAAGTTTACTTTTTATTATACCTACGTACTTTATGTATGGGTATAAGTATTGTATACTACCTATACCTACAACTTTGCAGGAAATGATTTTTTTCACCAAGTTCTCAGTCTGCATATACGATTGGAAATTATTAGTGATTTTGTGAACTTCGTTTTACACTGTACAGATTGATCGCAACGAAACGAAAATTGGTCGTTGTAGCTGATATGTAACAGGTCGCATCGTTAATCGAAACTTTTTCAAACTTATAGAGGAAACATTCAACATTCATGTAATTTCGGGGCAAGCCAATGATATTCGATGATTTTGATTTACAGATACCGAAATTTTTCATTTTAGGACATTTTTTTATCTGCAAACGATGTATGATGTATATTATCGGCAATTGCCCCTGAACGACATCATTTTATATAACATTACCTCCGAATTACAATAGATATTCCACGATTGTAATACCTTCCTGAATCGTAAGGGATTTCAGTAAGTGCAGAATATTGAGACACCGTTCAATCATGGATTAATTTCATCTACTGATCCTATGGTTTGGAATTAAATACTCAGACGTTTAGTATGTCCAGCTAGGACGTCAGTTGTACGTACAATCTGATTAAAATGGCACAGGGCCAAAGTTGGTCGATGTTATAGATATGTTATATGGATTGTATTGGATGCACAAAAATTGGACAACGTAGTGTAATCTGGGTTGTAAATGGGCGCATGAAATTTCTATTCAGTTCTATTTTCCTTTTCAAACAAATGAGGAACTTGTGGGTGCCAAGAAAAAGCGAAAAAGCGAAAATTGTGCAATGAAATGTGTGCAAGTGAAACGCGATGAAGTTTCAAACTCCTGTTCCTCGCACATTCGATTTTCAAATTGTCATATATTTGGTAAATTTCATTGAAACGGTTGAAAGTAATGAAAATACACCGGAAACCAAGGCATGACAATCGAGGAATACGTAATCTGCACCATCTTTGATAACGTTTGTGATTAATGATTGTGATCCTTGGAGTGGAGTGAAATGAATATGAACAAAAACAATGTGAAATTGCGCTCCTGGAGTAGAGAAGCAGAATGCGAGGTGTTATAGTTGTCCTGATCGTCGTGTGC
Source organism: Tenthredo livida (assembly GCA_963992785.1). Taxonomy (NCBI): domain Eukaryota; kingdom Metazoa; phylum Arthropoda; class Insecta; order Hymenoptera; family Tenthredinidae; genus Tenthredo; species Tenthredo livida. Next base: position 41,123,336 of record OZ023065.1, read on the forward strand.
AGGGTGAGCACCGAGTTCCGCCCACCAATCCGTACCCCGCTGGTTTAATCCCGCGGTTACGACGCGACGCTCGTAGACGAAGCACCAAAAATCAGGTTCTAAAATGTTCGAGAGGCTGGGGCACGCGGTTAGCTTGATGAAAACACGCCCGACCAAGGGCAATCCGGCTCTCATTTCGAACCAACCATGAGCCCGTGCAGATGCGCAATCGGCGTTATAATTCATTTGTAACACAACTCTAACTCGATTTCAACACCTCAATTATTATCGCGCCGGGATGAAACATTGCGGTTCAAGGCCGTTTCCGCGCCGATTTTCATATGCGCAAAAAATAGAAGAAAAAAACCGGCGCAATGATTCATTTCGCCGAGATTTTCACCCCCACTTATTGCATTTCCTAACAGCGCTGGTCGGAAAGCGCGCGAAATGCAAATACGAGAAATCGATGATGTGCACGTGATAGCGTGTGTATCTGCATGCACCGATCGATAGCCGATAAAATCGAACATGTGTCGTTGCGGGGTTTGGCGATCGAAAATTGGCCTTGGCACGATTTGTCGTTAGACCTCTAAGCGAGTTAGTCCGACATTTATTTTTTAATGAATTACCTGTCTTCTTCGGAAGAGGCTAAATATAATAACGAGCTTCTGCGCTGCATGCAATTATAACATCGTCAATTATGTAATAGGAAACAATGGGAGACAGCACGTTGAGCAAAAGGAGTCGACCGAGGATATCCCTGCAGCGCGGAGAAGTATATACGAGGATAATAAAACGAATAAAATTAACTGCAGAGATAATGGCAAGAGAACAATTTGAATTATCCAATCGTAAATAGCGAACGGTAAATACCGTTGTGTCATGATAATTGTAGATCGGTATAATTGCTTCGGAAACGTTACGGTATACGAGTCTGAACCTCGACTATCGATTAGGACGCTATAGGTGATACCGTAGTTAAATCTGTTTCAAACTCTTTATTTATTCATTACTTTTGTTCGCCCTCCTTCCTAATTCAAAGAAGCAGATTTCAAACGAAGACCAAATTTCGAATTAATTTTCAAATTCGATCGGATTTAAGTTGGGGAAAATCTCATCGTTTGAGAACAAAAATCATAAAGATCCGTAGATTAGTCATCGAGATATAATCAGTTGAAATTTTTGTCAGAAATTTTCTTTTTTAGATAACTCGAAGGCTACCTGACCAATCATATTCAAAATCTGATCAGTTTTAGGGTAACAAAAAAGCGCATCGATTGATCTAAGGAAGGATGAAATCCGTGCATGCGTTCTCGAGATATCAAGACTTTTTTGGGGTGATTGCATTAGCTCGTCTTTCCCTAAAACGGCAATGCATGAAGAATTGAGTATTTCTAAATCGGATACATACAAAAATCTCAAGTGATACGTGAATATTGAAAAAAGTTTTCGTCAAATTTCGAAAGTTTGTTTGACGGTCAAACGCACAGAACCGCATGAGAAGGTATATCAATCAGTTTATAGAGTTACAGCTGTGCTAAGGGGGTCTGCATATATTGCGGTGGGTCAGTGAGCGGGAATGATATAGAGAATAGAATGTTAAACGTAATAAATAATGTTTCTGTAACGGTTTTTCTTCGAGGACGGTGCTTGGTCACGTGGGGTACGGTAGATTCTCTCTAAGTAATGTTTCAACTCTTAGGAAGTGACGTTTGTCGTGGTGGTGCCTAGCGTGTGGAGGAATACCAACCCTCTAACTCCATTTCTCTCTCTGTCTATCTCCAGGTCTCTCTTTATCTCCCTCAACCCCGAGGCCCCCGTAAACCTAATAATTGTTGTCCTCGTCGTAAGTATTGCCTGCAGGTTTGCCCATGTTGTGTTACGCGATGTTATGTTATGTTATGTTGTTACCTTTGGCTAACCGAACCCTGTGCAGAGATAGCGACGAGAAAGAGAGATGGAGATAGAGAGAGCGAGTTGGGGACGGGGTAAATGGTTGAATATTGATTAAGCATGCAGGTCGAAACGACGACGATGATCGGGACAACGTGGTGCGTGCAGTCCGGGAGTATTTATAGGCAGCAAATTGTAAGAGAAGATAAAAGACCGGCTAAGGGATGAGAGAGAGACAGACCTAGAGGATCCTTCCTTACAAGAACCGCAGCGACGTTAAATGAGCCAGACAATCGTATAATTTGATTTATCTAATAAGCCCTGAGGTCATGCGGGTCGATTTTCCCCGTTTTCTAGCGGCTTGAAAAACGGAAGTTCAACGCAGGACTTGATCGCTTCATCTTTGGTTTATGCTGCAGCTATACAGGCTGATATTCCACGGACATCTCAGTACTGCAAGTCTCGGACCGTCAGGCGGCTGATAAATATGTGCGCGAAATTATCAGGTTCGCCGCTCGACTATTAGGCAGCTATAGTATAGTCGAAATTCGATCAACGCGATCGTAGCCACAGATCGTAGCCGTGGATTTTTCTTTCCTTTTATTTCTCATCTACGATCGGTGGCTACGATCGCGTTGATCGAATTTCGACTATGCTATAGCTGCCTAATAGTCGAGCGGCGAACCTGATAATTTCGCGCACATATTTATCAGCCGCCTGACGGTCCGAGACTTGCAGTACTGAGATGTCCCTGGAATATCACCCTGTAGGTATGAAGTGTAATCTCGGATCCCAAGTTCACCGCAGATTCCGGATTTGAGAAAGAGGGAATCGGAGCCCGCAACTCGCTAGATCTTTCATGAACGCGGAAGCAGCGCAACGTAGCGGGTTGATTCCGGGCTGTTGACTAGCCGATGATCCTTCAGCCCGCGTACCCGAACCAAAAAAGAGCGTAGTCTGCTCTTGAATATTCACGAGATCGCCCTCGTTGCATAGTTTTGCATGACCTTTTTTTTTTCTTCTTACATTTTTTTCCCTCTCTTCCTATACGAAAAAAATATCGAAGAATGAGCCCGAGGCGTTTCTCGAAATTGTCTATGGGCAAGCTTTCCATTTATGACGATGTTTTTTTTTTTATACCCGACGAAAACAGGGAGACTAAAGATTTCTGGCCTCGTATGATACAGATTGATGTACGGTAGTTCAAAAGTCGAATCTTCGATTTGAAATCAAATTATTATACTCTGCACGCACACCTATGGATTGAATTATTCAATTCATCTCTTATACTCATGTTTGAAAATCATCATTTGAGATTGTTTAAATATTTTTTAATTAAAGCTTCAACCTTAAGCCTTACGTTATCCCTTTATTGAATTTTGATAATCATCATTTGAGATTCAGAAGTAATCTTTTAATTAAAACTCCAACATCAAAATCTTGTTAGTATTATTATTATTATTGTTATTATTTGAGCTTTGCAGAGCTAGCAAGCTGTACGATATTTATAAGATTTTTTCAATAATTTTTTAGCTTAAGAGTACTATGATCGTTTTTTTTTGTTTTTTTTTTGATTACCGACCGTCGATACGACAGAGATTTTCGTTATCCATGATAGCTAAGTTCATATTATACTCTGTCGTTAAGTCAATACCGACTGCGTTAGACCTTGCTTACCGAGTGTAGGTCAGCAAGCGAACAAAAACCGACGGTAGATCTCTGTATATTTTATATTTATCAACAAAAGTTCAACGTAGCGCAATATAGTACAAGCGCGGGAAAATAACATTGTTATGAACGTTTTCGGAATGAAACTTACCAGGTGGTGCAGGACAGTCGAGTTCATCGCTTTGATCGTCACACTGTGTCACGAAGTCGCACCTCTGTTCATTTCCGATGCATCTGTTTACGTCGCAAGCGAATTCTCCGATCTGACATCCTGCATGAATGAATGAATGAAAAATTTGAATAAATGCAACAATTTCATCCCCGCAGGTCTTACTACTTCGCCTTCACCTGGTTCACTCCGTCTAAACTTTTTTTTCTTTCGGTATTATTGTTAGCAATGATTATTATTAACACAAGACAACTCTATAGGCATGTTAAGAACACCAAATTGACCCATTAGTTAATTAAATACTTTTCTTCATTATGCGGTATTATTATCTTAGAATTGGATGCGCCGGTTTTGGCGGGAAAAAGAACTACACGTTTGAAGATATGTTATTCTTGATGAAGAGCGGATTTCAGGCTGTTTGAAATTGCCATTTTGATTTTCGAACTAAAATTCAGTTCATTCGATGTACGTAATTCTATTTTGTTATTTTTCTTTAATCATGGTAGCGGAAAGGTTCGACCAGCCTCAAGGCAAATGAATCGATATTGCCATCCGGTTTTACTATACCTGAAGAAGAGGCCCGTATAAAGCAGGAAGAGAACTGCATAAGGCGGACCGAGATGTGATGTGTATGAAGATATACAGAGCAGACACACAATAGGCGACGGATACATGCATAAGATGGTGACTTGGGAATAAAAATAAGCGATGAGAATACGTGACATGATGATGAATGACAAAATTGACTGTGACGTGTGCTGCAGGCTGTAAGGATTTGTTTTATCGCAAGCTGAATTAGTTTCTGGATGTATATCCGCGCAGGTTCCGCAAGGCGTTCTTAGTACCTGGATGCGGACAATCTTCCTCGTCACTCCCATCATCGCAGTCTGGTACATCGTCACATTTTTGAATAGATCCAAAGCATCGGCTACCGTCCTTGCAGCGGATTGTCTGATCTCCCCGGCATTGGATCTCCTCTTCTCGGGACCGTGGTGGTGACGGAGTTATATCTGACTCAGGGTTATAGTCGCTCTCTGGATTAACTATTTCCCAGATATCGTCATCCAGGTCTTCTAACGCTGACGCGTCTAATACTTCAGGCCGATTTTCCAAGGTCGGATAACCACGTCGTGGACGGATATACCGAAACGGAATGAGAGAGAGAGAGAGAGAGAGAGAGAGAGAGAGAAAGAGAGAGAAAGAGAAAGAAATAGACAGGAGAGGGGAGTGCAAAGATTATGTTGCGTGTGGGTGGTGGGACGAGGGGATAGTTTTGGGGGAGAAAACAGAAATGCACGATTATAGTAACGATGTGTGTATGGTCAACGTTCTTAAATAGCTAAAAGGAGGACTAAGGTACTACTACATGTACTACTACACATATTAGGGTGTGTAGAAAATCATCTCTTTCTTTTATTCTTTCATTCTTTCATACTTTCTCAGCTCAACTAGCTAAAATGGGACCGGGTACCTATGGGGTATTCCACGTGAACCGGATCGGTTTTTGGCCGGAGGTCATCGAATTTGACGCCAATGCAGATTCAGATTCCTTGTTACTACATGAGATGTCCCCAACAGTTACAGAGCATGAAACCAATTGGTTCAATTTATACCGCTGTCATAATTATACCAAAAATTTAATCACTACACAGTAAAAAATTTTTTGTAAAATTTAACACAAAAGCTTTTGTTAACCACTTTTTTAACACAAAATTTGTGTTATTTCAACACAATCAGTTTATGTCAAAAAAGTAACACAGCTTTATGTTAAAACTAACACAAAACTATGTTGAAATTTTGTGTTGATTTGAGAGTAACATTTAGAAAGTGTTACTTTTGTGTTAGTTTTAACATAAAGCTGTGTTACTTTTTTGACATAAACTGATTGTGTTGAAATAACACAAATTTTGTGTTAAAAAAGTAGTTAACACAAGTTTCTGTGTTAAATTTTACAAAAAAATTTTTACTGTGTACATTTTCAACTCCACTTATCTCAGCCATACATGAACAAAATCATAACTTTCCATAGTGCATTCTACGCGCATAAATGAGCTCCTTCGAAATATGTAGAACTTCGATTATTTTTGAAATTCTTAAACATGTGAAACTTTGGAAATATGCGATTTCCTTGTTCTTCTACTTGAACGGTCTAACTAATTGCCCTGAAATTTTCACCGAAATTACTTCGAGGTGGCACTAAGAAGTGATCAGAATTTCAGCCTCCCGTTTTTCTTCTTTTTTTTTCCAAAAATCGGCGAAACATGTAAAACTTGGGAAAAATGTGTTTTCATATTTTTTCTACTTGAAGGGTCTAATGGATTGCCTTGAAATTTTTAACGAAATCACTTCGAAGTGCCACGAAGAAGTGATAAAATTTCCAGCCTTTCGTTTTTTCTTTTTTTTTTTTTGCCAAAAACCGATTCGGCTCACGTGGAACACCCCCTATGCACCTCTCATTTCGGAAAAATCTACCAATTTCTACACACCCTGATAGTAGGTTGACATATATCTACATGGTTGTATACGTGCAGAGCCTAATTATAGAGAGACATGTATGTATAATGTACAGAAAACAAATATACCCAGAGTATTTATTTAACAAATGTGCCCTGACCCCTGGGATTCGATCCAAAATTATACAAGGGTAAGACGATGGTTACGGTTTTTAGTTTCTTTAATTTCGGCGTAGTATAACTGTTTCGCCTCTGTATTCCGATATATCTTCGAATGATTTGATTTTTACTGTTTTTACGCAATAATTAAAAAATGAATACAATAAATCATGAATCAAATCAATTGAGATACTGTTAAAATTTATTCTATCGCATCATTCGAAATATTGAATTTATATTTGGCAAAGTCTAAAGCTCGGTTCCTTTTCGATAGGTAAGTAATGAAATTTTCAGGGGGGGAAAAACGAAAATATATACATAATTAATTTAATGAAGCCAAATGTAAAATGCGTTGATGCATATCTCTTACTTTTCGGAAGTGCTTGAATCGTGGTGGTTTCGGGCGGAGAGCAATCGCTTTCATCAGACCCATCGATACACTGGATAATACTATCGCACTTCGCAGTTATCGGTATGCATTCGCCATCGCTTCGACATCTGAACTCCGTCTCGGACTCGCATTCCTCAGACTTAATATCTGGCATGCGAAGTTTTATTTCCGCAAGTTATCACGTGGCGTAGAGGCGCAGCAAAATTGAAACGAAAACACAAGTGCAGAAGCAAAAAAAAAAAAAGAAAAGAAAAATGAAAAAAGAAAAATTAGGTTCAACGAAATGGGAGAGACAAACGGGAAAAAATAAACTAAATAAAATAAACTAACGGGGATCTTGCACAAATCATAGGATCTAGTGGCTGATAGCTATGCGTGTCTACGTGGAAAATGATCCGCAATTTAATGCTTACGCGGTTCATTCTTACCGAATTTTATGTTGACGCAGATATCTCGAGTCAAGAAGTCATCTCGTACATTGAACTGAAGATATTTGGCCTGAGATTACTAATCATGGCTTGTTTATTGTTACTGCCTTGTGACCTCGATTTTAGTATAACACACGATATGCAACGGGCATTCTACGCCAACTCGGGTCACGTCTGATCCTGACCATCTTGGACATGATCCGTGATAAAAAAAGACATGGACGGTGGACCAAGGCCGAGTTGGCATAGAATACCTTATATATTATACACGAGTGGCATACGGCTATTCACATCTTCGATAATTGAATAATTCCTTAAGAAGTATGATAAATAATAGCGGGAAATAATCACCTTGCATATTTTTCAAGCTGAAACCGTCAGGCCGGGCTTGAACGTTGCCCAAAGTATGAAGCTCGAGTTGGTCAGCGAAAATCGAGCGGATTTTCGGCTCGTTAGAACTGGTGGACTCAACGTCCAGAGATACCTGTATCGCGACCGGATCGGAAGTTGGTCTGGAAAATTGAAAGAAAAACAATATAAATTACACCCTGAATCCGGATTACTCATTCTGTAAAATTAATCCGTCCATTATTTGACGATGGTATACTCACACAAATTTGAGGATCTTTGAGCGCGTCTGCTGATCGGGAAGGTCACGTTGGTACAACTCATCAATGGCTTGTGTCAGCTGGTCACTGAGCTCCTTAAATTCGTGGCTATCACGTTCCTTCAAATTTTCTCTGTACGGTTCGCTGATGATTATGGTTACGCGGTAGAAATCTACGCACGAAATACATGTGGGGTTCTTATTAAGGGGACCAGTTAAGCGACTTTTCGTGAAATGGTCATAGTCCGAAATCAATTTATTTCATCACCAAAGTTCATTTCACATAAAAATATTTTTCTTTTTCCAAATCATGTGTCGTAAGGATTTTGACACACCGTTGGTCCAATTCAATCTCTTGACGTCTCATTTTCTCCGGTGGACCATTCCTTATCTTGTGAATGTAGGGATTTTAGAATAAAAAATTATGTCATAAGTTATGATCAATTTACCAAATTTGCAAAAATTATTATCACTCATTTCTTAAATAACTTGGCCAAAACGAAAATTTTTCAAAATTCCTACATTCACATGATGAGGATTTGTTTTCTGAAGAAAATGAATCCAAGATGACCTGAATTGGTCCAACGGTTCTCTAAAATTCTTACGACACATGATTTGGGAAAAGAAAAATATTTTGATGTGAAATGAACTTTGGTGATGAAATAAATTGATTTCGGACTATGATCATTTCTCGAAAAGTCGCTGTACTGGTCCCCCTATGTCAGTTGCTTGAAGTTCATAGAGATTTTTTCGTCATAATTCATACTAATCGAAAGATTTTTTAATCTGCAGATGCGTGCAGTAATGCTCTGAAAAGTGTGCACGCGTATACATATATACACAAGATTTATCAATTTTAGGATAAACGCAAATTCATATTTATGACAGCAAATTTTACAACATTTTTAAAACATCAGGCGATAAAAAAGCTGATCGATATCAAAACGAAATCATATTTTATTATGGTTTGATTTGACATACGTGTAGGAGTTTCCGGTCCTGGTCTTGATTCTAGTCCAGGTATTGGTAATGGTTCTTCCACGTTGACGTCTGGATGCGGCTTCAAGTTGGAATTATAGTTGAGTTCTATATCTGCACTTCCTTCAATCTCACCTGATCCATATTCGTCTTCGTCGTCACCCCCTAAGCGGTCGATGTTGTTCCCATACTGTCGAGAAGAAAGGGAACAAACGATCAAGATTTGTGAAAAAAACTGGATGTGTTATAATGTTGTAATCGAAGTCCTTACCGCATCGGGATCTTCTCCACTTTCCCGTGTCTTTCGCTCCTGTGATGACGTTGGGACCACTTCTTCAAAATTCGATTGCTCACCAGCCACGGCATTCTCATCAAAATTCGATTGCTCACCATCCGCGGCTTTCTCATCATAATCAGATTGCTGACCGCCCGTGTCATCCTCAGCAGTCAATGGGAGCGGTTTTCTATCTTGTTCCGTTAGTGGTTCATCGGGCACCGCTAAACAAACATCATTATAGTAGTCAATCGCTGCAGGATATGAAAAAATAAGTTTTCGATTTCTGATCATTCATCGCTAAAACTGCCGCAAGTTATCTCGCTACCGGACTTTCATTTGTTGAGACTTATCCTTATTTTATGACGACCTATATGCCTCGAAAGATTTGCGGCAAACGATGAGTGGAAAGCTCGTGGAAAAACTGATCCTGTTCTTTGGCGGTTGGAAAAAAAACTATCCAAAAACTTAACAAATCAATTACCTGGGGTTTCCGGTGTTTCGGTTTGTGTAGGCGTTTCCGTATCATCAGTGCCAAAGAAGTCCCAGATACCTCTTTTTATCCTGTGAAAAATGGAGGACTGACGGTGTCTTTCGATCAGTGGTGTTTCAACGTCAGGACCAAAGCCCAGATCATCGTCCTGGAATAATAAAAGCAAGATTGTCATCAGAAAAAGAAGTTCCTTTGGATAGTGATCACTGCGGCGTAGCTATATAGGCAAGACGCACGTTTTCAGCGTCTCAATAATTTCAAAGTTTCCTGTAAACGTATGTATGCCGCATATGTTTGATACGGCGTAGGTCTAAGGGCAAACAAAAGTGCCATAACGCCAATAAAGAGCGATGAATAATAAAAGTGATTTGGATCTGTTTCCACGGCTCGGGTCGTCGTTCCTGGGAGCTACATATCGGCCCCCGGCCCCGGCCCCGGCATCGATGTCTATTGGCTGTTTTGCACCGTATCATCGAGTACTCGCACGCGTCGCTCGTAAACTACCAATTCCCACCTAAACACGCGATATAAATTCAGGATCAGAATCGGGAGTCCTTCCCCGCCTGTCGCCCCTTGGCCTCCAACCACCACGCCATACTTCAGATGTAATATACACCCCAGGTATTCACCACGAATCTTGAAATCGCTGCCGCCGAAGACTGGTCATGTGAACTGGCCATTTGCGAGGTCAGTGACCCGACGCCCAGATGCAGTTCTAACGAAATACGCTGGGATCAAGACTAGCTGTGAATATCGGTGGAAGAAACGGGAACCCGTCTTTAAAGTTTATCTTTGTTATTTGCATTGACAGAAGACGCTGGAAGGCACTACGTGCGAGCCATTTTCACAAAACTTGTTGAATTATGACACCGAGCTGTTCAAGTCTGGAATTTCACGAATTTCACTGTCGAAAGAGTTTCATAGGATTTACAAATTCCCAAACACAAGGAGTACCTATCTTCTTTCCATCGGAAATTGAATTTCACTAAAAGAAGTAAAATTCAATCAAATTATTTGATCATGATATGCATGCTGATTGCTTTATCAAGTTTGAAATTTACGAATCATTACCCACAATGTCTGGTACTAAAAAAATTACGAAAATTCTTCACGTTTTCGATTCTTTGAAGAAATAGTTGTGTCTGGTAAATTTTTATGATGTTTTTACGTAAGGCTTGGGCATCTGTGCAGTACAACATATTGAGACCATGATTTTAAAAATCGAAAAAGAAAAGAAGCAACTAGCGTCTTTTGCAAATCGGGGGATAAACTTTTGATAGTTAGGTATATACCAACATGCATATCTGCATCAGTTTTAGTTTAAGTTAGTTCGTTTAATATTTTGTCTCATAAGGATCATCGCTGTTGCCGTTATTTGAGAATGCGGAATCCGTATATCGTGGGAATACAAGCACGTAGTTGTCCGAAAAAGATCATAGACCGGACTTAGCGTGAAAATCCTTTGCAAAACTCTTCCGGAATAACCAAGTTTCGTGTCGTCTCGAGACTCGAGAGTCGAGAGACAATATACCTACTCGCGGTAATACCGCGAGTCGCAGGTTCTTCGCGGGGATGTAGGAATGAGGTGAAAAAAAAAAAAACGAAGAGGAAAAAAATAACAAAAATAATAAAAAAATAAAAAAATTGAAGACGAGGAAGAGGACGAGGAAAGGGACTCTAGAAGAGAGACACAGAGGATCCGCATGTATGTGTATACACACCAACCTGCAACGGCAACCAAGTCGTGCCCAGCCTCTATGATAACCAACGCGACGCTTAGCGTCTGGCTTTTGCTCCTTACGTACCTACTTACGTATTACGTATACATACGTGTATACATAGTATACTTCTGGGTATAACATACTCGTGTATGAAATACAGCGTATCGCGTTCTTCGAGATATATCTGTTTGAACAGATCGAGAGTGCGAAGCAAAGTGGCTGACAATCATACGAAAAAATAGAGTGAAGGGTGTAAAATTAAGACTGACACAGATTTTGGTTTTGATGGCTATTATTTTTCTTTTTCCTTTTCGTATGTCTTATTTTTCGGTAAAAATATAATTTCTGCAAAGCGAACCGCGATGTATATATAGATAGGTATAAGTATCGGCTTCAGAGAATCTTTATGAAAAAATAAACTATACGTCAAAAATTTATAGCGGGCGAGGCATGATTCGCGAGGAAACTCGCGGTGTAACGTAAACTGTTTAATTTTTTCTTATATAATTATAGAAATATTCGTGTATACAGTAAGCTGAGCGTTCTTCTTCACTTTACACTATAGTATACGTTGCAATATCTAGGTATACGTAAAAATTTCGGCGCAGACACATGTTCCATTAGTTTAAAACTCGTTTAAAATTTGTGTCGGTATAATTTTTCGAACTACTATACGTCGAGCTGTTCTCAGCGTGCAGATTTATGAGAAAAAAAATGTAGTACGGTATAAATATTTCTTAATACAACGTATGGCGTATATGTATACAATTTGAACATTCAGCGATTAGTCAGAAACCCAGGAGAGAAAAGATATGGAATAAGATGAATCCGCAGTTCAAGTAGTATACCGCGAAATGGTAATACCTACACATCGTTGGAATTACAACCGCGAACCGCAGCTATACACTTTCATTAATTAGTCAACAGTTATGTATAATATCATAGATAAAACATACAATACATTTCACATCGCGAAATGATAAGTAAGCATTGCAGATTCTATTCGAGGTAAATGAGGTCATATGTGGTTTTATCAATTTCCGTCATGATGGCAAGGACCTCATAAAGGACGCAGTCTCTATATACGGGGTCTGTTACTCATCAAGTATAAAAGAATGCCTTAAGTGGAGGGCGATAAATAATCGCCTAGGGTATATATCATGTATGTTAGCTAATGTATACGTGAGTTTAATAAGTATGATAGAGATGGTCAATCAGGAAATACTAGAGAGTCCCAAAATACTAACCGCTGCACGTTCGTATGACTTGTATAATTCTGAAACTTGCGTCCGCAACTGTTAATTCTGGGGTGTCGAAAGCCAGGAGTCTTCACATTTATACCTATAAGGGTTGCGGTTAATTGTTGGCAAAGATTTTATGCCCGCTGTAGAATAGGGTGTGCGAAAGTTTTTTAGTCACTTAAGTCCCACGCGCGTCTATGAGGTAAGACTTAAGTTTGTATCCGTTTCGTAGTAATGAGGCGTAGAAATTAGGATCCTAACGCGAAACTTTTCGCACTTTTTGAATAACCGAGAATTATTTTCATATTTCATTATCATCGGTGTGGGTAGATAGGTAGGCCTTAATTTATTCATCGATAGGATTAGTCGATGAACAATTCCTTCTCACCATCCGAAACGAAATGACAGTACGAAACGCAATTCTATATTGAAAGATGAGAAAAATAAATCATTGGGTATAATAGGAATTCGAAATAGGAAATATGTACCAATCATAAGTATGAAACGATGATCATGCTTGAAACGAGCAATGAATAGTCTAAATGGTTGGCTCAAGAGTCGAAACAAGATAGATAACGACGCTAAAATAGAATTAAGAAATATTTCTATATGAGTTTAGAAGATGGCTGCCATGTTTTTGCCGATAAGTTGAAAATAGACATACCTATTCAACTTAAATAAAATTATAACGAGAAGTGGGGGCTTCAAATTATTCAATGATAATTATATAATAGCCAAAAAAAGAAGATGGGAAGAATTTATATCAACGATAAAGATATATCTATATATAACTTTAGTTCGAGAATAATAAATGCGAAAGAGTTTTGCGATGTCACATATTATACATAATTATAGAAAATGATGTGGGTATAATATTGGATACATATTATATCGTGTGAGATTAATTGTGCGATAGCTACGCTCGTACACATTAATAACATGTTGATTTTTTTTTCTGTCAACATTGCGCCTCGCGCTCTTCTCGGATTTCGTAACTATTCTATTTTCGAGAAAGAGAGATTAATTTCTACATATATATTTAAATTATAAAGAGGGTGCAGGAATTAGAGCTTGCGAAGTTGAGGTCAAGCACGAAGATACGGTTATCTGCGATAACTGCGGTCGAACTCGTAAACTAAAGAAAGAATATCATTAATTATCTGGCACCACGATGATTAAATTTTCACTAGTGAATAATAAATTAGAGGCTAATTAAGTTTAAGTTCCGAATTTTCAGGGCTTCAAAATTCCGAATTTGTTTGAGATGATTTAGAATTTTGAGAAACGGTGAAATTTCTAAGATATAAAACTCCGAAAGCCCAGTTATCAAACACTGAATGAATTATACATGCGTGAAATTCTGCAGGTTTCGGGACTATTAAAATCGGGACTTAAAACCGACCGAATGAATCGCACTAAAATTTTACCATTAAGTGATAAATTAATAAATCTGAAGGTGCGGTCTAATATCGCAATCTGTTATTTTCGCAAAATGGTTCAAGATGCGACTATACCCATATGCGAAAGCCCCCCCACGAGTTCGGCTCTAAGGGTGAGAGAAAAAATCCCCAATTTAACGGACTCCTCGAGGGCGTCAACTTAACGAAAATATACGTCGGGTCGTCGGACGTGCGGCGAGTGCCGAGGAAAGAAAACGAAGAAGAGAAGTCGAAGAAGAAGTAGAAGAAGAAGAAGAGTGTCGAGGGTTGCGGGTTGCGGGTTGCGGGGCGGACGATCGTCGCTTTTGTCTTAAGCCGTGGTATATTAATGCGAAGAACATGTTACAAGAATAAGGGGAATGGGGATCGGGGAAGTAGAGAGGGAAGAGTAGAGCGCCGGAATACTAAAGAGTTTCGCCGAATATCCAAGAAGAAGACCTCGTTTAACCGCGCCTTTGCATTTTAACAGGCTTTCGCTACGCGCCTGATAAACTATTGCCTCTTCTCCGACGATACCTGCTCTACCTTTAACCATCTGCCTGCCAAACCTGACAAAATACTTTCCTGCGCCGACTAAATCCTTTAGAATTCCTGAGGGCAGTCCTCCTTCACCGAGAAACAGATACACGGATTTCGTCTTGTCCCTTTTGTTCAAATCTCCGACCGACGGATGGACAGATCGATTTTGACCACTGTCCATCCCTCTATACTCTCCCAATTTAAATCGCGATTTTTTTCGCGCATTAGTACCATTCGAAATAAGTGACAGTAATTTTTTACCGATTTTCTTCCGTTTCCTCGAATCATCGACAGGAAGATCGGTTTTGACCACTGTCCATCCTCCTAGACTCCGTTCAATTTAATTTGCGATTTTTTCCACCTTGGTATAGCTTGAGACGAGTGGCTGTGATTTTTTTCTGATTTTTTAGTCCATCGCGTAAGCGCGATACGATTTTTTCAAATTCCGAATAACGAAATTGAAAGGGATCAACGATCTGAGAAGTATTCGCGAAAAGCACTACATGCCGCAATGTCCGAGTGAGTGTGTGAAGAAATTCGTCCTGCAGTCTTTCCGGGTTATCTCATATGAACTTTCATATATCTGATGGCGGACAGTGGTCAAATAATCCGGAGGCAATCCTCTATGTTGTAGACGGCGAGAAACTAAATTGCGGAAGCTCAGGGTCCGTGATGGCTTCCGTTTTTTGTGAACGTTGAAAAAAGCCACTTTCCTTTCGCGAGTAGACAGTCGTATAGGATCCTGCGACATGGAGTCCTTGAGACAAAATATCGAATTATAAAAGTCGAGAAATTTCCCTGTACACACCGGAAGCTGGTAAGTATCTGACAAGGAGAGGATCTTGCCTAACTAAGAAAGACGGTTGGTCTAAGAGGTCGCCTGATATTCTTCGTTGACAAGATCCCGCAGCTTCTTTGGTCCAGATACCTACATATATCAGGAAAACCTTAGAGGAATACTAATTTCGGTGTGGAAAATTTTGCGGAAAGTATAAGAAACTCGTAGGCATGCGATTCTCCTCTTCCTCTACTTCCTCGCCCTCTTACGCTCCAATTTTCTAAGCTTCTTATATTTTCGTATAAAGTCATCAGTCACGTGGCTCCGAAGTCTTAAGCGAACCAGCAACCAGCCAAACTTCCTCCCCATTCTTCGCACATAGGATCAGACAGACACCACGATGTAACCTGAAGCGGTCGAAAAGTGAGTGGCGGACTCAACAAATCACAAAACTCACTTATCACATCCCCCCGTGCCATAAAGGGTAGGAATATCAACCAACACTGGCATATGTGTGCAGGAATGGATTTATATCTGCTTGGGTCTACATCACGACCCTGACGCGACGACCAAGGGAGGAGAGACCCTCTGGGAGCGATTCTGCTACCCTAAACACGTTTAAACACCCTTAAACTGTCGTTAAACAACCGGCACCATTGCGAGCTTGCAGTAAGCTTCATTTTGGGCGAGGTTGGGCTTCCGAATACTTGTACGTCACCAAATTTGTTTCTTTTAGTAGAAATTCATCCAACGAATCAAACATCGACCCGGAACTTAGATGAAATTACATTGCTAGAGATTCTCTCCTCAACTGAAAACGCGCGAGCTTTTCTCGGTAGAATCTGACGACATTAAACCCTACATTAAGTGCTTCGAGCTGAAGCTACGGGGATGATTTATTAGGGTAACATAAGTTACGAAGAAGCTCTGCTGCTGCACCCTTAGCCCCATCCATTAGAGAGCAAGACCAAGATGTCAACCCTGAGGGTAGTGAAAATATACAGATATATAAAAATGTGACACATTGACTACTGTTTAAAGTGTCTCTTGTATTTTCAACCTCTTCATACACTCGGGAGAGACGGGATAGTGCTCTCTCCGTGTCTGGAAAGGATTTAGAGAAAAGGAGACAAGCTGCACTCATATACCTATACGTGTATAAATTTGCGGCATTTTATATCTCCAGATTATTTTTTCCTCTTCTGACAAAATCTCCGCGTTTTTCACTTATACCTTTATGGTTCGTGTTTGCCAAATACAACGGAACCACAAAAGGCGCGTAATTGAAGAGGTGGACTTCCTTCCGGTCGTACAATATGATAATTCCACACGTTTGTTTCAAAGGAAAAAGATTAAATCTTAATGTCCAAGATCAGATCGATCAACGTATATGTGTCGGGCATCATGTACCGATTCGACCAATGTCTGACCCTGACCACATTCGATTTGCCCCAGTAGGTACGTCTTTCTCGATTCTCTTCACAAACCGTTTATTCATTACTGAATTTTTGATACTTTTAGTTTTGCGGTATAAAAAATTCGTGAATAAATTCTCTCGGAGTTGAAGTGGAGTTGGTCATACGAAGATCGTTTTAAGCGTTAAGGGATAACGCGTGGACGTTAAGAGATCAATTGGGGTCGCTTATTCGTCTTTAAAGTGACATTAACAGAGTGAGAATTGGTCCAGAACTTTTAAGTACCTTTGAGCTGTCAGCTATTCAATTTCGTTTCTATTTACGTAAAATTTGAGTCAAAAATCTGGTGGGGGGATTAAATCGCGACGATTTATTTCATCCCGGTCGGACTATGCGATGGAAGATAATGAACGACGGTGTAAAAAATGATGATAAACTTGTTGCTTAAGATTCGACTTGTGTCCTCCGCACGCGTAATTTACATCTATTTAAGAATCGTGTTTATTGTCTCCATGGCCTTTGGCAGAGCCATGGCAGTAAATATTTGAATATTAGTTCTCCGCGGGGGTCTAGCTAGGCGGAGAAGACCGAGTTATGAGTAAAAGATTCAGCTGCAATCAAGTTACGCACGTGCCACAAATACACAGTTCGTTGTAGTGACACATAATATGTTATAAGCTATATATGTACTTGAATATGTTATACGTGTTAGCGTAAAATGACATCATTTTTTTTTTTTCGATTACGATTCCGTGCCGATTCGACGACTCCGATATTAAACAGTGTCGCCTCGTTATGCAACGACTGAAATAAAACTTTGAACACATATTGGGGGCCTAGAATTAAGGGGACCAGTACAGCGACTTTTCGAGAAATTGTCATAGTCCGAAATCAATTTATTTCACACCCAAAGTTCATTTCACATCAAAATATTTTTCTTTTTCCAAATCATGTGTCCTAAGGATTTTGGCACACCGTTGGTCCAATTCAATCTCTTGACGTCTCATTTTCTCCGGTGAAGCATTCCTCATCTTGTGAATGTAGGGATTTTAAAATAAAAAATTATGTCATAAGTTATCACTCATTTCTTAAATAACTTGGCCAAAACGAAATTTTTTCAAAATTCCTACATTCACACGATGAGGATTTATTTTCTGAAGAAAATGAATCCAAGATGACCTGAATCGGTCCAACGGTGCTCTAAAATCCTTACGACACATGATTTGGAAGAAGAAAAATATTTTGATGTGAAATGAACTTTGGTGATGAAATAAATTGATTTCGGACTATGACAATTTCTCGAAAAGTCGCTGTACTGGTCCCCTCAATATGGTGGGCTCGAGTCATAGTCAATGAAACAAGCGTCTCTTGTTCTTGTAATACGTAACATTTCAGGGGGTATTCTGTTCCAACTGAAATGAACCACGCTTTTTCATAAACTGCTTAGATTTTTTGAAGAGTTGGTCATTAATGGAAATCGGAAAGGGATGATTGGACGGAGGATTACTTCTCATCAATTCTTGAAGAAGAATGATTAAAATTATCACGCAAATTGCAGTCATGTCATTGTGCACCAGATTATAGCCGCACAAGACTGATGATTAACCCCCCTCTCAGTCTGTTTCTTGAAAATAGACTGTAAGCAGAATTAAACTCGCATAGTACTGTATATATGACTATACGCATTTAGTTTCGTTGGTTTCGTGACTAATTTGTCAACTTGTTAATTTCAGCCATTTATTCTCCTCCCAAGACCAGCACAACTCGTGATTCGGTGTTTCAGGGTGTTTAATGATCGCTCGCACAATTTAACGTGCACACAAGTATACCTATATACTGTTTCTATATACATTTACATTAATATTAAAGTTCAACAAATTTAACAATTTTGTTTCTATTTCTTATATTTTATTTTTTTTGTTTTCTTTTTCGCCCTGCAGGCGTGTCTTTTACGCCTTTGACAGTCACACAAGTATTTCGGTTTTTATATGTTATGGCGTTTTCGAAAAGAAACATCGAGCTGGCGTTCGACATGGTTAAAAAATCTGAAATAATTCACTGAAAGTCTCTTCAACTAGTTATAGCTGTATATATACCGCTGTTTTCTATATTTTTACAAACTATTATATGCTGACGATCAAAGTTCATATCTTGCGTAAACTAAACTTAAGGAACGGAAGACGCGATAGTATGTACTACCTGCAAGCTGACGTAGGCGCGAAAACTACTAGACACTATGACTGCACGGTGGTATAATATCTTCTTTATTTCCTATGTACATACGTGTGTGTATACTATATTCCCCGAATTCTGTATGACTGCAGGAATGAATATTCTCACAATTTTTCTGAAAACAATTAAAAAATAACTTCATCACGCGGTTAATATACGCAATTATTTAATGAACGCACCTTACGTTATACAAACATCATTGCAGCAGTATGTATCAACCATATTATACTACTTGTAGTACGTATATCATATTTTGCAGTAAAGCATACGAGTCGATAAGATTTTAGCAAACCTTTGCATACTGACTTGCGATGAAAGAAACGAAAAATGAAACCATAGACGATATACCTATGTCGACCACATAACTATATACGTATTCCAGAAATCAGAACGTAGGATCCTTCCATCCTCGTTGTTCTGTAACGTGAATAATTAGTGAAATTTTTCAACCCTTATCTGTATCATGCAGACGCGCTTCAAATAAATTTTCTACACTCTGTGCGTAAAGTTCGACTTTCCGCACGTTGTATTGAAAAACAAATTCCGATACTAGTGCGAAAGATGATTCTCGACTCGCGTGATTATCACCCTTGCTTAGCTCGGGCAAAAGACTTCACACCCGTCCGGGAATCAACTGCACTTTCGCACTAGTATCGAAAAGTATAATTTTAGTCCATCGAAGAGAAATTGGTTTTCTTCGTTGCGATTAATCTGCAATAATTCAGCGAATTACTCGTCAAATGAATGTTGTCCAACAAATAAAAAACTGGCTCCGGGGATTTCTCGCGACTCTTTTACCTACATGATAGTTTAATTAACGATAACACGTATGAAGCCCGAATGAAGTGATACGCTAATTCCTAAAGCTTCCGACGATATCATCCCTTAACCGCATATATATAGATATATATATATATATATATGCATGTATCAGATATTTCTACAGGAATTTTTTAAAAAGGACTCGTTTAACCGCAGTTTTATAAAAATAAAAATTAATATCTTTGAAGTTGGCGGAGGCGTCAGCTGCGGTTAACGAACACCAGTTCGCACGTTTTAAACGTGGCTTTTTAGCCTCGAGCTGCTATACTGCCAGCTAGACACATTTTTATTAAGACGAGTGGAATATTCATTTGATTCGCGCTCCCTGGCACCCGGCACCCGGCACCCATCACCCGGCACCCGCGACGAAGCGTGGGACCATTTATGTTTCAACACGCCGGCGCATTCATCACACATCCATCCATCCATCCATCCATCCATCCATCCATCCATCCATCCTACAGTCAGTCAGTCACCAGCTGAAAGACCACGACCCTGCACCCTCGCCCTCTCTCTTCCAAAGCTTGCGGTGCCAACTGATGCTCGTTTGTGGGTGATAAACTTTCAACAACGAGGGACTACCGAAGTATATATAGATATATACCCGGTATATAGTATATTTGCATACATATATACCGTTAGTTTTCATCCCCTTATTTTTTTCAATTTGTTCTTTTTTTTCCTTTTTACCCTTTTTTGTTTTTATTTCACTCCTTTCTATCGAAAAAAAAGAAGAAAATACTCGCAGAGCTATAGGGATGCAGACTGCGGATCGATTTCACCCCTCATGCAGACGACGGTTTACGGATTCCGAGGGATAGTTGCGGTTTCGGTTTTAGTTATAGTTATTTTCATTTCTTTTTTTTTCTTCTTCTTTTTCTTTCTTTTCTTGTTCATACTTACATCAGACGACTTAAGGGAAGATGAATCATTTTTGTATAATGTGGGATTGAGTTGAAACGCATGTTAGCCTCGGAGGTATTTACATTAGAATATAGTACTTATTCCGCGAGGTTACGCATGGTACGTATATGTACATATGTATACGAACGAATTGGTAATTTAGAAATGATCTTTACACGAACACGTGGGTACAATGCGTGGCTTTGAACCGTCAAAATTTAAACGGCTAAAAGCTATTGCGTAATTATTTAAAATAAAAATGCAAAAATAGGAGTAAAGATTTATAAAAAGGTATTTCAAACGCTAGTCAAATCACGAACGCAAAGACTAAATACGTTCGCACCTCACGTACACCTGATATACTATATATACAGATTTAACGCGATGAAAAATATAAGCGAAATAAAAAAGGAGTTGGAAAATCCGCAAAGGGGAAGGTCGCGAACGATTATTGGCATCGAAACACCCTGCAGCTGTGTACACGTCGTGCTACGTTTCAGGTGTTGTGTAAAGCACATAAGTCGCGGGTGGTAGGAAGAAAAGGGGGATGAAAAGAGAAAGAGAAGAAAGAGGAAGAAGAAAATAAAAAAGTTAAAAAAAGAAGAGGAAGAGGAAGAGTAGGAGTAGTAGTTGCGGCGACCGAGACGGACCTGAGAATGTCAGACAATAGACTATTAGGGGTGGTTGGGGCAGGGTGGTTCAGTGGTAAGCCTCTTCGCAGAGTCGAGCCACGTGACGAGGAGAGAACTGAAGAGGGCTTCGGGCTGTGAGCTCGCCCAGATACGTCAAGACCCGGCGTTACCTCGAGGTCGTGTAGTAGTTCTTTATGTACTCTCTTTGCTCTCGGCTCTTAAACGCGGAGTTAAGAGTATTATTTACCCGTTAACACGGAGTCGAGAGAATCGGCCCTTATTCGAAGGTCCGGGATATAGGCTGCGTTCGAAAACGTTAATCTGCGGAGATTAGGACGAATGCATCAGAATCAGAATCGGGACCAAGAAACGAGAACATTTTTTTCACAAATTCGCGAAATTTCATTCGCCCCAGGACAATCGTCTCACTTTTACTTTTCATCTATTCTTTAACGATTTTTCGTCCGCCGAAGAGAACTTCACGCATTTTGCCAAAGATCAGAAGATTGGTCCAAGGCACACTTGTCCGGTATTCTGAGATGTTATTAGTATCCCGTTTCTCAGCTCATGCAGTCAGCGAGCTGGCAGTCTATTTGCGTTTGCTTTTTACGCAGGTGGAATACCGGAGTTAAACTCTTGCCCAGTCGACACGAAAGGAATTAGAATAGAACAAACATAAAATATAGAAGAAAGAACGCAACGAAACCAACAAAAATTTGTTAGAATTTAAAAATCCATTAGCTGTAGTCTGTCTGCACCTACTTACCACGTGCTACTTAATTCGACTAAATACTCCGCATGAACAGGCCTCTATGGGTTTGCCAATTGCCACTAATTCATGCGGAGTACGTAAATTGCGATAAACGGTTCAGTTTTATGCCCGGAATAAATTGTCCATGGGAGAGCAGTTCCCTTTTTTCGAAATAAACTTGCCGGAAGCTGCGGATGAACGGTGGGAAATCCGGAGTCTGCAGATGTGCGAAACAATTGGCAACAGGTCTTCAGGGCGCCTCGAGACTTGTTCTGCTTTTTCTGTTTTCCAAAATTTCTCAACGAGATATTTTCTCATTCGTTGCCCAAGTATCTCGAATTTCTAATTGTCGCTAATATTATCCCGCGCACGAATTATCGCTGTAAATATCGATTCTCGGTATACAGGATGCATTTTACTATTTTGCGATGTTTAAACGAACCTAATACGACGACGGGCGGTTTCGGATTTCCAATTATCTTCCAATTATTATATGCGAGTTTCCGATGGTTCGTAGTGGATAGAACGTCTACTCATCCCTACATTAGGGCATTAATTACAAAGAGGAAAGGCCATAGCCACCGAAACGCTACTTCGACTATAATTCCATCTCTATAATATATTCGACGGTATTTCTCGGTCCCTACGATCAACCGACGGTCACAATCCGCATGAAATATGATTTCAGATTTTCCTACTTTCCGAAACCCTTTCAGATCGAGTGAAACTTCGTAAAACTACTGTTTCCACAAAATCGAATACAATATTGCGGACAAAAATGTTGACATTGAGAGCTAATTTTTAACCCGAATGGTATCATTGATCGGAAAACTTATTCTCAGATCGTTTATTACACCCGATGAGCAGAATGTAGATCAAAGTGAAGTGGGAAGTTTATATTTTCAAAAATAACGATCGAGAAAGGCTAATATTTTGAATGTAGGGGTAGTGAAAAAATTCAACCCTATCTCTCGCGCCTAAATTTCTCAGTTATTTCAGGCGGTTGAAACTGTCTCTTTCCTCATCTGTCACCCGGTATACGATATAACGGAGACAAATATTGATATGAATCGCACGTGTGTCCCTTTAGAATAATGTGTGTAGGTAATGGTAGCCGAGGGATCAGTTGTCGGAATCATTGCAGCCACCCCCTGGGGTTAAAAAGGCGTCGACGGACAGATCGAAGGTCAGCGACTGCACCAGTTGGAGTCTGGCCTAGAGAATACTTCTTCTTTAGTTTCGGTTTGGGTTTAGGTTCATATGGTTTATAGCCATAGTCGTTTGAAAGCAACGCCGAGTATTATAGGTGGGTGGGTGCAGAGCTAAGGTTCGAGTTATGGATACATCGTGTTGTTATAGGTTGTATATACACGGGCAATATACATTATGCGTGTCTTTGTTTGTTCAAGATATGTCGTAATTACGTCATCTTATTTATAAGCCAAGTGACATCATCATCTGGAGATACTCGACTGTCGCATTAATGTTGTAGACGCACTAACGCACAAATATTTAAATTATCGTTTGAGACGTCTGAATTCCATTGCGTTCTTTAAACTCCCTTTGTATTCCAGCCTCGGATTGTGCTTCGTCTTCTTCGACTTGAGACTTCGACTTTTACTTCTACTTCTACTTCTGCTTCGTCCTAAACCCCGTTAAGCACGTGTCGATTGACCGCATCGAGTTACGATTATAAATAACACCTCGCGCCGATTCGCGACTGGACTTTTAACGCAATTCCAATTATTCTCTGCCTCAGAGAACAGGGGTATACCCAATTCGGACAGAAATTAAGGGGACCTGTACAGCGACTTTTCGAGAAATTATCATAGTCCGAAATCAATTCATTTCATAACCAAAGTTCATTTCACATCAAAATATTTTTCTTCTTCCAAATCATGTGTCGTAAGGATTTTAGAGCACCGTTGGACCGATTCAGGTCGTCTTGGATTCATTTTCTTCAGAAAACAAATCCTCATCATGTGAATGTAGGAATTTTGAAAATTTTTCGTTTTGGCCAAGTTATTTAAGAAATGAGTGATAATAATTTTTGCAAATTTGGTAAATTGATCATAACTTATAACATAATTTTTTATTTTAAAATCCCTCCATTCACAAGATGGGGAATGGTTCACCGGAGGAAATGAGACGCCAAGAGATTGAATTGGACCAACGGTGTGCCAAAATCCTTGCAACACATGATTTGGAAAAAGAAAGATATTTTGCGTCGCCGAGGTGAATATGCTGCATAGCTTGTATCAAAGCCGCTTAGTTCAAACTCAAGTTAGAATCCTGAAGATTCAGATATACGTTAATTTTTTTTGTCTACAAAGAGCAGGATTATACTTAGATTATAGAATCCTGAAGATCAACGGATTAATTAATTTTTCTTCATATTTTTCACATTCTTCTGCAATGATGAAGTTCAACAAGATATGTGCAATTATATTATATCACATGATCGTCTCGAGGGAAGACTGCAGAGCTAACTAAAATCTCTGTCGCAAACGTACTACCGTTTGATTGTGGTTTTAAAAAGCGTCTTGGATCGCGATAACGTTTCCAGTTATTGATCTGCGGGTAATCATATATAAGATAGAGAAATTCTTAGAACAAGAGATGACGGCATCATGAGTTTCCATTACTGATAATCGTTATTTATAGTTCGCTAAACTGCAACAGTATAATATATATGTATATGTATATGTTTCCAAATGTTCCTGAACTTTTATTTTCTTGCGCACTTTGAGATCCATGAACTCACAGCAGCATCACGCATGCGGAGAAAATCGAGTGGAGAATATGGAGATTGAAATATTAACAGACTGATATATATGGACCCTGGATCCACCATTCAGCTATTTGCGATAAGTGGTAAAACCTATTAGCACAACTTGAAGACAAACGCGTCATTGGACGGATGAAGATTGACGCTAATAAATAGACAAACATTAAATGAGTTTGTTGAATGAATAGCTGATATACATACACATGTATAGGTATGTACATACGTATATATATATTTATATTTATATCTTCAGTGTACTTTCGCTGTTAGCTCATAGTCGCCACATATATCGGTTCACCATACATAGGTATACACGCATGTCGATTGAATCTATGAAACGTGACTATATAACGTCATATATCAACGCGGTATACAATACATATGTCACACAGCATACATAATCTCTCTCTCTCTCTCTCACTCTCTCTCTTTACTCTGCGAGAAAATTTTTATCCATTTTTTAACGATCATTTTGATCGATCAGTGGCACTAATGTATAATATATGGTCATATGTAGGTATATGTACTATACACACATATGTATAGCTCGAGATTAAAACCGCGGGCTATTACCATACGCAATATGAGGTACGTTATTCGAAGATGTGGTATTGGTGGCCGTAAATGGTAAGGTTTTGCATCAGGAATATACATATACATATACATACATGTATATATATATATAGTTACGAAATATACATGTGCGGAACAGTCGCTTTCTCTAAAGCAAACAAATCAAGGAGCTCCCTTTAAGCTCCTCGAAAGTATAATTATAATTTATACATATATATGTATATATGTACGCGGTCATCGATGCATGAAAGCGTGTTAATTTTTATAACAAAAAAAAAAAAAGAAAAAAAAAAGGAAAGAAAAATCGTAAGCATGACACGTCGATGAGTAATTCAAGTCCTTAAAAGACTGCAGCTACTGCAACAAGCTACTCGTATCACCCGCAGGGCTGGTATACCACTTGAATTTGAAGTCTGTAGATGAGAAGAGCTGAAGAACGTGTGTGGTACATTAATTTCTGGATATGCCATATCCACTCCTGACTTTTCCAGCCTGTATAAGGCATAGGCTTATAGCGTACCCACAACATTTGACTAAAAACTGTTTTAAGTGGTCAGTGAACGCTGCAGAAGGTACCTACATACACATCGCATCATACGCGCTACACCACGTAGACTGGTAATATAATTATAAAGAAACCGTACCCCATTAAGATTAAGGTCTAGAGACGGTCGATGACATACCGTCCGGTATAGGCTGTGGCTAACACTTACGAGTTACTGGTCGAGTTGGTATAGGTACTAGCTTGCGGTTTCCTTATAGTATTAGCTGGTATTCGACGATTCAGATATAATGTGCTGATTGCGAAAAAATGAAAAATCGAATCATAAATCGCAACAGATGTTTTCTCAGAATCCATCAAACGTTTTGGGTTGAACACTCACCGTTCCCGCGAGATCTTATATATATTGTTAGTGGAATAATGTTTGTTTATATTACAGCTGACCGATGATGCTAATTTGAGCGAAGCTTGAAACTGGAACGTGTGGGAATGAGATAATCGCGATAAATAGAACGCGGTTGAAGCTTGAATGACTAATATTGGAAAAGTGGAACGGGGAACATTTTTCTTTTCTTTCAAACAGAGATTCGGGCCTTTTGGCGCGATTCTTCATTCTCGATTCCTGAACCGATGCAGGAAAAGATTTAATGGATTATTTCTCCCATTTTCCCATCACGAAAAGCTACGCAATGATTTCTGTTATCTAAATCGATTCGTTAAAGTCACTTAGCGTTCTTTTAGGAACTTGGAGCCTCTTTATTCCCTATGAGGCATTTCTTTTTTGGGTAAGCTATACCGTGAGGATGATGTGGTCCAGGTGCCACATACGGCGAGAAACAGACAGAGGCAAGAAAGAAAGAAAGAGAGAGATAGAGAGAAGGGATTATCTCCGAAGAATCGGGGCCGAGTAGTATGCCAGCTGAAAACTTCGGCCTTTGACCCAAGTTAAAACCCTTTATCCATCGCACCGCGCTGTGACCCAAGTCGCTGCAGGATCATCATACACGTATACTATACAGTAATAGCAATGCTTTAAACGCAATGACATCATGCGGTCTTTGCCTCGCCTTTCGGCACGCCTAACAGCGAGTTTACGGCTAACGAAATTCAAAATCTTATTTAGATGTTGGCTGGTATATGAATCATCGACAAAAATTTCTTTGTATACGATTAAAAAATTACGCGGTTTAACGTATACGACTTATATTACTTAGATTTAATTTGAGAATTTCATTGACATCGAATGTCATGAAATATCAAATTTGAATAATTTTCAGTTCAAAATCTAGAAGGAGAGAGAGAGAGAGAAACAAAGATAACTTGAAAAAGAAAAAAAAACGATAAAATAGCGTGAAACGGTGTGACAGTATCTGAATTATTACAACTAGGAAGATAAAACGACAAATAGATGACGTAAGTCGGGGAAGCCTCGTGTCGTCGTTGCTTATATTATTCTTTCCATAATTCTTGACATAGCGGTGTCGAGGCTTTATAATCTGACTAAGAGGTAAGAAAAAGATTAGAAAAAGAATAAAAAAAAAATGACTTTTGAAAAAATTTGAATGAACTATGCACTCTGTCGTGTGAGTGACTATTTTTTGGAAATCGTAAGATATCGCTGATGTTTTTTTTTTCGCGGATTTGAGAAAACTTTGCGATTATGAACTCTGGATAGATTGGCACGTTATTCTGTGATTCTGCAGGATGTATTTTCAATCCGAGATTTTATAGTTTTTTACTTTAGACTATGATCAAAATTTTACAGAAGTGGTTTCCGCGGAATCTGCGAGATAAGATCTGGACCTTTGTTTATCGAACAGGTTTGTTTCTCTTAAGTCAGAAAAGAGAAGGAGAATATATATAAAAAAAAAGAAGAAATTCTACGAAAAAACAATCGAACGAAACGTATAAACGAATAGACAGACGGGTCGGGTCGACTGCCTATGTCAGCGACATAATTAATTCATCCTATATCCGTTTCTATTCTCCGTAGTGAAATAATAGTTTGCGAAAAAGAAGAAAAAAAAAAAAAGAAAAAAAAATGAGTGAAGCAGCTTAACATTTGGCTGATCGTCCCAAAACTGTGTAGTTAAAAATAAAAATCGCTATACTGAAGAGCTGAGAATAAACTATATTGTGTCAAGTGACCGGAATTCTTTCTTCCCACACCTCTTCACTGCACAGAAAAAACGAGTTGTACCAATTTAAATTGGTCCAAAAAAAATGTTTTTGTTCCAAGAAAAATTTTTTTATCCCAAGAAAATTTTCTGCAAACGCATTGGAAAGCGAAATTATCTTGAATCAAGTCAAAAATATTCTCGAACCAAGAAGACTCTCTTCGATCGAAGAAAGTTTTCTTGGTTCGAGAAAATTTTGTCTTGTGATTCAAGATAATTTCGGTTTCCAATGGGCTTGCAGAAAATTTTCGTGGGCCACCAAATTTTTTTTTCTGTGTGCAGTAGAAAAACTCGAATTTCATTTATAAACCCATTTTCCACGCTCTGCAGAGTTGACAAGTTTGTACTATACACATTTTTTTCTTCTTCAAATTGCTGGTTACTCTGATTATGCAAAATAATTTTTTGAAGCTTTGCATTGCTAGGTATAAATCAATTCCAACGATGAAAAAAATCGTTATCGTATAGTAGGATCATTACGCGGGTCACAACGTTAATCGGTCTCTTTCAAATACGGAGGAAATATTTTACGTTGATTTAATTTTGTAGCCAACCAGTGATATTCGATGAATTTCATTTTTGGATAAGAAATTTTTTGATTTGAACTATTTTATCTTTTTTTTTGTTGTTATTATCGGTTCGACCTAGAATTGCATCGTTTTAGAATATTTCGTCCGAAATTTAAAAAAGTTTCGATGAACGATGCGACCCGTACCCTGCGACAAACGCTTTTTCTTCGTTATGGCCATTCACGTAATTGGGGTTCAGAAATTTTTCTCCTTTTTTATTCTCGGCACAAATTTATTCGAGTAGGTATCCAAAAATTATACTATATGAATATAATCGTAACGAGATCAGTAGTGAATTCCTCGATTCGTTTAACAATGATTCAACCTAATTAGGCCTCTTATCGTGCGACAGGTAAAGGTTGATAACAATTTTGCGGAAAGATAAGAGCAAAAGGCATCATTTAGATTTTTGACTACATATTAAACAGATCTGATAGTGATTATCGAGAAAAAAGAAAAAAAAAATACCATCGAGATGCTGTTCAACGTTCTTGTATTACAAAAAATAAGAAATCTCCAAATCTATGAAAATCTGTGATTTGTTTGCAAGACGCGAAGAGAAAAAAAAAAAAATGAAAAGATGAATAAAAAGAAAAATAACCGAAGGCGTTATAGTTTTGCGAAAGTTCTAGTAACCCGAAAATTGGATAGTATACACCTGGCGAATTCTATATACCGAGAGTTTTCGGTGAAACTGGTGATACCCGAATGCGATATCCGAATATCCAGGTATTTTGAACACCCACAAGCTCAGGGTAAAGTGCGTTAACCTAAGCTGATATCGTCGTCATCATGTATGTAGGGATATACGAACTGTTGAAAAAATCTAAGATTAGTTAGGAGTATATTTTGACTCTTTTTTTTTATTTCACATCTTTTTCTTTTTCTCTTTCTCCTTCTTCATGCTCATCTTATTTTTCTCTCGTATACATATACGTACTAATGATTATATAACGCACAGAATTTTTTTTATCTTTAATATGTAAACAGAAATTTTTTTCCGCGATAAGAATCGAAGAGCGCGTGGCATCTATCTACATATACATACATATATATATATATATATATATATATGTATAATATACATATACCAAGTATACATACACAGTACATATTCACATATACATATAACCAAGGTAGTACCTACTTGGCCTCGTATTTAGGCCATGAAATGAATGGCCGCTCGCGCTGCAATGAGACCCACGACTCCGATTTACCTCTTTCTTAAACTTTGTCGAGTGGAGAACACTGTGGCCTGTGCAAGAATGAAACAAACTTTTTTTTTTTTTTTCTATTCTCGGTTAATTTTTTTGTTTTCTTTGTTAGAATTTATAATTCCATAAGAATTTCTGGCGGGTATCGCGATCATATAGCTGTACACACGTATGGAAGACGCGAGGTGACACCTGACACCCACGCACGGGTACGTCGTCAGTTTAAGATTGATATAATAATTTTTTTTATTTTTTTTATACATCAATTTTTAATCGAGATTTAAGCTACCCTCGATCTTCGTTCTACGTGAGAAAAAGAGAAAACATGAAACACTGCGGTGATATAAAGGTAGGTACCTTTATACATCTTCGAATGAAATTGCCAAACGAAACCCCATCGTCATAACATAACCGATCGGATTCGGGACGACCGCGACGCACCTTCTCGAATTACCTGGATCTTAACAGCCGCGCGAGACGAATCGATAGAAATAGATTTGCCGTTGTTAGTTTGATCAGCCGCAAAATATACATATACCTATATATGTATATGTATAGTATTACACATATGTTCATATTCTATAGATAGAAATACAATAAGCTGTGTATAATATACATATATATATCCATATATTATCGGGCATTGAACGTCAAATCCGACAAAATTGATTCTTGGCCAAAAAAACCGGAGACTTTGAGGCACCTGAAAATAAGGCAGAAACAAAAATGAAAAAAAAAAACAAATAAAAAAACGAAGAAAACCACGTGTAGATAGTTTCTCTCGTCACATTGTCTGGATTCATGGTTTGGATGCGGTGTTATGTGTGATTAGCTGAAGCGTTTAGCTGCTGTTGCTGTTGCTGCAGTCTCGATTAGGTACAAAAAAGTGAGAAAAAAAAGAAGAAACTGTGGCCCAACTCCGCGAGATTATATACTACACGTGTATATATCTGTATATTATCTATTTGGGTGAAGAAACTAATTTTATATTAGGTACAGGCCATCTGTCGATTGGTTATTTCGTAAAAAAAAAAAGGAAAAAAAAAGAAATACACACTCATCTATGCAAGTTTGTTCGACCTACGCATGTATGAGTCAAACGGTTTTAGATTTATGTTAAATTTACCATTTTTAAGAATTTTTATCGCTATTAGCTAAATAGTGTATATATAGATATACACCTAAATAGGTATGTATGCATATACATATGTATGGGGTGTTCCATGCCAAATTGACCTGGTCCTGACCCTCGAGCTCTCAGATCTGGTCCGCGATTTTTTGTATCATTCTTCTGACTCTAAATAGCAATCACAATTTTCTTTCAGATTTTTCAAAGCAAATTTGAGCGCGTCATGAATTTTCGAAGTATTTTTTTTAACACCTCGACGGCCGTGATCGAAAAATTTGAAAAAATTTGAAAAAATTCTGTGTCAGAAATGAAAATTCTTGGACCAAAATTTATAATGTCTGGAATTTCGCTTGAACCTGTTTTTTTTTCATCTTTTTGCAGATTTTTTTGAAAATTTTGTTTCTGTTTTCTGGAACATCAAGGTGAAATCAGATTGGAAAGCTGGAAAAACAGGTTGAAGCAAAAGCCCAGACATTATGAATTTTGGTTCAAAAATTTTCATTTCTGACACAAAATTTTTTCAAATTTTTCGATCACGGCCATCTAGGTGTTGAAAAAAAAAAAATTTCGAAAATTCATGATGTGCTCAAATTTGTTTTGAAATATCTGAAAAAAATTATAATTGCTATTTAGAGTCAGAAGAATGATACAAAAACTCGCGGACCAGATCTGAGAGGTCGAGGGTTAGGACCAGGTCGATTTGGCATGGAATGCCCCATATATACATATATTGCCTCAGTTATCGTCATTCTCTTAATGATGTGACCTTTGAAGTTTACGATTCTGCCTGTTGACGCTCGCAATAAATTATTATCGCAGACGAGGGAATAATTGCTAGAATTTTATTTCTATTTTCTGTTTTTTTCTTTTCATTATTTCTTGCTTTTTCTCTTTCGTTTCTTTTTCTTATTTTTTTTTCTTCTATTTTTATACAACGAAACATCGTTCACCGCAGCATCTTTTTTTCCAAGAATATCACATTATTCATCAAAAATTATATTTTTACTCTAACTAAATTCTACAATAGTATTCATATGAAGATCATATCTAATTTCGTAATTCAAATTTTTCTATAACTCGTTTCATTCATACTTATCAATTAGTTCCCAACCTTGAAAGATATCTCCTATATCACATCACATCATACATCAATAATAATTAATGAAGATTCTAAAAATATAATTTTCGTACTGTCATATTCTAATTGAAATTCGGTTTTTGAATAGTGAAAGAAAAAATAGAATGAAAATGGAAAAAAAAAAAAAAATTTCTTCACAACGGTATATATTAACAGCGTATACCTATATTATAAGAGTTACGTCAGTTTCTGCACCTTTCTATACGTATAATAGCACAATAGAACGGAATGATGTTTCTACAGGTAAATATGCCTATATACATCATTTGATGATAAGTCAAGAAAAATCTATAAATAAATTTCTGTACGTAATAGCTCTGTGTGTATACATACATCTTTTATACACATCATTTTCTTGACAGATCATTGAGCTCACTTTTAACTACAGATAGTTATCTACAGATAGGAACCTGGGTTTTTGATTCCATTTTTTCCATATATATATGTATTTAGATATGTATTTCGAGACGTTCTGGCTCATGGGAGCATTGAAATTCGAATATGACCGAATTAAGGACCACCCTAATATACCGAGAGTTCTTGCCCAAACAGAACGACCCCCTCCATGCGGCAACACCAACACAGACGCGCTAAATACATTCGCTTCGATCTTAATTACATGAATAAATTGATGTCATACGTTATATATACAGGGTGGGCCAAAAAAAAACCGGACCGATTTAAAACATGAACAACATCCGAACGCGTCGATCGATTTTCAAAAACTTTTCATGGCTCGAAAGTAGAAGAATGAACCTTTTACTTTGCGTTTGAAAATCCGAAAAATCTGCATTCCTTACTGAGATACACGCTCTTGAAAAACAGGTTTTGAGAAAGTCGCTGGGAAGATGAAAAAAATTAATATTATAGGATGTTTTTCTTAATTTCTATCTTAAATCACAATTTAAGGAAGAAATTAAGTTAAACTTAACATCCTAAAACATCTTAAAAACATCCTATAATAATAATTTTTTTCATCTTCCCAGCGACTTTTTCAAAACCTGTTTTTCCAGAGCGTGTATCTCAGTAAGGAATGCAGATTTTTCGGATTTTCAAACGCAAAATAAAAGGTTCATTCTTCTACTTTCGAGCCATGAAAAGTTTTTGAAAATCGATCGACGCGTTCGGATGTTGTTCATGTTTTAAATCGGTCCGGGTTTTTTTGACCCACCCTGTATATATACCGTGACATTCTCTGGATGCGGCCCAGTAGGGATACCAACCTAAAACTCGTTAGCAGCAGTTTAGTAACTCACTAGATGTTTCTGGTAAAATCTAGTAAGTTCCTAAACTGCTGCTAACGGGTTTTGGGTTGGTATCTCTGTTGGGTCGTATCCACAGAATGTCATGGTATATAGATATATGAATTTTACATATATGTACTTGTAGCATATGTATGGTAACCAATATATAACGCATTTCTAATTAAATATGCGTTTATACACATGTAGACACATCGTGGATATTGCGCAATGATGATTGAGGCTATATATAAGTATGTAAGTATAAGTACATACGTACCTACATATACATGTATAAGTGATTGACAAAAATATGTTTATTTGTTCATAAACAGCTGCACATAGTGAATTAGTTATAGAAGTCTTCAGATGTCTCTTTGAACGTTGGCTAATCGCAAATAAGTACGCAGAGCTTGTTCGATTGCTAAACGAACGTTTTACTAATATTAATATTTCACCAGCTTCCGGCATATATTATAGTGATAGCTATTTTGAGTAAATAGCATAGATCAAATGGTAAATAAATTGAAAATCAAAAAAACTGTAACCGCAAAGCTGCGGTGAAATCGAAGAATTCACAGTAAGACCGCGATCTGTCATCATCGGTATAATATGCAGAGTATCGTTAGGATATAGAAGAGCGAGCATAGCTGTGATCTAATCAAAGTAGGTATGTCATAGAAATAAATTAAAATAAAAATAGAAAAGAAAAAAACCGGTGATGAAAAATATCGCCGATTTTACGGTCCGTTGCTCGATGAATCGATTCGTCTGTTTCGCTTTCATCGCGAAACTCGTTTCTGCGACGACCTCGACGACCTATGCTATATTAATGTATGTGTGATCCTACGCCCTTCGTCGCATGTATGTCCGTGATAAACGTCACCAATACTATGTTACACAATAAACTTGACACATAGCCGCCAGTGATGTTTGTTATCTATAGATTATTTCATCTCAGATAATAATCTTCGGTTAATCTTTGAGTATATAACGTACGTATCTTATCTTCGTTGGTTCATCAGGTAGACAGAACGAGATCAGACCTGGGATCGAAACTGAAGGATTGTCTATCGCGCATCTTTCATCTTTTTTATCATCTAGATAAGAAAAATGGAGAAAATCTTGTATCTATGGGAAATAATTTCAAGAAATGGAAAATAGAAGAAACGCGATCTAAATGTGCAGAAAAAAGAAGACAACTTGATATTTTCTCGAAGATGTTGTCCCGAGAAAGTGCAGTTTATCTTTCCTATGACATCGAAATAAATTTCTACCCACTAAGAAATCATCTTATCATCTTCATATCTGGGTTACAATAACGCTGATTATCTTCTTCAAAGATACCACATACGTATACCTATACAACTAATTCTGCGAAGATCTGTTTTCCGTCCATCTCCACCTAGAGTTAATCTCTCTGCAAACGTTGCACCGTATTTTTTGAACATCCAAGACAACTGCAGCAGCAGTAGCAGCAGTAGAGAACAGTCAGATGAAGAAATAATTTCTTTACGCGCGATTTTCTTCACGGTTTAGTCATGCCTATAGGAAATCTGTCCATGTGTGTGTGTGTGTGCGTGTGTGTGCAGAGCGAGGATCGGCTACATGACCTTCGCATGCTCGAACGATTCTCAAAGACCCAAGACTTCTCCGTATGTATACGGGGGGGAAAATGAGATAGAAATACGACTATGAGGTAAGGGTAAACGGAAAAAGAAGGAAAGAGGGAAAGAAGGAAAGATGTAAAGAAGGAAAGAAAGAAAGAAAGGCGAAGACGTTCACGTTTTAACCGGTGAATATCTGAATTACGAGCGTTAAGTTATGATAAGAAAGGATTTATCGGCATCGACACACCGTCGCAATATCCCTTCCCTTTCTTGGGGGAAACTTTTCATCCCTTAAAATTTCCCAGGGTGCTGTAGTACGGCGTTTTCTGCATTACCTTCGGAAATACTTATTCAGGTATTGGGTACTTAATTTTAGATCCATTACGGTAGCAGATCCGTAATGCGGACTTTGATATCGGTCACTTAGTGCTCGCGATTATTATATCAGATACCGCATATATGTGCCCTGCGGCGGAGATAGAACGTAAATACTAATCCCAACTCGCTAATCGATTGCGCTGTTTCCTGGGAGTCATATAGGTATACTGCAACGAAAGAGTTCTAATGACAGAAAAAGCTGGGAATAATGATTAGCAATTTAATTTCTTGTATATTTTCAACCACCAAGGCGTGTCGATGTTTCTCCTCTTACTGTTATGAGCACGTTACGAAGATCACGAGCCTTTGAACCTTGTATTAGCTTTTTATATACCTGTATTATGCGATGCTTGTGTTATTATAATTGCTTTTGTTAGATATAATGGGACGGATATAACATATCGACGCCGCTCGATCTCCTCATTCTTCTTTTCTTGAATAACTTTTGAACTAGTGCACGGATTTCAACGAAATTTGGCACTCGAATACGGCGAATAATTATCAGGAGCGGTGTACAGTTTGAGAAAAATCGGTCGAGGGGTTTGGAAACGGCAGGCCAAAACGTGTTCTTAATAAATTGTCAATAATATCTCTATATGACCGATCGTAGGATTTCGATGAAATTTCTTCGACTGTTACTTGTCGAGGCAACAAGAATTTTGGAAAAATATTAAACAATTTGGACCCCAAATGCGGCGGGGATAGCAGTTCGAAATTTCATTCGTTTTCATTCGCGTTGACATTTGCCGGGATTTCAAGGTCCACGTAACCCTTGCATCTGCTTTTCTCTCGAACCTCGTATACATATATCGCCGATCATAAGAGACGAGAGCTTCGATCGACTCGCGGAGGGTTCTAAATGTGATAAATACTCTGGTGGGCAGTAATCGTCAATCACCGTCCCCATTCATGTCTCATGAGCTCTTCAATGAAGTCCTCTCGATGTGGTCCTTCTCGAGGTGGTTTCTCCGGCTCATCAAGTAAGGAGCTGGATGCAGGATACAAAGAATTGTTTTCAAATATCGATGTAACAAAGTCTGCAGACTGCAGAAACGCGTCCTTTTGTCCGTGGAGATAAAAGACGAGATGTATGTGTGACTGCAGCACCCTCTGCGACTAGTACCTGACTTTCTAAGAGACGTATAGGTGCTGCATGAACGGCAAATCAAAGTCAAACTATTACCATGAAAGATTCAACTATATACAATATATAAATATATCTTCATCTCAGCTCGGTTTATCTCGTCTCTACAGGCGAGGCACGTTGTACGTCTTACGTCTTGTATGTGTCTTATGCTTTACACCTTGAACTGTGCAGCTCTGGAGACATACGCGAAGGTATATCCTTACATCTGATCTGTCCACGTATGTGCAAGATGAGTAGGTGTATAGATGTGTGAAGAAGTACGTAAGCTAAAAATCCTGTACCTTACTTTTCCTCGTTCTTCCTTTATTACAGGTGTATATATATATATATATATATATACTCGTACGATCGCGGACCTCTAGGATTTTACGTCTGATTTCTTCTGCATTATTCACGCCCTATGAATCCTGGATTCATTCATTCGACGTATATCTACGTCAGTTTAAATCCCATACACAAGAAGCGACGCGATGAGACAGAATTTGTGAATGAAATTGTGATCATGAGTCCGCATATTTTTCTTTTCTGCATTTAATTAGCGTCGAAATTCAACCATTTCTCAAGAGTTTTTTACTCGATCATATCCGAAATGAAAGAAGAATTTTCATGCATGTCACATCGTTTTTTGAACTTCGGACACATTTCCGTTTTGAGCATTTGAACTCCGCGGACTCGTAATGAGCGACTCAAAAAGCTCTAAAATAATAATATTCAGCCACATCAGATCGGAATGAACGTGTAGATTGACGAGAGTAAAAAAAATCTCGTAGTCCGGTAAAAAACTTCCGTTTTCCGTCTGCTGCAGAAAATCAAGAAGCTCGCGGAAGACTTGAAAGCAGCATGTGACGTTCAAAGAAATGTAGGTAATTGAAAGAAACGAATGACTTCCGGTTCTTGCGGTAAAAATCAAAAGAAAGTCTATATATGAGCGGTATATTACATAAATAGGTATGCTTTAGGGTTCTCCGTTAACAATTAAGCCTTAGCTTACGGTAGGTACCTAATACCTAAGTATATGTAATAATTGAGTTTTCCTCAGTGATTGCGACCCACGTCTACTAGCCGCGGTTGTGTATATGGCAAAGATTCATGGAAGAAGGATTGTCGAGTAGGAGAATATCCGGTTAGAAGTCGTAAGGTCGTGAGGCAGCAGCAGCAGCAGCAGCAGCAGCTGGTACGTAGGTCCTCCTCTGAAGTTCTGAAGGGTGCGCAAGCGAAGAACTCTTCCCGATTGAAGAACAAAGGTATAAAAAAGTAGGTATATATAAAGAAGGGAGAAATGAAGGAATGGGTGGTTTGGTTGGGTACATGAGTCTGCGGAGAAAGAAGGAATGAGCGAAAGGGAAAAGGGAAAAGGGAAGAGGGAAAAGGGAGGAGAGCTTACGAGCTTGCGCGGTGCAATTTAGCATTAGTTTGTGCGAGGGACGTGATGTTTCATCTGTCGCATATATGTATCGCACGTATGTTACTTATACTGTATGTTACATACGTGGGCGACGAGTCAAACTGGTTTTACCTAACGCGAAAATAAAAAGGAGAAAAAAATGGTAGAAAAAAAAAAGAAAACAGACAAATAAATAAACAAAAAAAGAAAAGAAAAATTGAGATGAGAATAAAAAGTCCACGTGCTCGAACAAACTGGTCCTACAACTCGCGTAATCCTTTCAGCTGCAGGAACTTACGTCCTCGAAAACCCGAACGGCGCGGCCGCGTAGCCACGGAATTGTTGAAATTTGACCAAAAGTGGCTTCGCCGCTCGGTCAAGGACGCTCATTTTCATAGGGTGAAACGCTAACCCTTCCAAGGATGGAAATTACGAAGAAAAAAAACGTGTTCGCAAGCGCAAAGATTTTCCAATTTTATTTTTTGTCTTTCATCTTCAGACGAGGAGGTTTTGTCTCGACATCGTCGTCAAGGCACGAATCGTAGGTCTAACGACGAAAAAAATTGCATTTTGTTTTTTCGGAGTAGCTGCAGCAATAATTAATATTCACTATCCAGTCTTTTGAAATGTGATCTACGGTTGAAGTCAGGATGCATGAGTCATCGCCTCATACAGTTACACATATGCATGGCAAAGTAAAAGCAGATCTCGCCAGGACCCGGATGGTTCCGCAGCTTCAATCTCACATTTCTTGATCTCCGGTAGTTCGGGAAGCAGACCTTTGTGATCAGATGACTGCAGGTTACTTTTTGAACCATTAATTTCAATTAGGGAAATTTTTTTGTTTTTTTTTTTTCGAAAATCCGCATAGTCCTTCGAAGATAACGTCTTCTGAGGTGTGATTTTTTTTTCTTTGTGTTATGCTGCACTTGAATTTCATTGCCATGGATATCTCAGCGCAAAACGACTCCGAGGATCGCTCTCCAATCGGAAGACTCGATACTACTTAGTATCCACGTAGTGCGCGTGATCTGATCACCTCCTACTTTACTTTAATAGCTTGCAAAGAGGTAGATAGACGCCAAGACGAGGGAACTCCCTTGCCCAGGCATCGACGTTCCTGATTTCGAATAGTAATTGAAATCCTTCGAGTGCGTATCTCAAGGATTTAAAAATCATTTTTTCCGCGTAAGTTTGGGTGAAGAACAACGCTGTCGAAATTTATTGTGATTAAAAAAGGACGAAATACGCTACAAGGAAGCATAAGGCATAGAAGCGGATAGAGAGGAAAAATGAAAAAAGTAAAAAAAAAGAATGTTGTTAATAATTTTTTCCAATTATTTCACAAATCATTATTCCGCTATCCAGACATTTTCTGATTTTTTTTTATTTTTTTTTTTATCCACGGCAAGTTTTTCCCTCGATTATTATTGGATTCACTTTAGTGGCTCAGAGTGCAAATGGGGGCCGCAAACTTCGGACTATCTATCTATCTATATACCCAGATGAGACCGAAAGGGGATAATATCCTTAATATCTTAACGAGGATTATGCGAAAAATCAATTAAAATTGATGATCCGCAGCTGTCTCTCCCTTCATCGCCCTGCACCCTATAACTCTCTCTTTCTATTTCCTATAAGTGGAATACCCTCAGTTTTTCAGGGTCCAAAACCTCTGCTGCCGCAGATTCTGTGGAATACAGACGGTTTCATATTTAACGAAAAACAAATTTGAGGTCTCAGTAAAATCGGTATAATAAATCTTCCTTCGACCACAAACCGCGCAGACCCGCAAATAAAATTTCAACATGGTCTGCGATAATAATTCAGTCATAATGAGTTAATTATCAATATATTTCCCAGATAAAAAATATTGAACAATTGTGAGAAAAAAACAAACAGCATTGGTACAATTTTATATCAACGTTGCGCTTGGCCCACTGTGCATTGAGAGAAGTGGGTACATACATTATTTATTTCAAGTTTATCTATATCTGCGCTAAAGCAGAGTAAAGCAGTAGTGACCTTAGCCTACAGCTATTAATAATTGAAAAAAAAATGAAGAAATAAAGAAATTCAAAAGAAAATAGAGGGTTCTCTTTATATACTCAATCAATTGACCTTCGACCCAGCCGCTATACACGATAATCGATTTATTTATTCGCGGATAATTGAATCTGACCTCTGTCTCTGGTATGCATGTAAATCTCCGATCTTTTGAGTTATATCGATAAACGCTCTTTGCCATTGATTCTGAACTGCAGTCAGTCAACGGTCAATAGCGATTAAAAATCTCATACAAATGACATACAAGATGTTGAATGTATCTGAAAATTGCATTGCGACCTCGATGCTGCGGCAGTCTCATCATCAGTGATCTGTATGATTCTATTTTCGTATCTGATGCATGATTGAGATCATTTTGTTGAAGAAGATAGAAGATGTTATCCTTTTTCCTCTGCGCATTATTACCGTCGTTATTAGTTCTTGCTTTAGATTCTACGTAAATTAGTTACCTACGTCAATAGCTTAAGTGGCTTTGATAGTAACGTGGGAACTCCGACATGGGCCACCTATTTACAAGTGTCGATTCGGTAAAGACGTCGGTAACTATTTTTTCTTTTTTATAAGACTCAAAATCGTAGTTTCTCGCTAATTTCTTCATCAAGTGGGATGAGATAGTGCTCGAAATGTGTGATTCGCCACCACCGAGTGCCTAAGTATTTCAAAAGCGCCAAAACATCGAGAGCAAGTGTAAATAATTTCACGATTTCTCTGACGATAACTGAATCTGTAAAAAAAATTACAAAATTTCGAAAAAACAAAATACTCAGTCGATTTTTGCCGAGATGAAACAATAATCTCCAAAGTTTCATTCCGATCTGTTGAGCGGTATGAGAGAAACTACAAATCGCGTTTTCGAGGTGATGCAGAGCACACGAAGTCGATAAGAACGAGGTAGCAGACGCTCGATCGTGACGCACTTTCTATAATGTTTGTTAATTAATTCTCCGAACTTTGAGATTCGAGATGTTTTTGTTCCCTCGATCACTTTTTGCTTCAGGTATTCTTGTATAATTCATTATACGGTTACGTGAGTTCTTTCTGAGGTATAACCTCGACGATTGATGCAGACTGTGCGAGGTAGGCGTCTAATATACTGGATAATATCATATATTAGGTATAAACGCATCTGAGGCGATCATATTTGACATTTATGTTCATGATCGTCATTCTACAAGCTATATAGGTATAGTATCAAGTATGCATGTATATCATTGACAATAAACGATGCACCGGTATATAAAGTAGACGGACAACAGTATAATATATCATGAGAGCTGCACAGACGAAGTAGACTTCCTTCCTGCCACGTGAATATTTTATATTAATCAACGATTCTTAACAACATCGCGAGCTGTAGCTCATTCGCGAGTTAAATAGAATATTTAAAACATATTATACCGATACGTGCGTGCAGATATTCGCAAGTTTATTAATCTCATTTTTGTTTCCTATATAGTTTCTATGAGTTTTTCTTTTTGTAATTTTTTATCATTCAAAAAGACTACAACACCTACAGTATATTCATGCGTCTGAAAGTTCTGCGAATCGAACGAAAGAAAGATGAGAAAAGATGAAAAACAGATTGTCGAGATTTTTGTGAATATTTTGATTTCACAAATTCTCGTCTATACCTACGCTCGTCAATTCGTTATATCATGTGTAGTTTTAAACCTGCAGATATAGGTACAACATTGTTCGATAGATAACGATTAGTTTTATTACGTAAATTACCGATAACGATAAGAAGAGATAAGATTTTGTTTAAAAGTATGAAAATAATAGAGTTAATAGTATCTAGCAGTCTAGTTTACCAGTCGGTAAATTAGAGTGGGGTAAAGCAGAACGAGCACGAGGTTTAATTAGTCATTAGACCGCTGTCAACGATCGGTAGTCAACCACGATCCGAATATAATGCTAAGTAAAGAGTTTGATGAAAAGGAACCGAACGCGAGGTAGATACCAAAAATTGGGTATAGATTAAGACCAAGCTTAGCTTGATTTAGAACAATTTTCGCCACTCCGCCTAAGGGCTATCATTAGAGTCAGATAGGGCATTAGGCAAGCATTAAACTTGCTTCATCTCTCGCGAGAAAAAAAGTAAATTAGATATTCGAACTCAAGAAGAATTAGGAAAGCAGTTTCGTATCTTTTCGTTCATTTATTTTTTTATTTCATTTCTTCAATAGAGGAGAAATTTTATGGGAAGATATTCTTCGTTTTGGAGCACCGAAACATTCGGAATTTTTTTTCAAAAATTAAAAGTTCAGAAAAACAGTGACGTGTTACGTGCTTACAATGATAGAAGATCGGCCTAATCTCTATACATTATCAGTGTGTCTCGGAATAACATGATTTCGGGATATTCTCTCCGAATTTAAAAAATTTTCGATCAAGGATGCGACCCACACTTTTCCTTCGGTTATCTAATGCGAAATCTATGAAATCTGAAATGATTTCTGATCATGCCTATCAAGCTAAAAGAAATCAGCTGAATCAATCGCGTCTTTCCTGAAATAGATGGATTTCATTGATTACAGTATGTAATATATGTACTTCGAGTAACTATAATCAGACACTGTAATCAGAAATTGAATTCGATTCATTTTGACCGTCACATTCATTCCAATTACGAGTAGGTACTGTAAGCCTGATAATTTTGAATCCAAGAACCGTAAGAGTCTCGAGTCATGAATCACCCTGTATAAGTATATAGGCACAGCCGTTTGAGACAGCTAAAAATATACAGCACGTAGCTGTAGGGTACTAGCGTTAACCGCATGCACAGGGATCGTCATTGTTGTAAATACACACAGTCACATATGGAATCCATACACACCTAAGCATAATCTACATACGAACATGAACACCCACTCAAAGAAAGTTTGAACCAGGAGGTAAGGTTGCTGCAAAGGCGTCATTGTTAATCGTCGCTGCATTGTGCATACGGTAGGTTTTCTCATTGGTCGGATAAACAGGGCCGTAAACAGCTGGTCGATTAAGGGTATTTTAGAGAGGGTCATTCCAGTAAATATCACAAAACAAAAAAGAAAGTAATAAAATCTCGTCAACCTATAAACCTAAACCTGAACCTGAACGTATCTCAAGTTTTGTATACAAGATAACGCTTTAATGTACCCGAGCGAATGAACAAGAGGCATGCATAGTGTATTATAGTGCCTAATTAGTTCAGGCGTTATCTATACTATTATATGGTTGTAATAATAATTATACACGTAGTACGTCAGAACTTGGGGCGTTTTCAATTCGAGGTCAATTTTAATTCTGAATTGATTGACCAGCGTTTCATTGTGCGATTTGAAAATACACCTTCACTCATCAAGACGAGATGCGAATTTTAAGAATTCAACTTTGAAGTTGAATTCAGGATAATCGTTAACTTTTTTTGTTTTTCTCGATGCTTAAAACATGTGTATGTTCCACGAAATCTTAGCTTCTTTGAATTTCAGCAATCTTAGTGACCGAAATAAATTTTGGTAAAAAATCGGAGCTTTGTCATCATCGATATTAGGGGCTGAA
This sequence comes from Tenthredo livida, assembly GCA_963992785.1. Lineage (NCBI taxonomy): Eukaryota > Metazoa > Arthropoda > Insecta > Hymenoptera > Tenthredinidae > Tenthredo > Tenthredo livida. The sequence continues at coordinate 41,166,735 of OZ023065.1, forward strand.
GTTCATGATCGATCTTCAGTCTCTCAAGTTGTTTTGCAGCTCTGCAAGACACACTTTCGATAACTATGTAAAGATAAATCGACAAATGTTGCGATTCGGACGGTATACGATTTTCGAAAAACATCGTCGATGTACTGAATGAGACGCAAAGTCGTTAGACCCTCGGACAAGTTTCTAATTAATTAGGTATATCTACCGAGTTGAAGACCGTTATTAGAAAAATATGTTTCCCATATCAATAAGAGTAATATCCATACACATGTGTTAATGTCATAATAGCAATATTTCGTACCAATTCAAAACCGTTCTTTCTACATACGATCGTGTATATATATAATATATATATATGGCTTATTATTCATCGTAACTCGTAAAGTTAACGGTATCATATTCTGAGAAAGGTGGAGTAGAAGGTAGCTATACGAGCACGACGACGACGATGGAGACTGAGACTGAGACTGAGACCGAGATCGAGACCAAGAATCGTTCTGCAGCAGCCCATGGACAAAGAAAGAGGACGATGAAAAGTATAGCGAATATAAATCCCTGACCCGATCGCGTGGGCGTATGATGGTATATTAAAATATCAGAGTCTCTGAAAGGTGATGAGAAGTGGGAATGTGTACCCATCTAACTTAAGAGCCATTATCTCAGCGAATAAGAGAAAATTCGTAACGCTGTATGACAGGTGAATTTGGAAATTATCTGACAGTGCGAAACTAATGCGAAATAAGAGTTTCTACGTAAAAATAAATGATAAAAAGAGTAGCTAGGGCGAACCAGCTGTATGAGTATAAGAAACGAAAATGAGAGAAAATAAACGAAAAGCAAACAGGAGGACCAGGCATGGCAACACTGTTTGCAAAAAGCGTGCCATAAGATGTAACTAGATGTACTATATAAGACGGAAATTGGCGAGGTGCGGCTAGCAGATTGAATGAAGTATCAATTGATCGCTCATAAGTCATGTGTAGGTATGGTATGTTCGAATATTGAATCGTACTTGACAGCCGTGCACTAGTTTCCTCTGCATGTGGTACATATATAAACGCGGTTGAGTCAAGCGGAGGAATAATAAAATCTGATGTTAGACGACGCGAATGAGATCGCGTCTAACAATAAACGTTCGTTTATATTGCGGCGAAGATTCATGGAGTTACCTTTTTTTTTTCAAATTCGTCATGGCGATGAATAATCCGGAAATACTACAGCAGAGCGATACAGAAGTTATTGCGGGGATATTCAAAAATAGAAAACAGTACGTATAGCCGGTCGTTTCATAATCGTGATTGACTTCATCAGAATCGAAGGCTCCAATCTACGATAATTATTTTTTTTAATTTTTTTCAGACTTGCGGAATCTACGGGGGGAAAGATGAAGCAAGAATTTTTGAAACTTTTCTGTATAGTGTTCGAGGAATATATATCTCAAAAAATTTACCAAACATGATTTTGAAGCTTGAAACTTCCTATTTGAAAGGCGCTTGCTTGCTTCAAAATCTTTCTGCGATTTTTCTTCACCGAGTTATCCGATCTTGAATAACATAACACCATAGCGAAGTCACAAATGATTGTAGAAGATTTATAAAAACACCATTTATAGAAGCTCGAATTTCAAACTCGAAAGTATAATTGGCCAATTTTTTTTCGATAACTCTTCACAGAGTTGTGAATTTTTGTGTTCGAAAAACGGCATTCGCTTGCATGGGTTCAGGCGGACAGTGAATTCTTCTGTTGATTGTAAGTTTATAGAAAAAAAAAACAAAAGGAAAAAAACGCGGATCAGATGATATGAAATGCATAGAATACCGCTTATACCTATATAATCCATGTAATACGATTTCGATTTTATTAATATATCATTAATTATAAGAAAAGTAAGTTTCTGCCCTATATACTGAAGTATATAATATATGTGTATATATATATATGTAGTACTACATATTATATCGATGCCGATAAAACGTCCTTGTGCGATAAAAAGATGTTTGCCGGTGATGATAAACGAACGATAATTAATAATCTCGGTTAATTACGGCTTCTTTGAAATCGCTTCGAGACGAAGAAAAATTTCAAGAAGAAGTTGAACAAATGCAAGAAAACTTTCTTTACCCGCATAGGTAGGTAGGTAGGTATAATTGAATTGAATCGTCGGAAGTCGACGGATATAGAAATTCCCATCTTCGTCTCCGTTTCTATAAAATTCATTTTTTTAATCTACCGAGTAGGTTGTACGTATATATACATCATAATACCTATATACGTACATTGAGCATAGTATATATGCCGTAAGATCCACACCCAGGAAAGCTATGGACAAATATAAAAGACATAGGTATACATTTTTTCCGACAATTTCACGCGCGATTTGCAGAAAAGAAACACCTCGGGCTAAGAGAGCATTCAGAGAAATCCTAATATTGTATCTGCATTAGCATATTTTTCATATAGGATAAAATCTTAGCCTTCGATATATAGCTATTCGTATTCAAATTCATATAAGCTTAGAGAGAAAAGCAAAGGAATAAGAAAAGTCGCGGAACTATACTTGTGCGATGAAAAATTGTGTTGAAATGAAAAATGTTGAGGAAAAAAAAAATCAAAATTCAAAATTGACGCCTTTTTTAAAATGCTTTTCGTATGGGACAACGAGACAATGAAATTACGAAATTTGTATGGTCTATTTCTCAAGGATCCAAGGCCGTCTCGTCTTACGAACACAAATACCGTCCGGTTTGTTGCACATATGCATCGCGTCTGATCTATACGCGTTTCGTCTCAAATTTCTCGAAGAACCACCGCGTCTTTGAACGTGCAGATGTCTTGGTGTCTCGCAGCACCTAGTTTGTAGGTATATCGGTATTAGTAGGTATACGCGCGCACACACACACACACACACACACACACACACACACACATAGAATTCCTCGACCCGTGCCGCCGCCGCTGGCCACCCCCGTTGAAGCCGCATAGGATACATACTGCACGTGTGCAAAGCTCCGGAAATGATTTCACCGCGAGAACAATAAGACGCGACGCTATTACATCGCAGCTCGCTAAGCGAGAATATAGTCTTTCCCGATTATCCGCCGAGCCGTTGATTTCTCGTAAAAATATGTAAGACAATAATCATAGTGGTCATAAAGACGCGTATTTTTTGTTCAACGAATTTTTTTGTGGGATCAACCGGTTCGGAGAAACAGTGGGTCGAATGAAATTTTTGTAAACTGCAGCTATACAGATTTCTGCAGCGATCACTTGCTGGACCGGATACGTTGCGAATTCTGTATATAAGTAGTGTGAAAATTTTGTGTCGAGCTAATCGGAAGCTAAATTAACGCAAGAGGAAAGCAAAAAAAAAAAGAAAGAAATTCGCAGCCTCATCGCCTGATTCAATTTCTTTCGTTCATCATATCATCTACTGCTAATATAGGTGGCTGTGTAATGGCGGTTAAATGAGGCATGTAATTCGGTTAATTGAGAAGTAAATTAGTCGAGTTTTACCGTAGGCAATAATAATTTGGGGTGGATCCCTTCCCCGTGCCAGTGGGATCGGTAAAAATATCTTGAATTAATTGGTTGCGAATTGGTATATCTGCCAATGATGAGAGCGTAGATACGATTATAATCGAGTTAAAATCGTGTTAGAGATAATAATTCGATTCCGCAATTTTTTTTTAAACATAAATCGATCGAAAAGCTCGTTTCGATCTTCGTAATTGTTCATTAATTAAGAAACCGTGCCTGATGGCGATATAGCGAAATGAAGAAGAAGCGCGAAAACTAAGAGACGAAAAAAATATTGAAAAATGTCACCGCGTATGCGCATCCACACGTACGCAAATAAATTATGAAATTTGTCTAATTTAACACTCGGCATTCATTCCGCGCCTTAACCGGAGACGATTTTATGTATGTGTGCAGTATCGAAAAGTGAATGCATTAAGTGTGGGTTTGACTATTGCCGGTTCTCCTCGTACGCCCAGGTGAGACAGAAAGGCGCTAAACCAACCGCAACCGCGTGGGTTTTCAAAATTCGTCTCCTTGACGATATAAGTTCATCATTTATCTCGGAACCGGTTGACCCGATCTGAACACAGTTAAATAATAAAAGTCGCGTCTGATCAGTAGCTAAAATATTTTCCCATGATATTTTATCGCCAGATTAAAATCCGCTGAGATAATCAAGTAGGAGTAAAGATCGTCAAATTTTCGAATGTGTATAGTCGCCTTTGCAGATCTTTAACTCTCATGCTTCTAGAATCGGTAGCCTTTACTGAAATTATAGCCGTCTCATCCAAGTCCTTGAGAGTCGGGGCAGGGCTTTCGGTATAACCGTTTAATGAACTGACCGAGGCATGAGGCTGCATGAGATTGTCAAAAATAAAAACCTTTTTACAACAAAGTCGAGTCTCGTATAATGAGACCACTAAAAAAGAAAGAAAAATAAAAATAATTGTACTAATCTATTGGCGTAGGAATGGAATGATCATCGGGGATGACGATTTTCGAAATCGTACAATAAATACGAAGAAAAAAATTTGTAAAGTTGAATAAAATATCGGTCAGATATATGATAAACGTAAGTATTTGGCTATTAATACGAATAATTATTATCTCGTAATGAGTAAAGGTCCGCGGGGTGATAGACACACGCTGCAGCAGATATCAGAATTTCTGCGACCAATATAAATCTCCATCGAGTATATATGTATACATTATACATATAGTTATGTACGTAAATACATTATATACGTATATATATATGAATGTGTATCAATGAAAGAAACGTCTGATTGATAACCCTGTATGTTATAAATATAAGTACATGTGTATAATATGAACATACATATACATCGTTATCGTTATCGTGACCTAATAAGTGGCCCAGTTCTTTCTTTTTTCTGATCATTTTTTTGCTCGACTACCTAATTATTTTCATTTCTGTTGGACAGTTTTTTCGGACAATTTTTTCAACGCTCGAGTATAAGATTAGCTAAGAATTGCAACATCGTTATTAAACTCAAGTTATCTATTTGTTTTTATGATTGTAAAATACGTACATGATTGGAGGTCCCCACAAATAGTACTATACAGTGAATATTTGTATCTCCTATAATGTGGGGGGATATAAAAGAAAAGTTAAGGAGATAAACTCACCTGAGTAACGGCGGCTGTCGCAAACGTTGCGAAAAGAAGAAGAAGAACTGCACTCCTGAGTAACACTTTGGTGGTCATCTTGAGAGGGCGAAATTTCGGAATTTAATTTTGCCGAAACTTACGACGACCTCGTCAAGGGAGATGGGGTCGAATACCCTCGTATAGTAACCGCGGGTATATTCAAAACTGGCTTAACAACGGCGCGGCATTTTTAAATAAACTAATTTCAAACTTTTACCGCCTCTAATATCTGCGAGATCTGTGGGTATATCTATTACTCCCGTTGTTCTTCTTCTTATTATGACAACTTTATGCGACATAAACCTGCAACCAATTGCTTTATTCAGGTTTTCGACTGATTTAACGTCTATTTTTTTTTTTTTTTTTTTTATACTCCAGCAGATTGGTGTAGGTACAGATTTTTAAACGGTTACACCACACCGTACCGGCGTTGGGTAGCGTCTGAGAGCTGAGCGCGCCGGCTAAGATAAAACTTTTTCAAAAGTCCCCGTGGTTTTCCCTCTCTGCTCTACCGCTCGCCGCCCGCCGCCCCTCCCCCGCCTCGTAAACGACTCGCGGCGCTAGCGCGCGGCGTAGCGCTATCTCACTTTACGCCTCATAGTTTACCTGCGCATATAGTGTATAGAATCTACCCTTCTCTTTCTCTTTCTCTTTCTCTTTCTCTTTCTCTCTTTTACTCTCTCGGTTAAATTTTACCGTGGGTACGCCCCACCGCTAACCGAGTCGACCGAGTAAAGTCGTCGCATGAATACGGCGGACGCGGACGCGCTCGCGCGCGCTACGAATTGCCTGCCGTTCGTATAGCTCTCTCGTAGCCAGAGCCACGTTGCGTCTAAGAAGCAATCGGCGGTCTTTGGCTCCGCGCTCCGCACTCCGCACAACTACCAGCGTCTGACGACGCGACGCGACGCCGGTTGTCGCCGGCCAGACGCGCTTTGCAAAGTACATACTTAGGAGTGGGTTATATAGATGTAGGTATAGGTTTAGGTATAGGTATAGTTATACGAGTTTTTGCGAACTTTGTTTTTGCGCTGCGCTATATAGGATAGATGTGCATGCGCTATAACGGTTTCAAAGTTGGGTATAGATATATAAAGTCCATTTACATCGCATAGTTATATTCATCGGTAATAAATACTGATGATAATGTAATCAAAAAATATTATATAATGAGATGAGAAAGAAGAGATATGTAATCCTCGCATGTATGTATACTTTCTTTCATTTTATTTTTCATCATGCTATTCATTCGTCTTTATAATTACATTCTAGATTTTGTCGAATTTTTAAGAGATTCGAAAATAAAATTTCGATCTAATAACGCGACAAGGTGTTTCGTTTTCTTTTTTTTTTATAATACCTATATAGTACGTTCACCAATTTGCGTTCTAGGAAATCGCGGTGTTATAAAACCTGCACTCTCCAAGTTCTAATAAACCTAGTTAAAGCTTCTATTTATAAATAGAATCTATATAAGAGTATGAAAAAAAAAAACTACAATTGTATTCGCATCGAAACTCCCTCGCAACGAGTTTTGAATTTGATCCAAATGCAAACCGCATATAGGAAAGCTTTACAAATATATTATATCCTTAGATTTTTATTATACTGCAGTTACGTTTTATACTACTAAATTTATGGTATGAGAATAACAGTTTTGTAACACATGCACGATTTTCGCGTTTTTTTGACCTATTATGCGGGCGTGAAGTGCCAATTTTCAGACGAGCGGGCGCTAAAAACTCAAAAGCGCCCGCTCAATTTTAGCGCCCGCTTCTTTGAAATCGCTCAAAAACGCGAAAATCGCGCGTGTCACAAAAAATGTGGTGTGCACCAAGGGCTAAGTGGGCTCTTTGACCTTGTGTGGTTGCAGTACTCGTCTTCGGCTCGCAAATGCACTCGTCTTCGACTCGTGCTAGCTCACCTCCGACTCGTACTGCAAACTCCACACTCGGTCTAAAAAAGCCCACTTTACGCCCTTGGTACACAATATACTATTATATAACGAAAGCATGTTTTCCTCGCTTTTTGATGCCTCTGTATGGGACCTAAAGTAGTACTTTTAAGTCCTAGGACTTTTCGTGCCACATTTAGGTCCTAGGACTTAAAAGTACTACTTTAGGTCCTATACAGGACTTAAATGTGCCACATTTAAGTCCTAGGACTTGAAAGTACTACTTTAGATCCTATACAGAAACATCAAAAAGTCGCTAAACATGGCTTTGTTATATAAAATATGGTGTGTACCAAGGCTAAGTGGGCTTTTTGACCTTGTGTGGTTGCAGTACTCGTCTTCGGCTCGCAACGCACTCGTCTTCGACTCGTGCTAGCTCGCCTCTGACTCGTACTGCAAACTCCACACTCGGTCTAAAAAAGCCCACTTTACGCCCTTGGTACACAATATACTATTTTTGAAAATTTTCACATTTTCTACAAACTTGTTTCTCACTGTTTCATTTCAATTAGTTTAGATAATTTATATATGCACAAACGTCACTCGGTATGCGAATATAGGAGAAGAGGGGGTGGGTAAACGGAAATGAAAAACAACTTTTTTTTATTGTAATGTGTGACATAGATATTAATTTCAGTTCCTTGGGATTGAAGTTGACAATTTTTGACACGATAATTCTGAAATTCTGAAATTTCGAACAACATGCAAAGTAGAAAGAATTGAAAAAGATGCAATATGTATGTTTTCTTTTTGCGCGAAATCATGCGGTGATACAGAGAAGAACACAGCGAATTCTTACATCATGCATATCTCCATAAGGTATATATATTTACGCTTAACCACACACATATATTATACTGTATATTATATAAGAGATTAAGATAACAAAACGCGCGGAGTGGATATATATCCTGCGATACAGCTTACTAACCGAAACTAAAGTGTTATAAACTAATTGAAGAGTTATGGCGAGAAAAATTAGGCCTAATTCTAAAGTTAAAAGACTATTGGCACATATATAAGAGCCGCAAATACGTTCGCTGAAGCAGATCTCATGTTGAGCTCTAATTTTCAAAAATTCAACGAAATAATAATTTCCGTCAAAATTGTGTAAAATTGTGTAAAATAGATGTACAAACATTGAATTCGAAAGTGGAACAACGGACGTAAACTGTGAGAATAAAGAAAATAAATGAACTAGCAAATTGCGATGTGATATTTTGGTCCAAAGACTTCACAGAGCACAAAATAGGAGACAGAAGAGTCTTTGAATTCTATACGCGTTTAGAAATAATTGAAAAGTAGCAATAATTACGTGGATTCCTTTAATCCTTATCTTTCGTACATGAATTTGATAATTGTGAATTGTGGGTCTACGCATACAATGGCTCGCTCGATTACTCCAATTAGTTTACGGAAGAGCGATTGCTCGCTATTTATTTTTCGTTTTTTTTTTTTTCGTTCCTTCTTCTTATTCTCCGTTTCTTTCTTCCAGCAAGGTTTTTTGTTACAGATATGCCGTTAGAACGCATGAGAAACTGATATAGCTGGTTAATCACGGACTTGACGGTATAGGTCTAATATTAGGTATACATAATATACACACATGTGTACTTTTATACATATATACATATATATACATTATATACATATATAAGTGAGTAATACCCCGTTGAGAGTCGAAGATACATTACATATCGTGAGCTAGATATATATTTTATATACCTAATACATACATCCATATATATATTATATACACATACAAATATCTGCTTGATATTAATAATTCTTGATAATTGATTTGATATGTTGGCCAATGAGCTGATACTCAAAAAGGAGCGGAATCTTGAAAAGTCGACGAAGATATTGGATCACTTGCGAAAGTTGGATCATACGATGTAGTGAAACGTACGTTATACATAAGTTAGGTACCTATATAATATATAGATGATTATAATCGCATTATCTGAATTTTGATAGTACAGTTGCAAAAAAGTTCCGATATTTGAAAGTTGCAGTATTTCGTGAATTTAATAGAAGGTCAGAGGTCGCGTTCTCAAAATTGGTAAAAGATATTCTCTGTTATTGCGAAATATAATACTGCTATTATAGGATTAGCGATCTAATGTTCAAAACTTTGTCGTAAATGTTGAAAAAAATTTTAGTCCGTTTATGATATAACGATAAACGCATGTATGTATATATGTGTAACGTATGATCTTGCATCTTGTATTTATCTCCAAATATGAATTATCATATCGTATAAGAGCACTGGTAGCAACGATATACATATATTATAGTTATATAAATCGCCGAAATGTGTAGTAATTAAATTATTTTGTAACAGTGTGATAAGAGGCAAATAAAAAATAATCAAACTGATACCTAATACCTAAGTTTGGAGAATACAATCTTTTCAACCCAATTCAAATTTAATTAAATAAACATATAACCATTTCGAACGATGTTGATATAAATAATCAGAAATGATTTATCAATTAAACTGCGTGGAATCTGTTTATAACACATTCGTACTCATTGTCTGAATGACAGTCGACGCAGACCCTCTGCGGTTACAAGAACATCGTGTACATATTAAAAATCTTTTTTGGGTCAGCTACACCGTATATTATATACTATACGTATATATATATACAGTCGAATAATGAACCGCGTGCATCTGCGTATATGCGTCTGCATATATGCAGTGTTGCATTAAAATAAGAATGGCGTCACACATGTATGCATATAGGACACAGACGTCTTGTTTGCTCGTTCGCTCTTCAATTTGACACTTTGACATTGCGGTTAATATGTATAATGAATATGGTGCAGGAAGGGTTGCAGACGGAATTATATGCTTTCCTAAATTAAGTTTTTCTTTTTACACGGATTCTATGCTGACCGCGTTAATACGCACTCTGCAGAACTTTTCGGATTCGTAATATTATGCAACGAATCTGCGGGTACCAATTCATCTGCAAACTTATACAGCGGGCTAATTGAACGCGGAGAAAGTACTTCAGAATTTATTAAATGAGACAGCAATTGACTAGTTGGATTAATGTGAAGATGAACGAACACACTTATACACGACATATATCCACATATGTAGGTATATGTGAAATTATGCTCAAGTTACATTTTGTCATCCTTGACGCGGTCAGGGGGACAAGGACCGCATCGAATTGATTAAATTCATTAAACTAAATCAGCATCGGAGACTTAAGACGCATAAAATATTAAACTGGCGAGTTCGACGTTCGAGAGAAATGAAATTCATCATCCGTCACGTTGATGATCTGGATTAGTTGTTATTTGGTTTATGGTGTCAACCGCATTTTACGACTCATACGTCTGCACAGATATACTGGTTCGAATATATGCTTCTTGTCCGACGCACGTGTTCAATTTATGTTGCTTTTATCTAAAATTTTGAGGGTCTTACGATTGCGCGTTCGTTAATCTTATTCCTATCTGTTACAGAATTGACATTAATTCCGTTTATTTTAATCGGTACAATTTAAATCTGGGTTAAAATATACAATAAATTTTTATTGATTTATACGTTACACCGCGATGCCCCAGACCTAGTTTACAGATACGTATAACACCATTAAAAAAAAATTATCTCCTCGTTAAGTGATCGCTTTATCCTCATAAATGCGTCGTATAAAAGCGCGAGATATATACGAGGGAATCATGTATGATTTTATGCGATTTTCAAACGTTGATTCGGGGTTTGAAAAATTCCACGTGCCAATAAAGACGATAAAAATATTTTATCATCAAAGCCTACAGAATCTGTCTTTAAGAATCGTTCGAAGAAGATCGACAATCGTCGGTATACGATCATATCGAACGCTCATATACAATTCAAATTCAAATTCAAATACATTATATTGCGTAACTTATGCAAATTTAAGTCCAAATAGGCATATAGGCAAGACCTAAAGGTTTGGGACGTTGTGTGTTTTATAGAGAATCGGCAATATGGTTGTGTATACACTCAGAAAAAAGTTTGGTTGATTTAAGACAAGCATGTTTTGTTGATTCAACATTTGAACCAAGTCGATGTATTGCACTAATCTAATATTGTTCTTGAACTCTATATGTTCGAATGAACCAAATAATTTCTTCACTTTGATAGATATTTTTGTTTTAATCAATCAAGCTTTATTTATAGGATAAACCATTTGTAAACTCAAACAAATATACTCATCTGATTCATTGAAATGAAACAAACTTTTGTTCGACTGTGTGACAACGCGATAATTATTTTTTGATTCAAACAAAATCGAACAGACATTTCTCCTCGTGTAATCAAAATTAAGATAATACGTCAGCCTTGACGCCGCCGCTTACAATAAGCTTGTTTTTGATACAACAAAACAAAGTCGGTTGATCTTTTTGCTGATGCTGCTGCTGTTGCTGGTGCAGTTCATTGGCTCGTATTATTTAGTCTGGAAGAAAGTGCAGGCTGCATCATGCGATCGCGCCCCGCGTGAGTAGAGACTGAGAAATCTGCAACATATTCGATGGCATGTGGCAGCCGTCTGGTAGCGACCCTGGTGAAAATCTCTACTTCTACGAATTTTTAGGGAAATTCGGACATTTCATAGTTTTTCATAAAAAATTGTAGATGTGCGTCGTTTCTCATAAAAAATTGTAGATTTTCTCAGCATTTCATGAAAAATTATAGATTTCGGTGGATCATCATAAAAAATTGTAGATTCTCGTACCTTTTCAGAAAAATTCGTCGTTTTTGTCATTCACTTTAAGAAAAAACTACAATTTCTTATGAAATGCTACGAAATGTCCGAATTTCCCTAATTGATCTTAAATATTCGTAGAATCATTTTCACCAGGGGACCTTTAAACCCATGTTCTCAAAACCGAGCAAGCTGTGATTCTCCAATCGAAATTCGAGACTGAAATAATAATCGAGGGATCTTAATTAATTTATTCCGAATCTCTTATAGTCTCGCGATAATTTCAATATTAAAATAGATAACGAAAGATGAGGAGCCGGACAATGGCTGCACGGAATATGGGCCAAAACTCTGTGCTTGACGGCGAGCCATCAAAGCTCAGCAGTCAGCGATGCAGGGCACTCTATTTTGCTGTGCGGGGGTAGGAGGCGAAATAACTTTGCAGACTTTTTCACCGGCGTTACTCCGAGAATAGGCGGTGTGTTCAACGTATAGGTAAAGTTTAGCAACGGGCCAGCATGAGCATCCGCATCCGTTAGAATGAAAATATACGAAAGCTGTAAAAAGAGAAGAGACGAACCGAGAGAAAGAGAGAGAGAGAAAAAGAAAGAGAGAGAGAGGGGGCGAGAGACTGAAAGTAGGTCGCGTTTTGAGGATCGGGTGTATTCTTGATCCTCTGTGCTATGAGCCAGTTTTCTTTCTGTTGCAGCAGCCTTTGAGGAGGAATAATAATTTCTACTTCGTTGCGTGATCAAGTCCATAAGGCTCATCAAATAACGTAATTTGATATTTCCGACCCCCTCTTATGACCCCACCTGCAGCTTCCTAACGCTGCACTAACGTGCATTAACCATTCGACACCGGTATCAAATGTCCGAGGAAAATATTCCCGGATATATTTGCTGTCGGATAAGCTTTTAGTATTTCTTCGACAAATTATAATATGTGACACTTCTGCGAAGTAATTGCAGACACGAGGTGGTTCTACATCTGTTTAATAATAAAATCATTCCTCACGGGATTCCCCGGAGTAAAATCTGCGAGAGTAATCGATACCTTGCTCCTACGGTTAGGCAGTATGGAATATGGATATGACTCAGTTTTTGTCCAATCGACTTCGGTTTGTCCAAACTACGTTACCGCAGAGTGTGCAAGTCGGTATCATACCAACGACTGCTAGGGTGCGAAAAATACGGAGGCAACGTTATGCTATGGCCTTTATTATCGACCGATGAGAAAAAAGCACAGCACGGAGTGCGTTTACCAACTGCTGTATTTATGTAACAACTGCCAGACCTGGCACAGACGATAACATATCACCTATGTAAAATAGCCGGTAACTTGCGTGAGTTGTAATGCTGCATTTTTTCGACCCCAACCGAGTCAAAGCGGTTTCTGCACTGATATATATAATAACTGGATAAAGGCTCGCCGCCATTATGGTGTACCCATTAGAAGCTTGGATTCACTTGGATTCGAGCATGGCGACGCTTGGCAGTCAGTCTGGGTACTACGTTTTTTACATTCACATAAACACATACATATTATACATTTAGATCAATGTTGTTTATGTCAGTGTAAACAGCGTAGTACTCAGGCTGACCGCCAGGCGTCCTAATGAGACCAGCGCCGACCACTGCCGACCATAGTGAACCGCTATCCATAGTATATACAGGGTGAGCCAAAAAAAAACCGGACCGATTTAAAACATGAACAACATCCGAACGCGTCGATCGATTTTCAAAAACTTTTCATGGCTCGAAAGTAGAAGAATGAACCTTTTATTTTGCGTTTGAAAATCCGAAAAATCTGCATTCCTTACTGAGAACATTCCTTACTTCCTATTCCTTACTCTTGAAAAACAGGTTTTGAAAAAGTCGCTGGGAAGATGAAAAAAATTAATATTATAGGATGTTTTTCTTAACCCAAGACGGTCATATGGGGTGTGACACACCCCAAGTTATTTTCGAGCTCGAATTTCGGCCTCTTAATCCCGGAAACCGACGTTATTATTACCTCTAACTAGTTTTTTTTTTTTCTCGCAAATTTTTTTTTCACGAATTTTTTAAACATACTTAAAACTAAAATTTTCGTTTCATTCTTGAATGGGTTAATAGAGAAACGTTTGAAATATGTTCTCAATTTTTTTGGGGCCCCCCGGATAATTCTACGAAATTCTACAGCGCTTCAAAGTGCTGGGGTGTGTCACACCCCACATGACCACCACGGGATTCTCATGAGGTGTGAGCGTCTTGGGTTAATTTCTATCTTAAATTATTAAGCCTCGTGATTGAACCATCTCCTCTTCCTCAGACCGAAGTGACCACCTTAGTTAAAAACCGAATTCAAAGCGAGAAGTCCCAGCTCAAGTGCCCAAGGTCCATTGTAGTAATAATAAGTTCGTGTACTTATACTTTTTCCCGTTCCCTATATCTTATATTCCCGTACCGTTCCTGCCCGAAATCATCGAGGGAGATCATCCCTCAATCTCATCCGGCCTGGCAGGCCGCCAGGCCTTCGAGTGATTAACCGGGGGAGATGAGTCATCGCATCCCGAGATATGCCTGGAAGAGCGCTGCAATATGAATCTGTCACGTGGAGTAGCTCCCTCCCGCCCCTCTGCCTGTGCCGAGCGGCTTGGTCCGGCGGTCCAATATGCAGAATTCCGCCTTCCACGATATCGATACAAATAGAACACGACGAGACATCTAACAACCCCCTGGCGAAAGCTTGAAGTGCCAAAAGGCCCTGTCAGGCCCGCGACACAACCCGGCGGAAGAAGTCAACACGCCCATTAATTTTATGCGCAATACCCCCCTGCGCCGCCAAATAGCATTTAGATAAAGACAGATCTACACGCTTCACTTCTTGCTTGGAATCAGTACGATACAGTCCTGTTTATTGAAAAACGATTTTAATTGTTTCTTTGTTCGAAGTTTATCGAATATTAACGTCTAAAGCTAGTAAATATTAACGTCATAAACTCAGTTAGTGAGTGTCAGATCTTACTTAAGGTAAGATTCCAACTTTAGACGACTCTTCGATTGATATTAGATTGATTAAAAAGAAATTCGTTTCTTCTTGCGTAGTTGGGTCAGGCCTCGAGGAGGGTGACGCCATTAAGGGAAGACCCTAGTGGAACTGAAAACTTTTACATCTTCCTTATGATCGAAATTATTTATAGGTCATGTGAAACTGTATTCCGAAACTAAGAAAATTACACCTTAAGCTGTAAGATTACTCGAGAAATGTAGAAGCTATGCAACATTCAATGGTAAAAATGTACTGAACTTCAAAATGCTTCTTGCGTCTTAGTTTTCATCGCATCATATTCCTCTTCGTTTGAGGTCTTCAGCACACTGAGGCGAAGAAAGTGAGGGATCGGATTTGAGATTGGATTACTCGTTTCATTTTGAGAGAATTTATTATTTTTGATTTCAAATTTTGAGCATTTTTCCTTTTATATAAGACCAAAAAAAATGTTCCTTTTGCAATAGATTGAAACCGATCCCTCATTTTGTGCATAAGGTCTGTGTGAATCTTCACTGCGAAGGAGAAGTTGATCAGAGCAAAACTCAGACGCAAGAAGCATTTAGCGTAGCTGAAAAGATAGTTCTGAGTAAATGGCATTTTAGTGAAAACTGGTTTCAGTTAATTAAATTCTCCAGAATATATGGCACAAAATGATTGGAACGGTCATATCATTAAACTTTATGATCAACGTATCTCAGATTTTCTATTTCTGCTGCGGTGGCATCTCGGACCGTGACTGCTCTTCGCCCTGCATCTGTAGATTCACCATCCCAAAAACGGAAATCAAAATAGGAACTAAATTAGCTGTTGCGGTTCCCAGAAAAACTTGGTGCTGATCTATAACACTCGTTTATCTCTGGCTGTTGCCTTAGAACAGTAACGCACGCATCGCCCAACAGCGCTCACTACTGCCGTTAAGGGGGTACATACACCTTGAAAATAATTTTCTTCAAATTACTGCTACGCTCTGAGAGAACATTCTAGTGACTCAGTTTATCTACAGTTGATTAGTGCTATTTTGATACATAATTCATGATTTTTCCAGATTTTATGTCCTCCGCTGAACATAAATTCAGTCCATCGAAGAAAAAGCAGTTCTTGTAGGATGCAGGTTGCTGCGTTGGATGAAATTTCTTGCACTTTTGAGGAAATATTCTTTATGAATGTAATTTCGGACCAAACCAATAATATTTGATGAATGTGATTTTTAGACATAGAAATTTTTGGTTTCAACACATTTTTTCCAGTATGATGGAAAAAAAATTCTTACAATCAAAAATTTCTATGTCTAAAACCTCAATTCATGAAATATTATTGGTCTGGTCCGAAATTACATTCATAAAGAACATTTCCTCAAAAGTGGAAGAAATTTCATCCAACGCAGCAACCTGCATCCTACGACAACTGCTTTTTCTTCGATGGACTGAATTTATGTTCAGCGGAAGACATAAGATCTGGAAAACTCATGAACTATGTATCAAAATAGCACTAATCAACTGTACAAAAACTGATTCACTAGAATATTTTCTCAGAGCATAGCAGTAATTTGAAAAAAATTATTCTAAAGGTGTATGTACCCCCTTAATTTTGAATAGAGCTTTGTTTGAGCACTTACACTAGATACGCTGCAGAAGAAAGCTTTCGTTGGCATTCTTAGCTCTTCTATGGCTAATCTCTCATGAAAAGATATTAGTTTCTCAATTAATAAGGGTTTTCAATCTAGCGATTGCCAATTCTTAGCGTAGCATTGATGGTTTCCTTTAATTCGGGGACATTACTTATCTATCACATAATTGTTGTCCTACAGAAGTTGGATTTAGAACCAAGAAAATATGTTCACGAAGAAATTTTATATTCTGAGCGCTCCAGCTTTTCATTGCATTTCGGAGTCCTGCAGTACCTATACCCATACATGGCTATCTCGTTCATACTTTGACTCTATATCTTATGAAACTTACTTTCAATGGTATTTTCAAAAGTTTCATGAAATTCTAGAAGTTGATTGTGGAAAAGCAGAAAAAAATTTTTTTTTTCAATTAATTTTTTTTATCAAATTAGCTGTCTGTAAACTAAAAAAAAATCAGAGGGCCTTGAATATTTGTCACAAGGTGGAGACAGGCCCCTAGAGTATATTTCCAGCAAAAACGCGAAATCGAATTTTTAGGCGATTTTGTTCAAAATCTCAGTAGGGTCTTCCCTTAACACAGGGCTCGGCACCGCCGGGCTCTCGGAGCCAACCTGGCTGTAAGTGTCAATTACTACGGCCGTAAGTCCCCTCGGTCTACCTGAAAACGGTCACTCGTTCTTACCTGGAAGTGCAATGGTAGGGGCAGCGTTCAGGAGAAATAAAAGGAACTAAGGGGTGGTTTGCTCTATTTGCGACGGCAAGAGCTGCGTTCGACCGTCCGGATCTTTTCATACCTGCATATTCCCACCCATACCTACCGAAATCCAAGAAATGGCGTTAAAGGGATTAGTGCCGGTGAACGGGCTAAGTGGATTTAGAGCTTTGGCTCTTTGGACTAATGAGTGTGCCGGGCCCTGCGTTAGACCCACCCCACTTACGTCGCCTAATTAGGCCAATCATAGGAGCACGTCAGAACGTTCGCAACGCATCACCTAGCGAGCCAAAGAGAGCACCAAGGATCCGTCTCTTCTACGTTCGACTGCCGACTGTGCCGCACGCAATTATCGTATCGTCTCGAGTTTTCGTTATATTAGTGTCCAAATTATTGCATAACTTAGTCTTTTTCCAAATTAATAATTTAGCTTCAAATTTAATTAGTGTAGTTCAGTGCCTTGAGGCCAGAAACAACTGGAAGGTAAACCTACCTAATTTATTGTAAAGTCACGAACTGATTCTTGATTAATTGTATGGTATCGAGTACGAATTCTGAGTATAGAGTATAATTTTCTACGCAGGCGTTGGGCCATAAGGTCTCGTTGTGCTGTAGTATTTGATTGCTTCTGTTTCCTTTAATAATATCATCTCGTGCCGAATCTATAACATTCTTTGTCTTAATTATTGAATTATTTCGTGACTGGCTGTCTTTTTGGTTGCTTACACGGAGAGAAATTTAGCACGCTGGACGTACCACGTGAGACGCATGCCGTACTCTTTCTGGTACGACAGAATTCGGTCGACTTGGTATCTTCCGTGTCGCATGCTGGTAGCGCCACCGTACTAAAAGAGACATCCGCTCTTCCAATTGTAGCGTGCTCAGAGCGTTCCGAATTTGGGGAGCCTGGCGTACCAAAACGGGAGTCCTTGATACTCTCCAATACTCTCTCCGCCTCACGTCATTACGACGTCCAGTGATCCAAGTTTCGGTATGCCTACCGTACCAAAAGCGCACGCCTCACCTACCACATGCGATGTACGGCAGCGCCACTAGTACTGATACGAACCGCGTGCTAAATTTCTCTCCGTGTAAGCATGTTTTGAGGCGAAGTCCTCGTGCAATCTAGCACAAAATTTGCTATTACAGTAGACTCTCGTTATATGGCCATCTGACGGTGCTAAAGGAGAGGTAAATGGCCATATATCGAATGCCCGCTCCACGCGCGGTACGGGTGCGCGCCAAGCGTGATGGAAAGAGCAGTAAGCGGCGCGCGCAATTTTTGTGGCTGCGCAAAGCACGCCGGCGGCTTGATAGAGAGTATAGTGGGGAACGGCATATTAGTGTGTGTGCTTGTACGTGTGGAGGGCGAGCCGCTCGCTTGGCCATATATCGCGTGACTAATGCCATAAGGTCGTAAGCGCCAAAAATATTTTTTTTTGCGGATATGCCCAAAAGATGTAATATTGCATGAAAAAGATTTTGCCACCAAAAAAACGAATTTTTTTTTTGTCGCTTACGACCTTTTGCCATTAGACACGCGATATGGAATGGCCATATAGCGAGAGTCTACTGTAATTAGTTATTGCGGACCTTACTGTCTTATTCTTTGTAGTTGAGCTACTATCTTTTCTTGGTTTCTATTAGTGAAATATTAGTAATTATGTAATCTGTCTTTGCTATCCTGGATGAGGCTGAAACTAACGGTCAGAGTTGGCGGCCGGAAGCGAAATTCCAGTGAAGAATAAGGTCACCGAAATCTGAAAAAATTCAGGAATACTCTCTTCCCATGTATTTATATGTATACTTATGCTACTCTGTTCTATCTACTATCTTCTCTGTTCTACTTTGTTATATCTCTACCTTTCCCGACACAACGGGAATAATAATAAATTCTATTCTATTCTATTCTATTCCGATCGTAGAACACGGTCCGAGTTGAATTTTTCCGTGGATGGTTTGCGTTGTTTGTTTATAAAATTATGAACAATTATTATCGGCTAGAGGTAAAAGTCACACGCATCGTCGCCAAAATCTGAAAAAAATCAGGAATACTCTCTTCCGATCGTAGAACACGATCCAAGTTGAATTTTTTTTTTTTCATAAAATTATTAAAAACGTTGCACGTTTGTAATACAATGTTTATTATCATCACTATTATAAGAATATCATGTTAAGAACACTATTATGAGTTGTACTATATACGTAATTGTGTATCCCATCCTGGAGGGCTTTGCCCCATGGAAATATCTATTTGTCTATTCATGTATCTATCTACTGTGAATGAAATACCATTTTTCATGGATTAAACGACTGAATTAGTAGAAAGTAATAAATTTTCAATAAGCGCACTTAAGCTCCTACCGATATGAGCTCCACTCAAGGCTTACGACGGGGATACTTCGAGGTTCTGTTTTTTTCCTCGCTTACCCTCATATAGGCCTCTTGGATAACATACAGACACGCTACTAGTGTGTGTGAGAGCTGTGTACATTAGGGTGGTCCTTATTTGGGGGCCGGACGAATTTTAATCGAAACGCCCCCCAGAACTGTTCCAAATATTGAAGAAAAAAATAAGTCAAATTTTCAATTTTTTATTTCACCGGGAACACATGCCCCAACGAGCTTTTTCTTTTTTATTCAACAAATTCATTGCTGAGGGATAGAAATTCATTAGAAAAATTACATTTTTCGTTATGAAATACAAATTAGTCATGTGAAAATATAAACAAGTGAAAATTGAATTTTTTTTCCGTCGTTCATTTTCGTATTTCACAGAAACAATTGATGACGAATCGTGAGGGAGACAATATTCCTTAGTTTTGAATTATTTTTACATGAACAATCCGAGTTTTTACTTCATTCTTTTTGGCAGTGTTTTCGTTGGTTTTTCTAAAGTTTTTTTTTCTAAAGCGTGACTAACTTCACTCCCAACACATGACCTCAGAATGTTGATTGAATGTTGATTTTTGATATACAGTGAAACCTCCCAATAGCGGACACCTTTGGGACCGGAAATTTTGTCCGCTATTCAGAGGTGTCCGTTATTCGGAATATAGCTAGCTAGGGGATGAATAGCTAGGGGATTTCTAACTTGTCCGATATAAAGAGGTTTCCGCTATTAAGAGGTGTCCGTTAAGGGAGGTTTCACTGTATTGGAAATCAATCAAGGTTTCCGAGAAAACGATCCTCAATAACGGAATGCGGATTATAACGAAGGCCTCGACATAGTTAAAGAATTGAAAGTTGTCAACGCCATTGCCGAAAAAACCGTTGAATCGATCGAAGACTATGATGATCATCTAACTAAAATGAACAACAGAAACAATTTATTATGCATATTGTTTCGGAACATAGAAGGAACTATCCAGATTTCCGTATTGACAAACCCTTTTCAAAAATCTGAACGCGTATGTAATATGCTGTCATTTCACTACCCTTATTAATTTGCTTATTTTATTGATGAAAAAGAATCTTCGTACCGGAAAATATTATTTGTTACTAGTTTCTGATTGTTCATATGAAAATGTAAACATTTTGCTACTAAACATTCAGAGGTTTCCGATCACTTAAGTTGTAAAATGCGATGAAAATGCTTCACCTACCAATTGTTTATATTTTTACATAATCGATTTGCATTTCGTAAAGCTAATTATCATTTTCACCATGCATTTCTATGCCTCAGCAATGAATTTAGTGGAACAAAAAAAAAAAATCAAAAGCTCGTTGGGGCATGTGTTCCCATTGAAATGAAAAATTGAAAATTTGACACATTTTTTTTTTCAATATTTGGAACCGTTTTGGGGGGCGTTTCGATTAAAATTCGTCCGACCCCGGAATAAGGACCACCCTAGTGTACATATACGGCTGACAGCGCCGCCTAACGTGGACGTCTGACAAAACTTGGACGTCAATGTTATGCATGTATACGCCACACAAGCTTAGTTTACTTTGTCTGTATGTTATCCAAGAGGCCTATAATTCTTCTGTTCGTTTCCGAGTTGTTACTTCACCTCTTCTAAAACGTAAAAATATAATTTCTGACATGTATTGTTATCTTCAATTCCATTTACGAATCTTCCTTGAATAGTTATCGCGGGTTTTGTCTTGTAACGGGTACATTCCCCCAGGTAGAAATTTGCCTAGAGTTTGCTAGTTATAGGCTAGCGCCTAGCTGGGTAAATCTAGGCGTTCCAAGTTAGGGGAATCTATCGTGGCTCTAGCTTGGCGCAGGCTAGCCAATCTAGAGTCTAATATAGGAAACTCCGGGCGTTCCAAGTTAGGGGAATCTATCGTGGCTCCAGCTTGGCGCAGGCTAGCCAATCTAGAGTTTAATATAGGCATGCGTGGACAGAGCCTAGCCAGAGCCTAGCCAGAGGCTAGTCAGGAATCTGTCCAGTTCCAAGCTAGGGCCTTTCTTCGACCAATCCTGGCCGCGTATTAGGACAATTCGACAGAGTGTCTTTCAATACTCGAAACGCTCGTGATTGAGATTGGAGTGAAAAACTATAGATATTGATTCGGACCGAAAATACGAAATTACATTTTTTCAGATAGCATCGGTTTGAAATATAAACCAATTACGTATAAGATATTTTGTGTGTGATAATTAGTAAGAATTGTTATTCCTTCAACAATTGTCACTAATTATCCACACGAAATATCTCATTTGTAATTTACTTGCACTCCAGACTGATACTATATGGTATCTAAAATATAATGCAAGGTCGAATTTTTGATATTCGAAATTACGCAAACGCGGATTTTGTTGATAGAATATTACGATGATCGGCCAAGCGTGAAATTTTTTCAGTCCTTGAGCCAAATAAAAAAAAAGAATCCCGAATCTTAGCCGAGTACGGAGTTTCGGGCAAAAATCGGTTGTTAAAAATCTCGACATGAGTAAAATTTTTGAATGTTCAATCCTCTCAAATAATGGTAATACATTTTAAGTTGACGGAACTTCATTTTCTATTGCAGATTAACTAACTATTTAACTTCACTCATCTGCCCTGAGAAAAAAATGTGGTTGATTTTAACAAACGGGCGGTCACGGGCAGGGAAACGCCGTTTTGGTTGAAACAATCAAAAATATGATCATTTCAAATAGTACAACTAGAATTGAATAAATTTTCAGTTGAATCGACTGAAACTCATTCAATGCAACTGAATATCTGTCAACATCAACCAAATGGGTTTGGTATAGGGTAGGCGGTGCCTGTACCGCTCAGTGGGTAATTCCGCTCACCCTAATTTCTCCATATGTACTCAACAGAAAAAATTAATTTTTTTCTCTTTCTAATATTAAATGATATCGAACTAATTTCGGGAGAGATTTTCTATCTCCAATCGAATTTACCAGCGAAATTAATTTCAAGAAGATTCGGGCTACTTTCAGTGTAAGATTTGACGTGCAGGGAATAAGCTTTTACATAAGTGCTTTGAATTGTTTTAAATATATATTATATATTAAATATTATATTATTATTAATATTAGTGTATATTATATATTTTATAAAAAATATAAAAAATCATATAATTTATTATATGAATTGTATTATATACTTTTTAAACAGTGCGAGCGGTATAACCGGCAAGTGCGTCCAGTACCGCTCATTCTCTGACCGTATCGAAAATCTGTATTTCTCACTTTTAGTTCGTAACAAATGTTTTATGTTGCGAGTAATTTGATATAAATAGTTTAGGGAAACTATCAGTGGAGTTCTTATTCTTCTACATTATTTCTGGGCACTGAAAACAATCAATTTACCTTAGGTGAGCGGTACATCCACCACTTACCCTATTCAACCACTTTTTTTTCTCAGTGTGTTTAAATGGACTTGATTATTATTCGTCCTTATATCAACCATTATTCAAAAGTCAATTTGCTAACCCACTGAAAATAGTAACAGAGACTAGATTTTTATCTATATTATTACATACTTACTGTAAGCATTACAGTGAGTGAGAACTTTTGGAACTCTAGGAAAGTAATTGGATTAAAAAGATATTTGGAACTCAGATGTTCAAGTAAAGAATGTTTCTATGCAATCGAATAAAAGTATAATATACTATTTAATCATCAGAAATCTTCGAAGTGACCGTGAAATTTAGCTGTCATGTTTTATTTTTTTTAAGTATATATTGATGTAAATCCTCACAAATCAAAGTTTACCTATTGAGTCAAAAAGTGTCAAGTATTGTAACAGACGACGATTAGATCTAGATGAAAACCGGACGTCAGCCGATCAACGAAGTTAAGCAACATCAACTGCAGCCAGAACTTGGATGGGTGACCCACATGAATTGAAAAAAAAAAAAAACAAAAAAAAATCAGTCATTGAAGAGATGATTTCTAACATCCAGGAAATATTAACTGCGTTCTCTACCACTCGCAAAAGAATGAACTACTGGTGAAAAAAATATTTTTTGTCCGGATAATATCGAAAATAAACAAAAATAGAATGATCGGGTCATCGGCTGATCAATTATTGGGCTCTTGTTGGGCCATTGACTATAATATATATTTATATTCATAAATTTATACTGGCCCAATGTCGATAGCCATACGTTGGACCGAAATTATCATCCCAACTAATCACCAATATTGGATCGGTATTGGCCGCCGACGCTGGGCCTGCACTCAAACCTTTAGCGCCTAACCAGATTTCCAATCTAGCGCCTAACCAGATTTCCAATCTAGGCGCTAGCTGTTCCGACCGTTTCAAATCGGGCCGGGCGCTGGACAGCTTTCCCACCCAGCGCCTAGAAATGAACTAGGAAAACTGGACAGCGCCTGGCCTGGGCCAATTCACAATTTCTACCTGGGTAACTGCACGTGTATTTGATGATACTGTGCGGGGCTGCTGAGACCATCATCGGCATAAGACCTACTCTGAACTCACCTGTGTCCGTGCGACACATTATAGGTATATGTATATATACCATGCAAAGTGTACTTATGATAATCGTACTATATCTTGCAAGAGAATGAGTAAATACATAAAGAGACGATTTTATCTTCAGCTTACATCGGATTTGGGCAACTATATCCTCAAAGATTAGGATGAACGTTATTCCAATGATATTGTTTGTCAAGCTTTACATATCAATTGGAGATTTAATTATCAATCAAATGCTAATAATACGAGCTATGTGTGACGTCCTAGGTACTTCTGGTAACTACCAGTAGGCGTCCGCATGAGAGTTTGTTTTTAAATAGGCTGAACTTCGTTAGTCGCCAAAGTTCTAATGAACACTTCAGCAAGAAATTGGACAAAATTATTGAGAGAAGAAGGATTGGTATGAAGAGGTGAAATTATGATGCAATATATACTGAGAGCACCTAATTATTTTATTGAAATATAAGATTGAGACAATTCTATGTGTGACTTGACCGAATCCCAAGATAGAAGTGAGTCAAAAAAGACTCAGGCGGATCTCCAGGGAGGGAGATCCCCTCTTTTGAACACACACCAGCTTGTATTCTTATATATATTTAGCATACATATTAACCTAGCGTTAAGGGAGTAAGAAAATACAGTGGAGGGGCAAACGCGCTACAGCCCCCCCTAAGACTAAGGAGGCTGGGCCTTGCCCCTTCTTGAGATCGTCCCGTTTTCTCGGACCTCCTTCTTTCTAGAGCACTTGTCGATGGGTCTGGTCTATATCATCTATCGCCTATCCATTTATGCATCCGCCGAGTTCGATTCTCACGAACGTTGGTCCGTGAGAACGTAAACAAATGCAAACGGATTTTCTTTAAGTGTTATTGATATTGAACTCTCTATTGCTTGAAACCTAAATATAATATATAATCTTTTGGTTGACGTGTTCTGTAAATATTAACAAAAGTTCGAGGGAACGTTCAGTTTTTCATCTATAATTATTTTATATTATTCATTTGGATATCTAATTGGACTTTTATTCGAATATTAGCGCGCAAACCAAGCGGCGTCACCTATCAAACTACTAGATTACTGCTGGTGACGTCACATATGTATAAAATCCTAGAAATATGTTGTGACCATGAATTATGAATTAGTGATACGAGCCGAACACTCTGTTAGTGAAATAACTTCCTTACCAGGCACAGAACAGTCCAGTCCGCTGAATCCTGGCAAGCAGTAACATTTAACACCACCTAATCTGTCGACCTTGCATTCCTGCTCGTTCCCATTGCAGGGACAGATGTTACAGGCTCCTAGGAAACTGCGGGTGGTATCAGTTACGTCCCTGTAGTGCCCAGTAGCGCATATTTCGCAGGAAGTTCCAGTGTACCCAAATGGACAACGGCAGGCTTCGACCTGCGTTGCTCGTTTGTTGTTTACTAGTTGTTCTACGGCTGTGTCGAGGCTGACATCGCTGATGTAGGTAGCTGTCATTTTTGAGCTGTGTGTTGCACGTACCAGGATAGCTTCTAAATTTGATAGAACGGTCATAAGATCTGCACGAGATGCGCTTCGCAGACCATCTTCTTGTGTCAATCGTGTCCATGCTGATTCAACTAACGGCACGCTATATGACTGTAAATGTCAGAGTTTTATAATGAGACATATATACATAACAGTAAAAATTATTTTTCAACTTGTTGAAAGAATAGATGAGAATAGAACAAATGGATTTGTGACATACCAGGGGGATACCAGGTTGAATGTCTTCAGAATTTGTCCAGTATAGGGTGATTCCATTACCGATCAGGAGAACATCCTGGTCTTTCTGGCTCTCAGCACCGGAGCGTGTCGAGATGTGCTGGGTGACCCGTAGATTTCCACCGTAACTCTTCACCTGATTACCTGTGATTTCAGATGGTAAAGACCAAAACAGCCTTTGGTCACGTGAATCAGGATAACGGTAGCCGATTTCGTTTGTAGCAGTGTTTAGGTCGAATCCTTCTGTTATGACATCTCTCCGGTTACTGCGCACAGACAAAACCATTCACTATTCTGATGCATATGAAGCATAAAAATCCAACTCATTTTGAAAATACAGAAACGTTTAGTTGATTTAGAGTAATAGTCAAATTTGAGATTCATTTCTGTATTTCAACTATAGTATTTTGGTTGAAATGAAAAGAGATTTCGGCTTTTCTTCTGGAATTTGCTGATGACAGACAGACTTACGAATCAGTCAGGGTGAATCCGTGGGAAGAATCGTAGACGACAGTTGGTATTTGATCAATGAAAAGGGAGCTTTCATGACATTCTTTCGTAACGCCACTGCAGTAGCATTCAACGCATCCATCTATGTTGGTGACTGACAGTCCAAAAGTGCTGTGGCGACAACGATTGCACTCCGGACCCTCGACATTCGTTTTGCACTCGCATTGTCCGGATTGGCAATCAGTTCCAAGTGATCCAGCAGGGTCACAGAGGCAGGGTGGAGGTCTAGTTGGACCTACTCCTGGTTGACAATCTTGCTGAGATCCTCGAGTCGCGTCGCCCTCGTAGCCGTAAATACATGATTCACAACTCTCGCCGGTTGTATAATCTCTGCAATTCTAGAAAGACAGGCAAAAACGATTTGGGTTCCATTAGGTACGAGAAAGCGGAGCTAGTAGTAAAATTCTTTCAATGAATTCTGATAATGAGAACGTAGATGATATCACAGATTTTTCTTGGATTGCTAAATACAAACCTCACAAGCTCCAGTCTCTGGGTCACACTGTGTCGAATGTCCGTTGCAGTCGCATGGCATGCAGCTCCCGAAATAAAGTCCTTCATCACTCCTAGTGTAGCCAACGTCACAGTCCTCACAAGATAAACCTCTGTATCCGGCGGGGCAACTGCATTGCTCAACTTCGATTGCACGTGTCTTACCAGTGTTTGAGTTCACAGCGGTATCGAGGGATATCGAAGAAAGTCTAAAAGATTTTAATTCCATTAATAAGATTTCCAGTATATCTTATACAAATTGAATTTGTTTACTTATTTCTGTCACCGAATCATAACGCTCTTAGTCTTGAGGCTTAATTTATCGAAGTTTCATTTCTTCGAAGTTTTCATGCATACTTATACAGAAGGGAGAGATCAGGAAGATGCTTTTTCATCAGGATAGTCTTGATGGTTTCATACTTACGCAGCTTCATCGGTATGCGTTGTGTAGGTCGCCTTGATACGGATTGCCTGCACATCGGCTAATGCCATCAAAAGATGTTCTCTATCGGCTGTTGTCCCATCATTACGCTGCCAGTAGTCCTCGATTAGTTGCACTGTGAATGTCTCAGCAGTGTTGGGCTCCAGTTGTTTGCCCGAATAGTGGCGAAGGATTATGTCGTTAGACTGTGGGAAACAGGAGTAGAAATTACTTCCAAAAACACGTTGCGAGAGGTGAGCTGACATTGGAAATCAAATAAACTAGTATCATGACGTATTGTCGATGTGAGATACCATCAATTCATAATGAATATTGAATTTATAGAAGTATGAAAGGCTCACGCTCATCAGTTCAACATCGGCAGCATTATTCCTTGACCTTGCGCCTCCAGGGGACGGAACGTATCTGACTGTATATTTAAGGTTGCCACCATAGGAAGCGAGTTGGTCACCCAGGAAATTGCTGGGCAGCTGCCAGTAGTAAACATCGTTGGTCTCACGGTTGGGGAATGCGTCGTATACGATCTCTCTATCTATCTTATTCAGACGGATGCCATCGACGATAGGTGATGGATTAGTAGATTTGGACTCTACGAGAGAAAAGTCGCGTATCGAGCTGGTGAATGCTACATAGATCTGAAAGACAAATTTTTATTCAGTATATTCCTTTTCGATCTTGAAAGATGGGGTGGATTATTAGTCATTAGGCTCAAAGAATCGCAGTGTTGACTTACTTCGCTTCTGTACCAGTTTGAAGAAGTGCATTTTGAAGTAACACCCATACAGAAGCAGCTGACGCATCCAAATTTATTTGTTGCAGCAAGATGGAACGTATTAGCCTTACATTTGTTGCAGGTACGACCAGTTGAGAGTGCCTGAAAAAGACAGTAAATTTTTCATACAGCCTGTTGTGCGGAGATGGATATATGATAATAAATAAAAGTAAAACCGTTCCATTCATTGGTATCGAAGTATGATCCAATAGTAATTGAGTATAGAATTTACATAGTCATACATGTATACTCACATTACACGGAAATTACGTCCAAGTCCATCAGGAATGTTAGTATTAACAATAACAATACGAGTGAAATCAATGATATTGTATAACTTTTAGCATAATTAGAAATTCGAAAATTAATGTAATGGGTCAAGACGAAATATTACTGGCTGAAATTTGTCAAGTTTTTGAATTCAAAAAAAGAGAAGCCATGAATAAGACCTGTATAAGTCTATTGAATACAATGATTAATCATAAGTCGAATACAGCGTTCATATTAGAAAAAGGTGTAACGACTAGTTGTTTATACCTTGCATCGACAGACTCCGGTGGCAGGGTCTGCATATGGACTAGTACTGCCATTAGGGTCACATTCATCAACCTTAACGCAGGAGTCCCCAGGGCGGAGAGGGTTGCCCTGATAACCAGGAGCACACTGTTCGCATCTACGTCCAAGATATCCTTGGGGACAATCACAGGTCGGTTGACCATCAGCACCAAGATGACAAGTTCGACTGTATCTATTTTTTAACAGAAATAATACAGTCACCCATGAAGTTGGAAATAAACACATAATATTCCATTAAGATTCACTATCCATGGAAATAGAAGGTAGCAAAATAAAACCGAACAAACTTACTGATTTGAGGGGTCGGTAAGAGGGCAAGGGCAAGGTTGGCATGGGATGTTCCTCGATGGATCTTTGTAGTAGCCAGGTTGACATGGTAGCTCCTCTCTGTAGCACTGTCCAAGCCATGGACCACTGTCGCGCCTGAGGTATCCAGATTCGCAGTGTTCGCATGACAAACCACTGTAGCCTGAAACGATGAATAAGATCCAGTGTAAAATGCTTAGTTTCCAATTAAAGTATTGCCAGTGACTGTAATTTGAGATCGAGGATTCTGTTTGATAAACTTACCAACTGGGCAGCGACATTCTTCAACAAACGTGGCAGCACCTTGATCCGTGTTACGTACATCTGCTGTATCCATGAATACGTTAGTGATGGTGGTAGCTATAGGTCCGTCGTCATACTTCACTCTGGATGAGAAATACACGATTTTAGCGTCAGTATCAAAATTTGAAGCGTTCGCATAGTTCGAATGATTTAGATGAGCGAATGATTCGAATAATATGATGGCTTTGAGTTTGAAATTTTCAGTCGAAAATAATTGACACTGTATTATTTTATATTGGAATGATGACTACCCAATTCCATAGAGAATCAATTTTAGACTTGTCCCAGTAGCTATATTATTATATTAGCTTTATGAGGCTGCCTTAAGAGAAATACTCAAAATATCTTAAGATTTGAGCTGTTCTCTAATAAAATAAAAAGAAGAGAAGAATCTAAATTTCAATCACACTAGTCAGATGATTCGGAATATTCAACACCCCTAGTTTAGAGGAAATTTGCACACCCCTAGTTTAGAGGAATGATTTCGCCTCTGGATATACCGTGTATTAACTTACTTGATAAGAATATTATCAACATGTGCTAGTGCCATCATAATCTCTTCTCTCGAAGCTGTAACCTTGTCCCGACCCTGCTGCTTGACCCAATCACCGAAGAAGAATCGCACACTCTTTTCAGTTTCGTAGTCTGATGAGATGGGCTCGCCTTTGTGTATGAGGACATAGTTATTTCCTGTAAGTATTACGGATGGAGCGTCGTTGGGTCTCCCTCGGCCACCGTGTCGGACAGTATATTTCAAATATCCTCCGTAAGATTTAAGTTGACTATTATGGTAGCTTTCTGGCAGAGCAAAGTACAGAACGCTGTTTGGATTCCCGGAGTCAACATAGAGGTCAGAAACTTGTACTCCATTCCGTCCTAGTGGGCGAACCTCTGGCGCATTTCCAGCTACCTCACCCAGGATTCTTATGTCCGGATAAGTCTCGACTGAGACAACGTTGAACTGGTCGAAAGGTGCCGGAAGCTGATAGATAAAGAGGTCGGCACTAGCACACTGGGTTGCGACGCCAAAGCAGAAGCAAGAGATACATTCATCGGCAGTCTGAGCCAGCGAGTTGAATGTTCCACGTGGACAAACGTCTGGACCTTGGGATTCGACCTTGAGGATGGCATCAGGTACAGCAATTTTCCATGATAGAGTGTTTATTGCTTCGCAAGAGTAGGCGCCTTGGTCTGCGATCGTTATTGAAGGACAGGTTAAAACTCCAGTGCCGTTTACTGATGTCGTTGTACACTTTGGCGATATGTGACCCCAGTTCAAACGCCAACTGATTTCAGGGTAAGGAATACCAAGTGCGGTGCAACTGATGGTGAAAGTCTCTCCTACGTTGAGTATCACCATATGTTGCGGCGGCCTTAAGATCTGAACCTCAGCTGTAAATTAAGGGTAGGAGATACTGAAAACTGCCAAGTTATTGCTATTATCAAATTAGGTGAACCAATAGATATTTTCAAATGAAATTTAACACACATGTTTGCCATCTCAAAACATAGACATTGTGCAAATTTCAAGTCATTTGAAACAATAAGTACAGTTCCTCCTCATAATGTTTTTGAAATAGCCTTTATTCGAAAACCTCCCATGCGTCTGAGTTATTCTTGAATCTTGCTGGGCTTGCACACACATATTTCAGGATGCGTAAGCCACAAACCCACGTCGGTTTTTAGAGATAGCTACGATGCTTTGATTTTGACATTTTTTTTTATGAAAAAAAAATATATATTTTCAATTATTTTACCTCAAATCCGTAATTTTGTCTCGATTTCCAAAAACCGACGTGGGTTTGTAGCTAGTGTGTGTAGGAACATACCCTAAAAATTTTAAGAGTCTTCGACAAAAACTCAGACGCATGGGACTTTTTCAATTGCCAAAAACCTAGTTCTGAGATAAATCGCTTTGAAGTTTTTTTTTTCAAATTATTCACAAAATTCAAGATATTCAACATATAAATTATCACAACTTGAAGAAAATTCAACATATATATTTTAGCAGTTCGGTTGATATGAACTTGGTCTTGTCGAGTCTAAGCAATTTGTCCTGCGGGCAGCGAATCATGCGGTTAATAACTTGTAAATCTAGTTCTGTAAAATGAATACAAACATTTGGAAGAATATTGATTTGCTATATAAATTTGAATGCTCATCTCTGGTGAAGTGTGTGACCAACAACTTCAATATGATTTCCAACTGTAGAAAAACACATTTTGGAGTTGTTGTCTTATGAGGGTATACACACCTTGAAAATGATTTTTTCCAAATCACTGCTACGCTCCGAGAAAACATTCTAGTGACTCAGTTCTTTTACAGTTGATTAGTGCCATTTTGATACATAGATCATGATTTTTCCAGATTTTATGTCCTCCACTGAACAAAAATTTAGTCCATCGAAGAAAAAGTAGTTGTCGTAGGGTACAGGTTGCTGCGTTTCAAGAAATATCTCAAAATTTGGAGGAAATATTCTGTATCAATGTAACTTAGGGAAGAACCAATAATATTTCATGAAGTGAAGTTCTAGACACAGAAATTTTCGATTGTAAGACTTTTTTCTCCATCATTTTGGAAAAAATATTTTACAATCAAAAATTTCTATGTCTAAAACTTGAATACATGAAATATTATTGGTTTGCCCCTCAATTACAGTCATACAGAATATGTTCTGCAAATTTGAAGAAATTTCAAGCAACGCAGCAGCCTGTACCCTACGACAACTACTTTTTCTTCGATGGACTGAATTTTTGTTCAGCGGAGGACATTAAATCTGGAAAAATCATAAACTATGTATCAAAATAGCACTAATCAACTGTAAAAAAACTGAGTCACCAGAATGTTTTCTCAGAGTGTAGCAGTCATTTGAAAAGAATTATTTTTCATTATTATAATTTTTTTATTATTATTTTTTCATCTCACGTAAATCACTTGAGTGTGGTAGCTTGATGGAAAACTGCACCTCAAGTTACTTTTTTTCACAAATTAAAAAAGCAATAACCGAAATATAGGGAAATTGAAAACTTCTGCTGGAATATTATACGCTTTATTGCGTGAATGGGGCTTAATAAATTCTTTTTCGGTTCAAGGATTTGTGTACGTGAAGATAAGGGTTCAAAGGACACTTTTCCGTAAAAAAAAAAAATCGATTTATTTGAAATTTTATCCTCAAATTTCAGTATCTCCTTCCACACGGCACGAAATATTTCAGAAATATTTAGAAATGTTATAACATTTCAGATTCATAATATTACTTCAGGAATATGTCTAAAGCGTTTCAGCAACATTTCCGTAACATATATCATCTTCGACATTTCTGAAACGTTTCAGAAATATGTCGATTGTAGTATAACATTTTCAATATTTCCGTAATATTTATGAAATACGTCGATTGCAATATATCATTTTCGATATTTCTGAAACGTTTCCGAAATATGTCAATTGCAATATAACACTTCTGATATTTCCGAAATATTTCTAGAATATGCCAATTGCAATACAACATATTCAATATTTCCGAAATATATCAATTGCAATACAGCATTTACAGAATCCTCGAAATGTTTCAACAACATTCCACATGACATATATCATTTTCGACATTTTTGAAATCTTTCAGAAATATGTCGATTGCAGTATAACATTTCCGAAATACGTTGGTTGCAATATATCGTTTTCGATATTTCTGAAACGTTTCCGAAATATGTCAATTGCATTACAACATTTCCAGAATTTTCGAAATGTCCCAAGACAATTTCAATGTCAAATTTTCTGCACAACTTTGTGAAAACTGATACTTCAACTCAATTTCTTCATTGTTCTGGAAGAAATAATATATAGGAAAAATTTGCAACAAATGTTAAGTGGCGGTCTAGCGTAGTGGTTAAGGCGTGAGATTAGTAATGCGAACACCGGTGAGCGTCCAGGTTCAAACCCTAGTCAGGATTTAGAAATTAGCAAGACGAACTCGAAATGCGTTTTTCTTCATACAGGTGATTCAATATAGGTACAATTATCCTATAACAGTGATATCTGACAGCGGAAATATGAAAAATCGTATTTTTTTTTCAATTTTCATTTCTCATTTCTATAGTGTTCAATGTTCATCCACGCGATATCCACATATCACTGGAAGATTTCTGGTATATTACTGGAAGATTTCTGGTATACAGTTCTGAAATATTACTAAAATATTTCTGATATATGTAACCGACATATTTCAGAAATATTTCTGATATATGTCAGCTATACGTCGTTAGTTATATATGCGGACATTGAAATATTTCTGACATATTTCCGGAACGTTGCAATGAAATATGTTATGTAGCGAATGAAACATTTATGAAATATTTCTGAAATGTTACGTGCCGTGTGGGCTACCCTTGAGCGGTTTTGATAAGGTATATCACTGATATCAATATCTATCTATCAGCACACCTTTAGTGAAACAATTTCATGTACTGGTAATAACTATATTGAGTTCGAAAAAATCATCAATAATTGAATGTAGTATAGGTAGATTATAGTAAAAAATCACTTACTGCAGCCAATTTCGTCACTTCCGTCAAAGCAGTCTTGTTGTTTGTCACAGTGGAAGCTCTTCGGTATGCACTGTCTGTCAGCGCATTGGTACTCGTTGTACTGGCAAGCTAAGCCTGGTGGAGCTGGTTCACAATTCTGTTCGTCACTCCCGTCAACGCAGTCTCTGTCGCCATCGCATCGCCAAACTTTGCTAACACATTCCTTATTCACACATTGGAACTGGTTGGGTTCGCAGCCGAGTCCACCTAGAGCTGAAGTCGTAGGCGATATTTTAAGACGCGAATAATCATTGAGGTCTATGAACCAGCATAGGTATGATCATGTCTTAAGTTCTGTTTAATTCAAATGCATTGAGACTTACGGCATCTGATTTCATCAGTACTCACCCTTTTCAACGGTCAGATGTGCGATGACTCTTCGTCCCGGGGTGTTCGAGGGGACTCCCAATGCTTCGCACACGTAATTACCACTGTGGATGACCTGAACATTGGGCATTTCAAGTCTGCCATTTAAGTCCGTGCTTCCAGGTGGAAGAGGAGCACCGTCTTCACGGATCCAGTGGACCCTGGCACGTAGTAGACCTTCGTCTCGACATTGAATAACGACCTCTCGACCTAGCGTAGGGTGCGTTAAAATAATTTCTCTAAATTCATTCTTTCACGATTTGTGAAGGGAAACATTGAACTCTTTGAAAAGTCATCATAAAAGCGCACCAGCGCGCTTAAGCAGGCAAAAAAAAACGCGTTGTCAAATACTCCGCGAGCACGATGTGTAATGTACCATACATCACACAAATTCCACGAGCATGCGGACATTTACAAAAAACCATATCGCGTGCAGGTATACGTACCGAAAAACATTGGAACACAACATTCCTTTGATTGCAAAACTTTATGTAAGTATGAAATCTGTGTAAGTGTAGACGTTGTTTATGGATACCATAGCGCATATTCGCGTTTTTCTTTCGACTGGAATTCGTCCGCCCAAAAATGCTCATCGGCCATTGTAAACGTAACAGCGTAGTGTTCACATAAGGTTTGGTATAATTTAGAGCAGCGACGAGAGGAATTTAGATCACGCGATATACCCGGATAGTTTTAAAAATCATGCTACTTTCCAATAGTTAGCAACACAATGGTAATTGCGCAATGGACTAGACTTGAAGACCTGCAGTTAGCGTTTTCGATCATGATAATAATACCCACGTCTTTGCAGAACGCATATTATGAATTTACCTTGTTATGTTATACATTACAAGTACATATACATTAGGTATTAGAATATTTAGAATATACTACAATAGACCATGCAACTTGATCACATGCCTCAATCTAGTAATTCTCCACGAAATGATTCCAACGGGTTAACGCATTCTTTTAGTATAATTGCGTTAATGTTTTTTCAAAAATTTGCGCCCATGAAATATAACATGGGTTTATGACTTGATCGTAGATATAATACACGAGTTGGTCATTGGCCGGATGATTTAATTATTATGGATTTATCTTATACAGCGGAACAATGTGGCAAGAAAAACGATTCTGGTACCATATTATGGCCGCTGTATTATTTTCAATCAGTTACATGTTACACCTGTATAATGTATTACGAACGCGAGTTTGTGTAGGTGGGGTGGGTGTACCTACCCATACAGCATTGAATATTCATGGTATATGTTTGACATGTTCCGGAAAAAATATTTGAATATTCATAGAATATTCACTTTCACCTCAATAATGTGTTCAGAACGTACAATGAACATGACAATGTCACCCTAAAATACGTGAAATTCATGTCGAGAAAATATTTACGAGGACAAACTCATGATTAACCAGGCGCTGGAGTGGCAAACTATCCAGCGCCTAGCCAGTGAGGTCACACTTTTCCAGATCAATTCCTAGTCTGTGAATTAACTAACTAGGTGCTTAGCAGAATTCCTCAACGGCGTCCTAGTACTTTCCGATGATGGTGCCACCCCTCATAACGAAGCCTATGATTTATCATCATGAAATGAGAAGTAATAATGGTAGAAAAAAAAACACGAAATTTGACACATTTTATCGTCAGCTGACAACTACCTCATACCTATGCATCGTATCGACGATATTGTATACACATCCACTGAAAAAAACGCCGCATTTTTCGGCCCCGCCGGGATTTGAACCCACGTTCGCTCGGTTACCAGTCGCACGCCCTAACCACTACGCTAAACTACCATATGATATATGTCTGAACACTTTCCTACTTGTTCAGAGCCCATCAAAGTGTCAAGTTATTACTCGGAATATTTCAATGTCATCAAAATTTTGCATTTGCAGGACTAGATTGAAGTGCTTGCATATATTATTACGATTGATTACTGAATATCTTATCATGCATTTTTCGTTCACACGGTCATATGTTTATCCGAATTAAATGACATTTTGTTAGAGAAAGAATGTTCCAGGAGTTCCATTAAAATTTGTATGTTTATTTCGACACTTTTTTTTTAGTTATCACAACATAAATCTACTCAAAGTGGCAAATTCTGTTGTCGTATGAACTGAAAATAGTGTTGAAATTACCGTAAAAATTTGAGTGGGTCTCCTAGAACATTTTTTTTCCTCTAACAGTGTAACTGGTTTCAGAGATATGAATTTTTCAATATTTTTTTAAGATGCGATTGCCATTAATTCTTTTCTCTTCTATAATTCTGAGACAAATATGATTCGAAACATTTTGAAATCGAGCGAATACTGTCAAATGATATTGGATGAAAGATGGTACATATACAGGATGATTCAAAATTCGTGACGAATCTCTTGAGGGATTAATCCTTGTCAAAATTGGGATCCGAAATTCTTCAGCCATTTTTCCGAAGAAAGATTTTTTTTCAATATCATTTGTCAATTTTGAAGAATCACAAATGATGCCAATAAGTTTTTTCTTCCAATATTGAAGAGATTTCTCAGTGAAAGTGTGTTATGGTTCCATGGAATACTTAGTACACAAATGTACGTAATGTGTGTTTCATACTTCAAATGTATATATATAAGAGTTATTAGGAAAATTAGCATATATTTGAAATTTAATCGATAAAAACACTCGAAGACATACGTGGAATATGTAGGGTCAATGTCCACAGCATGTTAGATTTTCATATCGCTGAAATATCGTGGAATGTTCTAGAAACGTGCATGGAATATATAATATATTCACCTCAAGCACATGGATGAATATTCTTCTGGACATGTACATAGAATATCTTTTACACATTCGGGATATTTTTTGAACATTGTGTACTTTTTTCGAATATACAGTGAATATCAAATGCTGTGTGGGTATGTATATGCATGAGCTAGTGTGTTACATGTGAGTTATAATAATATTACAATTAATAAGTCAAATCTCCGATCTAACGATTTAGTGAATAATATGTAGTCATGTTAGATCGGTGAATAACTGTAATTATTGTAGGTGAAATATTTGGAACTTGCAGCAAAAAAACAAAAGAGATATTATAAGTAACGGTGTAAGGTATAATAGTTTGGAACTTTGTTCGTTGATGAAAGTACCAATGATTGTAGTATTGGCCGTTTGAAATTTTTTAATTCTGTTGCAATACAAATAAATCTGGATTAAAACTGTGTTTCATCGTGATGTGGTATGAATTATTAAAAATCTTTCCATGAATGTGTTCATGAAATCAAAATAAGCCGATGTAGCGTGATTTAACAGGCTGCTCTTTGATGAAGGCTTACCTTCACTTGCCGCTTCTGACCAGAGCAAGGGAACAAAGAATAAACAAATATTAATACTCTAGACAGTTTGAACATTATTGTAAGTACAATATATTGCAGTATCATTCATCACGCTAATTATTACTGTTCAAAAAATGAATAAAACCGTAACGTGGATAGAAAATACGTCTTAATTTCTGTAGATCATGACCGAGTTTCCGTAAGATGTTGAACAATTGAATATTTCAATTGCAGAGCTCAAGAGAAGAAGAAACAAAAAATGAAAAAGAAAAAAATTGAGAATAAAAATTAGGCGATCTCTGTTAGACATTACAAAAGTTTCAGAAGAATCGTCAGAAGTTAAATCGTTGTGAACATATTTCCTCCCGTTAACGGAACTACTATACCGCTTGTATAGAACGGGCAATTTTCATTCCAACAGGCATTTTCAACTTTATAAATAAAAAAATTATACTCACTTTCTTTGATGATCTGTTCGGTCGGGTATGTCTTGAGATCGAGCCCTTCTGCTGTAACAGTTTAAGAGCTTATTAAAATGGGAATTACTATACCAGTGCGAACAAACTTGAGTTTGAGAAAATTTACTCATATACGATCAAAAACGTACGCGAGTTCAACAAATAGCAAAGACTGTAGGACGGTTTGTCCACAAGTCCTTTGGGATCATTTTCTTGTCTAATTATCGTCAATATTCAAAGGTTCTTTTTTAACGAAGAAATTTAACGATGAAATAAAAAATAAAAGAAAATAAAAAAGACTAGATCGGATGCAGTCAGTTATAAAAATTACTCGTTCATCATTATCGCAGTAATTGTGCTCGCTGTTAAAAACAATAGAAAAATAAAAATGAAAAACTATGTTAACCCGATATTAACATTGTTAAAATTGAATTTCTATTGTATTATTTGTCAAACGAATGAAATTAAAAATATCTGTTAGGTTTGAATGTCGAATAATGTATCTCTGCAGTCTCGACAAATTAATCGAATTCAGTAGATGCCTGTTAGTGCGTAAGTATATTATATGCATTATATACCTATATATTAAATAATTATATAAATTAGAAAAATTCATTTCTTTCAAATTTTAGTATATCATCGCATTTTAGTATGGGATAAGTAAAATAATGAGTCAGTTTTTTGAGGGGGCTACAGTTTACGCTTTTGCGTTCATTCGGTGTTCAGAGTTATTTCGAGCTATAATGTTTTTTTTTATTTTCGGCTCGTTAAACGGATAATCGCATACATAATTAATATCATTAACGTATCGTCAGTGAAGCAAGCGCGAGAGTATCCCTTGATTATCCCTGATCCGTAAATGTATTGTATATATCAAGCCACAAAACTCAAGCAAACCGCAAACCAGGTCGGTTGTACAAGCGGCTCATATCCGCTATCAAGGTCCTGGACCATGATGCATGAGTGCAGCAGCTGTGCGAGCGTGTGCTAACTAAACTCACGGGAGGGACGCGGAATTTCGGTTTCAGGACAGTCTAGCTCATCAGAATTATCACGAGGACAATCCTGCCGGCCGTTGCACCGTTCTCCCAAAGGGATGCAGGGGCCATTTTCGCACCGCCATTCCCAAGGGGAGCATGGTAAGACCTGATAATTGCAGTCCAGTTCATCCGAGTTGTCCCTTGGACAGTCGACGATGTTGTTACACCGTTGATTCATGGGAATGCAGGGTCCGTTTTCGCACCTCCATTCGTTGGCCGAGCACGGCATCGAGGGATCTTTGGATTGTTCGATTGACAGAGATGCAAGGGATGGAAAATTTTGTCTCAATTCAACCTGACCTTTCATTTATATCTAATTTCAGAGCTAGAGGGGGTTCTTCGGCCATTCCAAGGAACGAATGATCGCGAGTGATAAAAAATCGGCAAACGCAAAACGGGACCGTGAAGTAGATTGGGGGATGAAAAAATTCCGGTTTTTGAAGCATAAAATAAAAGTTTTGGATAAGGTAGTTATATAGTATCATGTTCTTACCGCTTGGTCCGAGGGGTTGGGTCGGAACTGAAAATGAAAAATTGTGTGGGATTAAAAATCGTGTATCCAGGATTCGGGAGGCGAGATTATCAGCTGGGAAAATGGTGTGAAAATTTACCGCAATTTTCCTCGTCGGAGTTATCGCCGCAGTCGTCGTACTGGTTGCATTGTTGTTCTTCTCTGACGCACTTTCGGTTTCTGCACTCGAATTCACCTTGGACACAACCTAAGGATGTAAAGGATAGAGTTTAGCCGAGGATCGAATATCCTTGCAACACGGTCGTTGCGCTGCAGTTATCATATTATATACTTATATAGTATACATATAGGTATATATGTAACGATCCTGCAGCTACGACTGCATCGTGATAACTGATACAGAACACAGAGATTTCAAACTCTAATTACGAACCATTAAATTCCTCCAATTATTTACATACGTACTAATAGATATAAAATAACGTTCTAACATTTACGAGATATGTATATATACATATTATATGAATTACATATAGTACATTATACGTTACGCACGTCATCGCCCGTAGGCGGTGCGTGTATATGAGGTGGTTACAAAAAAACCGGACGTTACTTTATCAACTTTTTTTAAACAGTGATTGAGAAAAACAGTGGTCCAGTTTTTTTTTTTTCAATTTTTCTCTTGTCACTATATAGACGGAAACGCCGAGTGTATGAACGTCCAACAAATGATTACAGTAATCTACAAACATCTAGTTAATCCTCGTTCACGTTAACCTGAACCGACCGCACTTCCATAGCAATTATTACAACGATCATCTACGTATACTTTTGTGATCTTCTTTGCTTTACAAAATTAGGTGCATTATGGACTGTGCGCGGGGGATCAACTTATCTTGAACATATAGGAGCGAATTCATAAGACGTATAAAGTAAAATAATAATTGTGGCAAATAAACGTATGTTGTGTGGGAATTATAACTGAAGTGTACATGATAATATACTATTATAATAAAAGAAGTCAATGTCAGATGCACTTTTTTGAACACGATATGTCAAATATTTTTATAGCGAACGTGCCAGCGTCGTCCGCTCGCTGACAATAAATCGAAAGTATTTTTTCTCATCGGAGTACATCTCGATGATTTATTTATCAGAAAATTTCACCTGGCCTGCACGAGCGGACGTCACTATCTGTCCATAAAATGCCTATTATGTAGGAACAGTATAGTCTACCTACGATATCGAATAATGATATATACTACAAATTTAACGGTGATACCAGGCAGAGATGCACTATCGATCAATCCGTTCATCGACGAGCCAATTAACCGACCAATTAATTATTCAATCAATCAATCAATCAGCGAGAAATTGGTGTTGCTTTGGTTTTGGTCGGCTGAAATAAACATTCTGGTATGGTATACCGTTGCATATGGTTGCGAAGGCAGGTTTGAAGTTCGGCTCGGCACAACACTGGTTCCGAGTCTAATTATTATTATTTTAAATAAAAGTCGATCAACTGGCTACTTTAAATTCAAACGTATCTTACAAACCTACACATTGAACTTGTCTATTCGACAGCTAACACCGACTGACAGGAAACGAGCTGTGTAGGTACATGGGGAAGTTCAGCACAATTCGACGTCGGCCTCGATCTCACCACTTACGATTTGGCTTTTTGTTGGAGCCGGGGTGAAGTTCCGAACGGTAAGAATTTCGAATTCGTTTGAGACGATTTCGAATTTTGAGGAAACGTTGGAGTGCGGAACACTTTTTAACGAAACCCATGGGGTTTCCCCACGAAGACCGTGGGGAAAATACCCTTTCCTAAAACTGGGAGCCGGTAATATTGGAATTCGGAATTTTCGCTGTTTGGCATTTTTTAAATTCGGACCGTCAGCACAGCCCCACAAATCGCAAGCCCATCATTTAACACTTCAATAGCAAAAAAATGCAATTAAAGATATCGTGACTGGTAGCATCCAGGTCTAGGCAAAGTTGAGCTGGAATTCCCCATACGCGTGTAGGCGTAGGTGTTGTAGGCACATGTGTCGATGAGTATACGTCTTTGTCTTTGACATTGTTTTAAACCGTGCGTGTGTGTGTGTGTGTGTGTATTGAGAAAGTGAAAGATTAATTTGTATTGTATAATGATCGAAGAAGTTTGACTGTGAAACGAGCCTGCCTGACCGGAGCAGTACTGTTCGTCGGTAAAATCACGACAGTCGTAGAAATGGTCGCAGTGGTGAGCCGCGGGGATGCAAGCCCCGTCAGCGCAAACAAAGTCACCCGCGGCACAACTTCTTGGTAGAGGTACGGTCGCGTATGTCGTTCTCTCGGGACGCCTCTCAGCAGAAGAGGTTTTATCCAATGCTTCTACACCTAGAAGTAACCCAATCTGAACCACAGTGTTACCTTTTCTCCGTTCTCGTTTCTCATCCGAATTCTCACCGCGATTTTCCATTATCAACCCCTATTTTATATTTTACGGTAACTAGCTGATCGAGAAACCGGAACAATGTCTCAGATCATTAAACAATTAGTCGTCTCCACTGTTGCCCCATCTTCATTTTTCCACATTACATCAACGAAAATTCGTCTGACAACTTACGATCTCATGGGTATCATAAAAACATACGAAGGATGGGCTGACAGGAGTGGATGATCATATCAATTGCCACAATAGTACCAGCATTCGGAGGTAACTGATTCGAAAGCTTTCATCAAATTTGGTAATCATCAACTTGTATCATGAAATTCTCGCCCACTTCGTCTTCAATACGCTCTTCACTATGAAAATCAAGCACCTTCGTCCCTTCGATCGTGATTTGGAAGCAGAATAGCTACTGCATTGAACTTACATTGAGGGGACCAGTACAGCGACTTTTAGAGAAATTGTCATAGTCCGAAATCAATTTATTTCATCACCAAAGTTCATTTCAGATCAAAATATTTTCCTTTTTCCAAATCATTTGTCGTAAGGATTTTAGC
The DNA here is from genome assembly GCA_963992785.1 of Tenthredo livida. Classification (NCBI taxonomy): domain Eukaryota; kingdom Metazoa; phylum Arthropoda; class Insecta; order Hymenoptera; family Tenthredinidae; genus Tenthredo; species Tenthredo livida. The sequence continues at coordinate 41,209,255 of OZ023065.1, forward strand.
ACACCGTTGATCCAATTCAATCTCTTGACGTCTCATTTTCTCCGGTGAACCATTCCTCATCTTGTGAATGTAGGGATTTTAAAATAAAAAATTATGTTCTAAGTTATGATCAATTTACCAAATTTGCAAAAATTATTATCACTCATTTCTTAAATAACTTGGCCAAAACGAAAATTTTTCAAAATTCCTACATTCACATGATGAGGATTTGTTTTCTGAAGAAAATGAATCCAAGATGACCTGAATTGGTCCAACGGTGCTCTAAAATCCTTACGACACATGATCAGGAAAAAGAAAAATATTTTGATCCGAAATGAACTTTGGTGATGAAATAAATTGATTTCGGACTATGATAATTTCTCGAAAAGTCGCTGTACTGCCCGTGTAGAAAAAGCTCCACTTAGCCCGATCAGAAGTGGGCTGCTAGTCGTGTGCTGGTCAGGCTATTATCTATCAAGATTTCTGATCGGGTCCTGATCGGGTACTGGTCGGGATAGTTTTGATTTATTAAAAAACCTTACTGGGTATCAAACGGGAGTTGATTGGGGTATTTTTTCCTATCACCTTGGTGGGTACTAGTCAGACTCTGGCTGGACTATCTTCGACCGAAGCTCAATTTCGGTCACTAACATCGGATAATGTTCATACCGGCCACTTCAATTTTCTGACTATCCTACGAGACACGTGCGCATTATCGTCTCAGTTATCGGGTGCGGCTATATTTGCCGATTTTTAAGCTCAATCTAATTAGCAGTTATGTACGTAATATCATTGAAGCTTATATAGTATATTGCTATAGACCTTTCGCGTAAGATCAGGGATGAAAATTGGCGGCGTGCTAGGGAACGCCGATTGATGTCAAAGAAGTTAGTGGAATCGGATTATTGTGCGGATGAATCCGACTACGGTGAAAGTTTTGAAGTCGAAGAACCTGCATGCATTTCTGAGGGTATGTACACTGTTAAAAATGATTGTGAACTTACAACACATTTACTACACATTAAAAGTTTTGCAAAATTACAAATCTGGCGTAGCAAAGTAAATTGCTAAGCTTGTTCTATAAATTTACAAATAAATTCTTGATTTTACTGAGCCTTCATAAGAAAAACGCAAGATTGTACTTGAATTCGCTAAATTGTTTAGTAAATTTGAAGTACATTTGTAACTCAATTTTACAGGAAATGTCTTGTAAATTCACTAATCATATGTATGAGAATAAAACTTCCAAACTATTTAGTAAATTCACAATAAACATTTTTTACAGACATACCCACACAGCATTGAATATTTCAGAAATATTTCAGAAATATTTCAGTGAAAGATTGAAATATTTTAGAAATATTACAAGGAAATATTTCTGAAATGTTCCTATGTCCGTTATCCCATGTATTTATAATATTTCATGAAGTATTTTTGAAAGATTTCTGAAATATTTTCCGAAATATTCCTTGAAAAAATTAAAAAATTAATCTTCCAAAAAGTCTTTGGAATATTTCTGAAATATTTCTGGCAAGTATCTTACATATATATAATATTTCCAAAAGTTGAGTTAAACGTAAAATATTTTTGAAACGTCCTTTTGAAATATTTCTGAAACTTTTTGCGAAATATTCCATGGAATAATCCTGGGATGTTTATTAGACATTTCTTGAAATATTGGTGAACATTGCATTGCATTATTTCATGTTATATTCGTGAAATATTTCACAAATATTTCGCGGAACCAATTCACAAAATGTTAAGAAAATATTTGACTGGATATTTCTGAAATATTTCCGAAATGTTTCCATGTAATAATTCAATTTGAATATTACATGAAATATTCAGTGCTGTGTGGGTACTACGTACTTTCGTGAACAGTTTCGTAATAATAATAATTATTCGAATTCAAACTGAGTTCATTGAAATGCGTTTAAAACCAATAATGAATGAATAAATCAAATAATAATAAAATGTAAAAATTTAAAAAAATTAAAAATAAGAGAATAAGAATAAGAAAAATAATAATAATAATAAATGGATAATAATAAATGTACGTATAATAAAAATAATTCCAAATCGTAGTAATAGTTTACACCTATAAATCCTTTCATCAATCCCAGAGAATTTTTGGAAGAAAATCTTCGTACCGGTCCGATACTAGTGCCTGACCAGATTCCGGCTAGGGCAAATCGTGGTAGTGTCACTTAATGTTTCCCCGTGACACTGCTGGCTAGATTCTGGCCAGTTATCCCGACCCGCGCCCTACTTGAAACAGGGCTGACTGGTCGGGACCCGACCAAATCCCCATATAAATTTCTACACGGGTGGTCCCCTTAAGGTAGTAGGATGTTCTTGGTGAATCTACATCGCGATTTCGGTCAAGAAATTTTGGTGAATTTTGTGAATTGGCACAGTTTACCGTACAGAGAGACGAGAACAGAAGATACATCCAACACCGTGGTTACCTGCAGGAGCTGGTTGTTGACAGTGTTTTGCGAATACTTTTAGCGATTCTAAGTATATGAATAGTATTCAAGTACTCATATCTACTTATTAAGGTGTTTATCTCCTTGGTCATTTATTTATCTCTCATTATGTGAGTAGATTTTCTCACACAGCTCTTGTATACGTGCGTTATATAGATAGACTAAGCTAATTAGGAAGAAGTTATTCGTGGACGCGAAATATAAAGAGCCGAACTTACATTAGCTATCTGACCGACTCAAATTACTATACCGCACAAGATTAGAACCGTTCAACTTACCGCGTTGTGGACAGCCAAGTTCGTCGCCAGCATCCCTGCAGTCACTAATACCATCGCAGCGTGCCAATCCCGGAATACATTCACCGCCACTACACTGAAATTCATCTCGTCGACAGGTCGGCGACTGTGTTGTGGGTTCCTCTGCAGGAGTGAATTCAAAAATATGGATTACAGCATATGTATGATATATTTATCAATCGATGAAAGTGCAGTGAAACTAAGTTTTCAAAAACTTACGACAATTTTCCTCATCACTTCCGTCGAGGCAATCTAAATGATTGTCACACAGAAAGTTCTGATCGATACAGAATCCGTTCGAACATGGCCACTTGCCGACTGGGCAGGCTGAAATGTAGAAAATTTCATGATGAAATTTCGGAACTTTTAATCTATCAAGAATTTATTAACATAAGGAAAAGGACGATGAGCGATACGCACAGCACGCGAATTCACATATGAACTTTAGATATTTTCAATCACATGTATGAATTAACAAGCATGTGTGGATCAAAGTACTCGTATATGTACTCGTAGTACTCGTACATGCATATACGTATCGCTCAGTTCTTCATGCGATTTCATTTGCTATAATAATATACGTAGATATATTAGTTATATACATAGTTTTGATTAAAAAAAAGGAGCATAATATATGTACATAAAGAGATATGTAAATTCATACCTAAGGCAAATTTATATTTATACATAGTATAATATGTAATATAGATATATACAAGAATAGAAACATTTAGATGATTAAATATAAGTAAGTATATAACGACAGATATATATATATATATATATATATATATAAATATATTTCTAATATAAAAGATGTGGAAAAACAGTCCGAGACGTTAGTACTATATAATAAACAGGCATACCTGTGCTGAAAGAATAAAATAGATAAAAACTGTTACGGTTCAACTTTTAGTGCAGTTTTAACGAATTAAGGTAGGAAATTTCTAAACGTAGGTATTTCATTTCTGAAGAAATATGTTATCCACAAAATGTGAGACATCAACGCGTATTTCAACGATCCATTCTCCCCTTCATCCGCAAAGATTTACTGCCTTCATTCGTTTTCGGTTATTATTTAATACCTTAATACTCCTTTCGCAGGGTTGGTTAATAGATTGACTAGGATTCAAATCACGCAACTATAACAACGAGACGACTGATCGTGAGTAGAATTTCAATCGAGCAGGAATTAACGTTTCCAACAAAGAAAAAAAAAACCAGAACCTATGAGCTACGGTTAGACGATAGGCTCAATTCAGTCAATCGGGCTTTCCTTATTTCCTTTAGCACGTCTACCGTTGATTAGATTTTTTCATTCCTTATATCAGCTGCGGTTAGATGTGCTCACGTATCACGAATGATCGCAGATTCAGGAATTATGGTTAGAAGAAAGTTAGGAGAGCATTAGTTAAGTACGAACACGTATCTACAGAGATATAGGCATGTTGGATTGCGGTAGAACGCCAGGTATTGTAGAATGTACAATATGACAAGAAAAAGCGAGAAAACGAGAGACAGAAGAAGCTAGAGCTTTAAGAATGGACTTATGTAATTCGTACAGCAGTTCTTCTCGTCGGATTTGTCCCGACAGTCCGGTATGCCATCGCAATGCTTATTGCCATCCAGGCACAAGCCATCATCGCATCGGAACAATCCGGTCGGACAATCAGCCACTATAAGTGATTTTCATTTATTTTAAGCCGTTATAATTCGTATCGACGATTAACAATTGCATTAATCTCCCTATCCCTGCCCATGGTATCGCAGTATTTTTTAGGGTGCCTATATATATTCAGCATATGTGGCTAACTAGCAACGATTGCTCCAGGAAGTGTTGGGTACTGACACCGTATCGGCCTCTTCAACGGTAAATATCGAATTAGGCAAGACTTTAGTCTACAAGATTACTGGACATAATTGGATCGTCGGATCGTTACATGGATAACTGGATTACACACTGTTGACAAAATTTGAGCTCAGAAATCTATTCTGTAGATCGTAGATGGTATAGAAAAAGGACAAGACAGTGCACAATGATTCAACCACCGTGACATCGTTTCTTAGATTTTCTCCCACCTATAATAATTGTATTGATGATTATAAAATATCGAAATTTCACAATAATCAGACAGGCGCAGGCAAAGTATAAAAGATTCGGTACGATCGTGTCACACATAGTATATCCATTCGTGTGTAATAATGCATAGAGGTGAATGTGGGTAAAAAATGTACTGACAAATTTTCATATACATAGAAAGTGAAAATGTAATATCTGCAATAGCCTGCGCAATATCGCACTTGTGTATCTATAAGTAAGTGTATAAATCGGCTCTTATAATTTCTTCGAAAATTGGACAAATAACACGGCATACAGCGGGGCAGGGCAGGGCAGAACAGACGAAGCAAGCACGATTAGAAGTAGTTACCACAGTCGATTTCGTCAGATGCATCGGGGCAGTCTGTATTCCCATCGCACCTCTGTGTATCTGGTATGCATTCTTCGCTGGCACACTTCCATTCGTCCTGGTTACAGTGTCCTTTTCGCATAAATACAAACATAGCTGACACAAAGCTCGGACGTGCGAGGCGCCCTTGGTAGAGGCACCGGGTTACAAACATATATGAAACACATGAGGATCTGGGCAACAGGTGGAAGTTAGGAAGGGGTATGAAAGCTCCATAGGAACAAAGACGCTGAATCTCTTGAGGAGAATGATAACAGCACTTTCATACTCGATCGAGACGAAATGATCAAAGATTCGGGAACAAGAAGAGTAAAAAAAGAAAAGAAAGAAATCACGTGTGGAAGGAGAGGAGCTCGAAGCTCTTACCGCAGTCGGTTTCATCTGAAGAATCGTAGCAGTCAGGGACAACGTCACATTTCCTTCGAAGCGGGATGCACTGGCCATTTTGACAGCGGAATTCCGAGTTCGGGTCGCATTCTCGCACTCCGATATCTGAGGAGTCGAACCAAGAACTGACAAATGTTCCCCGCAACCTGGGGCTTGAATCTATTCCTAACGATTATTACATTCACGTCTGATCCGAACGCTAGAAGCTGAGGAGGCACCTAGTGGTTCTTACTTGTGACCATGGATCCCCAAACCTTTTCACAACCTAAATCATCACCGTATTGCGTAACCTTTCATCTATATACGCAACAGAAGATTCCAACGATCAACAATAACGGGTCACGGGGGACAATCCAGTCTTCAATTCGACTGTATTAAGTTGCGTAGAACGGTAATCGCACCGATAACACGGGTTGGCGGTACATAGCTGCAGGCCATTTGCTACTAACTCTTGCTTTCGGCCGTTCTATTCTGCTAGTAACTGAGTAGATTTGCTCAAAAATCGATAAACTATGCTTAAAATAAGTGGGAAGATAAAGAAACTGGTGCCAAATGGATTACTCTAAAAAGTGGAGAGAAATGAGTAAGTGATCGTCTAAGCTAGGTGATGTTATCCGGAAATGAATTGCATGTACACAAAATTGTCTAGTCTGGATGAACGTGAATTCTGGGTGCAAAAATGAAGTTTGTTATACGCGGGGTGTTCTTAAATTGGCACAACGACACAGGTATAAAGCAACGAGACACAAAAAGCATACTGGTAGTTCCGGTTTCCTTTCCACCCACGGAGTTCCCTTCCGTTGTGTAATCTGGATCCATGAGCCCAGGCTTTCCATTACCAGGTCCAGTCCCGGTTTGGTTTCCAGATCCCGGAGGACAGCCCTCCTCATCGCTGTGGTCAGAACAGTCGAAGGTGCTGTCGCACCTGTACGCCTCGTTGATGCATTTACCGTCCCTGACGCATTTGAACTCCGAGACGGTGCACTGTTTCTCTGCGTTTCCGGGTATTTGCAGCAACACGAGTAAAGCGAAAGCACGTACAGACATTTATTTATATGTAAACACAGTACGGGTCAATAATTTAACATGAGGGATAATGTATAGCGCGTGCATGATGTATCCACGGAAGCAAAGCTTAATTTAACGAACGAGGAATAGAAACAGGGAAAATGTCGGAGTATAATGCATAGGCGAAGCGAAAACTCGGAGGAAACGAGACGCGCTTTGAACTTGAGTCGAGTTTTTCCTTCAAATTTAGAAAAAGGATGATAATTGGAATTCAATTTCGTTGAGATTCTTCCGAGTTTTAGCTTCCTAGAAATAATGAAAAAAAAAAATCAAAATTAAACAACGAGCGCCTGTAATATCGTAGATGTATAAACTGAGGTAAGAAAGTATCATGTATATGTTTGCAGGACGTAGGTAGATGCATGTAAAATGTGTACAACTGTAAAAGAACGATATTCAATCTCATCAATAACAAGTTATATGCCATCGATTTCTTAGCAGAGCTGGGTTATTTAAGCATACGTTACCTCATCTCCGGACTCGGTGTATTGAAACAGCGCATATAATACACGGAAGATAGGAATCTTTGGACAAATGGCTTGCGAATAAAGCCCGTCGGAAAGTTGGATTTGCCTTTTGTGGCTTGTACATTGAACGAAATGACACAGTTTACACAAAGCGAATGTATATGTACAGATATGTGTAACATGTATTGATGAAACGATATAGAAAGATAGATACATACATACGTACATACATACATAAACACATAGTAATACATCTTATAGTCGAAGATATATAAACGTAGACTTAATATAAGGTGGATTAATTAATGTGTATCAAAAATGCTTCTATGAAAATAGTATACAAATTTACAAGCAGAAAAGGTGTTAGTTCGAGGATTCGTGAGAGAAGATCTTATCCATTAAGAAGAGAAGTGCAGCATACAGCAGCTCAAACGATATGCAGATTGAGGGTTGGCGGGCAGTTATTAAATTTGCATAAGTAGTTTAACGATACAGTATTATAAAACGATTTTCATCAGTTGCGTTTCTTTTCTTTTCTCTAGTAAATCCTGTAAACACAGCACAAGGTGGTCAACCTGATTCAATACCGAGATTTTTCTCTTCTTGAAATTACGCCCGTTGGTTTTTCCCAAGAATCGATCAAAGCTCAGTTTTCCGAAATATATAATCGACGTAATTTAGGTATAACGATTGATATCTTATGCTGCGTAAAGGCGTTTAGTATAATTATCATCGGTCTTAAGTGATTAAAAGTTCAGTTCGTTTCTTCATATGAAGTAAATATCATCGCCCACGCAATATACGTCTGTGTATTTTTCGACCTCAAGCTATCGAGGATTATACGTGGGCGTGATCGACCTCGAGATGATGAACTCATTCGTGATGCATGCGGTTCAATTTCCACGTGACTTACATCAGATTTAATTCATGGTTCTACCAGGCTACGCTTTCAGATACATACAGATACATATACATATACTGCACATACAGATAGTATATATGTATAATATAAGTGATCAACGATTTTCGTATATATAATAACGAGTGCCAGATGCGAATCATTACGGACCGTATAGAAATATGAGTGAATTGTGAGTGGGTGAAAATATGCATAAATGTTTAAAAAATGTTTTAAAGCAGGGTGTCATTCTATGTTCGAAAGAATCCAGCTCGGTACGTGGTTCGCTTTTTTTAACTTTAACATCATTCCTATCCATTCATGTCGTTATTTATGAAAAAAAAAAAGTTCCGTTACGCTGGATTCTTTAGGCAGGCAGCTATATTGCGACATATCCATACTACGTGCGACAAACTAGATAATGCAGAGAACGTCAAGATGGTTTCAGAACTTATATATCATCTAATGAAAAATTGGAAAAGTTAGATTTTCGTTAGTTCATCGTTCTCCAAACTTGCTGCAGACGCAACGCTTTTATACGCGACAATGTTATAATATTATCTATCTGAAACCATTCTGTAACGAAGAAACACGCCATGGCTGATCGAGCAGCAAGTAGCATGTAGAAAATTCAGGCAGTGATAAGGGTTAGCATAGCAGAGAAATTTGAAGGACGTATTTATACCGCAGTGAAGCTCGTCTTCGGCGAGGGGGCAGTCGTCGATGCCGTTGCAAACCGAACTTTGCGGGACGCAAGAGCCATCTTTGCAGGTGAAGTCCATCGAGGGACAATCAGCCACACCTACAGGGTCGTCCGTAAACCGGGACAACCAAAAAAACCAAAAACCAGAGGGAAATGATGAACAATAAAAGTACCAGCATAATTTCCCTCTAGTTAAACTGATTGTGAGCCGTCTTTCGACTCTCGAGCAAATATGTGAAAAACTGACTGCTCGAGTCACATGGACACAGTGGAAACAGATAATGGCATTTATAGCTGCACACGAAGCGATGCTTCTATACAGAGGCGTGTTTGGTATGTAGATTTGACGTAAGTATATATGTACATAAAATGTTACGAGTAGGTAGCTGGTATATACACAGAGACACATAAAGCAGCTTTGGCCACGGTTACACAAAAACCATCTGAATGATATTCAAATGATTTCTGTACCTTCAAAGGGGTCAACGGCTCAAGATCAGCTATCTAATACTCGAAGCACTAATCGTAAGTCTTATAACCGTAGGTAGACTCGTAGAATCGTATTCCCAGGGGATGCTGTAAAGGCATCGTGGCCTCGGGCATATGATACTCTCTCTACAGTCTACCGGTACAAGTTACGTGCAAGTATAGCTATGTACAATAAATGTAAGTACAGGGTTAATGGCTGGCCGTACAACGTGTGGACTCGGAAGTGGAAATGTCAGGACGTGTGAGGAGAAGGCCACATCAAAAGGACAACCGATTCCAAAAATCTGCGAAATCTGCTCGAAAATGGTCCCACAAGAAGTCAACTTATCGAATCAGCCTTTGCTTGATCAGACATCGAGTTCTTGATACGTCTACCAATTTGGAATTGCTTAGAACCTCGTTGGGAAGCGACCGTTGATTGAGGATTGAATTCCGCAGGTTAATCAGAACGGGCCATCCTTGAGCCGTGTATGTATGTACAAATATGTGTAAAGTGATGCTCAATGATAAGGTGAATGAATGGATGAGTTTGTGCGTTTGGCTGGTATTCTTATGAACACAAATCGTGACGTATGAGGATGAGAGATGATGAAAGGCCAGTATACGGACGTCACAAACACATTTTCGAGGACCTACGGTACGATAGAAGGACGAGCAAGACGTCACATTTTCCCGAAATAACGAGTATCCATAAATTTTCTTCGAACGAGAGAACCAGGCTACAAATCACAGGGCGTTTTTCCACAGTCATTAAATATCTACGGAATAGTTCAGCGACACTAGATCGTTGTTTATCCCATAAGCTTTTCAACTGTACAGCAATCGACGGACCCAAGCGGTGTATTCGCAGCTCTTCTACCTTGGGTTAATCTTCCCGGACCCTGGCACCGATGGCTTCTTCCAAAACAGTCCGTCCTGCTAGGCCACGTTCTCCGATCGTTTGCACTCCCGGCGTTCTCAGATCGGCGAGGTGAGGCTGTCTCGGTTAATTTCTGAATACGTAGTCTCCTCTCTTCTTCCTTTATCTCTTCGTTTTTTCTGTTCAGTTCCCAAATTCTACGCTCGTATTCATCGCGGCGACGGTCCTGCTCCTGTTCCTCTTGCATGCGCCTCTGTTCCTCTCTCTCATTCTGTATTCTTATTTGCTGCTGTCGCAGCCTTTCATAATACTGTCGACGTCTCTCCTGCCAATCACGTCGTCTATGCCATTCTCTCGGGTTATTTGGCATCGCAAATGAAATATTGTAAGCATTGTAGTTCTGCTTCAAACGTTCACTCGCCGACGTCACCCTCTCCGTTACGGAGTCATGTTTCGTGACGGAATTTTTCCAGCTGTTTCTTTCGTTGTCTTCTCGTGACTTTGGATATGACGTGGTGACGTCGTGGGCTCCAGGTTTCGTTAGTCGAGTTTCGTCGCGAGTTGTAGATTCATCGGTTGTTGTTGAAATGTTGTCAGCGATATCGATGAGCTCTGAGTCTTCGTCGTCATCCTCGACCTGCTCTTCACTTTTACTCATCGAACCAGACGTTTCCCGAGGAGGGCTCTTTTGCTCTCCACTCTTCGATTCCTTCGAATTATCTCCCCAAAACGGCCACGACGGAATGCCCCAGCTATCCTTAGTTGTGATAGTCTGCTTACTTAATGGACTACGGGACGACTCATTTTCTGATGATTCGCGAGTTGTAGATTCATCGGTTGTTGTTGAAATGTTGTCAGCGATATCGATGAGCTCTGAGTCTTCGTCGTCATCCTTGACCTGCTCTTCACTACTCTTACTCATTGAACCAGACGTTTCCCGAAGAGGGCTCCTTTGCTCTCCACTCTTCGATTTCTTCGAATCATCTCCCCAAAACCGCCACGACGGAATGACCCAGCCATATGCTTCAGTTGTGATAATCTGCTTACTTGATGAACTACTGGACGATTTATTTTCTGATGATTTGGGATCACCAGTTCTCGAGTGGGAACTCTTTGAGTCCGACGAAGATTTCTGCCTAGTAATTTCCGGACGACTCGATGAGGCTTCGATGGATCCAACTTCAGTTGACTTTGAATCATCGGCGGTTCCTGAGAAAGGACCAAAGTCGATATCGAAAATACTTTTCTTTTCGGTGACAGTTTGATGTCCGTAGGTCTTGGTGGTAGTGTCTACATCGACGGTCGATCTTAAGTCGTTGTTACGAGTCGTCTCCAGCTCAGTATCGTCGTCTCTCCAGAAACTTCCGTCGGAGTCTTCATCATATACGAAATTCTTCAGCACCTTATTGTAATAATCGCAATCTCGTTCATCCGAACGGTCCTTGCAGTCGTAAATTCCATCGCAAGTACGTTCGTATTCAACGCACTTTCCATTATCGCAGTAATATTGGTCATTGGGGCATGATTCTTCTTCGGGTTCATCTGTGGTTGAGGTCTCGGTCGTTTTTTTATGGTCACCTTCACGTTCATTTTTATTCTTTCTTCGATTACCCTTGTCTTTGTTCTCCCGATCGATACTCGACTCTCTGTTTATTTCCACAGAATTTTCGTTCGACATTCTTCCTCCGGAATTCTCGGATTCTATGGAGTTGCTTCTCCCCCCGTGAAACCAATCGAAATCTTCCCCTGTTTTCTGCGTCGTCAGTTCTGGACGACCGAATGAAGTGGATTTGCTTTTTGCAGATTTGGAACTATCACCGCCGGCAAAATTGGGTAGAAAGTCGAAACCCCATACATTATTGCTGTCGGTGACAGTCTGACGTCCGTTAGGTTTGGAGGTAGCGATTATTTCTGTGGTCAACTGTAAATCGTTGCTGTAAGTTGTGCGAACTACTTCATTGTCGATCTTCCAGTCACTTATTTCATTTTCCATATCATGGTCGGAGTTATTTGACAAATCGGTTGTATGGCCGCAGCCGTCTTCGTCCGCACGATCTTTGCAGTCAACATGTCCATCACAAACGCGATCTTTTTTTATGCAGTTTCCTTCGTCACAGTGAAAGTGGTCATCCGGACACCGTTCCTTGTTGAGTTTCTCCGTCGTGGGATATTGGATCGTCGTTTCGGTTGAGGTAGTATGTTTTCGGCTATTCTTCCGTTTCTTTTTATCTCTCTTTCGATCTTTTTTACTCTTGTGTTTCCTACGTGTATTCGACTCTTTGGGTGATTCGACCGACTGTTCGATCTCATTCGTTCGTCTGACATTCGCGTCTTCTACTGAGCTGCTGCTACCTCCGACCGGCAATTTCCAATTGAACCATGATTCTTCCGTTGTTGTTTCTGGACGACCAGATGAAGTCTTCGTGGACTTTTCTTCCGCTGATTTGGAACTATCACTGCCTTCAAAAATGGGTGGAAAGTCGAAAGGCCATACACTATTGCTGTCGGTGACAGTCTGACGTCCATTCGCTTCAGTCACTTCCTCAGTCGTTGTTCCTTCCGTAGGTTCCTCTGTTGTTGTTCTCTTACCTCCTTTAGATTTTCTTTCCCTGCTAATTTCGCTCGATTTTCCATCGTACAACCTCATGAAGTATTCCTCACAGTCGAATCCGCACTTGTCGTAATACATCGCTTCCAATTGGGCGCGTTCACGAATGGCTTCGTGACTTCCGGTGTTGCCTGAGCCTGCGATATTTTTTTCTGTAACGTAACTAACGTCGGAACTCGCAGCGGTGGTAGCTTTGATAGATTCTGGTGTGAATTTCTTCAGTATTCCATATTTTTTGAAGTAATCATGATAATACATCCTTGTACCACGCGTCTGGCGTCGTCGAGGCTCACCATTGCGTCTCCTTATCTTTTTGGGTTTCAAATGATCTTCGCGATTAATGCGTCGCAGAGGTGCCAGCTGCCGTGATCTGAGCACCATGTCGACATCGAAGCAGTTCTCTTCACTCGAGCGATTTCCTGCTCTTTCCAAACAATATATCGTTTTCCAATTTCGGTTCATTTCCACCTTCATCTCAAGGCTATTGTCGAACTCAGTTCTGTGCTTCTTCCTCGCCCATGCCTTCAGGCAGTTTATCTGACACCGCTTGACCCCTTGATCGTACAATTTCTTTTCCATTGGACGTTGATCCGGTCGCTTGTTGAACCTACCTTTCGACACTTTCGGAAAAAATTCCCAACTGTTATCCAAGGATCCTCTGAGACCTGGTCTAACTCCAGCGTTAATCTCCGTCTCGACTGAAACCTCATTGGAGTTTATCAATTCCACTTCTGGAGAGCGATCACTGTTTCTGGATTCGCTTGCGGATTCAATAATTTCGACTTCTGTGTTTGGATCTACGTTATTCTCGTAACTGCTAACGCCGCGTCCTTCCGTCGAGGATATCGATGACGTCTCGGTGTTTGAAAATTCATTTCCGGCAGCCCATGCGGAATCATTTCGAAGGACGGGTGTATGGATCACCTTATTACAGTTCGAATTGAGATCGCCGAATGATCTCAACGGCGGAATCGCGTAAATCACTGCTTCGCACAGCGGGGTGTTGAGTCGCAGACGACAACGTAATAGGTTAGTCAACGTCGGCGACTTTAACTTGCACGGATCTATTTCGTTATCGAATTAGACCCAAGAGGCGTGTTCGGCGATGTGATGATCGATGAATGGCCACGAGTGAGAAATAAAATCAGTAAAAAATGAAACAAACAATTACATCTGTGAATGTTAATGCTGAAAGGGGTTAATGGTGAATGGCTTTTGTGATAAGTACATGAACCCGTCACAGAGTCTCGTTGAGTCGTCAACACACCCCTTGCAGTTGATCTTCTACACGCAGAGGGACATGTTTGCTAAAGAATCGTAGTTTCATCTGAGCTAATGCATCCACGAGTTGAAAAGTGAATGGTTCAATGAATGGATGGAAAAAAAAAAAATGAATCGTAGATTCTCTGAGTTAGCAATTATTGATTACCTCGAAGAGTAGGTTGATCGTGCTAAGGGATGTAATGGTCGTAATGCATAATGTTCTGTCGCGTGTGGATAACGGGGTGCGTGTGCAGTGTACAGTGTTGGGAAAGTGTGGGTATGACGAATGAGTAATAGTTACCGCAGCCTTCGTCGGATCCGTCGGGGCAGTCGTCAGATTGGTCGCACATCAAGTTGTCCGGGATGCAACTGCCATCCATACAGCGAAACTCCGAGATGCCGCAACCTGCTCCACACACCATACTCGCATTCTTTAAACCTCGACCGAATTACGGGTAGGGTTCTTGGATTTTTCTCGTTTTGTATTATTTTTGGATTTTTTTTGGGAAGTCTTGGTCAATTAATATCGTTTTTATTACAAATAAGCCATAAGGTTAATCACAAATGGACTCGAGGTGTCCTCGAGTCCCTCGACTTGGCGATGATACAAAAGCGAAAGCGGTAGATACATGTGGGGTTTCTTTTTTTATATTCGAAAAAGCTTTTTGGCTGTAGCAAAGCTCATTCGTTTTGATATTGTTCATTTTTAGGGAATAATGAAAGCATGAATGAATGTACGTATGAGGTGAGTTACATTTCTGATGATTTTGACATTATAGTACTATAGTTTCAATTCGCCCCACGTTTTGGATGCTAGAACTGATATTTAAAGTGTTTTCATGGTTTATTTCAAGCGTAGATATTCCCTGGCGTTTATAGCCGCCATATTGATTTCGATTTTTCAAATTCGTACGATTCGATTGGCTGGCTAAAGGTTTCAGAGTAACGGTCACCGCGAGGAAATAGAAATTTGTTACTTCGTCGAGCGAAACTGATGGAATTTTTCAACGTGGTTATATATAAGTATGTATACGATCAAATTCGCATACGGTCGCTGACCGATTCCGGCGTGGAATTGGTTCGATCAAAATTATTCACTTAAATTAACGTCGTTCCTGAAAACGTACAAGTCGATTTGAACCGTTTTCTCCGCCACTTCGTTCATCGTTGAACAACGCGTGGATATAACTGAACAATTTTTTCAATCTTGCAGGTTCAACATTCAGCAACTTTTAATTGTGAAGAATATGCTTCAAACGAATAGATAAAGTGACAAGAAAAATCGCATTGATCGGCGATATTTCTCCGTCATCTTTTACTTATCTGAATCAGTTTTTTTGTTTGTTTTTTTTTTCTTTCTCTTTTGTATTTTGTATTCTTTTTTTAATTCTCTTTTTTCTCCACTTACCGCACTGATGCTCGTCTTCGCCGCTGGGACATTCTCGGATTCGATTGCAGCGAGCGTTGCCGCTTAGGCAAGTTCCATCGTTGCAACGGAATTGGTCGCCGGTACATTCTTTTTCTGAAATCATCGAAACCCGTTATTATCATGATCTGGGCTATTGGCCCAGAGCTTATTGGTGCTGTATTGTGAAAAAAAACCGAAGAAAATCATAGAAATGAAATTAGTTGAATAAATTGGCGAAAATTAATCACAACGATTAGGTATGACTGAGAATGAATATCATGATGTGATGATAACGAGAACTTATCGCAAGTGTATAAATGATGAAATAATGACAGTACCCGGACAACCAAGTTCATCGGATTCGTCGGCACAGTCTGCTTTATTGTTACAGATCAGAATTTTATCGATACATTCGCCATTGGCACACTCGAATTCTTGACTGCGGCAATTTGCTGAAGCAGGATAAGCAGAAAATGCATTAAACATAATAACGAAAATTTTGTCAAGAGTAATGAAGTCAATTTTGTGTAAAATTTCGTGTCTGAATGTGTAGTTTTTTCTTCTTCCCTGAAATGATGCATATTGTTTATATCTTATCAAAGAACTCTGACGAGACGAGACTCTGCTGTATTCATTAACAGTTAAATTATAATTTCGACTGGTTTCTGCAGATCGTATGCATAAAGACGTTTTTTTCTCCCGAGCAGAGAGGTGAACAAGAGGCATTTTTGTTCAATATCCATGAGTTTGACATCATCGTGTATTGTCGTACGACCAGACGAAACAAACCGTTCGAAATTTCTGATATCAGCAAAATTACCGATTCAGTTGGAAAATAACTTGAATTTAAAAAAAGTAATCCGAAATCTGTCCAATTTATGTGGAAGGACCAACAGAGTTCATCGTTTCCGATAACGTACAATCGATCATCTCCGCAGATGTTATGTGTTGTTGTTATTGTGGTTGTTATATCAAAAGTGATTATTTTCAAGCATCTATGGTTGGTCTATTCTAACAAATCTAGAAAACGTGCCAAGGGTTATGAAACTACAAAGTTCATGTAACCATGCTCGTCATCAGGAAAATACGATCTGTGCAAGTTGAAGGCTTTTTTTTTGGATTGGCAAAGTCTGATTTGAGCTTGTCGATCATGGTAATAATATGCCATGGAAGTAACCAGGGTGAATTCATGTTTCCGTAAAATTGTAGGATCTAGTTATCGTATGTTTTGGTGAACCATACATGTAGGCTCGGCACAGTCCCTCTCGTCGGATTTGTCTTGGCAATGGTTGAAATTGTCACATCGTAGTTCTATCGGGATGCAGAATCCGTTATCGCATTTAAACTGGGCCTCGGTGCATGCTGGAATAAACGTGATAATTCCTGATGTAAATAGTTGTCGAAATTCACATGAAACCCTATAGGACAAGCAGCGTGGTGGAAACTTGGACGACACACGTAGAGACACACAAGTACCAGAACCATATAGAATATGGTCAAAGATGAGAGAAGACACAAAGACAAAATCGACTCGTATCGATGAAACAGAAAAGTAGAAGATACGTCACGAAAAGTGCG
This sequence comes from Tenthredo livida, assembly GCA_963992785.1. Classification (NCBI taxonomy): domain Eukaryota; kingdom Metazoa; phylum Arthropoda; class Insecta; order Hymenoptera; family Tenthredinidae; genus Tenthredo; species Tenthredo livida. The sequence continues at coordinate 41,226,215 of OZ023065.1, forward strand.
AATCTAGTCGCTAGAAGAGATAAGACGAACACCGGCAGCAGATGATCGGAGAGAACCAACAACGAGACGACACGCAGATTTTTTTTTTAAAACAAAGAATAACACAAAAAGATGAAGGTTTAGCTTATCCCGAGCGGCGTGATAAAGATGAACAAGATAACAAGAATATGAATGAGGAGAGAGAAAAGCAACGAACGAACGAAGACACCAATCAGCTAAGTCTTACGATCAGAATTCATCAGGATCGTCAATATCTCGTTTTATTTGGCACAGCATGGCAAATGTTTTTCTGCTACCGAAAAGTCGTTTCTCATGAAAAAAAAACGAACTTCTATGCAAAAATCTTGTCGATGTTTAAGATAGGATGAACTTTCAATCATGTTCCAATTTTTGAAATAGACTTTTTCATGTGATCATGTCATCATCAGATTGTATTGATGTATTTTTTCTCAGTTTAACTTTCGTCCAGGCTCACTGTGCCCTGCCAAATCTAAACGAGACTTAAACCATGTGAAAAGCTGAGTGTAAGTAAGTCGAAGACGTTTTATGGCAAAAAACGAAGAGCGAAGCCGGAAGTGGGCTTGAATCGTTTGAAGAATGACTTACGACATGTTTGCTCGTCGGAGCGATCACCACAGTCATCCAGTCCGTTGCACTTCAGACTTTTCTCAATGCACCTTCCGTTACGACACGTCCATTCCGAATCAGAATTACAGATTATCTCATCTGGTTGAAATAATCAGGGCCAGGAAAAACGTCGAATGATAAAAATGCGACGCAGTGATCATGATTGCGTGATTCAGTAGTCAGCGTCGTGCGTTTTCGTGTTTCCAAAGTTGTCGTAGCAAGGGCCGTCGTGGATGTCATCCATGCGTGGGAAAAATCAAAATTTTAGCACCATGCCAGTAGTATTTTTATAACAGTGTTTTCATTTCTCGATATTAGTGCACATCGAGGTTATAGCTTTGGTTAGTTCATTGTTAATAGCGATATCTAATGATCTACTGATCAGGCAATAAATAACAAGTTAGTCGCTGCATATATACGATGCGATAATTACAATATGTATGTACTACATCTTCATTCCTGATAGTCCAATTCTATAATATGTACAATAAAGTCGGAGAACGAGGGCATATAGGATAAATTGATAGCAATATAAATATCTGTATAGATCTATGCGAGTTACTGGGGGACGTGTGTGCCTTTCTAAAGAGGCAATGACATCTCTTTGATGCGATGCACAGGCTATTAATTCTTTATGGCGCGGTTTAAGACTCGGTAAAGTATTCAGGAAAATATATGTGCACGTGCACAAAATACCAATGTGAAATCAGCAGAGGCAACGTCATATAGGTATGTATGTGCACGATGATCGCTGTTATCGCTGAGATCAGTGTTGAGTCTACAACCGCTTTGAGCCGTGACTTTCAAGATGAAAGCTGACCAGAGATAAGGGAACAAATACCCTAGGGTATCTTTGGGTCGATGTGACTTCTTCGTTCTGTCGCGTCTCGTTGATTCATATTAATTGTGTTGCGGATGAGATAACGTTGTAAGCGAGATTTTATATGGATCATCTACATAGTAAACTGAGACGGAATCGTTACGCATTTATGGGAAAGATATAACGTCGTAGAGGATAATTCGAAAGTGCAGGGAAATGTCGAACCCTAGTTGACGGTCGTTGGAGATTTGCGTCAGATTGAAGCTTGATGTGTTGTTAGAGTAATTAATCGGCCGAACACAAGGGAATGAAATGAAGCAGAACAAATTGGCCCATAAGCGTACCTAATTGACGATATAGAAATTGATTGATTATTTTTTTCCGGATTTAAACGAACTAGATCACGTCAAGTGAATCTTTTCTGTCTTCGAAAAGTGTAGAAAGAATTTTCAGGTCAATGAAAGTTCTGCCCCACGAGTCTGTTTGCAAAATGTTTCGCGTGTTCCTCGTTTAAAAAAATTCCAAAAAACTGTGGAGTAGTACAACTTTTATAATGCATATTTTCATTTATTGAAATGTGTATCGAGGGGATCGAAATAATTTTTTTTCAAATCACTGACACGCTTCGAGAAAATGTCTCATGGACTCAGTCTTTTTCATAGCTAATCAACAGTATTTTGGGACGGAAAAGTAATCAGCTGTGAAAAAACGGAGTCAATTAAGCAGAATAAGAAATGAAGGGACTAGACGACGACGTAAAGTGGAACGCAACCTGCAGTAGGTATTGATAGAGCGATTGCTTCGTATCCATCAATCCGTGATCCGAGTTGGTGTTAATGGAGGTGCTTGCACCGTGTAAGTTGTTAGTAAGTGTCGTAGCATGCATACCACATCTGTCCTCGTCTGACATGTCATCGCAGTGAGGTTCCCTGTCGCATCTTTGCCATACAGGAATACATTGTTTCCCAGTTCTGCAGGGCCAACGGCCAATCGGACAGTATCCGTAATTAAACGGCCATCCTGGCATTGGGTCGACTTCACCCGTAGTTATCGGTGTACTCCCCTCGTTTATCCCGTTTCCCAAGTTATTATTTAAATCTGCTACCGGCCAGACATAGCCTTGGTCGTCGATGTCGGTTAATGGTTCTACGCGATGCAACGATCAATGCTATGTTTATTTAAATTCTCTGACTTTTATGGCTCGTCGATTAATTTGGCAAATATTTTATTTCAGTTTTTTCTCTATCGACGCGCGTTTTTCATTTTCATTTTCATTTCCTTTCTTTTTTTTTTTGTTAATTTTATTATCTCGTCATTTATGGTCTCATGCGTTATTATACCTATTCAAAGTTAGAAGAGCATGCGACCCGAATGATGTATGGTTAGAACAGCAATCAGAGTGAACAATAATTATGTATACAAAAAACTAAAAAACTAAAAAACAAAAAAAAAAAATTGTTAAATCGAGGCAATCTGTATTATGAATAAATTTGTTGTAACTGACAAATGTATATGTATATATATAATATATATGTATTGTGTATGTGTACTATAAATGAAAAAAAAAAAATTCCTATACTATACGGGGACTTTAATCAATGAATAAATATCTCTGCATTAATTATACTTACGGCAGTTGATTTCGTCAGATTTGTCGTAACAATCTGAAGTTTGATCGCAGACCAAGTTCTCCTGGATGCACTGTCCATTTTTACATTTGAATTGGTTCGGAGCACAGTCTGCAAAAGAAAAGAAAAAGAAAATCAAAAATAAGAAAAACCTGCAAAAATCAATAAAAATGATAATTATTATAGGAATACAGAATTATTTTAATTCATCCCGTGTAGAAAAAGCCCCACTTAGCCCGATCAGAAGTGGGGTGCTAGTCGTGTGCTGGTCAGGCTATTATCTATCAAGATTTCTGATCGGGTACTGGTCGGGCTAGTTTCGATTTACTAAAAAACCTTACTGGGTATCAAACGGGGGTTGATTGGGGTATTTTTTCCTATCACCTTGGTGGGCACTAGTCAGACTCTGGCTGGACTAGTATTTTTTTTTCTTCTTACATTTTTTTCCCTCTCTTCCTATACGAAAAAAATACCGAAGAATGAGCCCGATTCGTTTCTCGAAATTGTCTATGGGCAAGCTTTCCATTTATGACGATGTTTTTTTTTTATACCCGACGAAAACAGGGAGACTAAAGATTTCTGGCCTCGTATGATACAGATTGATGTACGGTAGTTCAAAAGTCGAATCTTCGATTTGAAATCAAATTATTATACTTTGCATACCTATGGATTGAATTATTCAATTCATCTCTTATACTCATGTTTGAAAATCATCATTTGAGATTGTTTAAATATTTTTTAATTGAAGCTTCAACTTCAACTCAGCCTTACGTTATCCCTTTATTGAATTTTGATAATCATCATTTGAGATTCAGAAGTAATCTTTTAATTAAAACTCCAACATCAAAATCTTGTTAGTATTATTATTATTATTGTTATTATTTGAGCTTTGCAGAGCTAGCAGGCTGTACGATATTTATAAGATTTTTTCAATAATTTTTTAGCTTAAGAGTACTATGATCGTATTTTTTTTGTTTTTTTTTTTGATTACCGACCGTCGATACGACAGAGATTTTCGTTATCCATGATAGCTAAGTTCATATTATACTCTGTCGTTAAGTCAATACCGACTGCGTTAGACCTTGCTTACCGAGTGTAGGTCAGCAAGCGAACAAAAACCGACGGTAGATCTCTGTATATTTTATATTTATCAACAAAAGTTCAACGTAGCGCAATATAGTACAAGCGCGGGAAAATAACATTGTTATAAACGTTTTCGGAATGAAACTTACCAGGTGGTGCAGGACAGTCGAGTTCATCGCTTTGATCGTCACACTGTGCCACGAAGTCGCACCTCTGTTCATTTCCGATGCATCTGTTTACGTCGCAAGCGAATTCTCCGATCTGACATCCTGCATGAATGAATGAATGAAAAATTTGAATAAATGCAACAATTTCATCCCCGCAGGTCTTACTACTTCGCCTTCACCTGGTTCACTCCGTCTAAACTTTTTTTTCTTTCGGTATTATTGTCAGCAATGATTATTATTAACACAAGACAACTCTATAGGCATGTTAAGAACACCAAATTGACCCATTAGTTAATTAAATACTTTTCTTCATTATGCGGTATTATTATCTTTGAATTGGATGCGCCGGTTTTGGCGGGAAAAAGAACTACACGTTTGAAGATATGTTATTCTTGATGAAGAGCGGATTTCAGGCTGTTTGAAATTGCCATTTTGATTTTCGAACTAAAATTCAGTTCATTCGATGTACGTAATTCTATTTTGTTATTTTTCTTTAATCATGGTAGCGGAAAGGTTCGACCAGCCTCAAGGCAAATGAATCGATATTGCCATCCGGTTTTACTATACCTGAAGAAGAGGCCCGTATAAAGCAGGAAGAGAACTGCATAAGGCGGACCGAGATGTGATGTGTATGAAGATATACAGAGCAGACACACAATAGGCGACGGATACATGCATAAGATGGTGACTTGGGAATAAAAATAAGCGATGAGAATACGTGACATGATGATGAATGACAAAATTGACTGTGACGTGTGCTGCAGGCTGTAAGGATTTGTTTTATCGCAAGCTGAATTAGTTTCTGGATGTATATCCGCGCAGGTTCCGCAAGGCGTTCTTAGTACCTGGATGCGGACAATCTTCCTCGTCACTCCCATCATCGCAGTCTGGTACATCGTCACATTTTTGAATAGATCCAAAGCATCGGCTACCGTCCTTGCAGCGGATTGTCTGATCTCCCCGGCATTGGATCTCCTCTTCTCGGGACCGTGGTGGTGACGGAGTTATATCTGACTCCGGGTTAAAGTCGCTCTCTGGATTAACTATTTCCCAGATATCGTCATCCAGGTCTTCTAACGCTGACGCGTCTAATAATTCAGGCCGATTTTCCAAGGTCGGATAACCACGTCGTGGACGGATATACCGAAACGGAATGAGAGAGAGAGAGAGAGAGAGAGAGAGAGAGAGAGAGAGAGAGAGAGAGAGAGAGAGAATGAGAGAGGAAGAGAAAGAAATAGACAGGAGAGGGGAGTGCAAAGATTATGTTGCGTGTGGGTGGTGGGACGAGGGGATAGTTTTGGGGGAGAAAACAGAAATGCACGATTATAGTATCGATGTGTGTATGGTCAACGTTCTTAAATAGCTAAAAGGAGGACTAAGGTACTACTACATGTACTACTACACATATTAGGGTGTGTAGAAAATCATCTCTTTCTTTTATTCTTTCATTCTCTCATACTTTCTCAGCTCAACTAGCTAAAATGGGACCGGGTACCTATGGGGTATTCCACGTGAACCGGATCGGTTTTTGGCCGGAGGTCATCGAATTTGACGCCAATGCAGATTCAGATTCCTTGTTACTACATGAGATGTCCCCAACAGTTACAGAGCATGAAACCAATTGGTTCAATTTATACCGCTGTCATAATTATACCAAAAATTTAATCACTACATTTTCAACTCCACCTATCTCAGCCATGCATGAACAAAATCATAACTTTCCATAGTCCATTCTACGCGCATAAATGAGCTCCTTCGAAATATGTAGAACTTCGATTATTTTTGAAATTCTTAAACATGTGAAACTTTGGAAATATGCGATTTCCTTGTTCTTCTACTTGAACGGTCTAACTAATTGCCCTGAAATTTTCACCGAAATTACTTCGAGGTGGCACTAAGAAGTGATCAGAATTTCAGCCTCCCGTTTTTCTTCTTTTTTTTTCCAAAAATCGGCGAAACATGTAAAACTTGGGAAAAATGTGTTTTCATATTTTTTCTACTTGAAGGGTCTAATGGATTGCCTTGGAATTTTTAACGAAATTACTTCGAAGTGCCACGAAGAAGTGATAAAATTTCCAGCCTTTCGTTTTTTCTTTTTTTTTTTGCCAAAAACCGATTCGGTTCACGTGGAACACCCCCTATGCACCTCTCATTTCGGAAAAATCTACCAATTTCTACACACCCTGATAGTAGGTTGACATATATCTACATGGTTGTATACGTGCAGAGCCTAATTATAGAGAGACATGTATGTATAATGTACAGAAAACAAATATACCCAGAGTATTTATTTAACAAATGTGCCCTGACCCCTGGGATTCGATCCAAAATTATACAAGGGTAAGACGATGGTTACGGTTTTTAGTTTCTTTAATTTCGGCGTAGTATAACTGTTTCGCCTCTGTATTCCGATATATCTTCGAATGATTTGATTTTTACTGTTTTTACGCAATAATTAAAAAATGAATACAATAAATCATGAATCAAATCAATTGAGATACTGTTAAAATTTATTCTATCGCATCATTCGAAATATTGAATTTATATTTGGCAAAGTCTAAAGCTCGGTTCCTTTTCGATAGGTAAGTAATGAAATTTTCAGGGGGGGAAAAACGAAAATATATACATAATTAATTTAATGAAGCCAAATGTAAAATGCGTTGATGCATATCTCTTACTTTTCGGAAGTGCTTGAATCGTGGTGGTTTCGGGCGGAGAGCAATCGCTTTCATCAGACCCATCGATACACTGGATAATACTATCGCACTTCGCAGTTATCGGTATGCATTCGCCATCGCTTCGACATCTGAACTCCGTCTCGGACTCGCATTCCTCAGACTTAATATCTGGCATGCGAAGTTTTATTTCGGCAAGTTATCACGTGGCGTAGAGGCGCAGCAAAATTGAAACGAAAAGACAAGTGCAGAAGCAAAAAAGAAAAGAAAAATGAAAAAAGAAAAATTAGGTTCAACGAAATGGGAGAGACAAACGGGAAAAAATAAACTAAATAAAATAAACTAACGGGGATCTTGCACAAATCATACACTGAGAGAAATAATTTGGTTGGGGGTACTATATTATTTGAGTTTACGTGTTTTAGGCAAGACAACCCAATTTTATAGTGCAGCTTACTGAAAAATAGTTCAGCGAACTATTTCAAGCTGGTTAAATCAACAAAATGGATAAGTTCGCAAGAATGACTATATCTATAGTACAATCAACTATAATTTTTAGTCAACTGGTAACTAAACCGTCATAGTTATGAAACACATCTTCATTAGTTACCACAATAGTACTCATAGTTCAACCTACTGCATCTTTGGGTACACTGAGAAAAAAGATTCGGTTGAGGATACTATAATAAAATAGTTAACATTTCAGAGTGGAGGACTCTTTTTTATAGTGATGTAAACTATGAAAATAGTAACGGAGACTATATTGTTATAGATATTACTACATATTTATTGTAAGCGTTACAGTTGAGAACTTTTAGAACTCTATGAAAGAAATTGAATTAAAAAGATATTTGGAATACAGATATTCAGTTAATCAGATATCTTAGCTGCATTAAAACATTGATATCATTGAGACAGATGCCGAGTTCAAAATAAATAGGAAAAAGTGATTAATGATTTCAATAAATAGTTTAGCGTAGTCGGTAGAGCGTGCGACTAGTAATGCGAGCGAATGCGTGCGTCCCGGATCGAATCCCGGCCAAAATAATGCCATGTTTTTCTAATCTAAAAATCCTTACTTTGTATTGATATGCGGTTGAATGCAGTTGGTAGGTGTTACTCGACGCATCATACAATGTTATAAATTCATTGTAACGAGCTAAATTTATTTTTTGAGCACAAAAAAAGAGCCTTATTTAACTATTTGGTTTGGTTTTTTACATAGTTCCACTATAGTACATCATACCGTTTTGATTAGTCAGTACAACTTACGTCATATGGTAAGGCTAACCTTGTTTTTAGTTGCAGGGGTATATTGTGCGCTTCACTATGTCCAAATAGTTGAGCAAATAGTAATTGGAACAAAAATTTTTAGTCAAGTCAACTTTTGTTTCATCGGGTAACCTTAACTATAAAATATTTTAAGTCCCTAAAACCACTATTGTTTATAGTTGAAAAATAGTTACTACAACTATAATTTTCTCTCAGTGTAGGATCTAGTGGCTGATAGCTATGCGTGTCTACGTGGAAAATGATCCGCAATTTGATGCTTACGCGGTTCATTCTTACCGAATTCTATGTTGACGCAGATATCTCGAGTCAAGAAGTCATCTCGTATATTGAACTGAAGATATTTGGCCTGAGATTACTAATCATGGCTTGTTTGAGTATTGTTACTGCCTTGTGACCTCGATTTTAGTATAACACACGATATGCAACGGGCATTCTACGCCAACTCGGGTCACGTCTGATCCTACTGTACTACTACACATATTAGGGTGTGTAGAAAATCATCTCTTTCTTTCATTCTTTCATTCTTTCATACTTTCCCAGCTCAAGTAGCTAAAATGGGACCGGGTACCTATGGGGTATTCCACGTGAACCGGATCGGTTTTTGGCCGGAGGTCATCGAATTCGACGCCAATGCAGATTCAGATTCCTTGTTACTACATGAGATGTCCCCAACAGTTACAGAGCATGAAACCAATTGGTTCAATTTATATCGCTGTCATAATTATACCAAAAATTTAATCACTACATTTTCAACTCCACCTATCTCAGCCATGCATGAACAAAATCATAACTTTCCATAGTCCATTCTACGCGCATAAATGAGCTCCTTCGAAATATGTAGAACTTCGATTATTTTTGAAATTCTTAAACATGTGAAACTTTGGAAATATGCGATTTCCTTGTTCTTCTACTTGAACGGTCTAACTAATTGCCCTGAAATTTTCACCGAAATTACTTCGAGGTGGCAGTAAGAAGTGATCAAAATTTCAGCCTCCCGTTTTTTTTCTTTTTTTTTCCAGAAATCGGCGAAACATGTGTTACGTCCTACTCCACGCTCCTCTCTCCAACCTTACTATCATATCTCCTTACACCCTGTCTTCCTACCTCGCTACCTTTCTCACTCTGACCTGCTGCATCGGTCAGCAATCCTCTAATCCCCACCTTGCCTACAATCGTCCTCTTTACTGACAATCCTCATTATGCTATTCTAATAGCGAACTCACTTCCCAGTCAACCTCCATCTCCTTCACTTCTACTCTCCTTTTCATCACACATTCTTTACTTCTCAACGATCCTCTTTACTGACAACAAGGGACTCCAAAATTTACTTTACCTATTCCACCTACAGTGCTTATTAATAAATATTAGTTGGTTAACCGAGTTACTTTTGTTCTAACCATCAACAAATCCCTCAGTTATATTCTGATATTTAAAACAGGGGACAACACCCCAAATAAAGACGTAACACATGTAAAACTTGGGAAAAATGTGTTTCCATATTTTTTCTACTTGAAGGGTCTAATGGATTGCCTTGAAATTTTTAACGAAATTACTTCGAAGTGCCACGAAGAAGTGATAAAATTTCCAGCCTTTCGTTTTTTCGTTTTTTTTTTGTCAAAAACCGATTCGGTTCACGTGGAATACTCCCTATGCACCTCTCATTTCGGAAAAATCTACCAATTTCTACACACCCTGATAGTAGGTTGACATATATCTACATGGTTGTATACGTGCAGAGCCTAATTATAGAGAGACATGTATGTATAATGTACAGAAAACAAATATACCCAGAGTATTTATTTAACAAATGTGCCCTGACCCCTGGGATTCGATCCAAAATTATACAAGGATAAGACGATGGTTACGGTTTTCAGTTTCTTTAATTTCGGCGTAGTATAACTGTTTCGCCTCTGTATTCCGATATATCTTCGAATGATTTGATTTTTACTGTTTTTACGCAATAATTAAAAAATGAATACAATAAATCATGAATCAAATCGATTGAGATATTGTTAAAATTTATTCTATCGCATCATTCGAAGTATTGAATTTATATTTGGCAAAGTCTAAAGCTCGGTTCCTTTTCGATAGGTAAGTAATGAAATTTTTAGGGGGGGAAAAACGAAAATATATACATAATTAATTTCATGAAGCCAAATGTAAAATGCGTTGATGCATGTCTCTTACTTTTCGGAAGTGCTTGAATCGTGGTGGTTTCGGGCGGAGAGCAATCGCTTTCATCAGACTCATCGATACACTGGATAATAATTACTCATTACTCGTCAAACATCGGCTGCCGAAAGGACAAGTCGATTGATAGCCCCGTTTCGGAGATATAGGCGATGTCGGTAACAAATCGGGTATACCCCCCCCCCCCCTTAAGACTAATTTTTCGCTCCACAGTCTCATTGCGCATGCGCCGGCAATAAGACTGATGTTTCGCTTCGCAGTCACGTTCAGGGGGGGAAACGTCCTCAAGCACATGACACAAGAACCCGACTAGAAATTCTCCTTCGGCATGCCCGAGTTATATAAGGACCCGATCAGGCCGTTGTAAGGCATGCCAAAGTACGGTATGCCTGATGAGGACCCGATCAGGCAGCTGTAAGGCATACCAAAGTACGGTATGCCCGATTAAATCCCGATCGGGCAATTATAAAGCATGCCAAAGTACGGTATGCCTGATCAAATCCCGATTGGGCAGTTGTAAGCGAGTTGTAAGCCATATCAAAGTACGGTATGCCCGATCAAATCCCGATCGGGCAGTTGTGAGGCATGCCAAAGTATGGTATGCCTGATAAAATCACGATCGGGACTGACGTCGGATATCCTTATGTTTTTGAGAGATTCGAATTTTGCGGGTTCCACTTCGCCGATAGGTGGCGACAAACAGAAAAATATTTCTCACTAGCACTGACTGGGTCAGCGTTTGTATATAAGGTAGAGGCATTCACCGTACCAACATGTAACTGCGATGCGTCTAGACTTGCAAGCGAATAATTAATAACAAGTTACAGATTGCTGGAAGTTAAGATAGCGATTAGGTTAGCCGAGAACGGGATGTATATTATTAAAACCTAATAAAAAACGTGGATATGGTGGATATAATTTCGCAATTAATAATATTACCGAGTTCCGAACTCGAATTTCGATGAGGCACTGATACTGAAACCCGATGCAAACCTGATAGGGTAAACCTCATCGGGTCCTTATTACCGAGCTGCGTTACATGTGTGATCGGGTCCTGATCGGGCTGCCTTATCTGGACCCGATAAGGAATAAGGTCAACCTGGCTCGGTCCTGATCGGGTCCCTACCACAATTTCTAGTCGGGAAGAGCCGTGCGCCGTAAGACGCATCACCTATAGGCCGGTCGGTCACCCACACGCGTACGTGATTGGTCGGCGCTTGGTGCACTGAGAGAACAGTTTATTTGTAGTTAATAAAATTCATTTGATGTTAACAAATGATAATTTCGGATATGACGAATCGAATCTCCATTTATAGTTAAGAAACCGTATATTTGAATTAACATATATATATATATTTATATTAATTAAACATTTGTTAACAGTTAATAAATCAGCTTTCAGTTAATTTTACAACAAGGTGAATGAAATTCATATTCTTTTATAGATACGTTATTTAGTGAGTATTAAATAAGATGTGTTAACAGTAAAATAAATTATGTTCGAGTAATTAAAAGAGTAGTTCAGACTTATTGACCAAACTTAAATCAATTTCACTGTTAACGTCATTTTTCAGAGTTCGCCTGGGGTAGATATATATCCCGGTTTGTAGTTCTAGGGTTGAACATGCACCACAGATATACATGTTTTCATTTTCATAACAATAATATGGTATCGTTATGATAAAAATCTAAAAATAGTTAAACAATAGCTATTTTCAGATAAATCAATATAAAAATATATTGAATTATATAAAATATATAAATATATATAAATATTTGTATATATATTTATCATCACGTTTGGTAGACATTAGTCATATCTTCGGACTTGTATATAAGCGTAGCACTAGTTTTGCCAGTGGGAGTGAAGCGAGTTGTTGCGCCGCGTAGTGAGCGTGAAGTGACACTCACTTATTCTCAACGCTATTTTTTTAGATATACCAGTCAATAGTTATGTTAGATTGTACCAAATACGTTATTTGTTGACTACAATCACAGTCAGATATGAGGCAAACGGAATCGTACGTGACCCAAAGCTGCATTTATTAACTGTTAACAAATTTCGATTTGGTAGAATTTCTGAAATACCTCAACCGAATGTTTCAATTATTGAATTGATACGATATTCTACTATACCTAAATAAGGTATTTTAATAATAAACAGATCTTCGTTGCGAACAAATAGATATTTTACCACGATGTTTCAACTGATTTTTCATTTGAATCGAGCGTTACATATCATTACGGCAAATAAATGCGTCTAAACAAAGGATATATTTGCTGGAAATACCACTGAATTTTTTTGTGTTTTCAGGGAGCAGAATATTCATTCATGGTTATCGAATATACTAACAGTTAATAAATATTTTTGGAAAATGGCCGAATAAATACATTTATTAACTATAAATAAACTGTTCTCTCAGTGTGTGCGTGACCGACCGGCCTGTAGGTGATGCGTCTTACGGCGCACGGCTTTTCTTGTGTCTGGAACAATATATCGAGAAAGAAAATTTGTTTACTTTATTATTTTTAATCAACTACAATCTTTACAGATTTTTTGTCAAAAATTTCACAAAACTTTAAATGATTTCAAAATTTCACAAAAAAATCTGAATAAATTGTAGTTGATTAAAAATGAAAAAGTAAACAAATTTTCTTTCTCGATATATTGTTCAAGACTTCATAACTCCCAAATAAAGCCACTCCACTCATCAGAATCCCGACCAAAAATTTTGAAAAAAAGAATTTTCGAAATAATTCTCAAAAAATTCTAGCTATTCCAGTGTAAGCCTATGCAACTTTTTACCCTCCTGACATTTCTTCTGAAACCCCATAGTTATTGGATTGCGCCTTTTTTTCTAAAACATGTCTTCTTCGACTAAAAATGCAATACTGGGGCGAAAAAAAATCGTACGGAACTTTATAAAAAACTACAGTGTAGGTTCTCATATCCTTTCTAAGTTCACAATAGAAAAAAGCAAGAACGAATTTTCCCCAAGCTTTGGGGATAATTTGCGGCGGCTAAAAAATGTACGAAAAACGGCCATGTTCAAAAGTACGTACCCAGTTCCGTCTTTTCCATAAGGGCACGTGCCCAGGGCCCCCGGCCTGATTGGGGCCCCGACACCAATAAAGTCACTAAGCAAAAGTACATTTTGATGTTTTCACTTACGTTTTTTTGGCATTCTAAAAGGGCCCCAAACTCTGTGTGCCCAAGGCCCCTGCATGGCGTAAGACGGCCCTGTACGTACCGGAACCAAAAAAAGTCGTAGAGAATTTTCCAGAAAAGCAAAATGAAGATAAATTTGTCTTCTTTGAAACGCTCCTTGGAAAATCCAATTATCTTCGTTTTTGAGTCCGCTATGTAACTTTCAGTGCGGCAAGAAATTTCGACTGGTGTACTCAAACTTTTGGCCGGTAGTGTACATATTTTGATAGGAAGTTCAACACTGTACAAAAAGTGTGAAAAACAAAAATTACAAAAAAAAATAGTTCGACGGCTGAGTAGAACAACATCGTATCTCAGATTTTGGTTCAACAATATCGTATCTCAGAATTTGTTTCAAAAACATCGTATGTCCGCTCGTTTCTTACGATAGATACGACATTTTTTACCCAAATTTCGAGGTACCATGTTTTTGAAACCAATTCTGAGATACGATATTGTTGAACCAAATTCTGAGATACGATGTTGTTCCATGCTCAGCCGTCGAGTTGACTTAACTATAAATTGAACTTTGAGCTCGAATAATATTTTAGAAGGAGTTAATTTATCAGAAAATGATATAGGCGACACTTTTTGTAGAGTGTTCAATTTCCTAGAAAAATATGTATGGGCGATTTGGATTTGTTTATTGGTTTACGAGCTACAAAATTCTGAAAAATAATACAAATTTCTATGCTATCCCGGGAAAAAATGTTCAGACATGATCATGCCTGTTCATGTATGATCAGGCCTGAAATTAGACATGATCATGTCTGTTCATGTATGATCAGGCCTGAAATTAGACATGATCATGTCTGTTCATGCCTGTTCATATCTGATGCCAGACATGATCATGCATGATCATGAATGATCAGGCCTGAAGCGCCCAATACGTTCAGGCCTGATCATGCATGACCATACCTGTTCATGTATGATTATGCCTGATGCCAGACATGATCATGCCTGTTCATGTATGATTACGCCTGCTGCCAGACATGATCATGCCTGTTCATGTATGATCAGGCCTGATGCCAGACCCGATCATAAATACGTTCATGCCTGATCATGCATGGCCATGCCTGTTCGTGTATGATTATGCCTGATGTCAGACATGATCATGCCTGTTTATGTATAATCAGGCCTGACGTCAGACCTAATCATAAATACGTTCATGCCTGATCATGCATGGCCATGCCTGTTCATGTATGATTATGCCTGGAAGGTTGAAAACCTCCGCTCTGCTCTAACTATGTCGCTCTGATCAGGCCTGATACGTGATCAGACCATGATCGGCCATGAGCATCAGGCCTGATCAGACATGAACAGGCATAATCATGTCTAATTTCCTACGATATGATCAGACATAACTGATATAAGTCAATGTCCAATCATTTATAGGTCTATATATAATTATGAAATATTATTATTATATTATTATTATTATTAATCATATATGGTCTATATATAATTAGATATGATCAGACCTGACTGATATAAGCCCATGTGTAATCATATATAGGTCTGATGCAGGTCTATATATGATCAGATCTGATCAGACCTGATTGTTATGAAACCTCAATATACAGGGTTATTCAGAATTCGTGACGAATCTCTCGAGGGGTTAATCCTTGACAAAATCGGGATCGAAAGTTCTTCAGCCATTTTTCCGAAAAATGATTTTTTTCCTTGGAATCATGACACATTTTTTCTATATCTTCCACCGAATAAAAAACTTTTGGGATCTTTCAAAATTGACAAATAAAACAACAAAAACAAAAAAAATCGTTTGTCGGAAAAAAATATTTCCAAGGAAAAATGGCTGAGGAACTTTCGTTCCCAATTTTGACAAGGATAAACCCCTCAAGAGGTTCGTCATGAATTCTGAATCACCCTGCATACCCATACATATTCTTTGACAATTTAAACAATAAAAACCTGAATATTATGATATTATTAAATTAGCCGTTTTGCCCCACAAAGTTATAGAATTCCTCCAGTCAATAAAATAAACGTTTAATCTCTTTCAATAAATAGAATACACAGCATTTTCAGATTAGTAATTTTTTCTGCTGAAAAATTTAGAGTGGTCATATTGCCTCACATTCCCTAAAATACAAAAACAATTCAAGAATCGTTCGATCATCATAATCAATATTAAGTGCATTCGTTAAGGTTGATAAATTTTCGTGTCAAATACATATAGACATTCGGAAAGTATCAACTATCAAATACGTAAAGTAGCAAAGTGGTAGAAGCTTCGACTGAAACGCAGAAGGACCCGGGTTCGAATCCCAGTAAGAAACAGTCAGAAAATTTTACTCGACAAAAAAAAGTCAATTATCAGAAACAACCATAATTCCGGACCATTACGACGAATAAAAGATATAAAAACAAAATAGTTTTTATGATTTTGTACTTTAATTGACTGTTTTATTTTAATTTGTCCAAAACAAATGATTAAATCTGATCATATCTGATTATATATAAGCAGACATGATCAGACCTGGCCAATTATACATGGTTATATATGGTCATATAGAGACAAATTTCGTTCATGATCATTAATGATAAGGTCATATATGATTATTTATATTCATATACAACTATTTTTTCCCGGGATATTTAAATGGAAAATAGACATCCGCGATGCGCGACTTCTAAGAATTAATATTGAGAGCTCCGCTTTCAACAGGCAGCTTGATCCCCCCCACTCCCTCCAAAGTATTTCAATGGAGATGTGAAAAAAAAATAGTTGATTTTTTTGAACCGGTCTAGTATATTCTTCTCACGGCAGATCTGATCGCATTCAAACAATTACTCGACAATTAATACGTTTTGCCGAAGTTAACAGTGAGTAGGTACACTGAGAGGAAAATATGGTACAGTCAACCATAATGTAACCATTTTTAATAGTTGAAAATGACCTCAACCTTTCAAACATGGTTGGGCACACTAAGATTATAATACTTTCGGGAACCATATAAAATAGCTGTTCGAACTACTTACAACCATTGAGCCTGGATGGAAAATGATCGCAACCTTGCAATTCTAGGTCAACTAACCATGATGAAAATAAGTTAAGGGGGAGGGATACTGGATGTGCTACCGACACCGCCTATATCTCCGAAACGGGGCTATCAATCGACTTGTCCTTGCGGCAGTCGATGTTTGACGAGTAATGGGTTCGAACTGGTACGTTTGATCGGATGAAATCGGATTTTTTTTTTTTTTTTTTATCGAAAAGCGTGGTCGTGCCATTTATTTCGACTTATATCAAAGCCTACGGATCGAAAATGCAAAATCGGCTTCCTGAGCCCGATTCTGTATGGCATTCCGAACACAACCATCCAAAAACATCTTTGGTTTCGACAACGATGAAGAAACCAGATCTAATCTACGTTTTTGTGGTAATTTTCGCGATTGTCAAGGGCCGTGAGCGAAAATGGCCGCTCACGGCTGTTGATATGATGTGGTGGTTCGCAGAACGCCCGTGAGATGTCACCGCACGCCCATTTAAGCTTCTCCTTTTACCTTTCACACGGTGTACCAACGTAACAGCGGTGGTAAAAGGAGAAGCTTAAATGGGCGTGCGGCGACATCTCACAGGCGTTCTGCGAACCACCACATCATAACAACAGCCGTGAGCGGCCATTTTCGCTCACGGCCCTTGACAATCGCGAAAATTACCACAAAAACGTAGATTAGATGTGGTTTCTTCATCGTTGTCGAAACCAAAGATGTTTTTGGATGGTTGTGTTCGGAATGCCATACAGAATCGGGCTCAGGAAGCCGATTTTGCATTTTCGATCCGTAGGCTTTGATATAAGTCGAAATAAATGGCACGACCACGCTTTTCGATAAAAAAAAAAAAAAAATCCGATTTCATCCGATCAAACGTACCAGTTTGAACCCATTACTCGTCAAACATCGACTGCCGCAAGGACAAGTCGATTGATAGCCCCGTTTCGGAGATATAGGCGGTGTCGGTAACACATCCGGTATCCCCCCCCCTTAAGCCAACTATTTGAAACTTTCTATGAGTTTTTATATGGGCGCAAGATGCTTCAATTCTGAAATTATGGTTAGATCACCCTTGGGAGAGAACGAGTTGTACCAAATATATACAACCAGATTCCACACGGAAAGAAAAGTTTAGGGATATTAGCCATATTGTATGCTTGAAATAGCAACTAGCATACCGTATAGCTACTGTAACTATACAAATACGGTTGGTGCAATAACGATGTTCGATTAACGATATTTGTATAGTCACGGTTGACATACCATATGTTTCAGACAACCAACGATCATGTCATTGCATGCTCGAAATCTGGTCGCATTAGCAATAAATTCTCAAGCATAATCGTATGGTTGGTAGGTCCTTACGATTTTTTTCCGTGCATGGTTAAATGAAAAAATAAAGTATTAGGATGAAAAAATAAATTTAGCTCGTTACAATGAATTTCTAACATTGTATGATGCGCCGAGAAACACCTACCAATTGCAATCAGCCGCATATTAATACAAAGTAAGGATTTTTAGATAAGAAAAACATCGCATTGTTTTGGCCGGGATTCGATCCGGGACGCACGCATTCGCTCGCATTACTAGTCGCACGCTCTACCGACTACGCTAAACTATTTATTGAAATCAATCTTCATTTCTTCCTATTTATCTTGAACTCGGCATGTGTCTCAATGATATCAATGTTTTAATGCAGCTGAGATATTTGATTAACTGAACATCTGAGTTCCAAATATCTTTTTAATTGAATTTCTTTCCTGGAGTTCCAAAAGTTCTCACTCACTGTAACGTATTAAGTATTCCGGTAACGAAAAAGAGTATTGGCTCAACTATGGTGTACATGATACGGATTGACATTATATAAAGTTCGCAAAACTGGATGAGTGGCACCTCCAACTATTGACACGTTTGTGGCAACGGAAAAATATAGTGTTGAATGCACTATAAAGTTTATTCTATCAGTGATTATTGTGCATGGTAACAAATCTCTCAGTGCATGGTTGGATGAAAGTGTCTCCAACCTTGCAATTATGTTTGCAGCATCCATGCACCAAATCAGTTGCATCAACTATTTACAACCAGATAACATGGTTAGAGCTCAGTTGTGACTGGAGACCATATCTATGGTAGCATTAACAATAATTTGCTGAACATTCATAGGCTCAAATCAACAATATGCAATTGTTACGTATAATCACTGATATGGTAGAATTATTGCTGAATTTATAGTCAAATCGACTTTAATTCGGGTCAACATAACTTCATGTGAGGTGACATCTCACTTTTGCTAAGTTCATAAGTCAACCTTTTGGCCTATGGTTTGTTTCACTATAATGATGGCTTACCCACCACTTTGACGTGGTAGTTATACCAATGAATTCACGGTTGCATCCACCGACTTGAACAAGTGGTATACGCAACCATTATCGTGTCCACCATGTTTTTATTCATATCAATAACCACATGTAAATGGTGAACTGTACCATAAATGAGGTGACTCTAACTAAAAATATTTCAACCTTCCACTTATGGTCAATTCAGGAGGAGCTTTTTCTCTCAGTGTAACTATAAATACTCGCGCTAGTAATTTCGCCGTTGCTGGTCGAAAGTTAGGATCACAGAAAAGGTTTGTACGCATGGTTGAATATTGGGGACATGCGTCTAAATAAAATTCATGAAAAGCAAAAATAATTATCAAAACCGCACGGTACAAAAAGTAGTGAAATCCCCAAAAAAGCACCACTCGTGCAAAAACCTTGCGCCAAGTACATTGATGTGGTCATTAACTCAAAAAAATAGACCTCCTCCAAAAAAAGGATTGAAATCAGACACTACCGCCAAGCATCATCACATCGAAAACACAGAAAAATTGAAATTAAAAAAAAAAAATTTGGAGGTAGTGGTACTTGGCGGGCCTTTTGTAGACAAGTACGAGGAAACAGCAAATAAACTATGTCAATAATCCTGTAGTGAAATAAAATATTGGCCCGCCAAGTACCACTACCTCCAAATTTTTTTTTTTTTATTTCAATTTTTCTGTGTTTTCGATGTGATGATGCTTGGCGGTAGTGTCTGATTTCAATCCTTTTTTTGAAGGAGGTCTATTTTTTTGAGTTAATGACCACATCAATGTACTTGGCGCAAGGTTTTTGCACGAGTGGTGCTTTTTTGGGGATCTGGATTTACTATAGACGGACCTATATTGGCAAATCTAGAAAATCTAGAAAAATCTATATGGGTCAAAATCATGGAGGTGGAAAATTCTGGTATTCAAATTTCGAAAAATTCAACTTTGGTTTAGAGTCAAGATTACTTGCTGAAATCATAGCTCTATTCTTCATCAATCATTATGTAAGCGGGCAGCGCACAAAATTATCTATTGAATAATTTATTGACAATATGGCGCAAGAAAGAATCATTTCGGCAATGTTATTTGAATAATACAAAAAAAATGTTTGATTTCATTGGTATGGACCTATTTTACGGTATTTCAGTTTAAATTGGTAAGAATGTAATAGTACATGTTGCTTATCATTTCAAGTTTTGCATCGTTCCCTGAATGATGGTAGTGCATAGCATGTACTTGACATGTATGAATAAACTATTATATTTTTGAGAAATCTTTTTTGCACAAGGGATATTCATCTCTAATACATTTTTTTGTCAATAAAAGATCCTTTCCGAAAATGAAAAATCACATAATTGCAGGAGAATTTGCCTCACAAAGTCATTTCGGGCACGTTCCCGAAATGACCGTTCCCGAAATGACATTTTCATAACGCATGCATGAAAAAGTCGCTTGTTTGGGGCTCTGTAGCGGTCATATTGTGGCACTTTTCTGACGTTTCCGTAGGCGATGCCAACATGAAACAATGTTGCATGCCGAACGTGCGCACAACGTTCTGCGCACATTCAGCGTGCTCAACAAGATTCTTGTCGCGCACGGCGTGCAAACAAGAGTCATTTATCCTTCATGACGCGCCACCTCCGTGCGTATTGCTTGGCATCCTGAATCAACTCGATGTTTTTGGTACGGGTCGTACACTTCGTTCTCGGCGCTCGCCGTTCCACGTGAATCAGCCATTTCAGTTGTTGACATTGTAACACCGATCCGTTCGCACGTGTTTTGATCGTTCTCAAATCAAATGTACTATTTTCACTATTTAATAATTATTATTTAGATTTTTATATAAGTACTCTACTATACCTGTAGAGAGGGATAATAGAGAAGTTTTGCGTCAATAAAATTGTAATCTTTTTATTTGCAATAAGAATTTTGGTTATGTTTTATGTCGGGGGGGCTTCGCCCCCCCGAACCCCCCCACGGGGGCTTCGCCCCTCGACCCCGCCGGGAAGCGCAGTGGTCTGTTAAAAGTCGGCTTTTCTGAGATCTTTGGTGGTTAGCTTTTGCGAAACTTTTTCATGCATTTGTTATAAAAAACAGTGTTCGATACTCGAGCGGAATGAGGCGTTTACGGGAGTACGAAGTTGTCAGCACTCACCTTCGTCTCGGCTACAGCTGAGCTCGGCGCCGAGCTCCGCTTTCGCCTCGACTACGGTTCGTGCTGAAAACATCGTACTCCCCTATAAAAGCCTCACATTCTGCTCTCGTATCGAAATGTACTATTTCACATTGATTGTTCCATAATTTCTACACACATCGTCGTAAGCGATATTTCTGAGGTAACAATGCAAGGGATTTTCATCATTTATCATAATTTCTACGAAAATTCTCATTATTTGCATACACAGATTGGTCGACAGCGTTCCCGTGATGATGCTGAATTGATGTACGGTTCTCAAATATGAAATTGAATTGTACTTATCAATTAAATAATTAATTTAATCCGGAAGAACGACAACACGCCGGCAACCTGTTCACTGTCATTTTACATGACTGCTAATTAGCATCGTCCACTACGGCAGACGCGCAATATTTTCACAGATTATGATTGCGTTCACGGGATGACGAATTTTTTTTCGGACAACATTTGGTAAAACTGAAGAATATGTGTTTTTTTTATTTTTTCCGAAAATTTCTCATCATCCCAAACATTATATTAAGTATATGGTTTTTATTAGAATAGTTATCTTTGCAAAGTCGATTTCATTATATTTTTTTCCACGTGAATAAAAGAAAATATAATATGGACGCGTTCCCGAAATGATATTACGACTATGTTAGATTGAATAAAAGTTAAAGTGAAAAAATTTTCTTCGAAATGACTTGACGTGGCATTAACTACCATCAATATTAATCGATCAGAGTCAACAAGACTCTGATATTATGTAATTTTAATAACAAAAATCCTCTCCAACCCAAATTTCCCACCTCCATGATTTTGACCCATATAGGCTATATGAAAACCTAGAAAATCTAGCGAATCTAGCAAATCTAGAACGATCTAGACAGGCCAATATTACAAATCTAGAAAATCTCGAGAATCTAGTAAATCTAGAAAGATCTAGACAGACCTATATTGCAGTCTAGCAATTCCAGATGACTTTCTACCAGGGCTATAATATAATCAACTAGAATTAGTACATTATACAACGTGGGAATAAAGTGAAAGATTATTCCCGAGGGCGAGTTTACTGCCCGAACGAAATTCCCGAGGGTGAGTTTACTGCCTGAGCGAAGCGAGGGCAGTAATCACCCAAGGGAATTTTCGCAAGGGCAGTAAGCCCGAGGGAATGATGCACTTTATTCCCATGTTGCATACAATGTTTTATTCACTCCTCAACTGTAACCACTTTATCAATCTTCATAAATTTTGCGGGAATAATGTACATTATGCCCGCAAATCTGCGGGAATAATGTAGATTATTTCCCGCAAAATCCAGATTTGCGGGAAATAATCTACATTATTCCCGCAAAATCCAGATTTGCGGGAAATAATCTACATTATTCCCGCAAATCTGTATTTGCGGGAATAATGTAACATTATTTCCCGCAAAAGTATAACAGGGAATAATATGCTACTTTATGCCCGCTTTTCAGATCAATAAAGTGGCGATTACAGTTGAGAGGTGAATAAACTAATATTTGCCCGCCATCTAGAAGTTTTTCATATGTAGATGAATTCATTTTTGCATCATGGAAAATTCGAATTTGATAATTTTCGAATGTTAAAAAATAAATTTCAGTTGCGGTTGCGGTTGCAAATATCGGTTTTCACCGCTTATATTGATATAATATAGATTTTCAATTCGGCTTTCTGTAGGTTTCAAACGATTTTCATGAGCGAAATTTCATGCTCCACTTGGATTGGATTCAAATTGATCAAATCAGAAGTAGGTGGTTTTAATTTTTTCTGGGTGAATATTATGATTCCGGGATTGCTGAAATGAAAATAACGATCTCTTACCTTCTGGATCCTCGGTAGTCGTGGTGGTGACGGGAGTAGTGGGATTGGGTACCCCAGGGTCGCACCCCTCACCTGTAGGTTTGCATTGGTGTTCACCGTAACAGAAGAATTCCTTCTCATCATCGCACCGCCCTATTGCTGCAACAAGAAATAAGTAAGGAGAGCATTTAACCCCCCAAGTACGAGGTCCATGCCTCGTATGAACCCTTCCCCAAATCGTGAAAATTAGTCTTCTCTGGTGCTTCGGAAGATATTGAAATTCCATAAAATATTCTGAAAAATCCATGAAATTAGCTCCGAAATGCAATTAGATTTTTTTTCAATGCATTTTCAACATTGTTGCAAAATGTGTTTTGCCATGAAAATTAATAAGTTAATAATAGGTTCCCGAGGAAAAGAAAGTGAATCAAAGTGAAATTATATGAATTGAGAAAAAGGGCTATGCATTCTGAAATACAGGTCTGCACTAGTGATAAGCTAGAGCAAGACTGATTTGTTTTACAATAATGTTTTTTGACGCAACAACCGAGATTCTTACATATAGTTCAATTTTTGTTTCCTCGTACTTGTCTACAAAAGGCCCACCAAGTACTATTACCTCCAAATTTTTTGACTTCCCGTTTCGCTGTTTGCAGGGAAAAAAGAAAGTTATTGTCATCACCCCGAAAATGAAAAGTTGAGTTTTCACTGGATCTCCACGTTTTGAAGTCCGGAGAATCACCTCCGACTATTTTGAGATTGACGTGTGTGTGTATGTGCCCAAATTTTTGTCCCCACGATATCTCGGGAACGAGTCGGCGGATTTTAATCGAATTAGGCTCAATCGACGCGGATTTTCTCAACTTGGAACTGCTTACGCTTTGATTGGTTTAGTACATTTTGAATTATTCAAATAACAAAATTCTAGAAAAAAATAAAAATGATGATATCTTGGGAATAGATGAACGGATTGGAATACAAATTTGTACCATTAGGTTTTTCGGGTCGCTGATCACGAATTTGACATTGTGCTTCCAAAGTTCGGATAAGATAGTGACATCACTATTATTATTTCAGCTCGAAACGAGTTTGAAAACGGGAAGTTCAAAGGCTGGCCCATGGTCAGCTCCAAACCGCTTATTTTTTCGTTTTCGACGCCTGGGCTCAGATATTAAAGTATACTTCATACCTACCACGCAATTATTGTCCCATTCAATTCATATTTGTATCGTTCAATTTGACATACGTGTAGGAGTTTCCAGTCCTGGTCTTGATTCTGGTCCAGGTATTGGTACTGGTTTTTCCGCGTTAACATCTAGATGAGGCTTCGAGTGAAAATCATGGTTGATTTCGTCATCTGCACTTCCTTCAGTTTCATCTGATCTATATCCGTCTTCGTCGTCACCCCATAAGCGGTCGCTGTTGTTCACATACTGTCGAGAAGAAAGGGAACAAACGATCAAGATTTGTGAAAAAACTGGAGTATACATATGTTATAATGTTGTAATCGAAGTCCTTACCGCATTGGGATCTGTTCCACTTTCCCGTGTCTTTCGCCCCTGTGATGATGTTGGGACCACTTCAGCAAAATTCGTTTGCTCACCAGAAGCGGCATTCTCATCATACCCAGATTGCCGACCGCCCGTTTCATCGTCAGCAGTCAATGGGAGCGGTTCTTTATTTTGTTCCGGTTGTGGTTCATCGGGCACCGATAAACAAATATCATTAGTAGTCAATCGCTGCAGGATATGAAAAATAAGTTTTCGATTGCTGGTCAATGATCATTCACACTAAAACTGCTGCAAGTTATCTCGCTTCTGGACTTTCATTTATTGAGACTTATTATTACTGCTGATGCCTCGAAAGATTTGCGGCAAAGACTGTCTCGAATACACGATACCCGTCCTCTATCTAGTAATGAGTGGAAAGCTCGTGGAAAAAGCTGATCCTCTTCATCGACGATTGGAAAAACAACTACCCGACGACGTAAGGGATCAATTACCTGAAATTTCTGGTGCTTCGGTTGTAGTCGAGTTCATATTGCCACCGCCGAAGAAGTCCCAGAGATCTCTTTTTATCCTGTGAAAATCAAGGCTTTGGCGGTGGTGTCTTCCGATCCGTGAAATTTCATAGTCGGAATGGGAGAGAACATCATTGTTCTGGAATGAGAAGAGACACTGTCTTTCTTGCGAGTAGATATATCAACAGAACAGCTTACAAGTATTATCATATTTTCATTCAATCTATTGAATATTTCCTTAAGGATCGCGGTGCCAGCATTTGGAATACAATCATAGGTAGGGGAGAGTGGTCCTGAGTCGGCACTGCGGGTTGAGCCGGCACCATGGTGTTTCTCGGAGATGGTGTGCGTGTCGGCTCAATTATTTTGTCGTATGACATGTTGGTGAACACTGACGTAAATTATGCTTACAGTTGTCAGTTTCGATTGTGCTGCGCAGCGTAAGCGCGTTTATATTTTTCGTTTGTGGCAGAATTTTATCTTCGTCATTCATTCTGAAGCAGCTACAGATATGTCAATATTTCAAAAATTTTAAATGAGTGAATGCATTGGTTTCTTTATTCTATGCTCTAATTGATCGGTTATGTCGATTTTCCATTCGGATCTGTTCACGTGCCTAATCACGGAGAACGTGTAGAAAGTCGTAGTGGTCTTGAGTCGGCACCAAACAAGTGGCTCTGAGTCGGCACCAATTTTTTTGATCTTGTTGCCTTTTTGTTTCGTTTCTGTTATTATTATAATTTTTTTTCTGCATCTTCGCTATTTTTACTGTAGTCATGGGACGTAATTTCAAACGGAAGACACAAACGCATGATACCCGTGTGCCTCTACGCGCGGTGGCAGCAATGAAGGTTGAACATTGTATTCGAAATATGTTTCCATGTAAAATCGGACAAAAAATGCATGGTTTATTCTTCTAAATGGTTCCAATTCGTCCGTTTTCTGTTGTGACTTAGAGAATCGGCGCTTTTCGATGCATTTCAGCGAAAAAATGGGGTGCCGACTCAAGACCAAGGGGGACACTATTTGAGAAATGACTCAGGAACACTATTTTGAGAAATGGTCAAGATGTACTTCTTCACTCTGCACTGCATTGCGACTACAAAAGCCACACTACACCTTCCTAAATGACATGGAATTGCAGGCAAACGATCGCTGTACGCAACTGAACACTTAGCAACGCCATAAAATCCGATTTACCTTCTGTTTTTGGACAAAGAGCTTGGTGGACCGACTCAGGACCACTCTCCCCTATGTATCCCCTGAAAAAATTCCACCGAAGTTAAATCACGTTTTGATTGGCAATATCTAAAAGGTCAACGCACAAATCACGGATACAATACAGAGGATGCTACATAAATAAGCTTCAAATAACTTCCACGTATTGTCAAGAATGTTGCGGGTAATTTGCTTTTCGTTGCATTCAATTGCAACACATATCGTTTATTCGTTCATCCTTGTATTGTGAAGTACCATGTACCAAATAGTTGATTCAGAAATTTCTGAGAAAAACTATTCCCGGTAAGTCCAGCGATGCAAGTAATAAAATCGTGGTATACATTCGTTATTACGCGTCTTACGCGTAAGTAATCATGTGTGTACATTTGCGCATTGTGTGTACATTTAATTTTTTTCTCAAAAACGACTGAAAACTGAATGCCACAAACGGTACGGGATATCCTTCGCGTCTAGCGCTACATCGTAGTATTTTTTTCATGCTTCCCACAATTAGTGTCATTTGAGGCCCTAAAATTGCATAAAATGACTGGTCTAGAAGTTGTAGAAGTGTATTCGCGAGAACTGTGCAAGAACCTCGGTCATGCAAACTCATCAAATTACACACAAAGTGTTATAATTGATTATCTCATTACCTATACCGGGCGATTATGTGGAAATGAAAGGCTCCAAGCGCGCAGGCGCTGATTTATTAGAATATTTCCAGGATCGCCAATTTCAGACTCGCTACGAATATCCCTAGAGTCCGTCTGCTATTTGTTTCTGATTGTTGTCAAATACAAATGGCGGCAGACCGTGGTAGGAATAGGTTATGTTTGTGTGAATCTAGCAGACGACAGAACTGGGGATATTACTGAAAAGTTGGTGGAGTCGCTGTCGCTGTTCTGTCGGCCAATGAGATTTAAGTAAATCAAAGTTCGCGCGCTTGGAGCCTTTCATTTCCACATAATCGCCCGGTATGTATTGTAACCGTTTGAAGAACATCGAACCACCCGGCTAAAAACATCGACTACTAGTACGCGCCGATCAACCGCGCACAGTCGATGAACGTGTGATGACGTCACAGAGACAATATAAGTGAGCGAGAACATCACTCGAGGACGATTCGTGGCAGCGGCTTGCCACTCTTTACCCCCTCCACTTTCTTATTTGACAACTTATACCAAACGCATACCACAACAAAAAGCATAAAAATGAAGAGAAATATTAACATTTTTTCGTTTTCTGCTCTATTCAGTTGGTAATGTTGTGGTATAAGTGAGTCGAATAAGGGTCCTATCTAATAACATTGAGTGGCAAGCCGCTGATTCGTGGCATAGCGCCGATCGCATCCACAGCAGACACAAGTCCATATGACTTAGTTTTCTTTTCCTTTTTTTTTTTGATCAATTTACAATAAACCGAAATTGCATCTAGTAGATTCTCAGAAACAATAAACAAAAACAGGTTGACAAAAATTGCTTCCTCAAAAGATAACAAAACTTAGCATAATAAATTTACTTAATTTTCCACAAATACAAAATCAAACAGAATAAAATAAAAAATCAAATAGAGGCACGCGAGTCGTCATAGTTCTTAAGTTAGATATAATTAGTTATAAGAAAAATTCTGACCATTCATTTTTTGATAATTTTTTTTTCTTTTTGTAAATAATTTTATGTTCTGGTTGCAACCACCTTCCATAAGACAAAAAAACCAAATTTATTAAATACTAAAAAACACACACTGTTCTTTATCTGCCATATTGCCAATCCAATTTCAGAAGATATCAACACATACTAGATAGAGACGACTTGGCGAGTATTTGTATACATTAGCACCGGCAGAGCGTTAATAGCTGTCAGTGGCTAAGAGATATACTGTATGAGCCTAAGTCTAAAAGAAAAATTTAAATATATTATATTCCTGTTCCGTAGAATAGTGGGTCGGATAGAGGTATAAAACCTATCCGAGTCCACGCTACAGGGAACAGGGAAGAAAAAGAAACTTTAATTCAAATTAGAGACGCTTCCAATAATTTCAGGACAAAGACATCCACAATAACTGAGTTTTTATCGATCCTTCTGATCGTACAAACTCACAAAAGTTACAGTATATAGGTATCTGAAAAGAGCGTTAGTAAATAGGCATGTATATGTCATCAATACGTCATGAGAGCGGTTATATCCCGAAAATTCAGAAAACGGTTTCAGAATATTGAGGTATCATTTTACCGAACTCGAAAGATCCACCTAAAACTGTTAATGTGACCATCAACATTTTTGAATAAGTGTCACATAAATTGAAGAATAGTATATTGTATACCAAGGAGGCAAAGAAGGTCTTTTAACGCCGAGCGTATTTGCAATACGAGTCGTAGACGAGTTCGCCTCCTTGGCACACACGATATTTTATACAACAATAGTATACGCCCACTGCGTATCGTGGTTCGCCTGCCGTGGCGCCGTCTAGCGGATAAATGGCCGCATAACGTAGACGCGCGGCTGCTTGGGATCCGTACTGTGAAGCACGGCAAATGTAGGCCCCGTTACAATTATTCAATAAACTTTCGATCGATATTACCGAAATGAGCTTGGCGTACATACAATGTGGCTTCCAAAGCATCGATATTAATATTTTTCGTGGAAAATCCGTATCAAAAGGTAAGTAAATCGTCTCAAATAATGAAAGTTTGCGAAGATACCAAACTGCATCTTTACTTGCTCACGCATTCAAAATATCGCACAGATAATGATATGATTTTCGATCCATTTTTGAATCAAATTCAGGCAAAAAACTGTTCGAGAGCCGTCATATCACGGAAGTCCAAGAAATTTTAAATTCAGAGGGCCAACGAGTTGTGACCGGTAAAGTAATCCCGCAAACTAGGGTGAATAATTCTCCGTATGACGTAAGAATAGAGGTATTCATAATGAAATTAAAATTGTACTATTAAGATCTAATCCCAAAAAACGATTAATTAACAAATGTTTATAGTTTATTGCTATATGTGAAAGATATGAAAGAACACACACCAACAATGAAAACTACAGGAATAAGTATTTTAAACATAGGCTTGTATCCACCTATTTCTCCGATCGATCTCGTAACTTTTTTTCGGAAACGAGTGAAATTTTAGATGTCGACTATTCTGTTCGGTATTATTGCACCCAATGATGCAACAATATCTACTAGCTGGCATTATTTATCTATTTTCAAGCGATTTTGAAACACAAAACCGTGGATTCGTGTGGTAACGCCGTACAGTTGACGACGCTTGAGCGTCTGCAAAGTTTCTGATTTGGTCGGCAGGGCGGCGCCACTAGAGTTAAGCAGCAGGCGTATATTGTGTACCAAGGGCGTAAAGTGGGCTTTTTTAGACCGAGTGTGGAGTTTGCAGTAGGAGTCAGAGGCGAGCTAGCACGAGTCGAAGACGAGTGCGTTGCGAGCCAAAGACGAGTACTGCAACCACACAAGGTCAAAAAGCCCACTTAGCCTTGGTACACACCATATTTTACAGAACAAAGCCATGTTTAGCGACTTTTTGATGTTTCTGTATAGGATCTAAACTAGCACTTCCAAGTCCTAGGACTTAAATGTGGCACATTCAAGTCCTGTATAGGACCTAAAGTAGTACTTTTAAGTCCTAGGACCTAAATGTGGCACGAAAAGTCCTAGGACTTGAAAGTACTACTTTAGGTCCCATACAGAGGCATCAAAAAGCGAGGAAAACATGCTTTCGTTGTATAACGTATGTTTTACAAGTTCATGCTCGATCCGGTACACAAAGTCGACTGACATACACGCATAGCAACGCATAACAACGCGATTTGAAGGCTACGGCGCGTACGTTAGAGACCACTTTTAACTCCTAGGACTCAAAAGTAGCCAAAAGTGAACTGTCCGCATGCGCATTCGCAGACTCGCTCAACTGTCTCTAAAACGCCAACTTTGTGTACCGCAATCGAGCATGAAAAACGCGTAGAACATGCTTGCGTTGCATAAATATATTTTCAAGTAAATTCATTCGAAATTTTAATCTGTAACGTTTTAGACCATAACTTTCTTCGAATTATAATTGTTAACGTGATATATGGTACAAGATTCTACCGAGTCTTTTGATGAAGATAAACGCCTATATTATACTACAATCATCAGTATGGAATATTATATTATAATTCACATAACCTCAAAATCTCTAAAGCCTAAAATGAACGATTGAAATTCGAATGGATATATTGCTTATTTTTATTTTCTCGTGGACACTCGCGTTAAATTGAACCACTATTTCTTCTCAAGTGTTGATCAATATCGTATATCTAAATTCGTTTTATTAATTTCTGAAACCTACTCCTCATGTTTTTCTCATCTGTTTAGTTGTCAGCTCAGCTGTCATAGAGTGTCATAGGCTGGCGCAGGGTTGCCAGATTAGTCGCGAAGCTAGTCGCGCACACAGCACCGGATTAAGGGGGGGGGGGGGGGGGGGGGGCTAGCAGGGGCTATAGCCCCGGGCCCCAAGGGTTCCAGAGGCCCCCAGCACTCGATCTCGAAAAAAAAAAATACTCTCCAATATGTTTACAATAAATTTTATGAGATCGTGAGAAAAATATTTTTGGAGAGGGTGTTTCGATCCACTTTTCACAAAATCACAGCAGCATATACATAGGGGTTACTATTCAAGAACTCTCAGTTGCGATTTCTTTTCCAAAACTGACGTCATGATTGAAATCTGTTTGAAGTATGTACAGTTCATTCCCGCTAAAAAGAATCAATTCAGGGAAACGGGTACTCGCAATATTCTACCGGGAGATTATGTGGAAAGGAAAGGCTCCAAGCGCGCAGGCGCTGATTTATTCGAATATTTCGAGGGTCACCAATATGGAGTCTAGATGTTAGGAGAACGAGCTCTGTATTCCGGAAGTGGTTCCAGTTCTGTCGCTTTGTGTACATATATATACGCGAGCCTAACGTTCGACGCGCCTCTATCGGCAGCCAGGAGTAATAGTCTTAACGTGCATAATGTATGGCAAGTACCGGTTTTCTAAAACAGCTGATTTTTAAATAACAGTTGAAATTCGCGGTTCCTATGACAACCTGAGCTTGTAAGTAGTGCCACTAGAGGCGCAGCGAACGTTAGGCTCGCGTAGCTATAGGTATATACGGCGCAGAAAACGGGGACGTTTTTCAGAGGTGGGGATGACTAAGCTCGGTCGGTCTCCTAACTCTAGACTCCATAGTCACCAATTTCAGACTCGCCATGAATATCCCTAGAGTCCGTCTGCTATTTGTTTCTGATTGTTGTCAAATACAAATGGCGGCAGACCGTTGCGGGAATAGGTCATGTTTGTGTGAATCTAGCAGACGACAGAACTAGGGAAGTTGGATCACTGAGAAGTTGGTGGAGTCGCTGGCGCTATTCTGCTGGCCAATGAGATTTAAGTAAATCAAAGTTCGCGCGCTTGGAGCCTTTCCTTTCCACATAATCTCCCGGTAGAATGGGCCCCACAGATGTATAGGCTTTTGCATACGCGTGGTAATTGTAAATCCTTATCTGTATTTAGAATGGGATCAGGTATTTGTACAGTAGAACTCCTATAAATTCGAAGCTACGGGACCGAGAATTCTGAGAATAGAATTTACAGGATGCCCTCTCCACCAGAATATCGAGCCAATGAAAATAAAGCTAATAGCTACATATTGCGCAGTAAAGCATGCGCATTGAACTGAGGTAAGGAGTAGGAGAAACAATTTCTCCACAATGTAAGGGACGTCGAATTTAAGTAGTTCGAATTTATAGGAGTTCTACTGTATAGTGATGGAGCTCATTTCAATTTTCGTAGATTGTTTTTTTCTTCTTCTGATCTATAAGCATTGAAAAATGTTGTTTTTTCTTCGTCAATTTTAATGATTACGCTTGATGAATATAGCCGAAAAAGAGATTTTTTATAACACATGCACGATTTTCGCGTTTTTCTGACCCATTAAGCGGGTCCGAAGTAGGTTTTCAGACGAGCGGGCGAATGAAGAATGAAAACGCCCGCTGCTAATTCTGTTTTTTTTTGAAAATTTTTTTCATTCATTCTGACATTTTTTATTTCATAAAATCAACAAGTCAGAAAGGAGTCGCCCAAATATTGCTTGAAAAAAATCTAAATCGCCCAAATTGCGACAGTCGCAATACCTCCAAATTTGGTCGCAAAGTGGCGCTCCAAGTCGCCCAAACTGCCCGGGAATGTGACATTTTTCATCAATTCTCTTAAGAAGTATATATGTGAGTTTTATATAACTCTATATAATTATATATAACTCTATAAAGTTATATATAATTATATAGAGTTCTATATAGGATCCAAAACAAGCTTATATGTAAGTTTTATGGAACTCTATATGATTCTATATAACTCTATCAAGGTATATATAATTATATAGAGTTCACTTACATGAGTCAGCTTACATGGATTTTTATACCGTGAAGTTTTAAGGAAGCGGAACGATGGGCGTGCTATAGTTCGACCAACACACGCTCGCGTTGCGTACGTGGGCTTCTACTCGCAGTCACTGGCAGCTCACGTACGCAACGCGAGCGTGTGTTGGTCGAACTATAGCACGCCCATCGTTCCGCTTCCTCAAAACTTCACGGTATATAATTCCATACAATTCGATATAATTTTTATATTATTCAATAAAATTTTATAAAATTCTATATAATTATGTAAAATCATTTTTACTCGGGATAAGTCAATTAATCAATTCATTAATTAATTTTTAATTTTCATTCAATTCTCTACACAAATATGTCTGTATATTCTTTGTGACGTATCATTTGCTAGTTATGAAAATCAGAAAAAGCAAAAATAATTCATTCCATGTCATTCTTATGCAAAATCGAAAAGTGCGATGCGCAGCATCTGATTATTAATATTGAGAGCTCATATTTTAATAGATATATTTTTTCACGTAAATGAAACTTTTGAGCCTGGTACTGAGAGAAAAAATGTTTTTTTTTTGTTTTTTTTTAATCACTCTAATATATAATATACACCTATCCACACGTCACCTCTCATACTGGTATAAGAATCTCTTTAGACACGTGATTTAATTGAGATTAGTTGAGTTGAGAACCTGCTTTCCCGTGCAGAAATTCGTGAACGGCAGCCGGTCGGGCCGATGTTGGTCTTCGCTATTTATTGAGCGGTCCAAGCTTGGTAAATAACCCTGGCCCATCATTGTTATGTAACACCGTGCCAGGTTCTAGCAACATCGGCCAACCTAATACGCGCCGTGCTTGGCTGCCGTTCCTGGACCAATATTGTAAACTCTGAGTGCCCAATATTATAACATAATAAAAAATAACTTCATTCGTCACGCATTAGATTATATGATCAACTTATGTACCCCACCTGATTGTCAACTAACCCCTTTTTTTTCCAACTACGAGGGGATTTGAACCCGGAACGCTCGGTCTTTCATACTACGAATCGCTCGCTCTAGCCACCACGCCAATTCGTCGCATGACTATCGAGACTACTTTTTGTTACTTGTATACATAGCGCGCACATACAATGGGTGTTTGGGCCCGGTCTTGGGCCAGGATACTGAGCTCCGGTTTAACCGTTGCATTGGTGCTCAGTCTAAAACCGACATTGGACTGGAAACGCGCGCCGAGAATCGACCGATGTATCGACGACCGATCTGAAAGCGGTAGAGAATGGATATTGCGCACCGATGTCTGACTATCGCGATGACCGCCATCCTGAAGTCAATATCGGACAGGCATAGCTTACCGATGCCGAACCATTGGATCGTTGCCGTTCTGAGACCAATGTTGGACAGACATAGCTCGCCGCTGCTTCACCATTCCATCAAGTTTCGATATTGTACTAGTGCAGGGCCAGACGAAACTACCAATGCAAGACCGTTATATCAGATTGCCAATATTGGCCTAATGCTGGCCCGATTTGTAAAAGTGGCTGCCGTTCTATGATTTCTACACGGGAATTGTGTCGTTATTTTACACGCTACGGAGTGAAGATCCAAAAAAAAATTATCAGAATATAAATATCACTATTTACAACGTTATGCAATTTGAAATTCAGCGATTTGATAGAAGCCCCCAACACCCCAGCAAGAGAAGATCACATAAATTGAACCTACTTCAAGTACCGTGAAATAGAAATACTGACACTTGCATTAGGTAATCAGCAGTTTATACATGTGTGACACATGTTTCGATTTCAAGAACATATCAATTATCATGTGAAATATATTTCAGGTATACGTATTAATATAAAAAAGCAATCTGCTTGAGAACCCTATCATAAACATAAGTGCTTATAGTCTGATTTTTCTATTATTCTTTTACCCGTATTTTTCACAACCATTTCGACGCTCGAACGATTTAGCTGGCATATTGCAAAATCGTTATCACGTCATTTCCGATTCTCTTATTTTCCTATCCATTGGAACTCAACAACGATACAGTTTAACTTAGAAAAGAAATGAAACGTCATCCTAATTATCGTATATGACGCGATATTTTTCGCGTAAAAAACTTACCCGAATAACTGTGGCAATAATGAAAATTGCCAGAAGAGTAAGAAGACCGGCAATTCTGAGTAACACTTTGGTCATCTTGAAAGGGCGAAGTTTCGAGGTTTTCGGGCCGAAAATTTCGATGAGCCCACCAAGAGGGGGACAAAAGAAGGATCCACCGTCTCCTCGAATATTCAGCGCGCGTCTTTTCGAAAATGCACTCGAAGGGGACGCGATATGTGTGAAAAAATAATTTCTAATCCTGTCTATCGCTAGATTTCGGTCTATCACCTCTGCTCCTTTTAGCTAGACTTTCAACAAATGAGGCCTCCGACCTGAAAGCGTCTAAGATACTGTTCCAAACTCTTGCAAACTTCGTTATAATAAATGATGAAGCATATAAATTAATCACTTTTTGGCAGAGGTTGTCTGCGTAAGGTTATCTGCGGCGAACATTGTGTGAGTATCCGCGGCTATATCTTCGCTTCTGAATTATTCGGATGAATATAAAACTGTATAAGAACCCAACTGTAAGATTGGCCAACAGCAAGATTGCGTAATTGATGCCAAAATGTGTAAATTGATGATTGATCAGTTTTTTTTTTCGTTGATTTTCTTGTTAGTACGTTATGGATAATTTGAAAGATCAGATTTAGCTTAATGGCGAACAAAGTTTGGCAATTTTGTAGCCTTGTAGGTGGGGCGTTCAAAAATGATTGATTATATCCATGAAAATGGTAGTTTCTACTTCCACAGCAAAATACGGACGGAGCCACCATTGCACTATAATAATAATTCGTAGCCCCGACAGCTTTTGCAAATTCTATGTTAACTTAAGGCACTTTAGTAACAAGTGTTGGTAATCAGCCCACGGAGATGGCTTTCATGGCTCTGCGTGCACCGGTCTTGAATCTAATACCACGCAAAATCTATCAACAGTAATACCCGTTTGCCATAAGTCCCACTAATTGTAAGAGCGTTCCGAAATGCGTCATTTTGGCGCTCACACCAGACGGTATTGAGTTGGGCACCATAGACCGAGGTCGACTGTTATATAATTGAGACGGTGAAATTTCTAGGGCTGTCAGTGCTGTCACTTCGGTAAAAATCAGCTCTCTAGGTTTTACCTTTCTTCGCGGTTTTGGAATCGCAAGCATGATAAATAAAATGTGTACAATAATATCAGTTTCAGGATGATGGTAATAATGAATGAAGAACTTATGTGTGAAAACTCATTTATAGGAATGCAATTCAAGAATGCGATTTCCGCCTATTCGCTGCAGGATTTATCGCTTCAAGTTAGAAGGTCGCGTGTATTGATGACGATATCCTATACTTTCATGATTTGGTGGTGACCAATGCTTGTTGCCGCACAATCGCGCCACCGACTAATTCATACTCTTCGTGAAGGCTTATAAAATGAAGTTAAAGTCATTCTGTTATTCGCCAAAAATTTAGTTCGAAATCTGGGATGTGAGTATTCCCCACTGTGTTTATCAGTTGACCTGCTTGACCTGATAAATATAGATATTAATATTATATAAATATAAATATTAGCTTCAAAATCGTTGCTGAAAATTTCAACTGCGATCATTTTTCACCTGTCTGTACAGGTTTGAATAACGGGTTGCGAAATGCGAATAAAATTCAAATTTTTAAACTTCGCTGTAGAGTTAAAAAAAATCGCATGAAATTTTTAGCATAGTGGTTTTGTAGCCTCAAACCTTTTTTTTCCAAAACGATTTTTCAAATTTTTTTGCGAATTCGTGTAACAGAGTAATTGAATTTCGAGTCATGTCAGACAATTATGGCGTTACCCAGGATGCACCACGTGAAGGTACAGGATTCAAGCATCCCATGTGCATGTGTGCGTGTGCATGTATGTACACCGAGAAAAAAAATCGTTTGAATCAAATGAATTTCAATTGGGTGAAACGAAAACGGCGATCGCGGGCGGCGAAGTGAAATGTTGATTGAATGAACAAAATCATGCAGTCAAATCAAAACTAAAAAAAATGGTTGTGACGACTACATGCAGCATTTGACTCAAATATCAAAATGTTGCTGGACATGAATTTTCAACTGTCGGAACGGCCACATTTCGTTGATTCAAATGTATCACTATGTTGATTTTATGGCATAAATCATTACCTCAATACAATCATTAATTGACTCCGAATTTTTTTTTGCCCATACCCTAATGATTGTATATAGCATGAAAAAGATTTTGCCACCAAAAAACTATTTTTTTTTCGGCGCTTACGACCTTATGGCCTTAGTGACGCGATATTATGAGCGTGAAATTACATATTAAAGATTTTTATATTAGAAAAATATCGCATTGTTTTGGCCGGGATTCGATTCGGGACGCACGCATTCGCTCGCATTACTAGTCGCACGCTCTACTGACTACGCTAAACTGTTTATTGGAATAAGTTATCACTTTTTCGTATTTGTTTTGAATTTAGCATCTGTCTCGATGATATCATATCATTTTAATGCTGCTGAGATTAACTGAACATCCGAATTCCAAATGTTTTCTCAATTTAATTTCTTTTCTAGAGTTTCGAAAGTTCTCAAGAATAAAATTCAGCTCAGACTTAGCTACGTTTTCGTGTAGACAATTTGAAATACTGAAATTATTCGAAACAACCCTTACATTTAATTAGTTCAACCGTGAACATAAGTAACAAAGAAATAGTTCCCTTAATCATAGGCAAAACAATTCGATGACTCCAATGATATTGTTGGATGAACAACATATCATGTTGATGGAATGAATTCGCTCACATGTAAAGTCAACGTCACAATTTTGTTAATATATAGCTGTTTCACACGTTTCAAGCAACAGAATATTTATTCAATGCAATACATTTACCCAAAAAAAGGAGATTGTACATTGAACTTTATATTTTGTACATGTTACCAGATATTACTTCATATAACATCTAATGTAGTTGAATTTACTAAGTCTTTCAACAAAATGGATTGCTTCAGTGAAAAAAACCGAAATTTTTGTTCCAATCAATATTTACTTGACTCAAGTGTCAATTGATTGATGCAATTATTTCCACACTGACTAAATATATTTGGTTAATTGAAACGATTTTTTTTCTCGGTGTATGTGTCTGTTTCTGTGATTGTTTTTTGAGAATCACGCACACATA
This sequence comes from Tenthredo livida, assembly GCA_963992785.1. Taxonomy (NCBI): domain Eukaryota; kingdom Metazoa; phylum Arthropoda; class Insecta; order Hymenoptera; family Tenthredinidae; genus Tenthredo; species Tenthredo livida. The sequence goes on from OZ023065.1 coordinate 41,264,208, forward strand.
CACATGGAATGCTTGCAGACTGTACCTCGAGGTGGTGCATCCTGAGTAACGCCAAACTTCTCTGACATTGTTCGAAATTCAATAACTCTGTTACGAAAATTCGCAAAAAAGTTTCAAACATGGTTTTGCGAAGAGAAGTTTTGAGGCTATAAAACCACTGTGCTAAAAATTCCCTGCGATTTTTTCTCACCCCCACGGCGAAGTTTGAAATTTGGAATTTTTCATGCATTTCGCAACCCGTTATCCAAACCTGCACAGACAGGTGAAAAGTGATCGCAGGTGAAATTTTTAGTAACGATTTTGAAGATGAAGATTCGATCTTCAAGAAACTACCCCCTTCAATCAATTCGTGATATTCTTTTACTAAGTTATAACGATTCATAGAACAACCACTTTTCAGGAAATCCTAGGTGGTCCGTTAATTTTTGTGTGTACTTTGATATACATATTAAAGAAATTTCTGATCAAGCCTGATATAACTGGATAAGCCTTGATATGGGCAAGTGTAACAGTTACCATATCTAGTCTAATATATGTTATTATAGTTCTGTGGTATGGCTTGATAAGTTCTGATATGAGCAATAATACTGCGATATATTGGTTCAACGCAGCGCCGGCTCTAGGACATTCACCGCCCTGGGCAAATAACAATATCTTTGCCCCCCCCCCCCTCATTTACCATTTTTTGTTTAACATTTTTTTACTGCCTTCACTAACGAAAATTTACTCGCCTCGCTTTAGAATTGGCGAAATTTGCAATTAGACCAGCCATATCCAATGAATCAGCTACTTCATTTTCTATAGCTACTGTTGCTAAGGCTGTTAATCGTTCCTGGCCCATCGTGGCGCGAAGGTACGTCTTAATCAATTTCAATTTGCTAAAACTACGTTCGCCACTAGCAACTGTCACTGGAATGGTCAAGAGTATTCGCAAGCTAATCCAAATGTTGCAAAAGCATTCATGCATTTTGTTACTTTGGATGTATTGAAGTACATCAATCGGGGTTACACTGGAATCTCGGATACAATGTTGTATATGTCTCAGCTCATCATACAATTGTCTGCCATTAATGTCTTCGTCGTCTTCCCGTTGCAACAGTTTCTGGAGGGCTAAACAATACTGAAGAAGCACTTCATCTTTCGGAAGGTTTTTCATATGGTATAAAAAACCCCATGCACTGTTGTGCTGTTTTAGTTGCGCAAAACGTTCCTGTATAGAGACACTGGCAGTATCTACGAGAGAGTAAAAGACACTGGTTTACGTCATACTACTGCCGCGGGACGATCTTACCGACCAATGAAAATAAATTATTTGGCGGATGCGCACTATCAAGATTTCTTCCCGGTACTTCTGCTGAAATTCCCGATCCATCTGAGCATCGAGTTTTGCACGAAATTGTTATGCGACATATGATTCACGGACCTTGCGGCGATTGGCGTTTGGTGGACGGCAAGTGTTCTAAACATTATCCAAGATCATTTTGTGAGGTAACAACATGGACGCAGACGGATATCCAAATTATCGTCGCAAAGATGATGGCGATGCATTTTTTGAGCGTCCTGGCCCGGGGAAAAAAGATTATATAGAATTATATAGAATGATATAGAATTTATATATAATTATATATGATTATATATATGTCGGAGAGATAACCCAACGGGAGTCAGGGGCGTCCATGATTGCTCTTGCAGGGAGCTTGTTTAAAAATAATATAGTCCAAATCGCTAATAGTTATGACACAAAGTAATATAATCTTAATCCACTAATATTGTCTCTATATCTAATACAATAACAATAAGCTATTCCGTACAGGGCGACGCGATAACGAATCCACCCTGCCTCTAGAATTTCTCAATACAATTCTTATAATTTCTGTACCAACCACTGGCTCGGTTCAAATGCAATTGACTCTTGAAATCAGCATCTTCTAGGGCTGTGGCTACGTTCGACAAAGGCTCTGGTTCTCACAGTCTTCATCTCGCATCCCCCTCTACGCCACTCATTAGGCTAAGGGTCTATGACTAATCTTAATACTAACAAATATGCCTAGACTAAATATAAACCAATAGTTTCGATATTTAATAAACACCACAGCCGTGAGAAAGCGTGTCCAGAATATCACGCGCCGACACGGCCTTCCTGACTGTCACACGTCCTCGTGTGCAATCTTTATCTTCACATGTTATCTGCAAAGGAAACCTTAGTTCATTCCCTGCTCGCCCATTCTGATTCAACAAATCAACTGAGTGCCGTGTTCCCATATCTGCCATACCTCAGCACTCTACTGGTGCTCATAGACATTACAACAATGATCACAATCAAATCAGTTACAGAAACAGTCAAATGATTTAAATAGATAATCAGTGGTTAAGCAATATTTGTGCATCTCGGTACACTTGTTGGACTACAACCAACACACCATAGTCAAACCATATTGACTTTTTGACCAACCATATGGTCCTTGGTCCTCTAGACCCAGCAGAACCGTCGTTGCCGTTACATCGCACCATCTCCGTCCACATAAGTGGGGTAGGATCTTTGTGACTTGCGACTAATAAGCAAACGCATGGCCCATGTATACTCACTGGTATACGAAACTTATCACTCACTGTTATCACCGCCGACATCGGCGCTTTCTGACTGTTCATCACTACTACAACTATTATAAAGATCAAGCTCTATGGGAACATTGCTTTCAGGCATCAACCTCAAACGTTCATGCGCATACTTGTAAGTTCTATTGCCATTTATGGCCTTTAAACAATACCTATCATTAGGTAAAACTTCAACCACTTCATATGGCCCACGAAACTTAGCATCTAGCTTAGTTTCATTTCGCTCATGATTTTCCATGAGAACATAGTCTCCTACTGAGAATCTACAAACTTTCGATTTGCCACTATCAAATCTTTCTTTATCTTCCATAGCGTTTTTATCAATGGAAGCGGTCGCCTGCTCTCTGATTTCAGAAATATTTACTTGTTCCTCATCTTGATCATCGATAACTGATAAAGAGAGAGGTCTTGCGACCTTACACATAAAAAAAAAATTGTTGGCCCAAGATAATTTTCTGCAAACCCATTGGAAACCGAAATTATCTTGAATCAAGACGAAATTTTCTCGAACCAAGAAAACTTTCTTCGATCCAAGAGAGTTTTCTTGGTTCGAGAACATTTTTGACTTGATTCAAGATAATTTCGGTTTCCAATGCGTTTGCAGAAAATTTTCTTGGGACAAAGAAAATTTTCTTGGGACAAAGAAATTTTTCTTGCGACAAGAAAATTTTTCTTGGAACAAAAACATTTTTTTTGGACCAATTCAAATTGGTACAACTCGTTTTTTCTGTGTACCAATCAATAGTTCTAAAGGACTATATTTAGTGGTACGACTTGCCGTACAATTTAACGCTAACTGTATTTCACCAAGAGATTGTCGCCACGATTTGTCATTACTCAGTTCTACTGCTGTCCGCATATTTTTAAGTGTACACTGAGAAAAAAAAGTTATTAAATCAAACAAATGATTTCTTTGATGTTCAATTCGCTTGATTCAACCATTGTTTTATTTCACGCTATCACGCGGTACTGAGAACAACAAAGCACATGCATTGATTTAATGTTATATTTCTTCGAGTGTTATCTGCTTGAGACAAGTGTTCATTTATTTGAAATCATTAAAAATTTAGTCGTTAAAGCCAAGAAGTGTATTTGGAGCAGCCAACCTAATTTAATTTATAACAAATAATGACTCTGAGAGTCGATGACGTTCATCCAACTGCCACAAATAATTGAAGGTACTAATCTAGAGTTAGCCAAAACATTTATGTTACGGTTGAATCTTGTATTCGGTGTAAGAAAATATTCATTCAATGCAATGAATACGTACTTGAGTGAAAATCATATTTACTACCCTCAAAAGTACAATTGCGTAACGAATCAAATTTTTATTTCTATTGGAGTGCATCTTTTTGTTGTCTGAATCTTCATATTTATTGCGATAAAAATATTCTTTGGTACACCATACGATGTTGCGTTTCAACTAAATAAGAAATGAGTAATCATGCAATACGTCAACATGCCCTTGATTCAAATGATTATTCGAATAAATCCAAATCAATATTATTCTATTTTCAATCAAATGCACGTTTTTGAAAAATGTACATTTATACTTAAAATTCATTTTCAAAAGTATGTGAATACAATCATATGAGTGCTTGTGGTGAATAAATATTGTGTCGTGCCAAACATATGTTATTTCATTGAAGTGAATCATTCGTTTAAGATTGCCAATATTCTACGATCAAAAAAATTGTTATCCAGAATATTTCTGTTTTGCGACAACGTTATAAACGTGACAGACGAAATAATATCTCATATTCACGACAAATGACAGAATATATTGCTTCAATGCAATGACTTCATTAACGTGAATCCCCAAATCCTACCACTAACAACAAAACACCTTTCACTTGAGAAAATCATCAAGTATGTAAATAATCAATCAGTTCGCTTGAATCAATGCGTGAAAATGATAAAAACCTGGTGTGCTATTATATAGGCGCTCAAACGTGAGTTCTGTGGCCGGCCACAACGTGGCGAATCCGTACCAGCATTCTCGCTAAGGAAGCAGCGTGGAGCCAACCATAACTTCGCGCCTCTCCGACCTATTTATTAACCAACCAACTCAGGAGCGATGGGCTTCAAAGTCAAGACAAGTTGGACTTATGCCTTCTTACGAAGGTTGACCAAGCCATTGCGGCATATTGAAACTACCCTCAAAAAAATCTACTAACCAAAATTCCCCTTTGATAAAAGTGGTACTATAAAAGTGTCTACTTACAAAAGGATTGAAATCAGATACAATTGCCAAGTACATGTCTTTTGTTTAATATATACCAACTCGTAAAAAAAAAAGCCGAAATTAATCCGAAAAAAATTAAAATTTGGAGTACGTGGTACTTGGCGGGCCAATATTTCATAGCACTGTAGGATTATTGACACAGTTCGATTGCTGTTTCCTCTTACTTGTCTACAATAGGCCCGCCAAGTATCACTACCTCCAAATTTTAATTTTTTTCGGATTAATTTCGGCTTTTTTTTTACGAGTTGGTATATATTATACAAAAGACATGTACTTGGCAATTGTATCTGATTTCAATCCTTTTGTAAGTAGACACTTTTATAGTACCACTTGTATCAAAGGGGAATTTTGGTTAGTAGATTTTTTTGAGGGTAGTGATCACATTATTGTACTTGGCGAAAGGTTTTTGCACCAGAGGTGCTTTTGGAGTTGATATCACCACTTTTTGTACAATTTTGCTTGACCACCTAATAATTGTGCTCGCTCGCTACGCTCGCTTGTCAACGTTCTGCCAATTCTGTCTATGAGTAGCTCAATGCACGTACGCTATACATTTCATAGCATCTAAGACCCTTGATAAGCAGTAATGTTAAATGTAGCAGCATAATATAAATACTTTTTCTAAAATTTTACTTGAGTATCTCATATATACCTATATATATCATATATAATATTTTTTTGATTGAACTTGGCGCGAGACTCTACCAAGTCTCTTGATAATTGTGCTCGCTCACTACACTTGCTCGATCTAATTTTCCTATGTCTCAGCTCGCTAGGCTCGCTTAGTTGTCAGCATTCTGCCAATTATTTTGATGAGTATCTTAATGCACGTATGGTGATGCATTTCATACTATCTGAATCCCTTGATGAGCGGTAATGTTAAATCTGGTAGTAGAATATAATTCCTTTTTGTAAAATTTGGCTTGTCTATACCTAATAATTGTGCTCGCTCGTACGCTCGCTCGATTGGGTTTTTCTATATCCTAGCTCGCTAGGCTCGCTTCGTTGTCAGCATTCTGCCAATTGTTTCCATGAGTAGTTCAATCCATGTACGCCGATGCATTTTATATCATCTGAATCCGTTGATAAGCAGTAATGTTAAATGTGGTGGTATAATATACAACTGTTGAAAGCACAAAGGCCTGAAATAATGACACACGCTATCATTCGTTGCGTTCCAAGCTCTTAAGATATGTTCTTGTGTGCATGTATTAAATATACCGGGAGATTATGTGGAAATGAAAGGCTCCAAGCGCGCGAACTTTGATTTACCTAAATCTCATTGGCCAGCAGAATAGCGCCAGGGACTCCACTCACTTCTCAGTAATATCCCTAGTTCTGTCGTCTGCTAGATTCACACAAACATAAGCTATTCCTGCAACGGTCTGCCGCCATTTGTATTTGACAACAATCAGAAACAAATAGCAGACGGACTCTAGGGATATTCGTGGCGAGTCTGAAATTGGTGACCCTCGAAATATTCGAATAAATCAGCGCCTGCGCGCTTGGAGCCTTTCATTTCCACATAATCTCCCGGTATATTTGGCCCATTGAATACACGAAAATATTTGTAAACGAATAATAGTATATTGAAGACCTGCCACGTTGAATGAAATCTTTGTCACTTATCAATTTATGTTGTAGACTAAACTTTATGCGATTCAATAACCGTATACCTATAACCTAACCTCAAAATTGCACACTCCGTCATTTCATGAGAGATTGTTATAATTTCGCCCTTCACTCTAAATGTGAATTTTATCATAATAAGTAAGTATAAGAAGCATAAAAGAGAATGAAATTTGCAAAATGTTCAGATGTACGAATATGAACAGAACTGACAGCTCTGTCTCGTAAGCCCATCTGTCCGTATACTCCGTGGTCTAAGATGGGCAATCGATTCGCGATCATACGTCATCAGCGTCGACAAGAGCGCCATCTGACAACTGATATTGAGTACTTATATCTCAGCTGTCTAGTGGTGGCCACTCTTTCCTAATTTTCATCCGCATAGATTTAGTGTATGTGACATGTGATATCTGGCTGAGGCCGGTGAAGACGACGAAAAATTTCGACCGAAACGTGTACTCAGAAACTTAAAATAATCATATGTGAGCTCTCCGTACACCGATTCAATCGAAGTTGGACTCGAATGAAAGCTGTTCCTGCCCACAAACTGAGATAAATATTCCAATCCCATGGATTTCGCGAGGTGCAAGATATGAGGAAAATACTGTGTCCCCACCACGCCGCCCAGCTCCCGTACGGGTATAGAGACTCGTCGAGTCCCGCGCGGCGTATATACCTATATATATATCATATATGATAATGTTTTTTTTTATTGTACTTGGCGCGAGACTCTACCGAGTCTCTTGATTGAATTTGGAATTCGCTTGAACGGCCAAGACTCTATCAATGATTCAATTGCACCGGTTCAATCGGTGAAATAATCATTTTCATTTGATTGTTCTAATGCGTTAATAGTATAATACACGTTTCTCGTGTTACAATGACAATATAATTGTCCAGCTTGAATGTCTCGTATTTTCATTCAAATGAATATCACCGTTGCTGTCAATAAATGTTATTTGTTACCAAAAAATATCTCATTGGATACACAAATTATCTCGTTTGGTTAGTTATGAGTTTTTTTGCAGGGTATAAATGCTTTATTATTTATAATAAACTTGCGATTGTCAGAAACGTGAATTACTTAACAATATTAAAATATTTTGTTGTCGCGTGAAAATACGACATTCTTCCAAACGATCATCGTATTTCATCACTGATTCTTGTTTTAGGTTCCAATAAGCAGTCACTTCTTATGATTATATTTGAATTCATATTATGGTATATTTCTTCAGAATAATGAAATATCCCATCCAATGTATTATGTATCGTTTGACTAAACATATCATTTTCTCGATATGAGATATGAAACACTTGACTCAAGATATTGTACTAATAGACCAACTCGGTGAGTGATGTCGCTGAATATCTGTATGATTTATTGAAACTATTTTTTCTTAAAATGGAATGAATATTTACTCTATCTAACTCTACATCTGGTGTTGTTTTGATTAAATATGCTTTCGGGAATATACAAAAAAATCATTTAATTGAATCAACGAATATTTAATTAATTCAATAACTTTTTTTTCTCAGTGTACTCATTGCACGTTCAACCTGACCATTAGCACGGCTAGTTCCGGTTGCAATCAAATGCAGATTAATATTATGAGACACACAAAACTCTCTAAAGTCCTTATTTGCAAAGCATCTACCTTGATCTGCAATAATTCTAGACGGACTACCAAACAAACTCACACATTGCTTTAGAGTTGAAATTGCGCTAGGTGCGTCTATGCGTGAGGCATGTCGCAAAAATACAAACTTCGTAAATGCATCGACAGTGGCGTAGCCAGCTATTTTTGCTGGGGGGGGGGGCTAGGAGGGCCTCCTTTGACAAAAAAAAAAACAATTCGTCACGCATATATGATTATATTATCGATAATCTTAGGGTAAGGTTGCTATTGATGGACCGGTGCAACCGATGGACCAGTTGAATATTTCAAAAACGCGTTGGTAGGAAGAGCTCTTCCCAGTTGGAATTGAGGGCACTAGTCGGGAAGAGTTGAAAAAATGTTGAAAAGAGTCACTCGGTTACAATAGGCGTGCTGAAATCTAGTAAAATAAGAATTTGCCTTCTCTGATCTTATTTTTCATGATTTTGCGAATGTGTTCGAACCCTTATCCATTTATTGGGGTAAATTCGCCTTGCACGCTTTGATAGCTAAAGGTTTCAAGATTCGAAACGATACTAGACATTTATTTGTATGTTCCAACTGGGGGGTAGTAGAACAGGTTATGTTTTGCTTTGCGAATTTCCATGGATGGACCATGAAACAGTGCCATGAATGGACCAGTAGTTTATAATGGCAGATAGTCTATAATAGTTGAAAAAATAGAATAGGTATATACAGAAAGATTTTTACCTAGTTTTTAATGAATCTAGGTATGAGATATTGTTCTGTTATGAAATCAAAGAATCTCATTTTATTCATTCAAACTGATATCCAAGATTAGGTAACGTACTAATATGAATGCGATTTTGTATAATATAACTTTTAACACTGCTGTTTCCATAAAGATCTACCCATAGTTCATCGATTCATCATTGACACCAATAATATCAAATCATTGAACTGTTTTAAGTTGATTATTTAGGTGGTCCTACGAAGGAAACCGAGTGGTCCATTCATGGAGAGGGATTGCCATGGATGGACTAAATGCAAAAAATACTAAATCGGTTTTGCTGAGTCGACAATTAACGATAAATTTGTCTACATGTGAACGTTTTGTAGAAAAGGTTTCAATGAAAAGATCCACCATTGATTTTTCATGTCTGACATGAAAATGTACTTTTTATGACCAATTTTGCTTAGGGGGTCCATCGATAGCAACCTTACCCTAATCGATTATTTGAATTTAAGTACTATCGGTTTTCTTCTGGGGTAGGCACCGAGACTTCTGGGGGGGGGGGGGGGGGCGTGCCCACCCCTGCCCCATCCTGGCTACGCCACTGCGTAAAACCCAGTGCCCTAGCTATACACTTACAAGTAATTGGTAAAATGGAATTACCTAGTGCGTGCATGTGTTCGTAGAGCTTACCATAGAAGTGACTGAACGCTCCTGCGTGAGCATGTGGTGAAGTAGGGCGGTTACACTGTAAAAAATCGGCGGTGTAAACTGCGACGGAGTGAGTGGTTAAATTTTTTGGTGTCAAAATTAACACCAAGAAAAAGTAAAAACCACACTTTCGATGTGGTAATAAGAAAAGCGGTGTTAATTATTCATCTTGCACACCGTATTGTGTTCAGGCAGCGAGTTGACACCCATCGGTGGTGATACGAGAGCTATGGTGTTAATGTGATGTCATAAGTTCATGTCACACCGAGTTCACACTATTCCAGGTTCATATTCCGGAGGGTATGTTTATATCGTGTTAAAATTAACACGAAAAAGAGTAGAAACCGCACCTCTGATGTGGTTATACTGAGAGAAATTCAATTTGTGAAATTAACATTTTCGACATAGTAAGAACTTTATAATAATTGTGACATTCAGAAAGATTTGTTAAACCAACCGAACATATTTTGTTGAGGAAAATCTGTTTTAATTCAGCATTCCTAATTTGACTCGGATGACATGGATTTGTGAAACATTGTATAACTCAACATAGCGAAGTTTGGCGTAGCGGATAGAGCGTGCGACTAGTAATATGAGCGATGGAGCGAATGCGAGCGGACTTGAGTTCAAATCCCGGTTAGGACAAAATATCGATGGCGGTTTTTTCTCAGCGAATTGATAATGCGCTTTCATCTACGTGCGGTTAATTATAAGTGGGCGGATCTAACGTTAAAACCCTGTTGAATAATGTATTTTTTTTAGGCTAGCTGAAAATTTCGCTCAATATAAACAAAAACGGTGTTTTTTTAATCTGGATTTAACACCGGCTATGGGTTCAATTTCGGTGTTGATTATAAACACCGTTCGAACACCGCACATCTTACACCAGCATTTTACACCGCTAGTTTACACCGAAGTAATGGACCTATATAGACCACGCTGTGGTGTTAAAACGGTGTTAGATTTAACACCGTATTTTTTACAGTGTAGATATACCTTCTGCCATATTGGGTTCGTTTGCGTAGTAGTCATGATGGTGGTGATGATGATGCTGATGGTAGCAGGTGAGAATTAATTAATAAATGAATGAACGAGTAATATGAAGGTAAGTTCATTAGCAACGAATGAATAGGAAATTACCACACCAAATAAAGTGATAAGGTAAGGTGCAACTTGCTTCAAAGTGTCAATCTTCTAATGATTCATTTCAGGTTGTATCTCGCTTTATATGAACGGTTCTATATCTTTTTTTTCTCTTATTTTTGTCGTTTTTTTTTTTTCATTTTGAAAGAGAAACTTTTTCGTTACTGAGCCATGCAATGGAATAACTAATTACCAGACGAGTCTGTACAAATTTTCTATCCATATACTATATCCGACACTCTAAACCTATAACCCTCGGAACAAATTTGCTCCAAAAGTTATTATTATTTCTAACGCGTGGACGCAGATGCATCGCTTTAAAGTGAGATGGTGCAGTGTGCTTGTAACGTGTTTTGATTGATAACATTGAAATTTTTCGCAAAATATTCGACGATAAACTTACCGGCGGGTTCCGTTGACGTGGCCAAAACGATCAGGTAGTCAAAATGTCCCAGGTCATTGCTGGCCTGCAGGACGTACATCTTTTCAGTATCGGACTCTTGCACGCTGTCGATTCTCAGTGTCACTGCCCACGATCCTCTACCCTGTAAAGGATAGAAAACAGAATTAACATCCCGAAAACGAATATCATTAAACAAATAATGATGTGAAAATTTGTAAAAGCGGATATTGCGATCCATCCAGTTTGAAATAGCGCTAAAATATGAAATTGGCTCGTCTTCAAGGATACCTCTTCACAGGCTGACGGCTATGCTGAAATCCGCGGCAAGGAAAATCTCGCAGGCTGGAGATTTTCTAGAGGACAGGATCCTGGAAATATCTTCGGATTTAAGGTGCGGAAAATGCGGGTTAAGGATCAAGCTTTGAATGAGAATCTCGAAAGGAATGAAAAGTGGGAAAGCAAAGAGGACGGGAGATTTCGATAACAAAGTTCCGCGATGGATCGATCGAAATGTTAGACAGTGACGTTCTCTTACTAATTCTACTGCAGTATCCGTCTGAATACGATTGCTTCCATCAGGGTGTCCCTCTTCGATCTTCTCCTCATTTATAAGCCAGCGAAAATGAGGTCAGGGATTCCCTTGTACTGTAACGTTCACAGTACCAGGTAAACCAATAACGCATCCAAACCGTTCAATTGTAGATTGAGGCTGTGGCGCGACTGAAATGAAAAATCATAATCAAGATACGATCAGATGATACATTACAATGATATACCCATATCAGTCATCATTTTCTAATAAATCTCAGTAAACTCACATTGGACCTGGAGCTGCTGAGTTGTTGTAAGTGGTCGGTCCAAGCCAATATAATTAGCCACACAGCGAAGGGTCCTGCCATTATCGGTCCAATCCAAAACACGGGAGACATTTTTAACTGCCAATGAGTTGTCGTCAACATTTGAGTCGTAGATGGTTGGTTTTTCTTCGGTGCCGATCGGCTCTTCATCTGTGGAAAAAAAATGAACATTCCAGTAACGACAAAATTCCGGTTCGTTGAAAGGGGCACGAAACGTTGATCTAAACACCAACGATAACGCTAACCACCAACCAGTACTGACCGACTTGCTTTGGACTTACCGAGAAACAGAGATACGTTGGCTGCTGGTTGACCAGCCTTGGCTCGGCAGCTGATTAATAGATTTTCCCCTTTTTCGTATGTCTGATGTCCACGATTTCCACTGCTGATACTGAGCTCAGGGTTTGACGGAGGCCCTGCGAAATTATAGTTTGTGAATAAAGTCGCGTTGTGCAGATTCGTTGCGAAGTTATAATAGCGTGATAATACTTCGGCTTGGGATATGGCCTGATAGCCGATTTGCCAAAGTTTAACATGTTTCGTGGGAGAAATATAACAAGCACTATACCATCTCAGAACTTTGTTCTCTTTCTGTATAGTGTGTTATATCGTTGGCAGGTCTTGAAATGAGAAAATCGATAGAGGCAAAGGTAATGACCTGTGATTTTTTTTTTTTTTTTTTTTCTCGGAACCAGAATGGTCAGATGGAAAAGTTATTTTTTTACAGAAATTCTACCCATTTAAAGGTGTATATACCTCTTTAAAACTCGAGCCAACCACTTCCCCAGAAGCTTCCATTCTCCAGGGCTAGTCCAGCGGTAAAATATAAACTTGAACGAACTACCGGTCGCCAAAATAATCACGCAACCCCTGTGATAGAAGGAGGTGCCGGATATTGTAAATGAACAAAACTTTTCATGCAAAAACACTTGCTCGAAGTATCAAGTTGCCTAGACGCGAAGCTTCAGTATTTGGCTAGTTTCATTAATAACTACATTGTCAAACCAGCTTTTCCCCTCCCGCCGCTAGCCATCGTATGTCAAATTCGTTGCTGTAAAACTTTTTATGCATTTTTCAGACAGCCCTTCCGCAAACGGCAATTAATTACGGAGGTCATTACAATCATGTCGCGTATAAAGGCAGGGAATTTCGATGTTACGTATAAAAAAGCTCTATAATATTATGCGTCAGTGCCCTTTGTATAAAATTCATTACAGAACTCGTTACAATCATACAAAAAACGAAGTAGGTAAGAATCATTCCAATACGTCCTGTGAAAAAATGAACGGAATGAGGTTCGAAGGAAATCCATTGAAAACGATAATGGAATTGCAGTGAGAAATTTTTTCGATATTCAATTATCGAGAGAGAAAACGAGAGAAGACAAACGCACGCTTGCTTCTGCTGCTTTCCATAATACCCCTAAATACTTGTGGCATAATGTCCAAATCTTATCTGGTATTATTTATGGTTATTTAGATTGACGTTGGTCTTTTTTTTTTTACCCACCAGAGCTTATCTCTCATCTCCAATCTCCCGTCGTTCCGTTTTGCGGGGGCAATGTTCATAAAAACTGTGTCAATCAAAAACACGCCAGGGGTTCATGAAACATGAAAGTAATTGATTACACTGCGCGGTATAAAAAGCTTCAGCCTCAATGAATTCCTATTCAGGGTATTTTGAGTCCTCCTCTATACCAATATCGACGATGCTTGCGTTTGCATTAATGAATATTTCAACAAAATCTTGTCATTAAACGAGAATACGGTACTCTCTCACTGCAATTTGTGAGCATTGGCTGCTGTGTTATCCTTTCGTTCCGGTTCCCTTCAACCGCAAGCTGGCAATCGGTCTTATAACGCGAAACCAATTTTTTTCTTTTTCTTCTGTTTGAGAAGAACCACGTCTGTCTCATAATCCGAGCATTACAGTTACGACGATAAATGAGGGTTTGTCCCTGATGCAGTCAGAAATGCAGATTGCATTTTAACGAGACTGTATATGCACGGATCTCATAGTCAGAGAGGCGTGAATCTCAAAATGATCGCAATAAATTAGGACGTTTCTGCCAAGCGTTTTTTGCCAATTGGCGTTCTGAATACACCCACTAATCTCCCTCGTGGAAAGCATTTTCTCTGGGACAAAGAATCTTTTTTGTTCTTTGCACGACGCGCCGTTTTATCTTTCTGACGGTTTTTCAATTCATCCTTTTATGACTTATCGTCCTTTCGGACATGTAGTCGCGTCTTTCTGACGGTCTGTTTTAAACAAAGAGCTTATAGACATAGAGTAGGATACGCATAGGAGCCTACGTAAGCGGAAGTGTGGCCCGAATGAAAAGAGACACACAACCGACTGTACGTTCTATCCTTTACTAATGTTGAGTATTAAACAGAGATAGCACTGACACTAGGTTTTTTTCTCTCTTTCTACGAAGACCACAGCAATTCGGCTCTCTTTCCTACTCTATGTCTATAAGCTCTTTGGTTTTAAAAATTGGATCACCTTCCTTTTTACGCTATTTAACAGTAACGACAAGAGAAAGCGTGCTGCTGAAATTCTATGCTAATTCCGTTATAAATTTCTCCGCTAATCTGTTGGACCGCTTAAGGGTACTTTCGAACAGCGAATTTCTGATCCTTCAAGTGCTTCTAGATCTGCAGGAAAAACTTCATTCCATGTGATAATCCGGCTTTCTAGTGATTTGACTTTATCGTCGCATATATGCGGGTACATGCAGTTTTCGATCCTTCACGGCTTGCCCCGTGGTTCAATCTTAGTAAACCGCGTAGAATCCTGATAAAGGTATAAGGTTTGATGGTAATTCACTTGATTTGAAATTCAAGAGTCTGCTCAACGCGCAGGAGTTACCTGTTGGCATTTGTCGCATGTAACGAGAGAAGGGAATCGCGGTCATTCGCTTTATATTTTTCTGACACTTTCAGAACCCAATATACAGGATTCCGAACGGACAAGGCTATGTCAATGTAGAACGAAAGCAAGAACGGAAAATGTAGCCTTCGCCATATTCGAGTACAGGTGCCATTAATTGCGCATTCTTTTCAAGCCCAAGAGGTCTGTATCCCCCATCCGTTGATTTTCGTTTGCGTTCTTCGTCGGCGTTATAGCCAGCTGACTTTCTTCTTTCAAATGAGTATCATGCTAACTATTATCTCACAAATTTTCAACCGGGAGGAAATCATTGAAAACATATTTTTGTTTTACGTGTTTGGGCGGCGGGCATCGCCCAACCCACCCACGGTGACGCAGCCGACGATCTTTAGGGTTCAAGACACAACTATTTCAATCATCTCACGAATTATCGGCTAAGAGGAAATGACTGACAAAAATCTGTCGCCGGACTATTACCAGTGACGTAGAGGATGGTGCCGAGTTCAGAGGTACCAGCACTATTTTGTGCAATGCATTTGTACTCGGCTTCGTCACTCTTTCTTACAGATGCAAGGCTCCAAATAACATTCTCAAACACTGCGTCGCGGTTCATTTCTCCTCGGACACGTATCCATCATAGTTGTGGCGGAGGGTTATCGGGAGATTTGCATTTGAATTCGACAGGATTTCCTTTTTGAACACTCAAGTAACGTGGCTCGATAACGGGTTTTAATGGTGGGGCTAGAGGTTCACCTAAGGTCAAGTTAAATAAGGATCCGTGTGAAAATCATAGTGACGACTTAAAATCTGTAGTAATAATTATCCGAAACCTTGTAAACTTTGAGATGCAATACATAAAGGAGTTTAATTATATTTATGTGCCTTCTTATTCATGTAGACTGTAGTAATCGCTGTGGAATTAGTAGTTTATTCAGATGTTCTAACAAGAAATATATATTCTCCTGCAAAGATGTTCTGCGCCCGGGCTTGATACGAGTAACAGAAAAAAGATGAAATCCAAAATAAAAACACGAAAGAAATTAAAAGAAGATTCTAAATTTCCAGCAAACTACTCGGATGATTCAGAATATTCGAATCATTCGTTGCATTCGAACTTTCGGACTATTCGATGCAATTCGACCGGACAACTATTCGCTCAGCCCTTAACTATAAATCGTACTAGTACCAACTATTAAAATCACCGACCATATAAGAGCAATTCCACGTCAAACCGGACAGCTTTCTGACCTCGATGTTACCGATTTCGCTGTAATTTTTTTTACGGGTTCTATGGAACAAATAAATTCATCAAACAATTTTTCGTTTTTTTTTTTGGCCCCTATTTTCCAAGTTACACGGGGGTGAAATTCAGCAAAAAGAGCCAAAAATCGAAAACCTACTCCCCTTCAAACAGTCATATCTTTGATTGTATTCAACCTAGAGACTTCGTCCAGGAACCATTTCAAAGCTGTTGAATGACACTATTTTTATATATTTATTAAATTTCACGATAACGAACAATTCGATTTGTTATAAACAAATACAATATTCAAACGTGGTTTTCAAGGCGAGACCACGCGTAAAAATTCTGAATAAAATTTTAGAGAGTATTCCTTGATCAATTCTCTACAAGATCGTTGAGTCAACAGGATCAAGAACCGATGGAAACCATGTTTAAACGATTGATTTATAAGCGACGGCGCGCGCCGCCGCTGAAAGACCCGGCTCGGGTACGGTTTTTCCGTGGCAGCGCGCGCCGTCGCTTATAAATAAATCGTTTTCACCTAGTTTCCATCGTTTCTCCATCCTTTTGACTTAACGATTTTATAGAGAATTGATCAAGGAATACGCTCATATTTTTTTGAGAATTCTATCGCGTGGCCCTCACTTTGAAAATCACGTTTGAATAATATATTTGTTTATAACAAATAGAATTGTTTGTTACCACAGGATAAAATAAATATATAAAAATAGTGTCATTCAACAGCTTTGAAATGGTTCCTGGACGAAGTCTCTAGGTTGAATACAATCAAAGATATGACCGTTTGAAGGGGAGTATGTTTTCGATTTTTGGCTCTTTTTGCTGAATTTCACCCCCGTGTAACTTGGAAAATAGGGGCCAAAAAAAAAAACGAAAAATTGTTTGATGAATTTATTTGTTCCATAGAAGCCGTAAAAAAAATTAGAGCGAAATCGGTAACATCGAGGTCAATTTTTGATTTATTTTGTCCGGTCTGACGTGGAATGGCTCATATGCCAATATTTGTCATTTATAGCGGAAACCGGAGTACAGTCGACCATCCCGATAAGGCCCATCTCAATGAGGCCGCTTTCCCAGGTTAGCACGTCGAGTAGTTCCCCCACTCTCAAGCAATAAGGCGAGCTTGAATTTCATCCGCAAATATTCTCAATAACGCCGCTCGACGCACTGGCTTTTCACACATTCTTTCAAATGTAAAACCAATATTTAGATATGCACGAGGCGCCGGCCTTATTGAGGATAGTTGCGGTATAAACCACGCCAGCGAGCACGACGGTGCGGAGTGGGGGAACTAGGATTCGCTGCAGAAAAACTCTTCCCCTTCCCGCATTGACCGGCGTTATTGGGAGGGTTGACTGTACAGTACTCTACGTTCATCATTGCGTCACAGTCATCAAATTTGCGTCAGTTGTGCTCATGTTGCGCCTCGTGTTCGCCTAGATGTGCATACGTGCATATATACCCGAGTCGAAATTTTAGGCCTGCTTTGAACCTCCTTTCAACCTCGTAGTCTCGTCGAGAGTCTGTCAAATCTTGGGAGTATCGAGGAGTCAAAGGAGGTTACGACGTATACGGTACGTTTCATATCAGACTCCACTTGAACCTACAAAAGTGTCAGAAACTGAACATTTGGATTCAAAGGAGGTTGTGGAGGGTACAAATAAAACCTCCGAACCCTCCTTTGGGCCTATTCCAGATGTCTCACAAGCCCTACAGACCCTCCTTTCGGCCTAAATCGAATCTCGTAGACCCTACAGACCCTCCTTTCGGCCTAAATCGAATCTCGTATCGACCCTACAGACCCTCCTTTCGGCCTGAATCGAACCACACGTAGGGCCTACAGACCCTCCTTTCGGCCTAAATCGAATCTCGCGTAGACCCTACAGACCCTCCTTCTCTAGTAAAATTCCAGCCGGGCGCTAGCGACGGCCGGGCCAGTTAAACTCATATTACCCAGCGCTTAGCCAGACAATTAATAATTAATAATAGTCGAAAGAAAAAACGAAATATGACAGATATTATCGTCAGATGACCCAATCTACGCATTAATATGTTGAGAAAATCGCATTATACCGCATAGATTTTATCGCCGCATTTTTCGTCCCCGCCGGGATTTGAACCCACGTCCGCTCGGTTACTAGTCGCACGCCCTAACCACTACACTAAGCTATCATATAGCATAAGACTCAATACTCTTCTACTTGTGCGGGGCCCATCAAAGTGTCAAGTTATTACTCGAAATATTTCAATGTCATCAAAATTTGACATTTGCAGAACTAGATTGAAGTCCTTGCATAATATATTATTAGTATTACGAATAATCACTAAATATTATACCATGGATCTTCCGTTTACGCGGTTATCTGTTTATACGAATAAAATATGAAATTTTGTAAGAAAAAAAGGTCCAGGTGGTTCACTACAATTTTTTTGTTTATTTTGAAACAGTGTTGAAATTACCCTCAAAATTTTAGTGGACCTCCTAGAACATTTTTGTTTTCTAACGGTGTACCTTAGGGTCGCCTTTAAAAAATGAATTTTTTTATACACCCCCCAAAAAGTTTCCTTTTTTGTGTAAAAACATGAGGGATATTTGTTTTTCGTTGAAAAAATGGAAAAAAAAAAACACGTGCCGGCAGACGATCAAAGTTTGTGTTGTGATGAATTTGTAGTTTTTCAAAAATGTGTCACAAAATATGCAGATTTGACAGAAGACCGTAGAAAAAAAATTCAATTGTTTCAAATTTTTTTTTATTTTTTTTGTCAAATCTGCATATTTTGTGACACATTTCCAAAAAACTGCAGATTCCCTAAAACAGAAACTTTGATCGTCTGCGGCACATGTTCTTTTCATCGTTTCAGCAAAAAACAAATTTTCCGCGTTTTTTTACACAAGAAGGAAACTTTTTAGGGGGGGTTAAAAAAATTTTCATTCTTGAAGGCCACCCTAGTGTAACTATATATTCCATATTTTACAAATCCGGTAAACCGATCGAACAATGACATAGAGATCTATTATTGTGGAATCCACAACTGATCCTGATAGGGGCCTTTGTGTTGTCAAGGCTTTAGCGTTGAGTGCACGCTTACGAGGTTCCGTTGCACCTAAATTTGGCGAGATATGCGTTATCATAAATATCTAGGGATAACGTATTTTTGTTTAAACTACAAAGTTATGGATGTAATAAACTAAGACCCGAAGTTGAAAGTAGTGGAGTTTCAAAAAAACATATCCCAGAATCCAAATTACTGCCTTGACCCTACGTAACCTCCTTTGAATCCAATCTCCTGCCTTGACCCTACATAGCCTCCTTTGGATCCAAAGTTTTCGATCCTGCTTGTTCTTGGCCAGCATTGGATCCAAAGTAGGCTATGGAGGGTCAGAGTAGGAGTCTTTAGATCCAAAGGAGGTTACGTAGGGTGAAGACAGGGATCTTCGGATTCAAATGAGGCTACGTAGGTTCAGGTCCGCGAGATATTTGCGATCTAAAAGAGGTCTAGGAGGGTCATCGGAGGGTGAAGTAGAGCGAAAAGAGGTTCACCGACAGCACTGAATTCTGCAAATAGGGCCTAGTAGGTTCAACGGAGGGTGGCGGCTCGTGTATTACAAAGAAAAATAGGTTCTATTGGATTCAAAGGAGGGCTGAAATTTCGACTCGGGTACTATAAACAGAAGATTGTTGCACTCGTAACAATCACGGAATCGATCGCAGAACCGTAACCGTTAGAATCACTGATATGAATAAATCGTATCAGCATCCGTTTGGATTGTACATACATGAAAGGTTCTTTTGTGCTGGTCCGTCTACTTGGGGCAGCCGTATTATGGAATCCGCGTTGGAAGATCTGTCGAATTCTGCTCCCGTAGTACTTTCGTCGTGAACATTGTAGCCTGATACTTCGACCATATCTTCGTCGTCGCCCACTGTTTCGACATCAGCATTCGAAAACTGTGGAGGCGCAAGGAAACGAACGATTCAGATTTTTCGCAAAATAAATGGAAACGAGTATAATAATTCAAATCAGCGGTTTGCAAGGTCCTAATGGTATGACGTGATGTAGGGTGACCGACCCAGTAGATGGACGCCCAAGAAAACTGCCCAGTAGATGGACGTTTCTCTAGCAATTGAAGTAAAAACTCGATCACAAACAAACTGTCATTAGGGGATTAAAAATAACAATAATTATTGAAAATTCAAAGCAATAGTTTACATTTTAGTATTCCTTCGCGTAATTTCCTACCCAAAAGTCGATCGTTCATCTTTAGGGCAGTGTCCATCTACTGGGTCGGTCACCCTATTCGCATTTGTCTGTCAAACCGGATTTATTTTTCAAATATTCTTTACTCTTATCAAGCCGCGAAGATATTTTTAACAAATACGATTCCTTAAGGCGTATATAATCCCCTATTCCATCTATCACGATATTTAGTAGGTCAAGATGGAATATACTTTCGTATTATAGGAATTCAAAGGAATATTCTATTGTGATGAACACTACTTCAAATACGGACTTGAGAAAATCTATCTGCATCCCGTTTCCTGTCATCTATAGTCGGCTCCCACGGTTCATGGCTCCATTGATTCATGAACTGCCAGAAATATAGCTGTCAACGCGTGAGAGAATTGATTCGTAGCCCCAACTGGGCCTGATGTTTCGATACGAATTTTGTCTTGTTTCCTAGTGCATTCTGCACAGAGATACATCGACAGAATCTCAAAACTTTGTGATAAAATTTCGAAGTTATTGACCGAATAATTCTTCCGACATGCAGCTGAGACTTCGAATAAAATATTGACCGTGAATGGTCCTATTCTCGCGGACAGAGTTGGTTTGATCTTTGAATAATCAACCACTAGTGAATTGTATTTCGTAAGTAATTCCCGGTCCGCCAATATCCAAATATAGTCAATAATTTTCGCCCTTCATGATGGCAGAATTGGAATTTAGCGGTTGAGTACTTCTTCAATGGTCTTCCACTTCCGAATGTGATTTGTTCACCTTATTTTCTTGGAATTGCTATCTTTGGAGCTTTTGCTCAGTCAATATTGATCACTCCATCTTCTCTAAGCCTTTCTTTATTTCATTGACATCGCGGTAATCTTGTCACCAGAAAGAACCACGTAAAATAATCAAAATAGAAGAAAAACTCACCCGAGGAACTGCGGCTGCGGTGAACGTTGTCAAAAATAGAAGAAGAACTGGTAGGAGAACTGCACTCCCGAATAACATTTTGGTCGTCATCTTGGGAGGGCAGAGTTTAGGAGTTTTCGGAGCTGAAACCTCTGATGATCTCGTCCTGAGAGGGAAGATCCGACGAACGTTCGACTAAACGTTTTTTTTTATATAAGAACCGCAAGTTTGACAAAACGGACTCAACAACAACGTAATACAAATTCTACTGCCTCTATCTATCTGTCTGTCGCTAGTTTTCGATTCGTCACTTTCTCGCACGTTATGGAAGGACTTTCGACAACGGAACTAACTGCTCAGTATTTTCAATTAGATGAACGTTCCTGTTTGAAATAGCACACGCTACACTAACGTGTTGTTTAGTAGCGTCTGATTGACGAATCTGACCACCCTGCAAGTTTGCAGGAAGCAGAACAGATAATTTTTTGAACTGTACAACATATTTTGATAACTGATCATTATAATAATTCAGGAAGTTGTTGCTGCTGGAACGCGAATGGTGGAAATGGAGAATGATAAATTAGGAAGTAATCACGTTTTGACTTCCCATTACAGAGGTTGATTGTGCGAGGTAATCTTGCTAACATGACAGCAACTTATTTTCGTAGTTTTATCTTGCGCGCTTGAATCATCACCATTAATGATACATAACTGGGTGAATCATTCAGTGCTATGTAATAGTTTACTTGACTGGTTTTGTTTACAGATCAGTGAAAATCGTGGGTATGCCAGTCATTGTAAAAACCAAATTTTTATATAATTGATTCAGTGCTATCTCAAAGCAGATGAGACGATAAATTCGTTCGGGTGTCTGTCGATCATGTCACAAATTGCTCATAAATGGTCAATTGTGGTCATATATAGTATACAGTAGGAAAAAAATAAGGGCAGTAGGGAACTTGCATGTTTTTTAATTTCAATTTTAGTCGGAAGAAGGATGAAAAAGAATGAATTTACTAGGATAGTTTTTTTTTTCAAGCAAAATTGACACTGTCAAATATTTTTTTCGCTCCATTTCATGCAAAATTTGAATGGGCAGATATATTGCTGGACCCGTCTATCATCGCCACCACCGTGTGTGTGTTCGTATGTGTGTGCGTTTGTGTTTGTGTGTGTGTGTTTGTGTTTGTGTGTGTGTGTTGGGCTCTTAGACCACACAGGATGTACTGAGCATTGCCTATACTGAAGCATTGTAAGGTTGCTGCTGCACTGAGAGAAAAAATTCGTTGAAATAAAAAACCTCGTTTAGCCCAACAAAACGCGGCGGTTACGGGCGGCGAAATAAATATTATGTCAATATGACAAAATATTGGTTGCTTGAACTAAATTTGTTTGATTTAAATGGCCGAGGTATATTATAGCAATTACGGCTTATTCATTCATACAGAGTGATGGTTAAAACAACTATTTCTTAACAACAAAATCAGTGTGTTTAATTCAACGAATTTTTTCTCTCAGTGTGGGTAATGAGAAAAAGATAGACGTAAACGCACGACACTGAAACGTTATGAACGGGACACTTGCACTGGAAATAATGAACAGTAATCTCAAAATCACTCTCAAACTTGAAAATGATTTGTCAATTTTACTGAATACCTATGAATTTTTTCAGAATTTTCGTAACTTTTTGAAAATTGCGTTTTTTTATACCTGACAAAACTTTGTTTTTCAAATTTTCAAAAAGTTACGAAAATTCTCAAAAAATTCATAGGTATTCAGTAAAATTGACAAATCATTTTCACCTGAAAAAAAAGTTGGGTCACCGGCTAATTTCTTGAACAGTTTTTTTTTCCATCAATTTGTTAATAACTTTTTTGAATTATTATTATGCAAAATCAATCTCCCGAGGATCTCCTACATGCTTAATTTTTGGCAGATTTTTTCCCCATCGAGAAGTATTCAAAATCTTCTCTGAAACCCACGTTTGGTGGGACTGTAGGTGAATAACCACCTTAAGGGGGGACAGTACTGAAAATTTGTAAAAAAATATTTTTTGCAACACCTGCTTCGAAAGTTTGATTTTCGAGGGCTGTGTAGCGAGCGCAAAATACCTTATTTCCGAGGGGTGAGGTAAAGAGAGAGTTGGCGCATGCGCACACCGCAAATACTCTACTTTGCGCACTAGTGCTTTTGTCGCGCATGCGCACATCGCGAATACTCTACTTTGCGCACTAGTGCTTTCTTCGTGCACTGTGTCATGGCGGTGGACAGTCGCGATGTGAGGTTATATTGATTAATCAATCTGTCTCTCAAATCAAACTTTCTTCGCAGGGAGTTACAAAAAATATCGTGTGATACACGTGCGGATAGGCAATATCCGACGAGTGTCGTTTGTAGCACGAGCCGAAGGCGAGTGACTACCTTCCGCACTTGTATCACAATATACTATTTTTATTTTTTCCACTACTCAAAATGGTTCAATCATAAATCGCCTCCAGCAGTTTTTAGATATTAGTAGTATGTGTATTTGAAAAAAATATAAACCTTCTGCGATGAAAGTGTATGCGCAAGGAACCTTTCGCAGTGGTTCGAAGGAAATCTTCTCGAAAGGTTCCTTGCGCATACACTTTCATCGCAGAAGGTTTATATTTTTTTCCAATATACATATTACTAATATCTAAAAACTGCTGGAGGCGATTTTTGATTGAAGCATTTTGAGTAGTGCAAAAATAAAATATGTTTTTTTTTTTTAATTTTCAGTACTGTCCCCCCTTAACCAGTAAATAATCATTCAGTAATCACTAATCATGTATCAATTTACATCAACTATCCATCACCTAAAGTCCGGTTATCTTGAAATGTAAAACGAGGGACGAACTCAACGACAGCTCTATAACCATACTCATTACATTGGTACGAGCTTTATATCATTCATAACATAAACAACAGCATTCATAACAATAGACTGTATACTATTTTCGAATTATTTTTTTCACGGATTCTGTGCAGCAGTTTCGGGATTTGTAATCCTGCAACGGATCTGTCATTACCAATTTATCTGTAAACTGAAGCGGCTGATTGAACTCTGTGGAAGTACCTGCTGCAGAACTTGTTATACAAAATAGCGGTTCACTAATTGAATCAATAAAGAGATAAACGAACACATACACGACATTGTACTATGCACATGTGAAATTATGTTCCATTTACATTTTGGTGTAGTGCAATGTTGTGAATGAGTATAAAAATCGGAGTAGAACGGCACACTAATGTATTTTTTGTTTTTTTTATTATTCAAAATCGAATGCTTTCACTAAACAATATTGACGAAAAATTATCTGTATTGGAAATATTAAATTTTTATAACATTATAATGTCTATGATAAAGGAAATAAAACGCATCTGTAGATCTTGGAATATTTGACAATAGGTAAGTAAGAAATCATAACGTTCTGTTCCGTTGACATAGATTCAAATTGACTGGCGGATCACTGCGGAATTTTCTCAACTACATGAATCATACGCAGCTTTCAGTTCCTTTTAGCATTTCCTATCTGAAGTTTCACGATTTCCTGGGTCAGGAGCTTGTTGGCTGTGGTGAGTTCTTCGAGAGCATCGTTCATGCGCTGGACTGTTTCAATTAAATCATCAATTCTATCGCGCTTCTTTTCCACGGCTTTCAATGAAGACTCCATCGGGTCAGTAGTAGCTGTAATATAAAAGGAAGGTGATGAAAGATAAGATGAGAGAGAGAGAGAGTTGAGAGTGGACAAGAGGGTAGTTTCCGGAATAGAAGGGAAATGTACAATTAGGTATAGTATAATGAGTGTATGTATCTATGTATGTATCACACAATATTGGATTCTGTCGCACCCGAAATATGCAATCGAACGACTAATTATATCTTGTTTCAATAGTACATTGTGCCCCGAGGGCGAAAACGGGCGTTTGCGGGCTAATAAAGTTTAGGTCCCCGAGGCGAAGCCAATTACTATACAAGTTCTGATCACGTTCAGGTTCTGATCACAATTCGTAATTTCACCCATAACACACAACCAATCGGAATGAAACTTCGCGGGGGGTTACTGATTCATTCCAGCAAGAAGTGCTCAAGTATTTCGTGTTTTCAAAACTACAATTTTTTTTCACAGATTCAGTTATCATTAGAGAAATCGCGGAATTATTTACAGTTGCGATCAATTTGTTGCACTTTTGAGATACTTAGCCACTCGGCCTTGGCAAGCCACACATTTTGAGCACTATACCATCTCATTGGATAAATAAATTACCGAGAAACTACGATTTTGCATCTTATACGAAAATTACTGACATCGTACGGAATCGAGAGTTTGTAGCGAAATCATCACTGTCAGTAGAAATAAGCGCGTGTCGGAGTTCCCACGCCAGGATCAAAGCCTGTTGAGCAAGATGTATATACCTATGTACCTTCGGCTGCATATTTTAGGTGTGCAAGATTCCGGACTCTTCACTCTGGGCAATACGTTGATCATCAAATAGTTAACTCTGAATTTCAAGCGAAAATGGTAGTTTTTTTTATCAAGGGCGTGAAGTAATAATAATAGTAATATAGAGGAAATAAGTAATATGATCAATTCTCCAGATGCAAATCGCCATTTTAAGACGATATCACGAAATGTAGCTGAGCATTAGATAGTTGCAAAAAAAGTTGAAAGATTTACATGCTTTTCAAATGGGAAAATTTCAAAGCGGCTTAGATCGGTCTTAGAACTGGAATTAATGGCTCAAACTTGGTGGGGGTTTCTTTTCGAGGACATACAACAATATTTCATCGATGGAGTGGAAAGAAAAAAGTTCGCCGGGAACGAAGCACGCTAATACCATATGGCGTGTCTAATGGCATAAGGTCGTAAGCGCAAAAAAAAAAATCGGTTTTTTGGTGGCAAAATCTTTGTAAAAAAAACGTATTGGCTCAACTATAGTGTACATGGTACGGATTGACAATATATATATAGTCCGCAAAACTGGATGAGTCGGCACCTCCAACTATTAACACGTTTGTGGGAACGGAAAAATAGTGTTGAATGTACTATATAGAGTTTATTCTATCAGTGATTATTGTGCATGGTAACAACTACCCAAAGATGCAGTGGGTTGGACAATGAGTACTATTGTGGTGCTTATGAAGATATGTTTCATAACTATGACGGTTTAGTTACCAGCTGACTAAAAATTGTAGTTGATTGTACTATAGATATAGTCACTCTTCGTGAACTTATCCATTTTGTTGATTTAACCAGCTTGAAATAGTTCGCTGAACTATTTTTTAGTAAGCTGCACTATAAAATTGGGTTTTCTTGACTAAAACACGTAAACTAAAATAATATAGTACCCCCAACCAAATTATTTCTCTCAGTGCAGAAGCAGGTGGTTTTGATTTCTGCTGGGTAAATATTACGATTCCGGGATTGCTAAAATGGAAATAACGATCTCTTATACTCAGTGGATCTCCGGTAGTCGTGGCGGTGTCAGCAGTAATGCAATTGGACACGCCGCACTGATTTCGTACTGATTCGCATGACGAACCTAGAGGTATGCATTGCTTGTCATCCCCACATAAGAATTCAGTCTTATTGCACTGCCCTGCTAGAACTGCGACAAGAAGGAAGTGAAAAGAGCATTCAATCCATCTGCATGTGAGCCATTACGTGCCAATATATCTATCATCTAGCGGAAAATTGATATATATCTCTCACCTTCCGGAACTTCATCAATCGTGGCGGTTTCGAGTGGAGAGCAATCGGCTTCATCGGACTCATCGATACACTGGCTAATTCCGTCGCACCTCGCAGTTATCGTTATGCATTCGCCATCGCTTCGACATCTAAATTCCGTCTCGAATTCGCATTCCTCAGGCTCAAGATCTGGCATGCGAAGTTTGATTTCCGCAAGTTATCACGTGGCGTAGAGGCGAAGCAAAATTGAAACGAAAACACAAGTGCAGAAGCAAAAAAATAAAAATTAGGTTCAACAAAATGGGAGAAACGAACAGGAAAAATAGAATAAAATTAACTGACGGGGATCTTGCGCAAATCATATAGAATCTAGTGGCTGATAGCTATAGCTACCTGGCAAATGATCCCCAATTTGCTTACGGGGTTCATTCTTACCCAATTCTATGTTGACGCAGATATCTCGAGTGAAGAAGTCATCTCGTATATTAAACTGGAGATGTGTGACCATCTCGGATGTGATCCATGACATAAAAAGACATGGACCAAAGCAGAGTTGAAATGGAATACCTCATAGGTATACCGCACACGTTTTTATCTTCGATAATATCTATCTACACCTTCGATAATTCCTCAAACAAGATGATAAATGATTGCGAGAAATAATCACCTTCGACGCTTCTCAAGCTGAAACCGTCAGGTCGCGCTCGAATGTTGCCCAAAGTATGAAGCTGGAGTTGTTCAGCGAAGATCAAGCGATTTTTTTCTACGTCAGGGCTGGTGGATTCTACGTCAAGAAATACCCATATCGCGAACGGATCGGAAGTTTGTCTGAAAAATCTCACACATACAGTAAATTACACCCTGAATCCGAAATACTCCTAGACTATGAAATTAATCCCTCCATTATTTGACGAAGGTACTCACACGTATCTGAGGATCTTTGTGTGCGTCCGCTGATCGGGAAGAGCACTTTGGTACATCCCATCAATGGCTTGGCTCAGCCGGATACTGACCTCTCTGAATTCGTCGCTATTACGATCCGCTAAACTTTGTCTGTACGGTTCGTTGATGATCGTGGTTACGCGGTAGAAATCTACGTGTGGAATAAGCGCGGGGTATTTATTAAGTCAGTTGCTGAGATTTCATAGAGTTTTTGTTCGTAAATAATTCATGGTAATTGAAAGATTTTTATTCAAATGCGTGTGATGCTGTAACAAGTTTATGCGTACACACGAGATTTCTCAATCTCAGGATAAACGGGAATCCATATTTGACAACGAATTTTCCAACATTTTCAACTCTGGCGATAAAAAAAGGCTCATCGATATCAAAACGGAATCATATTTTTATGAATTAATTTGACATACGTGTAGGAGTTTCCGGTCCTGGTCTTGATTCTAGTCCAGGTACTGGTTTTTTCACGTCGATATCTGGATGTTGCTTCAAGCGGGAATCGAAGTTGATACCTGTATCCGCACTTTCTTCGATCTCGCCTGATCCGGAGCCTGATCCGGAGCCTGATTCGAGGCCTAATCCATAGCCGTCTTCGTCATCGCCTTCCGCGCGGTTGATGTCTTTTATATACTGTCGAGGCGAAAGAGAACAAACGATTCAGGTTGTCGAAAAATCTTTTTCATAATACGTGCATGAAATAAGCCTTCTTTCATGCTTGTCGGGCGTGGGGGAAATTACGTGTTTCGGACGTGAGTACCGAACGGCAGGGAAAAGTATATTGTGATACAAGTGGGGAAAGTAGGCAATATCCGACGAGTGTCGTTTGTAGCACGATATTTTTTGTAACTCCCTGCGAAGAAAGTTTGATTTGAGAGACAGATTGATTAATCAATATAACCTCACATCGCGACTGTCCACCGCCATGACACAGTGCACGAAAAAAGCACTAGTGCGCAAAGTAGAGTATTCGCGATGTGCGCATGCGCTTCAAAAGCACTAGTGCGCAAAGTGAAGTATTTGCGGTGTGCGCATGCGTCAACTCTCCCTTTCTCCAATCCTCGGAAATAAGGTATTTTACGTTCGCTACACAGCCCTCGAAAATCAAACTTTCGAAGCAGGTATTGCAAGAAACATAGTGTGCAATTAGGCGGGTTGCCCCCCCCCCCCCCCCCCCCCCCCCAGTTGCGCAATATACTATTTATTGAAGCTGCTTACCGCATTGGAATCTTCTCCACTTACCCGTGTCTTTCGCTCTTTTGATGATGTTGGGACCGCCGAAACATGTTCATCTAAATCCGTTTGCTGGCCGCCTGTGTCATCCTTATCAACCAATGGGAGCGGTTTTTTATCTCGTCCCGTTTGTGGTTCATCGAGCTCCGCTAAACAAATATCATCAGTATAGTCTATAATCATTGCAGGATTAAGAATATGAAAGGAAGTTTTTGATTCGGCCAAGATATGTAGGTACCGTATTGTGGCTGTGATATGTTTATATCGTGGCGTAATAACTTTATGCCAATGTTAATGAACGATAGATGCACAATTCTTCGGTAGAACGTGATACAACTAACAATAAGTGATGCTGAATTGGAATTGAACGCTTCTTCAAAATAAAATCCCAATTTCCAAGACCACCGTTCATAAACATATTGGTTCTTGTTATGACAGACGTTTTGTGTAAAAGTATTGACACGATCATAGATATGTTTAATTCAACATTAATATTTAACCCACCATCCACTAGTCTTATTTATCCATATCTCAGTTTCAGTCAATAATAAATATGATCAGTGGGATAAAAGTTTAAACAGTCTTTGATCATGTGCTATGAACAGTGTTGTGGGTGTGATCGTCGAATCGCAGCATTATATTTATCATTTGATAAAAGTGTTAGATAGGGTTTCAAAAACTTACGACAATTGGCCTCGTCACTTCCGTCAAGACAATCTAAATGCTCGTCACACCGGAATTCCTGATTGATACAGACTCCGTTTGAACATGGCCACTTGCCGACTGGGCAGACTGAAATTTGGGAAATTTCATCATGAAATTTGGGAAATTTCATCATGAAATTTGGGAAATTTCATCATGAAATTTCAGAACTTGTAGTTTCGTAGAAAACAGAGCATTAAAAAATAGAAATCAATAAATTTTTGAAAAAAAGTTTAACACGTGCATGACAAGTGGGGCGTTGCATATCAGTTTAACGGGACAAAAACAGCCGAATGCATGCCAGGACTGCAAAGTTGGGTTTGCGCATGCGCAGTCCACAATTATTTCACTTTTGTCCCTGTTTTATGGGACCGCAATGCCCCACCTTCATGCACTCATTATAAAAAATATCGTGCGTTACTATGGCCAAGTTTCGTCCCTATAGTAACGCAATATACTATCGTGTGAGACTCTTTCGAATCTTTTGAAGAAGACATCATATAGGGGATTGGCGGGCATAACGAGGTACCCATTTATTTGTTTCAAAATGGTTCCAGACTGTCATTTATTACTCTTATTATCATTCTTGCACAATTTGGGGTGTCCGAACATTTTTATCCAAAACAAGTCGTGGTGTAGAGTCGAGCCAAAATTGAAACGAAAATACAAGTGCAGAAACAAAAAAATGATAACTACGTTCAACGAAATAGGAGGAGAAAACAGAAAAAACCACGAACATACAAACAAAACTAATGGAGACTTTATGCAAATCATAGGATCTACCGACTCATTACCAGCTACCTTCGTGGAATATAATTCCTCAATTTGCTTAGACGGTTCAGGCTATCCTCACTCCGTGAGAATTCATAGTCGCTCTGAGTGAACAGCTCAAGAAACTCTATCTCACGATTAGTCAAGGGCCCGCGAAAAAACTCATCCTGGATGTCCGTTGATGGTTGGGAAAAACTATCCCAAAACATAATAGATCAATGATGGAGGGCTTCGGGTGTTTCATTCTTACTCGATTCCGTTTCGCTTTCTTCCAAAGAGTCCCAGAGATCTCTTTTCGCCCTGTGAAAGCCAAAGCTCGGGCGGTGTCTTCCAATCCGTGGAATTTCATGGTCGGAGTGGGAGAGAAGATCATTGGTCTGGAATGAGATGAGGCACTGTCTTTCTTGCAAGTACATGTATCAGCACATCTTAACTTACAAGTATTATCATATCGAGTGACTAATGGAACAAGGTCGTAAGCCAAACTCTTATACCCTTTTGCAATTTTCGAATGCAGAAGGGCGTATAAAATTATTCTTCCGTTGTTCGACTAGAAAACCTTCGAAACGGAATAAAACGTTGATATCGAAAATTGAAAAATATTAAAAGAAAAAGGGCGTGAACACCGGAGGTGCGCCCCTAGCAGTTTAAAGAATTAGATGAACTAATGCCAGAAGGGCGTATCCGCCAAAAATATTCAATTCTTTGTTGAACTTCAATTGCAGTGGATACGCCTTTTTGGTATTAGTCCGAAAATTATGTTTAATGGCAGAAGAGCGTATCGGCGGAGCTTACGCCCTCTGCCTTTGAGTTTTTGGCTCGAAAAAAAAGTGG
This sequence comes from Tenthredo livida, assembly GCA_963992785.1. Classification (NCBI taxonomy): domain Eukaryota; kingdom Metazoa; phylum Arthropoda; class Insecta; order Hymenoptera; family Tenthredinidae; genus Tenthredo; species Tenthredo livida. The sequence continues at coordinate 41,295,652 of OZ023065.1, forward strand.
CCTTTATCGTTTTGACAGTTTTCTTATCGAATGGCGAGGATACAAAAAAAATATACTCTTTTTTGCCACTTAAAATACCCTTTTCGTCGCGTACGACCTTTCCCATTAGTCACGCGATATTTTCATTCAGTCTATTGAATATTTTCTTTAGGGCCACGGTGCCAGCATTGATTGTGGAAGGAAAATGGTAACAATTCGACATTCTATTAATACCCATACGCAATACGATTACCGAGATATTGATCGATAGATGTACGCGGGGGAAGCGTTGTGCACGATACACCGGTTAATGCCATTGTATCACCAAACATCAAGTGATTTCAGAATTTTTGTCCTGTTGAACGGTTTTTGTATCATATTATATCCTCTGCAGGAGCATATATTTACTGTGTTTAGTTAAATAAATAAATATCGTGATATTTTGATGATGGTTTTTTCCACTTTTTTATTTTAGATTTGTGGCAATCTCTCGACGAGGTCTTTTCGTCGTTCCTTGGTCCAAGCATTTGAATTAAATCAATGCGACTTCATATTTTGCGATCATTTTTCGTGACATACAATCAAATCCATTGCCTTGATCCAATGAAAGTGAAATTAAATCCCCAGTTATTTGGATTCGATAAGGTTGAGGGCTCTCTCAAACCCAGTCGAGTCACTGAATTGATCCCTCCATCATTTGAATTAATTCCCCCTTGTACATGTAAGGCATGTGTACGTACAACTTGTGTCTGTCGGAGTCATGACGTACTTTGTATTTCGTACTGCAATTGTGCTATATCGACAAAATGTCAAAATCCCATGAAAAATAATAAAATGTAGGTATTTTATATGATTGACTCTACACAAGTGTAGAAATCTGTTTCACCTCACATACAAAAGGTTTCTTGTTCATTCCATAACACGACTTAGCGATGAATTGGTTTCGAACTTCACTTTCTCGAAGTCTCTGAGCATCGAGCGCCCCGCACGGTCACTTATCAATTGATATCTGGGGAACCATTGAACCGATTTGAATAATTCGAAAACCAATTTCTTTGTGAGAAAAAGAGCTACAACTTCGATCTGAACTGTTTTTTTGTATCTCTGTTAGTTACTCGGTAAAATCATTTTTTCATCAAAATTGGGGGTATATTTGTTTATAACAAATGATTGCCCAATGGGACGGCAAAATGACCATCAGATTCGGATTCCCTGACCCCGAAAACATAGAATCCAATGTTAACATTGAGGGGAGCTCTCGGTGACCACGGCAGGGGGGTATTGCGTATGGATTAAGTATACACTGCCGGATCGACGAGATTAGAGAAGGAATATTTATTGGAGAGAGCGTCAGGTGTCAGCGTCAGAGCAAAATTTATGCGATTTTTTTCTCCATCCGTCTTTTTACCAAAAGTAGTGATATCAACCCCAAAAAGCACCTTTGGTGCAAAAACATTTCCCCAAGTACAATAATATGGTCACTACCCCCAAAAAATCTACAAACAAAAATTCCTCCGTAACAAAATTGGTACTGTAAAAATGTCTACTCACAAAAGGAATGAAATCAGATACAATTTATTGCCAAATACATGTATTCTGTATAATTATAAAACAGGAAACATCAAAAAATAAAAATTTTGAGGTAGTGGTACTTGACGGGCCTCTGGTAGGCAAGTAGGAGAAAACAGCAATTGAACTATGTCAATAATCCTATAGCGATATGAAATATTGGCCCGCCAACTACCACGTATGCTCCAAATTTTTTTTTTTGTGTTTTCTGTTTTTTACAGAAAACATGTACACTGTTGGAAAAAAAAAGTGTTTTAATGTTCCAGGGGGTCCATTATCATTTTTCTGTCAATTTCAACACTATTTTTAGTTAAAACAACATTATTTTCACTTGAACGACAAATTTTTCTGTTGTTTCAACTAAAAATAGTGTTGAAATTGACAGAAAAATGATAGTGGACCTCCTGGAACATTAAAACACTTTTTTTTCCAACAGTGTAGGTACTTGGCAATTGTATTTGATTCCATTCCTTTTCTGAGTAGACATTTTTACAATACCACTTTTGTTAGGGAGGAATATTCGTTCGTAGATTTTTTTGGACGTAGTGACCATATTATTGTACTTGGCGAAATGTTTTTGCACCAGAGGTGCTTTTTGGGGTTTCTCTTATACTAGTATGAGAATTTGTTCAGACACGTGATTTAATTGAGATTAATTGAGTTGAAAACTTGCTTCGTGTCGTTACTTTACAAGCTGCGAAGTGAAGATAAAAAAACAAAATATCAGAATATAGATTACTTCACAACGTTATGCAATTTGGAATTCACCGATTCCATGATAACCCCGACACCCTAACGAGAAGAGATCACATAAATTTAATCTAGTTCTAGTACCGTGAAATAGGAATACCAACACTCCCATTAATTAGCAGTTATATCGACGCCTCAACGTAGAACTATGATATCTCAAATTGTGCTAGAAAAACATGATATCTCAAATTCTGGTTGAAAACCATGATATCTCAAATTTGAGATATCGTGTTTTTCTAACCACAATTTCAGATATCATAGTTCTACGTTGAGGCGTCGATATTATGTATGTGACGCATGTTTTAATTTCAAGAACATATTAATAATCAGCATAGTAATATCACAAGACCTTCAATATTATCCGATATATCCCGATTCTGTTGCTGCGTACACGGAAAAAAATGTGTTGTTGAATTCATGCTAATATGTGAGTAATAAGTATATGGTCAGCACTTTTTTGCATTAGAAATTAGCGCAATTCTAGCATTTGGTACATTAGAGCAAGTGGTCTTGAATGTCTATATGAGTAAATGTTACCACAATAATTGTTGTCATTTCTAGTCCGAAAAAAAAATGCTGTCCACTCACTTACTACTCAGATAGTAAGTTCACAGCACATTTTTTTCCGTCTTTCACTAGTATTTTTCACAACCCTTTCAACGCTTCGACGATTTAGCCGGCATATTGCAAAATCGTTATCACGTAATTTCCGTTTCTCTTTTTTGCTATCCATCGAAACTGAACAACGATATAGTTTCATGATTAGAAAACATCACCTTAATTATCGTACCTGACGCGATATTTTCCTCGTAATAGACTTACCCGGCTGACTGGAGCAATGACAAAAATTGCCAGAACAGTGAGAAGACCCAGAAGTAGAACGGCATTCCTGAGTAACACTTTGGTCATCTTGAAGGGGCAAAGTTTCGAAGTTTTCAGGGTGAACATTTCGACGAGCTCGCCAAGGAGGGGACAAGAGGAAGATTCACCGTCTTCTCGAATATTTACCGCGCGTCTTTTCGAAAATATACTTAAAGGCGTCACGATATGTATATAAAAAAAAAAAACTGACTTCAAATCCTGTCTATCGCTAGATTTCAGTCTATCACCTCTGTTCGGTTCGGCTAAACTTTCAAGAAGTAAGGTCTCTGACTTGGAAACGTCTAAGATACTGTTTCAAACTCTTGTTAACTAATTGGTTATAATAAATGATTGAACATGAAGTGATGACGTTTTGGCTGTTTATTACAGACGTCGGCTGCGTAAGGTTATCTGGTGAATGTTGTATCAGTATATGCGCGGCGTCATTTGCGCTTCTGAATTATTGCGATAAATATAGAACTTGACAAAATCCGAACTACAAGATTGCGTATTGATGCCAAAATGTATAGCGATAGAAATAGATGATTAGTTTTTGTTGCTTTGATTTTCCTGTTAGTACGTTATGGATAATTCAATAGATCACATTTAGCTCATTAGTGGCGAAGAAAGTCTTGCAATCTTGTAGGTGGGGCGTAGGAAAATTATTACCATCCATGAAAATGGTAGTTTCTGCTTTCTTCAAAAGCATAGCTGCCGTACCCGGCCTTCGCTTTTTAATGGTTTTGATCGAAAAATCGAAAAGAAGTCTACACTATTCTGTACATGATAGCGTGTGATCGACTATTTTTGATTGCTCGATTAATAATGACGGTAAAAGATCGAAATACGGAGGTCTTAGTTATATTTGGATTCATTACAAAGAATTCATTACATTGAAAATTAATTTTATTAACATTGAACTCTTTGACAAAACTGATAAACATTTTCCAGCCATATCTCTAACAGAGTTATGGTTGAACTTGTGTAATGATTATATTCAACTCGTCTGCGAATCACAATTACTACGAAACGAAAGTATAGCTGATGGGTGCCAGCCTTTTATATTTTTTGGCAAATACTACGGGAAATATTTTTTCTGTGACATAATTAAACTTGTGACAAACGCACGGCACTCAAGCTCGCTAAATCTCTGCTCAGATTGTGTAGATGGTGTAACAGATGATCGGTCCGAAACTGTTGCCGCCAAACGAGCGATACGCAGATCATGGTCCTTCAATCTCTGTTCAATTCCAGCTAGCTTCTTCCAAAGTTCCGCATATTCTTTCTCGAAACACTCATTGGCTGCAGTAAGCTCCTTAAACTCGCCGGCTACTTCCTTTTCCGAAACTTCCAAAACAGGCTTCATACAGCGAGTAGCTTGAACTGAACAAGACACAAGATAATCATGATTTATGTAAGGTGAACACTTCGATTCGGGAATCATGGGAATAGAAATAAACGAACGAAACCAAATGCACTTATATCGAAGTATAATATCCGAACGGATCTCTCTTACCTTCCGAAACGTCAGTAGTCGTGGTGGTTTCGGGCGGAGTGCAATTGGCCTCGTCGGATCCATCGACGCAATCAAAAATTCTGTCACACCTTGCTTCCAGAGGTATGCATTGCCCTTCGATTAGACATGAGAATTCCGTCTCAGGATTGCATTGCCGGTCTATAGCTACTGCAAGGAAAAAATTAAGAGAACGTTCAGTACATCTGTATGTACGAGGCACCTGCATGCATGGAAATATTAACGATCTACTGAGGTAAACAGTACTCTCAAGGAGAATGTCGAAACTGTATGATGAATTCTGCCGAAACTTCTAGGGGTGTTCCCTTGCGTCAAAATATGGAGCACCCAGTGAGTCTATCTTCTCTGCACCACAATTTATCTGATTATCAAATCGATTGTCGATACTCCAGTTTTGCTTTAGAATAATCCATTCACACTTGGATCTATAATCACGCCATCATATAGAAATCCAATCAGTCGTCAATGAAAGTAAATATCCAAGGTATAAATTCGCGATACATATTTTACGTTCGTCACTGCATTACACTCATGAAACTATTGTGGATATGATGAATTATGAATGGATTGAAGAAAGACTCATTAGATCGAGTTTAGATCACGAGCTCCGTATTCTGGCACAAAGAAAAACCACACGAAGTTTGGGCAGAATCCATCATCCGGAGGTCTGACACTCTCCTTGTCAGTACAGAGTTTCAGGTGTTGATTTTCAAAGGACGAAGCTTACACATCCGGACACAGGGTCTATACTTCCCTTCCCGTCGTTATAGTCGTAGTCCGTCGTTTATTTCGCATCCTAAGTGAACTGTTTTTTAAATCTGCTACTGGCGAGACATAGCATTGGCGGTCAATGTTGGTCAATGTTTTATATTCTGCTTTCGATGACATTTTTTGTATTATTTATTTTTCGTTACTTGATGCTACGATTTATAAATGAACCGATTTCACAATAGCTACGAGCATATTGCTAGGTATAAGTTAAGAGTCCCTCAAAAAATAAAAAAAAAAAACAATGATAACGTCAATTTTAACAAGTTCTTTTAGATTATCACGAGGCTTTCCGCCAAGTGACATCTGCGTACTTTCAACCTTCGTAGCTTCAGCTAACATGTATTAGAGTATCGATCTTATTGTACGAGGTGCGGATGGCCTAGAGCCCGACGTTATGCAGCCCTGAGCCCAACTTACATGAACGTCCCTCGAATTACTACGTACTGTCATTATATTGTCCCGCGGAATTTTTCACATATCGCATGTCTAACGATGTGAGATTGCATGGATCAAAAAATGAATTGTGGCGGTAACAGGTCGTATAGTCAAAATGAATGAATGTACTAAAAATGTGGAACCAAGCTGGTAGGTATAGATGAAAAAAAAATCATACGTTCTTCGAGCTTAACGCCCTTCACAACGGAGATATCATATAAAAGTCGATGCAGATTGTGCAGAAAAATAAAATCAAAATAACATGAATACTTAATCAAATCGGGTATATTATATACAGATCAAGGAATCAGAATCATTTTATTGCATAAAGTTGTTGAAAAATTTATTGAAAACAATATGTTATCTATGCTTTCCTCGGAACTGCAGAATAACGATTACACATAATCCTTAAGTATAGACTAAAACCATACTGCAGAACAATCTCGGTCAATATTCCGGTATCTGAAATTCCCGCGGGCTGAATTTCGCACCCCTTTCAAGTTTACTAGATGACTAGCATCTATCCCTAGGCCGATACCTAGCCTACAAGTTTTCGATATAAGCAGACGTCGTAGCAATATTCAACCGCGTGAAAACAATATTGTTATACACATGTAAATTATTTGGACTAGACAGTGTTGGATATGACAGTGTAGGTCAAAGTCACACGTGTGATCGACTGCACTGATGCATCTTGATACGTCGCAGGCGAATTTCCTGATTTCACAGATACCTGCGAATGAATACAAAGTTTCAAATAAACGAAACAATTTTTTACCCCAAGGCTCACTTCTTATTTAGATTTATTCTCAAATTTATAACACGAGATGCCGCATAAGGTTTGCAAAAAGGACTGTCATGACTTCCTAGGACTCGCCAGATACGCGAGAAAATGTGTGAAAATTCGCAGACGCTCTGTGCCCGCCCTCCATCACACGACGAGTGGAAAACTCGTTAAAAAAAACTCACCCGATCCCACAAGATCAATAATTACCTGTTGTTTCAGTTGTAGTCGGATCCGTATCTGTACCGCCGAACAAGTCCCAAAGACCTCTTTTCACCCGGTGTATTTCGATCAGTGGACTTTCAATGTCACGATTAAGGGCCAGATCTTTTTTCTGGAATTATAAATTAGGCACTGTGATCAGAAAATAGGAAGTTTTTGTTGGGAAATTATCGCTGGGAAAGCACGAGTTTTCAGCTACTCAAAAATTTCGACGTTCTGCATAAACGTGCGTCGCATGTTCGATAGGATGCAGGCATAATGTGTAAGCTGGGCCAACAATCAAAAACACTGAACATTGAATAAGTGATCGAGATCAAATCTGTTCGATATAGCATTGCAAGTGGCCCAGTGTTTTTTCAATTTCCATCATCTCGCATTCCGCCCGCAGTCGGTTATTATACTATGACGGAATTGAGTTTTGGGATAGTCCGTAAATGTTTAGTGGGTCTCTGAGATATTAACAAGTAAGTGAATACACGAAATAATGCAAAGGATTGGTATTTTGGAGAATATGAGTTGTATTGAAAATACGTGCGTTCAAGTTATGGTCTTGAACAAGACTGGTTGTTTATAAAAATTGAATACTAATTGACAACGGCGAACAAATGGTATATGGTAACATCTTTTATTTGAGATGACTATGACTACTAGACCATGTGAACTAGATTTGAAGGGTGTATGAACCCTCGTAACAATATCTTAGAAACAGATTGACGGATCAAGTTCCCGGTTCGTTATTTTGACGATGTTAGCGTAGAAGATTTGTGGTCGAAAGGTGATCAAGGTCAGTCAATCGGTTCTGAACATATCATGCGGGTAAAGTTCAAAAACCACATCATTCTGAAACATTTTTTTCACGCCAACATGGATGAGGCTTGAAATAGATGAATTGAACGAAGATTCGATTATACTGGATGTTTTTAGACGAATTTACCTCCTCAATTCGAACATGCAGTTTGCTTCTACGACAAGATACTTCGGTTTTTAATTTTTATTTTCTAGTTGAAATGAGAGATCATATTTTCCCAAGTTGAAAACAATAGCATAAAGTGAGTTTATCAATCGTATAATATTCCGTCTATTATCTTTTATAATTTATACATTTAAATTCGCTGCGTGATCTCGAAGACTACTTGATGACGAAACCTGATATTCAAACATCCAAAGAATCTCACAGTCAAACGTAGACTGAATCATCAGTTCTCAAAACGCGCGACAGATAGCTCTACCTGTGCATCATTTGCCATTGCGCAGGCAAAATTCATGGCCTCTCCCATCCGTTGACAAACAGATGAAGTTTGTACTGCGTTATTGTTAGGCAAAACAAAAAAAGTTCTCATACACCTGTGTTCGGTTCGAAACTCCACGAGCGATTCGGTGTTTGCAGCAATTCACCCTCAGTGCTCCCGTAGGATTAAATATGATAAACAAAATAAGAGAGACGCCTAACTCTACTCATCGACGATAGAGTTTGCTGGAGAATACACGTTGCCTCGATGATCGTACCAGACGTATGATTGTTCGTTTCAGAAAAAACTTACCCAAGCAACGGCGGTTGTGACGAACGTTGCAAGAAGAAGGAAGGGCAGAAGAACTTGTAGGAGGAGTGCATTCTTGACTGATATCTTCGTCGACATTTTGAGAGGGCGAAATTCTCGTGTCTTCGTCGGCGAAATTTTTGGCAACATCTTCAAGGGAGGGAGGATCGAATATCGATCGACTAAATGTCTCCTTTGTGTACGAAACGCGGGTCTTTTCGAAACTGACTCGACAAATTTGCGATGTATGTGAGAAATTGTTTAATGAGTCTCACTCGTTCCGGGAGAACTTTGAATGACGGAATCCTGCCACTAACTGCAGCTCAGATTTTCTTCGACTGATTTAACGTCTTCGTTATACTCTAGCAGATTAGTCTGCACTTTTTTAACGGTCACACGACACTGTGTACTGTTGTTGGGTAGCCTCTGAGAGCAGAGCGCGCCAGCTAATTGTAAGATAAAACTTTACCCGACACCTCCTATCGTCATTTCCGCCTCGTTTAGTACCTACCTCATCGCCCCGCTCCTGTATTACACCGGTTGCATCGAATGTGTTTGAAGTGTCTATGTATTGAAATTTGTCGAATTAAGAATTCACCAAAAGAAAAAACGGAGAAGAATTGAGAATCTGATAATAAATCGGAATGCAGGTATAAAAAAGTAAAATTATAGGTTTTCCAGAATATTGACTTATGCACCCTAGTAGTTTACGGGAAAAAGAATTGTTCGATATTCCCCTGGAAAAAAGTGCGTAACTTCGTAGCCATGTGTTTAGTCGAAATAAAAGTGACGCTCTTTCGTTGCTATTCCAAATCAGAACAGGAAGAAGATTTTCTTCGCGTGTGACGCGCTTGTCATAAAATCATACACGGTTGTGAATTTCAACGGCACTGCGGACATGATACGCATGAGAAATACGTATGATGCAGAGAAATTACGATGCTTATTCGGATTGCTGAACTTGGATGTCATAACAGTGCTAATAATGCTCGCTATCGCTGTTAGAAAATGCTGAAGATAGAAAGAGAAAGACGTCTGAAAGAGAATCGCATTTTTAGGATCAGTATTTTTTAAAACTTTCAGTATTTTTCTGCCAATTTATGCTGCGGCGAATTCGGCGATATGTATACCTATAACGTTCGTGCGGAGTAGTTGTAGACATGACGTCATTCTATCTGTTCGGAAATAAAATCATCGATTCTGGGATTCCCCGGCGCAATATTTGCGAGAGTATTCGATACCGTGCTCAGAAGGTAGGTCGCTGCCTTATAACACAATTTTTGTCCAGTGGACCGCGCTTTGTCCAAACTACATCAACGACGACGGTGTAAGTAGGAATAATCTTACCGACTGCTGCTTGATGAGCCAAAAATACAGACGTTGTGTTATACTGAGGGTTCTATATTATTGACTGCTAAGAAGGAAGCTTAGCACGAAGCACAACGGCCAGATAGAGTTATGAACGGATCATTCCATTTCATGTAGAGATTGCGCGGGAATTTTATTCATGAGATTCATTGATCAAATCAAATCAAGTCAAAACTGGATAAATTAGGATGGGGTAGAGTAGACTAGTAGAGGATGATGAAGATAATACACTCCGGACTTTGAAACAAGTAAATACAATTTGTCAATAAAATTAAGCTGTGTACATTTTATAAAAAATGTGAAAGAAGAAACAGTGAATATCCTACGAGAGCACGTTTTACCTTTTGAGGTATTACTTCGAGAAGATTGTTAACAGTCAATTACAACCGCATAAGTAAATAATACGTAATTCTTTTTGACAATAATGCATCAACCAGAGTTCAGAACCTACGTATGAATGTTTCTGTAGTACTTGTGTATCGTCGTGACCATCTGCAGACTGCCACGTCGTTTGGAAAAACCTATGAAAAAGATTGTTGTGCGATTTCCTCGATCTATAAATCACGGGCACTCTGATAAAATCTTTGGGAATCTGTGAAAATCACCTTAACGTACTAGAAATTATTGGAAATCGCAATACGGATTCCTTTCGGATTCCAAGTGAATAGCCTCTCGGATTTTTCATTTCCAATTGCTTTAAAATAATAAAAAATCTAGTAGATTGGTTCGATTACACTCTACGATGGCTTATTTTCTTCAGGAAACTATTCTCTATAATCCGACTATGACACTTTTCTTCTATCATATGTTGGTGACGGTGAATATTCAATTTCACATATGATCGCACGTATATCGATTTCAATCAACAAATAACCACATTGAATCGCCGATTGACAGAGAAAATAATCTGTCAAAGTGAATTTGTGGGGGATAGTTTTCTGGACAAAATGAGTCGTTGCAGAATACGTAATCGAACCAATCTACTAGATTTTTTACTATTTTAAAGCAATTGAAGATGAAAAATCGATATCTAGCCGTTTGTTCGTGATTTCGGTACTATTTTTTTCTTGAAATTTCCGGGAAATCAACAGTTTAGAAATATGATAATTTGATGAATATTCAATGTGACGACTATGCCGTAATAAATTCATGAAAAACTAGTCATTTTTGACTAGCCAACCTCCTTAATGTTCATCCAATACACTCTGGTTTTCGAGGTATATAGTCCATTCAAAAAAGTAAGAAATTTCGAAAACTTCAACTAGGCCATAAAACATAAAATAATCAATCGAATCGAATAGAACCGAAATCCGACTCCAAAAATTGTGATGGTGTTCGGATGAAAATTTAACGTGGAATTCCGCATGATTCAATATTGTACGATGAGATAATTCTGAGTATTTAGAAAGGTAGAGCGCGGAAGAACTGAGATAACAGCTTAATTGATACGTACGTGATCAATTTCAACATGCACGGACTTTTTTCTTAGCATGAGAATGTCTGAGAAATGACTCTTCGATAGTTCGATACCAAACGAAATGATTATCTCAGTATTTTCCCCATTATACCCCGATGGAAAATGAATCAGTAGATTAGCGTACGTAGTACCTAGAGCAATATAGAGTAGCTATATACGCGATCATGAGTTTAATGTAGGTATTTTTAAACGTCCGGTCAACCGGATTTAAAACACGGTGGCCACTGGTCAGGGTGATCAGGGAATAGTCAGGGAATTATTTGATGGGTCAGGGAACATAAGTATGGATTGAAAAGAATAAAACAAAGCTTTCTCTATAAAAAGAGCAAGATTCAAGGAATCATTATTTTTTTCGACATGCCAGGAATGCTTAATCAACCGGAACAGCAGGTTATAGTTCTCAGCTGACGCTCGCTGGCCGCAGGGTACTTGGCGGCGATTCACTGCCGCGAATCTTGATTCAGACATTTTTCACTACATTCGGAAAAGTAGTTTATGAAAAATGATAGATAAGACATTGAATTGAACTAAAACTGATATCAGGTTCAACGCGCACGAAGTGTACGTTTTATTCTAGTGATTGCAAAAGTGAAATTAACGTCTGTTCATGATAAAAATATAGTATTGTTGCAACATGTTTTTCGCAAAGAAAAAGATAAGTTGAATGTAGGTTCCCGAGGGAAATAAAGTGAACCAAAGCGATATTTAATGAATCAAGAGAAAGAGTTTGTATTCTGAAATACAGGTCTGCACTATAGTGATTAGCTATAGAGCAAGACTGGCTTGTTTTACAATAATATTTGTTGACGCAGCAACCGTAGTTCTTATATTTTAAAAACATCTTTTATCACAGGTGATTTCACCCAACGTAACACTAACACTCCCTTAGTAAAAGTGTCGTCCCGACTCTCGAGGTGAGTATACAATAAACATGGTATATGTGTAAAATGTGTAAAAGTATATGTGCTCTGTTCGGGAGAATTGTATGTTTGAGCCACAGCTCAAGAAGTTAAAAATTTCTCAAATATTATCCGACATTCTCTTTCACTGAAATAATTGAAATAATGAGAAATTAAGCGGGAAATAACTGAATCACCCGAATTAATGAGAATTAATGAGAATTAATTGAGGAATAACTGAAATAATAAATGGAATGAAGAGAAATTATACAACTTAATTATATAAAGAAGATATATAACTGAATTAATGAGAATTAACTGAGAAATAACTGAAATAATGAGGAATCAAGTGAGAAATAACTGAATTAATGAGAATTGCCTAAGAAAGAACTGAAATAATCAGAATTGATTGGGGAATAACAGGAAATATGAAAGTTCTATTGAAATAATCGAATATGAACTTGAATCGGAATGAATACCTAACTGTGAAACGTATTTGGATTGAATGAATTGAAAAAATTGAATTGAATTAAGAAAATCAACGTAAATTGAAAAAATTAATTTGAATTAAAAAGATTGATTTGAATTAAAGGCATTAATTCAAAATTATTCAACCCAACGAATTATTGTGTCGCTCATACCTCGAGTTATTTCATACCCCCTCGTTCACTCCCAAGGTAAACCACAGAAAACCTCGAGAAGACAGTCGCGTCTAATGAAATCAAATTGAACAGTGTAATGTGTATAATATAAAAGGATTTCCTCCAGATCTTGAATCGAAGAATCATAGAACAGGAACAGGGAGGACGAGTAGGAACCAGGCGAAGAATTCCTTAATTGTTGTGAGGAGAGTCATGTGTACTGGAACAGGAAGCGGTTGGAGGGATCAAAGGACCAAGACTCTCGAGGACTCGAGGATTTCCGGAAGGTCCGACTCCAAACCTCTTCGACAATTCAAATAACGACCTAGATGGGAGGACAAATATGAGTCTCTCATAGTAATAATAGGGTCATATGTCACGATTTTCGAAAAATTTTCCAAATTCCTTTAAAATCATAATTAAATCCAGAATAATAAATTGGACTCTCTGACATCAAAATCGAAGTAAATTGATAATTAAATTCTTCAATCGGATAAATGAAAGATGTGTAAATCAGAACGATAATAATCTGAGGGGGAGTGGGGAGACCGAATAAACAGGTCAGGATGGGATGGTTTCCGCTTTGTTATTTTTATTATAAGAATTCCTATTATTATTGTTATTTTTGTGGCTTTATTACTTGGTCAATTCTATCAACGGCTGGGGATCTCCTAGGAGTAGAGGTCTGGGGGATGACTTCCTGGAGTTCCAGGCGTCTGAGGAGGAGGGAAAGGGTGGTTTGTTGTGCCGCCTGGTTTGCCTCTCGATCAGCTTGTCGAGCTGCTAGATTTGCCTTTCTTTCAGCCCGTCGTTCTTCTCTGTGGGCTTCTCGTTCCTCCCGATGGCGTTGAGCTTCACGCTCCTCGCGTTCTCGTTGTGCCGTCAGATTAATTTGTAGTTGTTCTGCTTGTGCGGCTACGTAGGCTTCTTTTTTCTCTCGTTGTGCTGCTAGATTGGCTTGTTGTTGAGGCCAAGATTTAAAAAAGGCGTCCCATCATCTCGACCTGGGGTTGAGGTAGTCGGACCAAAAGCTGGTTATCGGCGACGAGAAGACATTTCTCTTCACAAATTATTTCTCTTTTTAAAATGCACTCTCTCCATCTCGGAAAGTCCCGATTCTGACACCAATGGTGCAAAATGTTGTTGCGAAGAAAATGATAAGTTAAATGTAAGCTTCCCGAGGGAAATAAAGTAAACCAAAACGAAATTAAATAAATCAAGAAAAAGAGTTCGTATTCTGAAATACAGGTCTGCTCCAGTGATGAGCTGGAGCAAGACTGGCTTGTTTTACAATAATATCTGTTGACGTAGCAACCGTAGTTCTTATATTTTGGAGACGTCTTTTGTCATGTGGACTACTAGATGCTGGTCAGTTACATTTAAGGGTGATTTCGCCTAACGTAACAATATTATAAACCATGAGTAGAACACATCACACCAGTCTTATTGGGACCGTGCATACCTATAAAAGTAAGAATGTGTAGTCGTGTGCCTACATGCATACTAGTGGTGACGCCAATAATCCGGATCGGCATTTTTCCCGGAAAAAATGAATGTATGTATTATACATTCTTACTCTGGTGAGAGAGGACAATTAAAATTATAAATATTAGTTGTACAGTTTGGGGAGTGAGGACTTTTTTGTAGGAAATTTTCTGCTCTTTTAGGATCTTTTTTGCGATTTTGAATATCTTGAATAGTTTTTGAGATATTCGCACAAAGCCGAACTCCCCCTCTTTTTTTTTACTAAATTGTTTATAACTTCTGCAATTTTTTTCGCCGTCGCTTATAAATAAATCGTTTTCACCTAGTTTCCATCGTTTCTCCATCCTTTTGACTTAACGATTTTGTAGAGAATTGATTAAGGAATACGCTCATGATTTTTTGAGAATTCTATCGCGTGGCCCTCACTTTGAAAATCACGTTTGAATAATATATTTGTTTATGACAAATAAAATTGTTTGTTACCGCAGGGTAAAATAAATGTATGAAAATAGTGACATTCAACAGCTTTGAAATGGTTCTTGGACGAAGTCTCTAGGTTGAATACAATCAAAGATATGACCGTTTGAAAGGGAGTATGTTTTCGATTTTTGGCTCTTTTTCCTGAATTTCACCCCCGTGTAACTTCGAAAATAGGGGCCAAAGAAAAAAACGAAAAATTGTTTGATGAATTTGTTTGTTCCATAGAACCCGTAAAAAAATTAGAGCGAAATCGGTAACATCGAGGTCAGAAAGCTGTCCAGTTTGACGTGGAATTGCTCATATGTGACAGCTTAGTGCGTTTTCATGATCTGCTTTTTCATACTCAGTTAACTGATTCATTGTTATGGGATTGCCGTACGTTGTTTGCAGGTTGTCTGCTCATTTTTTTAGTTCCAGAACAAACCATCGTGCTGGATGGGGCCGCCGATATGATGCATATCGCGATCGGGACTGATCATATGAACAATGTAGATAATACCCAACACCGTACGCTTCATGCTTTTGATATGCATGAGATTTTTTATTCCGCAATTCATCAGTTTCTAATTCACTTAATAAACATTCAAAGTCTGCGTACACTATAAATGGAACAAACTCTTTCCGGTTGAAATTTTTGAACTGAAGCCACTTAGTTTCTTCAGTCGGAAGCTCTATTGCACAATCATTTGCTTTCTTGCAGTCAATAGTGTGGTTGCTCAAACGTATTTCACTATAAAACACATGTCGCATATGAATTTTCTTTTCTTTGAGTTTGATAACTGGTTTGCAAGCAATCTTGAAAAATTTTCAATCCAACATAAGTGTTTTTCACCATCACTGTTTTGCACCATTAACAAATTGATGTGTTTCATCTTTTTATCATTAGTTAGATACAATGCCTCGATTTCAATACCCTTATTTTTACGTTTCTTGCCGAGGATAAAAACATTGATAGACAGAGTATTCATTTTCTCAAACTTTGGTATTTGTTTGAGTGTCATGGGAAACGAAATGCTCGTCAAATTCAATATCGTTGAGAAGTGGGGATAAGAACTTGGTCGATCAGAATTACGTGTTGCAGGATATAAAGCTGAAACAACTGCCCAAGCAAAACATGTGCCGTCTCGCACTCGTATATCAATTACAGCTTTTCGCGCTTTGGCGTTGTTGGGTAATTCTACAAAACTAGCCCCATTTAGTGGTTCACATCGATTCACATTGACCTCCAAATTGATGAGTCTAGTCAAAACCCATCCGCTATCCCTCTCCTGGAATTCTTCCATCTGAGTTATTATGGGTGTGACAACGTAGTGTGCATACCAATCCTGTAAATTTGTCGTTAGAAGAAGCTGCTCATTTGCAGTATTAAAACATTTTGTATCACTTTTGTCCTTTGATATAAATTCACCATTCAGAGCTGTATTCACTTTAACGCACTTGTGTTTCTTTAGCGCATTTTTCATGCGAATGATGACTAGATGTTCAGCATCTTCTAAGAATTGTTTTGGATCAATATGCTGTATGTTGATCACTAATCCAGTCCGAATTCTTCCATTAAGGGGGGGGGATACCGGATGTGTTACCGACACCGCCTATATCTCCGAAACGGGGCTATCAATCGATTTGTCCTTGCGGCAGTCGATATTTGACGAGTAATGGGTTCGAACTGGTACGTTTGATCGGATGAAATCGGATTTTTTTTTTTTTTTTTTATCGAAAAGCGTGGTCGTGCCATTTATTTCGACTTATATCAAAGCCTACGGATCGAAAATGCAAAATCGGCTTCCTGAGCCCGATTCTGTATGGCATTCCGAACACAACCATCCAAAAACATCTTTGGTTTCGACAACGATGAAGAAACCAGATCTAATCTACGTTTTTGTGGTAATTTTCGCGATTGTCAAGGGCCGTGAGCGAAAATGGCCGCTCACGGCTGTTGATATGATGTGGTGGTTCGCAGAACGCCCGTGAGATGTCACCGCACGCCCATTTAAGCTTCTCCTTTTACCTTTCACACGGTGTACCAACGTAACAGCGGTGGTAAAAGGAGAAGCTTAAATGGGCGTGCGGCGACATCTCACAGGCGTTCTGCGAACCACCACATCATAACAACAGCCGTGAGCGGCCATTTTCGCTCACGGCCCTTGACAATCGCGAAAATTACCACAAAAACGTAGATTAGATGTGGTTTCTTCATCGTTGTCGAAACCAAAGATGTTTTTGGATGGTTGTGTTCGGAATGCCATACAGAATCGGGCTCAGGAAGCCGATTTTGCATTTTCGATCCGTAGGCTTTGATATAAGTCGAAATAAATGGCACGACCACGCTTTTCGATAAAAAAAAAAAAAAAAATCCGATTTCATCCGATCAAACGTACCAGTTTGAACCCATTACTCGTCAAACATCGACTGCCGCAAGGACAAGTCGATTGATAGCCCCGTTTCGGAGATATAGGCGGTGTCGGTAACACATCCGGTATCCCCCCCCCTTAAATGCTGATTCAAAGTCCTGCCAACATACTCGACTGCTTTGCTGTGCGACATTTCCAATTCCTTGACCGGTCTTGATCTGTTGCTGGACTAAAACTCTGAGACTCTTTGATCTGCCGATTCTCGACTCCAAACTGTGTTTAGTTCCACATGACACATTTAATTTTTTCAACGCTTTACTCAATAAACGTATGGTAACATTGCAATTCCTGATCCATCTTGCAATCTTTTCAACACTTTTTGAAGATTTTATCAATCGGAACATATCAATCAATTTTTCCTTCATCAAAATCAATAAATCCAAAGCTGTAGCCATTTTTTAACAATGAGTATTACAATGCCCGTGTCCAACACACAGCAAATCGCGCAAGACTCAATCTTCTGCCGAATGTTGCTAAACCTTTGAGAGTTGTCGTACTTATGTTACCCCCGAGCAATGGAAGTGCTAGTGGAACAAACTCACTCTGTAAGACTGCATATTATATGCTTTATAATCAGAATAAACGGTGGAGCAGGGTAATTATAGTGTTGCAGAAAAAAATCGGCAAGACGCATCTCTGCAACAGTGTTGCGGGAGGGGGGGGGGGGGGGGGGGGGGGTGACAAGTCATCCTGTAAGACTGCATGTTATATGCTGTGTAATCAGGGACCTGGAAAATCAACTTATCTGATCCGGTGGAATAGGGATAAATTATAAAAATCTGTTGCTATCCTAATTATAGTGTTGCAGAAAGTGAGGACTCACCAATTATCAAAATTAGTAGTATTTATCGATAGCAGATAACAAGCCCCCGATGGGTGGCAGCACGCCAGCACTTACCGACCTATGCTGCGCTAATTTGATAAAGGCGCGAGTTAGAACTCTGAGAAAAAAGGAGGGGGAAAGTAAAGGCGCTGTCATAGATAAAAATACCAGGTGATCTATGACAGCGCCTGAGTTAGGACCCGCTCTCCTACACTACTTACAACAGTCTCTTTATTGGCTTTTTTTTTCGAAAAGAATGACCTTGTTCAATCATGTTTTTTGCTTGCGACAGAAGCATATCTCTCTCAAAAAATTTAAATGAAGTTTTTTCCGCCTGGGATTCAGAGAATTTTGCTTTATCGTTTATTATTTTGAAACAAACACTGCTTTCCTTGATTTAATTCGGCGGCTATTATTTTTTTACTGACACGAATCGAAGCTGTGCTCGCACTACGATTAAGATAATCTCTTTATTTCCCTGTTTATAAAAGATTTGGGCAATTCTCGTATCTATTTTCTTTAATTCTGGATAAACTCAATCTAACATTTGCGAGAATATTCGATATCGTGGTCAGAAGGTAAGTCGCTGCCTTATAACTCAATTTTTGTCCAGCGGACCTCGTTTTGTCCAAACTACATCAACGACGACGGTGTAAGTAGGAATAATCTTACCGACTGCTGCTTGATGAGCCAAAAATTCAGACGTTGTGCATACTGAGGGTTCTGTATTATTGACTGCTGTTGAAAAGGAAGCCCAGCACGGGGCACTACTGCTAGATAGAGTTATCAACGGAGCATACCATTCTCTTTGGATATTGCGCGGGAATTTTAGTTATCACTTAGATTAATGAATGAAATCAAAACTGCGGAATAAACGAAGACTAAGTAAATTAGACTATGGAATGGAATAAAACTATATGTATCCATAATCCATTTACGAAGAATGAGGAAGAAGGAACAATAAATATCCTGCGATAGGTCGTTTCGCGCTGATCTAGGTATTCCGAACAGATCGTTAACAATGATTTGTGATCGCATACATGAATAATATAACTAATCGTAATACATAATTCCTTCCCGCAACACAGATAAACGAGAGTTGAATAACAAATAAGAATGTTTCTGTACTTATTCATCGTTATACGCTTGGCTCGTACTACTACACTCGTATGAACAAGCTTGTGTTTTCGTATACATGCATGCGATATTCACCCCAGAGTTGCCTGGCACACAAGTTAGGCAGCGCTGGCGGTCGTATACATGCCCAAATTCTACACACACTAGTAGCGTACTGAAATTGTACGTGCCTAGCGTATAATTCATTTTGCAAAGTCTTCCACATTATGCGAGACCCTACAAAAAGGATTTCAAGCTGCGCTCCCTTCTCGTTTCCGAAACTTGCATCAAATCCTTGCTTCGCTCACTTTGCTGTAAAAATTAACTAGTTCGAACCACAAAGCCAAAGGATTTGATTACATCCGTTCAGTCCAGTCGCACCAATCTGCGATCGAACTGGAACCAGAAAATCGTCCAATTTAAATTTATATTAATTATTAACTTTCTCCAAGATCCAAGGGAAAATACGGATGACTGATTGGATGTTGTTAACTAGGTTCAGGCACGAGTCAAAGGGTGCAGTAGGCGAAAATTCGAGGCTCGAGTGTCCATTAATATTTGCCAATTCTGTATAGCCGAATTCTGAGCCGCGAATCTTCCATACAGTGTCCTATACGGTGAATATCCAGCCCTTTGGGATTCTAGGCAGAAATTCGATTGAGAAAACGATGAAAATGACTCATACGTGTACTTAAATGATGGAAAATTATCAAGGGTTTAGGACATGCCTTAGAATTCATTTGGAAAAGTGCTCTATGGTCTTCGAGGACTGCAGACTGTTGAGTCCATCCAGCGCCGCCAACTCTTGCGTTGCCTGTGTTGCGACGGCAACACTCGAAATCTTCCGTGTGTGGCATGGCAACACTCGGAATTTGACCACATGCAACTAAAAATTCATGAATTTGAATAACATTTTTTTCTAATTGATGAGTTTGTATTTCGAAATGCTGTCAGGAGCCCGACTTTCGCGATCGATGAATGGAAGATATGAAAAAAATATATTGATCCCCCCCCCCGAATCCTAACTTGGCAGCACACGGAAGATTAGTAAGTTGCCGGCACTGAGTCCATCACTATGAAGTAAAATAATTGAAGAAAAGATAATCTCGAGTAAAGAAATAATAATTTGCAATATTTATAGACGCGAAAAAGCAACCCTGCAGAGATATAGTATATATGGGGTATTCCACGTGAACCCGATCGGTTTTTGGCAAAAAAAAAAAAGGAAAAAACGGGAGGCTGGAAATTTTATCACTTCTTCGTGGCACTTGGAAGTAATTTCGTTGAAAATTTCAAGGCAATGCATGAGACCCTTCAAGTAGAAAAAAAATGGAAACACATTTTTCCCAAGTTTTACATGCTTTGCCGGTTTTTGGAAAAAAAAAAAGAAAAAAAACGGCAGGCTGAAATTTTGATCACTTCTTAGTGCCACCTCGAAGTAATTTCGGTGAAAATTTCAGGGCAATTGGTGAGACCTTTCATGTAGAAGAACAGAGAAATCGCATATTTCCAAAATTTACATGTTTAAGAATTTCAAAAATAATTGAAGTGCTACATATTTCGAAAAAGCTCATTTATGCGCGTAGAATGCACTATGGGAAGTTATAATTTTGTTCATGCATGGCTGAGATAAGTGGAGTTGAAAATGTAGTAATTACATTTTTGGTATAATTATGACAGCGATATAAATTGAACCAATTGGTTTCATGCTCTGTAACTGTTGGGGACATCTCATGCGGTAACAAGGAATCTGAATCTGCATTGGCGTCAAATTCGATGACCTCCGGCCAAAAACCGATCCGGTTCACGTGGAATACCCCATATGTAAGTTCAATATTCACATAGGATGAGATGTATGGGTACCTACGTGGAGAAAATGCGAACTTCAGATCTTGAAGCACGGAAGGATCGTGTAAACATCACGAAATTACCTGCGACCGTAATCCGACCACATATATTCCTAAGATTTACTGAAACACTTGATTTTTTATTATTTACATGGCGAAAACAAAGTAGCTACTCGGAGCTCCTATTCTCCGGCTGCGTTGACCCTACAGAAATTTTTATATTCCAGGTAAAAAGCTCGCGGTTGTTTCAATGTTCAGCAGACTATGCGCTCACATTTTCAGGGTCCAAAATGACGGTCGAATTTACAAAATTAATGATCTGAATGTCTTCTTATTTTTCTATTCCTATCCTCTGTCCGAAAAATGTATAGCTACCTATATATATATACATATATATATCGATTCGGGTACTGGTCAAATTCAATACCATAGCATTTTCCGTATGGTTATGTGGAAAAATATTCTCCGAGTGACCGGTGAAAAAAAGAAACCCCAATTCTGGGAAGATGGTACTTCAACGGTAAATAATAACCTACGGTACTCGTATGTCTCTGAATAATGGCTTCCAGCGCGGAAAGGTCAAGAATTATGTAACACCTAGCCATTGTCCATTTGCTGCTGCAGATATTTTACCCTTTATTCGTCAAATCCACATCCTTTCGCAACTGTATTATCCGTCACGAATTTTACGCTGTTCAGAATACTTTGACCAGCTTTAGAAATAATTTTCATTTTCATTTTTTTCCTTTCCAATTTGCAGGGAATATTATATAGGTAGATTTATATAATTTTGGAGCAAGCCAGTGATGTATAGAGATAAGGTCAGTCTTGTATCGTTGTGAGCACGTGACACGCTTCTTTAGCCAACGTTTGCGGAAAAAAAAAATAAAAAAAAAAACTCCGTATCCCGAAAAGATAAGTTTCTTACAAAATTCTTTAGATTATATAAGAAAAAAAATGGGATTGATTTCGTTG
This sequence comes from Tenthredo livida, assembly GCA_963992785.1. Lineage (NCBI taxonomy): Eukaryota > Metazoa > Arthropoda > Insecta > Hymenoptera > Tenthredinidae > Tenthredo > Tenthredo livida. The sequence continues at coordinate 41,317,617 of OZ023065.1, forward strand.
TATCGAAAGAATATAATTATTACAGAAAAGGTGCTGCGCTGCGCAGAGAGACTCGGTTCTAATCAACTTATCTATACCTTCGAAATAAGTTAGCTAACAATAACAGATTTCAGTTAATATCAGATAATCGAATCCCTAAGTAATTCCTTGGTCCATACAGCCGCGTTGTTACCTGCAATCAGTGTTACAATTTGTTAGAAGGACGATCGGCGAGCCATATCAGATGGCAGTCTTTTCGTTACGTCTTAACTGTATATCGAATTGATGAATCAATCTCGAATAATTCTTATCCAGCTTTGGTTTGCAGATCTGAGAGAGTATTTTCATTTTTCTTTCCACAGAATCATAAGTATAAATCAGAGGATTTGTGAGAAATTTAAAGAAAAAAAAAATCAGAGCCATTTTTCGAATTGGGACTCTATCGTAGATCTATTTTTGTATTCTCATATGTTTTGTGAGTATAATATGTATATTGTAACGTTACTTACTCCTTCGTGACGGAATTTATCTAATTATTGGATCATCAATTATTTCTGTATTATCCGTTTTGATCTCTTTTAGCTACTTAAGCAAATCGGCATATAATATACGGTATTGACTTTATCATTAGCTACTATTTTGCTTGTCGCCACGCAACCATGCGGACGTATACCTCGATCCGTTCGAATTTTTTTTTTTCTTGTATTATATAATTTTCCATTAATTCCTGCAGCCGCGGGGTATTAATCCGTTCGCGTTAATTATATTTAATCTGGGAGTTTGATCAAGTGCAGCAGCTGCAGCGTTTTTGGCTCGTTAGCGTTGATTGTACTTTCATTTTATTATTCATCTCATCAATTGCTATCGCAGGGTTTTAACCGTTGTTGTTAATATGTTAGCGGTTCTTTTTGTTCTATAATATGGATTCTTCTTCGATTGGTGGAAATAGGATATTTGTTTTAATTGCGCACCTCGGGTTTCTTTTAACGTCGATGTTAATTATTGGGTTGTATAAGGTAATTACTTACACTCCTTAGATTCATCTTTCTCATTTTGTCAAAGCTTATCCTTTTTTTTATTCATCCCAAATCCACCCATTCATTTCACCTCTATGGCTTTTTTAAGGCTTTCTATATACTGCGTTTCATTCCTATTCGATGAATTTCCCACTTAAACTATTAATACAAGGCTTTTACATCATCATTTATTGAATATCATTTTTCCTTTTCTGTTACATATTAGTTTTCATATTTTCAACGTAAAAATAATACTTCGATATGTATACGCATATAAATCCGAACTGATTACCTGAAACGCGAATATATTGGTTCTGCGGCGTTACGCAACGTACCGTGTATATACCTACATATGTATACTATACCTACGTCGTAACGTCATTAATTGTTGTTTTTGATTTAGTCTCGACAAAAAATTCCTGCCCAATTTTACAGACAGAATAATTGACAATTTTCCCACCGAGGATATCATAACGTACGGGTTAAGGGTGGAAAAAATAATATACATAATATACACGTCCCCACTTCGGCGGAGCAACGCGTGTATAACAGGCATATACGTATATGTGGATTAATAACTTTGATGTTGAGGTTGGAAAAAAACTCAAAAATAATTCCTAAATTATTAACGTGACATAAAAAATATTATTCTATGTCAAGAATTCTTCGTTATAAATTCACGACTTAATGCGTATAGTTATATATGTATCATTCAAACAGGGCTTTCGATTCAAATTTTTCGAGCGAACTTCGTCTCGTATATGATAGTTGTATATGCGAACGCGTAAGAAACTTTATTTCTTAAGGGTTTTTTGAAAAAAAAATTGTTTAAAATCAAGAAAATATCGTCTCTCAAAATCAAATTCATCAAATATCGTTGGTTTTCCCCCGAAACCGCATCAATGTGAAATATTTTCTTGAAATTTTAAGATACTTTGATGAACGATGCGACCTGATTACCCATCTTTTCTTCGGTGGAATCAGTCTATGTAAAACATTATCCATAAAATGTAAAATAATTTTCAATTATGTATGACCAAAAATGCTATCCATCAGCTGTGCAAAAACTGGGTGAATATAATTTCACTTTATAGAATTTCCAATACTGAGTTTATGAGATGAAATTATTATTTTCATTCGACGAACTGCTTTATCCAGCTGTCTATCCAGCCTGTCGGGTATCAGCTAGTATTATCAAATTTCAACAAAACTGCCAGTCTCTCGTTTTCCCTTCCCTAATCCATCGACAATATAACGTATACCAATGATCATTAAAGAAGAATTACACCGTAATACTGTATATTGTCGATGCAGGTACTATATATATGGTAATATATTTACTTTCACTGGAATTCGCAATATTACTTCAGATTACAAACAATAAACTTACACAATTGACAAGAGAGGATGAAACTCTGTTCGAACATGAATCGCCAACTGTAGGTATATACACGTATAATATGTTGGATTAAATCCAGTCCGAATAGTATTTGATCGAGTGGGTACAAGTTGAAATTGAAGTCCACAGAGCTGTAAGTATATACAATATACACATACCTATATACATAATACATACCCTATAGGTCCTCCAAACTTTGTTTCTTCGAATGCAGGAAGCTCGTTATTAGTGCTATATTATACCGTTCTTGGCCTCGCGGAACTTTCATTGTTAGCCATCATGGCGAACTGCGAAGGGGAAAAGCGGGGAAGAGCTTCGTCAAAGTTTTGCCACCACAAGGACTAGCGAGGATTCGGTTATACCAACCGTCCGCAGTCGTGGTGGTAGTAGTGGTTGAGCTTCCGGGCCACGTGGGTGAGATCACGTGCTCGATACGTAGGTCACGTTGTTTAAGTTCCACGTGACGCAAGGCGTAAGCTCCCGCTTGTATCTTGCGTAAGAACAATATCTTCCTTGTTTTAGAAATATATTTCTTCATACAAGGTGATTCAGATTCAACGAGCGTCGAGCGATATTTTCATGGTAATAGATTCACAGTGAAAATTTGACACCAAATTTTCTTTACCGAAAATTCGAAAGACCAATAGTTTCCGAGCTATGAAAGATATTAGGTAACATAGGTCATATATACCGTGACGATCTTAGGATGCGTAACGCCAGGGATACCGATCCAAAATTCGATGGCAACAGTTTAGTAACTTACTAGATTTTCCTAGTAAAATCACTAAAAGTCTAATGACGTCCAGTAAAATTGTAGTGATTTCTAGTGATTTTACTAGAAACATCTAGTGAGTTAGTAAACTATGCTGCTAACGAGTCTTGGGTTGGTATCCCTCACGTTCCGCATTAGGAGATTGTCACGGTAGATCATCACTGCTCGAATCGCTACAACTTAGATCTTTCGTAGCTCGGAAACTACGGGGACCTAGAATTTTTGGTAAATGAAATTTAGTCTTAGATTTTTCCGAGGAATCTACCCTGAAAATCATGATTAGCTAAACCTGAATGAATTAACCTGTACATGTACAATGCAGGATCGATTCATGCCATGAAAATCGGGTCTGCAATGTACAGGCGTCAGTATATTCTATGGGTTATAAAGCTTCAATCGTTGATTAAGATGCGATTAACTTGTCCCATTCATATAGGTAAGTACTACACTTAAAAATCTGTACGACTTCCACTCCGTTAATTTTCAATTAAAGATTATTCGGCCGCTTATGTATACCTATAGTCTATACTAACAATTATAAATTTATGATACATTTATCCTACACCGTTTGCGTGAATAATAATTCATTGTGAACCTGGATATATATGGGGCATTCCACGCCAATTCGACCCGGTGTAGACTCTCACCATCTTTTATTTCTGTTTTCTTCGAGTATGATGGAAGGGAGGACAAAATATGAACGTCTGAATTTTTCCAGATTTTTTGGACCCCCGGTTTAAAAGTTGATTTATTTTCAAATTTCGGGCAGAGATGTATATGTACTGCATATTTGGAGATCCGTTGATCGTATACGAAAAAATCATCAAAATGCAAAAATTCGCCAATAATATGAGGTGGCAAAAACTTATTTTTTAAGAATTTTTCAATCATCGTGGATGCTGTCTTTTTCGATAAAACACTTTGAATTTGGGATTTCCGCTGCCTTAGTCGTTATCGAATTTCGTGAAATTTTCGCGAAACTTTTGAGACTATGTCAAGAATGGTACTAGCTCCGGTTTAGATGCTAGAATTCAATGAATTTCTAAGAAATTGCAAATATACGAGTGAAGTGGACGCACTGCAAAAACTATTTCAGCATGTTCGGTTGAACAAGATCAATTTTTAATTGAGAAACGTGGTGAACTGTTACAAATAATTCTTCACTTTTTACCTATTTATAATAAAATCATGACCGATATAATGTAAAATATTTCAGATTTCACGTACTACCACTAGTATAAATCCGCAATATGTACATACATTTTATGAAAAATAAACTTTCGTTGCATGAATTGTATACCTATATCTGTTAAATTTCGCCAATTAATATACTCGTAGATTTATTCAAACGCAATTTCATTGAAGCTTGAAGAAAATAATCTGCAAATATTGGTCTATTAAAATCCCATTGGGTAACCCGTGGATACTTGAAATTCTCTCATCACTGTTTTTTTTTTTCTTCCTCTCTCTCTTCAGCCAAAGAAAATTACAGTGATTTCAATAACGTAATTGTCTACTAATATTTCAATTCAACCTGAGGTGCGATTTGGAACATATACCGCGCGATTCTCATTCCTGTGAAAAGTAACGCGCCTAAAAGGTAGGTAGGTAGGTAGGTGCATTGAGCAGCTCAAACTGCATCGACGATTGGGTTTATTTATTACGTGAGAAATAAACGCTCAATGCCGGCGTTTCGCGCTTGCCTACCTTTCAGGCGCGTTACTTTCCAGAGAATCGCTCTGTATATGACACTATACCAGTTTTCAAAATCGTGTTACTTGGAGGAAAGGGACTTAAAATTACCGCAGGTAGGATTAAAAAAGTGTGAAAATTGACGAACGGAATGTTTTCATGCATGGAAGAAATTCTTTTTTTTTCAATACTTATTTGAATTTGAGCTGTATTGTGTTTATCGAAGCACTCTGTATCCCACTTTCTTCCTTCTGTTTCAGGCTGTATTAAGACGATCGCTCGTGCGCAAATAGAAGCTGTTCAGGTGTAGAGCTACACGGATATATGGGCATGGTAACTGATGAGGCAATCGTGAGATATTGTCTGCCGAAGTGAAGCAGTGAAACAGTGATTGGCTGCTGAATTAGAAAGAGATACGTGATGATGACGTAGTATGAATTTCTTCCAATTTCTTTTGTTTCAGATTCTGCCTCAGATTAGTGCAAAAGTAAGATGCAAATTATTAGGGACTTGGGAAGTTATACTTCCTTAGCATGAACATGAAAATGCGGGGGCGTAAAGGAGGGTGTAAAACGGAAGGTGAATCCGAAGGCGTATAGCTATGGACCACAGCGTCGCGGTGCGGCGCGTCGTACGCGAGAGGAACAGCGGGAGGACCGAGATTCAAGACGCGAAGCGGAACAGTTGTCGCGCGCCTTTTACCGCGGTGAGTCGCGATCACTTGCCACTTCAATGATTTATCAAATTAGCGGATGATTTCTTTATAACAAATGATGAAATACAAAGACGCTCTTAAACAGTCGGGGTAATAATTTCCGATACTTATATACAGTTTCTTCCATACTGCAGATTCGCGTAAATTATAAAACCAAAGTATATAAATAATTCGACGGCTCTTACCGAAATGCTTAATTGCAAAGTGCGGAAAAGTAGGGAGAGAAGAGATCGAGGAGAAAATAATAAGAAGCTGCGAGAGGAGTAGACGCCGATTAATATCACCGATTATTGTTACATTATATCCATAGGTAGGTGCGAATCTATAAATTACGTAGGTATTATACATCTCGCTGACAATTGCAGCATCTCTTCAATCTCGAATTTTCGAAAATCCGCTGATCATCTCGAAGCTTGGGACAGCAATTAGTATTCATCAGTGCGTGATACTATCGATATTCCCGTTGCATTATGGAAAACATGTTTAACGATAATTCCGCAATATTGTGTTTCAAAGATTGAGGAAATATGAATTTCGCTTTTTTAATCATCGGCAGCTCGCCTTACTCGACGTTATATCGTAGAAATAACGAGTAATGAAACGGAGATGAAATTCCAGATGAATCTCGTTAAAAGGTTGAAAATGAACAAGTATTAATCTGTACTAGGTATACATCCACAATATACGTATACACATAGATGTGTAATCATATTATATAGACTTAGCCACGTTTGAATGTACACATCATGCTTTGCGTATATGAAAATGAAATACCTACGTCTGATCATACGCGTACCTCGACTCCTACCTATCCGTGTAACTTCTAATTCATAATTTGCTTCATCCCTTTGCTACGTGCACAGGATAGTAAGGGGCCAGAGGATTCCTGGGGTCGTTACTGCAGACCAGTTATACAGGCAATTATTGATGATACTTAACCGCGTAATTTTAAGCTCTAAGGACTTTGCGATATGAATTATACATCAATGCTGAGAGGAATTTTCGCACATATTATATACGTGCATGGATATAGTCCGTCAGAAATTCGCACACCTATCTTGAACATAGAGATGATTTTGAACACTGCACATTCAATATTAGTTATACGATATGGAATGAAAAAGGGAGAATTCTGCAGCCGCCGAAATCAAACTTAATATCAATTTTATACAAATATTATGTATTCTAAAGAAATTTGCTCCGAAAAATCACCCGCAGGAAAGTTCATAACAACGCAATAGATTTTAGCGATTTCCATGACTTAGAGTAGGAAATTAGTTCGAGAGTCACCATGTGTGCGGATCAGTCTTATATATTATACTTGTATTCATTAAACTGGAAGTAATTGCTATTCGCGAATTTTATTCCACCGCACGAGTACGCGTTAGAGTTGATATATGTACTTGGTCGTTTTTCTACATGATCATAACATATTTAACAGAATTTTTCATATTTGCAATAAAAAAGGAGTAACAAAATCGTTCGGTTATGAAACAGCTAGATGTGCTGAAAATGGTTCGCCTATATACCTTATACCTACCTGCTATACATGCAGGTATGTATACGCGTGGTATAGATATACGGTAAAGTTACAGACTCTTCTTTTTCCTTTGAAACACGACCGGTTATCTGTAAATCAATAGGAAGAATACAATTGCAGGGGTTTCTCTCCTCCTTCTTTCTTCACTTTATAGGTACGTGAAACGAATTTTTGCCATTTCAAGGGAGGGACGAATTCGAAAAAAAAGAATACGTCTATCATATAGTATAATGATTTCAATTCGAAGAAAATTTAGAATAACAGGGATGTTGGCTTCGGTCTTACTTATTTCGGTTCAGGTCACAAAAACGTGGGGATGAAAGTCTTCTTTGATATAGCTATACGTCAACGAGTCAATTTTTCCGTCACTCGACTTCCCGAAATTTTCTAAACTGGTTTTTTCTCTTCTTTTCAGCGAATTATCTCAGACTTTTACGTCCAACCGTTTCGGAGTTGCTATATATTTTTTTCAAGTAGGTAAACATATCCCAAAAAATATAGGTCGTGGAAAAAAGAATGATTCAAGGTAAAAGTTGCATAGCTTTCAATCCATCCTTTCGATGATATTTATCTTATAATTTTATCGTCCTTGTGAACTAGATTTTCACTAAAGGAGGTAAGAAAATATAGTAAGAAAAGAAAGTGGCTCGTTTGATGGAGTATGCTTCATGTGTGTAGAATTTGTTATTTTTTATCATTTTTGATCATTTCTTCCATTTTTATTCATTTCATCGTTTTACACTTGATGACCACCTTCCTTGTTTGTCTGCGACCTCCAACTCAGGATTTTGACTTTTCAATCTAGCCTGGCAATTATCCGCCCGAATTATCACCTCTCAAGGAATTTCACGGACCGTCAAAAGATAAAAGACGAGAGGCAAAAATAAAAATGTGTAGGTATGTACAATTTTCAAGCCGATTTAACTTTCGAATGGTTCGTTTAATATAATTTCGTACTTAAAAGCTTTAAGCGGTAAAGTAAGTCGGAAAACAGAATATCCCACGCTGTGTATACTCGAAGAATGTGGATAATACGCTGCTAAGTCTATAACAGTATTCAACTCATAAGTATGAAATCAAAAGTGTGGAAATGTGATGCAAAGCCCTATAATACCAGCTTTTAGAATCTACGCAGATGCACAGAAAAAAAGGTTAACTTGAGCCAAGAAATTTGTTTTAAAGAACCAAAAATCTCGCGAGCGAAGTAAAAATTCTCTGGAACCAAGAAAATTTTCATGATTGAAGAAAAAATTTACTTGGCTTTTAGGAATTTTTACTTCGCTCGCGAGATTTTCGGCTCTTCAAGACAAATTTCTTGGCTCAAGTTAAAAATTCTTGGCTTAAGTTAATCTTTTTTCCTGTGTGCGTTTCCCTAATATCAGTTCCATACGTGCGAAAGAAAGAAAAAAAATCATTCGTTGTCTGTGCAGCCCTTCGATAAAGCGGTCGAAAGAGCGAGGCTTGCCTCGGACGATGTCAGGAGAGAAAATATTGAATTACTTGACCACGCCAGGCTCGTTATTACAAACCCTTAAATAATTCGAGGCGATCAACGAGGCCGAAAGTCACCTTGAAATTTAGATGAAAACGGTCGATCAACGGTGGTTTGATTCGTGATAAACCACGGAGTTTGTGATTGGCGTTGGTTGGGGAGAGACCCCCGAATAGTTCGAAGTAAGGAGTTTCCTGGCACAATGTAGATTTTGGGGTGTACAAGGTCGTCGCCATTATACACCATCCGTTAAACAATCTCTTCGTTAAATCCTCCGAAATCGTTCGGGTATCTTCTGGTACCGGTTGAGGTCCACCACTTCCGGAATAAAATCTACCTACGTATTCGCAAGATTAAATCAGCCAGGGAAGCAAAGAGCGGTTTCAAGGCGACCGATTTTCAGAGGATTCTAATTTCCCTTAATTGAAGATGGAAAATGTAGTTCTTCCATCGAATGTTCAAAGATTTACCCTTCTGATGATGGTTCACAATTCCCGCAGAGTAAATCCCTCATTTCTCGACTCTTTTTTCTATCAGCTGCGTTCAGAGTCTGTATATGGTCTGCACCTATAGCATGTGTTAACTTATAGGTAAATTTATGATCGGCCAAATATCGCGTTGGATAATTTTATTCCTGCGACGATAATCGACTTAGTATCTCCTAAGGGCACGAGGGTTGAATCACGTTGAGAGTAACACGCACTTAAACGTATACCTACCCGAAATGCTCCGAGGGATCGATTGCCTTTCCATTTTTCACCGCTTCATCACGTTTAAAGTGGATGCTTAGCCAAAATCTGTGGAAACCATTACGACTCGAAATTCTTGATCAAACGTCTCGGCCCTGACCGTGAAAGCCCGAAAATGTAAAACGACGCATTTTAGTCTCCCTCCTTTCTTTCTTTTTCTTTCTTCTTTATTCTCTATGCGATTTAGTCTACCGCATATTTTACACCCTGTGCCTGCAACAGCATATTAGCGAACTTGGCCTGCAAGTGGTTCTGACCTACAAAAAACTTCACCCTTGCTTCTCTCAGGGCTCCACGAACTATCGATTGTCCCATTTTAAACTCGAGCCGAAACCTCGGGGCCATTCTAACCCACGAATCACGATGAAACCTTTATTTGCACAAATGATCCAAATGAAACCATTGCGACTCAGGAATCGAAAATCGAGAATCCGCAGAATGCCATAATATGCTTCCGTTTTTCAGTCACAAATTAATTGATTTACTTGATCAAATAATAATTTTTATGGAATAAGTTTTCGTTGCAAAGTTTATAATCAGGTGATTTTTCGTTTTCAATCCTTTTCCGCGTTATATTTTCTACAAAGGATTATAAAGACAAAGTTTAAAGACAAAATCATAAAACCGTTAAGAAAGTTAAATGAGACACGTGTCGTGAAATTATTCTCAAACTTCGAATCCGCTGAGAGCGAAACGACATCCTGAAATTAACGTAGGTTTCAGAATTTAGCTTCAAAGTTTTAGTTTCATAATAAAATAAATTCAAATTCATTCAAATTCGAACTCAAATTCAAATGCAATTAAAGGAAAAACGAACGCACGTGCGGCTGTATAAATTTCATGCTAACGCGGTCGGAAAAACTGGATAATATAATAAAGCGATAAGGAACACGTCCTTGTAAAGGTATATTACAGCAGCCAGTACTTTGGTCCTGCATGGCCGAAAGTACCTTTTTTTTTTTCTATTCCGCTTTTGGCTTTTATGTTTGCAAAGGTGTTAGTTAAATATGTCATACAGCTTTGCATCGTATATCTGTGTGTGTACATGCACACTGTACTCTTGTGTGCTTGAATAGGGTGTAACACGGTTGGTTCAAGGAAATTAAACTTCTCTTCTTTTTTCGAATGTTTCCAGAGAGGACCAGGCCTCCGTATAACGACTTGGGCCACAGTGTGTAAAAATAAAATGTGCTGCTCTATAGTTAATTTACAGCAAACGCCGCCCTTTCGGTTTTATTTTATTTTTTTTATTTTTCGAAAAGGCTGCAGAAGCGAGAGAAAATTAAACAAACTCGTCCACTGCTAGTCGGCAATTTGAATTTACACAATTTATGATTGAATGCTGACCAGGGGAACCGTATTAGTTTACTACCTATGCGAAATCTCGAAACAGTTCAGAAAATGATCATTCATTTGATTGAAATGATATAAATTTGATAAAAACTGTATTTAAACATTTTTCTGAGTCAAATTCTGCAGCTCGAGTCGAGAAAAGGGTGGATTTCAAACCGTAGAGGAGATGAGCAGAGGAGAAACCGTGTCGACGAAATCTCGTAAATTTCAATCAAGCGATTTGTACGTAATTGGACTGACCTCGACAGGTCAGGTCTGGAACTGTTCACCCGTATTTTTCTAGCTCGCACACAATGGTATTATTGAAATTGTAGAAATTGAAAGATTTCAACTCGGTTCAGTGATCAGAGGAACAAAAAATAACCCGGGTAGGTAGGTTCTAATTTTCAAGAAATATCAGAGCGGTCGGAAAAAATTGATGATTCTTTTAATTCAGAAGCTACTAAAATGATCGATTCTCGCATTCAATCAGATCTAAGTTACATAAAATCCTAATGATTGGCAAATTAATGGTCACAATCATTCAGCGAATTGAAAATGTTATTTTTTAACAACTCGCGTAAATGAGTGCACCGATTAAATTAAAAAACTTGTTGGTTCTAAGACACATAGGGTTTCTCAAGATATAAATCATGGTCGAACTTGAAATTAATTAGATCCGCACACACGCACACACCCAAACGTTCATCTCAAAATGATCGAAGGTGATTTTCCGAACCTCGAAACGTAGAGATCTGGTGAAAACTCGACTTTGCATTTTCAGGGTGATTATAATAACTTTGTCTTTCGAGGGTAGGAAGTTTTAAATGAATGTCATTGTCATCGATTGCAGACTCTTATATAAATTAACTTTGGAAATTATGTTGTCGAAAAAAGTATGGCTATTTAAAGTTGACAAGTATCGGGTATGTTTTTCATTCGACGATGAACTTACGTGTATTAAAAAAATACCAAGAAAATAAAATCTAAAATCATATCATTTGAGAGAAAATCAATAATATAATGAGATGAGGTGTAGGTATTGTTCTGAAAACTTAACAAGCTTTTTTCTCAACGTTTAACGAATAAAAAATGTCTTAAAATCAAACATTTCACATTCTCCTATCTGAATATTGAATTTATCAAATGTCATATTGGTTTGCCCCAAAATTAAATCAATGGAAAAAATCGAGTAAGTATATTGTACCTACCGCAGCGATTCTTAAAACAAGTTCAGCGCAGTAACTTAAAAAACACGTTAATTCCCAAAGTGTGCGTGTGGGTACGATCCCACCCTCATCTTCATATTTAGAAGATAAAAAGAAAGTCCAAATCCTATGGTAAAAAATTGTATCTCAATAGACCCGATGAAGATACTGCTGGTATAAAAGCCTAACGAGGTTACATACATAAAAAAAATTAACATCCTTGCCTACCCTCCGACCAATAAGGCAACAAGTTGACATTTAATCCATGTAAAAACGGAATTGCCGGAGGTGAGAGGCTATTGTTTGACTTCGGTTGGCTTTAAGCTGATGGAAAGCCTCTGCAGGGCGATAGTCTGCACGCATATCTGTAGATTGAAAAGGCAAAAAAAATAAAAATGAGAGGTCAGAATAAGTAAAAGCTTTTGGGAATTTCGTCGAAGAGAGAGAGAGGTCCTCGGAGGTTTGGACGACGAGAAGTGTGTGCCTGTGCCTCGCCACTTGGATCCTCGTTGTCCCCTTGCGTTGCGTCGCGTCTATAGGGTAGAGCGTGGAAGAAGCGAAGCTTCGCCCTCTTTGGCGATCAAGCCAGAAGCCAACCCACCTGCCAAACTCGTTCTACCGGCGATGCTTCAGCTTCTGAACACTCAGCAATTTCAATGAATTCGCTTTCACCTTGCCCCCCGCTCGACCCTTGTACACGTATACGTATACCTGCAAGTCAAGACTTACAAGCAGACAAAAAAAAAAAAAAAAAAAAGAAAAAAGAAAAAAGTTGGAAAAGTCTGATGCTGTACAGAAATTTAATTATTTATCTCCAACCGACTTCGGTCATTCTCGAAGGACGATCTGCACCCTCGACTATCTCTTCGTGCATGACTTTTGTACCTATATGAAACACAATCCCTGCAGGATTTTTTCCTCATTCTTATTATATATTTCACATGCTTCTCATTCTGTATCAGATATTGTATCATGTATTTCTTCGACCCAAAAATAGAATAAATAGAATTTTTCAGTAACCCTTTCGAATATGCTTAACCATGCGAAAGTCAGGACTTGAGATCCACAGCTTGCGTCCTAGTTAGATGCAGTAAAAGCAGAATCAGTTATCGCGGTGACTCGCATCAACGATTGCTTCGATTTTACTTTCTTCATAGTCATGACAAACTTTTTTTTTGCTCGTTTTTAAATTTCCTGCAACAAAAATTAACGGTTCGAACAGCCGTCCGTTCATTTGATGATAGAGGTTTGTTCTCCGAACTATTGAAGGCCAAAAGTTGTGAAATCAAAAGAAAAGAAAATTAAAAGAAAATTCTCTTTCCCCCCTAGAACATTTCTGCATTATTTTCGTGACGACGATTTGCTACAGAAGCAGACACCTTCCTCTGTATTTCGCTAATCTGCGATAAATAAGAGCGTTTTTTTTTTTTTTTTGCTGTGAGCTGTTCCACTCAGAAGTTATACCGATTAAAGCTGAAAACTTCAGGGTTTATCCACTCCAATCATGTGAAGAAGCGACGGGAGGCCAACCGGCCTCCACTAGCTGATCCTTCCAGCTCCGTCTGCAGATCATCAGTTATAATCCGCTGATCCTCTGCTAATCCTAGCCGATCCTCATCTCGAAGGTTTCACGTAAGGCAGCCCGACTTTGCTGAGCTGAAACTAAAACGGTGTAGAAATATATAAGGTCAGTTATAATTTGACTCATACACGTGCAGGTTTATCATTTGGGATACTAAATGACAATCTCATGGTCATGAAGCCCGGGATACAAGTAAACATTGTTTTTAGATCAGTCGATGGACCTATTGAGCAAACTAAACGCCAGCACGATGGGCGCCGCTGGAGGAACAGCAAACTTTGTTGAAAATCAAACCACCACACAGCTTATCTGTGGTCATGGCTATCGAAAGTTTGACCCACCCGCAGGAGGTAAGTAAATGTTTCTGTACCCCCGGACCAGACATGCTGGAATTCTCGACTTCTGACCAGTAGGAATTTCCCATAACTCTCGCAAACTTATTCAGCCAAAATTGCGAACCCCTAGTGACCAAAAACCTCATAGTGTAAACCAAGAGAGCAGTTTTTCTTTGTTCTTAAATTTACTCATCATTATGGAGCCACTTCCTTTCTGCAAGGATATATCTTGTTCAGCGAGTGTCTTATGATCTTCTCCAGGATGAAGAGACAGTACAAGTTATTTTGATATGCGAATAAAATGAGTTTGTATATGGGGTATTCCAAAATATTTTTAACGGTCATTTACCCCGACCCCCATCGATTCCCAAATAAATTATTCTCAGGGTAGCCCTAGACCCAGGTATGATTGCTGAATTATTTTAGAATTTTGCGATTTTTTTTTTAGAAGTTACGATTTTTTTAAAATCGCACTTTTCGGCAACAGCTCGTTTTTCATCCAATTCTAGTTGGCAGCCAAGGTATCCCACGGAAAAGTGACTGGTGCACAACTGTCCAGTTTTTTGACGTACTTCGAAATGGAAATATTTGTAGATTTTTTCAGACACCGGAAGTGCCGAAATTCTCGTTTCAAAAATCAAAATCTCGGATTGCAAAAAGTCACCGTAATCGATCTTTTTGAAATGTGTAGACAAAATTCGACATCGAAAGACGGAATTTTTAAGACCAGGCCGAAGTTGGGCCTACATCGGGTTTAGGAGGTATGGCTATTTTAATCACGCGAAAATTCATATTCCGGCGTTATTTTTGTTATTATTATTATGATGATTATTAAAATTATCAAAATTATTATTTTTGTTATCAATTAATAATGATAATGATAATAATAATAATAACAAAAATAATGATTTTGATAATTTTAATAATCATCATAATAATAATAACCAAAATAACGCCGGAATATGAATTTTCGCGTGATTAAAATAGCCATACCTCCTAAACCCGATGTAGGGCCAACTTCGGCCTGGTCTTAAAAATTCCGTCTTTCGATGTCGAATTTTGTCTACAAATTTCAAAAAGATCGATCACGGCGACTTTTGTCAATCCGAGATTTTGATTTTTGAAACGAGAATTTCGGCACTTCCGGTGTCTGAAAAAATCTACAAATATTTCCATTTCGAAGTACGTCAAAAAACTGGACAGTTGTGCACCAGTCACTTTCCGTGGGATACCTTGGTTGCCAACTAGAATTGGATGAAAAACGAGCTGTTGCCGAAAAGTGCGATTTTCAAAAAATCGTAACTTCTAAAAAAAAAATCGCAAAATTCTAAAATAATTCAGCAATCATACCTGGGTCTAGGGTTACCCTCAGAATAATTTATTCGGAAATCGATGGGGGTCGGGGTAAATGACCGTTAAAAATATTTTGGAATACCCCATATGTATAGTCCGAGGAAAATCGAGTTTTATCTTTTTACTCTTTTGAGATTTTTAAGGGGGTTGGTTTGCTTCGGTGAGTTTCAGAAATTTGGTGTAGTTGGGCTTGGGACTCTATACTGTGCTGGCCACCGACTAAAGCTTCGACATCGGCCAGGCAAAGATGCCCGAGGGAGAACGGTATAGATACGACAAGTGAGTGTACCAGCTGCACGATATCATCCCCAATCCCCATAATATATTGTATAGTATCAATTCTCGACAAAACTAGCGTCAGTTTGGTATTCGAAATTTGGATAGCTCGTGACACCCGATCAATCAACTCGAATACCTGTAGTATACACGTGAAAGTCGACGAGCCTCTATACCTATATTTGATCACGTCATCCCATGTTTGTCAAGTATGAAGGTCGTGTTGCGAATTCTTGTCATGCCAGTACTACATCCCGCAGGATATCAATTCAAGAGCATTCGGATATATACGGTGCCTTTGAGACGAGAATTCAAACGAAACCAATAAGAAATAAAAGAGGTACCTACTTGAGTAGGAAAACAGCAAATGTTACATCATACGAGAAATGATTAGACAAAAATTCTGCACCCTTGTATTGATCAGTGAATGAAATGTGATTTTATGACACTCTTGGGCGTCGATTACATCTTCAAAAAATATTGAGCAGTTATCACACCAGGATGTCTTGGATGCAATCAATAATCAAATCAATGAAATCGTTCGAGGATAATCGATTTGAAATTAGACGAATATCCTCTTAGTGAAAATAAATTCACACCCCGATTAAAATTCCGTTTTAGAATTCGTCGACAAACGGTGCGGCGAAGATGGACAGTGGGAAGGCCGTGAAGGATCATTCGAAAGTCATGGTTCCCCTGCAGCATTGGGTGTACACGATGGTTCCAGCGGTGAATCCCACGGCTGGACAAACTACACGCCTTGTTTTACCCCAGAAATGCTTCAGCTCCTTCGGAAATTGTACGCCGGAAGTGAAGACGCTGCCCAGGTATGATTTTCACTGAAGCCAATTACTTGCACGTAATTATGCTCTAAGTAGACATTTACTGATATTATAATGTCTCCAATTTTTTCCGATACATGAGACTTGATTTAGCTCTAATTAAATAATTAATCAATACGACTCGTGCTTGGACAGCATTGCGTATTTTCTCAACGTTGATACTATGCGCTAATGAGATGCCATCATTATTCAATTAACATTAAAATGTGCTGAAATTTACGGTTGGCTCACTGAGATATTCAACTTCAAATTCGCACAAATTATTACCTGTGTGCATGAATATGTATACGTTTACATAGGGTTATGCCCTTGTTAAAATTACGTGAATGCGACGCCAAGCCAATATATATCTATGGATGATAGGATACCCATTCCGAATTTAATTGATAAAAGAAAAAGAAAAAAGGAGAAAACCTCCTTCTTAGAGGCAGCCTATTCGAAGAATGCAGAGTTGATCTCATTGTTAGATTTTTCACACTCATTATTCATCTACTATTGTACTCGCGAATAATAAGCTGTGCAGAGGGTGCGCTATGGAATGTATGAAAAGGGTGGAATGCAGTTTTTATCTCGTAAGAAATGCTCTTTCGTGGAATATACTCGAGGGAAACTGATGGAATTGTTTCTAAGAATGTCGAGAGAACAAAGTGACAAATGCTCGTATCCCTTGATCTAGCAACACGCGTTAATTGATTAGAAATTAGACCACCTTTACAACCCGGAAAATGGGCTTAATTTGGAAAAAATTATAAACTGTAAAGTATCCATCGAAAGTTCGTTATTTTTAGCCACACGATGGCTTATAATTTGATCAAAAGAGAAAAGCCACTGATTCTCTTATACACGAATAGTGTGGTTGCATATTGTAGCGTAGGTACAGATTTTTCGGTATTTTTTTCAAATTGGGGAAATGGCGACGACATAAATGAAAACGTTTAGTCTAATGACGATTTGAAATGCAATCATGGAATGGCTAATTGAAAATTGGAGGATGTAGGTATAGTTTCGAGAAAAGTGCAAAGAAAAGAAAGAATTTTGAGGAAAATGTAACAAAACAAGGAATCGGTTTTTTCGAAAATGTAAGGGTAGTCTGGAAAGTCAACATCATCTTGTGATCTCAATCCCTGTGAATGAAATGACACTTTTCATTCGGATCTACGATTCTTTATTCGCGTATCATTAATTAGGTAAATTTATTTACGAACTACAGTATACCGCGATTGGAACCCACGTAGCATTGCGTCGTTTCATTCTATTTGCACGATGGAATCAGAGCATAAGAGAAGATCTATTTGCTATCTCACGAGGCGTAAATTTGACTATAAATTCACGTCGCTAAAGGGTGACCAGGTAACCTACAGGTAAGTAATTGTACCAAGTTCGAGATTTTTCGGAGCTATACTGCAATAGGAAGAAAAAAAATTCACCGCGAAATGTCAGAAATCGTGTTTTATTAAAATGGGAAAATTCGCCCTGGCCCATGGGAGCATTGAAATTCTAAAATGATCAAATTGAGTATACCACCCTGATAAGTTGACAAATATTTTGAGGAAAGGTATCGTTCAATCGGGTCAAGTCAATATATGAAGTCTTTTTGACAAAAAATATTGTATCCTTGCCGTGCGCATTGGAAGAGCTACTCAAATTTTCAAAACGCAACTCGTACTCTATCTACTTCTCAATATTCACCAAGAACGTTGCTGTTTATGCTGCACTTCACCCAGAATTTGAAAATCATCTTTTACAATTCGATTTCAAAGGATTTCCATGTGCTTTTCAAAATCGGCTGAAGCTTGTTACTTGACTTACTCGGATTTAGCGGCGTGCATCATTCCAAACTGCACAAGAGAGCACTC
The DNA here is from genome assembly GCA_963992785.1 of Tenthredo livida. Lineage (NCBI taxonomy): Eukaryota > Metazoa > Arthropoda > Insecta > Hymenoptera > Tenthredinidae > Tenthredo > Tenthredo livida. The sequence goes on from OZ023065.1 coordinate 41,335,755, forward strand.
CCAATAATTTTCAAGATAAAATTTAAAATTTCTTTCAAAAACATCCGTTTTGTCAATCTTTGGCGCGCAACGTGTCACTCAATCGCTCATATCTCGCAAATCGTATAACGAAAGTACGCTTAACACCATATCATTGAAAAGCTCTTAAAACAAGCTTGAAAATCTCACTATTTTCAATGATGTCAATTTGGGTTTGTCTGTTCGAAAAACGACTTTGTAAAAAAGCCGCACGTTTTTTCTCAAACTCTTCTACACGACCTCGAAATGAAGTATAAAAATAAAACTCGGCCTAAAGCTCTGAAAAACTTGATCGATTTTCAAAAAATGACTTCATGAGAAAGTTTTCGGCATCTACCTAGCTTAGTCGTCCGAAGTCATCTGTTCGCCGGGTTCTTGATTGGTCTCAAAAACTGTAGGGTATAATTCCTGTATTGTAGAAAAAAAGCATTGAGCTGACTTCAGATAGTGTTTCTCTTTGATGTCGTTAGGTGAAACTGGACATAGCGGAAAAGACGCGAACTCTGGAAACTATTGGGTTCAGCGTTTCTTTGGCAGCATTGCTGGTCTCCCTCGCGATCTTTTGTCACTTCAGGTAAGTAGATCTCTAGGATTTGAAATTGGCCCTTTGGATTGATCGGCAGATTCTGAAGAACCGAATCGATAATTAATCGCTATACTCATCCACTTCCCACCACATCCTACCTAGACTTAAGATTCTCGCTTCTCGCACTTACTGTTGACGACAAACTACAGATCTTACAAAGCGCACGGATAATTATTGCACATCAAAGTTGTGTAAACCCAATTTCAGGAGCCTAAGAAACACCAGAACCCGAATCCACAAGAACCTCTTTGTGGCCATGGTAATACAAGTTGTAATACGACTTACATTGTACATAGACCAAGCGTTGCTGAGGACTAAATCAGCCGGTACGAGACGGGGCATTGAAAACACGGTATGGACATTGATTATCAATTATCATCATCGGAATGCACCCCTTTTACCGATCAATTTTTACATTTTTTCTCCTCTCCGTTTCGATGGATGATAAAATACTTGATGCATATTATATTTTCGTCTAAAAAATCATTAAGTTTCCTGCGCTCTTCGAATTATAACATACAATATATTCGTTATTATACCGTCGATTGATTGATTGATTCTAAAAAATCGTCCAATCAAAGATGAACTGTGCTTACAGCCATTCCTTTGTGAGGCAAGTTACGTTCTATTGGAATACGCAAGGACAGCGATGTTCATGTGGATGTTTATCGAAGGGCTGTACCTGCACAATGTAATTACCGGTGAGTTTTTCATTCATTTATTTGCCTCCAGAAATACACTATAGGTACGCACTTTCCAGTGGGATTGGATTCTCATTTAGGGGCTTTGATACACGCTTTGATCACCTCGAAAACGCGATTCGTAATTTCTCCCATACCACACAACTGATAGGAATGAAACTTTGTGGATTGCTGATTCGTTTCGGCAAAAAGTGACTGAGTATTTCGTTTTTTCAAAATTTCCAATTTTTTTTCACAGATTCAGTTATCATCAGAGAAATCGTGGAATTATTCACACTTGCACTCGATTTATTCCACTTTTCAAATACTCAGGCACTCGGCGGTGGCAAACCACGCATTTCGAGCACTATCTCATCTCATTTGATAAAGAAATTACCGAGAAACTACGATTTTGCGTATTTTACAAAAATTACCAGCGGCATAATCACGCCAAAATTATCGATACCTCAGTTTCTAGGTATAAAAATCTAATGCAACTGGCTGATCATTTTGGTTTCTAAATGATGATCAGCGCCTGCCTATACTGACTAGAAAACAACAAAAAAAAATAAAGAAACAGTGTAGATAAGATGTTGAAAAATTCGAGATCGAATTTTCCAGTTACCGTATTTCAAGAAACTTCGTACTACCGGATGTACCGGTTCGTCGGCTGGGGATACCCCGTCCTGATGACTTTGGCCTGGGCAGTTGTCACGGCTTTTTACTATCACCCTTCGAAGTGAGTTTGATAGGATCGCAGTTTTCCCACTTTTTTTCCCTCCCTTACGTTTTTCATTTTTTAAAATAAAACTTTCGATGTGTCAATGTATTTCATCCACAGATGCTGGTGGGGCTATAATTTGACTCTGTACTTTTGGATACTCGAGGGTCCCAGGATGGCCGTTATACTGGTAAATCAATCTGTCCAATTTATCGAATATCACCTAAAATTATTGCGTATAGTTTAACGTGACGGGTGATTGAGGAGAGTAAATTACTTTTGAGAAGCACTTCTGATGCCATACCTACATTAGGCCGGAGTGAAAAAGGTCGATTTTCGCGGATCGTATTCTAATAGTGCGGGAAAGTTGCGTCTTCGCATCACTAAAAACTGTGCCAAATGAAAAAATTTACAATCAATATCTTATAACGTTCCGGCAAACGCCCCAGAAGTTTGAATTTTTTAACAAGGGCTATAAGCATCGGTCCGTATCCGCATCGCCCTGGCGAAAATGAGATGTACAAAATATCGAAGCAAATGTAAATTGAAACAAAGAAGTGTGACCGGAGTGTAAATTTGTTTCAATTTACATTTCCTACACGCTTTCTCACATTTTTGCCAGGGCGGGCGAATTGGTCCGCACGTCATGCACACAAAATGCAGGCAACATAAATGCGAACATTTTGTTATCTGGGAAGAAAGTTTTCGGGTAAATATTCGATTTAAGTCATGTAAAAAAAGTAAACTTTTTAAGACAGAAGTTTATTTTTGGTACGAAATTTTTTCAAACGGGAGAAAAAGAGAAATCTCAGGGAAATTGAAAGTCCGAAAGAAGTTATTCTCAACAACAGCTCCGGCAAAAACAGATTTCGTAATTCTATAAGTTATGCACCCTGAAATTATTTCCATGTTGATAGTATCCACTTTGAAATCTGCACAGAATAACTCATATCATTTATATTTTCATTCATTATTTCCTTGTGTATATGAAAAGCGTTATTCTATGATGAATTCCAGTTCAACTGAACCCAGCGGTGGACCTCACCAGCCGCAATATTTTTCATTTTCTTTTTTATGTTATACTACTCGATGAGTTTCAATTTTCTAAATTTTATCAGAATTTTCCAGGCAATACTCTCCGATGTGTGTAATTTTTGTATCTAATTAATCATTTTTTTCGTAGTATAATTTTTTGCTCTTCAAACAACTGCAACTCTGAATAATGAATACCTAGTTTTACGAAAAACTTTCATATGAGAGAATTAACGCGCTTTGGGGCGATTTTTCGGGAAAAATTTACCACCAAATTTCAAAATTAGTTTAAAGGCACAAAAATCCATCTGGAAAGACAAAAACCCGGAAAACTCATATTCGCACCCATTCGTTTCTTAGAAAAAAAAAACACTTTGCACCAATGAAAAAATATAGGGGGAAATATGGGCACATGTTGAATTTTCGACTTCATTGAAATTAATACATTTTCATCTCTCTGTTTGTAAGTCCTTTTGTGAAATCCCATTTTTATAATTTAGTGCGAAAGTACGTGTTTATCAAAACCATACCTTGGGGGCAAAACATCTCGGTACATGATATACATGGTGTATGTACACTGCGGCTTATTCCTTACGTGGTTCGTAATTGAGTTTGCATGCTTTGCACAAGGTACATAAGGTGTGTACCTGTTCAAAAGCAATGTAGATATAATATAGCTGTATACATACATAAGTTTGCAGATACGTGGTTATATCTCACTTCATTACATATCTACGTGGGTGATATAATTCGTGTGACTCTCGTCATAACTCATAAAGTCGTAACCAACATGAAGGCGATTTTAAAGCCATTATAGAAGAAAAATTAAAAACTCGAAAGTCAAAGATTTTATATGTTTACAGATATGAATTTCCAGCTTTAATTTTTTTGAAACATGCCCGTTTCTCAAGCCCAGAAAGTTGTATCAGCCAAAACACTAATTCTTATCATCGATAACTGAATTTTCAGCAATTTGGCGGATACGACCTTCTGGCTTTAACAAATATCAATTTTCAAAACTTTAAAACCGATCAATTATTATATTTCCATGTTTCTGAACTTATACTTCTATGTTTTCTGCATAAAAAGAAGAAAAACTAAGGAGTCTCTTTGGCTTTTGCAATGCCATGAGGTCGTATAATGTCGCTTATGATGTATTTGAATTTTCAATAAAGTCCATTCAAAGCTCGTCTCATATGCCATTAAACTTTCCTCAAAATCGATAAGGGAGGGTGGGGTAAAATGGACCTATTGGGGCAAAAAAGTTCATATTCATACCCAAGTTTTTGAATCGTTAATCGTTTTTTTTCAATGGTTCCCCCCCCCCCCCCCCCCCACAATATAGCTATATCTAGAATCTAGATATACCTAGGTATAGGTACTCAGATTTGTGAATGCGGCAGTGAATACTACCCGTAGCTGTTCAGACTAGAAAAGCGTCGCGTGAGTCCCAGTGGTATGCGGGGTTACAGACCGCATGAGGGCGGACTGAAAGCAATAAGCCAGCAAAGTTTACATTTACCACAATAGGGCTCTGTAATGTTTGACCCATATAATACGTGGATTCACTATTGCCGGATTCAATACGCTGCCACTACTGAATTTGCTTCATTTCAAACGGTGGTATTATTCACACTCAAAATTGAATAACCCGCGGGGGATCTGGTTCTACTACGAAATATATATCAATTTCAAATTTAGGTCAAGTTAGTAAATATGCGTGGAGCAAAAAATTTCAAATAATTTTCCTCAATTCTTCGTTTCTCAAAAATCGCAAAGATCCGCCCCTATGAAATTTCTTCGTCTTTTTATCTTCCTTATGTCAGAATTTTTGAACACCGTTCGAGTTGGAAAAATGCTATAACTTTCTTTTTTTTTTTTTTTTGTTTTGCTTTTATTCTCCTCTTGTAATTCATAAATTGCAATTGCATTTTTTCTTATAGCTCAACTTCTTGTTCCTGTTGAACATCATCCGAGTCCTGGTGGTTAAACTGCGGCAAAGTCACACCAGCGAGACTGAACAAGTTCGGTAAGTGTATTATAATGATACGACGATGATTAGGTTGGTCTTATAAAAACTATTTAAAAAAAAAAAAAAATAATTACAAGGGCAGAAAAAATAATTGTCGAATGTTGTCGTTTTGTGGAAATTTATAGGTAAACCTGCACATCTAATAAAATAAACTCAATAACCGAGCTTTATTTTTATTTAATTTAATTTTTTTGTTTAATTTCCGAACCATTTGCTAGACTTTCGTTACACTAATCTGTGAAATGGATTGAGTGAGTGAAATCTGGTGTTCGATCGAGGAAAGTCATTCATTTGTAAGCGTTAAAACGTTAGGTTGAGGCTGAATGGAAAAGCTTCTACTTCTGGTTGAAAGTTGGTCGACACAAAAGGGAAACTTTTTCTTGTGTAGGTATCTACTGCAGGGGAACAGTTCCCGAACAAGTCTTCTCCATCGGCCATTGCAAGCAATCTGTCAAATCGATTCTTTTCTCATCTTTATACCGTGTATTCCTTTTCTGTTTTTCTTTTTTTTTTGTCCCCAACTTTAATGAAGTATAAGTTTCCGCAGTGAAACGAGGCGAGGAAAATGAAAGTGAAAATCAAACTGCGGTATCGGTGAAAATTGTGATTCAGTTAGATTCGCTTTGCTTATATAGTGCCCATAAATTTCAACTTCATGTTTGCTATGTAACTGGTTATACAATAATTTCCTATTATTCAAAACACAAATACCAATCCACCTCCACAATGCCCACACAATGTGCAGGATTATTTCCCCGGGGTAATTAAGTCACTCACCTCTTATTTTATTCAAGCTCGTTATTCAAATCGTTTAAACCCAACTCACCTACGCGGTTATGGGAATAGTAAGCTTAAATAACTTTCAGACTTGTGAAATAAAGCTGTATGTAACTATTGTTGCATCAACATAATAGCTCGCCTGTTTGGTCCAATTCCAGAACCCGAGTTAAACATGGGATTATAAATAACCAATTCTACTATACCTAAATGACTTTATCAATACTTCAATAGTACATTACGCAATGGGTGCGGAAAATATGTGACTCCCGCATGGGACGAGTGCGGAAATCGCCTTGCGCACGAGTTGCGTATACTATTTTTCGACACAGTGTGCGTAAAATACAATTTTACTCACACTGTGTCGAAAAATATCGAATGAAACTGCGGTGAAATTTTTACGCACTTGTTGCATAATATACTATTATACTATGAGAGAGCATGCCAATATCTTTCAATTACGCATCTACACGAAAATAAACTAGAAAAGTTCAAACTAAGGAGCTTGAAATTTATGACACAAGGAGCTTTTCGAAAGCTCAATGTTCGAAATATAATTAAAATGCTCCTCGCATCGTAGATATCAAATTGTTTGATTCGAATTTTTCTGGCTCCACATTTTTCGACGTAATTTGAAAGGACTCACACAGCTCTTTTAAATCCCTAAACTTTATTCCTATAGTAGAAATTATTGTTTGAATTTCGTCGCGATTCATCTACACATAGACTTCCGCAAAAATATGTACCTATACTTCGGTGTTTCAATCTTCTAACATTTTGTTCAAGACAATAAAGAAGGTTGAAAAAATAACGTGAAATTGATTATAAAAATCAAATTTTTTTAACAAATAAATTAGCAATCGCGATACAGGTACGAATTTATCTTTCATCATTTCTAGTATACACACGCCGATGTTTATACATTCATTTTCATGAAATACATATGTGTAATTTCACCGAATCACATTTTCCCACGTATTTCTTTAGTATTTTGATTTGGTTTTTTTTTCTTCTTTTTTGTTTTTGCCCCCGTTTTTTGTTTGATTTTTTTTTTTTTTTTTCTTCATCATTTGAATTATTTTCACTGCTCGGTCCGACTCCTAGCGCCCGGAGGCTTTGGCCTGATGATAACCTCGTGATGAATCTGGCGTTGCAGTCAATATACTAATACAACAATGAAAATTCATAAAGTACCTTGTGTTTTATTTTCCAGACTGAAAAATAAAATTTGTTATTAATTTCATTAAATTAATAGATTATAAACCCGAAGTCATTCGACTGACTCCTGTAACCGCTATATTACTCGTTCCAAAATGGAACGAAAAAAACGTATAAAAGGTGAAAAAAAAAGGTCTGATTTAACAGGAAAGCAGTAAGAGCAGCCGTGGTACTACTTCCGCTTCTGGGAATCACGAATTTGATTTCCATGGCAGAGGCACCACTGGACAAGGCAGTTTGGGAATTCGCATTGTGGTCCTACTCGACGCACTTCCTGACCTCTTTCCAAGGGCTCTTTGTCGCCAGTCTTTATTGTTTTCTCAACGGTGAGGTGAGCGTAGCTCTTAAAAATAAGCGGTGTTTTACTCTGGCATCGATCAAAGTAACTTCAGTCACTTTACTTTACGGAGTGGCTAGAACCTCACACAGACCGTGCACTTCTTATTATTCTTCTTCTTCTTCTTCTTCTTTCCTCTTCTTTTTATTTTCATACTCAAACAAGGGCTGATGGAAATTTTCAACTCGCATATTATATAGCCGTCGATTTATTTCCTGTGACTTTCCTGCACGCCGAAACGATTCATTACATATCCCTATTTCTCAAATTTGGCAAATATCCTGAGGCCGAGGATAAGGACGATGTATTTTTTCAAATTATGTATTAATACTCATCCTCAGCGCTGGATTTACACTAGGGGCCACAGGGGCCAGTGCCCAGGGCGGCAAATTTTCAGGGGCGGCAAAACTTGGAACGTGAGAATTTTTTTTTTCAAAAATATTTTCGACTATGAATATATTATTCCATTTATTTGAAAATTGTACCCATTTTATGTACGCTTAAGGTAGGGGGGCGGCATTTTTCACGGTGCCCCAGGGCGGCACTTAGGGTAAATCCGGCACTGCTCATCCTGCAGCAGATCCTTACCCTTCTTTCTTATATCTTTCATTTACCATATCATTGTCTCATTAATTCTTGTTGTTCGCCAATTTCGGTTAAAGAAAGATTTCTGGTTACTCGTACCTAAGGATATAGTATTAATAAAACAAAATAATATAGAAGTACAAACTAGAAGAAGAAGATGGAGAATTAGAAGGAACGTAATGCATTTATGTAACTATCATGTCGACTATAAGGACTTTTGAATTCAGGTACGACTCGCGCTTCGGAAAACAATTTCCAATTTCATTTCCTCAAGAGGTACGGATCCTAGGAATAGGAGACAATCTACTTACAGCGTCTGCCAGTCTCATCGAATAACGTCAGGTAAATTTTCAATTTATAATTTAAGGTATAAGGGAAAATTCTAAATTATTGTTTCTAAATACAATTTTGCTTTTTTTTTTTTGAAAAGCGTAGGTTGTCGACAAGAACTTGATTAGCTTTTGATCCTTTAATTATTCAATCTGTTGATAGAAAAAAAAAAAACAAAATGAAAAATAACGAAAACGAACGAGTAATCAAACAAACAAATAATGAAAAACCGAGATCAGATAACAATATATCACAGCGTGGGAAGAATTTGTTTTTTTTTTTCTTTTTTTCTTTTTTAATTACTAGTACACTGTGAAAGAAGATTCTATCGACTCAATTTGTTTCACAGCTGATTACTATAGCATTCTCGTGATGTAAAGATGAAACATTTTTCATTCTAATCATTCTAATCGAGACCCTGATGTTCGATGTGCCACGTAATCACTGCAACAATAGCAAGCTGATCCTACCTCAACATACTATTACGATTTACTCAAAAATCACATAATTCTCGAACATCCTTTTAAAATTTCAAAAAAATTTCATTATTGAACGGATCGAGCTGTACCCTACGACAAGCGCTTTCCTTCAATATACTCATTCCACGGAACGCGAAGCTCCATAAAGTGTCAAAATGATTTCCTAGTTATGTCAAAAAGTCGAAGTAATCGGCTGTGAAACAAAAAAAAAAAACAAAAAAAAAAGTTCACGGTTTTCAAAGTCGGTTAATTAACTATTCAACAGCGGTCCAAACTCTGGAGGTTCAAGACAGAGCCAAGGATCAACCCAGTCGAAGAAATTGGAGGCGGTTTTGCTGTCGAGGAAGCGATGTTCGGGTGGACGAAGAGCCTGCCGAGTGAGTACATCTATTTGCTAGGGTATGCATATATACGTAAAATAGTTTGTTAATTTACGTTCAATATTATTCTACCCTTTGGTTGAACCCAACTAAGCTGGCGATGTTCGAACACAAAGGACTATAGAGAATATCGCAATATAGGTACTAGCCGAACATAAAGGGTCGAATTAATAACTGATGAAAACGTACACGGGGCTCAAACAGAATTCAAATTTCAATGTCTTCTATATTGATTTTCTTTTGTTGAACCTTTCCTTCTGTATTTTCCTTTTCTTGTTCCCTTCGTTTGGGAATCGCAGCACTTTCGAAGAGGAATATTTACGAGTTTAGGAATCTCATGTGTCTTATAGTTACGTTTCATACTATTCGATCTAAAGAACCCCTCGACGGCTGGGAAGAACAAAAGTTCATCTCAGAATTTGGTTCAACAAGACGTCATTTCAAATTTTGGTCCAACAAGAGGTCATCTCAGAATTTGGTTCAACAAGACGTCATTTCAAACTTTGATCCAACAAAAGCTCAACTCGCGATCATTTATCGCTCGCGACATTTTCTGAGGTTACGCCACTGCCGGGTGCACGTTTGAATATTTGTTGAATGAATAATAACCGATTTCTGGGACATGAATGTTAGAAAAAGTGATCGCGTGTATGAGTATTAATTTAATATGGTATTCTTTATACCTATTCTAATAATGATATCATGTAAGTAATTGAAGACTTACATTATGTTTTTATAAATTACTTACCAGTAATAATTAACGAGTTATTTCATCACGTATTGCTCATTTTCATCTGTATATAACATGACATTGATTTTTTGTACTTTGTGTTTCACTCAAGAAAACGTTTTGAGAATTGTCCATTTTTTGACGCATTCTTTTCCTTCAACATTTCCGAAGATTGGAAGAGATTCTTGAGAAAAGGAAAGACTCCAAAAAGTTTTCAGCGACAAAATTTTTTTGAGGAAGCTAAAAATGTTCAACAAATTTTCGAGAGCAAATTTAATAAAGATTTTAAACTGGGAAAAGAAAAAAAAATCAACCATTTTCAGCTGAGGTGAAAATTTGTTGAACATTTTCAGCTTCCTCAAAAAAATTTTGTCGCTGAAAACTTTTTGGAGTCTTTCCGTTTCATAACTCGTTAATTATTACTGGTAAGTAATCTATAAAAACATAATGTAAGTCTTCAATTACTTACATGATATCATTATTAGAATAGGTATGAAGAATACCATATTAAATTAATACTCATACACGCGATCACTTTTTCTAACATTCATGTCCCAGAAATCGGTTATATTCACTCAACAAATATTCAAACGTGCACCCGGCAGTGGCGTAACCTCAGAAAATGTCGCGAGCGATAAATGATCGCGAGTTGAGCTTTTGTTGGATCAAAGTTTGAAATGACGTTTTGTTGAACCAAATTCTGAGATGACCTCTTGTTGGACCAAAATTTGAAATGACGTCTTGTTGAACCAAATTCTGAGATGAACTTTTGTTCTTCCCAGCCGTCGCCCTCATGTCTTCATTTTTTAGATTTGTACATTTTTTCGAGTATTTAGAACTTCTCAACGATTTCTATTTTTTTTTCTTTCTTTCTTTCTTTCTTTCTTTATTCTTTTTCGTTTGTCTTCATTATTCAATTTTAGGACGAGAGTCTGACCTCGGTGGTGCGGTAGATGGTGGTTCGGACGTTACCAAGTCCACGTGCAGGACATCGTCCAGGATGCGAATTAAAGAACTGTCGTCTACGCATGTATAGCTGCGGACGTTACGTCTAGACGCGAGAATTACCTCTGGATATAAATTTCTCATATAATAAAAGAAATCGAATGAACTTTTGATAAACCAACGTGTCGATAGAAAAAGAAAATAGCAAAAACAAAACCAAAAAAATGAAGAAAGAAAGATATATACATACAATTATACATATAAAAAAACAAATATACAAAATACAAAATTACGGTTTTTTTACTCATGATTAAATTATTACCTATGTATGTACCTATACATATATGATATATATGTATAGAGATCTGTACAGATTTATATATGTATATCCCTTGACAGAATATTCAAATTTGTAAGTATAGCATAGCATAGAATTTTAATTTTAATTGTGAACCCACGCTGAACATTCGATATATTATACCTATATGGCGAATACACACATACTCGTGTTCACATGATGAATATTGAATGTAATATTACTAAATGAATATGCGAACCCTTGACTATCACGGGTCGCAGCTATATACGAGGGCTTTTTATCCTCAAACAAGGACTACTTTACTGCGCAAACACATATTCTTAATAATACATGGAATTATGTATGTATAGAAGCAGAGATGGAGAAAAGTTTCAAAGATCAGACAATTCAAATGTGTTTTTATAACCGATAAAACTTTTCATTCATTTGACTTACAATTAGATAACAGATTCAAAATATCTACATTTTTTATAGATTAGAAACAAAAGAACAATACGTTCCATATTTCGAGTTAAAAAAAAAAAAAAATTTAGACCTACTGATCCAAATCGATTTAGACACTCTCGACATTTTTTATTTCAAGTCAATATCGCGTCACTGTAGACCAATAGAATGAAAATTGGTTAAAAAAAAGTGAAAATCGCTTCGCTCGGTAACCAATAGAGTGAAATTTGATTCAAAATTTTTCTTTTGTAACACTGTATGGAAAGTTAGCACTTTGTGGACTGAAAATTATAAGCGAAATAGCAGATTCCTGGTGATCTCACACAGCGTGCGGGAATCAAGATTCCCGCACACTTTGTCAATTTACATTACTTTCCATACAGTGTTACCAAAAATGGTCGCCTTCAGCTCGTGCTGCAACCCTCGAACTCGTCGGGAATCACCAACTTTCCGCACTAGTATATCATAATATACTATAAGATCGTATAGTTACGTTTTGAACATACAAATTTTTACTGACTTTCTTATTTTTCGTTGTACCACTGCAAGACGCCTTCATTTATTTAATTTTTTTTTTTTTCTTTTTTGATCTCAAGGTTGTAACTTGAAAGATGGAATTTATAAAAAGAAAAACGAATGTCATATTTGTTAATTGAAAATCGAAAAACGCTGTCAAGTTATAGCCACTGTTTTTGGATTCGATGTGGAAGGACCAGAGCCATTGGGACGTCAAAACCTGGTGTGATAAAGAAGAGTTAAGAAAAGCTCGTTTGAGTGATAATGTACATATTTTGACCTTAAACCTTGAGTCCTATTGAGTGCAGCAGCTTTCTGTGAACGTATTCGGGTGAGGTTGGTTACTTTTTTTAGTTCAGTATTTAAACATGTGTATAATTGCACCGTTTATCTTTGAACTTGGAGGAAGGATTGATCCGTGAAGCTATTATATACCTATACCTATATACCTATATACCTTCGAGGAGTGTAAGCTTCTCTTCGAGAATGGATCTCTAAAAATAGAAATCTGACGAGTACGGCTTGACGACGCAATTACAAAGAGGACTTCGAGGGTCAAAGTAGAGAAAATTACAATAATTTTCAATACCTTTTTGTTCTCCGAAAGTTTTTTTCGATCCACCATTAAACTCTCAAAGAATATTCATAAACGCGCGCAGATCCGGTAAGAATAAAACGTGGAATACTGGTAATATATTATGTGTCTTCAAGAAATTTCCTATTCCAGAAGAAAATTCGGATGCAGATTATAGTTTTTGAATAATATATTATCACTTAATTACCTACTACTATTTCGATATTATTTAATTAGAAAAAAAAAAAACGATTTGTCTATTGAATGATTCAAAAACTATAATCTGCACCCAATTTTCTTTTGGAATAGGAAATTTATTGAAGACACGCATACATTAAAAGTATTGGTAAATATCGAAGAATTGGATATCGCAGCTTATGTATACTATACGTATCGCAAAATCATGTATACTAATTCAATGTAAAGAATGAAATCCGTTATGTATTATGAAAATGATGATCAAATCTGTTTAGTATTATCTGTTAGTAAATAATAATAATCTAAAGAGCGAATGTTAAGCAGCCGATTTTCTGTAACTCGATTATACTACGTATATTAATCCTGAAGAACGATTCCTGATCGAGCAACGAATAATAATAATTCTAGTATGAGAATTATGTAAATTGCGTATGATTGACTGTGTGAGATACATATTATAGTATTTTATCGTTTAGTGACAATGAATATTAAATATATTTTTAAAAAAATGAAATATCTGTGGGTTGAAAATTGGGCATCAAATATTGATAGAATATTAATTGAAGAAAAAGGGAGAAAAAAAATAAAACATTGAGTATAGAATGAGTTCAAATCCAGGCGACGAATATGAGGTGAAATTTATAATGAATGTGATTTTTGTTTTTTGATTTTTCAACGTCGTGTCGTATATTGTGTTTTTCAAACAAATATGATGAAATGTTATACCTAAACGATGATGGACGTAACGAGTGCTTTATAGAAGAAGTGAGAACGAATAAATAATAAATTAATAGTTAAGAATCGTAGAATTATGTATATTAGTACGAAAATTAATAGAATGATGGTTTTTGTCGATCAGAAGAACAAGAAGAATAAGAAGAAGAAGAAGAAGAAGAAGAAGAAATAAAGTGAAAAATCGTGCGTGTATGTGATCATAATAAATTGATAATCTATTTGAATATGAAACTTCTCCGCAGTTTCGACTAATTATATATTTTTTGAAATAAAATAAACTAAGATAGATATTACGTGTACCTTTATAATAAATGTGGGTAATATATGGCTTGTTACTCAGATAAACATTTTATATAAAACGAAAAAGTATTAGAATATTCCCTAATTATAATAAAATTTTAAGTTATACATGCTGTTATCTATAATAATTACAAACTATATAATTATCTGTATACAGAAAGTATATCTTGGAGCTGTACCTACCAACAATCGATCACATAAATAGTTTTTCCAATTTTTAATAATTATATACTCATACCACTCCCGTTATATGATTGGATTATTTCTTTGGATATTGTGCTTTGTAATACATTTATAACAAGAAAAAGAAGAAAAAAAAAACGAGAAAAAAAATGAAATATATTTAGGTATTGTTTAAAGAAAGAAATGATCGTGAAAGCTGGGGAAACGTTTACAGCGTTTATAAATTATTCTTTATTAATTATTATACGTGATGATTAATTCATGCGTGTGAAAATTTTATAATATAATATAATAATGTATTATAATTGCGATAAATATAGAAAAAGAAAGAAAAAAAATAAAAAATGAAAAATGAAATATAAAGATAATAAATCAATTACGAATATTGAACTTGTAAGTATATTGATTCGATTTCATATCGATATTATAATATAGATACACTGCTGCAGTTATTAAAATATATAAGTGGTATAAAGTTATACCTAGGTATAATAATTAATCAATATTTGCGAGAACAACAATTAGGTATCATTGAGCGTGTCGCAATATTATAGTATACGATCGAACGGTATACCGAGAGTTTTCGATGAAACTCGACCGGCCGAGCCTCACGCACGAGGTACGTATCTGTGTTGGTTTCGCCGCAGGGAGGGGGGTCAGCAGTTTCACCAAAAACTCTCGGTATGTTACATATCTATAATAGTTATAACTCCTACGTTAATTGAACTATCACAGATTTTTTCTACGAGCTTATCTAACGGTTTTAATTTTTTTTCCGTTCTATTCTCATTCGTTAAATTTTCTTCTTATATATAATCATTTCTTTCATTATTATTTTTTTATTTTTTTTTCTGCTATCAGCATTCAGTAGCTAATAATTATTAATTATCATATCAGATGATATAGATAAAGTATTAGACGAACTTCAATAATAAAATTGTCAAAACAAAATTTCAGATCAATAATAACTATTACATATTTGTTTTCTTTTTTTCTCTAGTTCATGAAAATCCGGTTTCCCGCATACCTATTTAAACTCACGTAAAATACGTATAGTTATACCAGTTGTTATAATTCTTTCGATTACAAATTACTTCTATTATTATTATTATTATTATTATTATTATTATTATTATCGGTTAATTTTTTGTCTTCTATAAACGCTCATTTTTCTCACCGCCGTTATTTTCACAGCCTACTTACTCAAACTTGTGCCTAATTGAATGAATCCCCTCGATCCTGTTATAGGAGCTAATCGAGATTTAAAATCACGATCATAATACTCGAAAATCTTGCTCAGGGCAAAGTCTTCGATTCCCTGACCGTTTTTTTTTTTTTCTTTTTTACCCAACGGATTAATATATCATCGCTTTGAAGAATTTAATCTGATTAATTCGATCTAATTATCGGAATTCATCGTGAAAACTTTTCTCCGTGTCCACCATCTTGCTACCAAGAAATAAATCGATCTTGTTCAATATTTCTGGCAAACTCAAATCCCCATCTTCGTTCATGTCTGATAATGCGATAAGCTGTTGTGCTTCCTGTATAGCATGACGAGGATTTCTTGGATCGATGTACGTCTGCAATGGAAATTAAAGTAAGACATTATCAATAGCTTATACACCATATCTTTCCATTTTCTTGTTTCCAAAAGAGAAAATCTTTGGGGTCCAGCATGTCGCTCTACCGTTAAAAATACTGATATTCGTTGTTGCGTCTGTGAGATATAGACCATTAAAAAAGTTGCCCTGGCGCCTGCATTTAGGCAGCCAACCACACAGCGGCGAACAGTGAGCTGTCTGGTTTTAGGCGCATAAAACCGCTGGAACGAGCCACAACACCTCTTCAGTTCAAGAATCACTCGACTACGATACTGACGGACAAAAGCAGCGTACCGAAGAGTTAATTAACTCAGCTAGGTAATGATTCTTGTGATTCTTGAACCGGAGAAACGTAATTATGACTCTTTTGGCGGTCGCGTCCGCCTGAAACCAGACAACCCACTGTGCGAATCTGTGTAGTCGGCTGTCTGAATTCAGGCGATAATTATTTCTTCAATCATTCGCAGCCATCTCGACTATGAACTGAGATCTGAAAAAAATTACAGATAATTTGTTTACCAAAAGTTCCGCACGGTCTGCTCTCCCGTCTTTATTCTTGTCGATCAAATGCTTGAACTCTTTACGTCGATCCTCACTGCCTGGTATCGGCTTTTCGTGATCATCTCCGAGGTCGAGTCCAACACCGTCAGTTGGTAGACCAGCAAATTCGTCCTCTGTGAGCTGTTCGTCTCCGTCACGATCTGAAAAACCAGATTTTCGCCAATGAACTTCAGGATTCAATGTCACGGTATACTTTTCATTGAAAATTCAAAGTCCATCCTTTTTTCCCCCGCACACGAAGTGAACGTTCGATTTTAACGAAGCATGGCAATTTTTAGAGTCCCGAAACCAATGCTTATATCCTATAAGATGAAAGAGGTGAAGAGAAAAGCGCCTCACCAAATTTTTCGAAAAGGTCTTCCACCATCTGCAAAAGCGCCCTGTGACTGCTTTCGGGGTGCGTAAAAGCTAGGAATTCGTCCAAAGCAAGTCGCTCCGGATCGTCTCTTGCCGCTTCAGCCCAACGAGCACGGTCTCGCATTATGCTTTCTTTAAGAGCCCTGGACAACTCAGGATGTCGTTTATTGTGAGAGTTTATATACTCTTCGGAAAATCCATGCATTTTCAGAAAATGCCCGTGATATTCGTTCCAGGATACTTGGCCTGAAATTATTTCAGAATATTGAGTCTGAACTGATGTTTCATTCATTCACAGATATATATATTCTTCAAGAACAATATATCAGACTAATTCAATACATCGAGCTTGATCGAATCAAGTCCTTGTTTTTTTTTTTTTTTTTTTTTTTGAAAACAAGTGAAATAATACAAATCTTTGGATCATCTTGATCACATTTTTGTATCGAATCGAAAGAAAAGGGTTAATCTTCATACCATTTCTTGGATTATTGTCAATGGCAGTAAACAGTCCAATGTTATCAGTCATGGCTCTAAAAACGTGTTCTTTAATTTTAGCGTGAATCCACTTTGCCAATTCCCGGATATCGAGGAGTTTATTATCGTCTGTATCAGCCCTCTGGAATATTTCTGTCAGCAGATCTTTCGGGTCTTGTAGATTTTCGATTTTCTCAACTTCGTCAATCAGTTTTTCGTCTCTCTGATCTATACCGACGTCTTTGTAGCTCTTCTTTGAACTTTTTTTAACACCTGCAGACGGAAGATTATCGCCGTTTGATACTAGAGTAGATGCCGTTTTCTCATCAAGAGAAATGATACTCTGCAACAAATCCGACTCCGTATTTTTAATTGTTTCTAATTCCAACGGCAATTGGCTCTTCAACGGCAATCTTTTGCTGTAATTTACGAAAAACAACGAGAAGTATATAACGATCGGTATGAATATCGTCCAACGAAGAAACTGGAGGCTGAAAATGTTGCCCCTAGAACATCCCCACGGATAAACCATCTTCACCATTTCTTATGATTCAGACTCGATGGCAATTGATCAGGATCTCATTATCGCCCTTTTCGGAATTCCCAAATCATTCACAGTTCATTAAGCCTTAGACGATGATTAAAGTCACTGAAATGCTCGATAACGATTTATAACATCGCCACTTTCGTTTTCCTTTATTGCATGCACATTGTCACGAATTGAGATGATATTTGTGCGTTAGGTAGTTAGGATTTAGCTTCGCGAAGTGACATTGCAGTCTGGATTGCTTCACACCACCCTTCACTATATTTTACTATTTTCAACATAAATTCTTAACGCGTCTTGATTTCGCACAGCTGGAAGTCCGATAGAATGCGATCTGCACAAGTCTCATTATACCGCGAGTAACTCATATCATAATTCCACAATCTGGCTTTATAATACTGTAGAGAGAGAGTTGTTCCAAACCAGTACGGGCGTCGGGCTCGCTCCGTCTTACGGTCCACGATGTGTACCGTTTACTTTACGCACACGAACATTTACCTGACAGAGAACGTAGGTATCCTATCGATTCACTTTCACTTAGAACTCGCCGACTCTCTCACTGGAGGACTGTAATGCTCTTGCGCGGGCGCGGGCGTCCCGACGCGACGCGTCGTGCAGCGTCGTATTTTATCGGACAAATTCGGATTTCACGTTTAATAAATCTATGGGTATATAATTTCGAAAGCATGTTCATGTTCGGGTACACAGGTTTTGAAAATACACAAAAATATCAGTGGGAATCTTAAAATTTTATTATTTTAGTCAAAAACCACGAAATTTGGCTACGGGATTTGGAACAGAACATTATCTGATCAAACCAACTGCATGTTACTTTTGTAGATGATACTGTGGGAGAAAACCCCTCCGAGAAGATCTGGGGATCAAAGCTTGACTCAAACAGATCGTGATTTGAATTTTCGAAATCTGATTATTTTTTCTCAAATTTTACATACTTGGAGCTTTATTTCGACACGATTTGCCCCAACTTGAATATACACTCCTCAAAAGAATTAAAGCAACACCTAAACTCTGAGCGAAAAATAGCGAATTTTTAAACGCTTGTATCTTTGGACCAGAAGGTCGGCCAGGGACGACCGGGCGCACAAATTGGAGCTTGAAATGTCTTCTGCAACTCCCGTAAAGTGGATATCCGTTTTCATGTCTCGGTTCAAAGAAGCGCCACTTTCAAACGAACAAAGCTTAAATCCTTAGTTTGGTGCAAACTATAATCGAATGTACGGGGAGCAGAAATTTTTTTCTCAAAAATTCAATTCGCATGAAAAATAGGAAATTTTATCAGCTTTTAAATGCTTCCCTTGCCACCACCCTGCGATTTTTCTCCGCCGAGCTAGGCGTGTTTGGAGTAAAAAACTCCTAAGAATCTTTGAACTGCTTCAACTTCTGACCAACTCATCGTAAAACAATTTTCGGCACACAATTTTGGAGCTAATTCAATACTTATTACGCTCTACCAACCAGATTTACTCATTTTTTATTTTTAAAGATCTCACAGCCACTTTTCCCAAGAAGAACGTCATGTCGAATGTGTCCAAAATCGAGGCAAACAGCACGCCTCGAAACTGTACTCAAATCAATTGGAAATTGAAATTGACCAATTTTTTGGACGGAATGTTTAACTTTCGGAAAATCGGACTTTCGGAGCCTTGAGCTGTCTACATTTCGACCATTCGAAATTTTAATTTTCTAAACTCTAGTCTTTCTGAAAATTTCGAAATCGTTTAGAATAAATTCGGAAATTTGACCATTCGGAGCTTTGAAAATTCGGAACTCTGAACCGGCCCCAAATAAAGATTCCGAAAGTCCAAAATCCCGAAAGTCTAAAATTCCGAAAGACTGAACGTATTCTCAACGTGTCGACTAAACGACGCGCGACGGCTTGATGTTCAAGTTTCGGAATTTTGGCCTTTCGGATCTTCAGCTTTCGGAATTTTGAATCTTCGGTGTGTTGTGATTCGGAACTTTTGAAATCGGTTACATAGACTTTCAGTGAATACCCTTTCTGAAAACTGTGAGTTCGTTGCATTAAAATTCGGGCATTTGACCGTTCGGAGCTTCGGAACTTCGAACCGGCCCCGCACAAACGCAAACGCAAAGTTTAAAAATGTGAAAATTTAAAAATGTGAAGCTTCAAAAATTTGAAAATTTCCAAGATCAAAAAAAGCAATAATTCAATGGGGACACCTCGTAGCCGATGAAATCCTGTTCAAAATGCTTCGCGAAGAATCGTTCTACGACGAGTTGGTCAGAAGATATGGCAGATCAAAGATTTCGTGGAGCTGTTTGCTTCAAACTCACGTGGCTCCGCCAAAAAAGGTCGTAACGGAGAGAACGGGGTAGCATTTTTGAGAGAAGGGTTTGAAATTTCTTAAAAAAATTGGTCAATTTCAATTTCCAATTGATTTGAGTACAGTTTCGAGGCGTGCTGTTTGCCTCGATTTTGGACACATTCGACATGACGTTCTTCTTGGGGAAAGTGGCTGTGAGATCTTCAAAAATAAAAAATGAGTAAATCTGGTTGGTAGAGCGTGATAAGTATTGAATTAGCTCCAAAATTGTGTGCCGAAAATTGTTTTACGGTGAGTTGATCAGAAGTTGAAGCAGTTTAAAGATTTGTAGGAGTTTTTTACTCCAAACACGCCTAGCTCGGCGGAGAAAAATCGCAGGGTGGTGGCAAGGGAAGCATTTAAAAGCTGATAAAATTTCCTATCTTTCATGCGAATTGAATTTTTGAGGAAAAAATTTCTGCTCCCCGTACATTCGATTCAAGTTTGCATCAAACTAAGGATTTACGCACTGTTCGTTTGAAAGTGGCGCTTCTTCGAACCGAGACATGGAAACGGATATCCGCTTTATGGGAGTTGCAGAAGACATTTCAAGCTCCAATTTGTGCGCCTGGTCGTCCCTGTCCGACCTTCTGGTCCAAAGATACAAGCGTTCAAAAATTCGTTATTTTTCGCTCAGAGGTTTGGTGTTGCTTTAATTCTTTTGAGGAGTGAAGTTCGATTTAGGAATCGATCGAGCCAGGAGTTTTTGTGCGTTTTTGTGTTGCAAAATCAAAATCGACTTCTTTTCTAGAGCTTGAAAGTTGAAATATCCGATCGTGATCAGCCTATACTTATCTGCTTGTTTTATATCGACTTCTTTCGGACACGATTACAGTTTCCGTTTCTGCGGAGATAACAACCTATGCATGGAAGGAAAGGATAAGACGAATTGGGCGAACGAGGACGTGACGGGTTCATGATACGATTTAATTTATACCTTTTTGTATACAATCTATGTACAATAAATATAAGTACGTATACTCGCAGTTTTTTTTTCTTTTTTCTTATCAATTACGAAATGGTTTAACTAATAATATAATTTACATCTAAATGTATTATATAAGAGATTCGTAACTGAAGTTTATACATAAATACTGTATTAGGTAAATATACAAAGTTTTGTTAATTCATTGACTAAGAAAATCTTGATCTGTATAGGTAATATTCTGATCGCAATTTGGGTTCAAAAAGCTATAAAATTCATCCCATATAAAGAATGATGACATTTCCCATAAAATCCCTATGCTATATATGTAGACAATTTTCCTCCATTTTTCCCACGTATGTATAAATAAGATATTTCGGAAAAACATGATTGGCTACTTGAACGTCTTACGCAATGTACGACTTATTGCTAATGATGTTTCCTTAAGTACCTATCAAGTACCGTGGGAAAACCCATAAATAAAAATGATAAAAATTTTCCTAAATATTTAGCGACGACTTTTGCATTTCTTGATGCGCACTGGTTATCTGCAGTCTTCCTTCACCGGTGGATAAATATGATTGCGTATTTACACAATGGTAATAAATGTATCGAAGACGATTAGGGTAAGTTAAAGTGCACTTATTCATTACTTCCCTCCCCATTTTCACTTTGTACTTTTTTCGTCCTCCATGTCTAGCCCGAGATTCGCTACACCGTGCAATTTTTTTTTTTGCGATCCAACCACGCTTCTTCTATTCAGAAGATACCGAATTGGTGGACTCAACAAGTCGTGGTCCAACTCATCCAGGTCTTGAACACCAGTCACGAAACTCACCACGATGCCAACTATCATGGTTGTCAAACAGCCAATTACGCTGTACCACAAATAGCTCACCTAAATTCATCGAAATTCTTTTTAATCACATCCATTCAGACGTTTTAGATTCAGGATGGTCCATAAGCACGTGCTTCATGATTTCAAGCCTTTTTTGAACCACCCTAAAGTATGCCTATATTAAAGGCTCACACAGATCTTGGATCACTGCGGATACTGAAATCGGTGGAAGAACTTCGAAACGGTATTCGATAGAGAAATAATGAATGAGAAACGTAATTAAGATCGAAATTTACTCGAGGTTTCGTCAATTCGCAATCCATGTATGTAAGCCTGTAAAATATAATAAAAACATACTCTGTAAAGAGCGAAGACCTCTTCTGTGTCATCGTCCTCATCATGAAAAGCCGTTGTCTGGTTCACGCACGGGCACCCGAGTATGGAAGTGGGTTTAATCTCAAGACCCATCTGTCCGTTCATAGAAGCGATCTGTGCTCCTAGACCGATCCAGACGACTAAACCCAGGCCAACAATAGCCCCGAACATCGCACCCCTAGCATTTGCCCATGGTACAAACATCCCCAATGAAAATAGACCCAATGTTACCCCGCCGACCATGCCATTGAAAGACAAGGCTACCTAACAAAGTCAACTTCGTTAGTTTTGGAACAAATGCTCCCTTTATCTCAACGGCAGTTTAAATCACCTGCAAAACACCGCCCAGTCTCTCCACGATAAATACAAGCGCGAAACTGACAGCACCGAAGAGTATGCTGATCCAACGAGCATAAACGGCTCCTCGACTGGCTGGCAAGTCGATTTTGAACAAGCCTTGAAGAATGTCTTCGCAAGTGATAGCGGCTAGTGAATTCAGAGCACTAGCAACGGTGCTGCGAATGAATACCATCACATTGGACATTTGGGTACATATGTATACGTTTGTGTCAGATTTGTGCAGATCATATCACTCACCCTAATGAAGCAGCGAATATTCCAGCCACGAAAAATCCAGGCACTCCCTTCAGCTCTCCCATAAAATTCATCACGTAAAACGGCAGGAGTTGGTCACTTGCAGTTATGTAACCAGCTCTTAGAGGGTCGCAGTCCTTGTACACGGTGTACAAGGTCATTCCGGTTAAAAAATTAACTGTATAAATTAAGATCAGACTTGCCGAGCTCACCCAGAGCGCCCTGATCAAAAAGGAATTAGGAAAGCTCTTAACGTTTGGCAAAAAATTATGCACAAGAAAAAATTGCTTCATACTCACGTTCGTGCCTGGCCAATTGTCTCAACGCTCAAATACTTCTGTACCGAAGCCTGGTTGCTGCAGAACATTGTCGCCCAGTAAAAGGTCCCGCCGATCACGACGCTCCAGAAACTGTGACGAACCGTGGGCGATGGGTCCATGTTGAAGAACTCCAGTCTGCCTGTGCTACTGCTGTCGTTCCAGACCAGAGCACTACCCCCAGCCCAGGTCATGCCGCAACCCAAAATCAGGAAAATTGAACCCAGAAGAACTCCAGCTTGGAAGGTATCAGTCATTATGACTGCTTTCATGCCACCCTGAAAGGTGACGATAGCATTCAATCCCGCTTTGTTGCACAATGGTCTCCGTTCGCTTTTCGAAACGTTGGGCACTTACCTGAGAAGCGTAGTAAATGCATACGACGTAGACCAGAGTGACAGCGATGTAAGTGTTCATTTGAGTAACTGGAAGATAAAAGCTTGAGATATAGGTTCAAAAAAATTGAACTATTCTTGGAGGGAACAAACTCACCCCGACTTAAGGCTAAGGCTGGAGCATAAACGGCTACTGATGTGTAAAGCACCATTTGTATGGTGTATAAGAGACTCGCCAACAGTCTGCAGTGGCGGTCGAATCTCAGGTTCAAATATTCGTAGCTGGAAGTAAGCCTGAGCTTCATGTAAACGGGCAAGTAAAGGTGCGAGGTAATCGGAACGACTAATAAAAAGGCAATGCATGTCATCCAGAACTGAGTACCCTGGTGAAAAGACGAACAGAGTTAAGTCACAGATGAAATCAATGAACAAGCCCAACTAAAAAAACTCGTAAAGCTCACCTGGGTGTACATTTCAGCTGGATTTCCGAGCAGCTCGATTGCAGTGATGAAACTTGCGGCCAGTGACATGGCCATGGGTACGGTTCCCATGTTGGAACCACCAAGTAGAAAGTCCTGACTGGTTTCTTGTTTTTTCGTAAAAAACCCATAGAACATTCCGATTCCGCAAGAAACTAGCAGCATTGCGGCTAAGACCGCGTAATCGGCCCAGGAAAATAAGTGGACCAACGGCGATTGTTCATCTCGACACGCGGACTGAACATCTGCAGTTTCGTTGATACCGTGAGATGATTTTCGCTGCTCTGCTGAAGACACTGAGAGACCGATGAACAGGATCAACAACTGGCGATTTATCTTTGCCATTATTTTTTTTCTTTTTTGTTCTCTTGTGTTTCGAGATTTCTGGGTGTCTATTAAGACGCTCGTCGACGCGCTTTATGAGGCCAGTTTCTAAGCGCTTTGGGCTTTCTGCGAACATGAAGAAGGGAGTTAGGTAAATTCTTCAGTGGGGAATTTCAAACCACGGCGTAGAATATCGTTGCATTATTTACGTACGCTGATAAAATTGTTTAGTTTAACTTCACGTAGTGTTAAACTACTTCGACTAAACTAAAGATTACATTATTTCGAATGTGCTGTGATTAACTTTTCCTGTCGTTTCATTTTTTTTCATTTCAACTTTAACTCTCAAGTTCAATTTCTAAGAATTTTACAAGCGAAGCACTTTCTACTGATGCAGTACGCTGTTCGATTGCACGAACTACTTGATGTTTTCAAAAATTTAGTGTCATTCACCAGCAAATATACGTCATACATCCGCATTAACAAATAAACATCCTATACCATGAAGGATCTGCTCATCAACAATTACATTACTTCGAAGATAAGAACTGATGGGTTCGGTCTTCTGCATCAAAATTTTCGCACTTAACTCCGCTGTAAAATTCTATCATATAATTATTGTAGGTAAACACTCGCTGCAACCCTTTCATACCCGAATTCAAATTCTTTCGACGGAAACCACCTATATCTAATGTTCAATCTACTTGTACAACTTCTTTTACTGACAATGAATAATAAATCAGAAAAAAAAGACAAGCACAAAAACTGCAGACAGATGCGAGTGCAGATCTTTTGGTCGTGACGTTAAATGCATGATTAGAATCAATCTGAAGCACGGAAATTGCATACATATTGTCTCCTAGCCAGGGGTACGTGTTCGCTATTTACTCTTTGTCCGCATTTCCTCGATGTTGTGATCATTTGCGATAATCGTTCTTTAACAGCAATGCAGCTATCGTATGCAGGATAAGATCAGTCATACACTGTAATTATTATTGATGTCCATCACTCTTACAGGTCTCTTCGGTATATCTGCATATCATATGCACAGGTATGTGCTACTGCAGGGGGCTGCATTTACATTATTTCTGGTTGCAGCTATAGACTGAACCGCCATAAACCGAACAAACCGAAAAGTTTCATGTATTACATAAATGCGCCAAACGCGGAATTATGACTATAGTTTATATATATGTTTATAATCTCGATTCAGGTAGGTACACATATGACGCATTTCATACAATTATTCTTTTTCATCTTCTAATGTATGAACGAACAACGAATGGCCGGAAAATGAGTACACCGATGAATTGTTCCAAAATGTGTTAAAATTGCGGACGCGAAGTTATGCATAACAAACATGCTGTCATATTTGCTTACAGACGCATATATATATGTATATATCTTTATATGATCGTTTGATGGCCACAGGCCACGTTTCCGCTGATATTTTTCATCGTACATACATCAAGGACGGTTTTGAAAGGCATATACAATGAAACTGCACCAGGAATACCGTTTGACGTTTTATTTTTATTTTTATTTTATTTTTTGATTGATTCGAAAATAACTATTCTGTTGTCGGAAGTAAGTTTTCCTATATACTTATTAATTATAGCCTGTTGCACTTCGCTCACGGTAAATAAGATAAGACAACATTAGATGTGCAGAAAATCGATTACTCGATTACCCTTTCGGAATCAAAAGATTTATTCGATTCCTGAACGAAATAAGCAGAAAATCAAAGAAATCTGAGTCTCTGAAGTTTCTGTCGAACAACTTTTCATCATTTTCAGAAATACCAATATCTTTCACCATAAATTCTAGTTCCTGACATCTTCAGTGTATAGGTAGATTATGAGACACAGAGTTTGAATGTTTGTCATTCATCCAGAAATTAATTGATAAAAGAAAAAAAAAAAGAAAAATCGATCTATAATCAATCATTTTGTCTATATAGGTACATATCTCGCTAGAATTCAATGTAAATCAGTAATTTTGATATTCTTTCAAGTTTTTTTAATAATCAAAAAAGTTTTGATCAACGCCGCAGCGGGGAATCAAGAGATTGAAATAATTTCTCAAATCAAGTTACGCAGGTGAAGTTGCAATTAGGAGATTCTTGTGCAGAGTTTGAGATAAACCCTTGCAACAGTTTCCTGCTTCGGTCCTGATTTGGTTAATTTGATTAAACAGTGATTAGTCTTACCTGATGTAATCCCGCAATATCGTACCCGCGGATCACTGCACGTGAATAAAAATGGATTGTATATTGGAATTCGCTGACTCTGCAGAGTTATCAGAATCACATGATTATATATTCGCGAATGAATTTATTGAGCAAAGAGCTGCAAAATTTGAGCTGAATTACCTCGCTAGTTTTTTTTTTTTTTTTTTTGTTTTTTGATGTAACGCATACGATAGCAATGATGTGTTACGACGAAAAAGAATCAATAATATAATAAGACAGTTTATAAAATCTTTGAATCACTATAATAAAGAAAATCAGGCCGCAGGTGAAAATTATTTCCTTTAATTTTTATTCAATGATTATAATTTTATAAGTCAAATTATTATACTGTGTAACGAGAAGAAAAAAAAAAAGTTCCTTTAGCCTCAAGTAAGATTAAAAGAACGTGGGCTTAAGACTGATGATCTTAATTGCTTGCAGTCAGCCTTTATATACCCCCTCCGACGAATATATGAACGTCTTATTATTCGCTTTGACGATATCACTCCGCAGGCTAGAAACTTAAATCGAACTAATTATGGGTGGCAGTTGAATTAATTGTGCCTAAATTGACGGATAGATTTATTTATTTATCCATTTATCTATTTATTTATTTATTTATTTATTTACGCCGCGTTAAATGGTGGGAAAAATAAATTCAGCTCCTTAAAATAGTATATAAAGCTTTGCAAAACACAGACAATGACGCTATATGGTCCATAGTTAGAGCTTCACGTTATACATACACGTATGATGCTCGGATATGTTTTGCCGGAAGCGTAATTACCGCAAAATATATCCGCACACGTATTACGCAACGAGTAAAATAATAATCGATTTAAATTGTATAGAAATAAACCACAACCGATTTATAATGATCAATGTTTGGATTATGAACACGCGGAATTATCGAATAGGGTTTAGTATGTCAGATAATAACTTACATCGCCTTACCTGAGTGAATTATAATGAAAAACAATAAAATGAATGCGGAAAGAAATAAAATAAATAAATAAATAAATAAACTTTGCCGATAGTAATTGATGAATCAAGTTCCGCCTTTTATTTATACCCTCCCTCGTATTGTAACGCGAGCCGGAATCGGCACGCGACACACGTGCTTCTACTTGACGATGTAAAATAACGTAAACATGTTATAAACTAACCGATGTACGTCATCATTCTGTACATGAAGTATAAAATTCTTAAAATATAAATTTTACGATGAAAGATTGTAACTATACAACTACAATCATTTTCATGTATGGTACGGTTATTATTCCTAATCGACGATTATTACGCCTTATAGGAATGTGAGATGATTCGACGTAGATTCTCGGAGATTTTTACTTCTGTATTAAATCTAGGATATTCATTCTGTCTAATGTAATTAAAAAAAATCTTGATGGTAAAAATCCTTTCATCTTACACCATTATGTGGCCATTAGCACAGAATAATCCTGTGTGTATTATTTACCTTAATCGTGAAAATCCCTGAAAATCTGTGTAATTTTTATTCAGGATAAACTTGCGGCGATATTAATGCATAGAATTTTGAAAATTTCAATCTATTTAGAAAAATATATATCATATGAATGATCAACAATTCGTTTGCTGTATATGACCAGTCAGTGTCTCAGGATATTAATTTATAGCGATTTGGGTGTTTCATCGTATATAGTGTATATATACCCTACCTATACGTAAATATATATTCCTGATACGTGTGTGTATAAGTATTATTACATTTGCTCGAAATCTGTCGCGTACGTAGAGTCAGATGTAGAGAGGAAGTCGGGTTGATTAATTAATTGAAGTTAACACGACGCGAATTCCTTGCTCGAGTCTCGAGGGCAGAAAAGTAGCCGAGACTAGGCGGGGGTCCATAATATCTATATAACGATATAAAAGGGCAGTTGCCAATTAAACATCAAGAATAACTAAAGTAAGAAATGAGAGAAGTGCAACCACGCTAGAAGCTTAGAAGCTCTTACAAGCTAGAAGCTACAAGCTACATAAGCAACAACAAACAAGCTACAAAGAACCAGCAACTAGATGCGGAATGAATATTGAATTGAAACTGGTTACATCCAAACTTCACCAGATTAAACCGACTAACTTGAACTCGGAGTGTTTCTAATTGCTTAATTCTTAGCCCTAGTTCTTGACGATTAATTTTAGGGCCTCTTTTCGGTTGGTCTTATATGCGATCTTACATATGCTACTACGTGCTTGCGATCTAAGATCTACGATCTACTACGATGCATGTACTCGTTTCGTTTAACATAATTATACAGCATCTAATGATACGGACGTATAATATAATGTAAGTAGGTAAAGTAAAAATTAATATCTGTAACGTATAATAGGTATAAGATATACGACAGTTGTGATTGTACTTATATGCCAACGTTTTCCCTCTTTCGCCCTGTTTGATAGACTGACGCTTTATATCAACTGGATCTATCGATTTCCCGAAACTTGTGTAGCAGTTGAAAAAAACAAAAATCTAATACTATCGAGGGTTGAAATAAATTGATAGATTTTTCGATCAGGTTTTATACCACACCTACCTGTTATATATACGTACTCACAAAATCAAACAGTCGCAAACTAAAATACAGATGAACACTGACCTTGGTCTAAACCGAACTGACGAATGATACCTGTATACCCTCGATATAAACGACAATATTTAGGCTTTCTGATCCAGGACCGTGGCCATAATATTCCGAGATCAGATTGGTCAGTAATTTGAAAACACGTGATTATTGTAGTAGTCGGACAGCTGTATGGACACCAAGGTATTAGAGATACTTATACAGACTCAGATTTGCTATCAGACTATGAGTTGATATCGTAATGTGAAAGAGCATGCATTCAATATTCAACAGAATTGCATCAATCTAGATTAATAAGCTGATTCATATAATTACACCGAATTATACGCTTTCATGAATTTCAAAATAAGTCTTCTTCTGGTCCTTTCAATTTTCTTCAGTTTAATCTGCAGTGCAGGCCTGCAGCACCAAATGGGGCGTCAGTAAAATACTCGAATACCGTCAATCTAAAGTCAAATCAAATATAGTTCAATGCTTGTTTCCTTGTTTTCGAAGTTTTATTTTCCACCAGATGTTGGGCTAATTAATAGTGATTGTTCGTTTTAATACGTAGTGACAAACATTATATATAATAAAAACGAGAAAAACAAAATTCCCTTTTATCCATCTCTTGTATAAGATCATCCGAATACTTGATCGCAATATCATGTCAAGGCGTGTCCAAAATAAATTAAGCCAAGGCTGCGTGACTTATTATTTATCCACATACCCATCGCTTCTTGTATTTCAGTTTTATGAACGAAAATTAAACGACGTGACGCATGTGTGAGATAGAAATTATTTAAAAATCGCATTAACGCCTGCATTTAGGCAACCATGTACACGGAGGCGATACGTGGGATGCCTTATCTCAGGCGCAAACGATCGTTGAAGGAGTCGTAACGCTTTTGCAGTTACAGAATCACTGGAATACGACACTGATGGACAAAAAAAAGTTGAGTAAAGATGTGAAAAAAACAAAAACGCATATAACATCGACGGTTGATATTGATTATCGAACTTCCAAACTTCAGTTTCATAATTCAACAAAGAGAATTAAGAACAATTCTCCTCTTTTTATGAATCGCCAAAACAATTTATTAATATAAGATAAATTTAATTTTCCATCTTTTTTTAAATTCGAAAAACTGGAGTAACGGATCGACGCTTGTTAATATATAATATTAACGATTAAGTCGATCATTTTTTCTCAAAATAATCACAATTTATTTGGTCAGCAGGTTTGATACAATTAAACATCGATGATATAGTGATTACTTATAAAAAAAAAAAAAAGAAAATTATAATTATGGCCTGTTTCATTATCATTATCATTATCAATACACCATAACTACCCCTATCATTATGTTTTATTATTAATTAACGGCAATCTCTCTTTCGGCACTAATACTTTCATACAAGCAGAAGGTATAGTACAATTGCCCATACCATTAAGATAACAATAATACAATTTATACAAAATATCATTTTCCTGTATAGTCTGAATACTTTACCTCATACAATATTCGACTAACGAATGAAAGAGGTATTCAATCCCGCAGGTACTATCATATAAACTCAAGGAACAATTAAATTACCCTGGAATTAGTGCAAATATTTGACTTATGTATTCCAATCAATTCACCGTGAATATCATTGTAGAGGCCAATACATTCCAGCTTCCTCTAATCGCAAATCAAAAATTAAATTGCGTAATTTGCACATCATATACATATCTAAATAATACAATATATTATAGCATCGAATTAACTCGATTATGAGTTTCGATTTTTTGTTTTTTTAATTATAAACCCTGACGTTATGACGATCATTTCAAAATGTAAATGAAAATTTCCAGATTTCCATGTACAAAGATTCCTGTAGGAGTGAGATAAACGTCGCAAACCCTGAAAACGATATATTTATAGACGTAAAGGAATAGTGCGTGTAAGTCAATCATTTCATTAATTTTAGATGAATATTTGACGTCGATAAATCGTCGCATGTTCGAAACGTTATTTTGGTCAAAGTTGGAGGCAGTGTACGCGTCATTGTTGGACACCAGGACTATATGGAAATGAAAAAGAGGATATAACATTTGATGAAAATATTTCGAATAAGCGAATGAATTACACCGTTTTTCTATATTCAATGATGCCATTAGAGTTCGGTGTTGATCGGTGTAGGCGAATCACTGCTGTCCTTAGGGAAGATGTATTTCGAGGGTACTTCTCGTCGCTCAAGAGTAACCTTGTCGAACATTGACGAAGAGGACCTTCGAGCTCTTACACGAGCTGCTATCCAAGGAATAAACAGGTCTGGGTCGAGCTCGGGAAGCTCTTCTTTCATTATTATACGGGCTACGTTACTAACGATCAGACCTACGATGAAAGTTACGAAAAAACCTATCGCGCTGTACCACATGTACGAAATTCTGTAGAGATAGAAGTACTGGGTTGAAGTGTCCTCGGCAATCCTGAAATAGTATATTATGCAACAAGTGCGTAAAAATTTTACGCGCGAGTTTCATACGATATTTTTTGACACAGTGTGTGTAAAATGAAATTTTTAAAATTTTAAATTTTAAATTTTAACTAATTTTCGATTATTCTGAAAGTTGTATGCAAAGAACCAAAGAAGAAGAAAAAAAATGAGTGGAAATAAAATTATATATACCAGGTCGCCGATGTCGTAGTGATCTCTGTCGTGACATTTGCGTCGAGGATGGTTCTTGCACAGCCACTTATCGACGTTGGTAATCTTACAGGGGCTGGTCGGGGCTGACCAAATCCAATCCACAGGGTGAAAATCAAACCTGTAAGGACCCCGATAACAGATCCACGCTGTGTAGCAGATTCCGTAAACATTCCCAGGGTGAAAATACCCAACAGGGGACCACCCACTACGCCAAATATCGTCAGACTTGCCTATATAGGTGCATTTGATACCGAAAATTAAAGTCCTGTGGGTGTTGGCGCACAGGATTTTGTATTTAGGTATATACAGGGTGAGTCTTTTCAAAGGTCCAAAATGGGCGGGACTTACTCATGGCGAAGGCACGCATTCAGCCAATCAGGTAAAGAATTATCCGGGTGGGGATAGGGCAGCAATGCTTGATCACGAATCACGGCGTGCCTTTGCCGCAAGTATGAAGTAAGTCCCACCCATTTTAGACCTTTGAAGAGACTCACCCTGTATATATATGAATTATGGAGTATGTGTGTACCTGTAAAATACCGCCGAGGAATTGGGCAAGGAATGCCAAAGCGATGCAAGCGATACCAAAAATGAATGCGAGTGATTTACCAAACAAGGTAGACTTAGCTAAGGGAAAATCTTTCCCATAACACTTTTTGTATCCTGGTTTTATGTAATCCTCTAAGGTTACTGCAGCCAAAGAGTTAAGGGCTGCAGATACAGTGCTCAAACCAGCACTGAAAATTCCTTCACAAAAAGAAAAAATAATATCAATTATAGAACCAACGAAACTAAAAATTAGACCCTTTCTTACATCAGCCTCATTAGTACAGTCAAATTGCATCAAAAACTAGCTAATATCTACCAAGTAGATTAGAAGAGTCAATTTTTTTTTTTTTTTGTGTTTTTTTAGAAGAAGTAATAGTCCAAGATCCCAGAGCCCCCAGACGTAACTTATTTTCTAAAAGACAAAATGTGGGGCTTTGGGTAGTGTTTATGTGTACAATGAATGCCAGCATAAATGTAAAGTTGGTTAGTCGGCCGATTTACAGGTACAGTCAGCCAAAGAGATCCTGACGCACCGTCGGTAAGGTGATCGAGCAACCGTACGTACACGTTGAATACACGTTTGTTTTTAATTGTTTTCGAGTCTTGAAATCAATTAAAAACAAACGTGTATTCAACGTGTACGTACGGTTGCTCGATCACCTTACCGACGGTGCGTCAGGATCTCTTTGGCTGACTGTACCAGGTGAGAAAGGTAAGTAAAAACAGGTCTAACTTAACTTAAATTCTGATGGTTGAATTTTATATATATTCCATAAAATGTTATTACAAAATAATATTCAACACCGCCAGACACTTTTCGACGGCCATAACTTGCGCCAGACGCTTTAAAGCTCACAAAAAAATAATTGAACTTTACTTATATTCTAACGCTTGATTTTCATATATGTTACTTAAGGGACTATTTCCAACATATATGTGTTCAGCCAGACAAATTGCAAGGGCCAAACATCCCTCCAGACACCAAAAATATTCAACCGTGAGTGTGAGCGCGAGGGTACTATGCTCGTGCTTGGGAGCGAGTGAGATATCTATCTGAAATGATTTCCCCCTCTTAAACTCAGTTTTAAGATTTATAAAAGTAACTTTGAGTTATATTAACATTTTCCGCAAGTATAGTTCAAATACTTACCAATTTCGGTTCAATAGTTTTCCATGTCTCATTCTAATGTAATAAGACTTATGATTAAGATTATATTTTACAATTATTTATTGAAGGCTGAATCTTAAAACTGAGTTTAAGAGGGGGAAATCATTTCAGATAGATATCTCACTCGCTCCAAAGCACGAGCATAGTACCCTCGCGCTCACACTCACGGTTGAATATTTTTTGTTTGGCCCTTGCAATTTGTCTGGCTGAACACATATATGTTGGAAATAGTCCCTTAAGTAACATATATAAAAATCAAGCGTTAGAATATAAGTAAAGTTCAATTATTTTTTTGTGAGCTTCAAAGCGTCTGGCGCAAGTTATGGCCGTCGAAAAGTGTCTGGCAGTGTTGAATATTATTTTGTAATAACATTTTATGGAATATATATAAAAATCAACCATTAGAATTTAAGTTAAGTTAGACCTGTTTTTACTTACCTTTCTCACCTGGTACCTGTAAATCGGCCGACTAACCAACTTTACATTTATGCTGGCATTCATTGTACACATAAACACTACCCAAAGCTCCACATTTTGTCTTTTAGAAAATAAGTTACGTCTGGGGGCTCTGGGATCTTACTCTATAAAGGGTCAAAGGAGATGCACAAATCCACCGGAATCCAACAAAATTTCCTTGTGCATCGTCCGCCACCTTGAAAAACAGGTAATCCTAGATATTTCGGTTCCCACTGGTTGGATTTTCATTTTTCTTTTTTTACTTTTGTAGGGAAAGGTACTATCTACAACTTTTATTTGAAGCATTTTTTTTATAGCTGCGAAGGAAAAAAGGGTAAGACTGTTTTGTTTCAACAATTTATTGATAAAATCAGAAGGGGCCACACTATTGACAACAGACAGGCGTAAGCATTAATTAATGGCACTTTTTTGTCGCACCCTTTTTTCCTTCACAGTTATCGAAAAATACTTTAACCCTTTGAGTCACGCATTTTTGGTCTGCACCGATTTTCATGAAAATTGGTATCTGAAGGTTTTTGGGGTCGCTGATTACGAATCCGGCATTGGGTTTTTATACTTGTAGGGTGGTACTCTGGCAGTACCACTGTGACTCAGAGGGTTAAATAAAAGCTGTAGATAGTATTTTTCCCTACCAAGGTAAAAAAACAAAAAAGAACGAAAATTCAACGAGTAGGAGCCCATATTGTGGATTACCTGTTTTTTAATATGGCAGACGATGCACGAGAAAATTTTGTTGGTCCCAGTGGATTTGGGTATCTTTTATGACCCTCTACTGGTCCTAAAAAAATTGGTTTTTCAATCCATTTTGTAGTTTAAAAATTCTATTTGACTGGACCGCGCGCTTAAACCGGGCTCTTTCCACGAAACCTCACGGTATTATATATATATATCGACAGGTTAATAACATAGTCACGTAAGTGCCAGGATTCTGGTATTTTTTTATATTTATGTGACAGAAACGTATCTCCATTTTTTCTTCATTTTTGCACTCGTGAATGTACTTGAAACATTTTCGCGGTATAAATAAAAATTTGAAACACAGAAGCGTAAGTGCCATTAATTTGTATGAAACCGACGTATGTATAGTCCGGTTCGGTAACAGGAGAACGTATTTCCACAATCCGGTATGGAGATACGTTTCTATGTTACAAATCATTTGACACTCGGAAAAGTTCAAAAATAAATGCGTATCTCCAAAATGAGTAGATTCCTATCAATTTATGGAATTATGTAGTTTAGAAATTATTTATAACAAAACCACGTAAGTGTGGAGTTACAACTGTGTCATATAAAATGCGTGGAGATACGTGACTATCATACCATTAAATTATGGATAATGGCTCTTTTCATTCATCAAAGAATTTCCCATGCAGAGAACAATTTTTCTGGAGATACGTTTGTCTGTCCTCGAAAAAGGCCAGTTTTGGCACTTACGTAACTGTGTTATTAAGCTGTCGCTATACATTTTTGACAATCTGCCAGATTTTGCCTTCTCAATTTTTACAGATTTAAGAAGCCAACCATTTCGAAGATGCATTTTTTTTTTTCCAATCAAACGTAATCCTCTTTTTAGTTTTAAACTACAGCTGTCCAACGTATTGTGAAACAATTGCATCAACGAAGGTGAGCGAGAATAATTTGTCTAATTAATAACACTAATTCATCGTTTTGTTAATTGTTACCCATGGGTAATATAATTATAAATAGAGAATTTTATTCGAAATTTTTTCTTGATGAAAACAAAAAATTTAAGTTACAAATTCGTTGCATGTGAAAAAAAAACTCGTGTTTATTATAAATAGAAATAAAGATAATGATGACGATAAGGACAAAAATTATTTGATAATTTATTATCAAACTAGGAAATTCTTATCAATTTTGTTAAGGGGGTCTTCTGGTCTAGAGGCCTGAATTTTGGTCGTTTTCCCAAGTAGGATAAAAAGAAGATTGAAAACATTTTTACCATTCATTTTCTTATAAGTTGTTTATTCATCTTTAAAGCTCCCAGAAAAAAATCACACACCGTAGGGATCAAAAATTGCAAACGTTATTGGCTCCCAAAGTGGGGGCGGTAAAAAAAACGGTCCTTCCTGGTTGTCACGATTCCGGCCCGTGTAGTGTTCTGAAATGAAACAACCAAAAATATTCTGGATCAGCAAAGACGTCGCTATGGTCCGTACCTCGGACAAAAAATTGAAAAATTTTCTCGCGAAACGGCGACGTTTTTTCAAAATTTGTTTCAAAATTTAAAAAAAAATTTTTTTCAAAACGTCGCCATTCCGCGAGAAATTTTTTTAATTTTTTGTCCGAGGTACGGACCATAGCGACGTCTTTGCTGATCCAGAATATTTTTGGTTTTTTCGTTTCATAACACTACACAGGCCGGAATCGTGACAACCAGGAAGGACCGTTTTTTTTTACCGCCCCCACTTTGGGAGCCAATAACTTTTGCAATTTTTGATCCCTACGGTGTGTGATTTTTTTCTGGGAGCTTTAAAGATGAATAAACGACTTATAAAAAAATGGATACTAAAAATGTTTTCAATCTTCTTTTTATCCTACTTGGAAAAACGACTCAATTTCAGGCCTCTAGACCAGAAGACCCCTTAAGGCAGTCGTCTGGTTTAGAGGCCTAAAAGAAGGTAATTTTCGGCGATTTTTTTTTATAGGGAGAGAAAGAACGGAACGTCTTGAAATTTTTAGTGTATTTTAGCGCACATTTGGAAAGTACATGAGTATGTATGTAGGTACCAGTGTGTCTGTGTGAGTGCGATAATCCTTGAACGTAAGGAATTAGGTGAGCCGACCTGTCGGTCACGGCTATTACGAGTAGTACGTACGGATATGCGAAGTAAGACAGACGTGTCTTACCAATTATACGATATTAACGCAATATTTATGCAAACGGTGTTAAATCGATATTAAGTGAGTTACCTCTATAAGTGATAGGTAAAATATATAATCCGGATATTAATCCGTGAGTTTTGTGATTTCAGTTGTGTCGTCCAATACTTAATATTATAAATAAACACTACAATTTTACCGGCACTTTTCTTTCTTTATTCATTTAA
The DNA here is from genome assembly GCA_963992785.1 of Tenthredo livida. Classification (NCBI taxonomy): domain Eukaryota; kingdom Metazoa; phylum Arthropoda; class Insecta; order Hymenoptera; family Tenthredinidae; genus Tenthredo; species Tenthredo livida. The sequence goes on from OZ023065.1 coordinate 41,372,744, forward strand.
CAATTTAATTATCGAATAATTGATTATGCTGCTTGCATAATTATTTTTTCAAATATTTTCTACGCAATGTGATGACTAAATAATAATTGTTATATTTTTACGTTTGTTGGTATTGTCATCATTCACAGAAAACTATTTATTTGGTGTTCAAAATGCCCACCCATCGCTAACGTGCAATAACCAAGGCGGTTATAGAATGCGCCGGTCATATTGGCTACCCATTCCGGAGACATATTCTCTAGGATGTAGCTGATCCTTGCCTGGAGTGCTGCGCGATTTTCGATAAGGCCTTGGACGTAACGCTGCTTTCTTAAACAAGCCCACAGTCCGTAGTCTAGGGGGCATAGGTCAGGGGATCGCGCAGGCCACTGGATGGTAGGACTTCCCCTACCAATCCAGCGTCCAGGAAATTCATGATCCAGGTATTCCCTGACTCGTGGCGTAAAGTGGAGTGGTGCCCCATCCTGCTGGAACCATATTGGTTGCCCCTGGAAAACAGAATAAAGAATGATGTTGATTTCGATATGAGTAACATTGATATTTTCAATTAATCTTGGTTATTTTTGTCAAAATGATCGACTAATGATTATTAAATAAATTTAATTGATGATAAATCGATTAATAATGATATTACAAATAAAAATACATGATTATGAATGATTATTATTGTTATGATCCTTATTATTTACGATCTATTGCTTGATTAAATTTCACTCACGTCTCCTTCGATCGCTTTGATTGCAGGTATGATCTGCTCTCTCAGGAGTTGTAAATATCGTTTCTCAGTGAGGTTTTCCTCTATGAAAAATGGGCCAATGATGTGTTCACCAACGACACCCACCCAAACATTTACCTTGATGGGGTATCGTGTTCCAGCTTGGATGTAAAAATGGGGATTGTGTTGCGACCACAATCTCGTGGTTTGCCTGTTGGGTATTCCGATCAGAAAAACTGTACTTTCCTCGCTAAAACACACCCTGAGCCCTGGGTTGTTGTTATGTAAATTCGTCATCTGTTCACAAAATGCGAGACGCCTCTCTTCGTCCCCAAACAAGAGCTCCTGGTGATTCTGCAGCTTGTATGGTTCATATTTCGCCGCACGTAGTACTTTTCTCACAGATGACTTTGAAATTCCGATCTCCTGGGCGATTTGGCTCTCAGGTTTCGTCGAATCTTCTTCCACGGCTAATAGTATCGCTACCTTTGTTTCCCAGGTCAAATTTCGGTCTGGTTGTGAAACCTTTAATGTCCGTCCGTCGACACTTCCTCTTGCTTGGAAGCGCCGCACGATTTTTCGGACCGTGGTATCGGCAGGGATCGGGCGATCCGGGTATGCCGCCGCGAAATGATCGGAAATTCGACGATAGCTCATTCCCTGGTAATACTGCTCCACTATCATCACTTTTTATTCAATTGTGAATTTATAATTCGGCATTTTTTATAATAGAGAAAATCAACACAGATGTAAACTAGCTACTGGACGCGATCCGTTTATGTTAGCAATGCAAAATCATCTGTTGATTTGTGGTTGCTATCTGGCAACGGGGAAAACAAATGAATGACAAATGAAATTCTGTATCCGTTACTCTTTTATTTTTTTTCGTACCCCTCAATTCCCGAAACCTCCATTTTAATATCGCGCGAGAAATAGAACTCATTTGTTTTCCTGAGAGCCAAATCGCCCAGGAGATCGGAATTTCAAAGTCATCTGTGAGAAAAGTACTGCGTGCGGCGAAATATGAATCATACAAGCTGCAGAATCACCAGGAGCTCTTGTTTGGGGACGAAGAGAGGCGTCTCGCATTTTGTGAACAGATGACGAATTTACATAACAACAACCCAGGGCTCAGGGTGTGTTTTAGCGACGAAAGTACAGTTTTTCTGATCGGAATACCCAACAGGCAAACCACGAGGTTGTGGTCGCAACACAATCCCCATTTTTACATCCAAGCTGGAACACGATACCCCATCAAGGTAAATGTTTGGGTGGGTGTCGTTGGTGAACACATCATCGGCCCATTTTTCATTGAGGGAAACCTCAATGAGGAACGATATTTACAACTCCTGAGAGAGCAGATTATACCTGCGATCAGAGCGATCGAAGGAGACGTGAGTAAGATTTAATCAAGCAATAGATCGTAAATAATAAGGATCATAACAATAATAATCATTCATAATCATGTATTTTTATTTGTAATATCATTATTAATTGATTGATCATCAATTAAATTTATTTAATAATCATTAATCAATCATTTTGACAAAAAAAACCAAGATTAATTGAAAATATCAATGTTACTCATATCGAAATCAATATCATTTTGCATTCTGTTTTCCAGGGGCAACCAATATGGTTCCAGCAGGATGGGGCACCACTCCACTTTACGCCACGAGTCAGGGAATACCTGGATCATGAATTTCCTGGACGCTGGATTGGTACACGGAGAGAAATTTCGCACGGCATACGTACCACGTCGTTCAGAGGGCGTCCTTTTTGGTGGTAAAGTAACTGTCTGTCGTTAACGTACGCTGTGTGTCCCGCGCTAGTACCGGCGGCGAACTATTATAAGACGTCGACTATACCAAGTCATTAGGTCTCTACGAGCGCCAAAAGTTGGGCAGCCTAGCGTCCCAAAAGTAACCTAACGTTCTTTCATTAAGACGATCTCTGTCCCACTAGCTTAGACTCTGAGCGTTCCAGATTTTGGGGCGCCCACCACACCAAAAGCGCACGCCTCACGTACTTTACATGTCGTACAGTAGCGCCACCATTACTGAGACAGAGCGCGAGCTAAATTTCTCTCCGTGTAGGGTAAGTCCTACCATCCATTGGCCTGTGCGATCCCCTGACCTATCCCCCCTAGACTACGGACTGTGGGCTTGTTTAAGAAAGCAGCGTTACGTCCAAAGCCGCAGCACTCCAGGCAAGATCAGCTACATCCTAGAGAATTTTCTCCCGAATGGGTAGCCAATATGACCGGCGCATTCTATAACCGCCTTGGTTATTGCACGTTAGCGATGGGTGGGCATTTTGAACCCCAAATAAATAGTTTTCTGTGAATGATGACAATACCAACAAACGTAAAAATATAATAATTATTATTCAGTCATCACATTGCGTCGAAAATATTTTAAAAAATAATTATGGAAGCAGCATAATTAATTATTCTATAATTAAATTGATAAAAATTTCCTAGTTTGATAATAAATTATTAAATTATTTTTGTCCCTGTCGTCATTATTTTCAATTTCTGATTTTTATTTGTGATAATAATGATAAAAATGATAATGTTAATTATAATGTTATTTAATATAATGTAATGTAATTTAATTCAATTATAATGTAAAAAAATGTTATTTATAATAAACACGATTTCTTTTTTACATGCAATGAATTTGTAAATTAAATTTTTTGTTTTCATCAAGAAAAAATTTCGAATCAAAATTTTCATTTATAATTATAATATTCGCATGGAAAACAATTACAAAACGAAGAATTGTTATTATTAAATAAATCATTATCAATTAGATAAATAATTATTCCCGCTCACCTTCGTTGATGCAACTGGTTTACAACGTTTGACAGCTGTAGTTTAAAACTAAAAGGGGGATGGCCAGCTTGCGAACAACAGACGAAAAACTTGGAGAGGCTCGAGTTGGCCATGACTGAATGCGCACCTTCAAGGTAATCTCTCGGTATACATTACTTTTCAATGTAGTTTTAGACGTAATTCACATTTATTTCTAATCAAATTTGAACATAATTACAAAATGAGATGATTACCTGCAACGAATAGTCCCGGCAATCCTGGAATATCAGCCATTGTGTCCATAACGTATAGAGGCATCAACATATCAATTGACGATATTCTCTTTTCCTGAATAGGATCGCAGTCATGGTATTTGCTGTATATCGACAATCCAGCGAAGCAAGTGGTGACTGAGAGGACCCCTAAGATCGGCAAATTCAGCCATAAAGCGATTTGAGCAGATTTTAGATTCCTGTAACGGATAATATAGCCAATCAAACATTATGATAATCGCCCCAAGTTTAATACCGGTTCAACTAATACGGGATATGTCTAGTATATCATTGACGCTATGTCAACATCTCGATTTCGACCCAAATTATTTGTTCTTGTCTTTTTATTCTGTTTGTTTTTTTTTCTTTTTATGCCTACTGCGGTTAACGGTAGCGTACTTAACGGTCAACATGCGCTGAATTTGAACCTGGTTCACGCCGTAGAGAGACAGGAATGTGAACAGACCCCCAATAACCAGACTCCACCATGTGTGACGTACCGTAGGATCTGGAGATATACTGAAAAGACCAAAAAGGGTCAAAAAAGGATTTTTCGAAACGCAGCGTGAAAAGTTCGACTTCTCAAACGCTCTTTATGCATGAGAAGTCGAACTTCGCACGACTCGGTTCAAAAAATAGTATACGACACACGTGCGCGTGCGAGAATCACGTACTTCGCGCACTTGTATCGTAATCTACAATTACATTTATAGTTTTGTCATTTTGGTTCGGTTTCACTGCAAAAAAAAACCCACTTGCCTGTCGAACTGCACGCGACCTCCTTCAACAGCTATTCGCCAAATTTCAGATACTCCTCCGACGTCCCTGGCTGCGATACCAATTACGACAAAAACTGCTACGAACATTAGACCGCTTTGGAAGACGTCCGTGACAAGGACAGCCTTGATTCCTCCGATACTTGAGTAGAAAGCACATACTAATCCTATTACAATTATACTCCCGGTCTTTGAAAGACCTGTTGTAGCTTCCAGCGCTAATGAAGGAGCGTAAAGCACTACTCCTGTGTAAAGAAGGAGCTGGATCCAGTAGACAAAGCTCGTTACTAGTCGGGCGCCAACTCCGAATCGTTTTTCTAGATACTATCGTTGTAAGGAAAAATGTTTAAATTTAAATCATCGGAGACGTTATAGATGAGAATTTTATCATTCTATAATCCTGCATCTTCAAACTAAGGTCTAAATATTTTATGTCAAGGTGGCAAGCCCTTGAATTGTTCAGTTTTGTTCATAATTGGGAAAGCTTTTTTTTTTACTATAAGCATAACAATTTCATGCAACTATATAGTACGTGTATAATTATACCTCGTAGGCACTAGTTGCCTGAAGTTTGAAGAAAACAGGTAAAAATCCGTAGGCTGCAATAACGGTCCCAATGCAATAGGAGAAGTTTATAACAACGAATTGAGTACCATAGGTATAATTCTCTGCTGAAACACCGAGCAGGGTGATGGCAGACATGAAAGAAGCCATCAGAGCAATTCCTACGGGAACTATACTCATCGATCCATTGGCAGTGAAGTATTCCTGTATTGGAGAAATGAAAACGGTCTAAGGAATTCAGGGAATTTATAGAAAGGGTCAGGATGCCATTCCAGAACCGGATACCGACGAGAATTAAAGCCTCCGGGATCCTCGCCTTGGAATTTATACGAAATAGAATTAATTAAAAGTTCTTCACCATGCATACCTAAGTAATGGTGACAATACGGTAATGAAATCACGGGTCATTCAATTAAATCAAGTTTAATGATGGCGTTTGATGAATCAATCCTGATTTGTATCGATCTTCATTGATCCATTTATCAATATGATTGTTGCATTAATGCGCCAATTTATAGATCGGTTATTAAAATATCTTGTACCGTGTAATCCGGATGAAGTGGTTTATCTCACGTTGTTTCTTATCAACTATGAGATTCACATTTACAGACTACATATCGTCGGCTATAGTGCAATACCGCGTAAGTACGAAAAAAAAATGAGATTTGGTGTGCATTCGATGTAAAAATAAAAAATACATCGAATGCACACCAAAGCTGATTTTTTTTTTTTTTTGCACTCACGCGGTATTGCAAATGTTAGTTACGCGGTATTGCACTATCGCCGACAATATTATAACTCAAGGCAATTGCCTTATCAATTAGGCTGTGTGTATGATAATGGTTAATTACTCCATTACGTATTATAAATTTCCAGCGTCAAATTCGTAATGATATAAACTATACAGGGTGAGTTTTTTATCTTGAGACATCGAAATATCTCTAGAAATACGCATCGTACAAAAAATGTCCGGAATTAAAACTGTTCGATTTCGATGGGGGAAATTGACTCTGTAAAAATCAACCCCCCACCTCACCCCCTGAATGCGGGAGGGGTAGTAACTTTGAAATTTCAAATGGGACCCCTATTTTGTATTGCAGTTTCGAATTCTACATAACAAAAATACACAAGTTTTATTGCAACATTTTTTTTCGATTCGGGACAGATGGCGCTTGAATCGCGAAAAATCAAATTCTTGATTATTCCAAGAAAGGCGCTCCAAATCGAAGATAAGGAAGTACGTGTTGAATGTGTTCAGGAAAACAATTCGACTGTCCATAGTTTCACCTCAAGCGCCACCACAACCACTCTTAGCGCTCCCCAGGAACAACGACGTGGACGTAGTAGTTTTCTGTTCCCTTCGGGGTGCTTGTTTTCAGTGAGTCCCCTCGCATCTCACTATCGGGGTGCTTGCTTTCAGTGAGTGGCGATTGAGGTGAAACTATGCACAATCGAATTGTTCTCCTGAAAATATTCAACACGTACTTCCTTATCTTCGATTTGGAGCGCCTGTCTTGGAATAATCAAAAATTTGATTTTTCGCGATTCAAGCGCCATCTGTCCCGAATCGAAAAAAAATATTTCAATAAAACTTGTGTATTTTTTCATGTAGCATTCGAATCTGCAGTACAAAATAGGGGTTCGCATTTGAAATTTCAAAGTTACTACCCCTCCCGCATTCAGGGGTTGGGGTGGGGGGTTGATTTTTACAGAGTCAATTTTCCCCCTCGAAATCAAACAGTTTTAGCTCTAGACATTTTTTTGTACGATGCGTATTTCTAGAGATACTTTGATGTCTCAAGATAAAAAAACTCACCCTGTATATATAGGTACGTAGAAACGATTATTTTTGTCATCCTCGAATGAATGCAGTTGAATATTCAAAATTCTGAACTAAAAATGTACTAAGCCGCAGACTACCTACGTTGCAATTAGAAAAACGATCAGCTTACCGCTGTAGTTCGCTGACGACCTCCTGTAAATCTGTAATAAATCCCGATACCAGCACTGATGATGAGCATAAGCACCATCACCGCGTAGTCGGCCCATCCTAACGTTGCTGTCATTTTTCTTTCCCTTTTTATATTCTAATTAAGATGAATTTCTTAATACTTCGTCTCATCAGATCTGGAAGATAAAACAAAGGAACAAGTCCTCACACTCAGGAGACTTATAACAATTATGATACGTAATTCAAGTCAAGTTATCAAGACGATAAATTTTTTCTTTTACATTCATACAATATCATTTTTCTCGTATAAAAGGTATAAGAGAGATTTTAATCCTGATTGTAAAAAAAAAAGAAAAGAAAATGTTCGGAATAAGTCTAAATATATAAATTTACTGTAATTATATGAAACACGATAGAATTTGCGGATCATTCAGGGTGCTTCGCAATTTCCGGCTTCTCGTTTATCTTGTTTCTAATTTCATCGTATATATATATATATATGGCTATACGGCTGGTTCAATGAACAGTAAAATAGACGAGCGAGTTTCGTACTTTTTAGACTCTAGTGTTTTTGTAATCAGCATACTCTATAAGTCTATACAACTGGAGCATGACAATTGACAAACACAAAGATTTATATAAATCCAGACGAGATCGTAACAGCAGAATAGTACACTCATGATATCGGTATCTGTCCGTATGAAGTTGGCACCGAAGTCTTTTGTCTCCTTCTATCCGTCATGGTTAAATAGAGAAGAAAAAGAGAAAGAAGACTCTGGGGCGAACTACATACGGACAGATACCGATATCATGTGTGTACATCGTACCAAATATACCTAATAACGTAACCAAGTGATTAATATAAATTAAGCAAACAAACCACATTGATATGCGTTTGCACTCAATTGTCTTATTGCATCATATAACTACCACACATCAAGACGGATTTAAAATTAACCATTCTTATATTAGTTCTATGATATGAAGTTTTGAAAGCATATAGAATTGAGGATTAGTTTATTTGAATTGAAAGTTTTTAACGTTCCTGCACTACATATACAGGGTGTTACAACTAACTATGTCACCCCGACGGGTAGCGATAGGGGGGACCTTAACTAACATTTTCGATACAGGGACCCATGTCCGGAAAGTTGGCGTTACCTTGATGAGAGGGATTCCAAGTTTCCGGCGAACGCCTGCAACGCTTGATCACAGGCGCGGCGAAATCGTCGAGGATTTAGAAATAATCTGAGTCTGATTCAATTATTTATTAACAACATAATGAATCTAACACAGTGTTCCAAATATCACAGAAAATGAGTATTTTCGTCGTTAAGGGGTGGACTCCGCAGGTTTTGTTGAAAAGACCACATTTCTGCTCTTGAAATCAGGGAAAAACATCGAATCGAAAATTACTGACACCAATTTTTTGATTATAATATAAAGTGTCTTGAAAAAAATGTCAACCTCCTGCGATGAAAGTGTATGCGCAGTAGGGTGGTCCTTAATTGGGGGTCGGTGGAAATTTGCCCGTTCCGCCCCCTAGATTGGTTCGAAATAAATTCAAAAAAACGTGGGTGAAATTTGAACTTTCTAGCTCAACGGAAAACCGTGCCGGTAAGCCCGTACTTTTTTCCGTTTGAATAACATGGGATTTTTCGTCAATTGAATGCATTTTTTTTTTACAAGCCTATAGTTCATCGGAAAAATCTGCCATTCCGTCACTTTATAGTTCTATAGTGTGTAAGTTAGTGCAAATTTTTTAGGTAAACTCAAATCATATTCCACAGAGTAACTGCATCAACAAGACGACGGTTTTAAAAAATTACAACTCCATCCATCCGAAAAGGCTTGTATCAATTTTTCATAATGATTTCCTATAGTTAGTGAAAAATTTGCACCAACTTACACACTATGATACTATGACGTGACGGAATGACAGATGTTTCCAAATAATGATACGCTCGTAGAAAAATGTATTTAGTCGATGAAAAATCACTTGTTATTCAAACGGGAAAAAATACGGGCCTACGCACGCTTTGTCGTTGAGCTAGAAAGCCAAGGTTTCGCCCAGATTTTTTTGAATTCATTCCGAACCGAGCTAGGGGGCGTCACAAACAAAATTTCATCGACCGCAAAATAAGGGCGACCCTAAAGTACAACAGTGGTATCTTTTGGATAAATTATAATCAACACCCCATGTATTGAATCAGAAAATGATGAATGAATGCAAAAAAATCTGGGCGAAACCTTGGTTCCTAGCTCAACGAAAAAGCGTGCGTAGGCCCGTATTTTTTCCCGTTTGAATAACAAGTGATTTTTCATCAACTAAATACATTTTTCTACGAGCCCATCGTTAATTGGAAACATCTGTCATTCCCTCACGTCATAGTATCATAGTGTGTAAGTTGGTGCAGATTTTTCACTAACTGTAGGAAATCATCATCAAAAAATGATACAAGCCTTTTCGGATGGATGGAGTTGTAATTTTTAAAACCGTCGTCTTGATGCAGTTACTATGTGGAATATGATTCGAGTTTACCTAAAAAATTTGCACTAACTTACACACTATAGAACCATAAAGTGACGGAATGGCAGATTTTTCCGATGAACGATAGGCTTGTAAAAAAAAAATGCATTCAATTGACGAAAAATCCCATGTTATTCAAACGGAAAAAAGTACGGGCTTACCGGCACGGTTTCCCGTTGAGCTAGAAAGCTCAAATTTTACCCACGTTTTTTTGAATTTATTTCGAACCAATCTAGGGGGCGGAACGGGCGAAATTCCACCAACCCCTAATTAAGGACCACCCTAATGCGCAGGAAACCTTTTGCAGCGGAGCGACTGCGAAGAAAATGCCAAAGGTTTCACCGAAATTTCCAGTAACTGGTACTGAATTTTGAAACGTTCGTTGAACACAAAAAAAAAATGTTGAGGCCTTATTTCACTCGCCGATTTGGGTTGGGGGAACTAAGTATCTATCTCAGTGATAGTGTCTGTTACTCGCGAGTAACTTTTGTTCAGTCAAAGTGGAAAATTACGTTTTCCGGACTAGAAATATAGTCTTATGAACTGAACCCTTTTACATTCGAGGAACCAAGCAACTTTAGTTCAGTGAAAGTGATAAATTATATTGTTTGGACTGAAAATCATAGTTGTTGATACCTTAGTAAGTTGACTTTCCAAAAGTATTAGATATAAACATATTGTTTGAGTACACTTGGAATTATAAAAACTAGTCCATTTAAACAAACGAGAAAGTTGAATAGTTGGTTAATCTTTAATAAAAAATAAAGTTCCGTCCACTGAAAGTATAGTTACGATGACTCGAAAGAATTCAACACCCCAAAAATAGTGCATGCAATTCGCTAAAAATTGTGCCTTGCACAGCAGACTAAATAGTTACTGTAAATATTCGAGAAAAGTTGAATATACGGCCGGAAAAGACTGTTAATATTAATAAATTTCTGGCGTGGTTACTGTTACTACATCACATATGCTCGCTGTACCTTAATTATAGTTACATCAACGAAAAAAAAAGTTACGGTTACTATAAAATTTTAACCGTATCAAAATTGTTGACTTTACACATTGAATTTCTCTCAGTGCACCCTTTGGGGTGACATAGTTAGTTGTGACACCCTGTATACATCGTGTAATTAAAATGATTTGAATTTATGTTCTATACAGAATCAAATTAATGTTTGAATTTAAACTTCTTATGCAAGATTCCTTATAATTCCCGATACCTTAAACCATAGCTATGCAGATTACTTGAAACCACGTGATATATACATACATACAATATTAATGATAGACACACAAGCATACCCGCGTTTATCTACAAGTCTCAAAATCACCCGTGAAAAAATATTCTGATCAGACCATATCAGGCCTGATATAAAAATTGGCCATATCAGACTATATATGCCTTGATATAAAATTTATTCTTTCTATTTTTTTCTCGTAAAATCCGTTAAACCATTATATTAAAGTATTATTGCTCATATCAGAACTTATCAAGCCATACCAAAGAACCATAATAACATATTTGACTAGATATGGCTGTAACTATTACATATGCCCATATCAAGGCTTATCAAGTTATATCAGGTTTGATCCGACATTTTTTTAATAAGTATATCAAAGTATGTATGCTCATATAAGATTATATCAGGCCATATCAGGACATATAAAAAATTATATATGAACTTATCAAGTCATATCAAGCTTGATATGGACATATCAAGTTGATAAGGCTTGATCTGGCCTGAGATGGCCAATTTTCATATCAGACCATATCAGGACCTATCAAAATTTATATATGGGCATATCAGATCATATCAGACCAGATATAGATATATCAAAAATTTTGATATGGCCTTATCAGGTCATATCAGGTCTGATCAGAATATTTTTTCAAGGGCAGGTATGACGAGACAGAAGAGCAACAGGATAATTACGGAGTAGTAAATTCGAAGAATAGAAATAAATGCAATAATAGGCATAATCAGCTGTGTTATGTATTTTCATGCTCCGAAATGAGGATAATAACAATATAAGGGTACATAGGAGCAATATAAGGGTACAAACACCACAGGCACGTGTTAACTTCAGTTAATTTATTGACAAACATAAGAATACATTGAACAATAATCCACGAAAAAGTGTAAGAAATGAGTATTGGTATGCCTTAGGATCTATGGAGACATATATATTATGGGCACGTGTACACACAACCGTAATAATTAGGTAAAGAAGTGAGTGAGCTGGATTTATGAATGAGTATAAAATTAGTAGGTATCCAACAGTTATTATATTATTATAAATTGATATTGACACTTGCATAGTAGATATGGATGTAAGATAAACAGAGATATACCTACTGCAATAACGATAACGGAGAAATCACAGATGCAGATCGACTGACGTGAGAACGGCCGACCATGTAGTACACCTCGACTCACCGATTCTACTACTAATAGTCGTCTGACCACGACCGGCGTAACCTCCGCATTCCCTCACCAACTGTGTGAATAGTTATCGCGCATGCGTTTACGTTGGCATACTATATTTCTTGTCGACTTTTACGAATGTGCGTGTATGATGTTTTAGCCAATTCTTACGCAATTATTATTATATATATTTGCAGTTATGTACCGATATGCTTTTCCAGCAAGACATTACACTATCGGAAAATTGTATCGCGTGGTCAGACGCTTGGTATTATATGTAATGTATATTCTAGATATACATACGTAAACGGCCACCGTTTACTAATGACTGATTGCAGAGTACGTCCCGCAGATACCAAAATTTACATACAATCAAGTTTAGGAGGATTCCAATTTCAAACACTGCAGGAGTGTTCATCGAACAAATAATCGTAATACTTATAATTTTTGGTCCGTTATCCACTTTGTCGAGATACGTTTCATTGGGGAAGGAATTGTGTTCAATATTCGAAGAATCAAAACTACGATAAAACTTATACAATATATGTATGATGTATGAAATATGTGTGTACACCTACAATTGAATTGATGATAATAAAATTTTCTGTTCATTCCACAACATGCCTAATAAATCAACTCCTCGGAAAAGTCTTGCAATTAGATTCAGATTGCAGAATATTAATCATTCTCGACATTCGAATTTCAAATATTCGAATAGAATCGAGTTTAAATATACCCAGGTAGCAAAATTCAATAAGTCATCTAAAAGCTATCTAAAGGATGCCTAATGTCCGTCTGGAAGTTGCCTTAAAGCTAACAACCCTCCTAAAAGATAACTTTCAGACACTTGCTAACTTATAGTTAACTTTCAGACGGACATTAGGCATCTTTTAGATAGCTTTTGGATGACTTATTGAATTTTGCTACCTGGGTAGCGGGAGTATCAAGATGGAGATCGATCAAGCGAATATCGAAATACAGTAACATATCGCCCAACAAACATTATTTTGATATACAAATATACAACATACGAAGAATAAAGTATCTAACATCAATAAATGGATAAAAACATTGAAAATGTTCCGAATATCATTAATGAGATTTGTGAATAATTTATTTTAACAATTGACTCAAATTAAACAGTGATCATGGTTCTATTCACTCAAATTTTAGGTTATGCCGCACGTCGGGTACGATTTTTACCTAATACACTTACAATACATCATGTCATTTCGTACCTTCTTCATCTTTTTCAAAAAAAAAAAATGCATCAATATATGATTTAGATCTCGCATACACAAGACATTCGCAAACGTTTATCACCTTTTGATTAAAATTAGGTTAGGTTAGCTCAGAACCTCATTACTATCTCGCTCGAAGTTCTGAAACGCTATAAATTAATCAATAACGTAACTTACCTTCACGTCAATCCCGAAAAGCTTAATAAACATGAAAATATCCACTAGGTGCCAAGAAACTATTTACGCGGCATGTTCATAGACTCTTTACGTCTCCATGTAAAGGGTGGCACAGGGGGCATGGGTCTCCCACGATACGGAGGGTGTGGTGGTCGGGGTGGAAATGTTTATCTACTTGCCAGAGAGGGTCAGACGTTGAAAATAATCTCTGATAGAATAAAATCCCTAAAGTTAACCGGTGGGCCCGGCGGTAACAGCATGGGAAAGCAAGTTCTGGGACAAATTGGGGAAGATTTAACGATCGAAGTACCTCCCGGCTTAACTGTGTTCGATGATCACGGCCGTCAGTTAGGTGCGCAGATAAGCGTCATCTGTTGTCCTACAAATCATCAATATGATAATCCAATTAACGATTTTAGGAGAACTGGATAAGCCGGGAACTAAGCTGATCGTAGCTAAGGGAGGGGTTGGAGGCTGTCCTGAGACGGGATTCAGTGGCCAAAAAGGACAAGTTCAAGCCATTAATTTGGACTTGAAGTTAATTGCTGATGTTTGTTTGGTCGGCTTTCCTAATGCAGGAAAAAGCACCTTGTTGCGCGCCGTTTCCAAAGCTAGTCCTAAAATTGCATCTTATCCATGTGAGTTGCATGCTTAGGAGAGTCTCTCTTAATACTTGGGGCGAAAAATACCCTTCAGAGACTTTAACTATGATGATAATATAAATGCGGGAATTTTATCTATTCCAGTCACTACAATCAGGCCAAACGTAGGAATCATGCAATACAAAGATCTGCGGCAAATCTCTGTGGCAGATTTACCGGGGCTTATAGAAGGCGCTCATGTGAATATAGGAATGGGTCATAAGTTCCTGAAACATGTTGAAAGAACGCAATTGATATTGGTTGTTGTTGATATTCAAGGTTTTCAATTGAGTCCTAAACACGTAAAAAGAAGTTGTTTTGATACCATAGTCTTATTGAACAAAGAATTGGAACTGTACAAGCCAGACTTATTAAGAATGCCTTCGATTCTTGTCGTTAATAAAATGGACACTGATAAAGCGAGAGAAAAATTCAACGAAATAAAGCCGATGATCAAAGACTACGAACATAATTTAGCCAATGTTCCTGACATTATGAGGCCAGAAAAAGCTCTAGTATTCGACGCTGTTCTACCCTTGGCTCTGGGGAGAAAACATAAGGATGAGATCGAGTTGCTCAAAGAAAAGATACGAACTGTATTAGATAGTCATGCTGAAAAACGAGCGATTAAAATGCAGGAAGAATTTCCAGACTTTGAATTGACGGAGAAAATGAAGCGAGAAACTTTGCAGAGAACTCCGACGCTTATATAATTATATAATATAATTGATAATAACAATATTAATTAATAATTGTAATTATAAACCGTTAATTTTTTTAAATAAATTATCAAGCCATTATTTTCTCAGTAGTTTATTATTCTTTTTCCTAAATTTCACCTGCTTTGTTCCATCGGATATGAAAGCTTTACCCATTTACACTTTATGTTCGCTTCCTTCACTTCTTCTCTCCAGTCTTCACCAAACGAAGCTCTACCATCGATATCAACCTTTTCTATCTCTTCTCGATCTCTAATAACACCTTGGTCGGCTATCCACCTCTCCATACCGTTCCAAGCAATCATAATACCGTTATCGGTGCAGAGTTTAGGTGGCGGTCTAACAAATTTGTATCCCATCTCGGAACAAACTGTTGCTAGACAGTTTGATATGAAATTATTACACGCCGCTCCACCGGACGCTACCTGGTGTAAAAAATTTATAAAAAAGGTTTTAAAATATCTAATAAGTAGGATGTGAAATTTTTTTTCTAAAGAACGAATGAAGACTTGATTAAAGAACAATTTGGATAGTCCCAGTTCTCGGAGAATACTCTTATTTAAGGTGTGTGTGTGTACCCTCTTACTGCATTATAATAAAAAGCGAGTTTGAGAAATATCCAGAGTGGCAATTGCAATCTAAGACTGAATTTCTGACTATACCAAAATTCTGTTTTCTTCTGGAATGAGTTCTTTCATTTCGGCAAATTCCATAGCTCGTTGAGTTCTGTGGCACAAGTGTCGAGCAATTGCCATTTGGAATCCGGCACACAAGTTATAAACATCAGGTATAACTTTGTCGCCAGTAACATTGTGCATTTTTTCTTGTCTCAGTGTGTGTCTCAGTGCAGCATTCTTCAATCCAGAGACGCTAAAGTTGCAGTCTGCATATTGTAGCATAGGTATTCCAAATGTAAACTGATCAGGATTTGTGGCTCGGCTTGCAGCTAGTTCGATCGCAGCGCCGCCAGATAGATTTGAAAATTCTGGAATATTTCTCAACTTCAGTCTTCGAGCAGTCTATAAATATAGAAATTGATAAAAATCGAGCGACTACCATTTCCAGAATGTCTGTATTTCAATTTCAACCGGCTAAAACTCACTTTGTCAAATGCTTCGCCAGGCGCATCGTCGATCGACGAACCAAGCGTAAGAAATTTATCAACGTTTTGGGCTACAGCGATAAGGCAGTGACCACCAGATATCAGTAAGACTAGAAATGGATAATCGACCTGAACAATTAATGGAAAAGAAGTTGTGGTGAGAGTTGGACAAAGTTTTATGGAAAATATGGCGGAATTAATTGAGCAACCTTTTCTACCATCCTTGCGGTAAGCGCGTGAGCTTCCATGTGATGGATAGGAATAAACGGCTTGTTTCCAATCCTGGATAAATACTTTCCGAATTTAATTCCAATCAATAGAGACATGGGAAGACCCGGTTTTACCGTCGTCGCTATAGCGTCGATATCTTTCAACTTTAGGCCCGCAGATATTAGAGAATTTTCTACCACATCTGTTATATGTTTGCTATGCAAATCCTGGGCGATTGGGGGTATAATGCCACCGTTACTAAAACAGTTGAAGCAACATTTACCATCTTTTGTTGAATAAGTTTTGAACGAGTGAACCAATCCTTACAAAGTTTGGCAGAGATATACCTCGAATGATTAGTAGATCTGTTATTAAATTTTAGAAAATTTGTTCAAGGGGTTTGTGAATAGGAGCACGAAACGAGTTGCTAAAGAAATATTGTTATCTCTGTGACCATTCCTGAGATTTTTTTATAAAATTTCATCAGTTGGTACTTCTCGAAGCAACTGACTTTTACAACGAATAGGTATAAGTTGCATCGCTGCATAGCTTGACAATTACTGTCGGATCGATTTCGCCGAAATTTATTGTAGAATTTTACTTGACTGATTATTTCTCATATTATTATTAATAATACTAACTTCAAATGTACAGATTGTTGAGAATGCAAAGCTTCTCCAAGTACAGTGCCATTACTGTCAACAATCGCGCACCCAGTATCATCACAACTTGTTTCTATTCCTAATATAACTGCCGGTTTATTGTTACTAAATTTTCTCGTGGGTACTAATATTGTTCTAAAATACTTCAAGCTTGTATTTGAGGTTATTAACTTTTCGCCGAAACGTCTGTTACACCTGACAAACATCTTTATAAAAATGATTCAACTAGTTTGAAAAACTAGATTCAATAAAAAAAAAACTGTAATAATTTATAATATAACGGGAAAAATTCATATATATACTTTTTACAAAATTATAACATTTATATTTCTTTATTTACAATACAAAGAGTTAAGACTGATATCGTCTGCTAGCAAACGCCGTTCATTTTATGACGCACTATAGGACGGAGCGCAGGCTGGATTTTCATGCGCACTAAATTACTGCTGTTGCAAAATTTTGCTGTAACGCTATTCGTTTTTGATCACGTGATTGCGTGCAACCACGTGATCAACAACGAATAGCGTTACAGCGAAATTTTGTAGCAGCAGTAATTTACTGCGTGTGAAAATCCAACCTAAGTTGCGTTACAACGGAAGGGCGGGGGGGGGGGGGGGGGCGTAGGAATCATGGGGAGAGTGCATGAGGTACCGTGTCAGCCATGTCGTTACCGGCGCAATTAGTGCGCCAGGTATAAACCAGTCGCCCTGGATAATAATGACTATCGACGGATTATGAGATTTAGCTTCTTTGGTATACTACAGCATGCTCAGACTTTTTTTCTTATTCGTTTTAGTGGATTTTTGGTTGGCGTACTTAGCGTCTGCGTCATACTGTCTTTGAGTTGTTTTGTATTTTTTTTTTTAAACTCGGGCAACGAGTCCTTCAACGATGCAATTCGTTTATCTTTTCGCCGAATTGTTTGTTTTAAAAGTTTAATCTTTCGCTCATACGCGACTTTCTGATTTTTTATCATATTACGCAAATATATATTCGTTGGTGAATCTCCAATAAACGATGTCGACACCCAAGTACCTTTATTAACGGATTGAGGTGGTCGTTCTGTTTCGGTAGACGCATCTTTAGTACCATAGTCCTTTGGAGCTGAAAAGATAATACCTTATTACGTGATAATAATCTGTTGCGCAACAGCAATCCTATACATCTGCGGACAATTAGGTGGCGCGTAAATGATAATTTACAGTTAACAATTTCCAGTTTTATTCTCCTCTGTTCTTGAACCCCATTCACAGTAAGAAGTTCATCTGATCCGGAGAGCTCGATTTTTATTGTTTCGATGTCAATGCTCGTGTTGCTAATCTCTTGCAGGACTACAGCGTCCTGGCTGGTTGCAATACTGGGCTTGTCAGGAACTTTGGAAGCCTAGTAAAACCAATAAAAACATACAATTTGCATTTCCACTGCTGGGAATCATTATGAATTATAAGTCGTACAGAAACCGTACAACCAATTCATTCAACTCACACTTGGAACAGCATTATCTCTGAGTCTAATTTTGCAGGCTGAAGTTCGATCAAATGATTCATTTGAAAAGTGACACGAACACAAATATGGGTATTTGGGTAAAGCTGCTTTCGTCAATCCCATACAATCGATCCATACTTTTTGCTTATCAGTATTCTTTGGAAAACTAAAATAAGTATGCATACATATTTTAACATGATATGAGAAGACTCTGCCACAGTGATGTTGTTTTTTTTAATTATTATACACGTGACTTACCAATGAAATGTAATCTTACTATGTTTTTCATACTCTAATTGAGCTTTACTTTTTGAGCTAGATTTATTTTTGCAACCTATTGCCGTACAGTAAGGCATGTTTCGTCCAGCGCTTAAAACACAAATAATAAGGTATATATGCGATCAGGTACTGCAACAAAGTAACAAACACGTATGTTGTACACGTGGTATATCCATCTACATCGATAGGGCCTGTCAAAATGGCCGACCACCTGATTCACCTTCTGTTTTGTTTTGCTTCATTCCCGCAAGGACAGGCTCCGTCGATAAGTTTGTCGCAGTGGGACGCTGTTCGGGTGAATAAAAGCGTCCCTATGCCATCATCACCTCCATAAAATAGGTTTTGGAATACCTATTTGTACTCATGAAGCGGCGCATCAGTCAATGGGCGCGATTTGATCACTTTTCAGACACAGTGCGCCACAGAGCCGTGTTATCGGTCAATTCCTTTGGATCGAAAAGTGATCAAATCGCGCCCATTGACTGATGCGCCGCTTCATGAGTACACACACAACAATTCAAGGGAACCCCCCCTTTTCCGTCAGATCACCTGTAAATAACTTACGATAGAAATTCTGGCAAAGATTACTTTATAGTTTATACGTATGAATTATGATGTGTCTGTTGCTCAGCTGTTCGTAATGAATTCCGGCGTAATCTGTTTATAAACCTACATATTATATATCTAAATTCTTAAAAATCTAATAAATAAATCTTCTAAAATCATGATATTCTGTGTCGACATGGTTTTTTTTTTAATTCTATTTACAAATAATTACAATCACAATCACTATACTATATTGTGTTACAATCGATCTTCTGACAATCGATGTAGTGCATGTGTATAAGTACAAAAGTATATGACGTCATTGCGTCCCCCAAGCAGTTTGTGTTTTCAACAATCAACATCTCTAGAATGAAAAGCAAGGTTATCTCATTCGAGAATGTTTATGTCTTAAAAAGTCGGTCAAAGTGGGGGAAGTAGTGTCGTCATACGTCTGTCTTTTTCACTCTCTCACTAGTGTGTGTTCCGGGTTCAATGACGTCACGTTTAGCAAGTCGATAGAAAGCCGGGGCGTCTAAAAGTATCTGAAATACGAGAGAACCTAAGCAGAGTTATAAATCTTGGTAATTCTCAATCGCGTTATGTTCTTTATAGGAGTATGAAATAAAATCTATTCCTATTGTCAACATTTTTTCTACACGGTGATTAATCGGTTTTCCAGACTTTCGTATAAGCAATACATTTCGTTATATCAGTTTATAAATAATTGATTCGTAAAATAATATAATAATCAAATAAACGAAATTAACGGAAGTGTAAACATCCATATCCATCCATTTTCTCTCACTTCACCATTTCTAAAAACACACAACTACACATACACGCACACACATACAGGTTATATATCGATACTAAATCGATATATGGACAACGCAGTGGCATACAAAAGCCTGCAGGAAGAAAAAATATACAGAACATGTCCGAACAGTGGTAAGTAATTTTTATATTTTTAATAAAAACCAGGATATATATTCTCCGCATTTTATTCCCCGATTATTCATCTGTTAGTAAAAATCTTTAAGGTGTATACTCCGTCTTTATATTTATCCAAAATATACCCTCGCGCATCTTTTTTCTCGGCTTGACGTGGCTTTATAGGTTAGAAGTTAAAACGCTTCGTAAAAGAGTCTACGAGTTTTTCCGAACTGTAGATTTCCCCCGTTACTTGATATCGTAACATTAGCAGCATCGTATTTCTTCGCTTCATTCACCGCCGTGAGAAGCTACTAAGCGAAAATACTTGCAGCGTATAATTTTTTCAATTTTTTCAGTTTTTTTTTCCCCCTTTCTTTTCGCGAATATTGAAATTCTCCATTTTTGTTTCGCATAGCTTTAAAAAAAATTTGCAAATCCAAACTCCCTGAAGAATATGTTTTTGTCGCTTGAAACCTCCCGCGTAATAGTTGTGTCGTTAATTTAGCGACGAAAACTTGTTGGACGAGGACCTAGGGGACGAAGAATATGAGCTGGGAAATGACGAAGAGGAAGCGCTTTTAGCAGATGACTATGAAGTTGAGACGGTGAGCTCGCTGGCGACCTGCTACTTTGTAATAAAATAAATTTATTATCACTGTTCAATTTTATTGAATGTTTCTATACTTTCTTAAAATCGCTAGGGTCTTGCCAAAGTTTAAGATGAGAATTTTTATTCTATACGATATTACAAACGGCTGAATTCCTAAGAGTCTTAAATTTCAATGAAATGATAAACAGTGCAGCAGGTTTACCGAAAGTATATAAAAATTCTAGGAATTTCTTTTCGCAGTAAAAATGTCTCTCATATCTTGTTAATTGAACATCGTATAAGTCTATAGAAAAAAAAAAAAAACAAGAATTCTGTGTTCCAAAGTAATAGGAAGATACTAAAATATAGTCCAGAACGAGGGAGTGAAGGAGAGAGAGTGAGAGAGAGAGAGAGAATACCCATGGTAAAAATGTGGTTCTAGTTTTTCTCTACCTATTATGATTTTAAATGAATTGTAACATGTGTTTATATGTACAAGAGATTGATATAGCGATTCCAGCTTGAATGGGTGTTTATATATTTTTTCCCACGCCCAAAAGCAGGGAAATCAATATCACTAGTTATTGAGTGGGTTATAAGAGAGACAGTAGATAACAAAAAGTAACAAGAGTTTAGCTAGTAATGTAAACAAAAAAAATTGAAAAAAAAAACGAAAAAAATATGATAGGCCAGGGTTAGTCAGTGATATTAATATTATTATTGTTATTATTGTTAAGATTCATTGACTAGATTAATTCTTATGTAATTTTAAGCATAGCTAAAGGAAATTTCAATTAGGCACTTTGAACAAATTTTATTTTTTTGTATATATATATATATATATTTTCCTACACTGGAAACACACATCCCCTATATTATTATTTATTATTCAAATTTGAAAAAAATCCTTGTAAATCATGTGTATATCATGCTTTTATATTGTATGTTATCGTTAAACCGTGGCATGGCTGTTTAAAGAATGATAATATAAAGCTTGGTTTATGTTATTAAATCTGAAAACAAGCCGCTTGCTAAAAGCGATGAAAAGTATATGGAAGTAGATGCGATTGGAGTCTAGCAATCTTTAATTCATAAGTCATTCTTTAACTCAATTTGCTTTCTATTGCTGATCAAGTTCACAGAAATTATCATTCCTGACTTGACGACTTATTCATTCTCTGATTTGATGTTTGAATAATTCTTTCGTTGCACATTTATGATATGCAGCGATATACGACAGTCAATCTCCTTGCTTCTATACTTTTCAGTTTTTTTTTTTTAGAAAGAGAACTGTTTAAATACTATTGTTAATTATAGAAGATGTATTCGGGATCTATGTGAGCCATGGATTATCCTTTGATTTTCTCTAACAGTCACGTAGGTTCCGAAAGAGCTTTACGCACACACACCTCTTTATAATCAATTTAATCGTCATGAAATTTGACGGAGAATAATTACTTCATTTTACATCTCACACCCAGCCATCTGTACCTCAAATTAATTTCTTATGGGACTTTGAATAGTCCAAATATCTAAAGACTGGCTTTTTGAAAACCAATACTTCAAGAATGACTAATACCAGCTACAACTCGAACGAATATATCGATCTATGATTTATAATATCAAATTCTTTCGGCTTAAGGTCGAAAACCTTCTTATCTTGCCAGTCAAATTCTTTGCCCAATATTTTTCCATCCCATATTCTCGCGTCGAAGATCGTTTTCGAACATTACATCTCGCAATTAAAGATAGATAATTTATTCGTCAAGAAACTTTGATTGCAAAGTTTCTATCCCCCGACAAACCCTGAGAGTTAAATACAATCTTCATTTTAATAAGTACGACTTGAAAATTGGCGTGGTGATTTTTCTGATAAGTAAGTGCAATCCGAAGGGAGAATTTAGAAACAAGAAAGATATAGAATTTTTTGATTAATTAAATTCAAAGTTATTATTGGATAAGTGAAAATGAAACTAATAAAATAATCAATACTAGTTTGCTGAAACATAAGAGTTAGCGTTTACGATCATCTATTTTAGTATTTATCATAAAATATCACCACAAAAACCAGTATGAATTGAAAAGATCAAATAATCTTAAATTTACTTGAGAAAAATAGAAATGGTACTAGTTATCTCATTAACTACCTTCAGAATTAACTTTATCATCAGAACCTACGTTTATTCATTCTATTTTATCATAGTTTGAAATATAAATGAATTATTGCCATTGCTAGGTAAGAATTTTCAGTTAATCCAATTTATCCGTTAGTTCAGAATTCAGAATGGTGAATAATAATTTGATACGTTATACGATGGGTAGGGATGATTAACGAATGATAATTATCTTGGATGAAATAAATCATTCTATAATAATATTTATTACCGCATGCGATATCTGAAGTATTCTACATTACTGATTAATGAGAAATAATTAAATGAAAAAAAAAAACAAAGAATAATTTGTAATTAATCAAAGGTAAAATTTGTATAAGTATATTAATGCATGAATTAATTAAACGTTGAAAGAATAAAGAAAAAAAATAATTAGCCAGGCTAAAATGAAAGTGAAATTGTCTTTGAAAAAGATAAAGAAAAATAAAAAAAGTTAGATATTACAATTAGAATAAATGAAAATTGTATTTGAATAATGTAAATTCATTACAAATATTTGGCTATTTAATTCCCCGAGCAGCAGAGTAGCTATAAGGGAGAAGAGGAAACAGATGACGTATTGGATTTAGGCGTTACCGATGCACTCGACGACTTAGAGGGGGAAGAAGACAATGTAAATTATAGCGGTGTTACGGATAGCCGTAACCATAACAACTATTACGAAGAGAGACACGATAGCGATGTAATCTATTACACGCATCGTGAGTATGAAGAAAATATTGGAGGAGGAGGAGGAGGCGGAGGTGACGGAGTTGATAACATGGGTAATTCACCCAACAAACCAGATCTCAGAGAAAAATTACAAAAAAGTGCGCAAAAGGATTTCTACGTTGGAAATGGTCAGGGAATGGAAGATGACGACTGCGAAGAGGCCAAGGAGAGGAGAAACAGATTCCAAAACGAGAGAACTATCATATCTCCAAAGATGAATCACGAGATTCCAGATTCATTAGAGAATGTTGTCACATTAGAACAGTCGAGGCCAGCATTCAGGGGACGGGGTAGAGGCAGAGGGATAAGAGGCATCAGAGGCGGGAGGTTCATCGTACCAAATTTTACTCTAAGGTAAGCGGCCGTTAGATTAGCCCATAGATTGATTTCTAAGGGGTAATAATTGGTTCTGGGTACATCGATTTCTGTTTATTCTATTGCAGATTTAACGGGCCTCGAGGTCCTCCGCCGTTCGAAAATCAACGCCCACCATTTCGGCCACCGTTGCTTGAAAACAGACCGCCATACCCTCCGGGGCCACGATTGAATATGCCTAATCAGCAGATACCTTTCCAGCAAAATAATCCCCAAATGGTACCACCGTACGCCCAATTTCAACTCAGCGGTCCTCCGCAAATTCGACCTCAATTCATGGAGAATCGACCACCCTTTAATCCCAATCAATTTCAAGGACTCGTCGGACCACCTGGCCCAAGACTAATGGGTCCTAGACCAGACTTTGACCCTCGTGGAGCACTGCTTGGTCCTGCACCACCGCAAAATTACCCGCAAAATCAAGCGCAGTTCATGCACAACCAAGCACAGCATTTTCAAAATCAAGGACAACAGATAAATCAAGGACCCCAAGGACCCGGAGGACCTCAAGGACCTCAAGGACCGCCACCTATGCAGGGCAACCAAGTACCTCTTGTACAAGGTAATCAAGGACCTCCAATGCAGGGGAATCAACGTCCCCCCCAGATGCAGGGCAATCAGGGACCACCTCTTCTCAGAAATCCCGGACCATTGATGCAGGGCCATTTACGTCCACCGATACATAATCAAATTCCAGTTATGCAGAGCCATCCTAATGCCCAGAATATACAAAATCAAGTTCCTTTTGATAATCTACCACCTTATCAAGATCCGCATTTCTGCCAGGAGGCCAGACCTGTTTACGATTCAAGACCCGTTTACAACGAACAAACTCAGAATAATCAGTATAACAACGGACCTCCACCACCAGCTTCACAACCTACTGGAAATGTACCAAACCCTTTACCACCTGGGCATAAAATATTAATTAACCCGCACTTCCGAGGCGCCGTTCAACCCACGACTGATGGTAAAGATACTTCTTCAACATTTCATCACGGCTCTTGTACTACAAACTAGTATAGAGCTTCAACTGACCAGGAGAATATCGCACCTCCGGTTCATCGATCTTTACCAAACTTATAGGGGTGTTTCCTTGAGCCAAAATATCAAGTACCTGATGAATAACTCTCTCCAATGGGCCCTTACTCTATCAATTTACTCAAATGTACTAGAGTAAGGGCCCCATTCCGGAGAGTTATTCAGCAGGTACTTGATATTTTGGCTCCTCAAAACACCCATTTAAGTTTGGTCAAGATCGATGAACCGGAGGTGCGATATTCTCCTGGTGAGATTCTCAAGCTCCTATTTACAAACGATGTACAAGACGTTGGAGTTATTTTGTACATTTGAGTACATTGATACCAGTACAAAGTTACTTCCTTTCATTGTCTGATCAAGAACTTAGTTTACATTGGTTTCAATGCATGAATTCATCATCTCATATACCGATCCTTAATGAGGCATTGGAAATTCCAGTTTAATTAATTTGGAATGAACTTTTTTACTGAGATTTAACCGATTCCTAATTCATAGCACGATTAGTGTGGGATTCTGCGATTCAACAGCAACAACCACCACCGCCACCTTCACAGATTGGTAACGAACAGTTCATACAGCCACCTGGTCAGTTTCCAGATCAAAGACCGTACAGTCAACCCCCAGCACCAGCGCCAGCACAACCGCAACAGGAATACCCCCAGCCAAATGTACAACAGAATAAGAGCGATGTTAGTGTACTTTCGGTTTTACAGTCCAATCTGTTTGAATATCAAAGAGCGAAAATCTGGTTTAAGATAAGATTTTAAACTGTTTTATATTCGCAGGATCCATACGCATACTTTTCTGATGTATGGCAAGAAAATAAGACACAAAAAACACCAAACACTAACTCGACTAACTCGTTTAATAACGATACAAACTACAACAGGGATAATTACTACAACGAGTTTGACAATAATTATAAAAGCCAGAATCAGTGGAATTCCAGAGATAATTATCAGGTAATTTAGATTTTTCTACATTTATATAACATCTTTTCTTAAAGCGGGGATAAAATATTATGCTAACTTAATTTGCACGCAGAGAACTGCATGAGAAAATACAGATTTTCTCTAAAATCTCCTTGTAATATAAAATTTTCAATTATGTTAAGACATGCTGTTCGCATAGTACTCGCGATACTATGGATTATTCAGATGTAAGTAGCTGTTAGTTTTCAGGAATGAGATACTTCAGTTTTATGTTTAGTCGATAGTTGTATTAAAGAGGTGAATTTTAATGAAATATCAAACGTCTTTGTAGGGAGGGAGAGAGCAACAGTCAAGCTATCGCGACAGAGAGCCTCATTCACGCTCCAATATCGAACGTCCTAGAGATAGTCGAGTTCCTTCATCAAATTCGAGTTATCGTAATGATAGTTACGACCAGAATCGTCAACAAAGAATACCGGCTAGTAGACCACCGGCTACTCCATCGAGAGGGATTATCAGATCACAGCAGAAGCGAAGTCCTGAAGGTTTTGCGAGCCGAGGGCAGAGAGATACGAGTCCTAAAAGAGTGAAACTGAACAGCCGGAACTTACACGAAGTTAGAACAATCGATACGCTGTCTGACGCGGGGAGTGAGAAGAAGGTAAAGCGATTACGACAATGTCGTGTATTAATATTCTCAATCAATATCTATGAAAGTTTAGTCGTTGTTACATCTCGCTAATTTCACCAGGTTTATGAAAACGAGGATCCAGAAATGAGGGAATACCGGAAGAAACTTGACGAACAAAAACGCATGAGGGAAAAATTTTTAAGAGAAAAAGAAAACAGACGAAAAATAGCAGCGATGGAAAAACAGTACGATAAAGATAAAGGAGAGACTAACGTAGCTGGTTAGTCGGAGCATAATTTTTATTAGCACGCATTTTCAATTCCCTTATTCTCGGTTTTTCATATATTATATATTACAACGATTTTGTAATTACAGCAGGAGAACCAAGCCAAGAAACAAAGCCTGTATCAGTTGTAACAGGCGTTACCAAGGATGTAAAATCTCGCCCAGCTGTTGGCAGAGGTAGAAGCCGACCTGTCGGTCCGCAGCCCACAGAGGTATAGCAACAACGCATGTAAAAAACTGATATTTAAATACCTAGTTTAGATCACTGGATTACTCAGAATAAATTATAGAGTAAAACCCGGTGGTCTTTACAATCTGTTACGTAGTATAAATAATCAAATTTATTAGAAACAAAAAAACAAAAAACAAAACACAAAACAAATTAATGAAATGGACTGAAATGATATACAAAAAACAAAATTCCAATTTTTCGAATTCGGAGCAATAAGTGAATAAATTTTTTTTTCTTTTTTTTTTTTAAAGGCGTTTCTTTGTTATTAAAAATCAACGAACAAAACATATTTTAGTGAATTATAAAATGATCATCAAATCATGAATTTTATTCATACATATACATATTATATACATATAGACACAATGTTGTTCTATTATATTTTATTCTGATTTTAATTCTATCATCTCATGTTTGATTTTTTGAAACATATCGATTTAGAACATTATAGATATAAATATATATAAATATATATATATATAAAAAAAAAAAAAAACAACAACATTGATAAATTACATCACTCGTCTTTTGGTGTTGTATTTAAATTATACAATTAAAATTGCCATTTTATTAATTCTTTTTTATTCAATTATAAATAAAATATAAAACGCATCAGTCTCTGGAGTGTTTGACACAGTTTTTTTTTTTTTTTTTTTTCTTTTTAAATTAATTTCTTATGTATTCTTTGATATTTATGTTATAAATAAAATATATATATAAGTATACATTGTTTCATTTATTTCCTTTTTTTTTTTGAGCGATATCAGGTAATTTAGGTATCATCATTTATATTCAAACTTATACTCATTATCACTTCATCATCCACTTCATCATATTATGTTGATTGAATCTATTCATGTATCACTATTTCATTAAATATTACGATTTTCTATTGTAGGGATTGGAGAGATCATCTGGTTTACGTATCGTCAGAACAATTCAAACCGTACAACCAATCGTCGTAACAAACAGCGAACAAAAAGACTGCGCTACATCCTCGATTCCCACTATTCAACAAAACGAAACAATTCACAAGAGACAACTACCTCCTTCGTCTTCTTCTTCTTCTTCTTCTTCTTCTGTTGCTGCTGCTGCTATTTCTTCTTCTGCGCAACATGGAATACGACGCGTAGTCATTCACAAACCTTTGCCAAATACGCAAAAGGTTGCAACTACGATACAGAAGACAGTGTCGAACCTGCAGAAAGGAATGGGAGGCAACGTTCAACAAAAAATTTTGCAGAAAATAGTCGCCAATCAACCCGGTGGCGTACAGAAAATTGTTGCAAAGAAAAATACTGGCGGAAATGTTCAGATGTCGGTTAGTAACGCACAGAAAAATCTGAATCCTCATAATCAGAAGGTGGTAGTCAATACGCAAAACAATCAGAGGGTTGTTCTTCAGAAATCTTTACCGCAGATGAGAAAACTCCCTGATATTAAAACCAACACTGTTAAGATAGAGAACTTGGCTGCTAGTACAACAGAAAATCAAATAAGACGGATGTGTCAGGGAATCGGCACGCTTGAGGTGACTATATTTACCTGAGAATGACAAACGAGCAGAGTTACCTTTGCAATATCATTACGCACGTGAAAATGAAAATGAAAATGAAAAAAATTACTCGTTTGAAATGAGTAGACGAAATGATTTTGCAACAGTAACTCAGAATTTAATTAGATGTTTATTTTTTGTTGCCTGTTTGAGCAGAACTTTTACGTTTTACGTTTTACGTTTTATTTTTTACTTTTTACGTTTTGTTAAACCAAATAGCCACATATTATATTTTCATATACATACTCAATATTTGTGATATCCGATTAGCTTCGCTCTTGTATTAAATTCTCTTCAGTTCTTTATTTACTAATAATAATCAATAACTTTACTCATAATTAAGGTATTATTTCTTTAAAGCTGGGGTATACACACATCGGAAGTAACTTTTCTTTCAAATCATGACTGCCACGATGTGAACAAATATTCTACAAACTCAGCTACCTATGCATTATTATTTTGCCCGGAAATTATGCGACTACTAAAAAAAAAAAAAGAAAGAATGCAATTCTGAAAATATAAATAATAATCAACGATGAAAAAATTGAATTGATAGAATATTTCTTCAAAGTTTAAAAGCGATTTGAAAATAAATTTATGTCTGAGGTGTATATATACTCTCTAAATATATTGAATATTCGTTACGTTGAAGTAGATTATATAAATTTTTTTTTTTTTCTTTTCATCTCATTAACAAAGTAGTTTCTTAGCGAGGTAACGCAGATGATTTTCAACATACGTTAAACTCGTTCTCATAACAATTGAGTCAGAGGGACTTAAAATGTTAACAAAATTGTGATAATTTCACCTGATATATATATAACTCTAAGACAAAAGTAGTGCATTTAATAATCTATATTCTAGGATAGATTAAGATTTAATAAAGACTTGGTAGATTATTAGAGAGAAATTCATCTCGATTGACAAAAGTTTTGGAAATTTATTTTCTATCTGATGTAGTAGATATTTTATTTCATTGTTTCATTTATATAATTTCATTGAATAAACTCAGTCTGAACTGATAGCGAGAGTAACCGATAACTTGATAATTAGATAGTGTTCATCATTAATCTCTATACTTCTTTCTTTGTTTTTTTTTCTTTGTTTCATATTGTAGAATAGCAAGTAATGTACAATAATCATTCTTAGTTATCACGAAAAACTGCAGTTATAGCATGTATCGTAGCATTATACCTATTTTTTAGAATTTCTAAATGTTTCTGTTACTCATTAGTCATTTTATATTTAAACATCTCTATTATTTCATTCTTCTCATTTATACATCAATCATTGATAACGGATACCGACTGCAATTGACTTTTGATGTAAAAAAAAACCTGATGTTCATTGCCAAATACTATTTCTATGTAAAAGTTGAAAAAAACAAAACCGTATCAGTAATTTTCATTTCTCCCATCACCTACGATTTGGGACTTTATTAAAATGCCAGCCCAAACTAAAACCGACACGATTTTAACAATGAAAATCTGATAACATTATCATTCTTACAATGCAGTAGAGGAATACTCTTCAACCATACATCTATTATTATTATTTCTATACACTATCTTCTTTGCATGATGATAACAATAAGATTCATTTTTCACACCGTTTGAAAAAAATAGTATGAGCAACTTGTGCATATTAGTGATTCTCAACTATGCGCACTAGTTGCACAATGTACTATTTCAATCGTTTCTGGTTTACTTACATACAACTTTATGTATTCTAATATTAAGGCATGGCATTTTAATGTTTCCGCTGATTTCTAACATGATTACATTAAGACTAACTCGGTCTTCGAATGGTTTTCAAGAAACCAATTACATCAGATTATACCTAGACTGGTATAAAATCTGTTCTAAACTTCTATCGCTTTGATTTTAGGACAGGTAACATTATTCTAATAATGTGTACTACATTCTATCATATTGAAGACAAAATCGGTTCCTTCTTTTCGATAAACGGGTTTCGAATTCGTTTCTCAACGCATCTTTTTTACGATGCATCGTTTCTGTCTTTAAATTTTATTAGTCTCTAAACTTCTCTTCAATTTATTTATTCATTTATTATGTCACAAATACTATCTTTAGCTTTTCTTTACCTACTTTGAACTTCAACTTCATTAGTTAATTGTTTTTTTTTCTAACTGATAATATCGCTGAATAAATTCAGTCATTAACTAATTAATAATCTTAACTTTTTTCCATATTCGTCTTATAGAGCATACGCATGAGCGAGGGCAGTGCTACAATCGTGTTTAAGACACAGTCCGCTGCTTTTGTGTTTCACAAGAAATACCAACGTAAAATGCTCGACCTATCATTGATAACGGTACATCTTGTCCCACAGACTGGAGGGAATAAGGCGATACCTACAGTAGTCAAAAAATCTTGAGACTTGTATTAAACGCTCACAGATCTACATGATAATCTGTGAATCATATTGAAAATATCAATTATATTTCATGAAGCGTGTGTTAGCGCATCATTAGTTCATCATAATTCATTCAATGCAGGAATTTATGATTAGGATTGCAAAAAATCCACATTAGGTTTTAATTAGCTATTCAACGGGAGAGTAGTTCTGGAAATCTTAAAATCACTCATACAGATTGAAGAATTGAATTTGTAAATAGAAAAAAAAAAATCACAATTAATTATGTTTACTTGAAAATTTCACGACACAGCTATACCGAGTCAAAGGTTGATTTATATTAAAAATCTAAAAGAATAAAAGAAATAAGGAATTTTATGCCATTATAAATAGTATCTATACAATTATTTTATAATCAGCATTGAAAATTTCTGAATGATTTAGTTATTGCTGCTATATAAGTATATAATCCAGTGATTTTTAAAATATACATTTCTTTGCTTACTTATAGATATAAATAGTGTATCGTACAAGGTATATATGTAAAATAAAAATTGTACAATTTAGAAGACTAAAGGATTAACTAAACGCAGATTATTTTAGCTCGGACTAGATATTTGCTTATATGATATTAAAATTAAAATTAAAATTAAAATTAAAATTCTGATTTTATCAATATACATAATAGAAGCGGTATAATATAATATAATATAATATAATATAATATGCAGGAAGTATAAGAGTAATGTAAATTTTTCAATTATACAATTAGTTAAATTTCATTTGAATGCAAATGGTAATGCTGAGTTTTGAATCTGTATAGGCTTTCTATATACCTATGAATTGAGAAGAAAAATAATAATTGATCTTTTATAGTTGAATAGATGAAATAAGATTAAAGATTTTTGGTATAATTAAATAACTGTAGTAGCTGTAAACTATAATACATTGATTAATGATTTATTATACTATTGTATTAAACAATTTGTATAATAATAATTGGGACTCGTGTCTCGCTGTTTTAATATATTTTTATGTTTTAATTTTGGTATAATATAATATGATATAAGCTTATACTAATGTGAGTAATAATAGGCAAGCTATAGAATTGAAATTGAGATGAAAAAAAAATTAAAAATAAAATAACAGTCTGATATAGGTATGAAACATATTTTGATGATTACAGAATACAAATTGCTGAGTATTATACATTAGTTATTGATGATTATTCATTATGGCCTGTATTCATAATTGATAATAACAACTATATGTATATGGTATATATTATGATTAGATCAAAGTCAGTTTTATGCTGATTTATATCTTACGTTTATTAAAATTAGCATATTACATAACATGGATATATATATATACATGATAATATTAGGATGTATAAGATATATAGGAAAGAGATAGTTGATAAAAAAAACTACTTGAAACAAAAATATGGTGTTTTTTATTTCAACATACTTAATACAATTTATTTCCTAATTATCCTTCTCCGCATGGCTTGCATGTACACGTTGGCTGAATATGATATTATGCGTTTTACGAAATTGAACGAAAGCTGCAAGTTGAATTTCGAATTTTCCCGCCACATGGAGGGGAATCCCCCTGATCCCTAGAGTCGCTCGTGTCTCGTGGTGTGGCTTTGTTCATTCTCCATTGTGTCCGAAATACGGGTGTGTGTATTTTTGACAAAACTTTTTCTAAAGTTGCTTGTTGGAACAGTTATGGCTTGTACAAAAGCTAATTGGGCGAAATATAACGATGAACCAGATCAACTAACCTCTAAGGTAATAATTTTATATTTTTATATAAGCTGATGATGTATCGGAGATGTGCTCGGATATCGATCAACAATGAGCGTGTGTAACAAGATGTAAATTTTGTCTAATGGTATTGGTAGGTTACAAACTTAGGAATCTCAAATCATGGCGAAGCGTTACCGAAATTGAGAGCACCATTAAAGACCGATGATACTCAGGAGCGTGTATCTCCTGCAGAGAACTCCTTGCTGCAGAAGATAATTCGCAAAGGGCTAATTGAGACTACAAAAGATTTGGAGATTCAGAGAAAAGATCCTAATTCTCCCTTGTACAGTATCAAAACCTTCGAAGCACTTCATCTGTTAGTAGCATTCGGTGTTTTATTTAGTAGATCTCACTTGTCATATCGAATTGTTATTCAAAGGAGAAATATAAGCTTCTATATTTTAGTACTCGGTCAGGCGTTGTTTTTCACTGGAATTTGGCAGAAAGCAATCAAAGATGTTGCTAGAAACTGTTGTAATATTTCATTATGTCTGATAAAAGTATGAGTATAATTCCATTGAAGATGCTCTCAACGCTCAACGATCACGTTTTTCAGAAAACCAGCACTCCTCAAGGGAGTTTATGCCATGGGTTTCAATGCTCCGTCAAAAATTCAGGAGACTGCTCTCCCAACATTGCTCGCAGATCCGTAAGTCTCGACGACTAACTATTCCAGCAAATCCTTGTCTCTACTCTTTCAGAAATTAATTATACCATTGGTTTCCCAAACCACGAGTCACCTGAGATATAGAACATTCATCGTATTACCTTCCATAGATTCACTTTTTCGTATCAATTACTTGAGCTGCTCTATCTTCGTGGATGATTCCCGTTTATTTCTAATCTGGAAGCTTTCCAGGGTCTTTTTGATCAGGTGTTTGATCCAATGCATGCAATTCTTTGGGCATTTATCGTCTAATCAGTCCTTATGAAGGCGAAAACCTTTCTCTACGTAAGATTCTTGTATTCAATATAAAAACAAACTGAGTAAGTTCTCAATTTTCAATAGGCCACAAAACATGATTGCACAATCACAGTCTGGGACTGGTAAAACAGCAGCATTTGTTCTGGCTATGCTGAGTCGAGTGGATCCGAATAAAAATTACCCACAAGTAGTCTGTCTGTCACCTACCTTTGAATTAGCAATGCAAACTGGAAAAGTAGCAGTTAAAATGGCTCAGTATTGTCCAGAAATCAAACTAAGATATTCTGTCAGAGGAGAAGAACGTAATTAATGCATAATACCTAATTAATACTTAATGCCTAGTGTATTTGCAAATTTATTTTAATCTCAATACTAAATTGAATATTCATAAACATTGACATCAAATTATCCTTAGTTTTAAAAGTTTCAACGACGTTGAATTCTACAGCTGGTGTATTTTTTACCAGCTCAAAGCTCATGATACATTAGTTTGATGAATGATTAATAAATCATAACATATCCTCGACATTTCATTTAAGTTACACGAGGAACCAAGATCACTGATCACATACTGATCGGTACTCCAGGCAAAGTCATGGATTGGGCGATAAAGTTCAGATTTTTTGACCTGGAAAAAGTTTCAGTTTTTGTTCTGGATGAGGCGGATGTAATGATCGCCACTCAAGGACATCAGGATCAATGTATCCGTATCCACAAGTACAAAAATAACTGCATTAAATCAGTCCTTCGCATTCTCTCCGACACAAACCACGAGTATTATGTTATTTCACGTCTATATTTCAGGCTGCTTCCTTCTACTTGCCAGATGATGTTTTTCTCAGCAACGTACGAATCCACTGTGATGGAATTTGCCGAATTAATTGTCTCTAATCCATTGATTATTCGATTACCAAGAGATAAAGAGTGCTTGGATAACATCAAGCAGTTCTATGCAAAGTGCAATAATGTTGAAGAAAAGTACACCGCGATAACAAATATTTATGGCGTTATCACCATAGGACAAGCCATCATTTTCTGTCATGTAAAATACTTTTCTACAAAAGTTTATATTACATTTATTTTCTTTTCTTATTCACATTACCTCAGCTTGTTAATATTTCATGTGAGTCGCACCGGATTTATACTTAAATCCACATCTATTGTTATTCTTTTTAACACAGACTAAGAAAACAGCTAGCTGGCTAGCAGAAAAGATGAGTAAAGATGGTCACGCCGTAGCTGTTTTATCTTCTGACTTGTGCGTTGAAGAGCGCAATGCTGTTTTGAACAGATTTCGAGAGGGACTTGAGAAAGTACTGATAACAACCAACGTATTGGCGAGAGGTAAGGAAATTGTTATAATATCTGTATTTCGCGATGAAACATATTTACAGTTATTAGAGTTATTCAAAAAGTTTTTCACAGAATGATATTTTATTGGTATAAGAAATCGTAGAAAATTTATATGAATTCCAGGAATTGACGTTGAGCAAGTGACCATTGTTGTAAACTTCGACTTGCCAATGGATCAGGACCGCAAAGCAGACTGTGAAACTTATCTACACAGAATAGGAAGGACAGGTAGATTTGGAAAATCTGGAATCGCTATAAATCTGACCGATTCATCACACACAAGGCAGCTGTGTCAGGACATAGAAGAACACTTTGGAAAGAAGATACACTTTCTTGACGTTGGTGATCCAGATGAAATAGAAAAAATAGGAAAATAAATTCGATCATGAGACTTACCTATAATTAAACATTTTCACCTAAAGCCTGATGTCGAATTCTAAGATATTGTATTTCTACTTTTGTAACTGAGACTAAATATATTTTCTTACTTATATTGTTTGTAATATCGCATTATTTTTACTCTAGTATCTAATATTTCAAATAATATTTTTCTTAAATCAAGATTAAAAAAAAAAAAAAAAAAAACTTCAGAATGTGTAGAAAAATAGATATTTGAATACAGCGTGTAGCTTAGGGTGCTTCAGAAAACAAATTTCATTTTTTTTTCCAACCCTTACCCTCCCAAATGCTTGAGGTTGATAAGAAAAAAGTCCTCCCGAAAGTCGTTCGCTATAGCTCAACTCTAAGAGGTTGCTATTTTTATTTTAGTTTCCTATTCATTTAACATGGGAATTTTCGTTTTTTTATTTAAACCGGAATTACACCTATTCATTTTAATTTTTTTTAAATAACCATTATATATTTAGAAAGCTGGTGTTTCAAGCTTTCCAAACCTATATAATAAAAGTCGATGAATGAAATAAATGACTTTATTTAATCTTCCAATTGAGGTATTTGACTTTTATTATACAGGTTTGGAAAGCCTCAAAAACCAGCTTTCTAAATATACAATGGTTATTCTAAAAAAATTGAAGTGAATAGGTGTAATTTCAGTTTAAATAAAAGAACGGAAATTCCCATGTTAAATGAATAGGAAACTTAAATGAAAATAGCGACCTCTTAGAGTTGAGCTATACCGACCGACTTTCGGGAGGACTTTTCTCTTATCCACCTTAAGCATTTGGGAGGGTAAGAGTAGTAAAAAAAATTTTTAATTTTCCTGAAGCACCCTAGTGTAGCTACAGGTAGCTTTGGCTGCATTCTTTCATTTGAGCAGCAGAGCAGGTCTGCTTTATATTCTACACAAATCGGGCTGAACTGGACAAAAACTCCCGATGCAGTACAAAACAATCTAGAACAACCCTTACGGAAAAAAACCCTCAAATTTAAGGGGTAAATTCGCACCCCCAAAGTTTTGGGGGTTTACCATGAAAACTCTGGGTTTACCCTCAAATTTTACCCCCAACTCAGGGTTCGCCCCGTATTTGGGGGTAAAATTTGGGGGTGAACCCTGAGTTTTCATGGTAAACCCCTGAAACTTTGGTGGTGCAAATTTACCCCTTAAATTTGAGGGTTTTTTCCGTAAGGGAATGCAAATCATACAGCCTTGTTGTCCGTATGCTAACCAGTGTTGTGAAAATTGTAATTAAATTTTTTTGATTACTCATTACTTTCGTAATGTGTAATTAAATGGAGTTTAATTACACATTACTTTCGTAACTAAATTTTTATTTAATTACCCATTACTTTGGTAATGTGTAATTCAACTCGATTTAATTACACACTACTAAAGTAATGTGTAATTAAATAAAGTTTAATTAAATTGTAATTGTGTAAAATTGTGTAATTAAATAAAGTTTAATTACACATTACCAAAGTAATGGGTAATTAAATAAAAATTGAATTATACATTACAATTATTACATGTATATGGTACATTACCCAAGTAATGTGTAATTGAACTCGATTTAATTACACGTTACCAAAGTAATGGATCCGCCAGCCAAAGCCGATCAGGCGTAGAGATGGCAGGTTTATAGTATATTTCAAGGATAATGCTGGGGTCATAGTAAGTAAACAGCAAAGGAGATATGAACGGATCAGGGATCGTAGGACCAGTCGCCAAAGAATGTGCCGACTTTTGGCCTAGAATTGCGGCACATTAATCATGTATTACGCTACCTCTACGTATCACATATGATTCATAAATTTATTCTTATTTATAAAAATGATAGGTAATCAATGAATAAAGGATAAATATTAACTAAATCAACTTTTTTTTTCTTTTAATTATTAAAGATAGCATATTTTATTGATAATATTTGATATAAACAAGTTTTTGGCTTCGGTGAATCATCATTATTGCCGTTTTCGGAATCTCGATGTTGAATTTGTTTATTTTTTTTTGTTTTTCTAAAGGTATCATCTAAATGCTCATGTCCCAACTTGATATTGTATTGATATTCAGATGAAAGGGAGTCCCCGGTTTTGGGATTTCGGGAATGTATAATAATAACCGATTATCGAGAATCAAGGTTCAATTCCCGCGAGATTTAGAACGTATGTCGATGTATCGATCATTGGTCTAAAGGTGGATTTTCATGCGCGCTGCGCAGTAACTTGCTGCTGCTGCAAAATTTTTCTGTGACGCTATTCGCTGTTGATGACGTGTTGCGTGCAACCACGTGATCAACAGCGAACAGCGTTACAGCAAAATTTTTCAGCCGCAGCGATTTACTGCGCATGAAAATCAAGCCTACGGTTTCAAAGCATTAACCAATTAGTTCGTTGTTTGACCGCAGTAGCGTGTAGCACTGTAGACTTGTAGAGTAAAGACATCGCAATCGAATCGGCAGTCCGCGGTGTGGATCGTGTAGATTTTGAAAGAAAGATATTTTTTTCGATATATCAAGAGTTTAATTCTATCTTTAAGCAATGGCTTCGTCTGTAGTTGATTGGGGTAAATATGTAGACGAACAAGAGAACCTGGCCTCACAGGTAAAGCAATAATGCATAATATACGAACAGTTTAAAGTAGCTCGAAAGATCCTGGCATAACCTCAAATTAGAACTCCAACCACTGTCCGCAATTTTATTCAAAGTACAACTACAAGCATCTGTAACAATAATTATTATAATCTTTATTATATCAAAAATCAACAATGAAAAAAATAATTTCAAACGCTTATTAAATATTGTTTCTAGTATGAGTTTATTATTTATTTCGGCGATTATTATTTATCGTTCAAAGTAGCATCGCACGTCCATTGTTGTGGTTTTTCTTTAGTTTTTTTTTTTTTTTTTTTTTTCTTATAACTTGAAGAAAAACAAAAACTTGGTACATGTTTACAATGTATTGCATTTGTTTTTATTCGAACTAATTTTTCTCATTACGTGTATGCACCTTAATTTTTTATTGTGTTTTATCTAGGTGACTAACTTGGGTCTCTCAACGCCAAGCACACCGCCGGTGCCGACCACACCACCGACGGAAGGCAGTGAATCGTCGAAAAGTAGCGATCCTGAGGAACACATATCTCCCGCAGAAAAATCATTGCTGCAGAAGATAATCCGCAAAGGGCTGGTCGAAACGACCAAAGATTTGGAAATTCAAAGAAAAGATCCCACTTCTCCCTTGTACAGCATCAAAACATTCGAAGCGCTTCATCTGTTAGTAGCATTCGGTGTTTTATTTAGTAGATCTCACTTGTCATATTGAATCGTTATTCAAAGGAGAAATATAAGCTTCTATATTTTAGTATTCGGTCAGGCGTTGTTTTTCACTGGGATTTTGTAGAAAGCAATCAAAGATGTTGCTAGAAACTGTTGTAATATTTCATTATGTCTGATAAAAGTATGAGTATAATTGCTCGAAGATACTCTCAACGCTCAACAATCACGTTTTTCAGGAAACCAGCACTCCTCAAGGGAGTTTATGCCATGGGATTCAATGCTCCGTCAAAAATTCAGGAGACTGCTCTCCCAACATTGCTCGCAGATCCGTAAGTCTCGACGACCAACTATTCCAGCAAATCCTTGTCTCTACTCTTTCAGAAATTAATTGTACCATTGCTTTGGTTTCCCAAACCACGAGTCACCTGAGATATAGAACATTCATCGTATTAATTTCCATAGATTCACTTTTTCGTGTCAATTACTTGAGCTGCTCTATCTTCGTGGATGATTCCCGTTTATTTCTAATCTGGAAGCTTTCCAGGGTCTTTTTGATCAGGTTTTTGATCCAATGCATGCAATTCTTTGGTCATTTATGGTCTAATCAGACCTCATGAAGGCGAAAACCTTTCTCTACGTAAGATTCTTGTATCTAATATAAAAACAGACTGAGTAAGTTCTCAATTTTCAATAGGCCACAAAACATGATCGCCCAATCACAGTCTGGAACTGGTAAAACAGCAGCATTTGTTCTCGCAATGCTGAGCAGAGTAGATCCGAACAAAAATTATCCTCAAGTTCTCTGCTTATCACCTACCTACGAATTGGCTATTCAAACCGGAGAGGTTGCCGCTAAGATGTCTCAGTTCTGCCCGGAAATAAAGCTGAAATATGCGGTCAGAGGAGAAGAAAGTAATATACATATTTTCACAATGTGTTCACATGAGTCTTTCAACACTCGATACGATTCAATTCCCACCAGAATGATAGACGGCAATATAATATTTGGATTTCCATTTCAGTTACAAGAGGATCGAAGATCACTGACCACATAATAATTGGGACACCAGGAAAAGTTTTGGATTGGGCTATAAAATTCAAATTTTTTGACCTCAGAAAAATTTCAGTCTTTGTTCTGGACGAGGCAGATGTGATGATCGCAACTCAAGGACATCAGGATCAATGTATCCGTATCCACAAGTACGAAAATGAGTGCATCAAATCAATCCTTCGCATTCCCTCTAACACAAAATAGGATTATTATACTATTTCACGTCTCATATTCCAGGCTGCTTCCGCCCACTTGCCAGATGATGTTTTTCTCAGCAACGTACGAAACCGCTGTGATGGAATTTGCCGAACTAATTGTCAGCAATCCATTGATTATTCGTTTACTCAAAGAAGAAGAGAGCTTGGATAATATCAAGCAGTACTACGTAAAGTGCAATAATATGGAAGAAAAGTACACCGCGATAACAAATATTTATGGCGTTATCACCATAGGACAAGCCATCATTTTCTGTCATGTAAAATACTATTCTACAAAAGTTTATTACATTTATCTTCTTTTCTTATTCACATCACCCCAGCTTAGTATTATTTCATGTGAGTCGCACCGGACTTATCCTTAAATTTACATCCATTATTATTGTTTCTTTACGCAGACTAGAAAAACAGCTGGGTGGCTAGCAGAAAAAATGAGTAAAGATGGCCATGCAGTAGCTGTTTTATCCGGTGACTTGACCGTAGAGCAGCGCATTGCTGTTCTAGATAGATTCCGAGCTGGACTTGAGAAGGTTCTCATCACCACCAACGTATTGGCGAGAGGTAAAGAAAATCGCTATCTGTGCTCTGCGGTGAACTGTATTCACAATTATTACTAAATTTGTTCACAGAATGATGATATCTTATTGGTACTATAAGAAAACTTAGAAAATTGATATGAATTTCAGGAATCGACGTTGAGCAAGTGACCATTGTTGTAAACTTCGACTTGCCAATGGATCAGGAGCGCCAAGCAGACTGTGAAACTTATCTGCACCGAATCGGGAGGACTGGAAGATTCGGTAAATCTGGTATCGCAATAAATCTGGTTGATTCTCCGCACGCTATGGAGCTGTGTAAAGATATCGAGAAGCATTTTAGAAAAAAGATACACTATCTTGACGCGGAAGACGCGGATGAGATAGAAAAAATTGGAGCGTAGTACTATAGTTATAGAGAATAATATATTTTATAAATGTTATCCGACTAAGACTATAGACCCCCCCAATTCTTCTTTTGTTTTTTTACACTTTGATATCATCGCTGTAATCTTTATTTAAAAACCATCGATTATGACATTAACTAAATTTTTATTTTCGTCGCACATCGATTCGTATAATTACTATAAAGAATTTATTGTTTGTATTTGTTTGTGATATTGCATTGTAACGTGACAGCTATATGGTAATTATATAATAATTTACCTTCGCTATAACATTGACTAAAATGATTTATTTGATTATATGATATAAATAACGTATAATTATACAAGTTTATAAATATTGTATTATAAATCAGATAAATTAATATTATTTTCTAATTTATTTCAATTTTTCGTATAAAATGAAATGAAATATGTTAGTTATTCTTTATGAACCCCAGCTGGGCGTTATTATTGTTATAGCTGTAAATTTATTTCTAATAAAATTATTCATACATGCTCGTTGCAAGGCGGTATCATAAATTTACTTAAAAACATTAAGAAGTGTAAAAATTCTATAATATTAAACGATAATAAATACGTTTTGTAAAAAAAATTTAAAACTAGTTTATATTTTATTTATATATCCAGTATAAATTCTTCTCAACTTACTCTATCATATAAGAAGAAGAAGAAAGAAAAAAAAAAAAAAAAACACAAATACTCTAAATCCAGCTTTGAAGGAAAAATAATTAAAAAATACTTCGGTACTTTGATACAATGAGACGATTCTCTTTATTCGTTGTATGTATGTATTGTATTGTATATGTAAGGTGTGTATGTGTGTATTAATGTTGATGACAACTATACGCATTAACAATGTATATAATGCATTGATTATTACTTGATTATTTTATTATTATATATTACTTACAAACATTTACAAATGTAACAAGTCAATTCATATTTGGCGTATATGATAGTCAGAATAAAATTACAATTTATAATTAATGATTATTAATTATATATGCTATAGATAAGTTATAAACAATTCGAAAGAAAAACAATATAAGAAATAATAATAATATAAACAAGCCAAATAAGTAATAATAGTAATTAATGGTATTGATTTTATGACCATTATACAGCAATAAAAACTATATATATATATATATATATATATATATATATATATGCATATTATATGCACCAGAAATTAGCTTTGTACAATGTTAATAATATTCATGATAATTATGAAATAATATTTATAATTATTATAACATATAGGCCTTGAAGAAAAATGAAACATAAATGATTTCTACAATGTTTTATTACTTGTAGTAGTATAATTATTATTATTATGGTTGAGTTTAATAATGTTTATAAAATTTATTTCATAAATATACATACTCATATATATATATAGAAAAATTTTATCATCTAATATAATAAGAAATAAATAATCAAAATTATAATAATAATAATAAGGTGGATATATATAATATAATATAGCGATGTCCAATTTATGATGTCAGCATTGGTCAATATATTTAATTATCTGTTTATCAGCCTTTGAAATGATATATAAAAAGCGCTGCAATTAAAATAATAATTTCAATTAATATGAAATCTTTTAATTAAACTATTATTATTATTATTTCTTTCTTTCTTTGTTTCTTTCTTCAATTCGATTTATTTTTCTGCGCGGACTTTTAAGCGTGTTCCCTTTGCTCATTACAGTATATCATAGCGTGATCAATCATAATAATATATACGTATATATATATATATAATAATTATTATTAATCTATAATTATATATATAATATAATATATACGTAACATCGCTAATATAATATGATTGCGTAGTATAATATGAATAAATCGCGAAACTGAATAACGTATAACATATTATTAAATACTACATAGTTTCAAAAAATGAAATGAAATGAAAATTTCAAATTTTTCAAAGATCATTTTCTTTTTTTCTTTTCTCTTTTTTCATATTCAATAATAAAATATTAATTTTCATATTTCAATTAAACTTCTTACCTAAAAACGTTTTTATTTCTTTAAATTATCTGTAAACGCGCCTGCAGTTAGGTACTTTATATTTTATACTATAATTCATACGCAATACAATATTGCATATATACCTATAGTATATGAATTATATTGTTTATATATAGATGCGGCCTGCCTGTTTTTTTTTTGATAATTAATTGAGCTAAAAATTATAGCGCCTCTATACTTATATAGTTTTTTTTTTTTCATTAAATTTAATCTTTTTCTTCTTCTTCTTCTTCTCCTAATTGGCTAAAAATCAATTTTAATATATTCTCATTATAAATTGAAAGATTGTCCTATTATATAAGTATGATGAATGAAATTTTTTTTTTTTTTTCCCACCTACATTAATAATAACGTATATTATGTATAATACAATGAAGTTTAGTGCATATTATATTATTATATTATATCATAACAATTTAAGATAATTTCATTCCTTAGTTAATTCATGATACGTGATACGTGAGTTTCGCAGTGCCTATATGTAATAATTATAATTGATGACTTTTTTGTTTTTCTGTTTTATTTTTATTTATTTTTATTTCTTCTTTAGCCCCAACTATATATAAGTAAGTTTTGAGTTTTTCGGTCTGCTCATCAGAGTTCACACATATTTATATAATTCGTTATTATTATTATTATTATTATTATTATTATTATTAAATAAATTCGACGAGCGATCTCAATAATAGTATAAGTTATTAATTATATTATATAATACTTGCTGCGTTTCAGTTGTTATAACTTTTATTGAGCAAATGCGCAGTTTTGCCTATATATAACGCAATTTATTTATTGTTTGGCGTTTAAAGGATATTAACTCGTCGTTTAATTAATATTGTATGTATGTATATTCACACATATCTATTAGTATGATTTTTTTATTTTTCTAATATAGACGTGTCTCTGCTCGATGAAACGATGACATCTATAATAAGTTCATTATAAAATAATTCAAAAAACGAGAACGAAAAAAGAAGAAAAAAAAAAAACAAATATAATAAATTACACGTATTGTTTCAAAAGTATTTACAACTTTTATAGTATTATAGAAACCACTATCACAACTTATATATACCGCGTGCTCGTTCTCTTATAACAAATTTTATATTCAATTAGGAGAGACGACCTATATATTATATGTATAATTTATTATGTACTCAAAAGTTATTAAGACTGCTGCAGATATGAAAAAAAATGAATGAATTTGAAAGAAAATTTTATCATTTCTATCAGCAACTGATAATTAGAACTTTACTTTCACATGGGATTTTAAAGCGTAGGATATTCCTGTACGTACGTTTACTTTCGCAACCATTTCATCAATACCGCGTTTCAATTTACTTTACGTACATACATCTATAATTATAAGTATGTATATCGTTCATTGCAAGGGTGATACTAATATAATGAAATGGTTTCATATACCATATTATAGTCTTGAAAGTCTTTTCAAACAAGTAAATGAAACTGCGAGTGATCTATTTAAGAAAATTGATAATTTACAATATATTAAAGATCGTCGTGTGTGTGTGTGTGTATGTGTGTGTGTGTGTGTAAACCTAACAGCGCGCGCTCAGTCATCGATTTTCTTTCTTTTAATACGTGTCATAATATAGTATATTGTATATTACATAGGTATATCGTAGTCGGT
The DNA here is from genome assembly GCA_963992785.1 of Tenthredo livida. NCBI lineage: Eukaryota > Metazoa > Arthropoda > Insecta > Hymenoptera > Tenthredinidae > Tenthredo > Tenthredo livida. The sequence continues at coordinate 41,417,361 of OZ023065.1, forward strand.
ATTCTTTTTTTTTTATTAATATTTTTTTTTTTTTTTATACTGTGTAATTTATAATATATTGTATAATTTTGTTTTATATAATAATTTATATAATATATTTTAATCTTAAATTGTCCTTAAATAAGTTAATTAATTAATTAATATGTTTTTTTTTTTGCTAAGAAACATATGTATAGGTTTAGTAATAGAATAAGAAATTTGCAAATTATTCAGCAGCTTTCAGAAATTAGTATATTAAAACTAAAAAAAAAAAAAAAAAAAAACTAAAAATACAGTTTTCTTGGCACAGGTATGTAGTAGTAGTAGTAGGACTAAACGACGGTGAATACTAATAATTGAATATTTTCATAAAACTGTTGAGAATAAAGTTTTATTTTCTTATTTTTATATACCATACGTCGAAAGTGTATAGCTATATAGGGGTATACTGTAATAACTCTCGACGAGGAGATCCATCGATCTATACAAATTTTTTCTTTTTTTTTTTTTCTTTCTTTTTCTTTCATCATAATAATATTTTATTTAATTCTCACCTAAGTTTACATTAGTTTTTCTTTTCTTTTCTTTTTTTTCTTTTTTCAATTTTCTTTTTTGTTCATGCTAAAAGATTAAAAAGTCAGCAGTATATTATTTTACCAATGTATACTTTTTTTTATTAAATTTTTGAATAAATTTTTCAGAGTATAAGACGTGTAATTTTTAAACTTTCAATAGAATCGTTTTTTTTTTCTTTTTTTTATAACTGAGATACTTTTTAGTAACTTGATTCTCTCTCATTTGGGACGTAGACTTGTTGCGCTTAATAAACATAAATTTATTAATCAAATTTAACGCATTATATAGCTTCGATGTTATTCGCTAGTAGCTGTCCTCAACGAGATTGTAGATGATTAAATATATATATATATGTGAATTGCCTGTTTTTTTTTAATTGTTGATAATAATAAGTTAATTAGTAGCAGTTGCAGTGTAAAGACTGATTTTATTTTTTTTACTTTTGTAACGCTTACATCGCACATTATTAGTGGAATTTTTTTTCTTTTCAACGACATGACATTGGGAGAGACGGTATATTTATGGGTAATTTATTTATTTTTATTTTTTTTTCTAAAAGAAATACTCGTTAGTACGACATTCTTTCCTGTTATCAGTGACACATATACCTAATAATATAACAGCCAAAACCGAGCAATGTCTTTGCGATGGTTTACACTAAACACCTTAAGTTTTTAAATTCGTTATTTAGTTACGATTACTGTGTATTAAATATTTCTAAAACTTCTCCAATTTCACTATTAAGCAATGATCTGCTAATCTCTAGGTATTATAGAATTCTTTTTATTTTTTTATTTTTTTCTCAATTCATGTCCTCTCATATGTGGGGAGCTTTTCGATCAGATATCAATTTGATATCATTCACATATCATCATCGTTAGCACATTTCTTTGTTTTCAGATTTATCTATGTATTACCTGCTTATGCCTTATACTATATCGACTTTGCATCATCATTGCATCAATTCCAATTCTCGAATCTCAATATCATCAACGTTCAGATTTTTTCTAATAATATCCCACAATATCAGCGCGATAAAAAAGTTGCCTAATTCATTAACATCGTATGTTTCTTTGAATATGTATGGCGCTAGTATGACAGCGTTGCTATATATGTCGTACGCCATCGCATTTATTGTAGTACGCTATCTCAAGCGTTCGATTTTTCGCCAATTCTAATCACCGATTCACAGAAAACACAGATAAGGAACAAATTTGGCCACTTTTCTATTACGTGGTTTATTACTATGGTTTACATTCAAAATACCTATAATAAAAATCGCAATACCGTTGTTTGGCGTTTCACCCACGAATGATATAATTATTACGCTGTGCCCCCAGTGCCCCCCTCCCCCCCGCCCCAAATTTTCTATTATTTATTCGTTCATCGAATTATATTTATAAATGAGTCTCATGTGGGTTTTAGAAAGCATATAGGTACATACATTTCTCAACGGCATATAATATACGCCTAGGTGCGTGAGATACGTAACAAACCGATTCTGGTTTTAAATCTTTCTAAATCTACGGTCGTGACCAGAGTAGTACTGAATTAAAACCTTGGCACGGTATTATATTCAGTCATTGTTTTCCGCGTAATATGGTTACCTCAAGATAATGTGTACAAATTTATATAAATAAATGAATAGACGCAGTAACCATACGCAGTTGACTTGGTATCTAAAGTATAGTTTACCATTTTAATTCCTGTACCGCATGCCACCCGACGGTACAAAGAGTAATTTTCTTCAAAACTCAATTATTATCACGTGAGAATTATCGGATATAGCGATGTTAACTTGCAGCTGTCCCTCCCGAGAATATGTATTCGAGATTATTTTCTAATAGAAGTACCACGTTTCTCGGTCACAGAATGTCTGTCTCATAAATCTTATTTGTTGTTGTCTGATTTCCTCCGGCATTAGACGCCGGGGTCATGCTCAATTCAGGTCTACTTGCTAGACTGGTTAACGAGCCAGAATTCGCTGTGCTTAAGCCAAGACCCATCTTAGCTAAGAGATTGCTTTCAGAGCCAGTTTTTTTCAAAAGATCAGGCGGCGCTGGAGGTACCGTAGTCAAGCCTGAAGCATTTCTTTGGAGTTGTTGTAATCTGGCGTATTGTTCTTGGAGTGCCTTTTGTTTTCTGAGAAGTTCTTGATGGCGTTGTTCCAACTGTTCCTGCCGACCCTTCTTGTTCTGTAAACCTTCCTGTGAGTTGATGCTTTCGCAAGAGCTGGAATTACTTGCAGACAATATATTGTTAGCCGGTATCTGAGGCTGTTGCAGCTGCTCTTCCGATTGATTGGCATTTGGAGGTAGAGCCATAGGCGGTTTCCCACTTTCCTTCAAGCCGCTCCTTCCTCTGCGCAAAGTACCTGTAGGATTTCTTGGTGGTAGTTGAGGACTTGTAGGACTTGCCAATGGCGATCTTGAGCTGGTCCTTGGTGGAGGAGGCGGTGGAACCCGTCTCGCAGTCGCCAGCTGAAGTAATTCCGCGTTTCTTTCCGGCACTGGTGGTTTTTGAGGTGGCGTTGAACCGTCCGATACTTGTAGCCTTGCAATTGGTGGTGATGTATCGGTGTCCGAACTCGATGGATAAGAATGTAGCCTTCTGAGGGTACTCGTGTGTCCGGGGGTAGTTGTGATGGCTAAATTAGTTGACGAATCTATACTACCTTTCCTACCAATATCCGACATGCTAGGCGCGTGGCTCATCTGGGATATCTGACTAGCCGATCGTCCAATCTCAGACATATTTGGGGCATAACTGATGCTGGACGTTTGACTAAGCTGAGACGCTGGTCGAGAAAATGTTTGTAATTCATCTAGCAGAGCGTCGAGTGCGTTCTCCGGACGCTGCTGATAGGAGGCGGATGGGTCGATAGCGTGGGACCCTCCCCCGACGACGCCCGTTGACCCCACGACAGTGCGTTCCGCTGGCGTAGGGGCAGTTGTCTGTTTCACAAAGATTGAAGAATTTTAATAAATCGAAAGATAATTTACCCGATCACCTGCGTCAGCCGTCATTTATATGTGCATTTTATTTACCGTTGAAAGAGGCAAAACATTTTTTCATCATTTCTAGTCAACATTACAAACATCAGTTGTGGTGAGACATGGGGGAAAAATCGTATATCGTTACAAAATATTTTGCCTCTGAGGTAATTGGTGTTCGTGATACGTAAAAGGCCACTCAGATAAAAGTAAGTTTTATTCCTGATCCGAATACTATCACTTAAACACAACTAGATAATGATATATGAACAATGCCTTTTATGTATCACGTATTGGTTTTTTTTTTTTTTTCTCTTTTTAATTTATAACACTTTAATGACCATGCGAACAAATCGTGTGCAAACGCACATGCAGAAACGGAGGAGTTAGAGAAATTAGATGATACTGTAAATAAACGATTTTGATAAAGAAAATGAAGAAACAAAAAAACTGTTAGATAGTTACCTGTGGTACGTTATCGTGTTTTTGTGTGTTGTGCGTATTACAAGTCAGTACTCATATGGTGCTCTTTTACTTTTGGCATCGATTGTTGTCCGGTATTAGTCAACTTAAAAAACGAAAAACCAAAAATCCTAAATTAGAATAACTTAAGTCTTTTAAAACACACTTCTAACTCCCCAATTTTTCTATGTGTTCCAGTCACATCGACCCCTAAATCTCAGTCAGTCTTTAGTTTGTTTAATGAACAGGTCCTGTCGTTCACGGGTATTAATGAAAACGTGTAAATTTTTTTCAAATCTCCTATTATATCACCATTTTCTCCAGTCGCAACCAGATTACCAAGTTATGTTTCATCTTGGACTATTTGGTATAATCAATAGTACTACATCACAGTTGGCACGGGAAAGGATATATCTGTAGTACTACCTAAATGAGAAATACTCATTGGATTCATACACAGCGTAAAGTTTTTTTTTTTAGAATTATATCGATTATAATTAAACATTAATTACAGCCTTCATTGATACCCTGTAAACATAATTATGAAATAATAATATTTTTTGCACATCGCATGCTGTTGATTAAGGGATGAAAACTACATATTCATGCTAAGGTGTGTATATAATACTTTATCGCCAACACATATACTAGTTAGGTCTAGGTATCAATTAACACATGCCGCGACACACGTGCCAAAAGTTTGCTATCATATGAAAAATAAAAAATTGAAAAAAAAAAATTAAAAAAAAAATGGAAAAAAAAACTTTGCCAATAAAAAATACATAGACAAAACCTTCAGTCCAATCCTTATAGTAAGGCAGTAGTAATGGAATTAGAGAGAAAGAGAGAGAGAGAGAGAGATAGAGACAGAGAGAAAAAAGGAGCACAGTATTATAATAGAAATTAAAGTGTTATATAGGTAGATAATGTACAGGGTGAATATTCTTCGGGGTCTGTTCTGGGAGGAGCTTCGACACGCCGAAGCTCCGCCTTCTTCTGTTCATACTCGTATCGCAGCTAAGGGTATCTGCTTGATAATCGGCACACACTATTATCCTGAAGCGAATGAGTATGAAAAGAAAGGAGCGGAGAGATTGCGATGATAAGCCCCTCCCTCATCCAATACCAGGGAGAATTCACCCTGTATAATAGGATTATTCGAAATAGAAAATATATTACATAAGTAAAAGAAGGATGAAATAAAATGAAATAAAATGAAAATATAATAGTTATAAGAGATATACACAAGAGTACAAGGGTAGAAGTGAGAGTATTATATTTATGGTAATATATGGTACCTACTAATAAGTTAATAGTATTATACTATAAACAGTGAAGTGAACTCAGACATAAGAAGCTAAAGTATAATATACAAATAATACAGGGAAATCAATCAATTAAGTTTACAAGATTAATTAAATAATTAATCATTAGTCACAATAATTTACACTATTACTCTACAGCTTTATAGTATTATAATATAGAATAGTTAAATAATGTCTTGTAAGTAATTAGGGTGTAAACATCAGAAAATATCCCCGCTACCTTTGATTGGTTGGTATAATATTATTTTTTTTCCCTGTATAATGTATAGTATATAATATATATTATTATGATACGACGATATTTTCTTTAGCCACCCATCTTTAGTTATTTCCATTTCGTAAAACGTTTTATAAATTATGTGTTAAATTAATGCCAATTTCTTTTTTTTTTTTCTTTTTTTTTCTTTTTAACGAGAGCACAGAGATATACAGAATGGACAGAAGAGAAGGAGGAATACATAGTTTTGGTATGACAGATTAAAACGCATCAATAATCATGTAATAATAATTGTAACAATTGATAATATAATCATAAATGGAATTTGCCATTTGAGGAAATCCAATGTAAACCTTTAATATCCCGGCACCTTACTATAAGAAGTGGATTGGAGCGTGTGTCTTTGTGAAAGAATATATATTTATTGGTATAATATCAGGTTCTTCCAGATTGCGAGGTGTAGAATAAATAAGGGTACGGGTACTAATTGCGCACTCTCAAAATCATCGATCTTGAAAGTTATAATTAAAATTACAATCCAGAATTACCTGATTCTATCGGTTGATCGATAAAAGTGCTATAGCTTGTATATATAAGTATAATCAAGTAAAATCGCCAACTAGCAAATTATTAGAAGTAATATATACAATTACTATAAAAAGTATTTGCACAATTATTATAAAAAATAAATTTAGAGAAAAATAGTATAGAAAATGTTTTCTTCAAATATTATAGTAAGAATAGAATTGTTGTTGTTTTTTTTTTTTTTTTTTTAGATAAATTGCGTGAAAGTAGATATAGTGAAGATATTTTTCATCAAGAAATGAATAAGTCTTATGCACATTATAGAGAAAAAATTTGTATTGAAATGTAGAGCGTAATAAATGTTGCCTTTTAATAATTATTATGAACGACATATATTTTTGCTACCTATAAGATTATAAAAGGGAATATCAGATATATTATATTATTGAGATTTGTATTTCTTTTAAATGGCAACACCCATCACTGCGATAATTAGTTATCATAATATATAATAATAAAACGTATGTACAGAAAAAGAATTATTTTTCAGTATAATATGTAGCAAAGCGAATGGAGAAGATCGATCACAAAAGTTTAAGAAAATGTATTTCATGTAATTGTATAAATTGAAAAAAATTTTAGAACAAGCACGAATTAATAATTGAAAAATATGAAAATAAGTACGGCAGCGCATATATGTGTAATGTACAATTTATAATAAAAAAATGGCTCAAATCATTCTGTCAAATGGGAAAGGTAAGCTTCATTTCGTATCCGAATTTGAAATATATTTTCTATATTATATGCAACAAGAACTGCGACACTATACGTGTAATATATGTTTTGAATTATACGATGGAGTTGTTATTTTCTCTATATATCAGTTCCTCTTGCAGCTGTTAGCTTGCATGGTATTCCTTGCGTCTGCGCATTCCTTTTAGCTTTGAAGTATATAATCAAATTTCACTGTCTGCTTTTGGATAGTATAATAATAAATTGATTAAAAAACCAGTTAGAAAATAAGAGCACATGCGCATATTGGCTATTTAAAAATCCAACAAGATTTGATATTATACATGTTTTTTTTTTTTAAACTTGTAAGACAATTGATTAATCACCCTTTATAATGCAAATTTCAACAATAATATATAATATATATGCTAAACGAAATTCAACCCATTTGCCAAAATGGTTTGGAATGAGCTTACGAATGATCATGATTTTGTATATGATTTATGAATTAGACATATCGAATGATGAGAAGTATATAAATAGTAGTATAGAGTAATAATAAATTAATATGAATTATTAAAGATTACTCGTGACTGGTCTGTATGGCCTCCTTGAAGTTAGTACTCCACATCCAGCCATACTACAAAAATTAACAAATGTTGATATACCGCTCGCTTATATCTGCCTTTGGATTGATTCGAGTTTTATAAAATTATTATATGTACGTTCATATAATAGGTATTTATCACAACGATAAATAGTTTTGGATATAATTATCTCTGCATTTATAGTTGCGAGACTGCAGGCTGTATCGATCAGCAATAGTGATTTTGCTAACAAAATCACTGCTGCCTAACGATCAAGTCTTAGGATATTATTACATAGATTCAGTTTTTAGGGGGACACAACTAACACAGATTGATTTGAGAAAACATCCACTTTTTTGAAAATGCGCTTGAATGCAATTAACTGGTCTGTATATCAACTATCTGAATGATATAAAAAACACGTCAGAGAAAGAATAGATTTGACGTAGAATTACTATAAATGTAATATAATTTTGGACAATGTTACACTTTTTACTTGGAATTAACAATAATAGGAAGATTTTCTATTCATATTGTATAGAATCCAACAGAGATAGGAGGAACTGTACTCTTCCATCGATTATGAGTCACGATTGAATGTGCGACTAAATGATGTTTTGTCAGATCAGGGGCTAGACGTAATATATCTATTCTATCAGGAGACAGCAAACATTGAAATTGGTATTCAGAGGTATTTGGGGTGGGAAAGTTCACCGAGACACAAGTTGCAGGAATAATTGAGACACCAACTTCATTGGACAATAAAAAGAAAGTCTCGTACTTTCTACATAGACTGTAATGAAAATTAGAAAATAGTATAATATATACAGGGTGAATATTCTCCGGGGTCTGATCTGCAAGGAACTTGGACGTGCCGAAGCTCCGCCTTCTGGTATTCATACTCGTATCGCCGATAAGGGTGTCTGCTTGATAATCACAGACTATTATTCTGGAGCGAACGAGTATAAATAGAAGAAGGCGGAGCTTCGGCACGTCAAAGCTCCTCCCAGATCAGAACCAGGAGAATTCTCACCCTGTATAATAATTAAGTAACGCCCGTAATGTTTTTTTTTCCAGAATATATATAACTTATCATGGTCAAATGCCAAATGCACTAAGAACAAATTCTTTCCAGTTTTGTCACCCGTGTCAAACCTCAATGATATTTTCTTTAAGAATATAATTTCGATTTCATATTCTACGAGGTTCAATCATCCGCTGCAGACTAGGGGTAGCTGGTCATATGAGTAGAGTTATAAACGCTATTTTGGAGGATAGGTTTTATATAATGGCAGGGCTAAGCAGCAGCCAGATAATGAACTAAATAAATAAATAATAACATTAAAATCTAAATTCGAATGTAATAGAATATAATTGTGCGTAAAGTGCCCAACTTTGCGATTAATTTTTTTTCTAACTGGGAATAATGAAAAGAAATTTATTTCATAGGGGATTTAATCTAAGAAGGTTTACATTAGATTTCGTATTTATTTTATTTATATTTAAAGACATAAGGTGGTGCTGCAGAATGCTCGGGAATAAAATGAAATGAAATATCAATACTAGAAAATTATTATTCATCAAATAAACTGAATATCTATATATTACGTTCCATCATAATCATAGTTCAATTATGACCCAACATCTGATCTGATTATCATATCTATAATATTATGCTCATTTGATTTATCGTTTCGATTATAATGATACTCGTCATTTCAGATACTTGCATACATCATTTATTCACGTCTTGAGTTTACATACCCTGTCTGGCTGCACAGAATAATCTCAAAATTTACTCGATTTCTATTTTTAAATGTCTATATCAACTGTTACTTCACATATACACGACAATAAGATAACTATATGAAAGGCAAAGTGGCAAACGGCGAGCAGGTTTACCCATTAAAAATTTACCTATATCTGTAATGGATTATTCAATTAAGAATTGATAAAACTGTTAAATAATTTGAATTTTAGTTATCTTTGGAAATTTTTCCATCAAATTATAGTAAGGGTCATGTTTTCACAACTCTATTATCAACTGGTGTTAGTAAAAGATGCGAAGAAGTCATACGTTACGTAGCTTTGGAATAAACACCATGCTAAAATAAGAGTGGGGACCTCCGCCTCATCATAATCACAAATTAGTGTGCAAATCTTGGAACTAGATATGAATTATTATGAATAAAATCTTGTGCACTGTGCTGACAGAGTTGCGAGCACATGAAGGGTAGAAATATGGTTCCAAATACTTTAGTTCAGACTGCTTACTGACTACTTAGGAAACGTAACAATATATATTCTGCAATTTTATCCCAAAAAGATATCATATAAGAGAAAACATGATCCTTTGGAATGAAAGATTGAACAGATTTCATAAAAGACGCAATCAAAATCTCTCTCGTAATTCGTTTCTATTGACTTTAATGCTCAAGTACATACATACGTAGGAGGAAGCACATAAGTTTATTGTCTTTCTGTGATTATACTCTACTTTTGCAGCAAGACAGATTATTTAATAAATTATTTATCGATTCGATTGACAAGAGCTAAATGAAGTATGAGTAGTAATAATAGGTCGCAGTCTGCGTTTAGAATAACTATTGTCAATTTTTGGAATAGCACGATTCATTGTAATAGATTTATATGGCAATTTTATTAAATTACGGAATTACTACGTAACTTTGTATGTGTTACTGAAAGCTCGTTCACTCATAGCATGCGCTTAATGGTTTTGAATAGAAAAACACATTTCTTAGATAAATTTTAAAATTTAATACTCTCATCGGCAGCAATTCTTCCAATATATTAGTTAACTGGACGCAAGAGTTTCGTATTTTATTCATAGAATTTTTAGCCGAAAAATCCGCGAACAATAGTGGTACGAAATAATAAAATCAATACCTAATCTGTGGCCATTACGTTAATATTATCGATACAATGAAAAGAATCCCACGTCTGAGTTTTATTAAATTTAAAATACCAACAAAATACTATTATGCATGAAATATTTAAGAAATATAATATAGTACTTGGAAAATAATATCTCTATTATACCGGCTTGGATAACGCGATAATTTAGCAATATTATTAGTGTTGATAAAAAAAAAAACACGCTCACAATACTTATTTACAGTAAATCTACATAACTTTGTTTTTGATTTTTTTTTTTTTTTTTTGTTTTGAAGCATTTGTATTATTTAGTGATTAATTAACTGTTACGCAAGCTATCGGAGACGGGATCGTCATCATGCAATAAGGTTCTTGCACACAAGGAGTGAGCTAGGCGGTGGGTGGTATAAAGGGTTCATAGGATAGCAAGCAGGGCTCCAGATTACCTTAGAATGTTGCCCCGATGTTGGTGTTATAGGCGGAGTTTCTTCAGCCTCTACGCTCGCTGCGTTCGGTAATCGCTGCTCCTGCACCGACGCCAAGCTAGGGACAAAGATAAAATGTTTATGCTTACTTTTATGGTCTACGATTATAATGAAAATGTTTTTGACCCATCATATGCACACAAAGTTTTATTTCGTGTTCAGATCTTCCCCAATTAATTTAAATAAGCAATAATGGTACCGTTTGAGCGTGACGAGGGTGCCAGTAAGCTTCTTACAGCGCCTGAGTGCGGACTCTAGTCGTTCTGGTTCCTCTTTCAGAAACTTCTCCTCACGTACAACTTTTTCCATTTCAGAACTCAGGAGGCCTTTCATGCCTTCCTGGAGACTCGGAAAGCGGACTTTGAGGTCTGCCACTGTTTTACTATTGCATTACAGAAAACATGTATTATCATTGTGCTTTTTAGCACTAGTCGCTGAGATCAGAATGAAGACTCACAGTTATTCAATTTAAGAAAAATCTCATCGCCACATTTCCCACCAATACGATCATAAATACCTGGATTTGTTTAGAATAAGTGCCATGTTTTCTACGTCAGACATGTTGACACGAGTCTTTCGGTTTATGACATTACCGCGGAGCTCCTCTACTGTGCTCTCTAGCTCGCTGTGAACATTTAGATCAATAAAATATACCTCGCTATATTTGAACGAACAAGCTGACTGTCTTGTACTATTTATTATCACTTACGTAAGATCTTTCTCCAGCCTAATCATTTCTTGCTTGTAGAGGTCTTCCTCACGATTAAGTCTGACCTTTTCTGTATCTCCAGCAGCCCAGGCGGCATCTCCACCCGACAGTAGCACAGCCCTGAAAGAATGGTTCAATTTTGAACACAAATGATGAAGAGAACTATACGTGATACTCGTGACTATTAGCAATTCTGATAAATTACCTAATCGTGATAAATGTGTCTCTGATAGTCTCTCGCACAGTATGTGCTTGAGCTTGGGACATGCGTCTGAGGTTTCTTACTTCCTGGCGCAGATCCTTTGCTTTTTTTTGTAGACCTCTTAGTTGATTGTACATTTCAGGAGTGAGGGTCAAGTCTCTATATACGTATTGACCAGCCGCAAGAGTTGCCGGCTTAGGTGGTGGTGTTGGCTTGTGCCTTTCCCTTTCTGTAATTATAATAATCTGGTGAGACCAGGAAAAAGTGTGCTCTCCAACGTGACGATTTTAAATACGCTAAGCAATCATCGTCCTACTGTTGTCTAAGCTGCGAAGAGTATTAAAAGTCAGTTGTATCGCGTACATGATGTACGCACTAAGTACTATACTTTCCTAATTACACAAAAACGGACATAATCATTAGTTCTATTTGTTAAAATGATCAATCACGTGGGTATAAGGACGATTTTCAGGGAATATAGCCAAAGCGCAAAGAATGATCCCCAAGCATTATGAAGAGAATAGGTATATGGGTCCGTCTGTATCTGAACGTCTGGAAGTTGAAGTGGAGATATCGTGCCGCATATAATAAATATTATGTACATTCTGATCACTCTGAGAAATATAATTTGCTTTCCCCTGAAATTCAACTTGATTGAATCGAGCTTGAGATTCGAATGAAATGAAGCAGAGCATCTATTACACATATGTCTTGCGCATATATGTGTAAAATACTGATATTTGGAGAATAATTATTCTGTGTTTTATGCTGGAAGACATGGAAGTGCCTGCATATAACTTGATAATGAAGGTTTGACATTGAAGAGTATAAAAGTACTTGTATAAAATACTGTGAAGAACATTAAGTCAAGCCTTAACAAATTTTGGTTGAATACATTTTACCTTGTGAGGACATCCTCGGCAGTGTAGAAGATTTTATAGCTGGTTTTGTGGGCTTTGTGTCCGCTAGTGTGGTAGCATTTCACAATCATACATAATAGCGTGTTAGATAAATTAATACAAATCACCACAGTCCCGCATGATAGTTAATTATGTTATCGATATTACGTACTATTTGTTCATATTATAGTTTTAGTAGTAAAATACTAAATATGTTACTTAGCAAAACTTCAAGGAAGGTAGCAGACGTAGTTTGAAAAATTCATAGCAGCAGCATGTGATTTAAACCTAAATTCCATCTGCTACTTTCCTACGGATGTATATATATTAGTGATTCTGATTTTTTGCCGCATCTTGGAGTCTGGTATAGGTTTTACCTGCGTGTTGCGGGGAGTGTTGTTTGGGAGAGTTCATATCTGGTGGCTCGTCACTGAAGGACACTGACTTTTCAAATGACACCGACTTGTCTGTAATAAATGTTCAACACCATTTTTTGCGTGACATTTTGAATTTTCTTCAATATAAATTATATATATATATATATATATATATATATATATATATATATACATATATATGGTTGATACGTAACAACATCGATGTGCTTTAGTTAATGTGCCATAGAATATATTGTATCCAAAGAATTAAATAATGGTATATATATATAGCTATAAGGTATGTCGACGTTGATAAGCCGCGACTTGAACATGCGATAAAATAAATAAAAATCGAAGTTAAATTCTTGGTAATGATTTATGAAACTGTGGAAATGTGCATTGTATACATTCACTGGACGACATTGTTTGTAACGATAGAAATTTTCGCTTCAACGCAATCCTATACCTGTAATTAGGGGTGTGCGAATAGTAGTCATACACCCAATCCAATCATACTCTGCGAATGGTTAGGTTCGCAACGAATTATTGGGGTATTCGAATTATTCGCATACCGCTACTATTATATATATATATATATATATATATATATATCGATGTGAAAAAAACCTTTTTATATATTGCGCAATAACACAACTGAAAGATAATAACGATAATGAAATGTTGTTTAAAATGAAAGCAGATCATGCTTATTAATAGGACGTCATTAAACTGAAATGATAATAATGAGATAGGAACACAGTTGAATTTATTAAATAATATGGTTGCAATCAGAGGAATGATCACATGCTTACGCAGAAAATTTTTTAAAGCGAACCTTTGCCTAACTTTGGTGGCTTAACATCAGTCCTTAAGTATGAGTCATCTGTAATGCGAGGTGAGACACTTATTTACAAAGATACATGGCGGTGATACTAATACATAATAAAGTAGCAATGATAATGACAAAGACGTGGTGATAGAACAGAGAGTGCTAGAGATTAGAGACACACCTGGCAATGAGGCAGAGCTGGAGCTAGAATGTTTGTCGAACTCGTCTCCTGCGCCTGGTGTGCGTTAGTTGGAATAACAAAGCAGTTGTACAGCAGGTTTAAGAAGGTTTTATTACACCAAGAGTCGTACTATCCAATGCTATGTAGTTATAATAAACTGACTAAATTTTAGAAAACTCTGTTAAACAGACAATGTAAGCAAATTTTCCACAGCATATTCTAGTCCGACTCTTGGAATGCTAAATATTTCATAGTATAAGACCTTTTCATATAAGTATTTGGGCTTGGAAGAATAGGATATATATTTATGCCTAATGCAATCTTCAATCAAAGTTTTGTGAGTTCGACTTTACAGTCATTTAAATGATTTAATTTTATGCTACGCTAAGAAGTATTGGAATGGTGCATTCGGAATGATCAGTGAATCCTTTTTTTATCGCTAACTACCAATACAGTTATTATTATGTGTCTCTATTCGGATAAAACCATTATATTAATGTATCATATGCTACAATATATTTCTTTGATTCAAGTTTATTGCTGATTAATCGAGATGTGCTGGTATTATTTTATTCTCAATTAAAAAGCATTAGGACTAAGCTATAGTGTCTAATCTCTATCGAAATCGACTAATTTTTAGATATATATTCACACATGCGAGATGAGATGTTTATATTGTGCTGATCATTTGTTATCCCAGGATTTGAAGCGATATTGTGAGATTTATTGAAAGTTAGCATATAACATAGATATTTAGCGCATTACTTATCCATGAGCTTTATTGTTAGTATAACAGCGGGATATTATTTATTTTATATAAATTCCGATGGGACAATTATTCCATATGATGTAATTGATAAATCTATTTGTACCTGCTGTTCTGTAAGGATCACGAGGTGCAGGGACCTGTAAATAGTCCCTCGGTGATGGGCTGGCATGCGGAGCATGAGTTAAAGCCTTTTGAACAAGTCCGGTCAAATTAGCAAGCTGTCGTTCCATGTGTTCCACTCTTATCCTGTTAAAAACCATATGTTGGAATATAATATGGCCAAATGAACAATGGCGAATACTTATCTCACTACTATATCTGCATTCTCAATAACTATGATTATTCATAAATATTAAAATGCAAATTGAGGCTTGGAGGCATACGCATTCACATTACACGTATATATGCATACATTATGATATATTGCGCACATATCGGCAAGCTTGATCGAAAATTGAGGTACCTTTTATGAAAGAAGGTACTTTTTGATTATTACTCATAAGTATAGCTGCATGTACATTGTACAACGATTGATCTGATGTACAGTGATTGTTTAAGTGCTTACAATTAGATCATGTTTGGGTAGTAGACAATTCTATCGCACCTGCCTACTGACCATATGCAACGAGAGGCAAATGTGTTTCAATTTAGTTTGTTATTGGCTTAAGACAGACGCATTGCATAGAACTGTAACAGGCCATGTTAATGATAAAATGCTGTATTTTATTGAATTATGTGATATTGCGCTTGTTATTGATTATATTTGCTGCAACTAGGATAAAGTTCTAAAGAGAACATGCCAATTTAAAATGATATATGATTAGAGCTAAGCAAGACACATGTCTATATATATTTTCACATATAGAAAAATATATAGAAAAAGAAAGGAATGTATAATAATATGCAACAGGCACAGTTATCAAGGCATTGCACAAGGAGGATCATTTATAAGTATCATTGTACCGGGTAGCGTCGTAAGGCTGTCCACCAGGGGTCAGAGTAGGTGCCCCGGGGGGAAATGGGGATCGTGGGGGGCCAGTTGGTGGGCGCCCAGGTGGCTTCACACCATAAAGGCTGTAAGATTCCTCCAATAGCTCCGTATCGCTGCACCACCCACAACAAACACACACCCATACTATCAGCTATCAAGAGTTACAGTTGTAACTATTCACGCTATTTACAGGTGATGCAGAAGACGGAGATCTTTCTTTGATCAATTGTTAGATGCATATAGCCAGATCTGACTTACAATGGTCTTTGATCTATCGAACAGTCGAGTGAAAAAAAAAGAGACATTGATTTTCTGAAAATAAAAGTCTAGTTTCTCTACAACAATTAGTCGATGACTTGTATCAATGTCACATGTATGCCATTCCTGACTACTGATCATGATAAGTAGCTTTAAAAAAATTTGAAAATGTAGGTATATCTTTCTTCATTTACTCCAATAACTCAAAGTAATATGATAGTGGCTAGCTTGGAGCGTGCAATACATGGGTAAAGCAGAAGCCACGAGCTATGTGCATATATACATGCCCGTAGCGGAACCACTCAATACTTTTAAGACTATAATTGCAATACTTTTGATTCTCTTCAACATTTAAAGCCACTCTTTAGTCTGTTGTGCATCATATAATTCATATAATGCTGCTCTCCATGTACAGTATGTTTTAATATCATGATAACTAGGTATTGGCCTACCTAGCTTCCTCGTCAATAACTGGCGTTACGGTCCCAGAATATTGCGAATAATAAGGATCCTCGTAGCTGCTACCTGTGCTGTAAGGCCCAGCGGGATACCTTCCTGTTCCAGCGCCAACGCCGCCACTTCGTTCTGGACTGCTCATGTACCCGCTTTCTCCATGCAGTCGATCTGTGAATAGAGTCAATAAGATAGAAAATTTTCTTCATGTTTACAGACGTTGTTACATATATCAGTTATAATGATTATTATTCTATCGGTAATCTATATTATCATTTATATTAAACGTCTGTTTTCATTGAAAATATTCATAATAATCACAAGCAGTACTGATAGTTAATTGCTCAACGTGATTTCTATTACTCGTTCGATAATTGGTATCAGAAATAGTTGGTCAATGAAATAATTTTCTATCAATTTGTGAGGTGAGAGGTATCGGATCTAAACAAAAAGCTCATACAGGAATTTGGATTGATATATATTATGTATTATTCCAATTCTACAGTAACAAGAATATATAACTACCATATCTATTTATTTATCGACACCACAACAATAATAACAATTTTATGAACATGCACCAAGAATATTGATGAAAAAAATTTCAAATATCATGGATGATGAATAATATCGAATGAACAAATGTATAATATGTTCTGATCCTTGTGAACAATCTACGCATATCTTTACTCTTGGGAGTTTATAGTCTTTTCGATAACATGACATAACATGAATATGTGTGAAATATGACCAAGTCATGACGATTGCTGTTTTTCTGAAAAAATTTACAAGTTGGAAATGTTTCCAGTTCACCCACCCATCTGGAACTCAATATTTCCATCGTCAAGCTTTGATTTTAAATGATTAGTGGTGTAAGAGTTGTAAATTAGTTATATTAGCACACCTTTTTCCATTCGCTGTCCTAGTCTAAGGGTTTCACTGACCTGGTATACTATAGAGGGAGACCGAACTGTCTCTAGAGAAGCGTGCCGAGCCCCCCAGGGTGCCAAGGGGACTCTTACCACATTGGTAGCTGCGAAGCGGCTTTGCCGGCGGCACCCCACTTCCACCTAGCCAACCATTGAAACCAAAACCATTGTACCATTTACCCTCACCCAAAGCTCAGTTAGTCTCATTTGAAGCACGGGTAGCCTGGTTAGTATTAGGGGCTTATTATATTAGCTATGACAACTTTCGTCATACAGATTTCGATGGGCAGAAGGTATTTCTAGATATGTGAAAGAACCCTGGCCAAAATTTGGATGTAAGAATTTGTGAGAAAAATTGGCAACAACCAGAATTCAGAGATCATCTTTGTTCAGAGAAATGCAGTGAACAGGTTCGGGCTTCCTATAGCTAGTTTAAAGAATGCGGTGAAATTCAGTGTTTCATCATATTCTCATAGCTTGTTGAGAGAGTTAATTTCAGGAATCATCAGGAATAAATTTTGCCAGAGTTCAAAGATGGATATAGGTAGTACTACTGCTTATTATAGTCTGAACATCATTTTGGGACTCTGAATGCTTGAGTTGATTAAAGCTTGTAAGTTCAGTTTAAGTATTCAGACTGACTCAAATCCTAGCATGAAGATCTACCCTTTTAGAGAAGATCTCAAGAACGTATAGATTTCGGGGAGAATTAAAAAAAAAAAAAAAACATGTGTGGGTGGATCCTTGTGACTTGATATTCCCACACAGCATTTGATATTCACTGTATATTCGAAAAAAATACACATTGTTCAAAAAATATCCCGAATGTGTAAAAGATATTCTATGTACATGTCCAGAAGAATATTCATCCATGTGCTTGAGGTGAATATATTATATATTCCATGCACGTTTCTAGAACATTCCACGATATTTCAGCGATATGAAAATCTAACATGCTGTGGACATTGACCCTACATATTCCACGTATGTCTTCGAATGTTTTTATGGATTAAATTTCAAATATATGCTAATTTTCCTAATAACTTTTATATATATACATTTGAAGTATGAAACACACATTACGTACATTTGTGTACTAAGTATTCCATGGAACCATAACACACTTTCACTGAGAAATCTCTTTAATATTGGAAGAAAAAACTTATTGGCATCATTTGTGATTTTTCAAAATTGACAAATGATATTGAAAAAAAATCTTTCTTCGGAAAAATGGCTGAAGAATTTCGGATCCCAATTTTGACAACGATTAATCCCTCAAGAGATTCGTCACGAATTTTGAATCATCCTGTATATGTACCATCTTTCATCCAATATCATTTGACAGTATTCGCTCGATTTCAAAATGTTTCGAATCATATTTGTCTCAGAATTATAGAAGAGAAAAGAATTAATGGCAATCGCATTTTAAAAAAATATTGAAAAATTCATATCTCTGAAACCAGTTACACTGTTAGAGAAAAAAAAATGTTCTAGGAGACCCACTCAAATTTTTACGGTAATTTCAACACTATTTTCAGTTCATACGACAAAAGAATTTGCCACTTTGAGTAGATTTATGTTGTGATAACTAAAAAAAAGTGTCGAAATAAACATACAAATTTTAATGGAACTCCTGGAACATTCTTTCTCTAACAAAATGTCATTTAATTCGGATAAACATATGACCGTGTGAACGAAAAATGCATGATAAGATATTCAGTAATCAATCGTAATAATATATGCAAGCACTTCAATCTAGTCCTGCAAATGCAAAATTTTGATGACATTGAAATATTCCGAGTAATAACTTGACACTTTGATGGGCTCTGAATAAGTAGGAAAGTGTTCAGACATATATCATATGGTAGTTTAGCGTAGTGGTTAGGGCGTGCGACTGGTAACCGAGCGGACGTGGGTTCAAATCCCGGCGGGGACGAAAAATGCGGCGTTTTTTTCAGTGGTTGTGTATACAATATCGTCGATACGATGCATAGGTATGATGAGGTAGTTGTCAGCTGACGATAAAATATGTCAAATTTCGTGTTTTTTTTTCTACCATTATTACTTCTCATTTCATGATGATAAATCATAGGCTTCGTTATGAGGGGTGGCACCATCATCGGAAAGTACTAGGACGCCGTTGAGGAATTCTGCTAAGCACCTAGTTAGTTAATTCACTGACTAGGAATTGATCTGGAAAAGTGTGACCTCACTGGCTAGGCGCTGGATAGTTTGCCACTCCAGCGCCTGGTTAATCATGAGTTTGTCCCCGTAAATATTTTCTCGACATGAATTTCACGTATTTTAGGGTGACATTGTCATGTTCATTGTACGTTCTGAACACATTATTGAGGTGAAAGTGAATATTCTATGAATATTCAAATATTTTTTCCGGAACATGTCAAACATATACCATGAATATTCAATGCTGTATGGGTTTCTAATCTGTTTTCATGATTTAGTTAGATCTAAAAATCGTAGTTGTACTACGCAGTTGATGGCCTGCAAATTATGAAATAGTCGTGAAGCTTATATGATTGAAAAAAAAAAAAAAAAACTGCATATAATACACGGTGATTGTTGCGTGCTTTTCACAAAGAACAAAGCAAATAAACATTTTTTCTTTTATTACGTATTTCAAAAGCTGCTTGAAGTTAGATATATTACATTCAATTACAAGGCATGCGCTTCGGGTTGTTCCATGCGAGATTTAAGAGGATTTTACATATGGATTACGTGACGATGATTGCTTATACAGGGTGAGTTTTCTCTGGTATCGCATGAGGGAGGAGCTTATTATCGCGAACGTTCCGCTCCTGTCTATTCATAGTTAATGTTATCGTCGTATCGAGAAACCCCACTTTCATTTTCACGCAATAAGGGCATATAATAAAAGGGCGGAGCTTTTGCGATGATAAGCTCCTCCCTTATGCAATACCAGGGAGAATTCACCCTGTACAGTTATTCAGTATCAGTTATGAGTGATTACTTTCGTATTTCACCAACTCTTCATTATCTCAAAGCTATTTAATCATGTTTCACGTTGAATTAATCGCTTGTTAAGTCTTCATAAAATTTGATCAAAGTCAAATCTATAGAGTATAAAAAATGACCGTAAATTAATTAGGTGATGCAACATTGGCTGAATCACGACTAATACGATGCGAAAGGGTTCATTGGTTCATTTAAGCCTTTGAATTAATCGAGAACGTCGCAATCACTTTGAATCTTTGCCCTAGTTATAAGATCCAGATCCGAAGAGTCTGAGGATTAAACGCAGCGTAAAATTTCGCCACAATTTAAACCCGGCAATAAATAATCGTTTCACTTTAAATGTAATGAATAATTAATTGCTAATATAGATCTGTAGACGAATAATTTCGATCTAAACTCTAATAAGCTTCACTTTTTAAGGCCACAGAAAGTTTCATAATTATATACAATTCAAACTAGTGTAAAAAGGCTCAATAAATATGTGGCTAATTACACCGCGAGTCAATTTCTCATATCTTATTATACCTATTATATAATAAATTACCTAAATCCTAATTCGTAATTTTGAATTTTTTTTCAAATCAATTCATATTCTCTATCGTAATATTATTGCATGACTCAAGGTCTAATATGTGAGTAGAATCGAGGATTTACAGGTGGAACGGGACCCGATTTAAACATCGAACTGCCTTAGGGGAACTCAAGTTCTGTTCTATTCTATTTAATTTAGAGATCAAACGATTATATAATCTGAATAACTGATTCTTAATGCGAATGATCTGCAATATCTGCTCAAATCGATCACGATAACATTTAATATTCCAACAAATTCATAGACTTGAAGATATAAAAGATCGTTTCCAAGTCCTTTTGAGATCTGGAATAATCTATATAATATTCATGCCATTTCTAATCTAGCAATAATTATTAATGCATATATCGCGTTTGGCGAAAAGAGCTAGGTAGCTACGTATTCATTAATGAGACAATAGTAAGACTATATAGACCCACATGCATTATAATAATTACGGGAAATGTTTATATAGCGCAATAATTAACGACACATGTATACGACGACGATAATGTTCATATAGATCTATAGTTGAAAAAAAATATATATAAATATTACCTGGAGTTCCCAGAGCTTTTGACTGCGTTGAGTTCGCGTTTGGACCTGATACCGCCGAAGAAGCAGCGGGGCTGTACGCCCTCAGGAGTGGACCACCACGTGGAAGGGTGCTGCTTCCGCCCATGTAGTACCCTCCGCTACCAGATGTAGAATTTTTCGCAGTCTGTAATAGAAATAATAGTAATAATGAAAATGAAAAGTAAAATAAATAATTAGGTAAAAAGTCGAACTGATTTCCGATTTCTAATCACACTTTTCAACTTCATGTCCTAATTCTAAGTCATGTATAAATTTGAAGGTATTGTGAAACAGGATGTGATATTGCGGAGGTAAGGCCGGTGTTTTTGTAACCCGGTATGTCTAGACCTTGCGAAATGATGAATAACTCGTTACACAGTATTGCTAATCCTTTGACACGATAATTAAATTGGGTTGCTATTAGGCATTCGAATCCATTGATCAATATCTATAACACAACATTTATTATCATTGATTCAAGGCCAAGGCTAAGATTTCCAAAAAGTCCGTTCGATAGTACCTATCTCTTTTTTTTCGAGATCTTCTCACGGCGATTTGATCCTCGTTAGAATCCGGTTATTCAACTTGTAGTATTAGCGATTAGCGATTTGATCAGCGTCATATTTTCGGAATGAAAATAAATGATGTAATGAACATATGGTATTCCAACTTTCTACGTTTATGTCATGAAAGCATAAAAAAACCATACGGGTTTATCATAGTTGAAATGCAATTAATGGCTTTGGATATTTTTTTAAGAATATATTTTGCAGATGGATGATGGTTGTTATATCTCATCAGCTGTTGATGTGTATAAGATAAATAAATTTCTTAGAGATCTGTGATAAATTAGTTTCTTTCTAACACGTTTTTAATACGTTAATTATATGAGGTACTCCAAGGATCGATCTAATAAATCTCTAAGCCAACTGCTTTTCATAATTGAAATGCAATTTATGACTTGAAATATTTTATTACGAATATATTTTGCGCATGCATGATGGTTGCTGTATCTGATGAGTTGATGTGTATTATATTATAAATAAATTTCTCAGAGATCTGCGATAAATTACTTCCTTTTTCAAAAGATCAAATACGTTAATTACGAGGTACTTCAAGGACCCATCTAATAAATCTCTAAGCTAAAACTGCTTTCCATCCTGTTAGAGATTCTGGCTAAACAGACAAATTAGGGTATTATGTAAGTACGTAAGTTGAAATATCAATGTATCTTATAGTACGCACGTGGTATAGCTACTACTTTCTATAACTCTCAAATTCAACAGCGAATATAATCGATTCGAATTTTAGAGAATAAAGAATATAGAGAACACGCGTATAAGATTGTTTTGTAATGTACATATAATCATTATATTCATCGACAGTTCAAAATTTTTTATTTACAGTTCTCTGATTTTATCGCGCGTGAGGCTGACACGGTTTCCCACGTTGAAACCATTGTGCTTTCGTAAAAATATTAAATTCTGCAATAATTAAAGACACTATAATACGCCCACCGTTAAATTTGCATATAATATGTAGATGTATATATGTATACCATATACCTAATGGCAGGTACACTCATTACGCAACAAGATGAATGATCCTTTTCCTTTTTTCTATAACCGGGAGAGGTATGAAATTTTTCTGAAAAATTTTAGGCGGAGAAAATCGGGGCAAGATATACGTGCGATGTAATTTCGTCGACTAGTTTTGTGACACTCTGTATTTTTCTGCGATTGATTTCTTCACCTCACTCAATCCACTCGTTCCTGCGAAGGGGTCGTAATTTGATTTTTTTTTGAGGGCGTGGCTGCAGGTCTCTCCGGATATTTTATTTTCGATTCAATCATTCTCCTGGTATTCGCGAACCCTATAGCGTACTGTTCATCGTCGCATGATTGAATCATGTTTAAAATCAGATAACTAAATCGTCGAAGGACGTGAGTGTAGCTGGAATTTTTTCTCCAACATTCTTCACATACTTGGCAATCAGTTAAAAAACATCATTTCCCATCACTACCAGCCCCTTTGACTCAAACGCATTTTCGATGTTCACATCATCCTCATTACCAATATCAGGCGAGTAGCCATACAATGTTCATGTTCTTTGAGAGACATAAATTAACGCTGCAAAATCAAACATGAATAATATCAGTTTTGGAACTGATTCATCGTTTCTTATAAGAGAAGAAATGAATCTTTCGTATTCTAACAGTCACTGACTGAAAGATTGATGTTCGAAATATATTTGCAGGCCAAGAGAGCAGTTATTGGTACCGTGAAGTCGAATTTCGCACCATCGACAGATACATCATTGATTTCAATGGTTTTGAAAACGATTCAGCAAATGAGAGCCTCTTGTGCATTCCATTTGAATCGATGAATGATGTGCTGTAAGAAAAGATTCCTACGTCTGATCATGGTTTGGAGACCTTTTCCCGAATGCTTCAGGGTTCGAAAATTCCGCAATACCTTCCGACCGTCAAGACGTGTTCGAAAAATTCTGCCCTGACTATATAAGTGCAGGGCAGTGAATTGCCTAGTTTTCTGGTTCACGGTTCGACCAGTTTCAGTATAAGAACGTGTTTGGATTTGCTCCAGTTACGATAGTGAAGTTACTCAACATGATGGGCATACAAGGGCAACGACCATTCTCGTTTTCGTTTCCATTGAACTATGTTGTGAATTTATTACTATCCCTGATTTTTTCAGCCTTTATAAATTACATGGTCAAACCCCACCACTGGACTGGGCAGTCATCCCCGGCAAGATATACCAAGTATACCCCATGCTCACGAGGCGAAGTCAGAAACCTAGCAGTGTCTGCAGACATCGCAAAGACTCTCTAGACCGAACGACTAGACCGGCTTTAAAATTCTATATATTAGTTCAAGAAAGACTTCGGCAATCGACGGAGGTGAAAATAAGGTGTGACTTCGACTGTGCATCTGATACATCTATATCCACCGTGCATACCTACCTTTCCTGCCATATATTAATAGGTATACCTATATACACGAAATTGGCTGATATTTGAAAGGTGAGAGTCACACTTAAATCCCGCGTAATAAACTCCGCTCAAATTTTATCACTATTTAATTACTTTCAGGGTCACTGTCAAACTTTGCACTATACTAATACTATATCTCTTCGTCCATTCCAGCCACCTTCTATTCCATTGTCAATGCTATCCGGTCGTTGATTCGACCATTGTGCTCCACTTCGATTCTACCCAATGATTAATTACTATCACTGCATGGTGTTGAAAATTCATTCATTCTCTATGTTTCCTTTTCTCAGTATATTACTTCTCTTTTTGCGAATATCACAGATGTATGATAACCCAGTTGCAGGGTGTAATTTTTCCTCATTTTTACCGCGATTTGTTGTTCGATAACCAATATCGAATAATTGATCATTTATTTAATGGACAAAGAACAAAACTCCCAGTTATCTTTAACTTGCGATATAATTATATGACTGGATAGAACATTGGGCAATGAGGTGCAAAAAATGTACTACTACTTGGAAACGTTTACCGTGCCGCATTGGTCGTGAGGCATTATGTAATTACCTATGGATATATAGGTACCTACCTACGTACCTACCTACGTACCTACTTTGCGAATATATTTTTGCGATATAATTTTAAGACTGCGAAAGTTGCGCGGTTTTAATTAGCCGCCGCCGTTTGCCACCTGTTATTCCTTGTTCATTAATTCAAGTCAATCGAATCAAATTTTTGGAAAACATAAGAAATCAAATAAATAAATTCGGGAGATCTTGGAGCTGAATAATTTGACGGAGAATTGATTATCGAAGTAATTGAGTTGCCTCATCGTCACGACCAGCCGAACTTTGAAATTGTCGAGAAAATTGTGGCGAAATTTTTCGAAAAATTAATGAAACTAAACGGCGAAACTTATGCCGATGATATTATATCGTGCGATTTGGAGACCGGTTTTTTCTTATTTTCTTTCTATTATTACACGCGGAAATGTAGCTTTCTATATTTATAATACACGCACTCGCAACTGTATATGTATACAGCGAAACTTTTTCGGAACCAAGAGCAAGGCTCCATAATTCAAGGCCGAAGATAGTGTTCAGCTGCGAGAGGTTACGCTCGCGAGATCAAGCGGATAAAAATTTCACTTTTTTTTTTTTCTTTTCGTGTCGTTTTATTTTTTTTGTTTTAATAATCTTCTTTAATTCTTCACAATTCTCATAGAATAAACAAGTTGCATAATCACACGACCACGCGCGCGCGCGCGGTTTGTGATAAATTACTATATAGTTACGCGAGTTATACTACTACATGTATACGAGGTACGTTAGAAACCTGCGGCGATCGATTTTTATGACGTTGAATTATAGCAACAGGTATTGCGATTCTATGTATATTACATAGCACGTATTTAATATAAGTCATATATTTCCCTTTTCATTGACATAGATTTTTGCCATTCGAAATACTTTTTCAAATGTATGATATACTGCTCGCAAACAGGAAGATCGAGTTAATTAATCAACAATTTCCATCTGTCGTCTTTCATCAGCTTACTACATCTCTCAAGCTGATTGCAATCTTGGTAAATCGACTGCCTCGAGCACTATCGTCTAATTATCGAGTCTGTGTACATATCGATGCGCACCGTCTTAATGTTTGCAATCACATCGTCAAATAATGGGAGAATGAGTAAAAAAAAAAAACGGAGAAAATGTATCCAAAGTATTGCCGATTTTTTGAATTCAATAAACGCAGACTACATATTCCGCACATGTTTCATTAATTTATTTTTGTTTTCTTCAACAAAATAAACTCTTCGAAAGTGGAATTCAAGATTCATATTCACGACCGAATGACCTACCAACGAATGGCCCGATTTGAACCGGAGAAATCCTCGATTTATAGACTCAAGTCAGAATTTTAATGATATTTTAATAATAACGATGATTAATCACAGAATATCTGAACTCAGTCGCAGCCCGTTTCCGGTGCTTTATTGATATCATCACAGAACATTGGGTTCGGGTCAAAGTAAACGGGTCTAGAGTTTTTGGAAATCCTTAATCTGTCAAAGGAATCTTTGGCCGGAAGTGAGCCATGCGTAGATTATATTTTACAGCATAATTCGAAAGGGGCAATTAGGCTAGAGGAAATTGGACCGAGTTATACTCTGCGTTTCAGTAATTCTTGCCTGAACAGTTTCACTCTTGCCTGAACTGAATCAATCCGCATGAATTACAATTATATTATATAGTAAGCCAGCCAACATGTTTGTCACATTACGTGTAAGCACATGCCTATACGCTCTGATAAATTTCGGCTTATTTATCCCTTAAGCTCGCTCATCCGTCTGTCTATAAACTTCCGACAATTTTAATCCGGGCTATTTCCTAGGCCCAAATCTAGGCCTAGATTTAGTCCCAATTAATGAACGTGATTAAGTACCAATTGGCCAACTAAAGAGAGTTTCGCCTGATATCAAGGAGAACCGAAAGTTTTTAGTATCTTGAGGACAAATTGCGCGGTTGAATTTCTATTCTTATTCGTTTTTATCTATGAACCTTTTTTTTTTCTTCCTTTTCTCCCCCATTTATGTAAAAACTTGGATTACGGATAACGGAAATTATTTTTACCATTCAAGTTTCGAAATCTAAGTAATCATTCTCCTCATTGGCCTCCAGCTTACTTATGGCCCTAAGATCCCACGTTTTGACTCACGACTCGTGGCCTCTCCCACGACCTGAGCACTGGCCTCCCTTGCGAAATAAATCAAGTTTTAAAATCTATCGAATGAATCGATTTGCGAAAACGAGGACGAAGAGTTAGACTTCTGGCCCATGTCATGGCCAATTTTCAGGGTCGAAGTTTCCTGAGGTGTTGACAAAAAAGGCCCAACGTCTACCCAGGTCATATTTATGATCATTGAAGACAAGAGAATAAAAAAATTTTCATTTACCATTATGCAATTTGACTTTCGAAATACGCGCCAGCATCCTAATACCTACGTAATCGACCTATATGGGGATACAGGATTCCAACGCATGATATTTCACTTTATTTATTGATAGGTGATCGAGGCAGATATCAGTCCGCTATTACCACAGCAGAGATACTGGACCACGGAAATAGTTTTTGGTCTTTTGACACAACGACAAGTGAAACTAGTTTGGGTCTGCACACACGCATTGAAGACAAACGTAACGCGTTGATGTCGCAATATTATGACCAAAATCGTCGGGCTTATAGAAGTCTTGCCATGACCATAGGACACGAGTGCTATAAAGACTTTATGACGAATAATTATCCTGCCGGAATACGGAAGTGAAATTTGAAAAACCATATGGAAGTTTGACGAGAGTAAATGGATGGCTAAGGATGGTATAAAGGACGAGGATAAGATTTATGACCATATAACGGGCAGAAGTTTCATTTCTGAAAAGTGTCACGACGTGATAAGTGCGTGACATAAATTATTCGACTAGAAATTTAATGCAATAAAGAGAAATAAACGGATCCCCGAGTGATTGATTGGGCGAAATTGCGAATATATAGGTGAAAGAAAAAAGATCGTTTTGAAAATAGCTTTCTAGGCAGCGCACGCGACATCGTTTAATTCTAATCTGCAGTGCTCGACAAACCTACAGCTGCGAGGGATTGATTAGAATAAGTTCAACAAAACAATATCTGTGATAAAAAGAAAAAAAAAAAAAAAATAGTCGACCGTGGAACAAAGAAGAGTAAAAACAGTTCAGAAATGAGAAAGTACCGAGTCTTATTTGGGCTGGTGTTAGCCGCGATAGCCCTCGGCTCAGTCGTAGGTGAGTACGATGAAATTTTGACCGGAGGAAGGAGCAGCCTTTTCACGGATTCGAAGATATTATCGAGGCGCGAAACTCCCATGCACAAGGCGCTCTTTACACAGAGGGGATATATTCAGGTGAGAAAAATTTTCTCCTTGAATAAAAACATGATAAAAAAAGAAAAAATAAATTATATGGGAATCTAGTTTGTTCGGAATTATAATATAAAGAGAGAGTACTACCTATATGGTATAAAAACCGACTATTCATTATCCACTCACGGTTTAAAAAAATTTGAATAGTACTACGTGTTCACTATACGTTGTGTATTTTTTGATCATTTTTTTTTTGTTTTTTTGTTTTCAGTTTTTGCGGTGGGAACTTCCAGTGCCAGAAATTGAAGAGTTCACCTTTTGTCTGTGGGTCAAGTCCTCAAACTTGACGTATTCACATTCAATATTCTCCTACTCTAGTGAGTTAATTGAACGTAAATACATAATTTATATTTGACCGTGTATTGACCAAGGTCAGTATCTCCACGGTCTATAATTTGGCGAAAATATTCAGGTCATAATTCCAATTCTAAATAGCGAACCTAATGAGAACGTATACGTACACAACTATGTACTTAAGTTTATTACGTCTTATGCAAGGATCGCATCGCAGTTCGTCGCGATGAGATCACTAGAATATATCCTCGGGGCAGAATCGAGGTTTCCCTTCTTTTAAAATTGCAGAACCAGTCATCACCATCAGTCATAAATGCAGAAAACGTTTCTTTTCTTCCCATTCCATCTTTTTTTTTTTTTTTTTTTTTTTTTTTTATTCAAAATTCTTTTCATCTTTCGAAGACATGTTCATTAAACGCATTTTTATAACTGCAGAAAACGAAGAGAAGCGACTGGTCAGATCGTGGATATCGCCCTTCGGTCGAAGCGTACATCTCGAGATTGGGGAAACCGAGCTAATGGCCCATCCTACACGTCTCGAAGAACATCGTTGGTACCACATTTGCCAAAGTTGGGAAAACCTCGTCGGTCGTTACGGACTTTGGATCAACGGGCATAAGGAGGTCGAAGACTATGCGGCTCAGGTATGGAAATACTGCTTTAGTCCTTTTTCTCGACTCTCGTGATTTCAAATTTCGAGGAAATGGAAGGTTTCTTTTTTTCTCTGTGCACAATCGGAGATGAAAAGAAATTCGCTAAGAGCGCTGCGCACCTGTACCTGCAGTAGCTGATCATCATATCGGGGAGACAGGGAGATTATTCAGGTGTGCAGCTCGCCAGGTAAAATAAGGTGTTCTACCTTACCTGGTAGACTAGGTATTTAACCGTTTGCTAGGCTTGGCATGAGATGGCCTGATGCAGAAGATCCTAGTCGATAATCATAGATCGTAGGCTGATGTGAGAGGATCATGGATATTTTATCCTGAAAGATCTAAAGACTTTTTCAAAAAAACGATTCGATTCGATTTATCCAAGTTTAAAGACCAGCCATTGATCCAACAAAAAATGACCAGGGAATCTTTTGTGTTAAAAAAGGTTGTGTCCATGGGGTCCATGGACGAAATTTGGAAAAAGAAATTCATTGGCCAAGTTATTTGCGCAAAAGTAACGATATTTGATTTTATTTTTTCACGTTGTTGAGCGAAATTGATATTTCTGATCCGAATTACACATCACCTCGTATCCAGTACTTTGTTACCGATAAGAATATCAAAAGATGATAATGTAAACGAAAAAATAAAATAAAAAAATCATTGCAGTTACAAGGTCACGTGATCCCAAGCAACGGCGACATGGTAGTTGGCCAGGAATACACAGACTTTGACAAGGGACTTGAGGAAGGGATAGAGGGTGCAGTCCTGGGTTTCAACCTTCTCTTAGTTTCGGCCTTTGACAAACCGGACATCTTCAATCCACTGATCGGTCAGCGGGATGAAAACTTGGCCTCATTCATACCGTCTGGTAAAAATCGACGTCCTGTAGGATTCGGATCGAGCAATGTGATCGGAACACCAGCCCCGCACTTTAATCCGGGCCTTGAATTTCACCCGGAAGTCCTGCAGCTCCGAAGAAGCGTGAAAAATGTACCTCCGTTTAAACCGTTGCCGGAAAATTTAAGGCCAAAAATTTCCAGCCAAATGAACGAGGGGTTGTTCGATAGAACGCTTAGGGAGTATCTTGGAGAGCAGAGGCACCTTCTGGCCGGTAATATGCCAAGAAGAGTCGTCAGGTTTGTCCAAAGACGGAGAAGAGATACGCGACGTACTGCAGGGAGGATACGAAGGCGAGGAAGAAGAGAGCCATTGGGATCACAGCTCGTAGATTTGACTTATAGACATTGTCAGATCGGTAGAGGAAGCCCCTTCATCGGGGGTTCGAAGATGTTGATATCGTGGACGAGAACCCCCGTCAAAGTATTCGGGGGAGCGATTTTGAAGAACGCGAAAAGTGCGTGCGGAAATTTTTGAGTAATGGCAACATTTTTCATTTTTCACTTCTCATCTCACGCCTCGGGATTAGTCGATGTTCTGATCTCAGAATTCGACGTAGGTATATTAATATTTCTATATATTGCTATGTCAGTATTTATGACGAAGCTAAGTTCAACGTTGAATTTATTTTCGTTAGTTTTTTTTTTATCGAAATCTGTATCACGTTGATTCCATTACCTCCGAGTCCAGCTGCTTAGCACGTAGGTAGTTTATTAAAATATATAATTATTGTAAATAAGTAATTAAGATACTACGATTTATCCATCTGCATATGTACCTAACTAGAATATTTAATCAGTAATCGAATAAAAGATATTTTTTACCAAACTTCGATCCCTTATTAGAAATGAGTATAAAACCTCAATGGTGCCTACCTATATCCCGATTTTTTTCTACCTTGTCAGTTTCTGCGGCAGAAAATTTTTTCACAATTCTTTGCAGGATATCAACTAGGATGAGAAAAAAAAGAGACTCTAATAATCCAATAAATTAAGAATGAAGTCACGGATCATTGGACCGAATCGAAGTCACGAGAAACCTGAACTAGAATCTTGGCATTTTTATACACATTCGAGTGTAGACCGTGCGCGTGGGTGTGAATTATTTTAGAAATTGATAAAGATTTGAAAAACTTAGAAACATCGAGAAAAAGACGACCGAGTTGATTTTCTATTATATTATTTTTCTTCATTTTGTGTGAATTAAAAAACCGGTACGCATTACTAGCCAAGCGATTTAGTTCAGAAATGTATACATACGTTCGATGCAAATGTTCCACACGTTGCAAATCGCGACCTCTAACTTTCCATTGCGTATTCCAAGATCATGGTAAAGGTCAGATTGAACTATACAGTGAAGGCAAATGATCGATTATAGTAAATGTCCGGATACACGAAAGAGGCATAAAATATCAGTGAAGGTCGTAATATGAAAAGATTTATATCCTTGTTTCAGTAAAAAAAAGTTCCGCAAAGTTTGTTTTTTAAGGATGAACTGGCGTCTTTTGGGGAATTTTAAAATTGCGAGGGATTTAATGAAGATTTTTTTGTAGATTATTTTATCGATTTCAAACGAAATTTCGAATCGATCTGCCGTCTGGATGTAAAGTTATTGATTTTTAAAAAACATCATTTAACATGGGATCTTATGGAAATCCGGAAAACATGTTTTAAAAAATTAAAAAATGCAAAGAATATTATCAAATTTTGCACACGTGTAGAGTCGGAATAGAGGAATATTTTGCCGTAAATTTCGAGCTGATTGACCGTATAGTTTATGAATTATTATTGAAAAACCGCAAAAAAATGAAATTCCGCATATCGGACATTTTTCAATTGCAATTAAAAGAACTCAGATAAATAATTTGAGAGATTTAACTTCTGTAGAAAAATAAATATGTTTAAAAAAAATTAATTTGACCATAGAAATCATCAAATATGGTCAAATAATTAAGTTGAAGGGGAAACATTTTTCATGTTCAGGGATTGGTATTGCCCATACCGTAGCACAGCCCTCCCCTGCGTTTCACCTCCTACATGCTAGGACCGCCATTTCATCCTTAAAAAATAGGCAAGAACTCAAAATCCTTATCAAAAAGCTCATAAATTAAATAAGAATTTCAAAACTGTATAATGCAACGATTCGCGTCTAGTTCAGTTATCTCTGAAAAAATCATAAGAAAAATGTTTCAAGATCCGAGGATGATCGTTAGAAAAAATTTCTTCCTGTAGATATTATGCTAATCAATCAGCGTGAAAGTGGTCGTATAGTTAGTAATAAAGATCCTATATGACGTGGGCAAGAATATTAAAATACAACTTTGAATAACGTTTTTTTTTCCGTTAGCTTATAGTAACGATGCTAGGCAATTTCTATAGGTATTTCTTCCCACGCACGTATATGAACCTCTAACCGCGGTCTCGTAGGGATCACTAAAAGCACTTGGATCTGACAGGAATAATGATTTATTTAATAATGAAGGGAACTATACACCCAGGCAAAAAATTGAGCCATTGTCTTTAATCTTAGGGATGATTTACGAGAAGAGTAATCCGCACTATCAGATCTTCCTCATGCGATATACTGAAATAGTACTTTTCGATACTAGTGCGAAAGTGTTGATTCTCTGACGCGTGTGTGAAGGCGTTTTTCGCCCGAGCGAATCAAGGGTGACAATCACACGAGTAGAAAATCGTCTTTCGTGTATTAAATGCGTGCGCAAAAATCTAACTTTACGCACATCGTGTTTAAAAGGTATGCGATGCCCGATTGAACTATAACACAATATTCATTCTTACATACAGCTATATGATTTTCTAACGTATTATGGATACCAAACGTTGAATTTCACTGAAATTATTTGCAATAAATGTATTATCTCCGATTTCAATAATTCAATTTGCACAATCGGTGATATTTGCTGTTGCAACGAGCGTAAGGTCTAGTTGATATCGTGACGAAACAAGCTTGAATAAAAGATCGTTTTGAAATATCGATAATTGAATGAATGGTGCGTTTTCCTCAATTATCTCTAAACGCGATAATTCACTATTGTATAGATACAGATAGATGCCCTGATTGTATCCAACTCTTCAATTACTTTAATGATAAGTCTGAAACAACAATGTATTTTGACGACCTTATAATAACCAGTTCTCCGCGGCACTCGCTAATATAATAAATTGCAATTAGCACACTTTTTTTTTCCTTCTAATTCGTATAATGGTCGTTTGTTCGTTGGCTAATGGTTACTTTCGTGCTACACGTGTAGAAAGATCAGAGTTAAACTTCCTTGATCCTGCGATGTGAGTTTATTCAAATCACATGCTGCTAGTCATATAACAGAACAACATTAAGTTGAAATTTTTCGAATTTCTATGATTTTGAGGAAAGTGACGAAGAGAGGAAGAGGTGGGGCGACATACGTCTTGGGGTTTGACGTATCCATAGAGCGATGAAAAATCAGGTTTTTCTGATCACCCGATCAATTTCCTGATAATACCTTACGACAAAAGGTTTTCTCCCCAAATACAACGGGCCGAAAAGTCCTTTGTAGGTACAGTCCGCAGTTCTCAGGGCCACTATACATCGTCGTGTGATGTTGTCAAAGCAAAAGGCGTCTACAACTCTCTGCAAGGTCTTATAAAACCTTTACAAAAGATGGAAAGCGAGGGAGGCTAAAAAACGATTATAAATTCAATTAGTGACAAAAAAGAAAAAAACAAGAAGAAGAAGAAGAAAAAATCAAAATCAAAAAATCGTCCACCACTGACGTGCGGACAAAGCGAAAATTGATCAAAGACCACACTTTCCGAGGTGTCATCAACCGTAGGTATAAAAAGAACGCATCATAAAGGAGTCCAACATTCCATTTTATTCATGATTATTCCTTCGGCTTAATTAAACACGAAATTAGAAAAGAATTAGGACCGTCTTCCGTATAGAGGCACACATAGTATAATATAATCAACTAATTAACTCTTGGTGTTAATTACTTTCGCTTTCTTTAGACGGCTATAAGAAACGTAGGTATGTTAATTTGTGAATTCATTTTTCGTTTCATTTTTTTATTTTTTGGTGAATTATATTAGAAAAATACTCGTCTGTAGATTTGGAATTCTCATTTCGTTTCCACGTTTCTCCTGAGCTGGTATTTAATAGCAGTTCAAAATTTGAAGCGCTGATCACATCTGGGCAGTGCGTAGGTACCTCAATTTAACCGGTTTTGATATTGTGTGTGGTCATTCGTACAGATCTCAGTTTCACTACGTCGTGTGACTGACCGAATGACTTTCACCAAAAAACCGTTAGAATTTATCCCGCAGGTCTGCGGGCGGAGATAAAGGAGCTTTAGGTAGCCGAATGACCAGCCTAAGGCCCTTCGCATCGTTTCTATGAAAACACAAAAACCGATCTCGGCTCAGCACCCAACGATTTCGAATTTCGAAATTCGAACCCGCGCGCGCAGAGATTCGGATGATGTTCTGACGATCGAATGATCGGTCCTTATACAGCGCGACATTTGACCAATGACTTCCTTCAAAATTTGAAGTTAATTGACTAATTTGTAAGACGTCATCGGGAGACGATATAGGTACGAGTTAAAAATTTGAAAGGCGATTGATCGTAATTATCGTCGTGAAATCGTTAATTGCGATTTTTAGTCTCTGGATAATCGGTTTGAGCAGATAACGAGAGATTAGAAATCATACGCATATGTCAACGGCGCCAACTTCCTTGTGAATTTAGCGTATCACCTGATTTTATGACACGACTTTATTACGCGATATAAATTAGTGGTAATAGGAATATGCATTATGCCCTATTAACTCAGATGCGAAAGAACCCATTACGCCTTAAGTCGTTCCAATCGGTCATAGATATACCATCAGTCGACGTTAATTACTAAATCGCACAGATACCGCTATAGAAAAAAGAGTGTGCGATAATTTTCACACGGACGTTTGTACCGGTTCTCGCGATTCTGAGACTTCAAATGATTACTAAGCTGATCTGAATCCGATGTTTAATCCAGTTTCGTACGTATCACACGTCTCTCCACTGCACTTCCAAATATAATCAAGGATCAGGTTCTCTTTTACATAATCACTGGTTACGGTGTCATTTAACGATATCCAGTTTAGGTATGATCGGCTCGCGACAACCTACCGAGTAGAGATCGACTTGAGCTTATACAGATCGAAGAAAGCCCGTTTCGGACAATCGCCAATCCTGATTCCTGCAGTCTGATTACCGGTTTTTATACTTACGATCTTCTTACAGCATTTCGCACCCCAAGGTATATCGAGCTTGTCAGGA
The DNA here is from genome assembly GCA_963992785.1 of Tenthredo livida. Lineage (NCBI taxonomy): Eukaryota > Metazoa > Arthropoda > Insecta > Hymenoptera > Tenthredinidae > Tenthredo > Tenthredo livida. The sequence goes on from OZ023065.1 coordinate 41,453,006, forward strand.
CTTAGGATCTTGGATCGCAGATTTCGCGATGATGGACGTAAACTTGTGCCAAATGCCCGGCTCTTGGTTCTGTGCGTGTCATTCATGCTAATCGATGATCAGTGAGCAAAGGATCTGATTTCAGTGGGTATAACGAGCCACCAAGAAATTAATGAATTATGCGGAGTGCTGATGTAGATTTCAGTATTTCGCAAGACAAAGAATTAGCGGGGAAACTGGGTTAAAAACGAACGGTTTGTCCTTAGGCTTTTTGTTGCGTAAGAATTAGTACCTCGCGCAGTTTCAATTTCTTCAGCCTTAGGAGCCACATGCATATGCATATCGCGGGAATTTTTCCGCCAATTCATCGGTGCGAAATAGATATTCGATAATCATTTAAGCCTGGAGGTAAAATTAAGTGGAATAATTTCTCGCAGTATAGGAATTAGATTAAATTCAGTTGAAATATGAGCGGTGGAATAGGACTTCGATCGGTTATAAACTTAGCGAAAGAATCTCGGAAATTAGTTCGAGTTCCGAATAAACGGATCAATAAATAAAACAACTCAAGATTCAATAATGGGAAAAGTCTCTCTCAGCTAATATTGGAGAACTTTTTCTTCTCATCGAAGAAATTCGAGATCTTTAAGGGGGTATATACACCTTTAAATGGGTTGAATTTCTGAAAAACAATTTTCCTTTTTTTTTCAACTTGAAGACTCTGATAAAATTTAAAAAAATCATTATGTTTGGGGAGGGTTTGACCTGCATTATCCATATCTTACATCATGTATTACTTCCAGTCTAATAGTGGCTGCGCTGAAGACAGGAAAATACAAAATCACTCGGTTGCCGCAAAGAATCAGACCCAGCGTTGGACCGATCTTGGAATTTTTGGTTCTCAATTGTTCATAACACATGCCTCTATCAGATGAATATAGAACTTTTTGATATTGCAAGAATTACTTGAGTTATTGAATTTTTTCGATTTTTTTTCTGAATTTGAAAAAAAAATTTGCTTATTTTTCTAATATTTCAACTAAAAATGGGTTTATCAAAAAGTTCTATGTTCATCTGATAAAGGCATGTCTTATGAACAATTGAGAACCAAAAATTCCAAGATCGGTCAAACGCTGGGTCTGATTCTTTGCGGCAACCGAGTGATTTTGTATTTTCCTGTCTTCAGCGCAGCCACTATTAAACTGGAAGTAATACATGATGTAAGATATGGATAATGAAGGTCAAACCCTCCCCAAACATGATGATTTTTTTAAATTTGATCAGAGTCTTCAAGTTGAAAAAAAAGGAAAATTGTTTTTCAGAAATTCAACCCATTTAAAGGTGTATATACCCCCTTAAAGTGAAATTAAGATTTGGAAAAGAACAGATTCGAACGATCGAACTTATCTTCTCAAATAAAGAAGGCTCATAAGCTATGGGAGGATTAGCGTTTCATAAATTTTGCGCCTTTTCGTATAAAATTGCGGAGTGGTTTTTATTCGGATGAAATTATTCTGTCTATACCTATAATTGGTTTTTTTTCCTTTTTTTTTTCTCCTTCGATCGTTCAAAGTGCGACAGATTTCCTACGGCTATCAAGAGACTCGGTAGAGTCTCGCGCCAAGTACATTAAAAAAAAATTTTTTTCAAGCGCGAGACTCAACGAGTCTATATACCCGAGAGGCAGCTACCCTAACCTATACCGCGAACTAGTATCGTCGTTTTCTTTCACCTCACAATATACACAGATTGAAACTAATTTAATCTAGGATGTGGGCATGAAAAGCTTTCATTTGAGCCTTAGATCGATTAAATCGGTGTCCGGAGTGCTGAGATATAATTAACTTCAGATTCTGATACCCCGTTTCCTCGTACAATGTTTCGTTTTCGTTTTCGTCGTCGTCAGACCAAGATTCACGTTCAAACCATTCCCATGCAATCACTAGACGGGAAAATCCACACAAAAGTTGTAGAGTGACGTCAGTACGAGATAGTTCCGACGTAGATAGCGCCAGTATCGCAGACAGAAACCGTCTCCTACATAGACATAGAGCATGGACTGCGCATTCCCTATACAGCCTATGGTAACGCCGAAAGTGAGAGAGAAGGGTAACACACGCGGCCAAATCTGTCTCTTTCTATGCATTTGACGTTGTTGGTCAGAAAGAAACAGATTTGGCCGCGTGTATATGCTGTCTCTTTCTACCGACCGAGCGATTTTCGGCCCGAATGCGCAGTCCATGCTCTATGTCTATGGTCTCCTACACTAGCAGACGCGTATTGTCATTTCATGTTTTTAAATCCCAATAATAAAGGAAATAAGAGAAATACGAGCAATGCTTAATACAAAATTTGAACGTACAAAAACTAGTGAATACCCACCGCAAGCCCCTCGGGTGCCAAAACCTTACGCCTTAAAAATGTTTCGATGGGTTAATCTTAAATCCTACGATCTCGAGCTTTTGAGGTTATGCGAATCGGCTGACGTGTAAAATTCATGGTGATAAATAAAATAACAATTATAAACGGACAAGACTGTCAGATGAATATTAACTGATTTATGAATGCAATTATCAGAAGAAACGGTTTTTTCGGTTCAATTGTTTAGCAAGTTATCGCCTGAGGAAGTCTGACAAGAGAAAATCAAGAGAAAATGTTGAAGTAGAAAAATATGAGGATAGCATTATTCGATATAGGGAACGGCAAGGAGCCAGACCAATAAAGCCGAGTTCAAGCGTTGGATTGCAACGAATTTTACTTCAAGCTCCATGTTAAGCTCATCTCCGAAGGCTCGTCTGCTGAGACTCAAATTGTGAGTCAACGTTATACGTAGGATTCCGACGAGTCCTATAATCTAACTCCGTATCATCTAGTCAAAATGAGATTTTCAGTCAACGTTGTTTGTTGGACTCCGATAGGCTTTATTCTACACTCCACGTCAACGTAGTGCCTTGACCTTCGGTGGAGATAATTTTTTAATCCATAATGTATATTCATAATTTAATGTCAAATTTCAATAAATTTGTTACATTTTGGTATGCAACCTGTGTCTATATGTTCGACTCTATTAAGCTTTCTCCAAATTAAGATTAGTGCTATCACGACAAATGGAATGAAATTACTTATTTATGGATTATTTAATTTTGTAGCGGGTCGCCATATAAGACGAAAGGATGATGAGAGAAAACGCTTGGGTTGCAAAGTATCAGGATAGTGTTATTTGATACGAGAAACGGCAAAAGTCAGACGAAGAGAGCAGACTGCGGGTGTTTGACTTCATAAATTTCCATTTTATGCTCTACGCTAGTCTTGCATGAATAGGCTCAATTCTAAATATTTTGATACCTTCTATTCAGACCCGAATTGGAAGTTGACGTTATGAGTACGGGACGCGTACATGTTCTTTTTGCAGAGGACCTAGTTGCATTAAAAAAAAAACTACCTACGAATTGCAATACATATATCTGATATCCATATATATTTAGTCATGAGCAGCAACTATAACCCTGCGTGCAAATAGCTCCGTCATTGCCGGTCCCAGGCCCAGATGAGACAGGAGGAGGGCTGCACGCAGGGTTAGATGTTGTAGGTATAAAAAATTATTGTAGTGGAGCGATTTGTAAACGCTATGAAAGTACATTACGCGTCACTCTACAAATTTGAGACTTGGGGAAAATTATGAGCACACGCGTGCTCGTTGCTGTTGACGTTCCTGCTTATCGAGGGACTTCGGGCGGTATGAAATAGCACAAAACAACCGAGCGAGCGTAGCGAGCGAGCACAATTATTAGGTAGTCGAGCAAAATTTTACAAAAAGTAGTGAAATCAACCCCAAAAAGCACCTTTGGTGCAAAAACCTTCCGCCAAGTCCATTAATGTGTAGATCACTCCACCAAAAAATAATCAAAGGTTGTGCTCGCTCACTCGATTGGTTGATGATTATCAACATACAAAAGCATTGAAATCAGATACAACTGCCAAGTACCTGTAGAATGACAAAAGTTTGGAATTGAAAAATTTGTTCAAACTAAATAACGTTGTACTCGTTCGCTCGCTGCGCTCGCTCACTCTATTGGCTTATGATTATGGGTTGAAAAAACAATTCGGATGAAGAGATTGAAGATGTCAACATTTATCTAAAAATATTCATAACGAAAAAATAATTTAAAAAAAATTGAAAAAAAAAATTTGGAGGTAGTGGTACTTGGGGGGCCTTTTGTAGAAAAAGAAATATAAAATATCGATCACGAACCATGTCAATGTCATCTGATAGATATTCAAACATTGGCCCGCCAACGTACCACGGACTCCAAATTTTTTTTTTCAATTTTTTTTAAATTATTTTTTCGTTATGAATATTTTTAGATAAATGTTGACATCTTCAATCTCTTCATCCGAATTGTTTTTTCAACCCATAATCATAAGCCAATAGAGTGAGCGAGCGCAGCGAGCGAACGAGTACAACGTTATTTAGTTTGAACAAATTTTTCAATTCCAAACTTTTGTCATTCTACAGGTACTTGGCAGTTGTATCTGATTTCAATGCTTTTGTATGTTGATAATCATCAACCAATCGAGTGAGCGAGCACAACCTTTGATTATTTTTTGGTGGAGTGATCTACACATTAATGGACTTGGCGGATACTATATACCTACGTGGTCTAAGTCAGCAGCGACTTGAGAAGATAAATGGTCGTGTTTTCAGAGCGTAATCTCCTCGGCGAAAGGGACAGTTTCAGTAAGGCTGAAGAACTGTGTAAACTGGTAACGTTCGTTTGCCAAGATTCTCGAAGAAACCGGTAAGTAATTGAAATGTTTGGGAACAAGTACGACGATGAGGAAGAATGAAGTAATTAAGACAAAATTTTTCAACGACTTGTTTCCTTTTTTGAACAACACGATTTAACATGCAATCAGGAAATCAACCTGTTGCACACGAGCGAAATCCTGAAGATACGTGAGTGATGATTAAAAATGGACAAAACGTTATAAAAATCCGCCAAGTCGAAAAAAGTCCTCTATTTCAGTCCATAGATATCGTTCGACCGATTTTAGTGCAGATTTATGAGAATCGATGTTCCAGTCGTAAAGTGTAATGGGTTGGTAGTCAATACGAGAATAATGAGTGGAACGCAGTGTCGGAGATTTAAAAGTTGCGAGTTGTAGAGAAGGTGAAAGCTCTTACGGCACGTTCAGAGACATATAGAGGTATGTACCTGTACGCGTGTTCAGCATGCACAGTAAACACATTTGGCTAATCCGAACATGTGTGTCTGTCTCGAAAGTGTATAGGTATGTGTGAAAAAAGATGCAACAGGTGTGATTAAAAAAGAGACGAAAAATACAATGGATAAATCGGCGCGAGGAGTTGGGCAATTGCGAAGAGCTGCGAGAAGTGAAAATGCCTTGAAACGATGATGGGGAAAATTTCAGAGAAGATCTCGAGCCTCGGAAAATAACGACACCTGCTATTTGAGCTGATGTGTTAAAAGCGGGATACCAGCTACCATATATATATATATTTATATATATATATATATATATATACATTATATATGTAAACGAAATTCCAAGATCATGGGAAAATGTTAAGTCATAAGAAAGAAGAAATAGCGATTCTTGAAGTCAAGTTTATTATACAGTTGAGATATGAAATTGTTTATAATATCGCAACTTTATAATATACGAACAGGTTTCTGGTGCAACTTGCTAGACTAGCATAGTAAAGTGTTACTTCGCAATGCATGAATATCAAGTGCAAGGCAACCCAGGCCTTGTTATAGTCATACTATACTATATCGCGGTTGATCGTTGTCAGAATAAAATTCAAGCTTCAGGTTTCGATCTCGTCGAACCATTTATGGACTGAATGGCCAAATCGTGGCCACGGTCAACATTGGGTTCAAAACAAAGAGGAAAAAAGATCAGGACAAAAAGAAAATCAGGGCAAAAAACGCATCTCGACGATATATAAAAATCCGTTATCCGTTTCGACCTTGATTCATGGTCAGATTAAACTCGGAGTAAACAACGATCGATTGAAACTATGCAGCGGGAAAAAGTATACCGAATCGTTAATGTGTGTTCAGTCAAGTTTTACGAACGTAATTGCTAAATGAAAGTTTTCGCATTATCGAGAATGCAAGTGGTACACGATGCGCTTAGCTTGTCGTTCGTATAGCAATCTTGATCAAGGGAAAGGTGTGGTTGCAGCAGATACCTACCTATGTACTTCTAATGCATCGACGAAACAATCTGTCTAAATAAAACCAGTTCCTAGTCGCGGTGCACCTGCTTTCATGATCTCAGATTTTCATACTGCGATATTTTGTCCTGCTAAGATATACCGTGCGACAATCTCCAGGGAACGCCAGGGATACCAATCAAAAACTGGTTGGCAGCAGTTTAGTAACTTACTAGATCTTTCCTAGTAAAAACACTAAAAATCTAGTGATGTCCAGTAAGAATCTAGTGATTTCTAGTGATTTTGAATAGAAACATCGAGTGAGTTACTAAACTGCTGCTAACGATTTTTTGGTTGGTATCCCTGGCGTTTCGCATCCTGAGATTGTCACGGTATACAGTGTGCATTAATCTGTATTGTGATTGAAGGTAGAAAATTTATATTATCGGATAATATTGCGATTATAAATCGGTTGGTAATTAATCTCCCGATCTCCGGGTTTTCGAAGCGGATTATTCGATTATTTAACGATGGTTATTATCCCCGCCGTTAAGAAATAACCTGTCGAACTCGTTATAATCGCTTTTATCATTTCTAATTGACGTTAATAATTCGCGCGTTAGATACACACATTTCAACGTGTTTCTATTAATTAACAGCAAAATGTGGTACGCATCGTTGCGAAAATAAAAATAAAAAAAAATGTTTCTCAGAGCTTTCAATTAGTTATAAGACCCTCAAGTCTTGTGGAAATTAAGTTTATCATTATTTATAAGCCGTGGTAGGTATGTATCGCGTCTTTCCTTTAATGATACGTTCATTAAAAACTTACCTAAATATTACCAGAAAATCAAAATAAGAATCACTATTGAAATTTTAGACAAGATTTTTGTGCAATACCTAAATGTTCTATTTGTATTGTTGAGTGCATATTTGATCTTAATGAACATGATAAAAAATCGCATTGAATGTACGATTATCGGCAAAATTTATACCGATTTCGACGTTCGAACATCAGCTACCGAAACGACACGCAAATAATGATGAGGAATTATTCCTCCTGCGGCACATAACATAAGGGTTGATAAAAACTTGGAATTCAAATTTCTCGAGGGATTTCAACGGAGCGAGTGTATAAGGGGCTGATTGAATCGTGAAACTTTTATGCAGCTGCAGGACGGAAACTTTTATTAGATATTATATGAGTTGAAATCTGCCTATCTACCGATCTCAGGGCTGTTGTTTAAAAATTCTATTATTCTAACGGTGGGTGTGTCGATGTATTATATACTACTTCTTAGATATTCAAACTTCGAAGTAATAAATTTTGACATGTAGTTATCAACCTTGGGGTTGACAAGGCTACCCGATCGGAAATTCGGACAAGCAGTTGACCACTGGTCAGAAATAAAATCGATATGAAATATAGGAAAGAATGATCGAATGGTGAGAAAAATAATCTACGGTGCGAGGATAGGTAGGTATGTTTCGCAATTATATTTAATACCGATCTATATAGGAGTTATTTATCCGCTGCACGATTTCTCGCACAGCACTATAATCTATAGGATAACGAGTATATAAGCTGATTGAAAAACAGCGAGATAACTACCCCGCGGACGTACGAAATGAGATATATAATATTGAATTTTGCAATACAATATTCATGCGGTAATCCCGGACGTAAGATAATTCCCGCATTACGAATGAATTATTTTCGAAATCTTATTCGCGACGTATCATAGGTATGAGATCGAAATGCTTATCGATCCGGAATTTATTGGTGATAAATTCCTGAAGCAACCGCATTGGAGAATGTTTATTCTTATGTAATCGAAGGCATTCGAGGCAGAAACAGGTCGGTCAGAAAGTTGAGTGGGTCGAACATTACACCGTTGTGCGACAATAGTTTAGCGAAATCTGTGCCACATGAGGGTATCGTGATTTAGAAATGTATCAGCTATAGATTACGAAATCCATAAGGCGAACGCCTTTCTTCATAGTTTACCAGCCACTCGAACTATACCGGTATTGAAATCGGTAGTTACGTATGGGCTTTGCAGATCTTTTTTCCATACGTCTATAAGTATCATAAGAGACGAAATTTCTTCAATGATTATAAGATCGCTCCTTTTAGTTCACACCTGGACAAAATTTCGTGGTTTCATTCGATCGGAGTGTGAATAATCGTGGGATCAATAACGCCGATCCTCAGATCGAGGACTTTGTCGATTCTCAGGGTAATTCCATTCGATGCACAAGGTTGTGCGTCTGTTGAGATTTTTGGTAAATTTGATACGGAATTGTCCGGATCATGATCCGTTTCGCGGAATGACGTCACAGCGAATAAGTCAAACTGCTAAGATCCGCGTTCACAACTGATTGATTAATTGCCAGCATCTTTGTACTTCGCGTGTAGCATGTGTGTTAAGCAATTTAACCTCGGCGATAAAAAAAGAAGAAAAAAAAACACTAATCTGTTATCCGCATTCCATAACGAGATAATAACTAATTAGACGAAACAATTTCGCTCGTTGTTCAACCCTAGAAAATGATATCGCTGATTCACCCTTTCGTATATGAATTCGCAAAGCCTTTATTTCCCGCCTATATATTCCTGCGGGGGATGAAATAGATCGAGTTTTTTCTTTTTTCTCTCCCGGATTAATTCAGTCCGTTAATATATCTTACACTGTATGTCTCCCGCTTTCTTCCTCAATTTGATTTTGATTGATTGATTGCCTGTGTGCCTTCACTGCGACGATATATAGGTGAACAGATCAATACGCGGATTTAATTCGATCGACGATGACTGGCTGATCAATCCAAAGTGCAGATTGTCGGGTGTGAATGTTGGTCGAAATATATGTGTATTACATCGAGGTGCTTTCACTTTTGTGTATACCATTTGATAAGGTGTATATAAATATATTTTCTTTTTATTAAAGCGCTATACAGTTTTGCGAAACGAGGTGTGCAGAGTTGACGATTTATATCGCGCCTCAATTCTGATCTAATTTTATTTCGATTTAATCCCAAAGACGTAGCAGACTCACGGTCGTGGTCATTCATCTGTAAATCTTTCAGTATAACATTCACATTCACTGAACCACCGAAGTGAAAGCATTTGCCGAGTCATTCGGCACACGCATATGTTATCCTCGCCTTCCTTCTTCGCTTCTTATCTTACTTTTAGCCGACGTTCGATTAAGCAGGCTGGTTTCATGGCGTCGGATATACGTCGAGGGTATACGCCAAAAATTGGTGTGAGAAAAAGAAAATTAATTAGGAAAAAAAAAATTAAGTGGATTAGGTGTGTGACGAATTCTGCACGCTCGCGAATTAGACGGACTTTTACTGTATCCCCCCGAGGCTGCAGCTCTATGCCTTTTTTTGTTTTTACAATTTAGATGGATAATGATTACGCGGGAATAATGAGTAAAAGTGTTAATAGACCCACGAGGAAGAAACACTTCATTTTGATTGATGCAGAAGCAGCCTGAAGCTAAAGCTCTCATCAAAGATGTGCGAATTAGCGAAATAAGAAAGGCTGCTGGGTGTGAAAATCGAAGGTTGTAAAACAGGGCAGAAACTGTTCCTTTATTTCACGACTGTTTGCAAAAATCATGATGGAATAGTGTATTATGCAACAAGTGCGTAAAAATCGTACGCACGAGTTTCGTACGATATTTTTCGAGAACAGAGTGCGTAAAATTTGACTTTACGCACACTGTATCGAAAAAGGAATTCTATTATGTTTCAGGATCGGTTTTCGATAGATTTTTCTAACGCTACGTGCTGAAGCGTTGAATAATTGCTTGAAATTAAGCCTAAGCCTTGTGCTTCAAGCTTTTTTTCTTCTTCTTTTGTAATGCGGAAGCCTATATCTTCGCATAGTAAAATTCGATTCGTCATTAAAAACCTGGAGACAAAATATTGTTTATCCATGATGAAAATTGGGTCAATAATTTCCGCGCAAGATCCACGCATGCATATTTAAATAATGATAATATCGAATATCCTAAACGGCGACATTCACTTTTGAAAACGTTCAGCCAGGCTGAATATCTTCCTTCGATATTTTGCCCAGTTCAATGCTGTCTCTCATTGCTACCTGGCAAGTTGCAGGTAGACAGGTAAAGTCAAAGGATATAATAACGTCCGAGAAGTGCAGCAAGTGAAGGATTTCGACCGACCGACCATCATCGGGCTGGACCATCGGTTCTATACGTGCGGGTAGGGATAGGGGCTAAAAATCGGAGAAGGGGGTTGCCTGCTGCAGGTAGGAGGAAGAAAGAGTTATTTTACTCTCAGCAAGAGCTTACGAGGCGTATGCTACGCGAAGGCAATAGACAGTTGTCTTTTCGTCCGAACGACGCGAGGACGTATCTCACATCTCTCTACGCCATCGGCATTATTTAACAGGGGTAAGTTTTTTTCTTTGTTCTTGATTTCAATTTTCAATTTTCAATTTTCAATTTTTTTTTTTTTTTTTTTTCGACAAATTCAGAGCTAAAAAAAAATGGTTTTTTTTTTGTCGAAATTTTCATCGATCCTCACGTTCAATCAACGAATTTATATTCAGGATATAATAATCGGCTTTTCTTTGCTGTACAATTAACATGGTAATTTGTTTTTTTTTTCTTTTTTTTCCTTTTCTCGCGTGGGAAGTTTTTGATTGTATTTTCAAACGGTGAAAGGCTTCAATTTATTTTCAGCTTGTCAAGTGTAGCGAAATCGAGAATAGAACAATGGAACAACGCCTTACTGCTGTAATAATGTGTACTATACCGAAACCTGTTTACTATATTATATTACATCCGGTATAACAATTAGTATGCATATTGTATATTTATAATATAATATACACTGCAATGATATACGTCTATAATTATAAGTAGAACAAATATTCTTGTAATTGGAATTTATTTTCCATAATTGGCTATAATTTTGATGGGAAAATTATGTATTCCCCTCTTTTCCGATGGTTATAGAATAAATAAAAAACGGAATAATCTCTTTAAAGAATTTCAACGAATAATGTAATATTCATCGAGGTGGGGTTTTCGCTCTACGTATAGACCGTTCGGATAATTAATTACTTTAATTGCTGCACCGATTTCCGTCTGTTCAAACCGCCGATTTGCATATATTATTATGTACGTGTACATAGGTATATATTAAACTCTAATCAAAATCGAATCGAATTCGACCACCTATATGGTTGAATAATTTCAACGCGTATTTCCAGAGGCGTGGATAATAAGCCCGTGTATAGATATAGATTATAGACAATTGTTATTACCGCGTTTACGAGCGGTTAATAAACGCGTGCGAGAATTGCAGTCTATATTGCCAATTGATTGATTTGTATACCGCATATCGGATATTCACGTTTATTCGTATTCGCAATATATGGAAATTTAACATTATGTATATCGTTGTCGAATTGCAAATACAGAATCTGTCTATACCACAGAATCGAATTATATGATTTACAATTTCTCGCTCTAGAAATACAAAATTGATCGATAAATTGATTTCAATTTATTATACCTATAGACTGCGAACTTTAGTTTTATTAACATCGTATACGAAAATTGAATGTAATTTACTCGGGACATATGCATCCAATTTGCATATATACCTATACATCAAGAAATATATGTATAATATAATATTACATCGATGCAGCATGCGTGTTGTTTGCTGTAATCAATCTACGATCTACGATCTTTCACATAAATCCCAAAAACGTGTGAATATTATTTATTTCAAATCGCTGGAATATTCCATTTTTTTTTTCACAATTGGTTACTAGTATTCTTGAACAAGATTCAAAATTGCTTTAAATATTTTATTTAAAATTTTGCATACGAAGATTTATTGCACTGACGAGAAAGCGCATCGTTCATATAAAATTTTTCAAATTTTTAGGGAATGTTATAAATCAATGTAGGTACATAATTTCATATTCGATGAATTTCATTTCTCTTCCTATTCTTCAGAAAATGTTTCCCTAAAAATGTTGAAAAGATCGATGAATGATCGGGACCTGTACCCAGCTGCAATAACGATTTTTATCTTTACTTTTTCTTCTGTAGACTTACTAATTCTATTTATATGCAAAACGAATTCTGTAATAAATTTGGCTGTAGTTAAAGACGGAAAATAAATTAGCAATAAATCAGACGTTAGTACAAGGTAAGATTTCTTTTTGAAGATCGAGAGACAGCACTGTATAACGCACGAGTCATATAGCTATATATATGTGTTTCCTTTCTCGTATAAGAGTTGCGTAACCCTTAATGTCGATCATGTGTTTCCGAGGAAATGAAAGTGGCTTGATTTTATCATTATTTTTTAATATATCATCACGATTTCAATTCGCGGAGTCGAATGTACGCACAAGGTCTGATAAATAAAAAAAAAAAAACGGAAGAATCTCATACAGTAATAAAAATTACCGCAATTAAACATTGGCCCTGGGAGTCTATACGAACATAAATTGCATACGCGATGTTAACACAAGAGACAGAGAAAGTGTCGAGAAGAGACACGCGGATATAATATCTAGACAGAGAAATTTCATTATAGAATAAGTCGAGGAGTTCTCACTGCTGCAGCGGCAGTGACATCAATCGAGATTATCAAGATAGCATTAAGAAAAAAGCATTAGTACTCCGCATGATTTGATGAATGAAGAGATAAAAATACGAGCTAGATAGTGCGTCGTGAAAGTGCACTGGTATGATTCACCTATATGTAGTTGCGGATTATAACGCTCGGCGTAATCGTAATGAATGACGTAAGTGAGTCAATCAGTGAGTGGAATAGTACTTTTCGATGCTAGTGCGAAATTGTTGTTGATTCTCGCACGAGTGTGAAGTTTTTGATAATCACCCGAGTCGAGAATCATCTTTCGCACTAGCATCGAACATTATTTTTCAACACAACGCGCGTTAAGTTGAATTTCATGCAATTTTATGAAAATCGAACTTTGCGCACGCAGTGAGTGAATAGTACTTTTCGATACTAGAACGAAAGTGTTGATTCTCGGACAAGTGTGAAGTTTTTCGCCCGAGCGAAGTGAGGGTGATAATCACACGAGTCGAGAATCATCTTTCGCACATGTATCAAACTTTATTTTTCAACACAACGCGCGTTAAGTTGGATTTTATGCACGCGAAGCGTGCGCAAAATCGAACTTTGCGCACGCAGTGTGGAAAAATTGATTTCCTCATCAATCGATTCCGCATAATGTATGCTTCTTTCCTTTTATACTTAGATCACAATATTCAGAATGACTACGAAGTTGCGTTCCATTGTGTTAAGTAAGGTTTCACGCACCACAGTCATTGCATAAGAAGGACTGCTATTCAATTGCGTGATATACTCGAGCTGTACGTTCAACGGCTGTTGTAAACTAGATTTCGCAAATGCGGATCACGCCACATTCTTACATCCTCCTGCGGTGACAAAAAAAAAATACCAAAAAAAAAAACTACGAAACAGATCCGAAATCGATTTTCGCGATGCGCAGAACTCATATTTATCCAACTCAATTACCGCAGTTTGAAACACGGAAAAACAAGAAGGTTATCCAGTAATTGCATGATCCGAGTTAAGACTTTCTTGGGATCTGGTAGATTTTCTAATAGCGAAACCTGCTTTCCTAATACGCGAGTTTCCAACTTCTCGAAATACACATTGCACTCATTGATATACCGGGACAAGAATGATTATCGCTGAGTTTACCATACCGCATAGAATGAAGTTCGAAAAATAGTAATTCTTTCACGGTTTGCGCAGAAATACGAAATCCCGGCCATGGGACGGAACGAAATGCTGTTCCTTATCTGCACTCTCTTTTCGAGCACAGCTGCGATCTCAACTCAATGGAGGCCCGTTCTACAATCTCACGAAAGTTCGAGTATCCTTCAACAAGAGGCTGCAATTTATACCGACGACACACCACAGCTTCAATATTCTCTAAACGAGGGTTTGGTCCCTTCGTCACATCCTCTTGCTCAGCAGGACCATGACCAATGTGCATTGTACAAGGTTGCTATGAATCAACAGCTTTATTTCGAGGTGAGTTTCATCATTTATAGAATAATAGTATATTGTGCAACAAGTGCGTAAAACATTTAACGCGCAAGTTTCATACGATATTTTTCGACACAGTGTGCGTAAAATGAAATTTTACGCATACTATATCGAAGAATAATGATTGAAAGAAATTCCTCCAAGGTATAATCAAAATCTGATCATGCAGTAATTGCGCAGCTATCCGTTGAAGCAAATTTTATCATGCTGTGTTAAGGCCTGGTGGTGTGTCTTTGTTCACATCTTGCGCAATGTAACCCCGCGTGATTCACACACGCGGATAGCTTTTATTCCAGTTTCTTCAGCCCACGCAAAACTCCGACTCTATTTTTTTTTTCATCCTCTTTTTTCTTCAAACTCGACTATACGTATGGTAGGTATATTTAGGTCAGGCCTTCAACTGAACGTCTTTCAACGTCCCGTTACTGAAACGGGTTTACTGTTCATTTAGATTGTTATAATATATACCTACCTACTTGCCAGACACATTCTCTCGATCATATGGATACGGTTGATTGTCTCGTACATTATTTCTATAAAACAAGTCGGAGTGTAACCCCGCAAGAATTTTCCCATTACCTATATATGGGGAAAAATTAATAACAGTTTACGAAAAAGAAAAAACAGAAGCCGCTCCTTGAACGTTTCTTTCCGCACTTTCGTTACTGCGACGGTAATACTTGCATGTGCATACGAAAGTAAAAGTTCTTAGTACCTACGTGCATTTATGCATACGTACGTCTTTATGCAGTTAGTACAGTGCGTATGTACACCTCAGGTACTTTTGTGTATACGATTAGCTGCAGAGATGATTTCGAACGTTCATTAATACCGGATGGTGAAAAGCTTAGCTGTTAATTGAAGTAGGAGAAAACCCGGCTCATTAAATTAGAGCCATACGTAAAGCAAGGCATAACTAGACCATTGAAAAACTGTGAATCTACATGCGTGAGTATCGACGTATGGTATTATACCTACATGAATGTACAAACGGATTAGGATTAGGATTTAAGACGAATTGTTCGGTGGAATTTGATCCTCCTAAAATCTATGCTTGTACCTATATTGATGATAATATAATTGGAAATTGGTTTCTATCCGTATCTGAGTTTTGGGAATTAGAGATGATTTCTATTTTCATCATTTCTTTCTTTCTTTCATTTTCACGAATGAATGCGCAGATATAACGTCGTTGTGTTATTATAACATCGTGATCGTGAAAGCTCGCGATATAGTATAAATCGATGAGTGAAAATAAAAAAGATTAATAGATAGTAATTATATACCGAGAGTAATTGCATGCGATATGTGTTTCCTTATAGTATGCATCGTAAGGAAGAAATTATAGTGTATAGATATAATGTACGTACAGGATGATAAAGAGTATATGAGGAGATGATTACTGTGCTGACGCGATTCACCGCGCGGGTTTACTGCCGATGAAAACGCGTGTGTTTGTTCGCGTAATCACAAATCTCACTTTCTCAAGTTCAACGCTCTTCCGGTATTCTTTACGTTTGCCAAGAACTTCGAGAGTCCTGGAGTGAATTCTAATAGATACCTAACGAAATTTAGTAGATGATAAAATACAAGAATAATTTCTTTTTTCTTGTTTGTTCAATCATCCTGTAATAACTTTTAATTCAGGATCGTTGAGCGTTTTTTATTTTTCTTCTTAAAGTTGCGAAAATCTCGTGGTTTTAATCTCATTACTAAGCGAAAGAACAAGAGCTGACGTTCACTCTATTCCCGATGTTTAAAACGGTAAAAGTCGTCCTCCGGCTATTTCCGGTACCACGTAGCTCTAATTATCGACGGGGACTCGAGTCACGGCATAAGAAGAGAATAAAAAATTGAAAAAATAAAGAAAAGTAAATTATAGCGGAATATAAGAATCACGCGATGTTTGTACAGATTTTAAACACGAGACGTAGAGGTAAGCTTCAGCTTCGGTATAAAAGCTTATGCGTACGATTAGGTGGGTAGGTATACCTATGTTTAGCACGCGACAAAGAGCCTGCAGATATTATCGGATGTGAAGCTTATGTAGTATTATAATGTTGGTGTTGTTGGTTTTTTTTTGATTTTTTTGATTTTTTTCTACGATTCTCTGCAGTCACTTAGCATAATGATTATGATCCGGATAAGAAACATCATTGGGTAGGTATTATAGAGGCTGAAGTGACAAAGTAGGAATAAAAGGTGGAGAATGTAAAATTTTTTAATTAGTACTACCTAATTTAATTAACTCGATATTTTATCTAACGAAGTAAAATTAGGTAATATATATAAGTTTAGGAAATAGTGTCGTTGAAAAATGATGCGACTTAATCGTGATGGTTAATTATACAAATACATGTTCGCGAAGTTCGATCAACACGATGAAAAGAAAGTTGCGACAAGAGATTTGAAATAACATTTTTATTTAATAAACGAAAGAAAAAAAAAAATCAAAATGGAAATTTTTATACGAGAATTAAGATTACGACTTATTTATTCATTTATCCACAGTATATCCACTACAAAATCGATATACCAGATCTGAAGGAATTCACTCTCTGCGCTTGGACGAAATTCAATAACCACAGCAACGATCATCCCCTCTTCTCTTACGCAGGTAAATAAATAAATAAATTAATAATTAATTTATAAGCGCGGGGAATTGAAGTGAAAATAAATTCTTAAAATCAACGAATTTAACCAATATATATTATGTTATAATAAAACAGAATGAAATCGTAAGAGAAAATCTTTTGAAATCGAGTAGGAAATACCTCAAACATAGTTTCATTCCAATGATGAAACGCGGATTGTTCATGCTATGTATTCGAAAGTGTTTCCTTGTTGGCATATCACAGGTGACCGAACGGGAAATACAGTTGTATAATATATATATATATTATATATGGGGTGTCACGTGAAACGTAGCGGTTTTTGTCCAGAAATCATCGAAAAAGAGAAGCTAAAAATTTAACCACTTTTCTGTGCCTCTTCGAAGTAATTTCGGTAAAAATTTCAAGGCGATTCGCGTGACCCTTAAAGTATGAAAGATGAAAAAAAAAACTGGAATCTCATATTTCCAAAGTTTGACATGCTTCAAACTTTCGAAAATAATTCAAGTGCCACATATTTGAAAAGAGTTGATTTATGCGCGTCGAATGCACTATGAAAAGTTATATGATCTCGTGTATAGTAATGAGCAATCTGAATCTGCATTGGTGTCAAATTCGATGACTTCCGTACAAAAACCGATCTATTTCACGTGGAACACCCGATACATGGATAAACACATATTAGAAACAGATAAGAGTTATACGAACAGGAAAGTACCGCCAAAAATAATGAAATAATATAATAGCTGTATAGAAATTGACGCGGGTTTACGCGTTCTCGTAGTACTAGGTGGACAATCTTCGTAATAGATTACGTAACAGGCGAGCTAGAAAAGCACATATACCCACTTACGTATATGGATGGATAAAAAAGGGATTAAAAAACCCACCGGATCGAGTCGGTGTCGAAGCATAGCCTCCAGCTATATGAGCAATATACGTATTTATTAGCGTTCCTCGAGCTCGCGGGCTGACCAATTCGGGATTTTCTACTCCGGTCGTAAAAGGTGTGTATAAGTATACGCAGAATCGCGAAGTCTATTTGAAATCGATCGTTTCGTACAATTTTTTTTTTAATATTTTTTATTTTTTTCACGGTGATTGACCTTCCGGTATCAGGGTCAGTGCCGCTGAATTTTCATCCCTCGGGACTACGAAGTGAAATTTGAAGCAATATAAACCTGTAATAAGCCTTAATGAGCAAAGCGTGAGTGTTTTTTTAAGAAATTTTTGTTAATTGAGCAGATAACGTTGTCTGTGTGACCACAAAGAGAGAGGGAGAGAGAGAGAGAGAGAGAGAGAGAGAAAGAGACATTTTGGTCTATAAATCGTTGCGATTACCGTCTGGCGAAATGCGGAATTTTAATCGGTGAAACGTTTTCGAACCTTCCGCGTCTTTTATGTTTGAGAATTATCGAATTTCAATCAGCTTTCCATTATACTAATTCGAAATCTGGGATTTTCATTCAACACTCGCTAGCTCACTCACGCTTGTAAGTCATAGCCATCCATATATCTATAGTACCTACGTATGCATCGAAACGTTAAGAATGCGAATACCGTTTTTGTAGGATAGAAAGTTGTCAATTTCGCACGGTGGTTTTTAATGAATACTACGAAATGCACAAGCTGCGCGGATATGTGAATTTTTTTCGTTTTTTAGACCAAATATTATTTGTCTGCAATATCTCTCTGAATTCCATTCGGCGATAGTTGGCATAGGCTGCACCGATCGATATAATGGGTGAAATAAATTGAATTACAGTCGGTGATCAGCCCCGTGGAATATTGGCCTGGGTAGCGAACACCGCTAGAAGTTCATATTTCATGATGAATATAGACGGGCACAACTTGTTCAGGCTAAACTATCCCCTGAGACTTAATAAATGGTACCATTCGTGCCAAAGCTGGAACGGTCGAACAGGCGAATGGCAAATATGGGTAAACGACGAACGAGTTGGACGAGGATTCCACAATAGGGTGAGTACCGAACCAGACTAAACTAACACCCAATTATAATCCTGAGAGATATATCCACGTCAATCCATCCAGGATTTACGCTCCGGTTACAAAAAGGGGGGAAAAAAGAAAATATCCCAATTTGAACCTGCAGATCAGTGATCAACAATTCATTTGATATTTGAACCATTTTTTTTGTTGCCAACTATGCATCACTTAATTTCGCACATTGCAGTTAGTAGGACACGTGATCAAGGGAGGTGGGGTAGCAATTTCTGGTCAAGAACAGCGTCAACTAGGTGGTGGATTTCTGGAAGGTTCCGATGCGCCAGAAGGTAGGAAGAGATGAGAAAATGATTTCGAAATTCTTGACGAAATTTGAAAATAGTAAATCGCAATGAAGTTCATATAAATCCAATAACGCTTCAGGTTCTGGTGGATTTTTGGGCGAACTAACGATGCTACAGCTTTACGGCGTCGCTCTGACAGCCGGAAAAGCTCACAAAGACCACAAGCATCATCATGCTCATCACTACGAACACGATACAAGCAACAACACGCCGAGACCAACTGCTCAAGCACCAATCACGGGGCGACCCCTTCCTCAAAATCCATTCTTGACTGGAGGTCAGATCAACCACCAGGTAGGGATACGAATTCATCATCAGCGTGTGAAATTCATATTTTCTTTATATTCACGATCGCTGTGACGATTATTATTACGTCGAGGCTGTGATGATGATATGGCATGATATAGGTAATTGCCTTGGAGTGCTTTTCCTACAAAGGGTTTCGTTTTAATTGACAGGTCAAAATCAATACCGGTACGCCACTGCAGATCACTCAAAATGGGCTGACCTTGCGACATCCTAATGTCCTCCAGCCTCAAACGGGCTTTCAACCCCTACCACCCCCGAATCCAGATACTCCCGGAGTATCAGGAGCCTTCCCATCCTCAATTGGCGCGATTCCTTTCCAGAGGACTACTCAATATTTTGGAAATCAAATACCGAGGGTATCTCAACTCGCACAGATTCAGGGACAACCTGATAACGCTTTTGGTTATCTTGAGACACAGTATCCAACGATTTACAAACGCCAGATTGATGATGAAGAGAAAGAAGCAAATGACAAGACGGTGACGAAGAGAGAGACTAAGACTATCGATGAGAAGGTATAACGTATATTCATTGATAAAATTATTCACAAATGGTGCCTCGAAATATTTCGATGAAAATTACCTTTTGCCAATTATTAATGATCTTGGAATATCACCCTTTACACTCTGAACCCTACGACCGTTATAAAACAGAAATAAATTGTCAAAGAATTGAATTGGTATACTTGCAGGTCGAATCGTCTTGAGAACGATATTAAATTGAAGAGGAACTTGGGTTTTAACGAAGTATTTTTTGATCAATTGTTCTTTTTGTCAAAAGGTATCCTTTGTGGCCAGCGAAGAGGCCGAAGATTCTTCTTCGTCAAAAAAGGTAGTTGAAAAGCGAGAATCTGAGAAGAAGAAACGGGGGCTGGTACAGCTAGCTGACGGATCGATATTGGACGATGCTTTATTGGGAGATCAGGGATTAGATAATAACTATTTCTCTGGACTGACAAGCTTCGGACTTCACCTTCCAATTCACGCGACAAAGGACGACGAGCGTGAACCAGCCGAAGGCGAAGTCAGACAAGTCATGGATGTCTGTGACGGATGTGCGGAGGATCCTTTTGAAAAAGTTTTAATTTTAGGGTGGAGATCGGTTTCGAAGAAACTTTATTCCGGCGCGTTGTACCTTCCGGCTTCGCAAACTTGCAAAGCATTTTAGGCCCTCAAAGTCACCGACGATTGTTCGCTGAACAGAATTATCTCCCCCCCCCCCCCAAAAAAACAAATAGAAGAATTAATAGAAGAAAAAAACTCTCACATCGATTTCCGTTATAGGGTTACAATAAGTTGATAAACGGGCTGAAAATCGTTTGGGAAATACAAAGGGAACAGATAATCTGATCCCGCGAGTTTGTGAAGGCCTTACTTGCCTTACTTCGCGAGTTAAGGACGTCTTAAAAGTTTTAGCGCCGTTTAAGAATCGC
Source organism: Tenthredo livida (assembly GCA_963992785.1). Lineage (NCBI taxonomy): Eukaryota > Metazoa > Arthropoda > Insecta > Hymenoptera > Tenthredinidae > Tenthredo > Tenthredo livida. Next base: position 41,473,940 of record OZ023065.1, read on the forward strand.
AATTATATAAGTTATACCTCGTATAACTTGAGGTATGAAAACTTTCGAATGAAAATACTCATTCGATGACCATGACCTTATGGGAGAGTTAGCTAATCACAGCTTCGTTTTATGGGCTGATGAATTTTTCAAAAACTAAAAAAAAATCAACCGCGACGGGGGTAGAAAAACTTGAAAACATGTTATAAAAATGAGGAGGAAAAAACTGCTTTTTTTATTTATAGATGCTTGATCGTGATGCAGAGACGATCGGTGACTTTGACGTCGATAATTATAATATACTCATATAGGTGTGTGACGATTGACGATTAACGTTGCTCAAAGTTTTGCCGATCAGCCGATGATAATTCTTTCAGGGAATTTTTCAAGTAGCGTCACGTAACTTTGAACTTCGTATTATAATCGACACGCTTATACCTTAGCAGCTCAAAATCAATAGGAATTATTTATAAATCGCTTATCTTAAGTGTAATAACATAATTAATATCACGAATCATACGCGCGCATTATTATCATTCACATAATAAGGGTGATATTCCAAGGACATCTCAGTACCGCAAGTCTCGGACCGTCAGGCGGCTGATAAATATGTGCGCGAAATTATCAGGTTCGTCGCTCGACTATTAGGTAGCTATAGTTTAGTGGAAATTCGATCAACGCGATCGTGGCCACCGATCGTAGATGAGAAATAAAAGGAACGAAAAATCCACGGCTACGATCTGTGGCGACGATTGCATTGATCGAATTCGACTATACTATAGCTACCTAATAGTCGAGCGGCGAACCTGATAATTTCGCGCACATATTTATCAGCCGCCTGAAGGTCGAGACTTGCAGTACTGAGATGTCCCTGGAATATCACCCTGTGTATCTCCGACCAGTGTAATATTATAAGATTTAATGAATAAATACGTTATGTACATTGTTAGATGGGCGTTTATACCCCGATCAGACCCATTATCCTTCATATCCTAGTGATTATAAATTGATAATATTTATGCAATGATTGACAAGAATTTCATTCTGCTTTATGAACAAATCACCCTTGCTCGGTTCACCAAGCATTAAATTTATCCCTCTTATAGTATGTCTTGACTAGGTAATTTTATTCCAAGACCGTAATGGCGGTGAAGTATTTGCAATAAGCTTCTTTGGTATAAGTACCTTAAACTTTTATTCACCAAAACTTGGTAAATAAGTATGGCGAGACTCGCTTGAGGAGCGATAAATCCATATTGTTAAACAACGTGATGTTCAGTTTCGGTTGTACCTTACATTCCACCCTGGTGATCAGAGAAGCGTTAGAGTCGGTCTGAGAATAAATCTTATTCATCGTCTCAACGAATCTTTAGGTATTCGTGAAACAGGTAATACATATGGGAATGAGACGAGAGGAAAAAAAAAGTTTTAGGAAAACTGTATGTGGTCTGATCACCTACCTTGCTTTTGTGAATGTGTTGATGTTGGTATTCGCTGTCGAACTCTGGCTCGCTGAAGTAACTCTGATCTTCCCAATGAGGTGGAAGTCCTCCGCCACCACCAGGCGCACCTAGAGGTCCTGGCATCCCTGCGACCCCATCAGAGCTTTCGAAAAGTCTAAGAACACTCCTGTCTCTGATGTCCCTTAAGTGTGACCTGAGAATATTTGGAATTTAGTTTGAAATAATTTTCATAATTTTCATTCATATTCATATCAGATTTTTGTCAGCGTCTCACCTCATATCTTCAAGCTCGTAAAACATGTCTTTGTTGCTGTCGTGGATGTAGACTTTGACGAGAGGACTGTCGAGGTACTCCATTGTCAACTGTTTTGGAAAGCTTCTTACGAAGAGGGCCTTCACTGTGTCTATGCTTGTGATTTCGTTCGGCAGAAGAGCGCGCTTGGTCTCGTTCCTGTACTGCAGGAACACCAGTCCTAGGGATGCGCCCACAGAAATTCATTGTTTTGTCAGAGATCAAACATCTCGGTATCGCTTCAAATCTCTACTGGACAGAATATAATATCTACTCGCGAATAGAGGAAAATTCAACACCAGATTCATATACAAAAATTTTCATATCAAAAAGGGATAAAAAAATAAAATAAAATAAAATAAAGACTTGAATAATAATAATCAGTGCGCATTTCACGAGGGGAACTACTTGTAATTGATATAAATTAATAATTAGGGTAAAATATTACGCCGCGGTTAAAGCAGCCATCAGGAACTCTTCGAGAATTTTTATTCGTGTTTGGGGTTTGAAGTTTCGTACGGTAAAAATTCTTACGACGATTTAGAATTTTCAGAAATTTAGAACATTTCCAAATTTAGAACATAGAAGTTCTGAAAGCCTAAAGATCCAAAAATTTCGGTCTATGTCTCAGGATGTGAAGGCAAAAAATATTTCATTATAATATCTTTTCATCCCTTATCATTCTCCGCGAAAAATGCGATTGAAAGTATAAATAAAATTTGAAGAGTTGCTAGTAGCATAAAACTGCGGAGGGTCATAATATCTGCATCATGAGCCAAAAATGAAAAAAAAAAAAAAGAAAATTAGGTATATCGTGAAAACTATTGCGTGCGATCCGAGTATGAATACATAAAATCAAATAAATTATTCAATTCAATTATCAGCAGTCCGCGTTGCAATTGATGCATAAAATTACATATTTTTACTTAAAATTAGGAATAAATTACAGGGTGTAATATATGTATATATGATACAGGTGATTCGAGCGAAGATCTAGTCATAATTAGATAGATAGATAGATGGATAGAGATATATTAATAGTTGTAAAGTTTTATGGTAGATAAATGCGGTCCGCTAAATGGGTTCAGAGTATATATATATATATATATATATATATGGGATATTCCACGTGAAACGGATCGGTTTTTGTCCGGAAGTCATCGAATTTTACGCCAATGCAGAGTCAGATTGCTCATTACTGCATGATATGGCCTCAACAGTTACAGAGCATGAAAATAATCGGCACAATATAATATCGTCACCGAAAATTTAATTTCGCACATTTCCAACTCCAAGTATCTCAGCAATGCATGAACGACATCATACAACTTTTCATAGTGCATTCGACGCGCATAAATCAGCTCTTCTCAAATATGTGGCACTTGAATTATTTTCGAAAGTTTGAAGCATGTCAAATTTTCGAAATATGAGATTCAAGTTTTTTTTTCATTCTTCATACTTTAAGGGTCACACGAATTGCTCTGAAATTTTTACCGAAATTACTTCGAAGAGGCACAGAAAAGTGGTAAAATTTTTAGCTTGTCTCTTTTCGATGATTTCTGGACAAAAACTGATACGCGTTTCACGTGAAACACTTCGCACCCCATATATATTATCATGTATGTACATACATCAATAAATATGAAAAAGGGAATTTGAAGTTACCTTCGGCACCGTTTCTCTATATAAAATTGATGTAATTATGCTTATCGAGTGATTTTTCATAAATCATCAGAAAAAACAATTCTCTACAATTTGTATTATATAAGGAGAAGTGGAATACGACCGATCGTAAGTTACCTAGTGGACGCTCCAGAGTTTTGCTTGGCGTTCTGACAACGGGAAGACTACTTCGTTGTTTTCCTCCACGGCGAAATCCTGTGCTTGACGTTTCGACTTCTGACATAATCCCCGGATCGTCATCGAACAACATCGCCGTTGACGGGGGTGGATATCCCCGCGGAAGAGGCGACTGGAATTTTAAATACGAATAAAAAAATTAAAAAATAAAACATGGAGCTTTTCGTATCAGATCTTGATTTCACGATATTTTGGATCGATTTTTTCATGCATACGATTCAGAGATTCTTTTACACCGGCATGGCAGACATTCAAGTCGTATATCTGATTCGTAATGAATTTTTTTTTTTAATACGTGCAGCTACATGCATTATGCTATATTTAGTTAAAGTTAAATGAACCTGTAACGTTGGTGTTACCTTTCTCTGGCGTGACTTGGTCCCCATCTGTTAGCGAGTAGCACGAGAAACACACACAAATAGCATTTAGACACTGTAGGAGGTGGTTCAGGGCTTCAATATAACAGGCATTGGGGTTTTAGTTACGTCAATAAATAAATAATTAAATACAGAAATAAATAAACTAGAAGCATTAAGCGAACGTTGAAAATCGTTGAAAATATCCAATGCTATCATTTATCAGAAGCCTAAATTTAAAAATTCCAAAAATACTTGCAGACAATGCCTCGGATAATGCTCAATTAATTATCAACTAATTTTATTAAGGCAGATTGTTAGTATGAATGGGAAATCAATTATTCGATCTCAGATATCATTCTATGAGCTGCTGAAGACCACTTCGATTAGGTGGCGAATGAATTTGAGTGAAAAAGTCATAAAAATTTGAAACCATATTCTGCATGATTTTTCTGTTTTTTTTTTTAATCTTTTTTTCGTGGTTTGTACAATACTGTCCATGTTATGTTATACCCACTACATATACCCACATATAGGTAACGAGGGAGTTTGGATATGTTAGAAGCAGTTCCTCCTCTCGTTTTGGAACGTTTGCTTGGTTTGCCGGGTAAGGTTTGTTTTCGTTACCGAGTAAACACGCGGACTTATGGGAAGTATAAATTAACCCGTGTGGGGTTGGATGTATAGGATCTAGTGAGAAGAAGCTACGACTATTAATTATTACGCCCCCATACCCCCATATAGACACATGAAACGACCATGTCTCAATTTGTAACCAGAATTTCTTTTCAGTTCAACTGCGCACCGTGTGTTATATGAGATAATTTAATTTGTCTCACTTTACATTTTCTCTTCCATTTTTTTTTTTTTTTTTTCTTCTTCTTACAAAGAGTTTGACCCATTTACATAGACGATTGCTCCATTATTGACCTTACATTAGATCGATTATTGACTACTTATATTACATTTCACCATCGCAGTTGCATAGAGTTCGGTATGATAAAATGACGGAAGCTTTTTTTTCTTTCAATTTTCATCTTTGAAAACTCAAATTTGAAATCGAACATCTAGGTACGTGTAAAACGAAGAAGATATAGCGAATCCAGGTAAATCATTGGCTGTTAAAAATGTTCAATGTAACAAAGATGAAAGGTATTACATAGTTAAAGGAATTCGGATCGAAGAACATCGGGGAAAAATCGATGGGAATAAATTGAGTCGTTTGAAAGGGCCTTTCGTCGGCTTCTTTTCAGAGGCGAACCCACAGCACAAAGTGGGTGACGTTAATTCAGTTTCCTTCAGTTGGATTTTATTTATTCGACTAACTGTAGAGGATCAAGCGAATGTACCTATATGTGGGTAGGTATATGTGTGTTTTTTTTCTTACAGATGTCTGGTCGACTACCGATCAATCGAAAACAGTTCCTCGTACAATCAATGAAATTCTATGCTATCAAACTTCGGATACAAAGAAAGAAAGAAAGAAACAAAAAGAGAGAGAAAAAAAACGAAAAAAAAAAAAAAAAACTCCAGGAAGTATGAACAAACGGAAAAGTTTCTTTGACAAAGATAAATCTCATTTCGATTTTAATTATTCTATCCAGTCGTGTGGAAATGAAAATTCTTTACCGATCGTTAAAATTCTACCATTGAAAAGGAAACCAAGTGTCGTTGAGTTTTACACTGCGTAGCTCCGTATGAATCGAAAAGTTTTTTTATTTTTAGGATGAAAGGCCGAGCTCAGAATCATCATTTTTCTACAGTGAAATCGGTTCGAAACATGTGGCAATGAAATTTCGAAGTGCTACATTCGATTCCCAAGTTATTTTAGATTTCGCGAAAAAGCTTGTTGCATGAAAAAGTAAAAGCCGCAAAAATTCCATCAAAATCCCTACGAGATATTAACGATTTTTCAAACACACGATTTCGGCTCCCCTTGCCAAACTCCTCGAACGATTTTTCTCGAATTTGATATCGTGTCTAGAATTCATTCGAGCCATTCGTGGGCCAAATCTCGTTAAAATCGGTGCATTCGATAAAAAGTTATGGAAATAATTGAGAGAATACAGAAAAAAAAAAATCGGTAATTGATTTTTGGAAATTGATCTTATCGATACCGTACGTACCTCGAGGTCCATCGTGGTCGCGTGTCGATTTGAAGGTGTGCCGTACCGTCCGTGCGGAGGAGGTAGATGATGAGGATGAAGCGGATGTAACTGAGAGTTGAACTGCTGATGATGGAGGGACGGCTGGTGGTCACCGCTGAGAGTGTGTCGACGTGGTTCGTCCCTAGAACGTCCACCGCCTCCGCCGGTCCCTCTGGCGACTCCTCCGCCGACGCCGGCGACGCCGACGCGCCTGCCGCCGCCACCCGGAAGGTCACCGGTTCCTCCTTCACCTTCACCCCTTCCGGAGCCACCTGCGGAATCGAAAGAAGATAAATGAATTAGTGGCTATTCCTTGCAGTGCGATGTCCTGTTGTGCGAATAATTGCGAAAAAAAGTATTGAAGTGAAACTTGCGCCAGTCATTCAATTATTGCGGAATTGATTGCAAAATTTTTGGTAATTTTTAACCCGTTTCGCGTGTTCCATTCGGGGACCGGGTTCAATAAGTTCGGAATTCCGAAAGCTATACGAATGGAAAAAAATCCGGATTCGTTTGAGACGATATCGAAATTTCAGAAACGTACTGAAGTTTAGAATATTAAAATTCCGAAAGATCGGAATGCAGAGAGTTCAAAACTCTGAAAGTCCAGAACCCTGAAGACCCAAAGATCCGAAAATTTTGCTACATTTCTCGGGATGTGGTGACAAAATATGTTTCATTCTAATTTCAATTCCATTTTTTTCAGCTCTGGCAGCTCTAGTTTCAGCCTCATAACCAAAACCACGTTCGAAGTTTTTTTCAAAAAAACAAAAAGCTTCACTTCTTAAGGATGAACCGGCGGTAGTAGCATGTAGGAGGTGAAATGCAGGGGAGGGCTGTGCTATGGTATGGGCAATACCAATCCCTGAACATGAAAAATTTTTCCTCTTCAACTTAATTATTTGATCATATTTGATGATTTCTATGGTCAAATTAATTTTTTTTAAACATATTAATTTTTTTACAGAAGTTAAATCTCTTCAATTATTTATCTGAGTTGTTTTAATTGCAATTGAAAAATTTCCGATATGCGGAATCTCATTTTTTTGCGGTTTTTCAATAATAATTCATAAACTATACGGTCAATCGGCTCGAAATTTATGGCAAAATATTCCTCTATTCCGACTTTACACGTGTGCAAAATTTGATAATATTCTATGCATTTTTTAATTTTTTAAAACATGTTTTCCGAATTTCCATAAGATCCCATGTTAAATGATGTTTTTTAAAAATCAATAACTTTACATCCAGACGGCAGATCGATCCGAAATTTTGCACTCGATTTCGAAATCGATAAAATACTCCACAAAAAATCGTCATTAAATCTATTGCATTTTTAAAATTCCCCAGAAGACGCCAGTTCATCCTTAAGAGCAAAGATCATGCCTCGGTTAACTCCACTCCAAAAAAGTATGAGATTGCACTCTTGAAGAGCGAATTTTAACTCTTTCTTTTTCACCCTTGTGAAGAGTTGCACGATTTTCATTCCATAAATTTCAGAGAGCTTTAGATTACAGTTGTGATTTTATGTATCATTTGCATGTAGTTCACGAAGTTTTCGATAGATTAGTGAGATTGAGGAAGGGGCTATTCGTTGAGAAAATCATTCAATCAGCTTGTATATATGAAATCGATAATGAAATCAATGAAATCTGATTTCAGTATTCTGCAGGAATCACGATGGACCCGCATAAGATCACTTGGGATCATCTCAATTCAGAAATTACGTGAAGTTACTTTAAAATTCTTACAATTCTTCTAGATTTAATTGATTCTAAGTGAATTGATTCCATTGAAATTCATACAGAATTTTCGAAATGCTATAAAACCGTGTGAATCATGTGAAATCATTGAAATATTGAATTTCGTATTATATCGGTGGACACACAATTTTATGAAATGAATTCCTCATGCGTCCTCGTTAGGTATTTAATATTTAAAATAACTAAATCCGTGCGAGTTGCGTGGGCGAAATTTAATTGCGTGATTAAAATTCTGAAGAGTGCAGCAGGGAAGCTAGAAAAAAAAAAAAAAAAATGTGTGGATAAAAATATCGTTCGACTCTTACATCCATTAGTGAATAGGTGTTAGATTTTCGATAAATTTTTTTTCTTGTTTTTTCTAGGCGAGCGAGCTTTAGAACCCGTCAATCTCTTATGTACCGATCAATTTTCTGAGCTTCTTATATACGTCTCTTCATATTGGTTTTATCAAAATTGATGACAGAATGAGACGTGGAGATTGACGCTCTTGTTTCTATATTAATATTCAGGAATTAAATTCGTGAATTGAAAAATATAGAAAATAACTGCCGACCTTTCGGCGAGTCAATTCTGCTTTTGCATACGACTGCAGTTTCATATTGACAGTGACAATAATACGGCTGATTGTGAGTTTAAGGAAGGTAGAACATCTCGGCGCTCGACCTATTTGGCAGAAACCGTAGTCCCGAAATAAAAGCCTTCGCGGAAGGGGACTGAAATAGGATTTTCGGACGTTTGTTGACTGTTTGTTTATTCGTCGCTACCCATAATGGAGATAAAGATATGATGAATGAAAATCATAACGGCCCAGTTCGTATTATTTCGTAATCCATTATCAAACATCTAGTCAAAAAATGTGAGCATGGCTTTCTTAGGGCTTAAAATAATCATTTTTCATGACAATTCAAATCGATCACGAAATACAAAATAATAATACTTGGTAATTATTCATCTTGGAGTAGAGGTAGAGATGAAGAAAGAAAGAGAAAGATTTGCTGAGAAAGAGGAAGTGCTGGTGTATATACATAGTACATATATATATATATATATATATATATATATATATTTTATTGCAAAAGAGAAAACTCAAGCAAGTATATAGCCGAGCTGAATCATATTGGCAGATAAAATCAAAGTCTGTGTATAACAAGTCGAGCGGAATACTCGAGTGCATCTCTTTTACATTTGCCACATGTCTATGCTAGTCGTTGACCCTAATAGCGATCACTTAAGCTACATCAGAGAAACTTCGACGATGATTTCAAGAGCACTGAGGGAAATTTGAAAATAAACCATATCGCAAATTTTGTGAGAGGTAAAAACAGGATTTTAAATAAAATCATTGCATGTATGTACTTGTACCTACATGTAGGTATGTGAGAAAAAGTGGTAATCGCAGGGGGCAGAGTTGTCGTATCGTTAATCGAAATTGTTCCAAATTTCAAAAAATTTCCCCGTCAAATAATTTGGAATTGAGTTGAAAAAAAAAAAGAAGTAATCACTTCCAACCCCCTGAAAGAGATTTATTTTTCTCGGCCAGTATCCGTCTTGTAACACATTGTGCGTATAGGTAGTTAAAAAATTCTGGCTCCAATCTCAGTTCCAAAAACACGTCTGGTCGTTTGTCATTGCCCCGTATCAAGTCCCTCGTGAGTCAGGGGTTTGTTCTACCAAGAAGCACGTAAAAGGCTGAAAGTTTGACATTTGAACTACCATTTTTTTTTTTAAGGCTGGTTAAACCGGTGGAACAAAAATTACCAGGGTACAACTAAGTTAGGCTTCCTTCTTTTTGTGTTCTTCTTTTTTTTGGTGGGAAATTTGAAAAACGGTTGATTGGCATTTTTCTCGTTAAAAAAGGGGCGACAAAAAAAAAAAAAGAAGAAGTAAGAACGGGTACATAATCGTTAATTAAACAAGTATACTAAACTACAAACGAAGGCGTATCGTAGCTGATATTGAGTCTGACCCACTTCTGCCACCATGTTAAAGTAGGTAATATTAGATCGCGTAGATTCAGTATCATCAAGCGATTGAAAATACCCCAGTCCACACATCTGACTATTCTAACTTTAGAAGAGAGTAGGTATGACGTAGCTATTCGTGGCACTGACATCTTCCTCGAACTAATAAGATCATGGATAATCCACCGAATATTTATGTAGAAAAGTCGTGAGTTTGGCCAGACTGACTTGAGTTTCGATGCTATTTTAATGAAATTTCTTACAAATTGGTCGAACCTCCCTAATTTTGCAAAAAGAAAGGAGCAAACCTGAAATGTAAAAGAACCCACCCCCCCCCCCCGCCCCGCCAAAAAAAAAAAATAACGCGGAAAAACAGATCACAGGTCGACGTGATGCGAGGAGGCTGTGCTTTAAACTTTCTCCCTGCAGGGCTGCAACATTTTTAATCTTTCAGGTCGCAGAAATCAGAAAAACGAAAGGAGAGGTTGAGGAGGAGGAAGAAATTTCACATCACATCCCCTAGGGTGGTAAAAAGTATGAATATACATTGGTCTCTATCTCCCGTTAGACCTGCGTCTGTATATTTTCTTCTTCTCTCTCCCTTCTGCCTTCTTCTCCCTCTTCCTTTATTTCGTGTTCGCGTTTTTCATCCGAGATAACGCGATGGAAAATTGATTGCTTTTTACAACCTATAACCGACCCCCCATTTCTCATCTCTTGAGGTTCGCACACTCTTAGAATTGTCCATAATCGTTTATTTCTGTACGATGAAAAAAAAAATAAAAAAACTTTCAAGCGTTTATCTAAACTTTTAACGATTCTTCACACCAAGGCTTATTTATACACATATACACATCCAATGATTGATTCTAATTTTTGAAATAAATTTATGATCCTCGCCTCAGCCAGCTACGACGAGAAACCCACTTCTCTCAGAGGTCCGAAGATTTCGCGTGTCCTTCGGCATTCGGATGTCTGTAAATTTAATACCCACATCCAACCTACTATATGAAAAGAAAAAGTAGCGAATTTAAGTAACTGCTTTGGCAGCAGCAACGAATCTGGTAAAGTGATTTAAAAATAACACGTATGTAAGTATTGCGAAAGCTCTACCTATCTATCCAGATTCCAGAGCTTTCGCAAAACCCGGACGAAACAGTTTGTCTCGTTGCACAAATTTTCTCCAAAACTGATATTTTCGAAATCCTATAAGATTTTCAAACCTATCTATAGACATACATGATTTATTTTTAGCTATTACATGTTTAGGCTATTTCTATAGCATTATATATCAACTTGAATTCGTCATGCTCTAGGTATACACATGAACGTTCATAGACCGTGGGTTTTTAGCATCACGAATCACAACCCAGTAGGCATTCCGGTTAAATTATTGAGTTTATTTGAGTTTCAAGATCCGAGTTTTATCCACGATCTATGATGTATTCATCGACTCTCTTGTAAACTGATCGAAAATCGAAACAAAAGCACAAATTTCCATTTCAAAAGCTCGTGAATTGAGAAGGGAATTAAAATCGTATTTAAAAAAATAAAAACCGGGAAAAAATGTTCAACGAGAGAATCAAGGTAACATACAATGAACCACTGAGCGTCTGTGTTTTCTCTAAAGTGTATACGAAGGATATAAGCTGCAGTGCTTTTTACAGGATTAAATTCTTCTGGAATTTAATTTCTTTTCCTTCAGGATATGTGCTAATTACTTCCCGCACTTTAATCTCGGTTTTTCTTGGAGCTAGTCTGGTGTTCACTCCTCGTTATCGTAACGTATGAACTGCAGAAGGCAGCACCGAGCCAGTACCCTTAGGTATATATATACACCATAGGTAGTGAAAGTCGTCGAACCGTAACTGATATCAATTAGAATAATTGCTGATAAGAAGGTTAACAGTTAAGCAAGACAAACGCAAAATTCCAAAGGCAAATTCTAATCAACATGGACCAGCAACGACGCCGAGCCAATCAAGCCCCTCCAGTAGTAATGAACCTCGTGTTTGCGCACACTGGTATACGTGGGTGGATACATATTACATGATGAATTTATATACGTGAGTGTGTGTGGGTGTGTGCGTGTGTGTGCTGCGTATAATGTATAATGTATATATCTAGGTAGTTTCCTACCCGTGCTGTATGTTGTAGCTACATAACATACAAGGCAGATATATGCATAAACAGGGAGTGAAAACGAGCGGATCCTAAAAATATCTTCGTTATCTTCGGGCATTTTTTCTACCCGCAAAGTTCGCACGCGAGGGAGATAATGGGAGAACGAAAAAGTGTGAAAAGAGTTAGTCTCGCGGCGACGAAAGGCGAAAGGAACAGTTTTTTATATTCAAACCTTCATCGCACGCAGAAATAGGTAATCAGTTTCCTTTTCACTTTTCGGATGAAAATTCTTGATTTCGATCCAGGAATTACAATTTATTTCTAATTTTAATAAAAAATCATAATTCCACGTCTCGTCTTTTCTTGATTCAAATCCTGCGCGTGATATTCGTTCACTTTAAACCCATCTAATCATCTTGGCTATATCAACCACATAAAAACCCTCATGACTTTCTTACGGCTTTTCCAATAGCAAGTTGAACGTTCAGCTGTAAGTTATGATCAAAGTTTAGTAATGTGTCAATGTGCCTGGATATTAGGGATGGATAGTTTAGCTTGTTAAGTCACCATCCTGTGTTGAAAACCTGATTTATCCACACGGTGCACAAGGTCTGATTATTGATGATCACTCGAGTGGATGCATGGTGGATCGCAGCGAATAGGTCTGATATCGCGGTGTCTTTTCACTTCCAGAATATCATACATATCATATACATATACAACATCTCATATGCCTCTCTAGGTCATATCATATGAAGATAACGCTTGAACGTTCAAGCAATATGCATTATGGTGAATGTATATTGACGGATAGTATCCATGCACAACAGATGCCGTTCATCATTTTTTCATGCTCTAATCTAACGTGTAGTTAGTCAAATTAAAGAGGAATGAATCATTCCGAGAATCGAAAAGACGCGTGAACGTAAGCGTTCGTCACGATTCAAAACCGACATGACATATGACATGACATTCGAGCTATGCGGTCAAAGAATAAGCGAAAAGTGTACATAATCGATCAGCTTGTACGCCGGTAAAAATCAATTCTCTTTATTCGGGGTCGTTGACACTCGTTCGGGGGTGTTAACACTCGGAGAAGTCAAGTTCTTTAGAGTTTTTCAAACAGCGTTGTACAATTGGCATATAAACTTTCGACCGCTTTACCATACTGCAGCAGGCATACTATGTACTAATTCGAGTTAAATTGAGCTCTTAATTCCACGCCCAACTATTACCACTTTAACCACCAGCTCGTACAGAGTTGGGAGACAAATTCATGTAGCAGTTCTCATTGTGTTCATATAACATGCACTGATATGGGTATTGCATGACATTTTACGTCGGGGAGACAATTGGCTTAGAGAATGCGGATTTGGCGTGCTGGTTAAATGGACGTCGCGAGTTTCTGTAGAGATTTCAAAAGTGGCTTATGAGCTTGCATAGGTATACAGGTTGGAATTCATTTTTGGTCGATTTTCTGTTTTATTTTTCTTTCCAAACATTTTGCACAGGATTGCATATGGAAACTATCATACCCACAGGGCTCAGGTTCAACAAACGTATTCAGTATGCATTCCGGCACCTCGTAAACTACGGATATTGAAATCGGTCGAGATGCTTTTGCGATGGATGCAAAAGCGAGATCGGTAAACGCGATGATTATGAAAAACGAAGTGAATCGTTGAGAACAAGATACTTCCGGCAAATATAATGGCAATATCCGTTGTTCACACGGCGAACAATCAATCTGTCTGAAATATTCATGCAAGACTTGGTTTGCTTCCGACGATCAATGCCACATTATATAGTCCTGTAAAAACTAATCAATCATAAAACCTCTAAAAGCTCACTAGTTGAATTGTTTCATTACATCGTAATGGGATTTGATGAAGAAATAATGAATGAAAAGCCTAATTCGAAGCCAAATCAATTTCATGACTCATCCTCAGACGTAGGTAAAAAAAAGTATGAAGTATGGTCCATGCGATGTCCTCCATTATTCTGCACAGTGGTTTTAGGGTTCTCCGAAAGTTCGATAACAGTCTGTGACACGAATTCCTGAAGTTGTTCAATGCTCATAAAAGAATTCGAAGAATTCTTGGTGTTCAATCGCAGCTAGAACAATGGCCTCCTATTCTTGGGGTGTTATTTATTCGCAGTTTAAATCAATGTCGACGCCAGAAGACCAGAGCATTGCTGGTTCGATATTGGCTCAGTTCCCAGAAAATTTGAATGGGCGTATCGGTCGATTTAATGCCCGCTCTTCTCGGCATACATATTGCATTAGATGCACGCACATCTATCTCTCTCTTTATCTCCCTTTTCCCTTTTTCCCCATTCTCTCCCTCTCTTTCTCTCTCTTTGAATTCATGTATGTAAAGACGTTACTCACAGGACATCCACCCAAGTCTTGTTAATATCACGTGGCGGGATTCGAAAGTGGATATTTCGAGTCCTTTGCAAACCCGGGCTCCTCTCTCCTCTAGCGCAAGCACCCCCAGAGGAGGGCAAATAACCCTGATTTAGGGATGGAGAAATACTTGCGATCCAATTATTTTTCGGTGTATTAATTAATTATTGAAGGTATATGTGTCTGGGGTGAAACATCAAAAACCAGCAGCTCATTCTTCTCTTCTTTCAATTCTAAATTTCTATTCACGAAATTCAGAACGGTGGACACATCATCTCCGACGAGAAGCTACTTTCATCATGAAGGTATACAATCCATTGAACATTAGCACCAGTCCAATGATCAAATGTTCAATTAATGGATTGTAAATCCTGAAAATTGACGAAAAATTCTCTTGAAGCGTTCGACGTTAGTCTATTAAATTTCAACACGCACAGTCGACGCCTTTCTATCCACCAAAACTAATGAAGAATAATAAAAGCGCCCACGTTGTGTCGATGACTCACACTCACAGAATCATCTATGTATGTACTCTCATTAATATTCGTTTAGTTTAATGGTGACAGTATCACTTACGCACTGGCCTGCACGAGTTCCCTTGAAATTTAACATACATTTGTCCAGTTCGGGTGGCAATTATCACTCTACCAAAACCCAGACCGCATATAAACATTCGTCCATTCACAGTGCAATACCTACATTGGGTTTATATAATTCGATAAGCGATATCTGAATCGAATTTATTGTCAACACTATAAAACAAGATTGTAGACGTATCTAAGGTACGATTCGGTGAATTGGCAAAGGAACAACGCGGGTTTAGGCCATTTTCGAAAACAAAACAAAATTGCCCAAAAGCAAGAAATCAACGAATTGAAAATTTATTTTGCGTATCAAAAACGATCAAACTTTTTGTCTTATTGTGAAATATAGATGCTTTCCGATGAATTGAAGGCCTCGATAATTTAGTCTTGGACTTTTGTGCTTTAGAAGACCCACACTGCGAATGAATCGAGACGTTTATAGTCCACGTTTCAAGAAAACAGTTTTATAGACTGAGATACTGGGGTTTTAAGAAGATCCGAGAAAAACAGAGGATAGAGTTCAATTCAAGGATGTGGTAAAAACAATGTAAATTCATTTGCCACAAGAACACAAGTCCTGAAATATATCATTCCTTCTCCATATAATAAGCTCTTCCGGACAATCATATGTAACTTGAATGATTTTCTTTCTTACTTTCTTGAAAAAGACATGAAGGACGTAAATTTGTTATTGCCCTGGTCTCAGTTTTCAATATTTTTGTACACAAATTATGATTTGGTGTTAACGAAAGATTGGGAATCTCGTGAAAGGCACTTTTGCCGAAAACGGGCGTGCGGATCTATGGCCTGAAGCCATTTTTCCTTCGTAGAAAATGAAAGGGAAAGAATATTGTAATGAAAATGGTTTTCTGGAAAGACAGTCAAATCTCCGTGCAGTATACCCAATCAGAATTGAAACGATAATGAGAAGTAGTAAAACAAATAGAACATTTAGCTCTCTTGTTTTCTCGCCTACGGTTTTTCATTAATTTCTGCCCGCTTTTCTTCTGGCTCGCGGTAAAATTAGTCGCTGAATGGAAAGTGCGCTTCTTAGCACTTTGTGTCCAGTGACGATCTTTTTCAAATTTCAGGAAATTCGATGGAGGGAAAAACGAGCTCCCGCAAAATTCGTGAATGTTAATTCTTCTGATTCTGAGAAGATCAGCGAAACGAATGAACCCATAGATGACTGGAATCGAGTTCTTCTATCAGACGCTCGCATTTTCATAAATCTTTTGGACTGAACCAGGAGCGCCAATTTTGATTTTTTTTGTTTTTGAAAAATGATGTAGTCGCCTCTCAGAGTTGTAACAATGAGATGGTCGGGGTCAGACGTTGACCAAGTTGGATTGGAATACCTCGTGTGCATTATGATATGCAGATATACGATCCTACGAGGCTTAAACCGTTCTCTGTGTCGGACAAAGACCTCTTTCCTCTCTGGAGTGTAAGATTACTTCCGGATGGGACGGGACACACACGTATACGTATACCTATATACGTATGTGAATGGAATATTAAAATAACAATTATATTTTCAAGTATCATCAAGATATTTTATTCATAGACCGAGTAGACGAGAAGAAGAGAGTCTCGTCTCGTTCCGTCTCGTTTCATCTCGTCGGGTTGCTACACATACGTTGCATTTTACGTTGTGTGAGAAAAACGTGGCATATGGTTGATGCTGCGTATTAATCTTCGTAACAAGCTGCCTCTCCGAGGGCGGGGTCCACGTCAAAGAATTGTCCAAATTCGACGGTAAAACGTCGACGTTATACTAGACGGTTTATTTCCAGCCCTCAAGGCTTCGTCGTTGATTCGATCGTTTAAGTATTGTCGAATTCAGTTATAACCGACGAGGGGCTCGTAATTGGACTATTGTTTTTGGGCTGACACTAAATCGTCTCAATGGGCCTTGCACCGCTTATCGATTTCGTTGATTCAGTGTCGCCTCGCGTTACCCAGGTCACCTTTCCACCCCGTCAAACTCGGGGCGTTAGTCCGGACCGAATTCTAATTCGCGAATGCGTTTTTTCGCGCTCTTCATTAAACGCCAATGTTTTTTTTTCTTCTGCTTTTCACATAAATCACTGCAGCCTAGTTGGAGAACTGCAGTTTCCTCAAAACAGGTTGCTTCAGTGTATAACGAGAAAGTGAGAGCCATTCATATAGTAAGTTCCTCGCACGTTTCTTGATAAAACAGCGGTAAAATAAGTTTTGAACTATAGTCGTCCGATTTCGGCGAAATCTTATAGTCGAATAACTTGAATAATGAATTTTCATCATTGGAATAATAATCGGTTTACTCCGAAACGACATTAATCTATAGAATATTCCCTGAAATAATTTGAAGAAGAATTTGAGATGAACAGCGGCGTAACAGCGAAATATAAGAAACGGCGCACTCGTGGATCGAATTATTGGGATAAAAATGAAAAGTCGATCGCGACGAAAGTTCAGTCACGTCTAAGGGCGGAGTACAGCGAGTACTACAAGGGTGTCGAGTGGTCGCGACCGTGGCAAAGAGAGATAAGTATAGGTACGAAGAGTACTGAATCCGTTTGTCCTCTTCCGGGAATAGTGCTAAACCCGTGTAGTTGAGGAGTGACACTACAGGGTGTAGTGTAGCTCGTCATCACATTCTCGTGTTTTCCCCCGTTTCCCTAACAGCATATATATAGAGCCTAGCTAGCTATCTAACGACGGCATAATTAGCGGTGGCTGACAAGCCCAGTAATTACTTCAGCCCTCGAGGTGAATATTCTGTACATCTGTACACCGATGTACGTGTATATGTATAAGTGTATATAAACTGGTGTCGCCTTTGTGGGAAAACGGCGTAGTATATATTATGGGTATAGGTAGGTAGTCGCGGTTCCAAATTACTCGCGATAAGAACTAACGAGAATCTCACAACCGATAGATACAGGCATACTCGAAAAGATGAAAAAGTAAAGTGAAACGAAAGCGGCGAAAAAAATGAACGAATATGAAATAAAGCAGAACAACGTATTGAGGCAAACTTCGCTCGTTTAAATTTCGCTAAAAGTAAAGTATACGAAGCTATAGGTGCTATCAATATAGTTGGGGTATAGTGCAGGGTCCCTTACACTAGCTATTTGCTTATAGTATTGATTATAGTTATAGTGGTAAATAATGCATAGAGATTGTAGGAGAAATAAAAATACATGTTACCTAAAACTGCAATATCTAGAATTATCTCTACGAAAATATGTATGAAATTCGAAGAAACGTCGATATCTGATTATAGAGAATTGGACGGAAAATGAGGGGGATAACGAACTCGATTTTTTCCTCTACGTAAATGATTATCGTCGATTTAAGTATGTAATCGGTTGATATACATGCATACCATTAGGAAAATGGGAGAAATTTTTTTTGACCAACGTCTGATTGACAAAGTGAAATCCTTTGTCGAATAAGCCGATAAAGGGACGCATAAAGATATTATTATGTATATTTTATTGTAATGATTGTGCGGCTGCAGGTTTACTGAACAAAATTTAGTTATATATCACATAGGGATACGGGGGTTCCGCATTAAGTCCCTTGGAAGCAAACAACCAACCAACCGAACCCAACCAACCCACCAACCAAACAAACAAACAAATAGTTATGAAGGGAAACGGTCAGCAAACATCAGACAGACAGACACCTACGCGTATGTATGTATATACGTACATACATATATATAACGAAAGTATCAACCAGTCAGTCGGAAGAGAGACGCCCTGGCTAGAAACGCTTACGCACGCGCGCGCGCGCGCGCGAAAGATTTATACGGTATACAGCCAGAGGGAGAGAGAGAGAGAGAGAGCGAGAAAGAGAAGGGTTGAGTATGAGCAATAAGCGAGAACGAGACAGAGTGAGAGAAAGCGAAAGGAATCAGTGGCGGGACATTGGCCCTTGCCGGTAGTGTCAGCCCTCGTCGATTGTTTCGCTACCCTCCGCCTCGCCGCTGACGTCGCCTCCGCGCCCTGTCCCGCTCGAATTACTACTGAGGTCGTGACGTATCGCAAAGAGCGGAGGACCAACGAAGAGAAGGAAGGACCCGTCCGCGCGGCGCAGCGACGAGCGCCGAGCGCCGAGCGCCGAGCGCTGAGCGCTGAGCGTTGAGCGTAGCGGCGCGACGTACGTCGAATACTGCGTCTGACTAAGAAGCGCTGAATCTACTCAAACCCGCACGCAGAACACTAGTGCTAGCGACTATTGTACTCGTAATCAGATGTAATGTGTCTGTCTGTGCGATTTTAAGGGCTGCGCTACTGCCGGGTCTGTGCAGCCACCGGCAATGCTTTTAGGAGAGCGAGAGCAAAAAAAAATCTATACCTCATTTTTCCACTCCGACTGAAGTGCCCTTAGGCTCTTTTAGTCTTTTAGTTGCTTCCGAATCTAGATAATATACATATAATATGGATTACCGTGTGGGAAAATCGGATATATACACGGGCTACAATATATGATCCTCTACTTGCTGTTAGAGAGAAATTAATACCTTTTCGAAACCTTACCTATCCACACGCACGAACGAATCCGAAATATTTACCAGAAATTATTTAGATTTTCATATCGGTAAAATAAAAGTTCGTTTTCACTTTATTTCATTTTATTTTATTTTATTAATGGCTTTAAATTAATTTACATAAAAATAACTCTTCCGATAATTATTAATCTTTATGAAAAAATTCGTACTATTGATAATTGAAAGTTTTCTACGTAGTTATTATAAATTACGAGTTAACAATATTTATATGAATTTTTTTTTTTTATATACTATTTCTATTATAATACGAATACTTACATGACAGGATATTTTATTCCACTGTAGATAGATATAAGAATATTATTTCGGTGATAAAGTAATAGTGAAATTGAAAGAAAATGAAAAAAAATAGAAATAAACTAAGCGAAAGATATGAGGAAAAAAAAAGGTGGAAAAAAAAAAAAAAAACAACAAGTCGTATTCGTATTTTGAAGACACTATTGTACTAGAGTATTATTTCTACCGTATAGTATGGAAAGAAAAAAAAACCACGATTTAACGAATTTCACGAAAACTATACGAGACGTTCGAGGCAAAGGCGGCCGCGTGCACTACCGCCAGCGGTTGAAGAGTAAAAAAACCACTACACGGTTTTATAATCAATATTAGTTGGTTGTGAATCCGTCGGGTGTCGCTAGTATCGAGAAAATATCGTCTGCTATTAAAGCTCCGAGTTCGAAGGGTGATTTTACTAGTACCGCTGCACAAAGCTCGGTATACTAATAACAACAGGCGTCAGTAGAGTGTTGTTGATGTTGATGTTCTTTTTCCTTTTCTCTATATCTCTTTTTATATTTTTCTTTTTTTTTTTTCGTTTTTTTTTTTTCTTGTCGTTGTATCATCAACTACTCGCGTCGCGTCACGGGGAAAATTATTATCTTTTATAACAAGGAGCTTTTTTCTTCTTTCAGTTTTAGTACGTCTCGTCGCCTATACTAGCTCTAGCTGTCTCTCGGGACGGCGACGCTGGGTGTGGCGTCGTCCTCAGACTTTAAAAAACATTTTCAACTTACGCCAACCTCCACTAGAGGCGGATATTTCAACCCGCGAGCTTCACTAGCGACATCTAACTCCGACGCTATAAACTACCTTCACTATATGCTCACCTACTACTATAACCTCGACCTCTTCGTTACCGGGTTAAATATTGACCAGCCAGCCTATAACTCTCGGTTCACGTTATAGTATTCGGGGAAAAATGCTATAACACAAAATTGCACTGTTTATATATATGGAAAAAATTGCCCCCCCCCCCCCCCCCCGCGCCGCGCGGTTTTTCTTTCTTCATCATCTTTGCCTATAATAGTTGCGCATCGTTTAACATGGGCTTCTTTTTAAACTATGAATACAATGAGCTTTTCTCGTCCCTTTCGCTTGTCATGACAATATCTGTTCGGGTTTTCTCTTCAATGTTGAATCGTATAGAATTTCTAGACGGGAAAAAATGATTCATTTTTTTTTTTCTATTATTATTATACATACATATCTGCGTGGAGTTAGAGATTGTTGAATTGCGCGATACCGTACTTACAGGGATGTATATCATCGCTAGACCCCCTTTACTTATGTTAGTATCTTATTTCGAGTGGTGAAAGGCGCGCGCTCGCTGGTCGACCCAGCTAAGGCAGTAGATAAATAAGTACGTGGTCAGACCGTTCTCGCAGCGCGCATGTGAAATAATCATTTTGGGGTATACCCTTTTCTCGTATATCTCGCGGGCGATTCAACCCAATGAAAATGCATGATTTTTTTCCGGGATTTGAGGAAACTATATAACTATATCTATAAATGATTCATAGATCATTATATTTCATATAGTCGGCGGAGTTGCAATGAGAAAAAATAAATAAATAAATAAATAAATACTCAATTCTTCCAAATCGACGAATCGTTGATACGAACTTGATTCGTTTTTGCGTAATTTGAACAAGAAAGATATAAAGGAGAATGGATTACACTATACCACTAATTTTAATCGATTATTTACACTTTCCTCAAATTTATATTAGTAATTCCAACGTTGATAATTTTGTTTAAAATAATAAAGTCGACGTGATTTATGAGGATTGAAAAAATGGTGGCCGAATGTATACTATCTGTGAGCATGGAGGAAACCAAATTTTTCATCCCTTTACGTGATGTAAATCCTGTTATATATGTATACTACCATATATGTATGATATACATAAGTTACTTTCGCATCGCCGCTTGCCTTTAGGTAAAAAGTAAATCATAATTCATATGATAGTGATTTCTAAGAGTGAAGAACGGCCACTATATACCCTTATATTATATAATATAATACCCTGCATCATACGAAATACGATAAATTATACTATATTCATATGTGCATTATTGTTTATATGCTTATTTCTGTATATGAATGTATCTCTAGCTATATACTAATATGTTTGTGCGGGTATCATAAATTTAATAAAAGTTGGTTACCGTCCTGCGTATACAGTATATTGTCTTGTTTGTAGCCATATATGTATACCAGAAGAGTCGCATATATACATATAGGTATATTATGCATACATATACCGGGAGATTATGTGGAAATGAAAGGCTCGAAGCGCGCAGGCGCTGATTTATTCGAATATTTCGAGGGTCACCAATTTCAGACTCGCCACGAATATCCCTAGAGTCCGTCTGCTATTTGTTTCTGATTGTTGTCAAATACAAATGGCGGCAGATCGTTGCAGGAATAGGTTATGTTTGTGTGAATCTAGCAGACGACAGAACTAGGGATATTACTGAGAAGTGAGTGGAGTCCCTGGCGCTATTCTGCTGGCCAATGAGATTTAGGTAAATCAAAGTTCGCGCGCTTGGAGCCTTTCATTTCCACATAATCTCCCGGTATAATATAGATCACATAAATAGGTACAGTAAACTTTTTTCTCACGAAAAGTTTTTGAGGTAGTGCAGTAATAATTATTGTCATGGCCACGTGTCGCTGTAGAAAACTTTGTTATTGGAACATATTTTCGCAGCAGAAAGCTGCGGCATTATAAAAAAGAAAAAAGAAAAAAAAAAACACACTGTTTTGTTATCTATTTTTCGTTGTTGTTCAGAAAACAAGTTCCACTTTAAATGCAAATTAGAAAATACGTTATCTATATCGTTAACCCGTTTACTGCGAAAAACTTGAAAGTTCCGAAACACTCCTCTCCTAGGAAATAAATTGTTTAATCAAACCGCATTCAAAATAATTCTAAGAAAATGATCTTTTGCAGGGTAAGCAGGGTTGAAAGCTGCTCAATTTCAAATTCATTAAAATATTTGTATATAGGATCATAAGGAAAACAGTTTCTTTTTTTTCATTTTTTGTTGTTTTTCTAGGAATCGAGTTCCACTTCAATGGCGAATAGGAAATATATCGTCTGTATCTTTAACTCGGACATGAAAAGCTTGAAAGTTCTAAAAAGCACTTTTTACAAAAAATTGTTTGATTAAACCGAATTCGAAATGATTCTAAGAAAACGACCTCTTGCGGTATACAAAAAAGAAAAGAACCAAAAAAAAAAATGTTAAAAAGCTGTTGAAAGCTCAAAGTGAAACTGCGAAAGCTTCTTCATTCTCAAATTAATAAAAATATTTATTTCCGCTCCGTGTTGATAAGGAAGTATTCCGGCTTCCTGCAAGGGTACGTCAGATTCGACAGCGTGGTTGTGCAGCTCCGCGGACATATCGTAGTCGTGAAAAGCTCTACGAGAGATGGCAGCAGTAGGTACGCAGTTATTAATTCAGTTTCTAAATCCTAGTAGGTAAGATCCGGATCTTACTTAGCGGGGGAATAAAAAATTTAGGAGCTTAAAATTTTTCTATCCTCCGCGATCGTTGAGGGCGGGAATTTCAAAATTCTGGATAACTCTTCGACCCCCATAATGCGGACTTCTTCTTAAACCGCGATGATTATTCCCGTAAATTTTCTTCTCCGGAGACTCAAAGGGCCCTTTATCGAGGCGGAACGAACCACACTATAATTTAGTGCCGGAAATTACATGCCAAAAGGTAAATCACGGTGAATATTATACGATATTGATTGCAAAGCTATGTTCGTGCGGTAACAGTTTTCACCCAAGTTCGCTTTGACGAATATAATACCTTATACCTATAACGCTGTTTGAACTTCAAATTCGGTTATAATTTACATCGATATTACAACGTTTAGGTATACTCACTCAAATCGTCGAAATTTTGTCTCGAGGCGTATTATCTAGCCGGTATAAATTGCTTCAGAATTTCTCATTCTAAACTCATTACGCAGAACTCTATGTATACGGAGTTTATAGGTATATATAGGAATACAGCTGTACTGTTTGAGCGCAAATTAGGTATCCTTTTTTATTCGCCTATTTCGTAAAACAGGAACTCCCTCCTCGTTAATTCGCTTTTTATTCAAATACAAAAACGACAAGAAGAAACTTTGGCTGCAGAGTTTCGAAGTATCATTTTACGGACTAGAAATAGAAAGGAGGTAGGTGGGTATATGAGAAAATCTGAAGATAAATTATATAAAACCGCGGAGAAGGGAGAACTGAGATAGATTGGAAAAACTAAAGGAACGAGAGAGAATTGCATTTTAAAGTGCAACAAAACGAAGGGATTATCGAACGTTCGAAAATAATAAGAAGAGGGGATGGGGGGTCGTAGATGTCACACGGTATCAATATCCGTTTCAGGGGTGAAACTTAAACCCTCGAAACCCCACAGCGACCTCACTGATTCGAGGGGTTAAGTTAAGCTTATAATATCTGCTAAAGAAATAACAAAAGTGCTAAAACATTGCGACATTCGATATACCAAAACGGCTTTGCCGGGGATTAGAGACGTTTAATAATAATAATTGATTTCACATCAGTACATCGACGAGTTTTAAAAGGGTGAGTAAAATAGAAAAATAGAAAATAAAATAATAATTATATAGAAATTGAATTAAGGGAACCAGTACAGCGACTTTTCGAGAAATTATCATAGTCCGAAATCAATTTATTTCATACCCAAAGTTCATTTCACAGCAAAATATTTTTCAATTTCCAAATCATGTGTCGTAAGGATTTTGGCACACCGTTGGTCCAATTCAATCTCTTGACGTCTCATTTTCTCCGGTGAACCATTCCTCATCTTGTGAATGTAGGGATTTTAAAATAAAAAATTATGTCATAAGTTATGATCAATTTACCAAATTTGCAAAAATTATTATCACTCATTTCTTAAATAACTTGGCCGAAACGAAAAATTCTCAAAAATCCCACATTCACATGATGAGGATTTGTTTTCTGAAGAAAATGAATCCAAGATGACCTGAATCGGTCCAACGGTGCTCTAAAATCCTTACGACACATGATTTGGAAAAAGAAAAATATTTTCATGTGAAATGAACTTTGGTGATGAAATAAATTGATTTCGGACTATGATAATTTCTCGAAAAGTCGCTGTACTGGTCCCCTTAAGCTCGAACTCAAAGTCAGACGCATATCTACCTTATACTACATTTGGTGCGGCTTTTTGCCGCTTCGTCACGTCTCGGAAGTTTGGTATTCCAGAAATTCTGAAAGCGGCATTGAGAATTGATTAAAATTATCACGCGTAAAATTCGCGGCCAATATCGAGAGTCGCGGAGGAGGAAGATTTCCGATAATTAATTTTTGGCTATCGCGCGGAAGTCCTCAGACTAGGCAGGCTTATGCTTCGCGGCATGGCACTCAACTTACGTGCGGTTTCGCGATTAATAAATAAGACCCTTTTCTTCCACTCTCTCTCCCTCTTTCTCTCTCTGACTCTCTCGCGTAATTAGGGTTTTCATGGAGGGTTGTGTAGCCCCCGCGATAAGCATATACACGTATCGTATACATACCGAGAGTTTTCGGCGAAACTGCTGACCCCCTCCCTGCGGCGAAACCAGTTTCACCCAAAACTCTCGGTATACAAACTCTCCCTCGTTTTTATTTTCCGCTTTCGGCGGCTTAGCCAAATCTTTTAGCGGCTAAAGAGCGCCGCGTGAATTTCTACCCCGCATTCGTTACAGTCTTTACCTCGTAAACAAAAAATAAATAACCTTATACGAAGTGGCCGCCGCCTGGTGTCTAGACTCTAGACGACGTTGAAACGAGCTCAAATTTGTTATACCGAGCGTCTTAGGCGTCGAGTAACGCCAATAAGAAACAGAATTGATTACCCATCTCTATATAATTTGAATTTCTTTAAATTCGTGAAAATATTTGCTTAGGTACTACAGTTTCTTTTTATTTTCGTCAATATAAAAGATTCTAAAAACGGGAATGGACCAAATCCATTAAATTTTTGTAGGATTATTATTACTGCACTCACCGGTATCATTAGATTGCCTTCCTTTGCCATCGGGATTCCAATCTTCTTCTGAAACAGAAAATAAAATTTATTTTAAAATTTTGATAATCGCGCGCGCAGCTGCAGGTAACGAAATTCTTGGGTTCAAAGAGTTGGAAAATAGAAAATAGAAAATCATAACTGGCGAAAGATTTTCGAGAGTATTTATTTTTTAATTGAAAAGTTTACAGTGAATAAATAGTGAATATGAAGAATTCAAGAAGTTCTGCTCCGTAGAAGCGGACGTTTTCATAATTAGCGGTTGAATAACTTATGAGTCTTTAATTTCTTTTTCCTTTTTTCTTGTTTTTTTTTTTTACCCCCCGCAAAGTGTAAACGGTTCAATTTACTGGCATAAAATACTCGAGCTTCTTCTTATGCTCGAAAAATATGAAACGTTGCTAATTCCCGCGTCTGCGGAAGCCGGTTCTAATTCAGAGCTTTAATTCTTGAATATATGTTGCGCTCCTCTCGTTTAGTTAGAATATTTCAAGAATAATTCAGGAAACACGAAGCCGCTTATATAAATATAACTCGACGACAAAACCAACAGCAGTGGAAATAATGTCATTCCATAATATAATAGTTTAAACATTTCCTCAATCCTTTCCTCCACAGTCCGCATATTAATTCCTATTCGCATTCACAAAGAGAAATATAAGACTGTTTGAGCTTTTGCGGGCTTTTATTCCGGCACGCTTCTTATCTCACGACTCGTCATATATCTGATACCTAATTGTTTTCACTGCATCCAGTTTGAAATTTGATAATAAATTATGTTGCAGCTAGGGGAACCTGCAATGAATAAGAAAACTCCTTTTTGGTAGAAAAAAAAAATTAAAGCTCAACAAAAGCAGATTGGCGATATTTTAGAAAAATAAAAATAACGAACTAGCTTATAGTATAGTGATTTGCATGAAGAATATAAGCGACAGAAGAATCTTGTGCGCGATGCAATTCAATATATATACAGGGTGATTCAGAATTCGTGACGAATCTCTTGAGGGGTTAACCCTTGTCAAAATTGGGATCGAAAGTTCCTCTGCCATTTTCGCGAAGGACGATTTTTTTCCTTGGGACCATAACACATTTTTCCAACATCTTCAACCAAATAAGAAACTTTCACCGAGAAATCTCTTAAATATTGAGAAAAAAAAAATCTCATTGGCATCATTTGAGATTCTTTAAAATTCACAAATGATATGAAAACCAAAAAAAAAATAAAAAATTGTTGAAAACGTCTTTTTTCGGAAAAAAAATTCCAAGGAAAAACATCATTTTTCGGAAAAATGGCTGAGGAACTTTCGATCCCAATTTTGCTGGGGATTAACCCCTCGAGAGATTCGTCACGAATTCTGCATCACCCTGTATATAAGGTGTGAGTATAGAATTTTGAAATCATTTTTTTATGAATAAAAAGTAGAAAAAAAAAATCTAGTCCTGGAGGATTAAGAGGCACGCAGTGCAACTCTGCAAGCATAATTTGATACAAGGGAATAGGATGTGAAGGTGGACGATTTCGATATGCGAGTCGGTGCAGCAGGAACGTGATCCGGTTAAATAACTGGTGTCAAATAACGCCGTAGCGATTGTTTGGTATTAATTACCTGAAGGGTCAGAATCGGAGCTGGGCGTAGGACTCGCATCGACGCTATGCCTAGAGCCTTGACAACACTCGCTGCACTTGCTGCACATATTATTAATTTTTTTTTCTTCTTTTTCTTTCTTTCTTTCTTTCTTTTTTTTTCACGTTCTTCAGAACGCAGTTTCACCGCACATTGAGAAAAAAAAGAAGAAAAAAATCGAGTGGCTTTGAAGTAAAATTAGAAAGATAAGAAAAAAAAAAAAAACAAAAAACAAGGCATACAAATGAAAAAGAAAAACTCACACAGTCTCGTTATCCAAATGGTTTTTGGTTTACTTTGATGATTTTCAATTATACAAATGAAGAAAAATAAAGGAAAAAACTTTTCCTTATCACTTATTATTAGGTATATATGTACAGTTTCATCCAGTTCAGTTTTAAAAAATAACAATGTTGACAATTTTATTACAGATTTAAAACGGGCCGAAAAATTTTCTAATTAATGTATCTGTTATCCAGTTTTTTTTTATTTCACTTTGAAAATGACTCGGTGCTCCATGAACGACGGGCTTGTGCGCGTCGAATTTATTTCAATCCTGGAAAGTGAAAAAAGTTGCAGGTAGGTATATACTTTTAAAAGCAGGGGGAAGCGGGAATTCCTCCTGCATACGGCGCTAATTAGACTTGCAGATATTACACGCGGAAAATGGAATTGGCTTTGGGCAGAAAATGAGAGACTACTGCAGAATGCGCATGAGATGCCGATGAAGAATAGAGACCAGAGAATGGAGACCGTGAAGGAATGGGTTGTGATCATCGCCCGTCCCAGTGACGCGAAATGCGAAACGCGAAATGCGAAACGTATACGTCATAGTATATAGGAAAGTAATGTACACAGAATCCCCGAGGGAATATATAGAGACAGAGCCATTGGGTTGTATAGTTGCATCCGCGAATCTAGTTTTTTCCATATTTCATTCCCACGCTGAAGATTCTTTCGTATAACGTTTATCTCTAATTAAGGGGACCAGTACAGCGACTTTTCGAGAAATTATCATAGTCCGAAATCAATTTATTTCATCACCAAAGTTCATTTCACATCAAGATATTTTTCTTTTTCCAAATCATGTCTCGTAAGGATTTTAGAGCACCGTTGGACCGATTCAGGTCATCTTGGATTCATTTTCTTCAGAAAACAAATCCTCATCATGCGAATGTAGGAATTTTGAAAATTTTTCGTTTTGGCCAAGTGATTTAAGAAATGAGTGACAATAATTTTTGCAAATTTGGTAAATTGATCATAACTTATGACATAATTTTTTATTTTAAAATCCCTACATTCACAAGATGAGGAATGGTTCACCGAAGAAAATGAGACGTCAAGAGATTGAATTGGACCAACGGTGTGCCAAAATCCTTACGACACATGATTTGGAAAAAGAAAAATATTTGGATGTGAAATGAACTTTGGGTATGAAACAAATTGATTTCGAACCATGACAATTTCTCGAAAGGTCGCTGTACTGGTCCCCTTACGTTTAAGCAATTCAGTCGTTTTCCCAAACGCTCAATAATTCCATTGCTAATTAGAAATAGTTGATCACCTAGCTATCAGAGGAGGTATAATTATTGTTCGGTTTCGCAGTTTCTTTGTCAACGTAGGTAGGTATAGGTAGGTACTATGTGAAAAAGAAATCAACTCGCAGAATATATTTTTCGACGAAATTTAGAAACGGGAGAAAATTACAACGCGGGAGAAGATTAAGAAGAAGGAAAAGTGATATTCGGAAAATGGTTTTTCATTCAGATATATATACGGCTAGGGCATGGATGTATAGATCAGATGATTCGGCACGGAATGAATGGACGCTGATTTAAGAAAACGCGGATTATAGTCGCGGAGACGTTGCGGGGAATAACCTGTCGAGCAGGTAGTTAACGACGCGACGGTTAGCACTTTTCTCCCCGAGCATTTACTCGCTTGAAAAGGCACAAAAATTATACCGATGTAGTAACACGGCTCCGATCTACGTCACCAGACGTTATTTTACCAAGATCGAAAAATGATTTGCGCTATGGGAATAAAGCTTCTGCGAATTTGAAAAAGCCGCGGGAATCTCTTCGAATTAGATACAAAAATGACCAGAATTGAAGTATGGATTAAAGAACTTGATATTCGTCATGCAAGGAGCATATTTTTACGTATTTCAAATATTGGGGTATTCAGAAAACTTTCAAGCTAAGAATACGGGAGGTTCAAAATTCCGAAAGCTAAAGCTCTGAAACTTGGAATTCGCGCATGTATTCATTCAGTGGATGGATAATCAGAAGTCGCCAAAATTCTTCAAAATTTTATGAATGATAGTTCTTGATAGAATAATGATACATTAATTATTTCAGAATTTTACACTAAATAATTTAGTAGTTATGGATTTTTGAAATCTACGAATTTAACCCTAATTTCGTAAGATTTCGCTTCAATTGATACTAAAAAAATTGCAAATTAACACTTATAAGTGTTCATTAATGACTAATCTAGCTATTTGTGAGACCAAACATCGACTCTATACGATCGAGACCTGTAAATACAAGATTTGCCCATCTTGGACTAACTTTTTCACCTGACTGTCCATCCAGTTATGCCTTAATAACTCGGGCGGTATTGATCGTAACAAAACCAATATGAGGTGAAATTAATCGACTTGAGATAGACTTTTTGAAAAAAAAGTTTCAAAATCCTACAAATTATTTATCACATCAAAGTTATCGATTAAAGAAAAAATAACATGGGTTTTTGTAAAGAGGGTCTCGATAAGTATGAACTTACACATCCTGAAAAAATATACAAACATTTTTTGATCCTTGGACTTTGGGGGATCTGGATTTTCGGGAATTTTGATTTTCTGAACTCCAACGTACGTTTCGAAAAATTCGAAAACGTCTCAATAACGACCCCAGAAATTCCTTCAAAGCATTTCAACTTCATGTTAACGATATGTATTAAGTTCCAACTCATTTTTCAAATCATTAAGAAATATGTGTACCACTTGTGAAGTGGGTGTAGGTATAAGTTTAGCACTCGGCAAAAATTGCGTGATGAAATTATATCCTGTTTTTATGAAATAAAATCTCGAGCATATATATGATTTCCAACTTGTTTCATATTCGTGGAAAACAATTTCTTAGCCTCTACGAGTATTAGGTACCGATGAAAAAAATTTCATCTAAATCTGACGAAAGGTCAACGAGATAATAATAATTCTTCGAAAATACGGTCTAGTTCTCTTCTCTTTCGAAACTCATACTATATACTTGTGTATAACGGCTAAAGAACTTACAAGTGTCCGACTTTCTTAGGGCACAGATATTTTCACGTAACTAGGGGTTGTTGATGCAGCAGGGGCAAGATCAGGGCTGATTCAGGGCCGGATTGGGTCGGGGTTCCAAACTAATTGCAATTACGGTTAAGCGAAGAGCCACCAGGCATTAGAACACGGTCAACGGGCTTTTGACCTGGGACTAACCTGACCCGACCCAATCCTATCCAATCCTATCCTATCCTAACCAAACCCAACCCAACCCAACTACTACGGGGTTCGCAATCCACTTGATTCTCCAAATATCCCCGGGGCCGGCATCTTGATTGTTCGACGTTGCGGCGCTCGGGCTCCAACCCCAAGCATACTTATGTACATAGGTACATACTACTATACATAAACTTGTACTAGCTGAATGTGTATCCATCAGCATACATGTATATATGGCATTCAAATAAACAGGAAATTCTATTGAAATTCAACACATTTTCCTTATTTTCTTGCTGATTTCCTCAGCTTTTAGTTCGTCATGTTCAAAGTGAAAATATGAAAGCGAAAAGGGGTGGTAGTCTCGCTCTTTAATATGGTATTCAAATTTCAAAAATCTAGAGCCAGGATTTTCTTCTTATTTTTTTCTCTTCGCACAGACGACTGATCAATTAATTAATACCTATCAATCTTCTGAAATATGGCCTCTCCATAAACTAGCTTTCGGAATTTATAAAGTGTCGATTAAGCGCGCCCTGAGGGCCATTTGGGACAGCATGGCCTCGTCTCATCTCACACCACCTCGCACCCAGGACTGTTAATTAAACGGCTGATAGCTCAAATGTATATACCTATATATAGGGTCGATAAAGCTCTTGTTTTAGACACGGCTATCTAAATCTATCCGCAAAGCGTCATCCGCCAACCACCATTAGTCGACCTATCGATTACCATCGTTTAACGCGTTCTCCAAGCACTATTAGGCACTATAGGCATATATATAGCTGCAAGCTCTGCAAGGGATGATATTGATTGTCATTTTTGAACAATTCCAATGACCGTTGTATATACCGTCGCTTATTTTCCCGACAATATAGTGGGCTGCGACCTTCCAACTGTTGATTTCACATACCGTGAAGTTTTAAGGAAGCGGAACGATGGGCGTGCTATAGTTCGACCAACACACGCTCGCGTTGCGTACGTGTGCTTCTACTCGCAGTCACTGGCAGCTCACGTACGCAACGCGAGCGTGTGTTGGTCGAACTATAGCACGCCCATCGTTCCGCTTCCTCAAAACTTCACGGTATACAGGGTGAGTCTCTACAAAGGTCTAAAATGGGTGGGACTTACTTCATACTTGCGGCAAAGGCATGATCAAGCATAGCTACCCTGTCCCCACCCGGATAATTTTTTGCCTGATTGGCCGAATGCGTGCCTTCGCCATGATTAAGTCCCGCCCATTTTGGACCTTTGAAGAGACTCACCCTGTATAGTAGCTATAGTTGCAAAGCCGAGACGAAGTGCTTTATAATTCGGAAGTTTGAATTGTTAATTGCCCGAAAAATTAATTCCGGAATAAATTCTAGCGATAGAATTGGATTTTAATTTTTCAATAGAATCGAAAATAAAAGAAGAATAGTCTCTTTGGAAATTCTCATCCGATAAAACGGAACGAAAAACGGAATTTAGCAGAAATTTTTTCTCTTTCTATACGCGCAACCGAATATATCCAGCTACTATACGAAATTCGGAAAACTCCATTTCGGATATATTTCGCAGGCTCGAAAACTTTCCGGTTTTTGTTTTAATCCAAAGCCATATCGAGAGTCGCGATCCTCGCTGCAGGATCACTGCATAATACGCTGCAGGACTTTTCACCAGATTTCGAATCCCTTTAAACCACTGCACTATGCGACGAGGTTATTCGCTGCTCTCGGATCGTTGGTCTGCATCATCCTTTTGTGCGAAAACCGGATGACGGAACAACGGAGAATTAATTAAACTTTCCGAGTTCAACGCGTTGTTTGACATTGCACTCGAGCTTTTCAATATAATTTACCCCGATGCTGCACTAGGTATACTCGCGGATTTTATACTGGAAAATATATTGCATACCAAATACCCAATTTCTAACATTCTTTGATTTTGTGGATATTTTTTTTCTCTACAATTTGAATCATGCACTAAAAACTGACGTGGCGTAGTGTTTGAGAACGAATTAGGTTTAAAGCAAAAAAAAAGCTCGCATTGGGTTGTGCGGAATTGAAATTAACTCAATTTTGAATCCCCCGCGGAATTTTCAAAAGTCGTGAAAAGAATCATGATTTATATGTGTAAATAGCATAAGGAACAACGCTGGGAGTAGGTTGTACATATATATATATATATGTATGTATATATATATATATACATATGTACATATATATATACGTAACGGTCGTTATTTGTATAGGTGTAAGTAGGTTAAGTCCGTTGAGGCCAGTCTACCGCGAATTGACGTTTAATTAACATTATTAAAGCATTTCTAATTAGAGACCCCAAGAATGATCCCACTCTACCTACCAACTACCACACGACTTTGGTAGCTACTACACCGCAGCTTTCAAACCCATACCAATACGTATATATAGTTTATGTATTGGGCAGGTCCTCATTTTGGTCATTTTGGAATTTCGATCGACCCGCACCCCTAAAACCCTTCCAAATATCTAAAAAAAAAAATCTTTTTCGAAACTAAACTTCGATTGGTGTATTGGAAGAATTTCAAGATAATTATATTCTCTAACATATTCAGGCAGGTCGCAAATTTCATCAAATTTCCAAATGTATAAATTCAAATCCGCCGAATGATCTGACAAACGACTGGATAAAAAAATATCGAAAATTGACAAGATTGTAGTCTAGTATGTATACATCCAGATGACGGGCGTGAAGGATCGCTTCACATTTTTCGATTCCAACCTTCGTTTCTAAGCCGAAAAAAATCATACTCTCAATATTTGACTGTCAATCTATATTCTCCACATACTTGATGCGTATGTATTTCGGATGATTACATACGTTCCTAAGTTGACTAAAAGAAAATGATGAAAAAAATTCTAAATTCGTGCGTTGTTTGACCAATTTTTTGAATTCACCACAGCCGCTTATCGCCCTGACCATTATATGGTCAAGTTGAGTTAATTTACGTTCAAAATTCGTGTAGGTATAAGGAAATTCGACTATTCAAAGTTAAGGGGGGGGGATACCGGATGTGTTACCGACACCGCCTATATCTCCGAAACGGGGCTATCAATCGATTTGTCCTTGCGGCAGTCGATATTTGACGAGTAATGGGTTCGAACTGGTACGTTTGATCGGATGAAATCGGATTTTTTTTTTTTTTTTTTATCGAAAAGCGTGGTCGTGCCATTTATTTCGACTTATATCAAAGCCTACGGATCGAAAATGCAAAATCGGCTTCCTGAGCCCGATTCTGTATGGCATTCCGAACACAACCATCCAAAAACATCTTTGGTTTCGACAACGATGAAGAAACTACATCTAATCTACGTTTTTGTGGTAATTTTCGCGATTGTCAAGGGCCGTGAGCGAAAATGGCCGCTCACGGCTGTTGATATGATGTGGTGGTTCGCAGAACGCCCGTGAGATGTCGCCGCACGCCCATTTAAGCTTCTCCTTTTACCTTTCACACGGTGTACCAACGTAACAGCGGTGGTAAAAGGAGAAGCTTAAATGGGCGTGCGGCGACATCTCACGGGCGTTCTGCGAACCACCACATCATATCAACAGCCGTGAGCGGCCATTTTCGCTCACGGCCCTTGACAATCGCGAAAATTACCACAAAAACGTAGATTAGATGTAGTTTCTTCATCGTTGTCGAAACCAAAGATGTTTTTGGATGGTTGTGTTCGGAATGCCATACAGAATCGGGCTCAGGAAGCCGATTTTGCATTTTCGATCCGTAGGCTTTGATATAAGTCGAAATAAATGGCACGACCACGCTTTTCGATAAAAAAAAAAAAAAAAAATCCGATTTCATCCGATCAAACGTACCAGTTTGAACCCATTACTCGTCAAACATCGACTGCCGCAAGGACAAGTCGATTGATAGCCCCGTTTCGGAGATATAGGCGGTGTCGGTAACACATCCGGTATCCCCCCCCCTTAAGAAAAACAGAATAGGGTACTGCGGTGCTCGCAGATATCCACAGATACGTAGACGTGTCTAGTACGTTATCCACCCTTATACGATCCCGCTAGGACCCCGTGTCCAAGTATATATAAGTTATTGGGGTCGTGGGGCAGTAAATGGAAGATGCATTGCTCGTTGCACACCGCGTACGTGTCTGGCGCCTGGAAAGTACGTTTATGTACGTATGTATGTATGCTACGTTGTTATGGGAAGTAGGTACGAACACGTATATCTATAGTACTACATTTTCGTTAACGGGGTGTATTGTGCGGCTGGAGAAGGTCGTAACTTCCGGAGTTTAACCTCCGCACATATTTCCGAACAAATATACATGCATATACATTAGGGTGGCAATATTTTTTCGCCTTTTTTTCTTTTTTCGAGCTCACATGAAAATTTGTTAGTTTGATCCATTTTGAGAGCCCTCTCCAAATTTTTAATTTAGCTAAAATTTGGAGAGGGCTCAACAAATTTTCATGTGAGCTCGAAAAAACAAAAAAAGGCGGAAAAATATTGCCACCCTAATATACATATAGGTATATTATTTCGACAAATATGAAATTTCGAAAATGAACAAACATATTTTCGCATGTTATTTGAACAGGAAAACTTATGATTGAGTGATGGAGCTTTTGAAATAATAATTGAGAGCTCGCCCTTAGCGAGGATTTTTCTTTTAGCTGAATTCTAAAGGTTTTTCAACCGGGAGCCCCCAAAAAGAAATATCGGTCGAAAATGAATAACTTTAATATACCTAGATATTCACTTCAATACTATAATCCGTACGGGGATTTAGTAGTAGCGCGGGAACTCCGACGTAGGCCACTTTCACCACGTGATTATGCTGCTACAAAGTGCCGATTCCGTAAGATGTCGGTAATTTTTGTAAAAGACCCAAAATTGTGGTTTTTCGGTAATTTATTCACCAAATGAGATAGGATAGTGCTCAAAATGTGTGGTTCGCCACCGACGAGTGTCTAAGTATTTCGAAAGTACAATTAACCGGGTGCAACTGTAAATAATTTCACGATTTCTTTGATGATAACTGAATCTGTAAAAAAAATTTCAAAACTTCGAAAAAACTAAATACTTGGGTACCTTCTGCCAACATGAAGCAGTAATCCCCAAAGTTTCATTCCGATCGGCTGTGTGGTATGGCAGAAATTACGAATCACGTTTTCGAGGTGATTAGAGCGTTTATCAAAGCGCCATTAATTCGAGTGAAATTTTTCACCTCGCCCAAGGCTCAACACCGATAATTATAAGTTTAAACTCATTTTCAAGCTCAATCTGAAAGTTGGGTATTTCATTTAAAAATTGTTGATTAACCACGGTTTGAGAAGACTTTAACGGTTTCTCTTTTGTTAATTAAGTGAGACAAAAAAAAAAAAATTAAGGCAGTTTTTTGTTTGGTTTGTAGGTTTGTCTACCTATAGGCGAGATGTTGTATTTCTTTCTTTTGAAAATTGTTTAACCAAATATTATGCCTTTTGATTGCAATATTTGTTGCGATTATTGGCTGAATTTGGTTCGGAAGTTTTTAAGGAGGCGTTAAAATGAGCCACAAGGGTGTGCAGGTTGGGGTGAATTCAGGGAATAACGTTGATATTCTGGTTGCAAAACGTTTAGAAAGAGGCTGGAATTAATTAAAACAGTTAAAACACGAGCTGAAATCAGCTAAAAATGTTGATACTGGTTAAGAAACGATGTTTTACCGCAGGCAAAGTTAATTAAAACGTTTTAAAGCCCGGCTTTAAATCGTCTAAAAACCTGTATAGTATATTTTTATCAAAATTCAGAGACGAGGTAAAATTAAGTAAAACACTAAAAACGCCGGGTAATGTAATGTAAAACCGGAAAACCCCTAAAACAATCTAATAACAACACGAATTTCGAACATTATTACCTCGGAAATAATTATTATTAAATTACTGGTATGATTCGAAGGAGTGTTTTACTGCCCCAGTTTTTTTTTTTTTTAAACTTAATTAGAAATTATTTTAGATCTTATGGAACTTTGCCGTGTATAGATTAACCGCATAAAATAAAAAGTGATTGTCGCAGATCTAAATCAAATTTTTTTTGATATTTTAAGAAAGTATTCTACATTAATCTAATTTTGGGGCAAACCAATGATATTGATGAATTTAATTCTTAGACATACGAAATTTTTCGATTTTAAGTAAGATCTTTATTTTTTTTTTTTTATCAACGTTGAGAAAAAAATCTTCAAATATAATTGATTCGTCCCAAAATAAAGT
Source organism: Tenthredo livida (assembly GCA_963992785.1). Lineage (NCBI taxonomy): Eukaryota > Metazoa > Arthropoda > Insecta > Hymenoptera > Tenthredinidae > Tenthredo > Tenthredo livida. Next base: position 41,511,140 of record OZ023065.1, read on the forward strand.
TCTATATGATTTTATCAAAGTGCCAATTCTTGGTTTCAATGAATTAAAATTAAAATTCAAAAAAATTCAAAATTTCAAATAAGGGATGACTTATTCATGTTTATACAAACTTCATGTCAACTTTCGTATTCACTACACAAAAACAAAAAAATGAAAATATATTAATCCAATTACATAGAAAACCCCGTCAAGTCTGCCTGTTCGAAGTTATATTATTTTTCGAAAGGCAATTCTTCGCAAAAAGTTGAAAAAAATAAAATAAGATAATGAGAGTAGCTTTTTGTCGCAAAGGCTGACAGGCAATAATGTTGGTTTACCCTGAAATGACCAAATATTTTTTAATATTAAATATGATTCAACCTATCTAAGGCAAAGTTGAAAAGAAAAAAAAAAATTCCAAAAAATTCAAATAATTTTTAACCATGCCTAAAAATACTATAGTAATCAATGGGAATATATCTTCACAGCGTATATCAATGATTTATAAATAATTAATGAAATGGAAAGACTGTTTCAATTTTCGCTAAAATTTCAACAGAAAATATCTGCGGAGATACACAAGCCTCCGGCAGTTTCTGTAACAAACTGAATATATATCAACAAAATGTTATTTCCTTTGCACGACTTGTGTTGTGTGTTCATGTCATTATATATATGTAGCGTATGCTTTATCCAAAGCTTTGTCATAATGTTTGAATTTTATCATTCTAGAATTTCAATGCTTCCATAAGAATTGAAATTCGAATATGACCGAATTAGCTGGGGGCACCCTAATATAATATATTTATACTTATATGTGAGAAGGCTAGCTAGTGCATCCCGCTGCATCGCCTCTGATGTTTGAAATGAACTTCCTCATATAGCACTAGGCATAGTAGGTATAATGCAGATTCGTCAGCACCGGTAAATAATGCTTTTGATATAATAGAACGAGTTGCGTCGCGGCGGCATGGCAGGGGATTTTGAAACGTATGTTAATATCCTGGGAAACACGCGGAAGTCGAGGAACTACATGCATAAATGGCGCCTCGCCCGAACTGACAGACGGATGGATTTCATCCGCCATATTCCCCCGGGATGCTAGGAGAGGATAGCCCGTGGACTGTTGCATTATTTACCAGGTTCACCCTCGGCACCTATGATACCAGGTAACCAGGAAGAACCCAGTCTCACCCCAACCTGCACCACCGCCTACAATTTCAAACTATGTTTCAAACTGTTTCCTATTTAACGTCAACGTTCCCTGAATATTTCGACCGAACATTAATGTTTAACAACCGCCTGATGGCCTAGTCAAGGGACGCCTGGGGTTCCACGACCCAATTTATACCACCGACGAACTATACCTTACCCCTTATTCCCATTCGCTGGGAAAGCTCTCACCGTTTCCGGGACGGAGAAGAAGAGGGCCGAAGAAATGTGGGGTGAAAATGTTCGGAGCTTTTCGATTCTCGCTTCTTCATGGCGCTTTTATTGAAAAAAAAAACAAAAAAACAAAAAGAAAATCCGTTTTTCATCATTCCACCCCCGTAAATTAATTCGCTAAATCATTGAGCGTCATTTATTCGAAGACTCGATTCCGCCGAGGCTCGAAAGCCTCTGAATCGACCCCTTGAACTTTGTCACAATTCGTACAAGGTGGAATAGTAGAGGCTTTCTTGGATTTTCCTCGAGTGGCGATTAAAACGCCTCTCCGTCTCCGTCCCGACGCCTCTAGGTTCTTCAAGTCAGCAGCTTTCCCCATTCCTATATATACACTCAGTTAAGAAGCTTAAGCTCGTCTCATTGGTTGATCTTAGAGAGAAACAACGAGCCACCCCTGAACTGACAATGACTATGACTATGACTATGAGTGCGAGCTTTTAAGGGTGTAGCGGTATGTACGTTAAGACAAACGTTTCGAACAGCTCGACAATCTTTTGTCTCAATTAGATATAGGGGTTGGTACATATTTGAAAATTCAAATATATACCGTTATATTTGCTCAGTTGGTATATACCGGGACAATCTCAGGATGCAGAACGCCAGGGATACCAACCAAAAACTCGTTAGCAACAGTTTAGTGACTCACTAGATGTTTCTACTAAAATCACTAGATTTTTCGTAATTTTACTAGGAAAATCTATTAAGTTACTAAACTGCTGCCACCGAGTTTTGGATTGGTACCCCTGGCGTTCCGAAAAGAAGATTATACATGTATATTTATATACATGGGGAAAAAAGGGAATAAATATATGCAAAGACTCAGTAACGTGCGTTAATGATGTTTTAATTAGATTTCTTTCAGATTGAATAATAAATTATAAATAAAAGAAACAAAAAAAAAAAAAAAAAAAAATGGGATAACAGAAAAACAATAACAATTTTTCTGTTTTTTTTTATTTTTTAACAAGGTTTGACGTTGAAAAGAAAAATCAGATTTGAATCGAGCCCGGTATATATATAGGTATATTAGGCATAATATTATTTATACCAACGCGATCTTTTCACCCACGAAATTAACGTATCCAGCTCAGTTTCAACGTTGAATACGTTTCTCGCTCGTTAAAAACAGGTGAAATAAAGAAAAAAAAGAAAAAAAAAAAATGGCAAAAGACTGAGAAGGAACAAGAAGTGAATTAAAAAAGTAAAAAAACATTGAAATATAAAGGGGGATAAAAAAAATTGAAAGTCCCGCACACTTTGATCTCACCGCTTCACACCCCTGCGATGCAAACTTTTACTCCGTTCGGGTTAAATAAGGTTTTTCCTGACTCGGGCAAATTCACGGTAAGATAAACTGAATACGGAGATTATTCCGCTAGGACCAGCATGTTTTTAGGCGATCCTAAAGTTTTCAATTTTTCGTCTTTTTTTTTCTCCCTTTTTATACTCTTCCACTTCCCATTTCCTGCACTGACACAGTTATTTTATATTGTAATCTCGACTATTTCTAGACTCTATAAAGAATTGTCGATTTCTTGGGTTCCTTTTCTTTTTTTTGTTTTCCATTTCATTTCTTTCAAGTAAAATTCTAAACTCGTTTCTTTTTTATTTTCTTTACCCACTTACTTTTCCCAAGTCCACTCGCCCTTTCATCGTTCTTCTCATTCTTTCCCCACTTTATACCCTGCACTTCCTCAAGCGCAGGAGACGAATTGGCCCTCGGGCGTAAATGCGATCTGTTTGAAGACCATTAGTCCGGTCGACTTTGACACTGAAGGATATGTCCTTGATTCCCTTTTAGAATTTACCTACGTATCTACGACGCTTTAGAATTTCAAGTATTTTCCATTAAGTGCAGAAAAGAGCTGAGCTTGAACCGTATCTATAGGGAAACTGCAGTAATAACGAGATTCTAAAAAAACAGTTCGAAATTCAACTGTATGCATAAAGAAAAAAAAACTTCAATCGGTAGAAATGTCGAATATTCGTGTTAAAAATTCGTCTGTTTGGGACTGAAAGCTCGCGTTTTTCATCCGAAGAATCCTTTTTCTGTTTGTTTTTAACTGAACGTAGGTACGTATATGGAAACATGGACTCATAAAAGGTTTTAACACGTTTCCTCACTCCTCGGGCTGGTAATCTGTTTTCATCAACTTTTTTTGGAGCAGATTTAAGGGCGGTACCGAATCTCTTTTTTGCTTTTGTGCTTTTTTGCTTTTTCCACCACTGAAGCAGCTGACGAGGAAATCGAGGGAAATAAGAACACCTAGGTTGTTTCGGTAAAAAAATTTTCACCAATGAACGAATATTTTTAAAAACTTTTAGTCCACACTAGAACTACGTGTAAAAAATGCATGTGAAAAAAATTACAGATCGATCAGAGTAATGGTTGATTAGTTATCAAGTCCACAGTCAACCTTTGCCATTTTTGCATAGCTTACTTAAATCTGTGATAATAGCCACACGGTGTGAGATGCGAGGGTTTTTAGCATCGAGATTCATGGCTGATATCACGTGGAATAAAGGCCTGAAATCGTATATATCCGTGTGTGGTTTACACCAGTAATCACAATCCCCGAACATGTGTAGGTATAAATTAATATGATTTTATAGAATCGAGGATAATTCTCGACGTTTCGAAATAGAGCAACGGTGATGTTAGAGATAATTTCCAACCGCAATAATTTCAGGATGGAGGGTACCCTAATTTGATCTAAAGCCTACCGTTCTATCGGTTATCGTTTACCCGAAGAATCTGGGATCCGCAAATTCGAATGAAATACAGTTCAGTTCAGTTCAGATCGGTTCGGTGCGGTGTAGTGCGGTGTGGTTCGTCTATAGAAGGCCTTACTTCCACCTCTTCGGGTTCGGTTTCGAAATACGAAAATTTCCTTTGAAGTTTACTACCCCTACACGCTTTTGCCTTACTGTTGAGTCAAGTTTTATACTTGAAGAGAACCGTTCCTCAGGTTTCAGGGATCGGTTTGGTGCTCGGGGGTAGCAGGCCGAGTTCCTTTGCAACAAACCTTATATTCGGTTGACGAGTCATTCGTCTTTTACAATTTTTCAGTAGGGGAGACCGGTGTCAATTGTAACAGGGTGTCAATTGTAACAGTGGACATTACGCCGCCATCCTGCGGATAATCTCTAATCTGTTTAGATGTCTGTATAGCAACATTCGGCGGGCTTTTGTTGAACAACATTTCGCGAAATTTTCGGACATATTTTCTGTGCTGTGTCCATTTATCGGTTTTTTGCACCCGTAAGTAAATCTCTTAGTTTCATTATGTTTTCGCTTAACGTAGTAAACCATGGATGGTTTTTATAATTGACTTAGTGTATATTAAACTACGATGCTTTGACTTCAATTGTTGTGTATTAGGATTTGGAAGTCACGAGTTTTAGTGTAGAATTTTCATTTTTCTACATAAAATCGTCGCTGGTGGCAATTGTAACACGTCAATTCAAGAAGCAACGACGAATGGCTTCAATGCACTAGGTGCAAAAAATGGGCGCATATTGGTTGCACTGACCGCAGTGCATCCTTCATATGCGCTAACTGCAGTTCAGAAGATTATTTGTTTAATTTGTTATTGAATTTTCGTGTTTTATTAAATCATAAAAAAAAAAGTATACCCCCTTTACGATAATGTTAATTTTTTACAAATTTTCCTATTTTATCAACAAAATAAAAGAGTAATAAAAAAAAAAAAAAAACATTTTCCCTACGGTTATATCGCAATGACCCTGCGTTACAATTGACACCTCACTGGTGTCAATTGTAACACGTGTAGCAACGTCCGTTATTGATTTTTCTTAATTATATTAACGAAAATTTTGAACTAATAAAATTAAACTAGTAAGAGTTGAGTGTGAGGGAACTTAGGTTAAAAAAATTAGTTTCAAAATATCGATATTGAGCGAAAAAAAAATTAGTTTGTAAAAATTGTTACAATTGACACCGGTCTCCCCTACCTACATAGATGAATATTATCAGCTCAAAGTGACGCTTTTAGAAAGAAAAGAAATGAGGGGAGGGGGCGGGCGGATTCATGGGTCGAGTTTAAAGTTGGAAAAGGTTCAAAAGATTCGAGACTATGGGCTCGCTATACTTCACCTCGGTCTGACCCCTTTGGGGATTCAAATTCCCCGGAGTAATCGGTCGCGAAAGGTCACAGCTGTAGATCGTGCAAAAATCGTTTCGGTGGTGTGGAATAGTAATCTTCGTTACTAGTGCGAGAATGTTGATTCTCGGACAAGTGTGAAGTTTTTCGAAGATCACACTTGTCCGAAAATCATCTTTCACACGTGTATCGGACTTTGTTTTTCAACGCAACGCGCGTTAAGTTGAATTTTATGCACGCAAAGCGTGCGGAAAATTCAACTTCACGCACAGCGTGTTGAAAAAGTATGTAAGTAGGGGTAGTAGGTACCTTCTCTCAAAATGAGACTGTCGCCGAATAAGTAAGCTTTGTCATTTTACTTGGTGATTCGTTTGCAAACGAGGATCGACTAGGTGGAGCCTGCTCCTAGTTCGACCGAAAGAAATACATGGAAGAACAGCTAAAAATAAGCCGAGATGAGACGTACGTCGACGTCGCGTCGTAAGATTTGCATTTTCTTATTCAACTTCCGGTAGGTTAAGCCTGACGTATAAATTCCGGATATCACCGGATAACGGAGGCCAAGAATCTTCCTTATCACTTCCCGCATAAATAAATGAACGTTTTTTTTTCTCTTCACTTCGTCGAAATCAGTATAAAGCGTTCGATTCTCGATTATCGATTTCAATATTGTTTGGATGAATTTTGGTGGACGGATATCGATGCTCGATGGTTTTTCAGTATCTTAGGAATTTCCATTGACAAGCTATAAGCATGAGCTCAAAACTGTATTTTCAATTTTTCAAAGAAAAAAAAAAAAAAAAAAAACTAAAAGCTACGAAGTAATGAAGATGATTGAATATGCTAATATAAAAATTGATTTGATCATATAAAAACAGCAAGCTGAAATCACATATTGAAATCAGTCGTAAAAGTTCGAACTGAAAAGCTTCGAATATTCAAATGGCAAGTAGAATAAAAATTTTGAATAAAAATGATCGGAAGTATCCGGGAGATTATTCTCGATAGATGTAAATCGTTTAGCAAATTGATTTCAATATTCCGTTCAATGAATATAATATACAGTTCGAAAGCGAATAAAATTTCGCTAAAACAAAAGAAAAAAAAAGAAGGCGAAGTTCTACGCAATTATAGTTTCAAGTGCAATCAATTTTTTCCTACGAATATCAAACCCGTCTATTGTCTCGATGAGCGAAATCCCCCGATATAGTTTCCGGTCGCTCTCCTATAGGTATGAATCAGTGAAGCTTTTCCGATTGAATCAGAGGCGGGTAAATCCAAATTCAAAAACTCCGAAATCCAAGATGGCGGCAAAACTAGATCGAATGAATGAAAATAAAAGAAATGAAATAAAAAAAAAAAAAAAGGAAAAAAACTGTACTCCTGTTATTATACCATCTATCATAAAGTCGAAAGAAAAAATACGAGTTTTGTTCCTCGGTTCGAGAAGCCCTAGGTCAGTTTTGCAACGGGAGCTTTTACACCGTCGCTTTTGTTATAAGAAGGGAGGGTCGCGACTCACGGTATGAGTTATGACTCGGGGTGGTAGCGGGGGTCAAAGGTCACCGGCTTATCGCGACCCCGCGTATAGGTATGTCCCAACGCAATGTACGAAAATTGATGGTGGCAAAATGAAAAAAATGGAACAAAAAAAAAAAAAAAATGTTTTTGGTCCTAGTTCGCTATGACATGTTGAAAAGAAGAACAAAAAAAAAAATGTAACAACAAAAAACAACTTCTTTTCGTTACTGTATGATCGAGTATCGGTTATATTCTTATGGGGTGATTTTTGGAAGCACTGATGACGATGATTATGGGGTACGAAGACACACACTTGTTTTTCTTGTTTCGTTTCTTTTGTTTTTTGTTTTTTGTTTCGTTGAAAAAACGTCACCCGCGACTGTATAGGTTCTTGTAGGTAGTACGTCACCTTCGCTACGTCGTTGAGTCTTACTAGCAGACTGCCGCCCTTTTAGTCTCGACAAAACCGACCGCGGCAACCCCCACCTATTTCAACTCCTGGTGCTGCACGCCAGCGCCGTGAACCGGGACGAGGAGCTACCGAGTTTCGCGTTTTACGTCGGAGATTCGCTTGACTGTATATATCTATATATATATATATATATATATATATATATATATAGATATGTATATATAAGACACCTGGAGGTTGTCTTCTCGTTCTTATATATGTACATCCTGCTGTCCTTATTAAACTTGACTTTTTTCTTTATCTTATGATCCCACAGGTCGGCTTCTCGTATTTCATTTTATTACTCTTACTTCCTCCTGCAGGCATGCGTGGAGTTGACATATTCCGCGACATATGATGCTGCAGTATCTTTGTCATTTTCATTATTTATCTATTTCTAAAAGAGAAAGAAAAAAAGAAAAGGAAAAACCATCGACTTTTTTTTTTCACAGACCCCAACATATGTACCTATGGGTACACGTCGAGTTGTGACCTGGATGTGTGATAGTCAATAGGATTCCGGTGATTTGAAGGAATTGCGGAGCTTCGGGGAGCAATTAGATTAATTTAATTGAAATCCGTTAGGGTAGCGCGGGGGTTCGCGGAATACTTCAAGTCCAACTGACACCATCAGGCATTCGCAAAATCGTTCAAACTCGACGTTAGTTCGGTTTTTCCGTTTCGTCGAACAACCACTTTTATAATAACAATTATATCAATTATTGAAAAACAAAAAAAAAAAACATAAGAAAAAAATAAATAAATAATACGAAAAGATCGTCAAAAATCTTTACTGCAGATTGACGATTTCATACACCTATTTTTTTTTTTTTTTTTTTTTTTTTTTTTGAGGCACGTGAATACGTTTTTTTTTTTCCTCATTACGTACGTAAAAGCATGTCTACTTCATGAAGGGATGAAATTCTGTTCCCTTTTCTTTCTCTCTCTCTCTCTCTCTCCTTCTTCTTCTTCTTCTTTTTCTTCTTTTTTTCTTCTAATTAGAAATTGGGGGTAGAGAAAAATATGAGGCTGGTATAAAATGATCAAGGTATGAAATTTTTTTTATTTTCTTTTTTTTCTTCTTCTCTTTCAACCGATTGAACTCTTTCCTCCTCGTGGCTGAAATCTAATCGAACGAATGAACCCGGATAATTAGGAATTTTCGTTCGGGAAACCAGACTACGCCCCAGGCTCGGCGAAGGATCGACTACTTCCAGGTCGACTAGGCAGCCTCACGCAAAATAAGGATCCTCGAGACGTCGAGACTGACTTCCTGGAGAATGCGCTGGCACCCTTCACATACCTGAAAACCCTCGTGTTGACAGAACCCTGCGAAGGTTTCATGCCGGCAATAAAACTTCCGAATTTTCAAATATTCAAAAAATCTAATTAAATCGAGTATCGTAATAGCTGCAATACTTGTAATACTTAGTTCCATATGGACGTAGTACAGCTAAAATGATACAGAAATATATGCGAAATTGATGACACGAAACGAATAACTTGAAAGAAAAACTCAAAGAAAAAAAAAAAAAACAAAAAAGAAAGAACGTCAAGATCATATTTTTATGATGGAAATCATACGAGTGAAAATTGTGTTCATTATATTATATCGCATGTAACAATAAGTTTTTCCTCCGACGAAAGATCGCCATAAAAATGAGTAAAAAAGAATATTTATCCACTTCCGAGCTTTCAAGCTTGTAAAATAACTAATCAACGATTCGGAGATAAAATACTGACTGAACTCTGCCCGGTATTAATACACGGATGTTATGAAAGTTTAGGTGGTCAGAAGAAGAAAGACCCGGCCCTCTTCCCTCCGATGTAAAAGAGGAAATAATAAGGGAAAAAAAAGGAAGAATTCAAAAAAAGTAAAATAAAAAATAATTTGAAAAAACTTCGTAGCTTGTTTCTCTCGGTTTTCTCATCCTGATTTTAACGCCAACTCACTCGGCCGTTGCACTTGTAGCTCGTAAATTTTGTCGCCATGGCACTCACGTTCGAGCGCTGCAGGGGTAGGAAGAGGGTGCGTGAGTGGTGTCGTGACGTCATAGTGCGTAAGGATTCCATTAGACGAGAAGGGAATACTCCTCGGCTCTAGCTGCCTTTACGAAAGATTGTAAAAACAAAAACGAAAAAAACGAAAGATGAAAAAAAAAAAAATTCAGAATTTAAAATTTTTCAGAAGATATAAAGGCGAAAAAAAAAAAAAAAAAGATGAGAGAAGAAAGAGAATAAAGAAAACAAAATCACCTCTGTAAATATAAATTACATAAACGAATACATAAAAGTAATCACGTTCTTTCTTCTTCGACTTGAGTAAAAATTCTTTCGAAAGTCGAACTCTCGCAGCTTCAATTTTACACTAGGATGCGAAAACTGACGCGAATGGTACGAAAACTAACGGCAATAGTCCTGGTGTAGAAAAAGAAATAGACAAAAAGAGAGAAAGAGAAAAAGAGAGAGAGAGAGAGAGGAGAGGAGAGTTCCTAGATATTCGAGCGGGTTTGGTATTAACTTGAAAGTTGGATACTGGCCAACTTCCGCCCCAGGGTTTGGGGCTCTCATCCTTTTTCTATCTTCTTTTATTTATTTATTTTTTTCTTTCTCCTCCTTTTTTACTCATTCTTTCTTTATTTCTTTCTGTCTTTCTTTCTGTCTTGGTCTACGCCCAACGAAGAGCCAACAAGAGAAACCAACGGGAAATATGACATCTCCTATGTATAATATGTTACGGACGTGAAACAGCTCGAGGCTTTATACACACTACAGTAGAACCCCTGGATCACGAGGGCGTATTTAATATATACGACGTATTCTCTCTTGCGTACCTACCCCCACCCCATATTTTCTTGAGCCTCCCGCGCCACCATGGCGCCATCTGAAATACTAGCAGCGATTCTAGCTCACTCTCTCGCCGTTTCACGACGCTATTTTATACTCCAGGCGACGTTGGGTTGCGTTGGGAGGAAAACTGATCAAGCACAACACTTCTCGCGCCTTTACTTCATCATGTATATATATGTACTATATAGGTATAGAAATATACGTAGACGTTTTGCCTCTCTCGAGTTTTAACGCCGGATAAAACTCGCGTATAAGTAAGAATCGAACTAACCTCACAGTCACGTGCGCTAGCTATACGCTGCTATACAAGATATACCTACCAAGTTTTGGCTTTCGACTTCGGGGAACTACGACGACTTGTCGGATTAACTTTTATCGCGATTTCTCACGACTTTCGATTACTTCATTCAACTTTCGAAAATAAGACCCTCGAATACAGATACTTCCATAACTAGACGCTATTTTATCATCAATTTATCCAAATGTGGAAAAACATCTCGAAAATTTTATAATTCACACGATTTTAGCGTAAAAAAAAAAAAAAAAAAAAAAAAAAAAACAAGACAAAGAACAACAAAAATCATCTACCCAGATAGAATTTCGTGATGATCATGGTAATCATGAAGTATGACACAATTGTTTGTCAGCACGTTGACTACACATTGTCAACATGGAATGAACAACAAAACATAGTTGTAAATATGCCGACATATTTTAATCATGATGACTCCTTTTATTTCTAACATATTGAGTACATATCATGGTAGCATATTTCCATCATTCGATGATGTGTTCATTAAATGCGTCGTATAATGTACAAATAGTTGACTGAATATTGTGATCATTCGATTAGGTCATGCTATGACTGCAATATGAGCGCAATATGATCGATCATAAGATACACATGGTTGTTACATTCCATGATTTGGTATGATGTAAATATGACAGCAACTGTTCTATCTGGTTGGCTTCGATTTAAAATCGTACAACGCTTAATTATATTCAAAATTCTAATGAAAAACTATAATATATAGGTTTTAGTCAGGTGAAACGGAAATGGCCAAAGTTTGGAAAGTTTATTGGCACATATGGTCATTAAATTTGTGATTTTCTGCCAAATTGTTTCAGCGGTTTTTCTGAATGCATGAAATAAAAGGAAGATGAAAAAAAAAGGCAACCAGGAAAGAATTTTGGCTGCTATATTCAGAATTTCAAAATTGATTCTGTTATCAAAAAAATTGCGAAAGTTACACATTTATTTGAAGTTCAGCTGTCCGCCAATTCGGAGTCGGAATTAGTGATGAGGGTTTGAAATTTGTGTCAGCACTTAAAAACAAAAAGGAAACCTATACTATGGAAAACTTTTTTGCGGGTGAAGAAAAACACGTTTTTCTTTTTTCTTTTTCAGTTGAGTTACGTTAATGCACCAGTTATTTTGATTTTATTTTTTTCGTTTTTATTTCTTCGTTTTTCCTATAGTTTTGTGTCTTTCCAATTGTAGATAACGCGGGATTGTTTCCTGTTCGTCTAGAAAGGATAATTGGAAGATAGATTCCGGTATCCATCTAGGTCTGAGGCCATGGTCTGTACAAACGCGGCCATTTCCGAACAACTGTATATATATATCCACTCATGTACGAACGACGCTAACAACGATGCAGGGTGATGGTGCAGCAGCAAGCCATATCGAATACAGAAACGTGTGTGATATGGAATATGGGGTTGGGGGTTCAGAATATACAGTTTCGCCCTTTAATACAGGCTTAAACCTCGAGCCTCGCGGGAATTGCGACCAGAAATTGGTAATCCTCGCGGAAATTCGTGGAGATTAATCAATCCTCCAAGCCTATACATATATGAATACATATAGCATGTATATGAGCCATTTTAACCCCCCCCCCCCCCCCTATATTATGTTTATCGCCGAAGCCATTTTTCTCTTATTTCTTCTTTTTTTATTGCGAAAAACGTCGGAATGGAAAAAACAAACATTCCCTGCAGATGAATTTTTAAGCATTCTTTTTAAAAAATCTACCTATATACGGACCCTCCCATTCATTATTACCGACGAACAGCTCGACCGATCTTGCCGAAAAGGCATAGCCAAATAAAAATACTGATACTGGCCCCAGTATCCTTACTAAACAAGAAAATTTTCCTGAAATTTCCAGCACAATACAGTCCGACCCCCAAATAAGAAACCCGGCAATAAGAAACCTTCCCCAGTTTCTCACTCGAGCGCTTCCTCCACTCCAAGCTCGGATTGCACTTACGTGCGAGTGAGAGAGAGAGAGAGAGAGAGACAGAGAGAGTGGGTCAGTGAAGAGCGTACGCATGGTGGGGGAACTCGAATTCTTGGAAAGACTCTTCCCCTTGGGGGCTTTTGGTTTCTTATTTGGAGGTCAGACTGTAGATCGAATCTTATTTAAAAACTCGCTGGGGGCAGTTTTATTATTCTTATTTGGTTGTTCCAGCCTTGCACAGAAAATTTTTCACCCCTTATGAGTCCCTCATGCCAATAAAATTTTCTAACTCCCCCCATTTCCGGTTTTAAAACGGCGAACGTCTGGGTTTTTTTTTTGAAAATTGATACATTCGTCATTTATTTATAGATGACTCAAAGAAAGAAATTCGGGGTAAAAGTATTCTGCTTTTGTGGCGATGAGTAACATCGGTTTTTCCGCCATTTTTAGTGCCAATTAGAAACGAGTCTCGTGTCTAGCAATTTACTGATTTCTCGAGTATACAATTGAAAGCGGAAACCATTGTGTGTATAGGTATACGTCGACTAGCTGGTCCCTGCGGCCTGCTGCAGGTGACCTCGGTGAATTTTACCCATAGCTTGCAGAAGCTGAAAAACTGTTGAATAGATTCCAAGGGAGGCTTCGTTCACATTATAGCCGAACCCTGCACCAGGGCATTCATCTAGTGGGACAAAAGTACCGTGGCCTATTTCAATTGCTGTTATTAGCAGAAGCTGCGGAAATTTACACGCGTGTCTTTCTATTTTTTTAGCAGAAAATTTTGACGGCTGAAAATTTTCATAGAAGAGTTACTTAATATTTTGCCAACTTTCGGCCAAACTGCAACCAGATATGTATATTCAAGCGAAGAACACACTCTGCATACATAAAGGTATGCGCAGTTGAAAACTAATTTCGCAGAATTGAAAACCGCATAAATATAGAGACGCGTTTTGACATCGATGCACGATGCGAAATATAGAAACTGGGTTTATCCAGGATCAGAGTGAATCCGAAACAGAAGTGAACCAACAAGTGGAAGTCAATTTTAGTTCTATTTTTAGCTACGGAAATAGTGTTTTCTGCCTCTCCTTTCGTTATTATAACTACGCTGGTATTTTATTGTAAAAAAAAGAAATATAGTATGCAAAAATAATTATCGTTGCTAATTTATTACTACGATAACGTGATTTTATACTCATTTCGACTTGATGTTCCTATTAAAATGTCAAAGAATAAATGACGGTCTCATAAATTGTTCGATAATGTCTGAAGTGATAAAATTTGCAAAAAAATTCTGCAACGTCTTGGCTGGAATCAATGAAAGAAAAATTCGTTTAATAATTTCGATGAGACCCGGGAAGATGTAGGTATCTTGAAAGAGGAATCGAAGTAAAAATGAGGTAATTTTTGAAGAGATGGTCACATGTTTCATATCAAAGGAATTTTGGTGAAATATTTCATCCAAATATACTATAATATGGTGAATATAATTTAATTCCATAATGTTAATGGATTAAGAAACAGCTGAAGATCTATAGTAGTGATTAAAATTAGGTTCAGCGCCGGCGTGAGAAGGTCTAACCTCACGACGACGCGACGGTGTCGACCGCGGACTCCGGACTGCAGACGAGGGTCGATACCGAAGTGGGCGTGGCTCGTACTGTACGAAATCGTCACGTGACCGTATAGTGAACCTCGATGAACCTCAGTGAACCGCCATGCCGTCTGCGCGAACCCCCCTCCCACGCCCCAACCACCGTGAACTTGTGTGAAGTTAGGCGTGAATGCGCGCGCATGATATCTATATACCTACCACGTATACCTTGAGAACGCGGGACTGATGTGAGACACGGGTATAAACTTCGCGACTCTGAGAGTTTAAGTGAAGAAATCAAGATGCCCCAAGAGATATCTGTGATTAAGTTGGAGCTCTTAATTAAATTCAGAGGAATTGGACGCTCATAAATAAGACTTATTGTTTTTAGGCGGCGATGTAGACACGCGTGCCGCATTCTCGACTCTAATTCTCCATTTCCGTAATTCAATTCTTTATAATCTTTACTTTTTTTTTTTAAATTTCAATTCGTAAGTCAGACTCGAGTTTTTTTTTTCTCTTCCTTTTTTGATTATCAATAGAATAAACTTTGACGAGTTTTTTCTCTCACGTTTACTTTACCAACTTTTTAACAATACATACCTACCTACCGTATAAATGTGTGACGTTTTTTCGCTCATCTTATTCAATTGAAAAATTTCTCTCATACAAAGAGCGGGATAATATTTTTCTCCTTCATAAGAAGGGTCTGAATATTTCCAACCAAATTGTTATCGGCACCTTCGGTGAATTTAAATCGTAGGTTTTGGAATTTGTTATACCACCTCGGCACGTTGTATATATGTATATATGTCGCTATATACATATAATAGAAAGAGTTTAAGAGAAGGGAAAATTCGCAGTGACAGAATAAAAATGAAACTAAAAGCAGGAAAAAAATAAAATAAAATAAAAGTAAAGAAAAAAAAAGCTCGTTTCGCACAGGTGTGCATCAGAGCGAATTACTCGTTTTACGTCATATACCCCCACGTCATATCAACTAGGTCAGAGTTTTGCGTACATAAACACTAGTCGAGCGCGTTTATACCTAGGTATATCGCAGCCCGCTTTACGCTTCAATTTATCTGTATATGCGGTACAAATATGCACACAAATTATTTTATGCATTGAAAAATCGACGCGTCGAGCCCGAAGGTTAAAGTAAACATAAATAAACCAAGTAGGTAGTAAACAATTACTTCATCATACATGTGTTGTATCGAGGCTTATTACAATCTATGGAAAAAATTATTCTATGACATGTAAATCGATCAAAAAACCATTTTATTTTTTATTTTGTTTCAGTTCAAGACTTCATGCATCCACACATCTATCAGTGTACCCATTTAACGTATCTCGGAGAACTTTTATGTGGTTTATTTTTCCTCTTAGATTCACCGGCCCGTAACGATCCCTGGCATGCGAACAAGGAACGCAGAACCACTTAAGACCGCTTTCCTGTCTGGTCAGACAAGTAGTCGATCCGGTAACTAGCCGGGCAAATAAGTATCTCTTCAGCGGTAAGTGAACGGACTCTAGACAGTTAAAGTGAAAAATAATTTAATGATCGAACGGCGAGTAGTAGCGATCGCGTATGTTCAGCCGCCTTTCATCAGCTCTGTAGCTCTGCAGCTTACGCCGCGCAGGCTGCAACCTGCTATGCAGAATCTCCTTGAACTGCGCGACGCGACAGCGCGAAGCGGAGACATTTGCGCCGTCGATATTGTCGGATTTTAAGCTACCCGCAATTATTCGAACTGCTTTACCGACCTTCTAGCCTTTTCTATACTCGTCGCTGAAGTTTAGTTCATCGGAGCTCTACTCCTCCGGGGTTTGTTATTTATCACCACTGAGGGTTCCGGCTGGCATGGGCGGGCTGCAGCACTGCGCATAAAAGATTCAAACGCCAAAGCGATATCATATAGTCATTCCAGCCGGTGTAGAGCTTAAGACTCGATGAACCGTGGGGGCAGACGTGGGTTCGAATATTTATTTACGTAGGAATCACATGTGGCAATTTGTTTTTTTCCATTTAAATGAATTTATTCTTCGTATAGTAAATTCGTATCTAGGTACAGTAATGTTCATCGATGGTGTCCCCGTGGCTCACTATTTTCTCCAGAATCGAGTTTTACTTCTATGAACATTTTATTTACCCGTGACCAGTGGAACCTTCAGGTTGTTAAGAATATGACAGCTGCGTGTTGCAGCAGAGTCACGAAGTAAGCCACCGGTCATTGGCAAATAAAATATTTGTAGAAGGGAAATTTGATTTGAAAAAAAGCTAGGAAAAATAGTGAGTCACAGGGACACCATCGATGAACATTACTGTACTATACTTCGTATACATACTACACGTCGACGTTACATATACACGTCAGTTTAATAGGCAGTTACCTGTCTCCTAGTGTTCGCAGATCCTTACGACATGCGAGCGAACTAAACATGTAAGGTAAATCCTGTACGGATGAGATCCGCTCATCCCATAAACCAGGCTGAAATACGCGCGCGAAAAGTTAGCGGGGTAGTAGGCAAAGAGAAGAGATAAAATGTACGGGGTGTAGGAGAGAATCTCTCGTAATTGTTTCAGGACACGCGGTGTTCGTATATAGGTGTGTAATATACACTAGGGTGGGCCAAAAAAAAAGAATAATTTTTTTTTCTTAGCTACCATGAAAATATTGTTCAGGATGACGAAAAATAAATCCTGTAAAAGTTTAAGCTCTTAATATTAATATTTAGAGGTGGCGTTTAGTGATTATCGATTTCCCATTTAAATAACACAGGAAATTTTTTTTTTTTCATTTGGAATTTTACTCCGTTTCAACGAATCAGCGTGTGATAAAAACCAATACATATTCTTGTAGGAAATTGAACGATCTCCAAAAAAGGTCCGATATGATTTTTCGCTAAGTCCACTCGATTAGAAGTTATTCAAGGTTAAAGTTCAACCTCAAACGGTATATGATGACTTCAACCTCCTTTTTTTTTTTCGACTTAGCGAAAAATCATATCAGACCTTTTTTGGAGATCGTTCAATTTCCTACAAGAATATGTATTGGTTTTTATCACACGCTGATTCGTTGAAACGGAATAAAATTCCGAATGAAAAAAAAAAAAATTCCTGTGTTATTTAAATGGGAAATCGATAATCACTAAACGCCACCTCTTAATATTAATATTAAGAGCTTAAACTTTTACAGGATTTATTTTTCGTCTTCCTGAACGATATTTTCATGGTAGATGAGAAAAAAAAATTATTCGTTTTTTTTTGGCCCACCCTAATATACACACTGTGTATGTTATATACTATATCTATATACCGTGATTTTCTGTGGATGCGGCCCAGCAAGGATGCCAACCTAATAGGGGAAAGTTGCCATTGTTGGACCGCCACCTAAATTGGACCGTTTCAGTTTGGTAATTTTTTGCAACAGTATCTCTTCGATTTTGAGAATTGTAAAAATAGGAATGTTTAGAGAATTTCTAGTACTGATGGTATCCATTTTTACAATTCTCAAAATTAAGAAGATACAGTTGCAAAAAATTACCAAACTGAAACGGTCCAATTTAGGGGGCCGGTTCGAAGTTCCGAATCGTCAAAGCTCCGAACGGTCAAATTTCCGAATTTTAATGAAACGAACTCACAGATTTCAGAAAGGGTATTTCACCGAAAGTCTATGTAACCGATTCAAAAAATTCCGAATCGCAGCACACCGAAGGTTCAAAATTCCGAAAGGTCAAGACTCCGAAAGCTCAATATCCGAAAGGCCAAAACTTCGAAACTATAGAACATCAAGCCGTCGGGCGTCGTTTAATCCACACGTGAAGAACACGTTCGATCTTTCGGAATTTTAAACTTTCGGAATTTTGGACTTTCGGAACATCGGACTGTCGGAGCCTTGAGCTATCTGCATTTAGATCATTCAAAATTTCAATTTTCTAAACCCTAGTCTTTCTGGAAATTTCGAAATCGTTTAGAATAAATTCGAAATTTTTACCGTTCGGAGCTTCGAAGATTCGGAACTCTGAACCGGCCCCCAATTTAGGTGGCGGTCCAACAATGGCAACTTTCCCCTACTCGTTAGCAGCAGTTTAGTAACTTACTATATTTTCCTAGTGAAATCACTAAAAATCTAGTAATGTTCATTAAAAATCTAGTGATTTCTAGTGATTTTACTAGGAACATCTAGAGAGTTACTAAACTGCTGCTAACGAGTTCAAGGTTGGTATCCCTACTGGGCCGCATCCACAGAAAATCACGGTACATATAGATTCGTACAGAAAGCAGAAAAAAAAAGAAAATAGAACAAAAAAGGAAAGAAGAAAAAATTCAATCAAACATGCCATTAACAATTTTTCAAAATCACATATCGTAGCATCTATAGTTTTCTCGCAATACGAATCGTTATCCTTGTATGGAGCGTTTTTTTTTTTTTTATTCTCTTGTCTATTTCTATCAAAAGTTTTATTAATTTTCAACTTCTAAGACTGAGCTAAACGCATAGAATAAACTTCGAACTAAACTCTGAGCCAGATACAATCTGTGATATCGTATATCGAAGTATAGAACGTATATCTTTGAAAATTCGTTGCAGAGGTTTTTGTATGATCCCAAATACATATATGTATTACAAAAATTTGAAAGCAAAGAAGCAACCGTTTTATTTTTATTTCGTTTCTTTATGATAAATTCGCTCAAATAAGGCACCCGGGTTCATTACTTCGTATTTACCTACCAAGGTGAGTGTTTAAAAATGGCGCTTTGTGTTCGCTTCCCTAATAAATACGCACATCAAAAGTATAAGGTATATAGGTATAATATAAGGGGTGTATTTTTCATCTCGGATAAAAGCTGTGAACAAATCTTGTTTTTTTCTTTTTATCTTTCTTTCTTCATTTTGCTGTTTGCGGTTTGTTCATGAAAAGTTACGAATTTGTCTGCAGACTAATACTATCTTTCTTTAGAAAGATGGGAAAAATTTTCGAAAAAAACTTCAACTCGTTGGGTCAATAATAACATACATTATATAATTCCTAGCGATCGAAGGAACTTCGATTTAGAATATCGAAAATCCATACTTTCGAATTTTAAAAGTCTCAAACGAGATGAAAATTACGAATTCGAATGTTACCGAATCATATTTTTCAGAAAGGATATTTCTCCCAAAGTCCCGATCTGAAAAACCTTTGAACGAAGAACACCAGAGGTTCAAAATTCCGAAAGGTAAACTCAGATAATTAATTGAAAAAAAAACCCGTTAAATTTATCTGCTTTTTAAATGGGAAAATTTAAGAACTGTTTAGATTTATATTAGAATTGGAATTAAGAGCTCATATACTTTGAGGAAATTTCTTTGCAAGTACATACAACAATATTTCGTTAATGGAGCGATGAAAAAAGCGTTCGTCAGAAACGAAACACCCTAATACATATACCAGGAATATTCGTGGAAACCTTTCGTAGGACGCCTGCATAGAGGCAACTTACACAGCAAGCGATCAGGTGTTGTTCCCACGTAGCCAATGGGCACGCAGCATGTGAAATAAGACCTAATCGCTTCACTTTTGAGTTGCCTGTATCCAGGCGTCATATGAAGCGTTTCCACGAATATTCCCTGAACATAAATTTATTATAGCGTTGTAAGGATTATTGAGCTAAAATTTTGGTCATCGCGATACGTAGCTAGTACGGATTTGCGGTTAATTACAGTTTGAGGTTACAAACTGGGCCTCGAAACGTCGCGTGTAAACTGACTGGGATTAGGACAACAAGTTTACCGCATCCATAACGGGCAGCTGTGTTCTCAAGCGGAAGTGTTTTCGCGGGTTTAAGCTTCACCCAGCGAATCAGCTTGTCCCTTAATCACGTGACTTTGGAACCTTCAAGTTTCCTACTGCTACACGTAGATAGGTAATTGAAAATCGATATTTTAATACTTCGGTGATACCTCAGCTGCAGACTCGTGGGTCTCCATACCAATCAATTTCAATCAACGTTCGTTTACTTAATTAGTTCGTTTTATTTCGACTTTTCATTAGCTTGGTGATAGAGAGAGTATCACGGTCTCAGTCGAAGCTGATTTAAGCCCCGCCCTTTCCGAAACCTCACCCGGTGAAAACTCACCCTGTATATTGAAAAATTGAAAGTACGTGTTCTTTGACCACCCTGAGGTTGAGAGAGAAAGAGAGAAGAGTAAAAATGACGTTCTAGTCGCAGACTACGTGGGTAGCGGACAGCGGTAGCTAACAGACGAGATGAAACCACTCCGGGTGCGAAATAGAGCAGAAACTGACCTCGATTAAGGTATAGGGGTGGTTTTTGTGCCATGGAAAACATGACTCTGCGTTAGAACGATGTACATCCGTGAGTCTATAGACGAAGCTAGAAGAACCGAAGCTTCATAAATTCGAAAATTTCTTTCCCAATTTCTGAAAAATTTGTTGATATTGTCAACCGATCATTCGTTCTATTGATATTGATATAATAACGCTCGTGTATCTCGTGTTTTCGTGCTAAAATGTAACTTTATACATTTATATAAGTATGAAATTAGAGACATTGAAACCCCCTTCAACAACCAAGATCTAATTAATTTAATGAACGCGAACATCGCTTGTTGATGCAAATTTTCGCTCGAATATAAAAATATGAATTTTTTTTTATCGATTCTTCCTATTGGATATTCCGCCCACAATTTTTTACGAGAGGTATCAATTTCCATTTCATATTATAGTCTTATCATCTCACGATGTGGAATAGGTAGGTACGATTATAGAAACTTAATTTGATGGATTACGAAAAATTTTCTTTTCATGTTTTGTTTACAGCAATATGAACCATATCGCAGTACCTTTCTAGTATGGGGTCGTAGATACTGGACAGTAGATTTTAAAAAGATGATAAAAGCCGGTACTTAGAGATACCTTGCAGGGTAGGTATAGCATACCTACCTACGTATAATAGCAACCGAGGAACAGTTTTTTTTTTTTTTTTTCCCTGGAAGAAAGCACTTTGGAAAATTATTTCCGCAAGAGTAAACGGTTAAATATTTAGGGTGATTTTACTCCATGGGTTGTGTGCAGCCACCGCAGGTGGGGATGTGCTTAAAAAGCAAAAAAAGAAAAGCAGAAACAAAAAAAAAAAAACAGGAAAACTGCAAAATGAAAAATAAAGAAAATTCTCCAATCTACTTCATCTCGGCTTTCATATATGTGTATACGTATACGCCGGAGCTTTTGCGGCTCAAAGGTATACACACAGTGTAATGTAGGTATAGGAAAATACATTCAAGCCGTACGCAACGACCGACCTACAGCTTCCGCCTTCAACCCCTATCCGCGCATTTTCCTGTATGTGAAACTGTGTCGATTTTTTTATTTGCTAACTAAAACCTGGATATACACATAGATAATGGAGTTTCGAGGGGATAGCGAAGCCGGTGGATTTTCGCGAGTGATAAAAACGAAGAGAAGGAAATAAGAACAAGAAGAGAAAAACAAAAAAAATCGGATTTTAATAAGATTGTTTAATAATTTATATCGTAGTATACTATATAAAGTAAGGAGAAGAAGAAGAATCCTTCGTTATTTGAAATTTCAGATAAAATTGGTCGAAGGCTTTCGAGCCTCGTCAAAATTTCATCAAGTATTCGATTTATTTAAAGATACCCGAGAGGGTAAAACAATTGACGTTTAAATTCCAGCCAACCCTCGCGTATCAAGTTCTCTCTTTATTCATTTTATTCTTTTCTCTACCTCTATATATACTAGACGGAGAACATGAAGAAAAAAAAGGCGAATAAGGCGAAGAGGGATAAAATAATTCCAAATAAAATGGCAATGCAGGAATTTTCTCGAATTTTCACTTTTACAATACAGAATTACGTATGTATAAATATATATACCAGGGTGCTTCGTTTTGGACGAACATTTTCGTGTTTTCGCTCGATTGACGAATTGAGGGATGACGAATTTTAAATGGGGGAAATTCAAAAACTCTTTAGATTGATATTAGAATTGAAATTAAGGGCTCAAAATTTGATGGAATTTCTTTGCAAGTATCTATGCTGTACATACAACAACATTTCGTTAATGGAGCGTGAAAAAGAAAAAAATGTTCTTCCAAAACGACAGCACCCTAATATATAATATTGGAAAAATAACCGCGAAAAAGAACCTCACCTATAAAATTCAGGCATAGAAATTAATATAATTCGAAGTTGTGCCGATCACGGACATGCAAATTATGCAAAAATTTTGTGTGTTTCAAGTAAAGTATAAGTATAAGGTAAAAGCCGTTGGTATATAGGATAGACAGTATGTATATAATAATATAATACATATACGTCATTGTACAGGGCGCTTCATTAGTCCCTTGTTCTGACCCCCCTCATAGCCACCCTTAAAACTTCACCCTGACGCACCATGAACTGAAAGGGTGTAGGGTGCTTTTTGGGTCAAATTTTACACCCGACTAATTTTCCACACTATATAAACCGATACGCGAATGCTTGATGGCTTGGGTCTCAGCTTTGTAAAATTTACCTTAAAGTTTCTCGCAGTGCCTCTCAGACGTGAGACGGTGATCGATTTACTTTACGCAGAAGAAAAAAAATAAAAAAAGATTTAAATTATTACGGGGAAAGGAGAAAGAAACAATAACGGAAAATGCATTTCTTCCGAAGATGAAAGCGAGCGGGAAATAAATTAACTGACTTTCGACGATTTCAAATCCTGGTTTCAACGCCTTGAATACATCTGAATACATCCATAAGGCCTAAATCATTATATGTATGTCCAGTAAATCTGGGTGAATTGATTTCTGAATTGTTTTCAACTTTCTTTGAACTTTTCTCCTTTGAACTTCCACTAGAGTCACCTGGTGAAGATTGCATGCATCTGATATGCGCAGGAGAATTATGTCGTACTTGTCAGACACAGATTTCGGATTCTGCAGACAGGCGATTTTTGTTCGTTTATTCATTTATTAATTTATCTATTTATTCGCATATTTCTTTGAAGAATATGAAAACATAAGATAGATCGAGGTCGAAACTATAGCCAGCTATTTTACTGAAGATCGTGTCTTCATAGTCGTACGTATAAAGGTATTTAGACGCAAGAGATAGAAGTTACGTTTGGAAAAACGAATGAACAATTTTCTTTATTTTTCTGTTTTCTTTATTTTAGGAAATTTGACGACGAGTCTTTATTTGCATTACCTCCATGGCTTCGTGAAAATAAATTAGGAAAATGATAATGTACATAGGTACATATATGTATAATAAGGAAATGGTAAAAAGAAAAAAAAAATGAGATGAAAAGAATTAAGAATGAGAAACAAATAAATAAAAATCCTCGGAGCAATTCGTTTTAAAGACATTTTACGTCTTCTTTTTTTTTGTTTTTTTTTCTTTTCTCGCTTTTTTCTTTTTTTATGGACTCTGTAGAGAAGAGGGTTCTGATTAGCTGTGTTTCTTCCGAGTATATATACGCCGCAAGGTTCTGTATAGGTATAAGAGGTATACGTAGTTTGCTGAAATGTTTTAATCATTTAATCCCACTTTCTCACCGAGGATTTCCATCTCCCACGTATTTCTTGATTGCACTTTGTCCAACTTCGTACTAACTTTGTTCGCCATGTACTACCATACTCGTATTATATACCCACTCGTGAGTTTGTAACGGCGATATAGCCGCACGCTTCGATAATTCGGAACCCACCCTTGAGGGTATGAAAAATATCGCGTCACTAATGCCATAAGGTTGTGAACGCAAAAAAAATATTTTTTTTTGCAGATATACCCGAACGATGTTATATGGCATGAAATAGTACATTACGTAACTAGTGCGCAAAATAGGTGATTCCCGCACGAGTCGGGTCTGTCGCCCGAGCGAAACGAGGGTGACAAAAAAAGACGAGTGCGGGAGCCACCTATGCGCACGTGTTGCGTATACTATTTTCCCTGACGAGCTGTGCAAAATTCGACAACACCGGCAATCTGACGGGGGGTCCAGGGGCGCAGCCCCTGCCAGGGGGTTGGGGGGGCGGAGCCCCCCCACTATGTAATATCGAATTAAAAATTCATAATTGAATAAAAAGACTTTCATTAAAAATAAGATATTAGATGTTTATTCAGGAGTGCAATAGCAAGAAGTGAGCTACTTAGAAATATATCGGATAATAAGGTCAAAGATCGTAGACAGAAAACGTGCTTTGGTGGTGGAGGTGCTTTGCTTATATTTTTGCGCCCCGGCCTACACGTTAAAATACTGTCACAATATAGAAAAAAAGAAAGCGGAAAAAAGAAGAAAATAAATAAATAAATGAAAAAAAATAAAAAATAAAAAAATATTTTTTATCATTCTAGCCTCGAAATCGCGACTTTGTCGCGATTTCCCGGCTTTCGTGATGAAAAATAATAATCGTTACTTGTACGTAAAGGCTTTTTGACGAACCTCGTTACAGCACTCGCCTTCGGCTCGTGCCGTAAACCTCTCGTTTCGTCAAAAAAGCCTGTCCGTACTCGTACTGAAATGTACTATTTTGTAACTCATGCACAAAAAGTGCCTGTTTTTGTGCCTCTGAAGTGTGGCAAATGTGGTGTATTCTAATAAGGCATGAGGAAAATATATCGCGCATACGTCAATCGGCTTCATCTGCTTTTATGATACACTAGTCACTTTTGCGCACGCTTTTTTAACACTCTAGTTACTTTTGCGCACTCTTTTTCGACACTCTAGTTACTTCTTCCTACTGACGCGCCATCTGATGAGATAGAAGTAGATCGACGTTGAGTCGACGCTTCAGAGGCACAAACAGGCAGTTTTTGTGCATTCTTTACAAAAAGTATTATGTGACAGTTGTCCGAGAAAGCAGACGCTTGACGAAATGCGTGAAGTTGACAGCACTCGCCTTCAGCTCGTACCACGAGGCGGCACTCGCCTTCGGCTCGTGCGCCTGTGGTACTCGCTTCCGGCTCGTGCGGCCAACTCCACAGCCTTCGTCAAAAGTCCGCTTTCTTGCACTTGTATCACAAAGTACTATTGCGTACGCGAATTTTATTTTGCGCACGCTAACCACATTTTGCACACGTGAACCGCATTTTGCGTACGCGATTTTATTTTGCACACGCAAACGGCATTTTGCGCACGCTTACGAAATGAGTTAGGAAATCTGGCATTTTGCACACGCAAATCCGTACACAAAATCGAATTTCGCACACGGCGTTAGGGAAAAGATTTTTCCACAAAAATGAAACAATAAAAAAACATTTTTTTTTGGCGCTTACGACCTTATGGCATTAATGACACGATATATTATAAATATGTATTACGGAAATGAATGAAAAACGAAACGAAGAGGATTAATTTTTTGTTTTCTGTTTTTTTTTCTAGAATAAGGAAAGGATCCGGTAAAAAAAAAAAAAAAAAATGAGAAAAAAAAGAAACGAAAGGATAAGAACATCAATGAATGAATAAAGAATGCGAAGGTAAGAAAAGCTCTCTCGATAAATTTGTTACAGCTTCCGGTTTTTTATTCTTTCTGCTTCTTCTATTTGAAGAAAAAGAAGAAGATAAAAAAAAAGGAAAAAAAAAAATTCGATCTCACAATTGGCGAGGGTTATTCTCTTTCCCTTAAAACAATTTACTTAAATAGATATCTCTCTACTCCTGCAGCAGTCTCGACTCTCTCGACGTATCAAAATCAATGGAACAACGACCCTACCATACCGCGACCTTTAACCCTCGAAATTTGAGGGGATCCTTTCAGCTGCCCGCGGCCAATGCCAATCGTCGCGATCTTCTGCGGTGGAATTTCGCAAAATCCCTCTCTCTCTCTCTCTCTCTCTCTCTCTTCGTTCTATTACTATAAAAGCCGAACCAATTTAGTTTTTAATTGCGTTAGATTTCGAATCATTTTTTTTTTCATTTATTTTTTTGTCTATTCTTATTTCTTCATTTTCATTAAGCACAAAGAAAATAAATTCCGGAGCAATTTATTATATTCCATAACCATTACCAAGGGTGGTTGCTAATTCTGACCGTGTGAACAAAAATAATTAAAATAATAAGATTAACGACTTCTGAGGATGTAGAAAAATTACTGAAGTGGCACAAAATCTGCTGTGTAAACAATTAATAAGACAGTAATTTAACGCTCGAGTTCATCGCAGGAGTCTCGGGCCAGAATAAAATAGGTATTTTCTTCAGGGGAGAAAACAAGCGCGGATATTGAAGTAAGAAGTATATTAAGAAGTATAACAAGTATAACAAAAAGAAGTACGAATTAATTATTAAACCGAAGTTAAAAAAAGGACGATCAAGTAGAAGAAAGTAAGGGAAGAAAAAATGGTAACACAGTTTGTTCATATTAATTGGAAAATAACTAAAAGAAGTTAAGAAGAGCCTGGAATTAAGTTCTTCTCATCGGAACCAAGCCGAGGGGTTCGACCTGCTTACTTATATTTTTCCCTGTTCGTTCTGCCTCGCCTTTTTATTTAAGTTATTTTTATTTTACTTCACTTGTATAATAACGCTTATTTCTACATTTCCCAGTACGGAATACAACCTGGTGGCGACCGTGAGAATCGAGGCTTTTCAAGTGGTTCATTTGAATTGATACACATTGTGTTCACCTCGAAAACTAGATTTGTAATTTCTCCCATACGACACAACCGATCGGAATAAAACTTTGGGAATCGGTGCTTCACGTCGGCAGAAATTGCCCAAGTATTACGTTTTTTCAAAATTTTCCATTTTTTTTTACAGATTCAGTTATCATCAGAGAAAACGTGAAATTATTTACTGTTGCACTCGATTTATCGAACTTTTGAAATACTCAGACTATATCTATGGAATCAGGAATGATTTCATCTTGGGGCAAGCAAGTAATACGTAATGATAAAGTCAGTCTTTTACCGTAAAGAACAAATTGAGTAGAGAAAGAAGAAGAAGAAGAAAAGAAAAGAAAAGAAAAGAGAAGAAAAGAATTGTTTACTATCAATATGAATTAAAGTTTCGAGTATATGTTTGTGTTCACTGAAACATAACATGATGAAATCGCGTGACATAATATAATTTGAAAAAAGACGAAGAAGAAAGAAAGAAAGAAAAAAGAGAAAAAAAAACGCTCTAAACTGACATCCGGCGATGACATATGAACTTCTTTATTGTTTTATAAACGTTGAACCTGGTTTGATATGGATGAAGGGAATTTTCCGGAAGCTGTATACATGGGTAGGACAGATAGCATATATAGGGGGGTGAGTGAAATTTCGGTAAAAATGTATAAGGACGGAAATAGCTCTGTGGCCAATTCGGTGAAGGAGTTGTGGCTATCAAATATTTAAGACATGTAAGGGTGCAGCTCGCCCCCTTTATTTTTCCCCATTTATACCCATGGGAACAGCTCGTACGAACGACTGACCGAAAGTATTTCCCATGTTTCTTACCCCTCTTTCGCATTCTGGCTAGGTGATACCAACGGCATGGGTATAAGCACGCGTATGTCTCAGGTAGGTACCCTCATACGTATATAGGGTATAGCTAGAGAATATTTGATCCCATATCTCCGTGGGGTCTCGTATGTATATTTGTTTTAGTTTCAGTTTTTATTTCGTTTTTTTTTTTGTTCTCAATGGGTGAGAGGGGAGATGCGTTGGGTTTGCCAAAGATTTCACCTCAAAGAAACGATAAAATAAAAAATAAGTAAAACTAAGAAGTCAATAAAAAAAAGTAGAATGAAAAATTGATTGATATCGTTATGTAATGAATTTGAAAACTTGCAGGAGCTGAATTGTCGTATTTTTGCTATAACAACGGTTGAATAATAGAAAGAGAAAAGAATGGAAATAAAAAATAAAAAAATTATAATATAAGGGTGGAAAAGAAGGAAAAAAAAAATAAAACTGACGGGTTTGTTTGTATACGAGCAGAAGAGGGATACCTAAACCCGTTCGGGAATAAAAATGTGAATAACTCGCTGAAAGGTTGTGGGGAAAAATTTTCGTGTAAATAGACGGGAGAGAAGGAATTAGGGCGCAGGTGTTGATTGAATTAATTTTCGATGTCGTTTTTCTCTTTTTCTGTATTTTCTCTCTTTCATTTTTTTTTTCTCTCTATTTCCCCTCGTTATTCTTTACGCTCGTACGTGTATTTAAATGAATATATATTAATAATACCTATACGGTTGTAATTATTGAAACCTCAAGCCTACTCATAGATTGAAAATTTAAATCTTCGAATATCTGAAGCGAGCTATATGAACGTTTCCACTCCTTTATTTCATTAATAATATAAATACTCAATGAAAAATATATTAAAAATATTCGACGTAATTAATGATTGACTTCTTACCGTCTAGTGATACGCAGTGTCTCCACACAAACATTCGCATTATTTTTTTATTATTTTATTTTGTATTATATATATTTTTTTAATTTTTAAAAAGTATATAATAGTATTAGTTTTATTTTAATTTTCTCAAACAAATTAAGTAAAATAAATTTTATATTTATTTATATATTATATATATACTTCTAACAATACGATAAACTATTTAAATACTCAACTTATCACAGTATATATTATGAATATATATCTATAGATATTATATTATATTATATTAAACAACAAATTGATTTAGGAATTATATTACGTAGTCTATAGGTAAAGCTTTAATTCAATTTACGAATTGGTCCCTGCAGCAGGCTGATTGATTTCATACCTTCCAAAATACCATTCTATATATATATATATATGGGGTATTCCAAAATATTTTTAACGGTCATTTACCCCGACCCCCATCGATTTCCGAATAAATTATTCTGAGGGTAACCCTAGACCCAGGTATGATTGCTGAATTATTTTAGAATTTTGCGATTTTTTTTTTAGAAGTTACGATTTTTTGAAAATCGCACTTTTCGGCAACAGCTCGTTTTTCATCCAATTCTAGTTGGCAACCAAGGTGTCCCACGGAAAAGTGACTGGCGCACAACTGTCCAGTTTTTTGACGTACTTCGAAATGGGAATATTTGTAGATTTTTTCAGACACCGGAAGTGCCGAAATTCTCGTTTCAAAAATCAAAATCTCGGATTGACAAAAGTCGCCGTGATCGATCTTTTTGAAATTTGTAGACAAAATTCGACATCGAAAGACGGAATTTTTAAGACCAGGCCGAAGTTGGCCCTACATCGGGTTTAGGAGGTATGGCTATTTTAATCACGCGAAAATTCATATTCCGGCGTTATTTTGGTTATTATTATTATGATGATTATTAAAATTATCAAAATCATTATTTTTGTTATTATTATTATTATTATTATCATTATCATTATTAATTGATAACAAAAATAATAATTTTGATAATTTTAATAATCATCATAATAATAATAACAAAAATAACGCCGGAATATGAATTTTCGCGTGATTAAAATAGCCATACCTCCTAAACGCGATGTAGGCCCAACTTCGGCCTGGTCTTAAAAATTCCGTCTTTCGATGTCGAATTTTGTCTACAAATTTCAAAAAGATCGATCACGGCGACTTTTTGCAATCCGAGATTTTGATTTTTGAAACGAGAATTTCGGCACTTCCGGTGTCTGAAAAAATCTACAAATATTTCCATTTCGAAGTACGTCAAAAAACTGGACAGTTGTGCACCAGTCACTTTTCCGTGGGATACCTTGGCTGCCAACTAGAATTGGATGAAAAACGAGCTGTTGCCGAAAAGTGCGATTTTCAAAAAATCGTAACTTCTAAAAAAAAAATCGCAAAATTCTAAAATAATTCAGCAATCATACCTGGGTCTAGGGCTACCCTGAGAATAATTTATTTGGGAATCGATGGGGGTCGGGGTAAATGACCGTTAAAAATATTTTGGAATACCCCATATATGTATATATACACGTACCAATATGTAGGTATACGCAATTAGATATCCTCTACTTAATTGAGCATTTATTCAGGTATGTGTGTGTGTGTTTACTTTATAAATTTTAAACCTATAATCGCTAATATATGATAATTTATCCGCAGCTTAAACACATATGTATATATATATACATATATATATATATCACATGTGTGTGTTTAATTGTTTGAAAATCGAATTGAAATTATTATTGTTATTATTATTACGATGAACATGTATAAATTTGAATTTGAATTTTATTTTTATTAATCATTTACATCATTCTTATTATTATTCTTTTTCTTCTTTTTCTTGACTTCTTACTTTTCTTCTAATACATCGATTTATAAATTTATATATTCATTAACTTTGATAATAATTATATTACGCTATTTTGGTTTATACTCTTCGATTTAAATACGATAAACGCGCAATCAATCGTCAAATTACATAAATATATTAACTGGTGCGGTAGACGCAAACTTTAACGATTCGCAAATTCGCCAATAATATTTCTCACGGGCTACGTACTAAATATATATTTATATATATGTATATTTACGAACGAACAATTTCTCGTTCGAATTACACTGCGATTTTCACATGCTACGAACAATAATTAATTAATCGCAAACATACGACCGAGTTCGAATACGCGTTAATTCAAACCGAATTTATAACACCCGTGTTTATTTAGCAAAGTTACATAAACATTATCAATTCACCCTCAATTCACATCCAAAAAAAAAAAAATTGCAAAGGTTGCATCTGTCGCGCTGCAGAAAATGAAAATTGATTTTATCTTATTTTCTTGCGAAAGAAAAACCGACAATTTGTCAATTTTTATTATATTTTTATTTTATATTTTTTATCTCTTCCTTCTTCTTATTTTTACGACTGATTTTTCTTCGAACAATTTTTTTTTTATATCAGCAGCAACAACAACAACAACAACAACAATAATAATAATAATAATAGTGACGATAACAATCATTAGGACGCGAGATAAAAATAGAAACAAAAAATTCACATCTTTTGTCGAACCCCCGATAGTTTTTGTCCTTTTTTTTTCTTCGTCTATTTTTGACTATTTGTTTATTGTTCCTCGTCACGATTGACGGCCGGACACGCATACGACGATAATGATCTGTCGTGGTGGGGAGATGTGTTGGTACTGTCCCGTTCTACTGTTGGTAGACCCGGTATCACCGCAAAATCACCCCTAAACAGGGGCGGCGCGCCGCGACGCCGGACAGGACTCCCAGTCTATGCGCATGCTCGAAACAAACCCGAGCTCAGGCTCAGGCTCAGGCTCAGGTTCAGGTTCGGGTTGTGCCCTGGTCCCTGGGTTGCCCCATCCACGCCCCTACGGAACCCACCTTTTACCTACATTTCTACTACTTGGTGCCTCTTTTGCCCGACGCTTTCACGGACCTAGCTACTATACTATGCTTTTCTACTTGCCACTTCAGGGCTATTACCTGCTTTAATACGAACTGGCTTTTTAATACGAGACTGCATCATGTTGACCTCGGGATACTTACTATATCGTATAGTAAATATTTTTAACGACTGCGTACAAATTGAGGCTGTTTACAGAAAACGGGCACACAGCTAGTTTTTAGCTATACAGAATTTCTCACACGATTCATATTCATCTTTAGTTCACAGTTAACCGAGATTTTTCTTTCTCTTTTTTTTTTTTTTGAGATAAAATATTCAAACCGAGGACAGGATGTTCAAAGTCTAGTTTATGGTTTGACATTAGAATTCAAAAAAGTGAGAAATAAGTTGGGGATGATTTTTTTCTCAAATCTGATCCACTGTGGTAATTGGTTTGAATTTTGAGAAATATTCTGCATTTTGAAACGTAATTTGGTTGAAGTTCTGAATTTTCAAACTTCCAAACGGTGAAAATTACGATCTTTAATATTTAATATTTTGGAAAGGGTAGTTCTCCGAAAGTCTGCACAGACAATCTTAGAAACTTTGAAACGAAGAATACCGCAAGTTCAAAATTTCCAAAAGTAAACATTCGAAGGCCAAAACTCCCGGACTTGAAACTTACGCATGTATTCATTCAGCGTTTAATAACTCGGGCCACTGTATTGATCGAATCGAAACTAATAAGAGGCCGAATTAATCACCTCGAGATTTACTTTTTTGAACAAATAGTTTCAAAATCTTATGAACTATTAATTATGACATAATGAAGTTATCGATTAAAGTAAATAAAATGGGTTTCTGTAAAGAGGGTCTCGATTAGAATGAACTATCTTTTGTCTTCTTCTGGAAATTCGGAGCTTTTACTGCTTTTTTTGTTATAAATTACGGTATTTCAGGAATCGCAGCTTTTCTTCAAGAGACAAATAGTTAAATCGTTTGAAAAAATTTTCGACTTATTTTTTACACAAGGAAAGAAACTATATCCAACGCGTGTTTTTCGATACGTTGAACTGGCTTATGGGCCCTTTTTCCGGAAATTGCCTCAATTCATTAAATCGATGTAATATATCAGGGAGTAGCTGATAACAACCTGGAAATGTTAGCTCATTTCTTTTTCCTTTTCATAAATTTTTATACGAAAATTTTTTCGTAACATTATTTGATGAATAAATCTCATCAATCTTCCGGTCTCTGTTAATTCAATGAATCTCAAATTTTTTCGCAATATTATCTTCAAAAGTTTTCTCAGAATTTCGGATTCTAATTTTGGAGAAAAATGAACAACAAAAATGTGTGCATCAAAATTTTCGATTCATTTAAAATCCTTGTGATAAAATGTTGAGGGAATGAAAACGTGAATGTGTCGTCTTAAAAAACGTTACAATAAGAAAAATTGCGCCAGAAAATGAAGCAGATTTTATCATCCAACTTCCTGAAAATATTCTTCGCTAAAATTCTCGTGAATTAAGTAGAGTCTCGCATTACCGGATGCTCAATGTCGTTGGCAAGACAACGAAAAGCTGTAGTGCTTTTGACATGGAGCTGGAAAAGATCTGCGAAAAGGTCTGGCTGATAATAAAAAATGGCTTTAAGGCCTCGGGAGATTCATACGGTTTTCATTAAAGTAAAAAAAAAACTTCGTTCAAGCCGAATGAGCTTTTATTTCTCAATAATTCTGCGCAATAAAAGCTCCGTGTAACTTTGACCGAATTCACGTTTCCTAAATCTCGTTTGTATTGATCGAGAAGTGGTCCATCGTTAGTCACTAAAAACAAGGGTTCAATATGTGGCAACTCGATTTTATACAATGTCAAATTTGATTTTTCTCATCGGAGAAGAAAAAAAAATAAATTAAAAAATGAAAATCAAAAAAAAGTAACTTTTCGTCGCAAAGGGTGACTCTTGAACGTAATTGCCACTTGGCCTGCCGTGGAAGGGGTTCATTCGGAGGGATGGCGGTGTGATTTTATTTGACGAGTTGTGATGCTGGATAATTGTTAGGTTCAAAGCGATGAAAGCGTCTAATTTAGTCCTCGTCGGTTTAACGACAGATGTAGGTACAAACTTGGCTTATACCGTCCTTCCTGGCCTGCGAGGAAGGTATACCGACATATACACACCGACGTACATTTCGGGATTTATCGCTTCGAATTGCCAATGCCAAACTGGGAAAAAGTCATTAAACAGATAACGAGGTGGTCCCCGGAAGTGGATCATTCGAGTAAGCGATTTGCGGGCACCTGGCTTCGACGTTAAAAATACGAGGCTGTTCCTCCGTCATTCGTTGTTTTTGTGACTTTTTTAAACCGGCAGCCTCGACTCACCCACAAACGTCCTGGCGCCTTATTTCGAACCCCATTCTTCAACTCAAGGAGCAGCCAACCTCTCATGGCTGAGTTGGAATTAAGCGGGAAAATAATGACTCTAGATATCTGATAAGACTGAAAGCTGCACAGGGAGAAAGCGAAAGTATTTCACGATCTCTCGAAAAACTTCAAAAAACGTTCACTTCTTCTTCTTCTTCTTCTTCTTCTTCTTCTTCTTCTTCTTCTTCTTCTTCTTCTTCTTCTTCTTCTTCTTCGGCTATAACGATCGACGGCATCAATGACTCTGCCATGTAGGCGTAATTTTCTTCAATTTTCCAACTAATTTCTGAACTCGAGAAAATATTTTCCAAAAGGTTTGAAATTCGACGATGTGAAGAATGGAAATATTCCCTTTCTCTAATCTCTAGATTATTGACCCAGTTTCGAAATCCTAGAATCTCCGAGACTGTCATAGCGCCACGATTTCCTCTCATTCATCATCATTTTGCGAGTCGTTTCTCAAGCCTAGTGTGATCCAAGATCTAGCAGCTATGTCACGATATGAATATTTGAACTCTAGGCGCTTCTCTTCATGCTGGTGAAGTGCAAATTTTACGTGACTTGGTTGATCAATCCGGCCTTCAAGTGTAAGGTCCAAATTTCAACCCCTCAATTAGGGCAAAATCAGTGTAGCCAACAGCTGGGGTAGATTTTAGTCTCCCAAACCAGTGTTTGCCAGAGTTTGCTCATCCGCATTAAAATCTACGTTCATCCAATAAGATTATCGAAAAAGCAGTGCTTGGTTTTTGAAAAGGGGGAGATATAAGGCGGATTAAAACTTTTTGCAAAAACATTTACCTAATAGGAAAAAAATTATAGTTCGACGTTCTGCGGCTAATTGATGGCAAATTAATGATACCGTTTGACGAGGGTGCAAGGTATAGGCACCAACTTGTGGTAAATTCAAGGTCGCATTCATTATTTTCATCCCCATTATAGAGGTCCAATAACTTTGACGAAGATTAGACGCGGCCAAACCGTGTACTCTGTATAGCCGCGGCACTTGCTTCGCATTGTTGTACTTCGGGGTCTATTGTTGAGACTGCATTAGCGTGAATTGCTAACAAAAAGGTCGTTAAATCACCTTTAATGGCGCCTTTCCGCGATGCCTTATAATTTTTTAAAGAAAACACCACCGAGCTTTATAACAGCTCTGCATAGTAGGTAGGTGGTACAAGAGTTTCAACTGGGCCGAGTATTCTTTTCCATCCGGGGTTAATTTCTCTCACGAAAAATGGATGACAAAAAAAAAAAAAAAGAAAAAAAATTAAAAAAAAAGGAAGGAAGAACGAAATTAATGAAAAAACAAGTATTTTTGCAACATAACACAGGTTTGCAATTAAAATTTATTCTAATTTTCAGCTTTTTCTGTCATTGTTTTTCTCACCTTCTCGGCCAAATTTCCGTTTCTTCTTACTGCCGCTTCCGCTTCCAGAAGAACTCTTCCCCGAACCTTTGTCCTTGCTTTTCCAACGGATAAGCATCTTTCGAAATGGCTTATGAAATGTTGTTTTTTTTTTGTTTTTTTATCGCATGATTATTTCAACAACGCGACATGGAATGCGATTTATTCAACCGGTTTTCACACCGTTCAACATTGTTCGATATTGTTTCTTTAAACACTTTCATTTTCGCGTTTCAACAACAGTTAGGGTGTCCTACTACCCGGAATTATCAATTCATCACAATCTTCCTGTGACTGAAAAAAATTAAAATTACTTCGTAATCAGAATCACGAGACGAAGGCTAATAACAATCATTACTAAAGGCACGATGACAAAAAATGAACAAGAAGGATTTGAAAAATGGTTTTTTCTTTCAAAATATTTCATAACGATTTTTAGTTTTGTATCTAAAATAAAAAGACGAGTAATTGTAAAGTGCTTCATTTTCAAATGGGGTAAAATAATTGATAATCTGTTGAAGAAAGGCAAATAATTTGAGGAAAGAAATAATCGCGTTGTGCGATCGATTTCGAACGTGATCCATTGTGAATTTCTTGTCTGAAATAATTAATCCAAGAAATCGAATTCCATTTATCAATTTGAAATCCATATTCTATACAGTATTTTCTATCATCAATATTTCATTGTGGATTGTGAAAAGCACTTTATTTCCTGTCCTGAAAATATAAGCGATATACCTTATATGTACAGTTATTCGTTGAGAGAAATTTCTGTTCATCTGATATAGTGAATGCGGTTTAGGGTATACAGTGTGGTTGCAAAATCTTGTGATGAAAAAAGGTTCCAAGTTTCCTTAAATCTGATTTAATTCATCAATCTTTTAGCGATTCAAATCAAACGTAGCCCCGTCAAGGATATTTAAACAAAGAGGAAATTACACCTCGGCTAACTAAACTAGTCTCGAGAAAATGGGCGAGAAGACCTTTGGGCGACCAGTAAGGAGATTAGCTGATATCAGGGTAACCTTAACGCCGTTAAGGGGTACAAAGGTTTAAATTTCGTTACATTAAGGGTAGCGAAAGCTCAGGGACGATGGCGCAGCGTCGACGACGCCATCTCGTTGCCGAGGCCTCAACTAAAACCTCGCCTCGCCCGTTGCCAAAGGATTGAATGAAGGTGGATCAGGACTCGGAATGAATGGGGGCTCGCAATTCGAGCGAGAAAAAGGAGTTGTTATTTTAAAATCACGGTCTGCCTTTAATGGAGAAAAATTTACAAAAAAAAACAAACAAACATACAGAATTTTCAAATCTTATTTTAAGAGGGTTGTGAAAATATGGGAATTCGTCTGAATCTTTCATTTTTAACATCATTTCGAAGGTTTTTTGTTGTTTTTTTTATATTTTTTTTACCGATTATTAGAAATTCGATCCACAATGATATTTTTGATCATGGCGATGTCGTTTGGCCGTAAAATTGATGCGACTACAATTTTGGGCCAAACAACACTTGAAATTCCGGACTAATTAGAATAATCAACAGACCTAAGCAGCGTGCTAGTACAAGATTACGTTCGCCTCAAGCTACTCGAGCAGTGCTACACTCTGCTCAATTAGATCGTTTCCCCTCGGCTAATAAAGAGAAAAAAATAAAAATAAAAAAAATAAAAAAAAAAGATCAGTAAATAAGAAGAAGAAAAAAGCAAACCTACGATGTCCTTAATTGTCACGTCTCGCCGTTATTGGCTCATTAAATTAATTAGCTTCTGATTTTCTCCTCGCGATATTTCTCTGCTATTCTACTTCCTCTCGATCCGAGATTTCTCCTTTTCTACTTTCTTATCTTCGATCAATCAAACCTATGCAATCGACTTATCGGACTTTCTGATAAATGAAATCATACAAAAAACTTCGCTTAGATAAACTCACTTGATAATCGTGGGAGAAATATTTTTGCACAAGTATTCTAAAAACCGCAGTGCAGTGAGTTAGACGTGACCATGACTCGCAAAAAATGGCAATGCACTTGTGTTCAATATGGGGAATCCCAATTTTGCAGACGCTATGATGCCAGACAAAAAAAAAAAGAAATTAAACGAAGGAAGAATTTTACTCCTCAGGTTCTTCTTTATTATTTTCTCGGATATCTGAGGATTCTCTATCTTCAACTATTTCTCTAATGCTGAGAAATAAACCGTTTTACTCGTTGCGGAATCACCCCTTAGAATTTAAGGGTGGTGGGTTTGGCATGAGAGATGAATAAGAGGTGGGAGCCACGGCGTGGCTGCTCGGCGAAGGGTGGTGGCCGGTGATTGTTCTGGGGAGCGATATACCGAGCGGACGTTATGGTGTAATCCTTTGATCCTAATTTATAGCTTTTACTTGTCCGCGGTTAATTCGAATCGGAGAAGAAATAATTTCAACTAGAATGAAACGAAACGATCCGGAAGGTGATACGGTATTCTTCAGTCACCTGTACTAATACCCGCCACGTTCAGCAATCTGAATTTATTTCCTCAAAGTACTTCTGGCCAAATTCTCTTGTCCATTGAGACGAGCTTTCCCCATCAATCTGGTCACAAAATGGTGTTGAACACACTTTCATTCAACCACCCTTACTTGACAGCAAGACCATTAGAATTCAGACGATATGAGATAAACAATGGTAACAACGATGACCGAATTCATAATCGAAAACTGATTGTGAAATTGTGAAATTCATGAGATAAGATGAGACGAAGAAGTTCCAGAAGTACGTATCTGTTCCGAAATGATAATCGCAATTTAAATGGTAGAAGAAATTGATGGTGAATAATTGGAACGGGTCTGACCCTCACTTGATCCTTCCACTAAAATTGTTCGAAGTTTCTGCACGCCGAATTAGTGTTACTCAGCAGTTTTTTTGAACCCCAAACCAATTCACACCTTGACGAAGTACATACCCACTTGACTGAACACAAGACACTCTAAAAAGATAACCTTGTTCGAGGGGTTGACACTTTACTGGGGAAATGAAAATGCAGATCCCTCCTACTGGATCAAAGGCAGATTCGGGATCTTCATTAGCGTGGGTGTAGTGTTTTGCATCGGAGAAAATTGGGGCTAAAAAATTGATGAAAAAAGGTTTCAGTCGAAGACGCGAATAATGAAATGGGAATAACTCTGATGGGCATGAAGAGGTGCTTGAGGCACGTTTCGACACATCGGTCTTGGCGTTGATTCAATGATTGATTATTTATAATAGCGAACGAGATGATGTTTGGAATTGGAGATAAAGGGTTCAAGTTACCCGGTATGTCAAAAAATCACGCGTCATTATCGAAACTGTACACTTAATTTCTTCACTGAACGAAACTTCGGTAACTCAATGACATCGGAGCCTCGTTCGGCGCGGTTTTCTAACTATAATCACGCGGATTTTTCCACTGACATTTTCTGCCAAGCTTAACCACGACCGAAGGACCGCTGCACCGGGTCCAGGAGGAACTTTCCGAGAGCGCGAGGTGCGCGCCGCGACGTGCCGGTGCTCGTAGAAGCCGTGTCCCGGCCCGTGACGTCACGGGAGTCGGGGATCGATCCCCGAACATCCTCGTCCCTACTAACTGTCCCCCAAACATCGACTCTCCTACCTGGACCAACCTATTCTCTCCATGGAGAACATTTACCCAGGCACCGGCGCGGGCGCGGACGAACCCGAGGACGACGGCTTCTACGAGGTCTTGTATACCGGGTGGCTTTAACTCTTCCGTTCTTTTCCTTATCAATCCGCTGCCGTTATACTAGTCCAAGAGCCGAGGTACTTTTTTGCTGCATCAATTATACGCGGCCGATTTTTATTTTGAAAATGATTGACGGGCGCC
This sequence comes from Tenthredo livida, assembly GCA_963992785.1. Classification (NCBI taxonomy): domain Eukaryota; kingdom Metazoa; phylum Arthropoda; class Insecta; order Hymenoptera; family Tenthredinidae; genus Tenthredo; species Tenthredo livida. Next base: position 41,550,345 of record OZ023065.1, read on the forward strand.
CCCTGAGTGTAAATGCAAATTGGCGAGGCTGCAGGGGGGGGTTACGTTTCAGCCGCCATCTTGGCAAATCGTTTTTCTCAAATATCTCGCAAACGGTATATTCTGCGACAGCCATAGCACTAACTTTTTTCATAGTAAATGAAATTCCCCGAAATTTTTGTTCGAACCTTTTTCGGTAAAACTCATACTTTTTTTAGCTAAAGTGCGCCAAAATTTTGTGAAAATGGTTCTTGTGAAATATCCGTAAAAATAGTTAACCCCCCGACCACGCCAACTTGAATTCACACTCAGGGGGCACTCCTCTATCATGTAAAAAAACAAAGAAGGAATCGCGCGCGTAGAATTACTGCATTATGAACCTATTTTTTCGACCCGGTTCTTGGACCATACTAATCAATTCTTTCCTTGTCGATCTTCCCGAATTTGAACCCAAAAGAACACCTTCAAGTTTCTGCCGATCCAGAATAATGGCAAATCACCGATGCGAGGCTCGCTATAATGAGACGCTGAATATTTCATGCCTATGAATCGAAGTCCGTTTAAGAGTAACGAGTCAAATCGATCAATCCATTATAGAGGAGAACGGCTGGTCTGATCATCACTAATCAATGCAGGTCTCATGCGGATGCAATAGCTCCTTGAATTTATCTTGAGAAGAATTATGGACGTGTCGAATTTGTGCTATACGCTTGAAGGACTTATAACCGGTATCGTTGTGGATTAGTATTAGTCAACCGATTTCTGACCACCCAGTAGATGGTGTGAAGGTAAGTATAGCAGGTGTATATATCTACGATGCGAAAGCAGGAGCCGTTGGTGTGAGTATTAGATTTTGCATAAGCAAACTGCAAAGGTTCTTTGAAGGCAAAGGTATACCTACTGTGCAAGCTCTTCGCGCCTAGCTTTCCTTCCAAGCTCCCCAGTTTCCATCCCCCTGCAAAACTACCCACGCCCTCGGAAGCCCTCAAGTGGAGAGAAGTACAATGGCGTAGGTCTTGAGGTTCTGTACGATATATTGGACCAAGAACCATGGAGATTTATCTAGCCAGCTAATCCGTATAATCGCCAATTTATTACTGGCCATTATTATCATCATCGACTTCGTCAGTTTTCAAAACTAAGAGCCACTTATCTCTCACTTGATATAATGATCCTCAATATCTCAGATTTAATGCAGTACCTATATGATGACGTCAATGCGGCATAATTCTAGCCGTATATGTTCGATCTTCGGATGCGGAAATGAAAAACAAATGAATTTGAAAAAGAAATAAAGTCGGATCTGAACCCGAACCGACACCGATCATTCTCGATCAACCAATGGTCGAGGGGGTTTTCAACGCTGAGCAGCGCTCAGCACCGTCCACTCGAACGGCAGCTTGACCTCTCTCTAGGGGCGCTCAGAGGCTGAGTGCTGCCAAGAGTAAGGATCCAAGAGGAGCACCACGTTGTGTATAGATACTTTCAATTGTATTGGAAATACTTTTAAGGTTCATCGGAAGAAAGCCTGGTTCGCATACATAGCACATGCAGCAGAGTCTATAAGTGGGGGATATTCAGAGTAAAGAATCATGACGAAAAGGGAGCTTTTTTGAAAGGTCATTTTTTGAATGGACCGAAATAACCGCTCGATCCCTATACCGTTCTATTCCTATCGCATATATGCCGGGTGTATTTATAGCAGTCAAATAATCAAGCGCGATTGGTATCGTCTGTGATAGGGCGATGAAGGAGCCGGAAGGAAGAAATTACGAATCGAACAAAGTGAGACAAAAGGGGAGCCCCGCGAGGCACAGAACAAATATTTATCGGTGTTTGGTTCTCTGCGTCAACCGAAGGGCCAAAGTAGTTCGTAAATGTTTGGACCACGAGCATCCGGCCTTCGTAGATGTAGATACCTACTCTGGAATAGCATAGTGCGTGGTTAAGAGAGCGAGGCACGACAAAAGCGCTGTGTATATAATGCTAAAGAGGGATGACGGCGGAGAGCGCCGTTCTGTTTGCGCCTTGTTTAGCCTGCAAGGTGCAAGGAGCTTCAAGACTCTGGGACAAGAAGCTCATTGGAATGCGCCGGCATACACGCCCGGCTTGTTTGCACTACGGCATCGTATGGAAATTCCGCAAGGAAACATCAACTAAGTACCGGATGTAACAAAAACGTAATTTTCGACGCCGCTTTACCTCCCATCTGATAAACCGTGCTCGCTGTAGCACATTAATGTAACCATGGCACAGAATCACGGAGTTCCTAATCCCTCAGAATATCATTGAAACAGGAAAGGGTGAACTTCACTGATGGAACAGAATATTTGAAATGTTAGATCTGGTTGTGCGCGAGTAACGTTTACGTTGATCTTGCAGAAGTTGCTTTGCAACCAGAATTCATTTCGTAAGTGGAATTTGAACGGATACGAAATAAGTTTGGCTCCAGATCCATTTTGCCTTTTGGATAAGTTCGCGCATCCCTATCTGACGCTAGGTCGTTGACTCACTGACGGAGAAATAGGATTTACCACATCAATGACTTGACGTGACCCCGTTAGTGCGTAACTTATCTATGGAGACCAAACTAATGAAATAGATTGTGCGCGACTTCCTCAATTTGAGTTCTCTGGAGTTTCTTACTCGGCAAAGTTCAATGCTTGGTTACTAAATCATTCGAACTTTGCCCCGCCGACTGATGGTTATAGTGTCACATTTCTATCTAACAGTATAACAAAAATTTGACAATATGCAAAAACTCACCATTCCGTCGGCGAAGGATCCGTTGAATTTCGCCTGCTTCGCTGCCGCTTTCGCTTTCACTGACGGCCGGCCATCTGCGTGGATTATTCCCTGATTTTCCCCGAACATCAGCTACGTAGTCCGTTTTAGATACAGCCGTATTTCCTCTGGGTTGATCCCTGACGCTGTTGCTACGCCTCAACAATCTCAGCGGATCTCGTGGTGGTAGTGGTAAGGGTCTGTCCGCGTCATAGTCAGTCGGATTTGTCCCGAAGGATCGGTGGGTCCCCGAAGTCGTAGCCGCAGAATCAGTCTGGGACAAAGAGCGGGCCAAAACGTTTCCGTAAACATTTGTGTTTGAGTTGTTTTGGTTCTCCACATCGTGGATAAACACGGAATCGCTGTCAGACGTCGTTGAGGCTCTATCGACGCGGTGCTGTCTGGTGGGAGGCTCTGGTGCCATTCCGTGTTTCGTGGGCCAAATCCCGGTTCCAATATCAGCCTTGGCTGCCTGGTTCGAAAAGCTGACTCTCTTCTGACCAGTCCCATAGTCGACAGAATTACTGGAATTGCTGATCAAGCTACCCCTTTTGAAAATCGGCGGAGGTTTCTTGTCGCCCTGATCAGTATCCTCTTCATAGATCGGTGGCGTCTCGGTTTTACGCAGTGCAGCTATGCTGTTTCGTTCCTTGCTTCCTCTCAAAAAGCCCCCATCGTCAGTCTCGATTTTCCTGGGCAAACTAAGACTCCGACGTTCCTCACCCCTCGCAAATAGTGGCGAAGCGCTCTTCGACCTCGGGGGTGGGTCACGTTTAGCTTCCCGCTGCCCGGAATAAATCTCACGATTGTCAAAGTCTTTCTCTTGATAAACGGGCTGCGGTCTTACCACTAGAACAGGCTGGTTTTGACCCTTTTGCCCCATGATTGGTGGCTTACTAATCGCCGTTGTTTTTGGCTGCTGGAGTTTACTCCGCCAGTATATATTTTCCGTTGTTTCTGGCGCCGTTTGATAGCTCTGATTCGGAAGACTAGGGCTAGAACTGTGTCTAGATGAGGGAACTGTAGTGGGTGAGGTCGGAGGACTTTGAAGTTTCCGTCTCCAGTACAGGGGGTCGTTTCGTTCGTCGGGAACATTTTGCTGATATATTCGTCTCTGCTGCTCCTCGTCGAGTTTCTTAAGTTGCTGCCAGTACATCGCCTCTCGTATTTCAGGGTGATCGATTTTGGGTTCGATCTGTCGCAATGTGGTCGAGGGTGACGAGTTCATCTTCCTTTGTGACTCGAGAGCTTTTTGCTGCCAATAAAAAGCCTCGAGGTGTTGCATGGTCTGCCTCTTGGAAGGTGAAGGTTGCCGGCTTGGTCCTTGAGAATAAACAGCTTCCGGATTCGATGTCTGTCTCGTCGAGTATATCGATTGTTGACTCTCGGACAAATTTGGCTGCTGAGTCCGCGGTGCCGGTCTTTGCACAGGGGTATCCTGTCGGGGATTTTGTGATTGAGGTCCTAATACCTGAACTGCCGGACTCCTAGGTGACGATAGTGTGCTTCCTCGGCTTCCACTGTCACTGTAGACTTCCTGTCCCCTCGATGGTGAAAGAGCTCGTTGTCCATAGACATATTCCTGGTTCCGAGCCGGTGAAACTGTTCTCTGACCATAGATCGGTTCGGGTCTCTGAATATTCACAGATTGGCCTGCAGTTCTGACTTGCTTTTCGACTGGTGATTCGCCAGGAATCGATCTCGGGGAGGCTGTTCTACCGCCAGAAGTATCGTACATTGATTCTTTTGCAGGTGAGACGGAAGATTGAACGATGATGTTCGGGGAGTCCGTCATGGGTACTGGAGACGCGGAGTATTCAGTCATCCTGGTATTGGTTGGTCGACGGACTTGAGGCTCGTAGAAAGCGTCTCTCTTCGGTGAAGCGATGAGTATCTGTTCGCTCGGCTGCGAACGTCGCGACGCCATTGGAACGTAGGGACCACTGACGGGAGTTCTTTGCCTGGTTTCACTCATTCTGGGCGAAGTCGTTGGCGTTCTTAATTGGTCGTTAACTCTGCTTGGTGTTCCGTCACACGGAGACATGGGTCTGGCTAGCGGAGACACAGAACTCCTCATTTGAACGACTTGGGAATTTGGGGAAATCCCAGAACTGGATACGTCTAGGGGCAGAACGGTCAAGGGAGACGCTAATTTTTGCGTTGGCGAGACAGTGGGTCTCGGAGTTCTACAGACATGGGTTGTCGCTGATCGTAGAAAAGCTGGGGAATGATTTTGCACAGGAGACATGGTCCTGTTCCTCGGTGAGTTGTCCATACTCCTCAGCGGGGAATCTAAGCCTGCTTCAAACTCCGGCCGTCTGTTTGGATGGTTCTCCGCCACCGAAGATGAGCCGGGTGATGCGAGCGGTGTGTCTTCTGCATGAGAACTTAGCTTGGCAAGATTTGCGGAAAATGGAATGTGTGGTGAGCTTCTTTGGACGTAAATCGGCTCCGGAGTGTCACGTGCTGTGTGGAGTGGAAGGACAGTTAAAGACCCGGGTTTAAAATTCCTGGGAGTAGTCGGCGTGTCGTCGTAGGTCACTGGGGACATGGCTCTATCCGGTGAGCTGGGGTTTCCGTCCGGTACCGGGCTAACGTCGTAGACCGGTTCGATCCTGTTCTGAATTTTAACGTTCGGCGAAATAGGATAAGGAATTTTCGGCGACTGTAGATTGTTCTCGTAAATCTGTTCCCTCTTATCCGTCAAGCTGTCGTTCGGTGACGTTTGAACGCTGGTCCTCGGAGAGTTCAGATAATATTCACCGCTTTTGGAACTACTCGGAGAAAACTCGCTCTTCTGGCTGGAATTCGGTGTGTAACTCGAGTCCGCATAGTCCCCAGACTTCTGACTCGAACTTGGTGAATACTTCGGCGAACGGCGTACCAACGGTGCCTTCTGGTTCTGATTGATAACCGGCTGACGAGTGATTTTAACCTGCGCTGACACAGGAGTCAAATTAAATCCAGAGTCGATACTATGATTTCTGTTCTGCTCAGATTTGTCCAAGTTATTTCTGTCGTCGTACTGTAGTCGGTTACCATTTTCCTGATAATCCAAAGCCTGACGGGCGTAGGGTTCACGCGGATACTTCTGCATTTCGTGGTGATTCTCGTAGTTGGAAAATTCGACTTTCTGAGGTATTGCCGGGAGAGGCCTGTCCACCGGATGAACGGCCCTGGGTCTAATGAGGAATCGTTCGCCTGGCGGGGCGGAAGTTCTTCCCGAAGGACCGTGGTTCCTGAAAAATCTACCTTGGGGTTCTTGAAGGCTGTGTTTTCTCTCCAGACTGCACTTAGGATCAATCTCTGGTTTCCTTTGTTTGAGGTTCCGCATGTCTGGAGATCCACTGATGATATTTTGATCCATCCACTTATCTTCAGGTGCGATGGAGCTCAGAGACGAGTCCGCGGTATAGAATCTTTGATTTCTGCTATTGGGTCGCATACTGATTCGTTCAGCTTGAAGAAAATGATCCGGGGTGCTCGTTGTCAAACCCTGTTCCGGAAATAACTCTTGCTTGATCTCGTTCAACCGTTCTTCGATTATCGAGCTGTTCAGACTCGTGTTTAGTTTCACATTTCGTTTTATATCTTCGTTCAGATTCATGGTGTCTGGAGATCGCGTGTAATTTCCATTCTGTTGGTATTGGCCGAACTGTTTCTCTTCGCGTTTCTTACGTTCCTTTTGCTCCTTTTTGTACTCCTTGCGCGAGTCCTTTGGCGAGAAAAGGCCCGGAAGTAGTCGGCGGAATCCTTTACGCTTCTTCTCCTCTTTCGGAACTTTTGACGTCCCAGCCTCCATAGTGAAGGTCTTGATTAAGTCTGCGTAACCGTCTTTATCGAAAATCGAACGATCAGGATTTACGAAGTCAGTTGCAACTTCGCGACAACGAATTTCCACGTCGTTTTCTGCTACGTTTCTGTCCGCTGTTCTGTCGGCCAGGGATTGATTTACTTCAGGATATGAGCTTGCTTCAACATTGTTGTTGTCGACGTCGATAGCTTCCGCGGCAGATTTGTTGATGTTGTTGTTTTTCAAATTATTCAAACTTTCCAAATTTCCGTCCTTAGTTACGTTTGCGTTGCCCGATGTCAGGAGCTTCTCCAAACTCTTGGGGTCGTTTGGGGTACTAGAACAGGTGGTTACCGTTGACGAGGAAGACTCCTTCAGAGTACTGTCCTTCGAGTCGTTGGACTCCTCGTTTTTGGTTACCACCACATCAACCTCATCGTCAATGTCCTTGATTCTATCCTCAACGAAAGAGTTGGATCCCACAGTGCTGACGGTGTCTTCGAGTAGTTCCTCGGGGTTAGATTTGAGGGATAATGTTGTCTTTCCAGTAGGAAACACCTCGGATCTTCTCCGTATTTCTTCGATGAATTTCGCGTTGCTGTCGGCGACTATATCTTCGTGGGAGGATATACTACCCAGCTCTTCAATATAGGAGGATTTAGACGATTCTGACGAATTGTGATCGAGATGACCTTCCAGGAACTCACCGGACCATCTCTTTTCAATTTCTGATACAGTTTTGCTGTACTCTCGTCTATCGACCTTGCAGACGATATCTTGTGGAATAACAGACCGCGTCTCGGTTTTCTCAGCATCTGAAACGTAGTCCAAATCAGTTTCCAGCACCCGCTTTTCTTCGATCTTCAATTGCTTGTCAAAATTATGCTTCTTCAAAAATTCCTCGTCGAATTTCTCTTTAGTCACATTTTCATTCAAATCTAAACTCTTGACCAAACGAGTCTTGACTCCAGAAGATTGCGAGCTCGGAAGTCTTTGCTTGTAAGTTTCAGCAGTCGAAGCGTTTATTTTCGTGCGTAAGCCTCGCTGTAGTTCTTCAATCTTCGACTGGCTTCTCCGCAGATGCGTTTGGGCGGCAAAATTCGCTGAATTTGCCTCTACTGCCTCATCCTGCAAACTTTTTATCTTCACAGGTTCACCGACCGACACAGGTCTTCGCGATACAGTCGATTCTACGCTCGAGGCCGGCCTTGGCTTAAGAAGTCTCGAAATTTCCGACTTCCGGGATGCGAAGGATTCCGAATCATCCCTAATCGCAGCTGGAATTTCTGCCGGATTTCTCTCAGTCTTGCTTTTGTCCTTAACGTTAGAATCGTTCGAGTTACCTTGTAGACCCGAGACTTTAGTTGGTGGTGAAATAAGGGCTGAAGAAGAGCCTGAAAAGGCTTTATAGCTGATGGCAGTCGGCTGCTTCTTGGTTTTCGGTTTCTCTGGAACTTTGGGTGGAACTTTGTGGAGTTTTGCTGAGCTGGAGAGCCTCGGGCTCTTAGTTTCTTTGTTGATGCTAGTAATGGAAGAACTTTTGGTCAACTTGACTGGACTGATTCGTTTTTCTATCAGGGACGATACGCTGCCACTTTTCTTCGCCTTTAAGACTGGTAATTGAGAATTTTTTTGCAAAGGATTCAACTTTGCTTTAGAACCCGAGATGCCGTTAAGACCTGATCCCTTCGAGGTGCTCTTAGATTTCTCCGACTTATCCCCTCTTTTATCCGACTTTTCTGAAACCACCTTAGCACCAATTCTTACCAACTTCTTTTCGCTCTCCGAGGACGATATCTTCTTAGAACTTTCAGTCTTTGTCAGTAAAACTTCCCTCGACCCATCACCCTCCAAGACAATCTTTTCTATGGTCACCTTGTCCAAGGATACTATTCTAACTCCGTCAATGGGCTGGGTAATATCTTCGCAGTGATCAACGGACTGCTTGTTTATTCTCGTGGCAGTCTTCGAGGTTTCCTTACCCTCAGGCTCCGTCGAATCCCCCATAATTCTTCCACGGTATTCTTATCTGGCTCGCCTGTAAACGATCAAAAAGAAACATTACAAGTTTGAAGAAAAATTATTACCGCAATAACATAACTACAAAAATCATTACAATATTGTTCCGAATTTATCACCGTATGCGGAAAATCGATTTCCACACGTTACAGAAACGAATAACCGGGTGGACATGATTTACCGCATCACTAATGGTCCAATCTTCTTATCGGCCGAGTAATACCAATAGAAAACTGAAACCACTGTAGCTAAATTCGTTCGATTAAATTCGTAAAATTGTTCCGGCCTGACTCCTAACTTCGAGTGTATGAACCCAATCGTTAAGTGCTGGCAAGAGATCTTCCTTCCTAAATTTTACACATTGTGGGCACTTGCCGAGTTCGACTTGTTCCACCGATTTCTAATTTACCGACAGATTCAATAGAACGTTATGCTTGTCCGGGTCATGGCCGTACATTAGCACTTTCAATACAGAAAAAAAAAACAAAAAAAAAACAATTAGAAGGTGTTTTGTCCAGAATTGAGCGCAGAAACATATGCCAATCAAAGTCGAGGTGAACTGTTCCACCTTTTCTCCTAATATGGATTTTCACACACTCAACATGATCGATCCATCGCGTTTTGAATTCCGCCGCAGGAGGTAAACGACCGTTAGTTATCATCAAAGTGACTCCATCTACGGGAACAACCGCGAAGTTTGATCAAGTGAAATGCTGGCGCAGATCAGACATACTATATGTGTGGATATGGATTGAAAAAATTTGTTAATTGACCTCGCATCAGCGATAAGCGTTTTCTGCATCTCTCACAATTAGCTCAGCATATGGCGTATGCATGTTTAATCAGTTTTTAAATCAGCCTTGACCATCGATCAAAGATAACTCCGGGAGGTTGCAGTTATTCAAGGAATTCATTATTTTCTCTCTTCACCTTTTCACATTTCAGTCTCGTAATTAATAACATATTATCGCGTTACTAATGCCATAAGGTCGTAAGCGACATTATACGACCTTTTGGTCTTCTTAAAACCAGAAGGTCGTATAATTTTTTATTTTTATGTTATTCGCCTAAAAATTCTCTAATCTGAATAGATCCGTAAAGATTTCGAAAATCGAAAATTTTGGTCGATACGACCTTCTGGCTTTAGTTTTTGTGGTGTTTTCGTAAAACTAAAGTCAGAAAGTCGTATCCGCCAAAAATGGTATTTTTGCAGGAATCTCGATGGACCTACGTGCTTCCATCGATCTCATGGCGAATCCGAGAAAAAAAAATGGCGAATACGATCTTCTGGCTTCAATTTTCTCGATTTTGTCCTAAAATTAAAGCCAGAAGATCGTATGTACTCGGCCATACGACCTTCTGCTTTTAATTTTCGATTTTCCCAATTTCAGTTGATCGACACGTTATTGTTAATTCCGAAGCGAATCCAGAAAAAAAATAAAAATTATGCGACCTTCTGGCACTTAAATCGAGATTTTGGCGCTTATGACCTTATGGCATTAGTAACGCGATCTATAGCAGTGCGTTAATTACACAACGAGAAAACGAGTCTTGGAATCGCTGCAGAAAATTTATCGCCAGAGATTGAGTGATTGGTTTGAAAATGTTCTGCAATCTGAATCGAATCGTGGAACGAGAATGATGTTGATTCTGGATCGAAATTTTACCCTCCGAGAAACTATGAGCTATTGGTTTTTGGTTTATGGTTGATTAATCGCAATTCCATGAAACGAACGGGGTTCTCAGAAACTTCGTCAATTTCATATATGTATATACTAACGGTTTAATTATAGGCTTATGTTCTAACAGTTTTACGGAACGAGAACTGCAACATGTTTACAAAACTACACGTGTGTACGCACATCATTATACCTACATGTACGTGAATGCGTTCATGCGTGACACGCAGCCTGTGTATTATCTTGCGGTTACTGTCAGCCGTTTCTCTGGCTTATCGTTGTTCGTACATACATAATATATGTATGTATGTATATACATAGGTATATGGATTTGCAAGTAATTTTTTTCCTTCATAAAATATACGACATAGGTGCTTAGTTTATTTTCAGAATAACTGTGTAACACTCAGATCCGATCTAATTTGTATTAATAAAACCGACGTCAGTAGATACGTTGTACGACTTATCCCTTCGGGACTAGGCAACGTATCGTACGTTGCCTCCCGGGACAACTAAGAGTTTGTTTAATTCCTTGAAATCAGCCCACTGCCACTTAATATCCGTTCACTCTCGTTAATCTGATTAAACTCTACTTGGGGACTGAACCCTCGAGTGTGCTGCATCTTTCAGACGCCGGGTTTCATCCAGAAAAATTTTCTCACTTCAGGAGAAAATTCTTACCGACATATTATTATATCTCCTGCCAAATGTAATCGCGATTGTTCCTCACTGCGACTTCTGGCCATTGTATAATTTCACAGCGTTTAATTTATTCCTATCTACGGTCTGCTGGGAATAGATTTTACGAAGCCATCCAGGCATATCATGACTCTGGCATAGCGATACTTTAAAATGTAAATATAAGTCCAGGTATACTTATAGATAGAGAAGCTGGGGTCTGCAGACACGTCAATCTATTGAAATTATTTTGAAACTCGCGTTTCCGCACAGACGGGTTTTATGGACATTATAATACAGCCTTATTGAAACTGGGAACATATGTGACACATTGGAATATAGCATATGAGTTACGGAATAATATCGCGTACAGCGATAAGATTTGCACGCACAGTCGTCAGTCGGACGATCTTTCACCATCGAGTGAATCACTATTCCTTCGCAATTTCCTCACGAATCACGTCCTTTGCATTCGTTCTTAGAACGACAGTGAAGGTACTGGTAGAAAACATTAGGTTTTATAATCCACAGAGTTGCAGTCGATAAGATCCGCATGGATTTTTTTTATATACTCTCTAAATTTGAATTAGGGAAAATCACTAACAATTAGTGAATAGTCACTGGTTTGCAGTGAATAGTCTGCCACTGATTGAATCAGTGGCAGACTATTCACTTATCCCACTATTTCCAAATTTATAGAGTATATTCTCATGTTTGGTCTTCAGATAATTGCAATGAACTCGCTGATGCACCGAAGTCTGGTGATTTTTCTGTTCGTTTCAATGAAACATTACTTCAGCTTATGACACTCGGTAAAGTATAAAAGCATCCAACCAGATCCGACGATGTGTATAAAATAAATCAAATCATCATCGGATTACTGCGGCCCACGAACTCAGCGCAGATAAATCACTCGATCTCAATTTGCATCCATGACACGACAGAGCCATTACGTGTGCAGCTCTGAAACTTCGAACTTCTATAGTATCGACGATTTTATTTCGAAGTCTTTTTCATCCTATGGTATCCTGTGGAACGATGAGGATTCCTGCGAGTTTTGCCGCCATTACATAATCGTTATTTTATGTACAGTCGGAGGGAATCGCGATGAATACGAAATCGCATAATGCACACCCATGTAATATACTACATATTGAGCATATACGGCACGCAGAGGCACGTTCACATTAGTAAAGCGTTAGACAAAAGATACAAAGAAATAAACGTGGTGTGGACAGATTAGAAAGCATTGCGTCACCGTGTCAGCGTGGTTCTAGCCATCGCCCAGCTATGCACCTACATACATAGGTAAGTACAACTTTGTTTGCTGGAGGACAATCGGGTAACGATAAGATGATAGCACGTATACGTATATACGGTTGATGAAGGCAATTTTAACCGCTATAAATTCAAAGCCAAGATTCACGCGTTCGCCTTGACTTCAAATCACTTCGGTCTCGTTCCTTCTCTTTCATGTTTTCTTGCTTTTCGTTTGATTATATTGTATATGTGAAACCCAATTGTGCCCGAAGAAACACTGTGGAAACCCGAAACTGGATACGCTGATATACATACCTGCAGCCGTAAACGCGCTGGTCGGAATCGTTTGGACAGAACCGTTGCGCTCGTTTACGGTCGCCATATAGCTATAGGTATATAGGTATGTATGTATAAATGTACGTGACTTTGAAACGGTTTGAGCGACTTACTCACTGGTCGGAAAACAACAGATTGTTAAACGCGATTGTATACGGTGAAAAATTTAGTACAAGAAACTTGGTTCTCCTTAGACGGCGTGACCGCGGGCAAGACTCGTCGCGTAAATGCAATGAAATTTCCTCCTTTTTTGTTGTGAGAAGAAAACAACGCGAGAATGAAAACGTAAGACTCTGCATTCTCGGACCCCGCCTGCAACGACAGTTATTAAAAACCTGAACAAAGGACGAAGGCAGAAGAATTTCGTCGGTGTCTGAGCTCCAAACGAAACGGAAGTCGCCTCATAAACACGTGGGGTAATTGGCGCTGGGAAGGAGGAGATTCTCGACATTTCATGAGGATAGAACACGAAAGTATTCGAAGGTGAAGCAATAAGGAGTCGAAGAAATTGACCGAGGACGCCGATAGCGGAACTAATTTAAACTGAATGAAATCACTTCGCTACCTCGTTGATCTACACGGTGAAACGTCCAGGAAGAAGCCAGCTCCTTCAGCAACTACATCCTGTGGTCATTCATGATGGGAATGATCCATGTCACCGGAACGAAAAGGAAAATGGAAACTAAACCACTCGGACGTTTATAACAGCGGCGAAACTCTGCGTTCGTTTAACAACCGGCCGATAGGAGAGGCAGCAAACTTGTATTGCGGTATATACCGTAGGTATGTACGTAGGTACACCGAGTGAAGCAGTCCGAACACAATACTGGCGCGCACACGCGAGAGACTACAGACTCGAGTCTTCTCCTCAGTCCACACTCCTGCCAGTTGCCGCGATCCTCGCGGTTGGACGGACGGATGGGCGCACTGCATGGACTAACTCATACTGACTCATCAAGTACTCATACTAGACGAGAGCGAAGACGTAGATCTGATAATGCACACATATCATTGTCGTATAACTAAACAGACAGAGACGGTGCACAACGTGATGTGCTCGTCCCGCGTCGCGTTGAAGAAGACTGATAAGAACCGGCGTCGTCACAGGTGAACCCCCTCCCTGTTTTACTCTCCTCTTTCCGAACCTCCGCCCCCCTTACTTTTCTCACTCTATCTAGACCCCCGATTCCCCCTCTTTAGTTCACTCGCCGCTCACCTCTCAGGTAGCTTTTATGTATATCGTATCACAAAGAGTTGCTGCACTATTATATAGGTACCTACCTATGACGTTCGTAGATTCAGCAGATTCACTGATCTTCGTGTACTTTGTACATGTATGTATCATCGAGTGACTTCTGAACCGCGAAAATTAGACCGTGCGGACTTTTGGAAGATCGGAGACTTCGATAATGTTCATTGCAGAGCCGTTCGAACTCATTTTTATACTCGGAGTACTGTTCCAAAATGATATCATGGTGCTTCGAGATGATGTGGACTATTTCAGGTCTTCGGGGTATTGATTGTTCCGAAAATAACGGGGCAGGAATGATTTTTAACCGGTATGATCTTCAATCGGAAAAGCATAACGACTCCAAAGTCGTTGCGCAACAGTGTAAAGGGCTATCCTTTAGAAGCGAAACAAGCAGATAACACAAAAACTGCTGGACCGATCAATTCCAAAATTCGACCAAATTTTAATGGGAGAAAATCCCATCGATTGATATGAAGATCGTCAATATCCGTTGAGCAGTTTTCGAGATTCCATCAATCAAAGTATTTCATTTGCGAAATTTTTGTTTCTCGGATAACTCTGAAACTACTGGACCGATCAAGCCCAAAATCTAACCAATTTCATGTTGAAATGAATCACTTCTCGAATGATACAAGAAAGGATAAAATCCGTTGATCATAGTTCCCGAGATATCGTCTGACAAAAAATTGATCACTCACATACCTAATCTCAAAACGTGGAATACGGTGAAAACTCAACCTTGCATTTGCCTTCCAACTCAGAAAGTTGATGAGGGTTCGATGTTTCGAAGAAAGCTTAGAAAGGCCTGAAAATGTTATTTCCAAGCCTAAGCTATCTTGAGACGACGACTGATGCAGTCTTGTCTTGTTTATTATACCTTGTCTGACTTTTGTCGACTTTTTAAACGGATATATGATATACCCATACCTACACCCACATGTGTGTTGGCAATTGCAGGTTTCAAGATAAAACCCAGTGACATGTGTAATTCGAAAACCCTGTTAGTTTTTGTCTGTTGAAACTGAATCGTTCCATGCAGAGTATATAAGTTCATCAAGCGCGAGTCTTTCGTTCTATGCAGCTATCTAGTGAATTTTTGTTAGCTAACTATGTACGTATAGTTGAATAGACATGACGTAAAGTTCTTTTCAAATTCCCACACGAAGGCATATGGTTAGGGACACTGGAGGCATACAGCGGTTGTGATATAAATAAAGAAAAACAGAATCGAAGAGGAGAGGAAAATATTATGCAAAACTGCAAGGCGAACTGCTTATTATATAACGAACAGAAATTAGCGTTCGTTACACGGAAATTATATATTATACATACATACACGTATATACCTCGGTACACACACAGATCTAACAATTTTCCACCGATCTCTAGTACGCATTGGCAAAAATGAAAACGATGCGTAAGCGGTTCAGATTATTCGAATTATATTATCAAAAATGCCGCAGAGCCGAAGAATTCGTCCGAAATGATCAACGCTTAAGATAATCTAACGGATTAAGTCCCATCCAATTTGTTATCATTATTATTAATCTCGAACGTTATCGACAGGCTAAAAGCTATTTTTTTTTTATCCAAGACCAGCTGATTTTGTTTACATAAATATAGTGTGAAGAAAGAAAAGTCTGTACAGGTACTGCGGTTACCCTATATCAACGATTATCGTTAATTTCATTCTCATAATGAAAACAAATATAATTATCTTCCAATTAGTACATAGAATGGATTAATTGATCCAATCACGCGATCGGCAGCATTAACAGCTCCGATATACCTGCGCGCGAGTATAAAAACTTTCGAAATATTAAAGCTTGTTACGTATGACAGCGATATATGCGGCTTGTAATCAACTAGGTGTGTACTTTTCTCTACCTACCTATATAATCCAGTATTAGTTGTACGAATCTATTTGTAGATTCTATATGTACTATATTATACCTTTACTTGACGTTCAGTTCGTGTGGCGAAGCCTGCTCGCGCAAACTGATAGCTTTTGATAGTGATAGCTTATCGTTACGAGGACGGAGGTGGGCATATGTTATTTAAACTTTAAAGTTCACCTCGAGTAAATAGAGGGGCGACGGAGGGGGGGTGTAAATTAAAATCAAGATGAGAACCCGAATCTCTGTAACCCCATTTTCGACAAAGTATTACGTCACGGTAATTTATGGGATTATGGTCAGGTCTTGACCTCGACCTGGCCTCCTGCACACTCCTGCCTCTTCTCTTATTATCGAGAGTCTGCGAAAGCGGGGACAGATATACGACTGATCCGGAGCGAGTTATAGACATGTTCGGAATCATTATTTCCTATGTGTTCGGAATTGAAATAGAATTTGCCCCAAGTTGGCCTTTTTGCGTTTTCGACGCCTGGGCTCGGGTAATAATCGAAATGTGACACATTTCGACCAAAAGGAGGTGGGCGACTAGGGATGGGCCTTAATGTGTTGAAATTTGTATATATTTATGAAAATAGATATCGAAAGTATAAGACGAAAGAATCAAACCGGATAACTGTTGATTGAATAAATATATGTATAGGTATGTGTTCCCCCTCGCGCAAGATATCGTGCTATATATATATATATATATATATATATATATATATATATATATATATACAGTAGGAAATCAGTTCTCTTAATTGTACCTCATCACTTATGTGAGCGAACTAGGTATATAACGGTATAAGAATTGTGTATACATAGACCACATACATTGGAGTATTGACTGATGCAGAATAAGGTTAACTAGCTGTCTAATATCTGCGGGAATTATTGCTCTCCTGTGAAGTCGTCTTTCAGTCTTTGAAGTCGCATATTCGCATTCATCGATTCGGCTATGACAAGCCTTTAGTATTGTGTCTTGAGTAATTAGCGACTCTTTTTTAGCGGCTTGTACATGTAGAAAGACATCCAGTAGTTAGGAAACAGTCTTTTTCATTATTTTTTATTTTCACGTTATCCTTGAATGGTGTGAAGATCTGTAAAAATTCTGTTGAATACGAAGAGTGCGTTCCGTCTGTATGTACTATACTTATACTACAATATAGCTCGGAATCTGTAGTTTAGAACTTGATCTATCGTACCTCGAGGTGAAAGTATGGGAATGAATTTGTAGCTCGGCATTAGGTACCATTCTACTCTTTTCTTGCCGATCTTTTGTCCGAAGATTTTCGACTACAGCTAGCGTGTTTTTCACCAAGTCACGACTCGTGTTCTGACTCAATACGCTCGACCAGCTATACGCACATTTATGTCTTAAGACGTCCGGTCAGCCGAAGGAACAAGATCAAGAACAAGAACAAGAAACCGAACCCAAATTCAAACCTTAGAACTTTTTACATGGGATCATTCGTCCTCGAGGTAACCAGTACTTCACTTTGTCACTTTCTTAAAGCCGTGCGAAGAGGCGCGGAAAGCGAGTTTTGTTACCTAAGAAGACTTCGTTTCAAGGTGATTTCAATTGATAAATTTTTATCTTTTCTATTTCTTCTCTATAAGCGTGTTAATTGCGATGCATGAGAAACAGGTAAATATAAAGCTTTGATTTCAGCGATTGTTGAAACACATACAGTCCGTACTCCCAAGTCTATGTTACATCGAAGTGTCAAGTTTCATTCACTAGCCGATCGATTTCTACAAGATTTATTCTTCGCTTCACTATTATACTGCAGTGCCGATCGCGTGACTGAGATATCTCTTACGCAACTATCGAGTTATTTGGTCTTAGAGTTCGTTATAGTTTGGAACCTGAAGCAAAAGGACTTCTGTACACGAAGCTGGGTGTTACTTCAAAACCCGTCAAAAGTGCCATCAGCGAAATTTTTCGCTCCAGCTCCAAACTAAAGGGAAAATCTATTAAATGTGCCATTCTTTCAATTGTTGACGAATTCTACTATAAAAATTCATTAGTACAGTGCAAAGTGTGCCCGAAAAATTGACATACACATGTATCACTGACAGTGCAAAGCTGCTATGTACATAAACTTCAAAATCAAATTTTTGAAAAGCAAGAAAGATGAAAACAAGATAGACATACACTGAGCCCCACACTGGTCAATCAAACGACTTCAAAAGTATACCTAATCGAGCCAATGTATGGTGAATTTCCTTTCCCATAGAATGCTAAACAACGTGTGTACCTACATTAGTAAAATAATGCAAAAAATGAATCCTAAGTAGAAAATGAGAGGAAGGTAGGTTTTTTTTTTCGTCCTTCTATCACAATATATGCACGATAATGTAGTTACAGAACACAAAACGCGGTGTAAAATGTAATGGCTGATTCGGTTCTTCCTCACTAACAATAACTGGGACCGACCCGGTCGGCTGTCCATTCTAATAAAAGTTCGGATCATTGATGAAATAAAAAATGTCGAAACCTTATCCCGGAGCAATTTGGCGTTTGTTGGAGGCTTTTGACGGGTTGGTTCGAGCAGCTCGGTGGATTGATCACCGCCGCATGTTGAACTAGTGAGAGGTTCTTCTTCAATGACGATCTCCTCCATCCGGCTTCAGCCAAAGCACTGCATGCTGAGTCTCTCGAAGTTGTAGTAGACGTATAGAACGGGTTAACCTGACTTGAACTTCTCCAGCGTTCACTGAGACGCTGACTCACCGCCGAGAGCCGGCTCTCGTATATTTTGCCTTTGACGTATTACGTCGTAGTAAATTAAACTATACGCTACAACCAGGAGCGGTTTTAAACGCGGGCATCGGAACCCTACTAAAAATAAAATACAAATCTGACAAAATCGGATCGCTTCCGGTTTATGAAATCTATTAGATCCGTTTCGAAATCTGAAATAATTTAATCTCAAGTCAATGATCATATTTCTTCATAGCGAAAGAAAGAAAAAATGATTTCCAAAAGTCGACGAAAAAGTTGCTTTGACGTAAAGGCGTGGACGACGCGGGTGGTCCAACGCTCGGAGTTTGGGTCGACCTACATTTCCGAAAAGCTAACGGTTTGTGTTCCTTCATACGGCGCAGTGCAGGATGGGCTGCATACACTTCATCCCTGCATTTTCGCATATTCATATGTATGTGTCTGTCATTAGTGTGGGTACATCTCTTGGAGGGAGTTCTTCCGCGTCGATGTGCACGAGCTACCTTTTTCATTCATCTTCAGGGTACGTGGATGGGGCCTTTCGCTGTTGTCTTTTTGCAGTGAGCATGATCATGTCGCTGTGGCAGTCGTGCCACTCGAAGCACGGCGTTATATGTGCATATTATATGTACATACATACGTACAGATACGTACCTAGAGGAGTAAGGAGTGAAGTTTCGTTGTGTAAACATATAATAGGTACACGGAGCGCGACTATGAAGCGAGACAAAGGAGTTGGGCGATATTGAAGTGCGGGGAGTATGTAAACAGCTGCGGGCTGCGGGATACCAGAATACAACGAACTACGTAGTATGTAGTACCTTCTATGTAGATCAGTACGAATTGCAACTATCTTCTAGGCCCTGGGTAGGTATGTGTTATAAACGTTACTCTACAAACTCAACGTGTTATGCTACATTGGTACTACATACGTTTCATTACGTTCCAGCATGCAGGGCCCTCGGCGTTTTACCGATACAACAAAAGAGCAATTGTTTCAATGCACATCGACGAAGTGCTGCAGGCCTCCTTAAAACAGGACGAAAGGATGTTTCAATCCTCCTCGGTTTTGAATTCGGGCTTCAAGTATGACAAATCATTGTCAGTATATGATCTGATCGACGAATACATTATACAACTCAGAATTGGCTATTCTTTCCTAAGGTTTATGCCCTGATGACGGAGTGGCGCGCTCCCTTGCCCAAGAAAGAAGAGAAGAGCGAAAAGACTATGCGGTAGACAATCGGTTGAGATTATTCAACTGCCACATGGCTTTAGGGATCATAATATAATTCTATGCATGAGAAACTGATCCAAGCTCATAGATCCAAGGAAAGACACAAAAAAAAAAATTGAAAAATTTGTGGCATCATTGTGGTAATTTGGATCTTCAAGACGCTTCATTCACTTTTTTCTTGTTCTACTATGTCCCGTCTGTCTCTTTGACGGAGATTGATCGATAAAACCTGAAAGACCGACGGCGGTATGAAAGTGTGCATTTTACGTTGTGCGGTTGGTAAAGTAGAGCAACGTTCTCAATTCTGCTAATGAAAAGAAAGAATGTTTTATGCTTTAAGCACGGGTAAGCACGTGCACGTCCCTGTTCCAATCTCAGGTCCCGGTCTTCATCGCACGGTATAATATTTTCATGACAATCAAGTCTCTCAACAATGCCGATTATGTAATAACAATAATCGAGGATCAAGATATAACTAACGCTGTCTCATAACTTCGTAATAAAATAACACTACCTAACGTGATCAGCCTTACACGTTTTTCTTCTTCTAATACATTCATGATTCTAAATTACTTGGAAGAATTTTCATCTTGAGGATAATATTGATTTAAAAATTTTATCAACTCCCAAATTCAGACACCTGAACCAGTTTCACAATCATTTGGTGAATTTGGCCAAACTATTAGCCACCTATTAAATTTTCATAAATTAGCGAAAAACTAAGTTGATTTAATTAGCGATATTAAATTTCCCTCAATCCAATGGCCTCAATTTATGTTATAGCACAGAGACTGGCTCTTTATCGACGTAGTTTCATGAATCGTCTACTCTTCAGTCGGTCGTTACATTGCCAGTCTCGCGTTCTACTTGAACGTCATGAACAGGACGTTTATGAGGTATGAATGCACGTCCGTATAAAACGAGGCCTCGACAGTTTCACGATAGAGAAAATAACCTACGTCCTGGGATTGGGAGGGGGTGGCGGGTGGCGGGGGGGATTTCATACTTTTCGTACAAAAGAACGTGGTGATAAAAAAAAAAATACAATAAAAATGAACTTCTGTGGATTAACTCACCGTATTGTTTCTAGTCTGAAGATGGGATAAAAATTATACCTACTCATATGCTCATGTTTTCGCATAATATGCATAATATATGCGATGTTACATCGGTAATTCAGACATACCAGACCGATTGCATTTTAATAGTCTTCGCCGCCGCATAAGACGATTAATCCAGCTAATCTTACGTCATCAAGCCATTAAGAGTCTCGAGCCTTTACGAGAAGCCGCAGATGGGTTTAAAAGTGTCCTCTTGATATTTTCAGGTCAATCAACTGTCAAACTTTGGTATATTGTCAGAGTTGACAGAACCGACGATTAGGACATCCTCGTATTCCCCGTCTCCATTTATTTTCTCTTTCTCAAAACGCGTGTGACTAATTTTCACCGTGACTTTCGATCCTTTTTTTCTTTTCATTTCAATTCTGTTTTTTCAAATGTTTGAAGACTCAATTTGCTTTGTCCTTATAGGTTCCGAGAAACTCGCCTTCGGCACGCGGCCATGAGTATGTACACGAGCGTAAAAAGTCTGTGTACACAGCCCGCAGACCCATAATATACATAATGTACGCCGTTTATCCCCTTTTCTCCGGAGACTCATGACGTCATAGTTATCAATGATTTGGGCTTGGGCTTGGCTCTCTCGCTTTGTAACTCGCGACTTGTGAACCCGCATGTTAATATTCATAAATTCATACCGTGGAATTGATCCAAAACATATTCGTTAGTGCCAACAATCATGCAGTATGCAGTGAATAAGTCGCTAATTACAGAAACTTCCGGGCATCGAATGCGTACTCAAGTGCAGTAACTTGGCAGCATTAAACTCTCTTAAAGCATCAGGCTGCTGCAATGAGTAAAGAAAAGCCGCGAAGACACCCTCAACGATATCAAAGTAGCCAGATGAATGGCATATCGAATTATAGAAACATGTTCCATGGAAGGAAGAATGGCTTGGCGAAGGATTTGCGTAGGATAAAACGGTCAGAGATTCAGTCTTGCTTATTGGCCACTTTTGTTGTATGTATGTATGTATGTATGTACCATAAATAGAATCAGACGGCTAATGTTAGCCGTGTACTATACAGTGAGCCTTTAAGGCTGACCCTTTCTTCTATATTTTGCACAATAGAATCTAAGAAGGTCAAGAACCTAACTGCAGGGACATATTAACACCCTCCGAGTGAACCAAGAACTTACGTAACAGGTACTGCAGGCTCTGTGCGGCCACAATGGCGAAGCGAGTAAGAGCTGAAAACCCTACCCTGCTAGTGGCAGGGCCGTGGGTAGAAGTCGATTTTTTTGCACCATACTAAATACTGCGGAGACCCGGTTCCAGGGGGCGAAGAACGGGAATGAGCAGCGTCAGGGAATCTAGGAAAATGATAACGAAAATTGGAGCAATCTTTGACCCAGCTGCAGCGAAAAGGACATGGCGAAGAGTATCGATATAGCATTGAAGTTGATAAGTGTGCATTCTTGGTAACCGTGATTCAAACGCTATCGAAAATTCAGAGAAATTTGCCAACGAGGCGGACAGGTACTGTATACCTACTGTCCCTTTGTCCTGCAGGATTTGACCTGCCGCTTGCCAGATGTTTCACAGCTCCAGCTATTCTCAATTTTCCTTTCACGAAATTTCCACGTACCAACCCGAATTCCTCGTTTTTGTTGTCCTGCTTATGGGGAATTATACTGTGTGGGAACATTTCTTCGCCGCTTAATACTCCACTTCATTCATTCATTCATTCATTCGGGCCGCTTATAAATCACGTCCATTCCTTCGTTTATTTATTTATTTATTTATTTATTGCCCCCTTTTTACACATGTGCAGCGAAATGATAGTTTCGCTCGTATATTATATCCGCAATCAGTGCAGGCTCTGTGACAGAGTGGCACAAAAATGCCCGATGTCTTAAATTTTTTTCAGAATTTAGGTCATTCATTCTTCGGCCAAACATTGTTCGTCCTTCCTATACTCTATTCTCTATTCTCTATTCTCTATTGAATCTGGAACTACTCCATCTTATCGAGCATTGGTACTTCGGAGTTGAGACTATCTCAACAGTCTATTGAGCTTATAGATATTCGATGATGGAACAAAAGCCCTATTCTTATTGCATACAAAATATACCTAGTGCCTCAAGAAATGGGGCTCATTTTTGGTCTATATGTATGTTCAGATTGTAATAATTGGACACATTTTCGGGGATTGTTCTGTCATTTTCAGAGAGCAATCTATGCTGGTGGCCGAATGATGTGAGATGTGGAAAGGTCTTCAACATTGATATTGGTGACATTTAGGCATCTGTGCATTGTTCACCTCAGTCGTGACAATTCCCGAAAATGTGTCTAATTTCCACATCCTAAACGTATATCTACCCGGTTCAAACTTTAAAGCTCGTTCTTGATCTAATTTTTTGTAAAACCTATGTAAACATATAATAGGTCGCAGCCTGCAGCATGGAGCTAAAAACCTTTGAGAAGCACGTGGACGCACACATATGCTTCTCACGCCTAACGCATATGAAAATCTCTGCGCAGCCAAAACCGTGACTATTTTCGGCCTCCCTTCCGACCCCCATATGGTTGTCATGTCACGATTTATGTAAACGAAGCTTCCGTGCTTCCATCTTTGTTTTCTTCACCAACAGGAGCCGCGACTATACGCTAGATTCTAGTTTTTCGTATTTTCAATAGCCACGTTTAAAATATACGAACGCCCTAACGCACACCCTCACAATTTCGACTCCGTGGTTAAGTTTTCCATGTCGTTGGCTCGAAAAGACTAAACGAGGGAAAGGGAGGCTGCCAATATTATACCTACATTGGTCCGCTGCATTCGAACGACTCGCTACTCGCCTCGCTGCATCTGTGTTCCATTGTATAATCAACTACCCACGAGGCTCTTCTCCACTCTCTTTTCGTCGTGTACGTTTCCACCACGTGTTGTATAGGTAGACATATTTACTGTAGATGTATACGGGCCGTTCCAAAAATTATCATAACACGATAGGATGTGAAAAATTAATTGCCTACAGTTTATTAAATTTTTTGATTGACATCGTTTTTCGGAAACTCCTCACAATGAATTTCTAAAGAAACATTTTGGTCGGAATTAGGCTCGTCATTCTTCCCACAAACGAAACAGTTCCAGAGTGGGATCGATAGGGGTTGGTGAACCACCCTTGTTTCAGAAAAATCCGATTCTTTCCAGAGCTAGAATTGGTGGCATTCCGAAAATCCAGGATTTCGCATCCCTCGATGGGTTTAAAGCAGCTCTAAAAGCTGGAGCAAGATTAGTTTTTTAAAATTCGATCGTATGCTGATAATTCCTTGAATATGGTCTATACGCCATAAGCCCTTAGTGACTCTCCCTCGCAAGATATATCGCCGTTCTAACTCCCCTTCTCTTTCGCTCTCTAATAACGATGAATATTTAAAGTCCATAAATTGTCGTCCACTTATAACCTTTCTCTCCATCTTCCCTAAAACACACCCTAGTGATGTAGCAAGTTGGGGATACATTTTCGTGTGCAAAAAATCGATAAAAAAAAAAGGAAAAAAAAACAGAAGCAAATCTGTTATAGCCATTTCGTTCGCCGTTTGACTAGCGAAAAAAACGTCTAGAGTCTACTTAGATGGATGGACGAGGATGCGGATGAAAGGTAAGCCAAGAAACGCAGGAGGGCCAGCTCATCCCGGCTTCTTAAAGCGTCGTTTGATTTTGAGTCGGCGAGGGTAGGTCGGTGAAGGTGGTTGTATAAGTATAAGTATAGAGAGAAGAGGGTCGTGCTAACCGTAGTACCAGGCTAACACCTGCTGTGGCCAGGCCAAAATTCCACTCGAATTATATCACGGGGCTAATCCTGCTGCCATGCCAGGATCATGAGGATCGCGAGCAGATATCCTTCAAGAGAACTTGTCGTCCAAGTAACAGCAGCTACCACACTGATGATCTCTATACTTTATAAAAATCGTGTAAACTAATGTCTTAGATATTCTGTATTCATCTATAACTGTAAGTGAACAGGATTTTAATGTACACTGCAGATGTAACGGTTCATCACATATCCCTCTTGGATATACCGAGTGTATACTTCAAATATAACAGTTATGGATCGGAGGATGGTGCAGGACATTAGATACACTGCAGTGATGAAACGCAGGTTAAAAAGATAACCCTAAGCGATAGAGGCTGAATGGAATAAGATGAAGACGAATAAGCCAAATTCAATGGTGACTTGTCACAGTTGACAATGCAGTTTGTATCTTAACTAATTGATTGGAGGTATCACATCACAAGTACATACAATTGAATGCACTGAATGCTATATTGCGATTCAGGAAAGAAAATGAAGACCCAATTCATAACCATGGTGCATGAAACCGATTTTGGAGTTGGAATTCTTGAGGATGAAAATAATCTGGCAACTCTTCTCATGGTAAATCAAATACTTCGGGATCTTCCCAGAAGTAGATGAACTTGTTTAGGTATAACGAAACACATCAACAGATCGCAGAGATCGCGTTCATTGCAGAATCCACGAAAATGTGAATTTTCCAAAAGGCCGAATGAAGCAGGTAATCTCACATGATGGCCAAACGAAATGGCCTGGAAGTAAACCGCAGATGATTAATCTGCGATCTGAGCACGAATCATAAGAATAACAAAGTGACTAACAACAAGTCATAATATAGATAAACGATGCGCTTCTGTATAGATACACGAATGTACAGTCAGCCAAAGAGATCCTGACGCACCGTCGGTAAGGTGATCGAGCAACCGTACGTACACGTTGAATACACGTTTGTTTTTAATTGATTTCGAGTCTTGAAAACAATTAAAAACAAACGTGTATTCAACGTGTACGTACGGTTGCTCGATCACCTTACCGACGGTGCGTCAGGATCTCTTTGGCTGACTGTATGTACTACATACGAGGTGGAGATTGTCGCGTCGTTGAATGCGTGTTGAGGATGCGTGCTCTTTTATTATAGATCTCTTTGTGAATGAGAGCCGACTCCCTGGGGAAGCCCGAAAGTAAAGAGGAAGGATGCGGGGTCCGATGTACACACACGTTCTTCGTTCCTCGCTATTTTGGGCGGTTAAACCCGTCTCCCTTTCATTCCCTTTGCTCTCCCTTTATCTATCTTTGCTTTCCCGCTCCGCGCACCGCGCACAGCATCCTCGCCTCATCCCTCACCGGCGAGCAATAGGGGGAAAAACATTATTTCCGTCTAAGGTGGCCGGCCCGAGTCTTTTATTAATGATCCTTTTTCCTAGGCTAACTCGAACAGCGGTTCTTGGAGGGATTCTATTCAGCAGAACAAAATATCGTTCCACTAAACTCTTGGTAAAGGCGATGGACGAAAATCCACGCTTTTTTCTATTCCCACAAATTTGTGAATACCCCAATACTCCGTACATCTTTGTCTCCTTGACCACCTAGAGGCTAGTCGTACGACGATAAACGAGCCACTCTCTTCGTAGCAAGTTGTGGCTTTATTTTACGCCAACGCTGGCGAAAGATGAATAACATTAAACCAGTATATACATGCAGGTATGTATGTAACGTACAAAACTCGTCCCACACTGTACACATATACACCTATACGTATCCAATTTGTGTGGGTGAGTTGATGCGTTAATACAAACGCGCTGGAAGGTCAGGTAGTATAGAGCAAAGAGGACCTCTTTCGTATGGAGGAACCTTCCTTCCTTTCCCCCTTTAACCACCCAACAAACCTTCGTCGAACTCTCGGAGTTGAACAGCATTGTACGATGTGCTATGCACCCATAGAGGAATGCGCCTGTAAACCCTGCAGGCAATATCTTTCACTCCGATCGATTGTCGCCTGCAGTTTATGCATTTTTAAGACACGTGATGCCAATCGTGATCAGCTAGCCAGCTTCCTCTTCTCGTTCATTTGAACCCTTTCGTATTGTATCAAGCTTTAAAGTAGGAAAAGGGTTCCGACCATTTTCTGTCAAGCGTTGTTTGAACGGGTTATGAATTATTTCACTTTGTTTGCCTTTAATTAAGCCGATAATTAGGAGCTAATTCTGCTGACAATGAAACATGCGATTAAAACGTGAACACCAGATTATCCGCTTCTTCATACATACTAGCCGATGTTATAATACGTCCGTGTGTATATACCTTAGCTCTGTTTAATGCAGCTGAATAATTAGTCCCTGGAGCCTGGACAGATCAGTCTCTGTACGTATTTGTCGCTGAGATTTTTCAGCGGCTTTTACGACATGTACAATCTTCGTGATTTACTGGATAGGACATTTTACGGATAGAGAAGTGATAAGATGTGAAGAACGCGACCCTCTCCAATCTGAGAATCAATTTATAAGTAATTTCGTTGTATCTTATGGCGCGCGCTCCGTATCTTATAGCGTCTCTTTTTCTTCTCAGCTTACTTTATCGTATCTGTGATATTTTTTGTCTCCTCTCGTCTCGTCTCGTGTAGTAATCAGTTCCTCTTTATAATTAAATAAAATATCATTAATTGATAAACTCGTTGAAATTAATGAGGCTGTAATTTATCTCAAAATAAGCGTGTCTCACCATGATTTTTTCTGATGATTAATCGATAACAGAAACAATCGAATCTCTGTGATGATAAAAATCCGAGAGAGATCATCCGCACGGAATGTATCACTCACAACGATCACAATTTATTTCAAATATTTTATCCCTCGCACTCACTCGATGGCACGTTTGTTTTCAATCATAAAATAACTCCATAGATCTCTATAGATCGTATAGATCACGTTTATTTTTTATTCTTATTTTTTTCAACAACACTGCCGGCAGTTTGCAACCACAACCCGGTAAAAAGCACCTGTACATCTGAATTGACAATTATTTGGAATGAATCTGAGCGCGCAGGTCGGCCGTGCCGGGCGACTGCACGGCGACGCAACAAGTGACGAAGAACGACTATGTAGTTCCAGGATCTATCACAAGACCGTTTAAAAGAGAGCGCCACTTGCCGATGGTCACTTTGTCGCATTCTGGACAGAGAACAGTCAACTTCTCGACGACCGGATCCGGAGGCTGTGCTAGCTTCTCATGTACCTTGCTAGATCGGTACATATAATGCGAGAGATATATCAGGATCTCAAAAGCTCCGAGGACTCTGACTCTGTGTTGAACAGTTATCTACGATTGCTACAAGATCTCGACACTGCAGGCTTGTTTCGGGATTGTGTCCAGCCTCATGAGTTCATTCGATAAAAATATTAACATCTACATGTTTATGATCGTTATGACGCAGTTGACTAATGGCTGGTTCCACCAGCGATGAATAAATCTTGTTTGTCGAATAACTTCATTCGCTGATTTAAGAATTGCATTTTTGCATTGAAAATGATGTTTTGTCGGGTGAATTATATTGATTTGATAAATAAACGCACGTTATACAGTAATTGTCATACCTGTATCGAACGTAATATGTAATGATTACTTATACAGGTGTAAAACTACATGTGATATAGCAAATTCTGTAACAAATTGAGAAGAGAAGACGAGTGTGTGAAACAATTTTAAATAATCTCAAAAATCTGTTCTAGTAAATTGTTTTTTTTTCCTTCTTCTTCTTTTTACTCTCCTTTTTTCCTTTCACAGAATTTTCAGACAAGAATATACATAGGTGTAGTCTTCTGAATGGTAAAGAATCACAGGGGAACCTAAAAATTGTGGGAAACAAAAGTCGAATATACAGGGTGAATATTCTCCGAGGTCTGATCTGGGAGGAGCTTCGACGTGCCGTCAGAATAATAGTGTGTGATTATTATCAGGCAGATACCCTCATCTCAACTTTTCCAATGCATTGTGAATGTTGAAACTTTGAAATATCGTTTATCCGGTGGGTAAACCATGTCTTTGGGGATTCAAGGAGGAGCTCGGGTGAGTCCTGACGAAAAGTCTCAAAAACATTGATTCTTGGCATTAAAAGATTTCTCGTGAACCTATATGAATCTTATAATTCATATAATATTTGACGGGTTTTAATATCGAAGACATCATCGTTTACTGAAAAATGTCCGCATTATCAGAACGACTCGATCACAAAATTGAACAAGAATTTGACAAAGTTCTTCAATTATTACACCTACAGTTAATATATTTTGAAAAATGCATTTTCGCAGCATGAGGATCAGTCGACAATTTCGAAATTTCTATAAAACTCAATTCCTTGGATATAAATCCATTTTCGAATTGTAATTGGCAAATAATTTGATTTCGTTCGCACATACTTTGGGTACCGATGCCAAATATTTCTGAAAGTCTAAAATATTCGCGATATATTTATCCCATGTCGAAATAGTGCTATTTGGGTGTACCAGCTGGTTTTGAAAATCTGACATACAGATATACGAAAATGAAAAAAATAAAAAAATCGTCGCAATATAATGTCGAAATTATATCTGGTATAATTTCAGCATCTATTTGACATTATCCCGGCAAAATGTTATCTCATACATTTTATCCAGTTTCTCGTCACTGCAGTTATATAGCCAGGCGACGCGACGATCCCAAAGTTTTTTGAGCCACGAAATGAAAAAATCGTGTGTTATTTAATCGGGAAAGTTCAAACGCTTCGTGGCAGTACTTAGAATTGAGATAGGAACCTGGGATTTTGACGAAATTTTTTTGTATATATTTGGAGACGTTCTGGCACATGAGAGCATCGAAATTCGAATATGGCCGAATTAAGGACCACCCTAATATAACAGGTACAGGTTGTGTCTGAGATTCTTAGACTCTAATCCAAGCCAACCGACCTAGTTGTTATACAATTTCTTTCGAGTTAATCGAATTTCAATATGGGTTATACGCATTATACAACACCGTGGGTCGGCGTGCACAAGATACTTATGTTAGATATCATAACTGCCTAGTTTCGCAAGCAATACGTCAATTTTGTTACGTTTAATCGACGGTATAATATATGTACAAAGCGAGTACTACGAGCAGCAAGCTCTTATTCTGCAGTTTATAATACCTGTCATCACTTAGATTCTAACTTGATTCATTTTTTTTCCAAATATTATATAATTATAAACACCTGCACTATAATAGAAGCAAAAATCTGAAGCATGTCAAAAATCTTCCTATCTTCACGATGCTACATTGTACTTTTAGAATTTGCAGAGAATATCCTACATTGATGTAGTTTCGGGGCAAACCTATAATATTCGATGAATTTTATTTTTGTATACTAACAATTTAGATTTTAGGCCATTTTTTTGGTAAACTTTGAGAAAAAAAAGTGTGCTACGTGGCCAAAACGATAGAAGGCTGACTTTATCTCTGTATGTTATTATTTTACCCAGAAATAACATCGTTTTGGTGTATTTCCTCCAGATTTCAGAAAATTTCGATGCGACCTGTGTATTCTTTCTCCTTTTGAAGATACATGAATCATTTTTTGTCTGGAATTATAAAAAATGGTATTTTTTTTTGTTTTGAAAATCCTGTAGCGATCAAGCTGGCGTTCGTTCGTAGCTCTCGCTATAATTTGATCAGAGAAATTGAACCTGACCTTATTGAAGTACCGGGTGGATCGGCCACTCCTTGGCAAATGGAAAGAACCTGAGGTACACGCGTAGATATATAGATGTATGTGATTTCGTACATATACCTATATACAACACACTATATATCTGTATACGAAAGAGCTGCGATTCCATATAGACTTTCTTTTCGCGTCTCTGATTAATCTCATACGTTAGCCAAAGTTTATGTATTCGGTTCTCATCCAACTCCAACTCCAACTCCATCGCAATCCGACTTTCCTGGTACAAATCTTCAGACATGACGATTTCCTTCCTTATGCCTATGCGGATCCATTCGTCCTTTTAGTCTGCCTCGTGAAATACTTGCATTTTACTTATCGTCCTGCAGCGCAGTGACGAGAATTTTCCCAAAATATTTTCGTGCAACTTGCTTTCCATTATCCTGCAGACTTTCATAATAATTATTATAATAAGCATATTATATATGTATGAGAATTTCTAAGATTCTGAGATGATCGGCTTTCTTTTCACGTTCGAACGTGCAGCTTTGTAAATGAGATTTCAATCAGTCGACAATAATTTTTGGTCCATTTCTCGAGGAATGAGAGGTCCACCTCTTTCATGGAATGCGGTCTGTTCGAATTTAAGGCAAAGCAACACAGAGGCAGCTGTGATTACGTAATGGAAGTAAAGGTATACAGGTAGAGAAATACTCCGGTTAAAACGTATTTGTACGTATATACATATGGGAATTTATGATGTATGTATGTGACACAGGCGAGTAGCATTCCCGTCGAAAAGACGTCTTGCGTCATGTGGAGCAATTAAATACATATTTATTCGTTACGCCCAGCATCTATTCTACAGCTATACATTACAACGTAGAGCCTGCCTCGCATCGGCGCTCAATTTCTACGTTAAATAATTCTCATTCATTATTCATTAACTTTTAAGAAACAAAAGATCTGTGCCGAGTACCTAATACTCATTTTTATCACACTGTTTCTTTTTTCGGGTTCTTTTGGATCACAAAAATTTCTTGCATCAAGACAGGGTGCAAATCAGGATCACCGCTTACACTAGAAATTCTCATTAGCGTCTCTACGTACTACGAAATTTTCAAATTCTAATTACGACCTGAAAGTTCTGCAAAAAAATCAACTCGATGATCAATTTTATCCTCGACTTAGAATCCATCGTTTTATCAAGGACTGAGGAGCAGAATCAAAAATCGATTACATGCAGCCCAATCCTGCCTTTCATTTTTTTTTTTTTTTTTTCTGGAAACAACCGTCATTTTTGTTTGAATCCTCAATATCATTATCATGTGTCATTTTGGAAAAACCGAAAGTAGAAAAGGTAATGAAAATGGTGAACAGTTTGTTCGTCACTCTGCGATCGGTTATTAGAAGCGTTGAGCATTCGGCACGGTCTCGTTTCCGGTAGTATGGTACATCTTGAAGCGATTGCTTCCTCGAGAGATTGAAAGTTCGTTAAGATACCGCCTAGCTATGAGATTACTTCAATAATGACGGTATTAAATTTAATTAGCGGAAGAGGAGGCATCATCGCTCGTAAACCGTACATACCGTAAAGACATTTCAGAAAAGGTCATCAATAGTTGTAATTAAATGAACGTCATGATCACCCGGGTCCCCCATAAGGGGAATGAACGGACAAACGGTTTCACGTGCATCGAACAACTCGTCTTCTGCGTAGGTACCTACCTGCCTACTTTCTCGCGTGTGTAATAATTATTATTAGATATATTCATAATATCTATGGAATCACACATGAATCATTATTATATTATATTATATCAATCTATAATTATCAATTCCTCTTCCTCTTCATTAAAAGATATATTATACATATGTATGCGATTTCGTCACTTCACTTTCTTGTTTCTCAGGATATCTTCATGCAGTTTGCCTTATACGATAAACCTTCATGGCTGATATGAAGAACCTTTCTACGTGGCATTATTTCCCAACTGAAGCACATCATTTTTTCATCAACCTCTTCGACATTTTTTACGATTGCAATTCCAATGCAATTTCAGACAAAATTGTCTTCACCGTGTTCAGGCCATTTTCAGTCAAAGAAGATCGAAGATCATCTCTTTCTCCTTCAATGATAGATCGGCAATTTTTTTGCTGTCGTGAAATTCACCGAACTTTTTGCAATATAATTATCGGATTTATGCAAGTTGCGTTCATTTCATTTCATTCGCTTTTGAACTATGGGAGTTACTACGCTGCGAATTTTGATTATCTGTTTTGTATATATTCACGAAGATTCTGTAAATTTGGTAGAAACATCAAAGATGTGCTATTCGTTGAAAAAAAAAAACATTCTTAATCTTCTTTGGCTGGAAACGGCCTCATCGTTAATTGTAGCTAGAATTTCAATGATAAGTGTACCAAAATTGATCATTTTTCTGTATTCGGACAAATCCGTCCAGATTTCTGTACATATTTGTTCAAATTTGCACGAAAACTGTATTTTCACTATCTCGACTCTTCATTTTCGTTCTATTACGTACGAGGAAATAAACTTCATCCAATCAGATAGTGTGATTAAGCCGTATTATATTGTCTTCTTCACAGTCTGTGAAGCGGGGAATCCCAAGGACGACACCTTCTTCGCTAGAAAGAATTACCTTTCTCTTGTATAATTATATTTAGGAATGTTTTTAGGATACGTATCCTGCATTGGGCAATTATTGGAGATAGTGCATAGCTTGTTTTCGTCTTTTACGAATTATCTATACAATTATGCTAATCCTATAGATAATTGAATACCAGATAAGATAAGTCCAGCTTATCTCAAATTTTATCTCATAAAAATCGCGTTTGTCCTAAGTTTCGAGATCCGAACGCAATTTAAGATCTATTTTATCATCTAGGTACGGAAGATGAATAGAATTGGACCAAATTGATTCCAAAGGGCATAGCCAAATGAGAATACCCACTGAAATTTGATTTTCTCAAGTTTTTATTCTCTTCTCACAATGTTGCACCAAATCGATAAAATTCAACAAAACAAAAAAAAAGAATTAGAGTAGAGGGTCGTAGAAATCCAATATTTTGTGAAAGTTTGTATAATGAATTGTCCCTAAAAATTCGTTAAAAATCACGTTTTGATTCGAAATATTTTTTCGATGTTTTTTGTCGATAAGTATTTGAACAAAAAAGATGAACAAGAGTCGATCATGAATACCCGAGTTGAAAAGAAAAATAACACATTTTCTTCGACTACCCGGGAAATGATTGAGTTAGAGCCGAAATTTTCGGGAAAAATTTTGTTTTCAGTAACGAGTGTCATTCAAAAATTCGCTGGGGGTAGTTTCAGTATTCTTATTCGCCTATGTCCGTTGATTTTGAGTTCGTAAAAAGTGAAAAAAAAGGAGAAAAAAAAACCCGGAAT
This sequence comes from Tenthredo livida, assembly GCA_963992785.1. Classification (NCBI taxonomy): domain Eukaryota; kingdom Metazoa; phylum Arthropoda; class Insecta; order Hymenoptera; family Tenthredinidae; genus Tenthredo; species Tenthredo livida. Next base: position 41,584,017 of record OZ023065.1, read on the forward strand.
ATCTTGAAAATAATTGAAATTCAAAAGGCAACGAAACGAGAGACACGATCAGCGACACCACTGGCATTCTTGCCTTCATCGAGGTGCGAGGTCGCGGTATTACTTTCACTGCCCGTTGTAGATCTGAGACGCGTTGTCCAGTTGTATAATTCATATTTTTATAAAAAACCGTTAGGACTTAGGCTATTTTATCATCGTTCAAATGTCAAGGTTAGCTGCATTGTGCTAGGTAGTCAACGTGGTGAAATAAATCGCGTTTAGAAACGGTAAAAGCTTATATAATTCCGAAAATTTAAACAGACTTCGGTCAATACTTCTACAATTTTAATAGCAAATACATGGAATTTGAAATCCCATTGTTCGGGACACTCCTGCAACGATGATGAGTTCGACTTTCGAGAATATTATATTCGCTTCTTGATTCGCGATCGGCATCGGCTTACACACAAACTTATTGACGACGCTATAAATTCCGCCTGATTTTCACCCACATACAAATTTCAGTGTTTCCTTATTCCTCATTGTTGCATAATTGACATTAATATTGAAATTTCTTAAGACGATCCTCATTCTCTTTTCTTTTATTCCCCAATCGCGGTTAAATGTGAACCGTTGATCAATCGGTTATACAATATACCATACGTTCTATATAAAATATAAATCTCTCCGATCGTACGGCATCGCGACATGTATACAATTATTTATCAGCTAATTAATCCTCATTCAGTCCAATCGATTAATTGGTTTTATTTATTTATTTATTTTTATTTTTTGGTTTCTTGTGATTTTTTATTTCTGTCATTTAAACCGTTTTGTCTCCAGGTTGAGGCAGGTCGAGCAACTTGGCGTAATTACTAGACCGATTTCTAGCGATGGATATAAACGAGATTTGAGTTGATTCAGGCGAACGATTCCGCCACGGAATTGAATGAAAATAATTTTGGATTTACGATTTTTTTTTCCTTTCTTCGTGACGATTTATAATCGGGCTAAAACACCAATTGCCAACAATTTCTTTTCTTCGATGCAATAAATAAGTGGAATAAACGAAGCGAAGCTCAATAACAAATTTGAAACAACATATTTCAAATCACGTTGATTAAAAAAGCTGGAAAAATCGCACATCGTGATTTGAAAAAATTCGCTACGCGAATTTAATTTATTGTTAACATCTCGTTGATGCACGACCTTAGATGGCCTTTGGTAATTTATACAGTTAAGCTGTATGTATCGACGTGGCATTAAACGACGGTTTATAAATCATCGTTAAAAATTTTTTTGTATTTTTTATTTTATACTTCTCACCATCTCAAAGCAATACCTAATCAAACGAAAGAGTTTTGCATTGCTAATAAAACCGCTGATAATTTGGGTCGGGGTTGCATTGGGTCCCGGATAAAAATTCTGTCTAAGGATACAGTAGGTATGATATTTTCAAATTTACGAAAGGCTGCATAATAATTTCTCTAATATAGTAAGCTGATAATTGCCACGTGTGCAACAAAATTAAATAGCTTTTTGTTCATTTTACGAAATCCGTATTATGTTATTTCACGCTCATATAACGAATTCAATTATTATTTATGAACGCCCCCTCGTCTGCGTCTTACGGAAACACTTTCCGATGTATTTGCATAAAATATTAGATACCTGCAAAGTGTATGCTAAACACGGAATAAACATTGCTAAAGAAACAGCAAACATGATACAGAAATAGTTGGAGTATCGTCGAATTATTCGTGGGAATTATTTTATCGAGTGATCTTCTTCTTTATTAATTTATCCTTTTCTTGTAAAATTTGCTGTCAAAAATTTATTTAGGATGATAAATTTTTTAGCTGCAGGCTAGTCGCGGAATTAGTATTTTTTAAAATATGATATGACCCAGTTCTACTATCCTGTTAAGGACATTCGAATTTTAATTGAACGGAAGACCTCCCAGCTGTTTAATTCAATTCGCTTCCGCAATGGGAAACAAATTAAATTTGTTCCGAAAACGATACACGTCGTCGTTTATTCGATAGCTATAGCTGATCGAAGAGGCCTAGAATAATTATACGCAAGGACAACTTACTCTCCTTGCGCAAATTAAAATCTATCGTATCAGTTAAGCCACAGAAAATGTCAGATTGAAATTACTAATTATGTAAATTGCTAACAGCACTAACTGGGATATTTATTATCGATATTGAAGGTCTCTGGGTCAGTGACAAATTCCATAAAGTGATAGTTTTATTTCTTTACAATAGTGACATGCTCATGTATGGCTTATTCTTCGAAAAAACACTCGTATAGTCGACTATTTTTTTATGTAAATATATCTTTCGATAATTTATCGAAAGAATAGCCCCTGTTTAGGGGATGAAGAAGCAGTTTCAGATCTTTAAGAGCGTAGTACGTATATGGAATACGAAAAAGTTGATTTATCGTGGACTTAATTCGCGTCTATGCTAGTTACAATTAGTTGAAATTAATTAAGCCATCAAAAGTCACTGCAGGAGGCTTGAATGTCGTTTCGTTAATACTTTTCAAAGTTCAAATTATGTAACGAACGTGTCTAGCTGGTTTTTTTTAATGTAAATTCGCGAATTTTTCAGACTATCTATTGCTTGCATCAATTCCTATAGCCAGAATTATAATTACCCAATCAAGATGCTCACACACATGTATTAGTATATTTTTTTCAAAATTGAGTAACCGCGTAACGACGATCGTCGAATATTACCACTTTTTGGGAAAAATGAATTGACATACCAATTAAATTAATTATAACTTGATCAACGATGTGGGTGTGAAAATGGCCTTGTATCCATACGAAAAGTTCAAATCGACGCTTTACATTGAAATTCATATTGATTCGAAATTTTTTCACCCGAAATACAGACAGAATTTTTTCTTTTTTTCTAACTTCGCTATGTCCAGACAAAGTTTGGAATATTCCTAAACCACATTTTCAATATTGAAAAGGCCACGGTGCAATCTGTGAAAAAAAACGTTCTTATATCGTTGAAAAAAAATGTCAATGCGTAAAGTTCAAGTCCATAAATTCATCGAAGTGACTAAAAGCACGGGTTCTCACGCAGTGGCTGGAATTTGTCCACGTATCGCTATCCTATCATCTTATAGGACAATAGATTGCAGGAATGAACAAAATTCTATTGATTTTGTATCAATTATTTTTTCGAACTGGTCAAAAATTACACCTGAAATTTCACCGCCTTATCACTCTCTAATTCCATTTCAATTGGATTATTCCGAAAACTGAGAACCCTCCTTTCATCTTTCGGACTCCTGGTTCCACTGACATATATCTGCAATCAAATTTTATAAGCTTCTGTCACAGAGAGAGCTTCGAGACAGACCAACATCCAAATCCGTCATTCCTTTCTCCGAAATGCACCTAAATCGGTTCTCTTTGTGCTAGTGAAACCCGAAAAGCGAAAAACCCATGAAATCTTGTTCATTTCCATCATCAGAGCTTTATAGAGAGCTGTAGTACCTCCGAGGCTTAATTGATCGATATTTATTTATGCGTTACCGAAAAAGCTCTCTTATCGACCTCGAAACCGACGATTTTCTGTTCAACATAGATATTATGTATTGTTTGTTATCATAACGATTCCCCGATCGATTCCCTCGGGATTACGATGATCGTTGAACGATCGAAGAAGTCGTGAACGGTAGGAGTGAGAGTGGCATATATATAGAAGGAAGGGGGAACGAGCAGTGCACTTCGCAGTACACTGTCTCCGCGTCTGTAGTGTGTCAGATCGTTCTTTAATTTCCCTTCATAATTTTATTGCAAATTAAATTCACCTTCGAATCTACACCCTGCGCCTTATCCTACTAATTCGGAACAAAAATATCCGGGTCGATTTTACCAAACGACACCGAAGGGAGCTGCCACAAAGTACACCGGGCCAGGACCAATATGAGATTTTCCATTTTAACGTAAGTACCGATTTTCGTTCAGAAAAAAACATCCCAAAATCCGGTGGCGCTTCGTATTTCGGAGAAAACTTTCATCAGGTAAAAAAGAGCCTGTTTCAGGCTTGTCTCTGGTCTAGTCTCGCACTTATTCTCAAATTTTGAGCTTCTCGTATGGAGTCAAAAGCTACCATATCAGGTATGGTTCGATCGTTGTTAATTGCCTCGAAATCGTTATTTGAAAAGATCTTTTTTAAACACGATGAAAGTAAAGGCGATTCGAAACTACACGAGTGAATGGCGTCGGTAGAAAACATATGGTGGCAACTCGGGTGCGAAATGGAAAGTGGTCTTAGCAGAAAATATCGTTCAATTTATCGCTCAACTTTTGATCGGTATTACAGATTGCGAAAATCGCAATAACGCCGCATCGCTGCAGTTATCCACCGACGGTTTTAATCGCCGAAAATGATCCAGGAAAGGTGCAATTCGATCAGAAATCGGCCGTTTCAGCATGTGAGATCGGCTTTGCGTAGGCGTTTCTACAATGTAGTACATGGGTGTGATTATACCTTCCGGAGAACATAAGGATTGAGACATTTCAGACCCTTGCTTTCTACTTTCGGAAGCCCGGAGACAAAATCGGCCGATATCAATTTGGGAATAGATAGATTCAATAAGTGATAAGAATTTGGACAGGCTTTGAAAAAAATAAATCAATTTATACGGTTCAATCCGTTGTTTTTCTCTTTTTTTGTACAGAATAATGAATAACGAGCCTTCGGGCGAGTAGCAGCGATTAATACGGTGATTAAAAAATATTCTTAGCCGCAATTATTCGCGGACTGGGTATAAAAAAAATTCCTTTGCGTAATTGACTCGCGGTTTTGATCTACGCTCTTATTAGAATCGGTAATAATTACAGTTATACCGAGAAGTTGAAAGGAGATTTGATAGGCACGTTCGATAAACAGCAGGACTTCGTTCTGTGTGAATTAAATTTCAGTAAACCTCATAACGGATATGAAGAAATTATGCTTGAAACCGGTTTCGATTTTTCGATTTCTTTCTTATTTACGGTTTCTCGAAATCTACCGTTTTGCTATCATCATATTCTTCTCCTTACGTCGTAAAATTATGTAATATTTTGTTCAAGGCCGAGGACCACGGGTCTGGTCCCTCGGTCTTCCTCGTGACCAGCGAGTCCATTGACCCAAAGCTGACCCGACAGCGGGGTCAATAACGACTCGTTCCAAGTCATTCTGTAACAGAAATTGAAAACACCAGAATTTCCCCATAAAGTTCAAAAATCGGACTTTCATTGAAACTGAATGAACGGAGGTTCAGCAGGTTTCAATTTTTGGAAAAAAAGATTGCTGCTCGTGATGAACATGTCAATGATTGCATTGACCGGGCTACGCCACGTCCTGCATCCACGTGGACTATCATTTGAGTATTCGGTAAATAAAACAGGCGTAATTCCGTCGTTCGATAAGCAAAAGCTTCGGTTCTTATACATTAGTGAAGGGTCGCCACGGTGGTCGCAAACACCACATATATACTCGATCGGGGTCAACTGAAAGTGTCCAGACCAGGAGCCCGATCAACGTACCGCGTACAGAAACCCGTTGGCAAAGTTGCCGGACTTGCCTGCAGGACTGCGTACAATAATTCTAGATAAATTTTATCGCCCGGACAAAACAAATCGTTGAAATTTCATTTTTGGCAAAACATTGAAAAAAAACAAAACGGGGATTCAAAGTATTTGAAAAATGAAATTTATCGCAAAAAAATAAAAAGACTCCGATCGTTTCCACTCTGATCATTTTTCTATTTTTTTTCGTCTACTTTTTCTTTTTCATTCAAATTAGCTTTCGAAATAGCGATATTCTACGGACAACCGCAGGACAATAAATCCCACTGTGAAATCAGTCAAATATCTACAATTTATTTATAGACAAATTGAAAACTGCGAATCCAGCTGATAGCTCAAAGCGAATTGAAGACGGAAGTAAAATTTATGCAAATTGTTTAATTTCTTCTTTTTTGATTTACTTATTCTTTCATCTTCTTTCTTCTTGTTTTTTTTTTCTTTACTCTGTCTTGTGCGGTTGGGTCTAATTGTCATGTTATAAAGTGTGATCGTGCTTTCTGTTGAAGTTGATATCTGCATGATATTATTCTGCAGAAGCATTGTGGTTGAGCAATGAGTTTATTAGCTCAAGGATGCGTCGAGGGTAATCCTTTCTTCGGCATTATTATTCTCGGAATAATAGTTATGATATATTTATTACCAAAGTGTGCGACCGACTCAACGGTGTCTATAGCTGCAGGTTCTGATAGAAAAATAAATATACCGCGAACGCGCGGTTACATAAAAATAATTTTAATATAATTTTCGCAATAGGCCAACGGGGCGAAACGTGACTTTTTGTACATTGTTCCATTTTTGTTTTTTTTTTTCTCGAAGTGTCTGTCTCCATCTAGTTCGTTTCTTTTTTCTATCCGTATAGACGTACGTACGTACATACCTACCTACCTACTTAACTTACCCATTAGCGTATAGGTAATACAACGCTTTCGGCTTCTTTCGAAAATACTTTCGATTTATTACGATGAACCTGCGTCCTCTCGCGAGCTAGAAATACAGCCGTCTACGGAGATCCTCACTTTCACTGGGACCTGGTGCCATGTTGCCCCCGGTGTCTGCAGTCTCAGTTCATTAAAAAAACCATTGCGACAATCATAACTTATACAGGGTGATATTCCGGGGACATCTCAGTAATGCAAGTCTCGGACCGTCAGGCGGCTGATAAATATGTGCGCGAAATTATCAGGTTCGTAGATGAGAAATAAAAGGAAAGAAAAATCCACGGCTACGATCTGTGGCTACGATCGCGTTGATCGAATTTCGACTATACTATAGCTACCTCATAGTCGAGCGGCGAACCTGATAATTTCGCGCACATATTTATCAGCCGCCTGACGGTCCGAGACTTGCAGTGCTGAGATGTCCCTGGAATATCACCTGTATAGACTAGTCGCTTTATTGTTGGAAGAACGAAATCGCAGGGAAGCTCAATTTCTCCCGGTGATAAATAAATTATCAGAAATTTATTGACTTGGAAGGATCTAGCTGATTTGAAAATCGATACATCACATCGTATCGGAGTAAATTTAGTGCACGGAACTAATTGTCTTGAATCACGTATGTTTTCATATAGGTTCATAAAGTATTTTTGAAATTTTCTGATATCTGACGGTCAGAAAATCGATGATCCATGCATATCGAGAAAAAATACGAAGTAAGGAATTATTACACAACTTTGTTCCACGTGGCTTCCTGCACAACTTTCAATCAATATTGGATATTATCACAAACCCGGTTGCAAAAGCTGCGCAAAAACGTGTTTCTCACCTCATCCGACATTACGATGATTCGCGAAGAGATCAGTGACTCCAAAACCCGAATGTCATAGTTACTTGAGGATGCTTCACACCATTTCTTTTTTTTTCTTCTTATTTTCGGAGGAACTAGTCGACCCAAAGACCCGAAGAAGTTTCATTTAACAAATCTCGAGGATTTGTCAAAAGCACAGCTTACGACGATCAACATTCTACATCTGATATAGTTGAGATATCGTATCTGCAGTCGACCAAGAAATGTGAAACTGGTCTTTAAACTTTGAAACATAAAAATTTCAAGCTATTCACTTCTTTTTAATTTCCTCCTTTCTTTTGATTCGGATTTTCGAAGCGTTCATAAGATCGTGCCTAGTCGTCTGGTACTTATTGCTAGACAAAGGCCAAGCCGATGGAGTTCGGTGACATTTGTAGTTTCTTCGTGCCCCGCAATCCCAAGAAGCCATGCCACGAGCTGGGATCGTTTGCAGTATCGGTATATACACCATACCATAAGAGCTGTGGCTTCTTGCAGAGAAAGTCAGTAGTTTCGTACGTGAATGTCACAGGTCAGCATGAAGAATCTGGTTTGTAGTATTGCGAATCTACGGGTTCTTTGTAGTCTGTAAACGGCTTTGAGCATAAGACACGTTCTGCCTAGGGATACATACACACATGAATGCATACATGCACACATGCATACATACATACGTTTAACAGAATGAATAATGCAGATAATTTTCCTCAGTATTTGAGTTGAATTTTGATCATTCCAAATCCATTCCTGTGAAGAAATTCGTTTTCGTTTGTCACGTCGTTCAACAAATCACTCGAAATCCAACCGGATGTTATTTACGCATTAAATTGTACCGAATGAAACAAAAAGCAAAAGTAAGTGGTATCACAGCTCGATTCCAAGGATAGCAAATCACGTCATAGTGTCATTCTAACAACATAATCCTGCGAGATATTTCTATCGGGAAGTATTCTCCGATTGGTCAAGGCAGCTTGAAGATCGAGGATTTTTTTGCCACAATACGTGACGTGGCTGTAGACTTTGCCGCCTCAATGCCACCAAGTTTTATTTTGCTTCGTATGAATAGCAATTCCTTTCATCAGATTTAAAATACAAAAAGAAAGGATTGATTCAATTACGTAATTACGCAAGTGTCCGAGAAAGAAGACAGCCTCTCTCTCTCTCTCTCCTCAATACTCCGTCAGTTCTTTCGAATGTGACCGTCGATTCAGTGTCGATAAGTGTGACATTTTACAATATTACGTGTCACTATTCAAGTTTATTCGATATTGAATCACACCTACGTAGTAAAATAGACAGTTTAATACCCCAGGCTCATGAATGTCGCTGGTATGGATGTTTGACATTTGTGTGGCGCCAGACATGTCAGGATTATGGATTGCGTGGCACAATCTTTGCAATTGAAATTACACCACTGGGATTATACCACTGGCACGAATTCTCTCTTCCACGTTTACATCCAGACAGAAGTTACCAGGGATCTTATCCAAGAGTATAGATTCCCAGGATGAAGAATACTACTTTTCGTCGCCACACTGACCTCGGGAACATTTCTCATCGCCAATGCTGTTCAGCCAATGGAAAATCAAACTAGGAAGCTAGAACAGATCAGCGAATTACATTTTTCTATTTCGTTTTTCTTTCTATATGATTTTTGATGAAAACGAACTATGGAACGTTTTTGACCCGACATGGGGGAAAGAAAGGCTTCCGATATCCAGATTCTGAAGGAAGACACTTTTCTTTTCATTTTCTCTTCAGGATAATCGCTCTGTGCCTCGTGGCTGCATGCAGCTGTGCCGAGGAGGAATACGAGTACGAGGATGAGCCGGCTGCAGCACCGGCACCAGCACCGACTCCTGCTCCATCCAGGAATGCCGGTCGTCTTGGTTTATTGTCGCCTAGGCGAGGTCCTGTGGGAAGAAAACCAGCACCGGTAATTTCACTTTCAATACTCTGTTCATAAGTTTCTGTACGAATTATTGATTGAAATTATTAAACAATTCATTCGTGATATTGTATTTAAATTCGAAATTTTGGTGCTTCGTTTTCAGGCTCCTTCTACTACGTCAAAGCCTGTCGAAGAGGTCGCTGAAGAAGACCTAGAAGGCGAGGTATTCGAGGAGTTAGACGAAGAGGAAGTACCAACGACGACGACTGAGGCCCCGAAGAAAGTACGCGGGGGTGTCAGGCCGTTCAGGTAAATCGTTGTTGGTTTATTCATTTGGAATGGAATTTTCAGTTCTTGAATTAGTCCGGTCGAAGAGGTCGCTAATTAATCCCCGAATCGTATGAAAGATTGAGATTTCTCATAGCTGCAGTTTACGGAAAATCAATAAAATTGGCATTCATATGGAAATTGATGGAAAAATTAATTGACCAGGAGTTTTTCTTCACTTTTATAGATCGAATCAGGATCTTCTTGAAACCCTGAAGAGAAGGAGAGCCCAAGTCGGAACCAGTAACAGCATCCGTGAGACGGCTGCAACGGAGGCTGCAGAACCGACAACCCCACGACCGAAGTAAGTCAAAAAAACAAAAAACAAAAAAAAACAAAAAAACGATTGAGAAAAGGCTTGTTGCAAGAAATGTGTGAAAAGTCGATGAACTGGTCATATTAATCTTGAAAAAAAAAAAAAAAAAATCTTCAGGTCAATTTCTTCGAACAACAGTCGTAGCCGAGGTGGTCAAGCGTCAGATACTTCGTCGAGGTCCTCCCGAGGCCGATTCGGAGCTACAAGAGCCGCCGCAAAGCCAGTCCAAGAAGAAGTCGAGGAGGAAACTCAGCAGGATGAAGTCCAGGTTAAGTCTAAGCCCTTCCGCAGGGGTTAGATGATTGTGTTTAATCCGCGAAAAAAAAAATGTCGCTGTATAAATAAACTAAGTTAGAAAAGAACTCATCCGAAGCAGTGGCGGAATAGCAACGGCTTGACCGGAGTCCGTATTTTCATTACTATTCCATAATGTTTCTTTTTTCATTATTGTTTTTTTTTTTTTTTTGTTTTTTTTGGGTTTCTTGTTTCCAGTTTGCGATGAAAAATGATGAATCTTCAGAAAAAAATTTCAAATCGTTTTCATCAACTTTTTAATACCCCACCCTGCTGTGTACGTACTTGTTTTTTTTCTTTTTTTTCTTTTTCTTTCTTTTGTGAATTATATACAGGGTGATATTCCAGGGACATCTCAGTACTGCAAGTCTCGGACCGTCAGGCGGCTGATAAATATGTGCGCGAAATTATCAGGTTCGTCGCTCGACTATTAGGTAGCTATAGTATAGTCGAAATTCGATCAACGCGATCGTAGCCACCGATCGTAGATGAGAAATAAAAGGAAAGAAAAATCCACGGCTACGATCTGTGGCTACGATCGCGTTGATCGAATTTTGACTATACTATAGCTACCCAATAGTCAAGCGGCGAACCTGATAATTTCGCGCACATATTTATCAGCCGCCTGACGGTCCGGGACTTGCAGTACTGATATGTCCTTGGAATATCACCCTGTATACCTATATAAAATATGTGATAGCAGTTTTAAAAGTGCTAACTACCAGCTGTATTGTATTGTATTGTATTGTATTGTATCGTATTGTATTATATTGTCTTTTTGAAGTAACTCATAGATCCGCCTTTGACTGAAGCTATAACGGAAAAATAAAGAAAACAATAAAATAATAACAACTCGGAGAGTACATAATGTAGTATATGGAGTACAGATTGCAAATACGAAAGCTACTGATGAAATGTTTATGCAGTTTGTACTACGAAGGTTACTCGATAATCATGTACATAGGAGATTACTGCCGCGTTCTCTGATTAACATAAAATATTGTATAAATGTAAATTAATGAAAATAAAAGAAAATATTAAAAAATTATGTCAAGCATAATATGTGTTGAAAAAATAAAATAATCCACTTTATCCACAGCTCGTCTTATCCCACTCGTTGAATTAGACTGAAGTACAAAAAAAAACATAAAAAATCGATGGCCACAGAATCGATTCCTAAAAATCAAAAAATCTAAAAATCGATCGAAAAGCTGCACGAAATTTTCGGTTGCAATTTACCGACAGCTTTGGATATCGAATAAATCGATAACGCATAATCAAACACGTGGTTCTCTTATTCTAAAAAGTTTCCGGTTTTTTGATAAGAAAATCTTAAGCTCGAAGATAAATTCAAATATATATCTAAAGGCCGGTAATCAACGCTCAGGAGTTTTTCGTAGAATAGATAGACGACAAAGCGCCAGAAGGTAGGCAAGCAGACAGCCTCGAAGATCGTGCAGGTTGCTAAAAACGCCTGAACTTTGGATATTGCGAACTTGTTCATGTCGTACAGAATGACCTTTGGACTTGCCGATTTGAAAATGCATTTTTAAAAGGAAGCCTAAAGATATATTTACACATTTGCAGGTAGATATATGTAAACAAGAAAGCTTGATGGTGATGTTATATACATACATATATATATATGCATAAGTTAATTACGCAGCCAATGCGAAAAGTTTCACTGAGAGACACACGTAAGATATTAGATAACGCATATAATCTCTCTAAAGATAAACATGCAAAACTAGTTAAAGCCATTCCGAACTTTTTAGCGAGGACTTATTTACTGCGACATTTTTCTTTTTTATTTTATTCTCTTTCATTTAACCGGTGGTTTTTTTTTTTTTTGTTTTTTTTGAATCGTAATAATAATTTATCGTTCGTTAAAATTCGCACGTTCCTAATCTCATGATGTATATATTCCAATTTTATGTATAATATCTACAGATACGTAACTTTATTTATTACATAGAAATCAGTTACTGATTATATGCCACAGGGATACCATCATGCAAAGTTCTTTGGAGTGGCTGCAACTGCGACAATCTGACATTTAAAATTACGTCTTGTGCAACTTTATTACCTTATATATTCGGCTTGTTGTATAGTAGCTATTTCAAGATGAGCCTACGAGCAGTGTCTAATTAATAGTTATACTAAAATACCAAATGCTCTAGGCACTCCGAAAAATGTTTAAGGCCGCATAAACGTTTTTGGGAACCCGATTCTATCATGAACGGAACCAAAAATATCAAATACGGCAATTATCGTACCATGTTATGGCCGCAGGGACATTCTTGTATCTGAATTTTGATTCAAGCCATGATTCAAAATCGGAGTTAAATTTTATTTTATTCTTCAAATATTACCTAAACGTTTTTGGAAACCCGATTCCATCATGAACGGAACCAAAAATATCAAATATGGCAATTATCGTACCATTTTATGGCCGCAGGGACATTCTTGTGTCTGAATTCTGATTCAAGCCGTGATTTCAAGTCGAAGTCAAATTTTGTTTCATTCTTCAAATATCATCTAAACGTTTTTGGAATCCCGATTCTATCATGAACGGAACCAAAAATATCAAATATGGCAATTATCGTACCATTTTATGGCCGCAGGGACATTCTTGTATCTGAATTTTGATTCAAGCCATGATTCAAAATCGAAGTCAAATTTTGTTTCATTCTTCAAATATCATCTAAACGTTTTTGGAATCCCGATTCTATCATGAACGGAACATAAAATATCAAATATGGCAATTATCGTACCATGTTATGGCCGCAGGGACATTCTTGTATCTGAATTTTGATGCAAGCCATGATTCAAAATCGGAGTCAAATTTTATTTCATTTTTCAAATATCATCTAAACGTTTTTGGAAACTCGATTCTATCATGATAACGGAACCAAAAATATCATTTATATATCATCAATGGATCCAAAACTATGGCAATTAGTACAATTTTTATGAATGAGAAGACGTTTTTATGTCCAATTCAATCTATGAATCGGGGTTGATGATCAGTTTTAACTTATTACTCGATCATCATCCGTAAAGCTGTGATGTACAGATTTTTGAAAACTCAATTCCATCATCGATGCAGATCTCAAAAATGTTTTTTGTTTCTATTTCTTTCGCCATTTTTATGGTTACAGTGACATTTTGACATCTAATTAAAACAATGAATCAAGGTTGAAGGTATTTCGCGATGGTACATAGGTACAATGTCATAAAATTCAGATTTCAAATTATCTTCGTTTCTATTTACTGTTAGTTTTTCGTTCAGAATTTTTTTAGTTCTTCTGCATCGAATTGAGTTCACAGATCATTATAGATTTCGATGAGTCTGAATGTCGCAACCTCACAATGTGGGGATAGATATTCCCATACAAATTTCCTGGATCAATTCGTTTGCTAAATAGTAATTCTCAGTTCCAACCGCAGCGATAGATAATCTCTGACCTTTTATTTCCACTTCCCCGAACCTCCGCGATTTATAAAATGATAATCGCAGCTTAAGCGTGGAAGTAAACGAGAATAAACTGCAGATTAGATATTACTTCCACAATCTGATAAATTCAGTCCGCGTTTTATCAGTCGCTTTACAATCTGGTTGAATCTGAAAATTTATATTTTTGAATCCATGGAGAAGAGACAAAAATGAAAGAAAGACAGATCCTGTTGCAGGGAAACTTGAATCTCTTGTTAAAATTCCCGAGTCCCCATACCCATCCCCCTCTGTATTCCGAATGTAAATTAAAATCATACTGACAAGGAATGAAAGTAAGAGGAGTGGAACGTGGACGGCCTTGGTAACATGGAGAAGAACATTTCACTTAGGTACATACCTATATACGTCTACAAGTATGACTATCGCTCGGAGCATCGATTAGAACCGATGAGCATTGAGCCTAAGACGATATTATAGTAATCGCTGGAGGATATCAAAATCAATCGAAATTTCCACCAGACGACAAAACAATTATTTCGAAAAAAATAAGCGTCATCGATTTCTGGTAATTTTAACTCACTCGCTTGCGATATTCGACCATTTCAAAGATATCTAGAATTAATAATGAAATTCTGGGGAGAAAACGATAACAGGCATTTGATGAATTCAATTTTTTCTCATACGAAATGTAAAAAAGGCGAAGTCCGTAAAATCTGAAGTACTTAATTTCTAATTATGTATGAAGAGGCAACTAATCAGTCGTGAAAAGTTCATTTCCAAGGTGCACAGACCCCTGAAGAGACCGGGTAATGCTGATGATGTACGTACATTCCATCTTGTCTTGGATCGGTTTTGAGCCTTTGAGAGTTCGATCTGATCGTGGCGGTGAACGCCAACTCGCAACCTCCAACCTGACCTTTTCGCGGATTCACGAAGAGGACGAAGAGGAACAATTCAAAGATGATGAAGGCTGGTAGAGAGGGCGGCGATTGAATTGTGTAAGGAGTTTCTCGCGGGCCTAAAAATCTCGTGTGGTAACGGTGATACCTGACCTAGTTGCATGAGGCTGTTAATTTCAAAACAAATTGCAAGTACCTACCTCATGTTCCGCAGCTATTACGAAATGTTATAAGAAGATGAGCCGTGTTATATAGGAGTGGGATTTGCGTAAAAAAATTTCTTTAATATCAGTGTAATACGTACATATGTATATATATATATGTATACCTATATGCTATATACTATATATAACTTATCTCGCTTCTTCTACCTATATATCGGCTTTCTGCATCTTCTCAGCATCGGCTTCGGGCTGGTCAATACCAGCAACGATCACGCAAGACTCTCGGTTTCTCTGACCTTTGGTTAAAGTCAACTCAGGTGCTCAGAGGCCAACGATTTCTGAGCTCGGGAATGTTGAGATAGCTGCTAAAGAAATTCATTTGGTAGTAATAAAATTTAGGGTTTAAGATGATCGTAATTGACTTGAAAAGAAAGAAAAAAGAAAAAAAACAAAACCAAAAAAAAAGAAAAAAATGCTATTGGAATAGTTCTTCCGTATAAATTTATTGGCAGATCAAAGAATCCACCTTTTCTTTACTTTTACCAAATATATACGTACATTATAGCATTCGAGGAAGTCGATTATAATAAATATTACCTTACCGGTTGAAGAACGATTAGAAACCGGTTAAAATTATGTAAAAAATTGTCGCATCATTTTCTCTTACGAAATGAAATGGCTATACGACATTAAATTCCGCTTCGATATCCCGTATCAATTATAATTCGTTTCGATTTCATTATACTAATTAGGTACTCTGTAACTTAGGTATAGCTATAAGTGATTTTTTTAAGCTGTTAAACTTGAGGATTTATTCGATACAACGATAACCGAAACGGAGCGAAACTCCGGATCGCAGCTTCCCCGAGTCTGGAATAACTTGTTGAGGAAAAACCGTTCTTCTTATAATTCATCATTTTTTTCGATAAATTTTCCCTTTTTTATACCATGCTTCAATATCGTCGCCCGCCTATACTCTGGCATTACGAAAAATTGTCACCGATGTATGACGTAACTTTCCGCATTTGTGAAATCCTTCTTCTTCTTCTTCTTGTTTTTTTTTTTTTTTTTTTTTTTTTTTGAACATTCAACCTTTGTCATAAAAATCTTTGCACATAAAACACCGTTCTTTATTTTTTTTTTTGTTTCTTTTTTCATCGCGGCTATTTTAACACTCAGTGACGCATTGATCTATTGGAAATTAGCATTTTACATCATGAATATGTCGAACTTTACCTGATCCAAAAAAAAAAGAAAAGAATCAACCGTTCAAGGACGAGCATTAAAAAACGTATTAGGGTGGTCCTTGATTCGGTCATATTCGGATTCCAATGCCCCATAGGCCAGAATGTCTCCAAATATATAGAAAAAAAATGTGTCCGAAATCCCAGGTTCCTATCTCAATTCTAAGTACTGCCCCAAAGCCTTAGAATTTTCCCATTTGAATACCACGCGATTTTTAGTACTTCGGAGTTATTTTTTCCTTCCTATCGCATTATATCGCTTCTCTGAATCTGAAATTCCTCACACTTCTTACATATAGTAGTAGGTATCCGTGAAAAAATGTACAGATTTTTAACGCCAAAATTTTCTTCATCACGATTCGGAGATAAGAAATGTTTGTTGGTGCGCTTTAGCTTAGAAAATTACTTATATCGTTTGAAATCTGTCGAATTTTCATGAAATACCTACTACCACAGCCCACAGGTAAGGAGTGTACTGAGTTTGAGATTTTTCGGAGCTATACCTACTGCAATAGGAATAAAACAAATTGAACACTGAATGTGCAGAAAAATCGTGTTTTATTCAAATCGGAAAACCAAAAAAAAAAGAATAAAAGATGAAGGTATAAGGTAAGTGGAGAAAAGTTTGAGTAAAAAAAGCGGTTAAGAGATTAGTGAATGGAGTTAAAATAACGTGACGCAAACATCGAGTTATTGTGAAAGACTAGGAAATAATTATGAAAAGTTTGTTGGTTCTATATTCTGTATCTCGTCTCGCGTAGATATATCTCTGGTATGGTATAAGATATGTACCCTGGAGTGTGCAGCTCGCCTAGTCGTGTGTACGTTTATTATTTTACAGCGTATTCTGAGAGTCGCTCATTGCACAATATAGAAATAAGAGGCTAATTACTGTGTTCTCTGAAGATTCGCAGAGATAGGAAGAGAATATATTCTGAAAATACTTAGAAACCGAACCGGTGGTCATCTTGGACATATGTATATCTTCGAAATAAAAGGAGACGAAAATCCAATGAAAACAAAAAAAAAAGGAGAAAAGAAGCAAAATGCGTCGAATAGGTCAAATCAAATCCGAAATAAAATTCAAGCATATAGTATAACGATTATTTCTTCTTTTTGTGTTATTTATTCATGAGTATTTATATGTTTTTGGGAAATTCAAATTTTTTGAAACTTTTTTTTTTGGGGGGGGGGGGGGGGGGCTTCCATACACACATGTATATGTAGATCTAGAGACCACGTATGCCTCAGCAAACATACGCATGTATTTATAAATATAAAATAAGCTGAATCCGAGCCGGTCGACGCGGGGGTGATACGAAGAGATCTGAGGACTTTCACTCGGTCAGAAATCCTTATACGCTTTCCCTGGTGTACATATATACCTACATATAGGTATAGTTGGTTACGTTGGTCGCCCGCACCTTACCTTACCTTACCTTACCTTACGGCTTACCTTACCAAGGAGAATTATGATAATGGTATTTGGTAAGGCTCGAAGTTTTGGACGAGCATCGCGTGTTGCTATTACTGCTAGTATTTTCTGCACTACTGGAATTAGTGGCAAAAATGATCAGAAATATATGCGTTTTATTATACAATACGTTACAGCTGCTATCATAATTATACATATATATATACTTGTACAATAATTTCTATACGCAACTTTTTTCGTTAGGTAATATTAACACATATATATATATATATATATATATGATGCGTAAGAAAGTTTTAAATAATATAAAATTATTTGCGATTGAAATATATTAATTTACTTATGTAACTGATGTTATATTTAATTTAATTAAGCGAGAGTATATACTGGTTATAGACATAAATTTAACAAGAAGGCTTTTTACACTAGCCTAGGTTTTATAACCGATTCCATATCATCGATGGAATCTAGAAATGGTGGTTTTTACCATTATCATGAGTTACACTGACATTTTTGTATCTAATTGAAACCACGGATCAAGGTTGGAGGTATAATCGTGATGGTAGCTTATAGGTATACCGTGACAATCTCAGGATGCAGAACGCCAGGGATACCAACCCAAAACTAACGAGTTTTGCAGCAGTTTAGTCACTCACTAAATGTTTCTAGTGAAATCACTAGAAATCACCAGACTTTTACTGGACATCACTAGATTCTTAATGATTTTACTAGGAAAATCTAGTAAGTTACCAAACTGCTGCCAACGAGTTTTGGATTGGTATCCCTGGCGTTTCGCATCCTGAGATTGTCACGGTATACAAAAAAATTTAGCCAAAACCCCAAGTTCCTATCTCAATTCTAAGTACCACCCAAAAGCCTTCGAATTTGCCCATATATTTCGCGTTCAATTTTTTTTTCTTTCTATTGCAGTATAGCTCCAAAAAAATCCCAAACTTGGTACACTCCTTACCTGTAGTAGTAGTAGTAGTAGTAGATATTTCATGAAAATTCGACAGATTTTCAACGATATAATTTTCTAAGCCAAAGCGCACCAACAAAAATTTCTTATCTCCAAATTGTGGCTAATGAAATTTTGTCGTTAAAAATCTATAAATTTTGTCACGCATACCTACTACCATATAGGTAAGAAGTGTACGGAGTTTCAGATTCAGAGAAGCGATAATGCGATAGGAAGTAAAAAATAACTCCGAAGTACTAAAAATCGTGTGTTATTTAAATGAGAAAGTTCAAAGGCCGTGGGCAGTACTTAGAACTGAGAGAGGAACCTGGGGTTTTTACTACATTTTTTTGTATCTATTTGGAAACGCTCTGGCCCATGGGAGCATTGAAATTCTAAAATGACCGAATTGAGGACCACCCTGATATATGTTCATACGCAACGTTTTCCGTTGGGTAATAAATGCATAATGCGTAAGAACGTTCTAAATAATCTGAAATTCGGGCAACAAATATGATATTTCACGTATAAGGGAGAGTACCGGTTATAGACATGACGAATGAGGCTTTTTGCACTAGGTTTTATAGTCTGGGTAAATAGGAATTATTATCTGTATAAATATATGCTTTTTGAAACACGGTGAAGAAACACCTTATACGTATACCTACACCTATACTCAGTTTACTCAATTAGAATATTACACTTGAACCAACAAAATCGCTTTCTACTGGCTTAGAATTATCGTTAAGAACATGATTATCATGATCGAAGATATCGTCGTAGTCAAACCTACCTGTTATTCAAAAGTTTCGTAATATAACGAATTATAAATTGCAATACAGATTTTTCGATATAGTATTCGTAAAATTTCATTTTACGCACACTGTGTCGAAAAATATCGTATGAAACTCGTGCGTAAAATTTTTACGCACTTGTTGCATAATATACTATTGGTTTCACGTATAGTATATATTTTCAAAATCTTATAACGTTTCATTAAAATCTCTGATCAATTCAGATAAAATTCCAATTTTCGATGAACGATCTGCGCGACAATCACTTTTTCTTCTTAACATCGCATAAGTGAATGAGTTATAAACTTTTCGAAATCGATGAAGATTATTTCTGTCAAACAATTGTTTTGTCGCCTATAGTTGAAAATTCCTTGATATTTTGATACCCTCAAGCGATCACCATATTCTCTTAGGCCGAATGCTAATCCTTTATAAATTTCAAGAAATTGATACGAACGCGGATGCAGCTTGTATTTTTTTCGATATATTTTATGAAAAAACAAATCGATTCATTCAAATATCTCTTTACTGATTCGAGAAAAATCATCTTCAAGGTGTTTTCAATGATTTTAATTCTAAGATCGAATGATCGACATCCTTACTCCCCTCACTCAAGGCTGTCATTTGGGAATCCAAATCCATGCTGGAGGCTCGAATACCACCGATAAATCATAATGATGATGAATTATTGAGATACGAAAAGAGAGCCGTTTTATTTGCAATCGAATGACGATTGCGAGCCTGTAGAATGTAGTATCTACCCAAAAGTACACATACGTAAAAGACATGCATGTGTAGTAGGTACCTACCTGCCTGTATCAAAAGAAACTTTTACAAACAAACTAGAAACGATCGGTGCCTCACTAAGCAATGTTTGTTTCGAATCCACAGAGAGCTGCGTATGTACCTCTAGATGAGATGATTATTGCTCTGAGCAATGCCCAGAGCGTTATAGTTATCATAATGATCATAGTATTCAAGTAACAAAAATTGACGACTATACAAAGTGGAGGAGCGAACGGCCAGCGATTCTTTCAATGTTAAGGTTACTATATCCACAATTTTCTCCTACCATGGCAGATGTATGGGTATAACTGACCGAGTGAGCACTGGGCAGCAGCAGGCGATTGGAACTTCGACAACGAAGCCCCTTTTACCACAGTTCGAATCTGGGTCAAACTGATATCCGGTTCTGGTTTAAATACTAAATCATAAACTGGCAGGACCGCAGAAGATATACTAGATAATCATTCCTTTCCATCGATTTATAAATACTCGATATTTCAATGCTGCGCAGTCAGTAGAGTAAATGAATGAGAAATTGAGAAATCTCTTCGCCAAACTCGCGGTTTTTGCCTTTTATTTGATTTTT
This sequence comes from Tenthredo livida, assembly GCA_963992785.1. Classification (NCBI taxonomy): domain Eukaryota; kingdom Metazoa; phylum Arthropoda; class Insecta; order Hymenoptera; family Tenthredinidae; genus Tenthredo; species Tenthredo livida. The sequence continues at coordinate 41,604,534 of OZ023065.1, forward strand.
TTCTTCCTTTCTTTCTTTCTTTTTTTCATCATCGTACATGTGTGTGACTTTTGTATCATTTTACTGCGTATGGACACTTTCAAAGAACACTTTCAAAGTTATTATGAGCATATGCATTGAGGAATAGGAGGATATATTCTCGAACAATTAATGCTTTCTCATAAGCATCAGATTATTTAAGAAAAATGATTTCCGGCTTTTTATCCGATCGTAAGAAAATATTTTTCGTCTTCTGGTCGGCTAAGAGTATTTTTTTCTTTTTCCTTTTTTCTTTACAACCTCCGGCTTTGAATTCTCTTCGTTTCTCACATCGGTTCTAATACACGCTTTGGTAAAACACGTTCCTCCACATTCTTTGCTTTTAGCTTTCCACTCGGTTCACTCTCACTCTGGTTACATACCAATTATTATCAACTCCTTATTCCAGTCAGATCCTCGATCGTTGGAGAAGACAAGGTCAAATAGTCGAACGAGAGTCACTCTTGGTTTCATTATTTTCTGTTTTTCTGACCGTAGCTGTGTAAGGTAGGTATAGGTAGGCATTTTATTTTAACTAAATTATTGTTTCATTCCGAACAAACACTCATTGTATTCGATTTAGTTCCATTATAATTTATCGCATGATTCCAAATGATAGAGAAGAAAGAAATAAATAAAGAAAAAAAAAAACAAAAATCAAGGATTTTTCGAGAGCATGACTAACATATGTCATTTGACATATCTCCGTTGCCTCGTACGCCGACAATTCGTGTACATGAATTTCAATCGGTTTGAGGTGCGTCATTTTCAATTTTTCAACCGATTCTAGTTCAGTGAGATTCGAGACACGATCGCAAGAAACGTGAAACATGATATTAGGTATACATGTATGTATGTAGGTACAAACAAACGTACAAATACACGAAAATTAAAGCCGTTCGAATTCAATTGCTTCAAATAAATTTCCGGTATAGAAATCCAACCTTAACATTGAGAAGAGAGACGCGGAAACCTTAATCTTGAAATTGTGTCACAGTTTCTACGAGTTTTTTTTTTAATTTTTTTTTTTATTGTTTTCACTCATAGCTAACGGTTAGTTTAGAAAGAGTAAATGATGTGTAAAAACCAGCGTCTAATCCGTGAATAATTAGAAATATCATTAATGCATGACAGTATGCGCTCAAATACTTTAGACGAAAAAAATAATCTCGCAATAGATTTCGTTTGGTCTTATTCTTTGAACCATTAACGATACTGTATAGAAAAGAGAAAAGATTTTCTCTCACAACGCTGCAGAAGGATCGTCGATCAAAGAATAATGAAAAAATAATAAAAAATGAAAACAAAAAACAGCAGAAATCATCCTGTCGAATTCTGACGATTGAATGAATTGATGAACGGATGATGTGTTTGACCGACGAGAACCATTAGCGACAAATATGAAACTTGTGAAAAATGAGAACTCGTATTTTACCTGCACACGATGATGTTCGTCAAGGTCATTGAAACCAACCAACAAGTAACTTTCCTTGTTTGTGTATTCGAACAACGAACAAGATCGCGAAGAGGCACTCCTCCAGAGCTCTGAAATAGTTACACCCGCGCAGAGAAAGTATAAAAATGTTGTAAAAGTTGTGTGAGAAAATTACCTCGGTATTGTCAACCTGTACGAGTATACTCGAATCATTTTTTATCATATTTTGGAAAAAAAGGATCTATGTGCGAAAAAATAAAAACGAAATGAAGAAGTAAAATCAAGAGAGAAGACCCTGGCACATTCTCGGAGATCTAAGAACGAGACTGAAGCCAAGTTTCTTGATCTTTGTCGTTCGTTTTCCCTCGCCTACGTGCGACCTGCAATGAGGTGCCGAAATTTTGATCTTGTGACGTCACGGGTTCGAAAGAACACTCTTTCGATACAGATACATATACGAGTATATCCGAGTATCTCTTATGTGTGTAATGACTACCACAGGCGTTATAATGATCAGACGACGACGACCACTGTATGCCGGAGAAAGTGAGATTCAAATTCACTCTCTATGGACTTCACACGTTCGACGGGCGTGTGTAAATATCCATTATAGGGTAGCTATCGTTGGTCTGGATCACACATGATAGGAATTTTTATGGTCCTTCTGCTGCAGCACACCTACGCTTCTATATACATGCATGTATATGCTGTTGTTTGCACGTCGCAATAAGGCCCACCTTGACTCACCTTATGTTCATCATTCACTATTTCGCGACGATCATCGGGAGAAAACATCCTTATTCTAATGCGCGCGTTGTCGATTCAAAACTACGCTGTTCAAATCACAATCAAAGCGATATCTTACACTCGTGATCTTTCATTACAGATATATACCTATGTATACATACAGGATGTGCGAGGAACTACTTCCGCACATTCTCTTCGGTAAGTTAACACACACACACACACACGCACACACACACACACACACACACATATCGTAAAATCCAATTTTGTTCATTTGTTTTTTGCCAGCATCTCCTTCATCCGAAGATTTTGCAATTGCATTTTCCTGTGTGAATCAAATTTTTGGTATTTTGTGCAGGATTAGATGGAAACTTTCGCACCCAGAGGATCAAGTATCGACATACACAGCTAGTATTAGCTGCCGGTGATGTTGAAGAAAAAAATCAATAATTCAAAGATGGACAAGTGTTTCGCGGAAATAATTCGCGGCTCATCTCGAGTTCTGAAAGGCTCAAGGTCGTGATATGTCATTTGGTAGGCGTAACCGATTTTCGAAAGTATATGTACAAATGTACATACATTGGTCAGCCATCTTCTTGAAAGTGCATTCAACGTCCTTGATCGTGTATCGTCGAAAGATATCCACTTTATTGAAACAGCGGTTAAAATATTTTGGTGTAACGTCATCGACGCCATATTGAAACACGGAGCAAAGCAGAGGCATCTGTCAATCTTTTGCCATTTCTATAATACATTATGCATATGTATACCTGTATATGGTCACGATAGGACCGCGAACGCCCCGTGGAATCCCGAAGAAAAAAAAAAGGCGAAAATCAATAGACATTGTCCGAATCCCTGAACGTCGACACCTTTGATCGTACATCCAGCGACACACCCGATTTAATCGTATAATACGACGATATTAGATTCTTTGTACCTTCAACCGCGCCCAGAATTTCTCGTTGGCTCGCTTGCGGTTCCGTCATACTTTATTTATCTCGCGATTGCTGGAGCGTGACGACGACAGACCGAGAGCCGCAGGACTTGGTGACAATGCAGGTATAGGTAGAAATTGTGGTTTGATCCTCTGAAACCTTGACTCCTTCATTCTTGGGCTTTGCAAACTTAAGCAGAATCATTTCCCATATGTGAGGATTCAGAGATGTAAATCTGCACCAGTGCTTGCACTTGAAATTCTTATTAGCGTCTCAACATAACTCCCGTTTTTACATGCAAAGGATCAGAATTTCATCACGCGCACAATTTACTATTCTACCCTCAAATTCTGGTCTGCACCGCCAAATCTTCAGCGATAACTTTGTAGAATGAAACTAGAATTTCTATTCCGACTCGGGAATGGATTATTATATGTGAACAGGAGTTCTGCGGGATGAAAAGTCCCCGAATTCAACGACCTTTTGACAGTCTTTATTGAATGTAAGCAGAAAACAAAACGGTAAGATGGGTTTTAGTAGCAAGAGGTGATCTACTGAATGTACAATGTGCTAAATGAGTCAAGAATTCAGTACTGCGCTCCGGGTTACGGTTTTTCCATTATTTAATGGCCTTTATCCTCGAGCCGAGTAAAGAAAAAGGAGCAAGTCAGCGAAAGTCGATGCTTTGTAGTTACATATATACATACAAACCTCGTCATTCTATGTTCTTTGTTTCCTGAAAGCGGTGGAGGAGATTTAACGTCGAAGTTCACTGCAGCGATTGAGAATGTTGTTTGAACCTTTGTTGTAATTGTTCGTTTAAATAAATCATTCGCTACGTACGAAACGAGAGTCCGACAATAATTATGCCATAATTATCTTCTCGCTTCGGTTTATAGCGGCAGTAAATCATCAGAATAAGAGGATGAAGAGAAAGAGGAAGAGACAGTGTATACGATTTCGTGAAAAAGTCCGGAATTCGCATTGGAAAAAACATTCCATTCCCTTGAGGTGACCAAATGGCACGAAACGACATTGAGTTTACCTATATCATCGAGTTCCACGTCGAACAAATCGGTCAGACCTTGATTCTTGAAAGAACGAAGGGATTTCTTGCGAGCGTCCCAAGGGCGTCTCCTGATCTCCTCATTTTCATAAAAGGCGAATAAATTCGCTGAATTCCTGAACCCACGTTTCTTTATTTCTTTAAAAAAACCGCGACCGGTTGGGTTAATAAATTCTGAGATCGTCGCACATCGAATTCTATAGACAGAGTGGAGTGGCTGTTGTGATCGACTCCTATACTCGCGTTTTGAGAATAAACTTCTCGAAAGATTTCGAGAAGGCCCAAAAGCCATCCGTAGAATGACAAAGAACATGAAATCGTTGAAACAATTCGATTACCTCGAGTGGCAGGTATCAATGACTCGAGTCACGCGAAGTCTGCCTTTCCTAAAAAGTGAAAACCCGGATCGGTTTTCTCCGAGCGAATTTAATTCGCCTCCACAGCTCGCGGACTGCGGTTGTAGCCAATACCCGCCAATTCCTGCATCCCGTGGCAAGAAATTCATAAATCGATACGGTACACACCTCTGAATCGAGTGAAATAAAAATATGATAGAGAGTGCGTCCGACACGCGACCCTGAACATTTTTATCCTTTTCTGTCTTCACGGAATCCATGATGAAACTAAAAGGAACGAAACGGACGGTTTTCTTCTCCTTCTCTTCTTTCCTTCGTGTCAATAATCGAACGTTCCTCTTTAGTCGCGGCCGCAGGACCGAGGCCAACTTTTTTCATGCACTCGTACCGCAGCTGACACAGCGTTAAAGAATGCGGGAAGAGGTCAGAGTAAGAGCAAAAATAAAAGGAAAAGTGAACAGAAGAATCGGAATAATCGAATGTCACGTCGCCACTAAATCCGAGGTCAACCAACCCCCGGATTATTTTCTCCCTGTTTAATTCCGGACTCGCTGGAATCATGATCGGCATGAGAGATCAGTGAATCGCGTAAATGAGCGACGTGAATGACCTCAAATGCGGAGTAATTCACAATCAGAATTGGCTCGTCGATCGAAGAGCTCGATCATGATCCGATGATCGGTTTGATCACTCGGACGTAACCTCGGCCACAAATGTCACAGAATTCACGTCACCTGATCGCCCAGCTTGTTAGGCGAGTATCCTGTTCCACCTGGTGACTCAAGCTTCGTAGACAATTAGCAACTGGTAGGTAGGTACTGATACAATTTGTCCAGAATCAAGAACCGTGGCAGCATGAGTGTAACCGGCGCTAGTTCCTGTAACCGCAAACCCATCAAACGGCGATTACGTCATTAGAGAATGAATAATCCAGCCACGGTCTAGTTTTGCAAGACTAGAGTTGATTCACGGTGCTGTACCTATAGGTACGCCGAGAAAACTGGTAGAGCTCAGCGCCCCCGAAGAGTTTAATGAAATCAGTTGTCCTCGGTGTGTAGAAAAAGGTGCAGCTGGGTAAAGAAAAGCGAAAGAAAATCTGTAACCATTCGATTCCTTGGTCACCTTTTTTAATCGAGGTGATCTGGTGCTTTAGTCCATCAATCTCGTCTTCGGACTTCAGACACGTTCTTCTTTCAGCGTTTCTAATGAGGGTTTATAGACGCAGTCAATGACCGGCCTCTATGCATCGCTGCGTCGACCTTATCGGGTATTATTTCCCTATACTGAAAGCACTGGGCCTTATTCGGCCAGTCTTTTTAACGCCCAAGATATACCTTGTTCCAGACTGCAGCGGATGTGGTAGACGTGATATTGAATTGTAATTAGAACTGACGGTACTTTACGATATACTGTATGGACTTAGGCACCACGTATCGCAGAGTATAGTAAAGAATAAGGCTTATTAAGGGGACCAGTAAAGCGACTTTTCGAGAAATTGTCATAGTCCGAAATCAATTTATTTCATACCCAAAGTTCAGTTCACATAAAAATATTTTTCTTTTTCCAAATCATGTGTCGTAAGGATTTTGGCACACCGTTGGTCCAATTCAATCTCTTGACGTCTCATTTTCTCCGGTGAACCTTTCTCATCTTGTGAATGTAGGGATTTTGAAATAAAAAATTATGTCATAAGTTATGATCGATTTACCAAATTTGCAAAAATTATTATCCCTCATTTCTTAGATAACTTGGCCAAAACGAAAAATTTTCAAAATTCCTACATTCACATGATGAGGATTTGTTTTCTGAAGAAAATGAATCCAAGATGACCTGAATCGGTCCAACGGTGCTCTAAAATCCTTACGATACATGATTTGGAAAAAGGAAAATCGTTTGATGTGAAATGAACTTTGGTGATGAAATAAATTGATTTCGGACTATGATAATTTCTCGAAAAGTCGCTGTTCTGTTTCCCTTAAGCTACTCACTGTCAGAACTGTCGGCAGAGATGCACATTGGAAATAGTACGTTTCGATATTATAGTGCAAAAGTGTTGATTCTCGAACAAGAGTGAAGTTGTACGCCCGAGCGAAACGAGGGTGACAATCACACGAGTCACGAGAATCATTTTTCGCACGTGTATCGAACCTCAATGATTCTTCAACACAACGCGCGTTGAGTTGAATTTTATGCACGCGAAGCGTGCGCGAAATGGAACTTTCCGCACGACGTGTGAAGATAACTTCTTTTCAAATCCCTGCTACACGCTGTGAAGAAATATTTTACAGACTAATTGTTTTTACATCTGATTACTGGGATTTTTAAACACAAATTCAGCATTTTTAAAGATTTCATGGATCTGGTGTTGCATAGATTAATTGCACGTAAGAAAAAGTTGTTATTGTAGAGTACAGGTCGCGTCGTTAATCGAAACTTCTTTAAATGCGGAGGAACTATTCTGAATCAATGTAATTTCTTGGTTACGAAAATTTTTGATTTTGAGCCATTTGTTTTTCGTTATTATGATTCTCGAAACGGATAATTAAAGCGTCAAACTACTTTCTCATTAACAAGTGAGACATGATACGACTATATCCTACAAAACAGCCTTTATAACAAGATCATCAGTTGTGAATGCTCCAAGCCGTGATCTTCGGAGCCACTTATGGAGAAATGTGGCTCGCGTTTAGTGTGAGAGAGAAGTATGTCCTGAATGAAATTTCATCCATAACTATCAATATCGAACGGTCTGGTGTCCGAATTCCAAAAATTGTGTTAATTCGTTAAAGAAAATTCGAAATTCTATCGATTGGTAGGTACAAAATTCTTCAGGAGCAGTTCTTCTGACAAAAATCAAGTTTAGTTTTAGTTGAAAAAAAAAAGATGTAGACTGCGGTGAGTGCATCGCTCAATTACCATTTCGTAGTTTCTTGTGTGTTCCTTTGGTTATCTCTCTCAACGTAAAACTTTCGGCCACCTTTCTATTTGGAAAGAATTCAAGTAGATACAATCATCCTAAAAATTTGCGCCTCAAATTTGCTACCAGCTTTTTATATATATACATGTACCTACCTATAAGTGTTTATGGTTTTCATTGATGTCGAATAAAAAAACAGTCTGGAGTTTGAAGTGCTCCGAGGTTTTTGCCGCCATCCCATGAGGGCTGAATAGCTTTAAATCACAAGTTCCAGATTGCGATTTAACAAGACGAGCCAGACTCGAAGCGCGCGTATAATGAAATGGTAATTATTGGACTCGTGACTTACCGTGAACCGGGCAGAAATTTTCGCGGACAGCAAGGACGCGAGCCGAGTTCTCCTTAGAAAAACCGAAGTAAAAATGCAAAGCGAAAGAACTGGTCCTAGAGGATCTGGAGGCCTGTAGGTTTCTGAAGAATAACGGACTCAGCTGCGGTTGCAGTTCAAGTTTTTTTCTTCTAGTTCAATAAAATCCTAAAACTGGAAGAAAATGAAATGAAGTCCCGGTAATTTTTGTTCTCAAATTTGCCACTTTTGTTAAGTGAAATTTTATTCAATGACCATTCAATCGTGGTCTTCATCGAATTCTGCAGGATCCTAGTGTTCATCATTCTATTTGGGAATTGTGAATTCTTCATGCTCCTAAATTTTCCACGATCTGTGATTGCAGTGATTAATCGCCGATCCCTCGACGTCTTGGTTATTACGTGAATTCGTCACGTCACAGCGAATCTCGTGCCGGCCTAGGTAACGGCGTCCTGATTATCCGGATCGAACTCTTACCGCACTCGCTACTTCCACGGACCTTGACACCTTGAGGGTCTACCGCGTACCGTCCGAATAGCACAGCCTGACTCACATCTAGTAATTTTTTTTGAGTATCCTCAACCGCAAGCTGGACTTCCCCGAAGTACTGCAGTAACAGCGAAGAAGCAACCAGCTGCATCCACGAAGAGACGGTCTCTTCAAATTTTCCGAAAATCCACGTTCCACTTACTGATTGATAAAAATCTTCGAAACCGCTGCGTAAAATCACCCCGAAATTCGAACACGCTACGTACTGCACAAGTTGGGCACATCTCGAAGAGTAGATTCATCATAAAACCAGGTGCATTGTGTGCCGAGCACAGAGGCAAGCCAGCTTCGAAGTTGACGCGAACAGGATAGAAGTGGTGTCCGGCACTCCGTTCTTCGAGCTGGTGGGGTGTCCGCGGTCGTCGTGGTGGGTGGCGTATAAGTAGGGGTCTGGCTTCGCGGCCGTCCTCATACCCTCACCGTGTCCTTCTGCGTCCAGCGGCTGTCGGGATAAAACTAAAAATAAATCGATCGAGAGAATATATTTCAACTATTCCGTCGCTTCCGCACCGACGCAATTTCTATACAGTAATTATATTGATACCTCAAGGATTTGTCGGGGGGCGACGCGACGGCGGTACCCGGAAAAACGAAGTTCCGAATATATAAATAAAAACGAAAGATAAGCTAAAGACTGCAATAACTGAGTGAAATTAAAGAGCGCCTGTGCTCGTAAAGCAGAGATATGCGGACAAGTGACCTGCAGTGACGTTAGATTAATAAAAACATCCAGTGATTTTCATCGGTGGATACCGAATTGTTTGGGACTCGTTCTTTGAATTCCTTAAAGTTCCTTATTGAGAAAATCTCGAATAATGAGGCGTGGAAATATGTGGCTGAAGAAGGCCTTCCTGTAAGTAGTATTTCATCCGCTTAATCGACGATGATCGGTTTCTGCTCTTTCTCTTTGTGTATCTGTGGTTGAATTTTTCATAGGAAATATTAAATTCCACGAACCGCATGCAATCCTGGTATAGTTACGCCATATGCGAGCGTCTGATTTGCAGTTTAAAGTTCATGGCTGCAGTCACCTCCGGCCTAGTTTCGCAAAGATTTAAACAGACAATCCTTAAAATGCGAATTTCGTAATGAAACGTGAGTAAAATCTGCTCCGAGGAGTGAAGATTGTATACACGTAGAAATGGAAACCAAGACTCTAGCATAGAAATCCCGGATGTATTAAGTGTGCAGCAGGAGATAAAACCGCAGATATCGTCATTCGATAAATTGAAGCATAATCGAACTGGTTTATTTTTGCACTGTAAACCTAGCTCTATTTATCTCCAAGGTGTAATCAGACGCATTTTCACTCTAGCTGCAGGTACTAAAGTTTAATGAGCGTAAATCGCCACATGGTAAATTTTCGCCAGCTCTTGTTCGGGCGTCGAGCTCTCTGTTTTCGCGGTAAAAAGCGAGCTCATTTATTCCGTTAATAAATAACCATCGAGAGTGATTATCGTCCGTTCACTATAGTCTGTAATACACACACAGATAAGTTGAGAGTTTGCCTCTGGCTCCAAGACACCGATGCATTGCAGTATAATAACTTTTTGTCGAAACAAACCCCTGGTAATGTCGAAACTCGCATTGCTACGCGTCTCAGAGTTGTGTATACATATAGGTGTATACATATACCTACTAGAAATCCAAGTAGGTACGTATCTCGACATGTCCTAAATCTGTGATCATGGTCCCGCAGCTCAAACGTCGAGTTCACTTTTACCTCACGAGCCTGCAGTGGTTCATTATCATAGAAATCATTTCGTTGCGTTATTTCCATAAGAAACTTATCGGAATCGAGCGTCACAGTGTAGTAGCTGTTTCTTAACGTTTTAAACCATTAGGTTGCACAAATATGCTTTTACGATACTTTATAAGGGACTTAATTCGTCGATCCCGCGTTGCTGCACATGCGACTCCTGTCTCGTATAGGTATAGTGTAAACCTGCAGCATGATGTACGAATATATATATACCGCGTGTACACGTACTACATACATTCAAACGTATGTATGTGCGTGGATATGCATTGATACACACCTTCGGGCGTGCGTGTTTATGTTTGTCAGGGTTTTACTTTCTACAGAATATTCGGAACGGTGCTGCAACAGCCGCGGTATTCTAAAAATTAACATAAATTTTCTTACAAATATATTACCCCGCGTAACAGCTAGCAGAACGGACTTTTTACACAACCCAATACCCATGACAGTGTACGTACACCCGTAATGTAACATGTATAATTAATAAGTATACGTGTAACATCAATTTTCATGTGTTAGGTACTATAATATGGAACAGGTTGATGTACGACAGAGTTTCTTCTGGTATTTTTCTGGCTTGGTTAAAAAGTAGCGCTAGTTAGCACCAAGGTTAATTGGTGTATTGCTCGGTCTAAACTAGCGCCAGTAACTATATGATTTCTAAAAGGAATAACCTGGACCACGCAGCCTCTCGCTGGAAGACGAGCCACGATTTACCGAGGCTATATGTATACAACCGCGACTACTTTCATCTCCTTAGAAAATAAAACTGCGACTTCATTCCTGCAGGCATTTAACTTCGCTCTCTTACTCGCTTGCCTTGGTCGCATGTCTCGAGGTCCACTTCTTCTTCATGAATACATGTACCTACATGTATACTATGCATCCCCATACACATACACACACGTGGTATTATAATATTATCACAGCTCTTTTCCATTTCTTAAGAGTCATTTCCTTATGCCCCGCAGCCTCCGCGAGGTGACATTAGTGATGGTCATAAAACACTAGGCTGCACAGGTGAAATAGGAATTTCGGAATTACTCCCGGGTTTCAGTTCTCTTCGAGGATGATGCCGTATTTTAATTACCGATTAATGCGTGCGGTTACGCCTCGCTACCGAGTAGCGGGCCGATTTTTTTTTCCATTCAGTTTCTAGTTTGTCTTTTAATTTTACGACCCTGGGGGGTTCCCCAAGGCAAGGGTGACGAGAAGGGGCGATGAGAGTGATTAGACACTCTTGGCATTTCAGCTTTCGCAACCGGGCGATCACGTGTGCCGATTTTGACATTCGACTGTTCCAATCTTGAAAGTATATCGCCTCAGGGCTAGGCCATCCCTCCGAAGTCGGGTTCGGCATCCTGAGGGAACGGGGAGGATGCTGGACCGGTAGCCGGGTATAATGTACTATCATTAAATCGGCAGACAATAAAGATGTGTGTATTGCGGACCGGTAGCCGGGAGATATACACTAAAATGAAAAAAATCAATCTTTATAAGATATTCGTTAAAACATCTGTGGGTTGGTTAGAGGCGGTTTTGCGGTGACGTTGCGCCTTCAACTTGCGTAACCTGGGCCGATAGATGTCTGCTTATGCCTGGGCTCCAGGTTGCTTGTTCCCTGCTGGCTGCTGGCTGCTGGCAACCAACCAGCCAATCAGCCTATGTAGAAAACCACTTTCTCCGTATGATTTCTCGATGAATTCCACGCGCGTATTAATATCCAACCATCTGACACCACGCGTTATTATAAGATTTCGCTACCGATCGAGAAAATCGGCGACAAGTACCTCCACACTTCATAATCATGCGTTCATTTCGCGGTATATGGTGTCAAACGTGAGATTTTGAAGTTTGACTAGCGTCACATTGAAATACGGATGTATATTTGAATTCCGAACGTCCTGAGTTTACGACAATGGATAATATGGTGCGATTTGAAACGGGAGTAAGGTCAGCGCTAGGCGACAATATTGTATCCGTATACCGGTGACGATATCACAAGGACTAGTCGAGAGAATAATTATATCGAAAAATACCCGCGCCTCATTTCCTCAGGCATTTAATTAATCCTTGCTGTGCTAATCCCGAGCATTCGGTACCCTGACAGATAGAAAAAGCTCTTCTATTAGCCGGAGAACCTTCGGTGACGATCTTAACGATCTACACCTTTTATACTACTCCTTGATCTCAATTGAACCTCCACGTGTTAAGACGAATCAAGGTCCAAAGAGCCTCGGAGCGATTTTCAAAATCGTTTTTACATCCATTTTAGTAATCAATTATTCCCTACCATTATCGCCTACGTAAATAGCTTGCCTTCTGACGCATTAATTTCAGAGTACCTAGAATGTAGACAGTACAAGATAACTCTCATTGTCAACCTTCCAAGTACACTGATGTGAGCTGTACTTTTCTTGGCTTTTGTCTGCCAAGAAAGAAAAAAAGAAAAAACTGTATCCTCAAACGCAAAGAGCTGATCAAATTCCCATCTCTTATTCTTCAGGGTATGCACAGTGATCGCAGCAGTCCTAGCCGACGACGATATCGTCACTCAGGCAAGACCAGGGCAAGAATTTGTGCAGTATGATTCCTCCGTGGGTGAATCAGCCCCCTTTCAAGGTCGGGCGATTCCTGTAGGAGGTGAGTTCAGCGGCTTAAGAAATCAGCGCAAGTCGTCAAAGTCTATTGCTACACATCTTCCCCTGATAAATTGCAGATTTCGTTACGTCGCACAAGATTCCTGAAGGAGTCGAACCACCCTCTGATGAGGATGAAGAAGAGGAGGTTGAAATAGCAATGGAGGCTGAGCTCGCGAAGGAAGTCCTTCAGCGGGCAGTCGAAAACCTCGATAAACGTGCCGAGAAGAAAAAGGCTGAGCAGAACAAGAGTGCTCAGCAAATTTTCACCCCTTACGAAGACGACACGATATTGAAGAAGACTGGCCCGAAGAGGCTAGCTCGTGTGGAATTAGAGAACTTCAGTGACTCCGGCGTCCTCTCAAAGGACGGAATTAAGAAGATTGAACTCGCCAGGGCAAAATTTGACGATGAAATCGACGCACTTATTCCTGGTGTACAAGTGAGGTAATTCGAAGAATGATCTTCCATTCATTTATTACCAGTGTGACTCTTTTAGTATCAAAAAAACATCTTCAGTTGTGGATCAATAAAAATGGTTTTCTGAATTTTCCAGTGCAGAGAACCCGACTACGATGACGCCGGTTTTAACGACCTCTCGCGACGTCCGAGCCTTCGATTTCGTGCCGGTCAACATCATCCGTGAGGACAGTAAGGACGCTTACACCCCATATGCAGATCGTCATTTTGGTGACCTCAGTGATGTTAGCCTTGTTCCAGCTGGATCAAACTCTCGTATCCAGGTAAATAAAGCCAGACTCTCCTCCCCGGTGGATTCGAAGAAATCCTGATTCATTTATGACAAACGAATGATCTTTATCTTCACTTCGATCCAGGTCAAAAAAGGACCGAACGGTAAGGACTACGAGTACGAATACGTGTATTACTACTACGACGAAGAGGATGAAGGTAAAGCTGGTTCCCAGACAAACGCTCACGACGGTCCAGCCAAGACGACGCCCGCAGCTCCGACATCGAGACGTGGTTTACCCAGTGGTAGAAACAAGTATTCATCATTTGATCGTAGTACGACAGTAGAACCGGCTACTAACGAGGTCATTCCTAGCCGCACAAGCGCTCGAGGCAGACAAATCCCTGAAGCTGAAGACGTGCCTGAAGAAAGACTACCAGCAAACACCAGATTCCCACCCAGGTAAGTTAACGACGAGTTAAACTATGTCGTTAAAAATTTTATAGCCTGCAGTGTTACTGAAGTTGGACATTTTTACTCGCAACATTGGATGTGAAACTTGAGAATGAAGTTGTATTTCCGTGTGTTGTTGATGCGGTTATCTGATAGTCTAGAGTAATTCAAAGTTATAGTCCTACATTACATACGGCAGTGGGGACTGGTATTTTATAGCTACGAATTAATATGTACACTTATGTCATCATGTTTTCATGAATGGAATTGGAAATCTAAAAACTGTGTGAATAGTTACAAATTTCGTTGAAACTTGTTTTCGGAACTCTCTTTTTGTTTCACTTGCTAGATTCTTCGGTTCAATATGGTATTCATATGGAAATCAATTTTTCAGGTCCAGGTCAAACCATAATACAGGAACTACCGAGCCCAGCCGTGCCCGAGGCAATCGTCCGCGCCCTAACTTGGACCTTGTCGACTCCAGCAGCTTCCGAACCCATCAGGAAGGACCTGAATTTCCGACGAACCTCCCCAAAGGACCTTTGAGATTCCTCGGTGTTACTCCCAACGAGGAAACGGAAGACAAACCCGCAATTCGTGCTCGCACAAGGCCTTCCAAGGTCGCTGAACCAGCCCCCGTTGATGAACCCTCTGAAGAGCCTGTCGTGCCTCACAGACGACGGCCTGTCACAGCTCAACCGGAGGTCAGTTCTATTTTGGATACATACCGTACTTGACAAAATTGTGTGACGTTTCGTTCACGGGACATTCTGATGATAATACCTACAGCTACTCGAAAACGGTCTTCAATGTTCACCTCTCGCAGTTTTCTGGAGTCAAAAAATTGAAGTAAATTTATTTTCAGGTTGAGATAGAATTGACCAAGGGTCAACCGAGTCAGCCTTCGAACAAGGAAAGCGAGGATGACGACGAATCGACCGTTCCAGATACAAAATCAGAATCTGTTTCCGTCGAACCAGGAACCGAAGAGGAGTCTTCCAGCGTGGAGAGCATCTCCAAAGATCCGGAAGGCCAAGAAACATCAACGACCGAAATCCCGACCACGGAAAATCCTTCAGCGATGGATAAAGTCGCTCTAGATTTATACGCCTTCCTACTTCAGGGTCAGAGCAATCTTGTTGATGCTTCAACAGCCGACACTGACACTGACGACACGACTACCCCGATCGAAGATGAAGAGACGACCGACGTACCGACGACTACAGAAGTTATGACGACGACAGAGGTAACCACAACGACCACCGAACCAACTACTACTACTACGACGACTACTACTACGGAAGCTCCGACTACTACGACTCAACTCCCGGCTGGAAGAGGAAAATTCAGAAGGCCAGGAACTGCGGGCGGCATCGGCACCAGGAACAGGTAATTTTTATCAAGTTATGATCAAGATGTCGAATTCGCCTTCCGGAAGATTGATCATTTTTCTCCCGAATTCCGAGCGAGGTTTTACTATTTTGTAAATGTCCTGAAGGAATGTTTAAATTTCTGAACGTCTTCACCTGCCGGACATCATAATTACTGTTTTTCGCCGTTTTTGGCCAATGTCATTGTAGTTAACCCGTCGTCTTCATCTCACTGTATATAATTGATCCATTATCAAATATTTCCAACGACAGGTTCAAGTCACTTGGAACGAGCACCACATCGACTGAGGCATCACCAGCCGTAGAACAAACGCCGCGACCACGTAGTCGATTCGGTTCTAACACCGGTGGCTTCAAGAGACCGCGTCCTGGACAACGTCTACAAACAGAGCAGCCCGCGGCAGAAGAAGAAGCCCAGAAGGAAACCAGAAGCTCAGTGAATGCTGAGAGACCGAGCCTCGCTCCTCGCGGAAGATTCCGCGTAGCTGGTTCCAGGACTTCTACAGCCACGACTGCTCCCTCTACCTCCACTTCTGCAGAGGAATCCGCTTCTTCGCCATCCTCGTCGGCGGAAACGACCTCCACCGTTGCTCGCCCAGCCTTCAACAGGCTCAATATAAATCGAAGACGCGGAAGACCGACGACACCGTCGTCCGTGACTAGCGCGGAAGCACAGGAATCCGAGGAAACAGCACAGCCTGAAAACCAGGAAGCAGTCAGCACCACGGCACGACCTACTCCGAGGCCGAAACTTCCTGGGACTGGACCCAGACCACTTAGACCTGGACCAAGAATTAATCTCAGACTGAGACCAGGACTGACGACGTCCACGACGGTAGCGCCTATCGAAACGCCGGAACCATCTGCTGAGGAACCTGCTGGTGCTGGCACAGAGGAAGAGTCCCATGAGGTGGGTTTTACGTCAGATTGAAATTTTCAGCGGTCCGGTTTGATGATTTTAGAGAACTTTGGAATTTGGACGCGAAATGATCCGTCGGTTTTATTGCTTTTCACATTGCGGAAATCGATGAGGATTACCATTAACCATTAAATTGGTAATTGACTAGATTATCAGTGACCGATTGCTTTAATGCGATTACATCACGGGTAGAAATTACACCAGCAGCTTTTAATCTGTGAAGAATCGATGGATCATTACATTAATTTGATTATTATCAATCGATCAGTAATTTTCGCAAGTCACTGTTTGCGAATGGTGAATTCGAGGAGTTTGAATGAGATGCATTCTGCTCTGAAGACAAAAATAGACGATCTGTAGTCGTCAGGTAATGATCAACGAATTTCTAAAAAAAACGGGAAACAAAGATAAAGTATTTAGTGTCTGGCGACGTTCCCACTTCTTTGCGAAAGCTGCACCATGGCTTGAATAACACAATCTCTTATGAACCGAAGACGAACGTTGCAGAGTCGCTTTCACTGATTGACCTTTCGAAATGTCATTGCGCTCGTTTGTATGAAGTATGAATCCATACTTCAGCTATGACAATCTTTTACCAGCTTCCTACCTCGACCCACCTTCGCATAATTAACACACATACTAAAGTAAGAAGTAAGAACCTGTACTCAGTGTATATCAAAGATACAGTCCTTGAGAATGAATCGAGCACAGAAATTGTGCACTGTGACATTCCGATCGGTGAATCCGAGTGTGACTTTTTGTTGCGATTGAATAAATGTTGCCTGATCACTGCTAATCGCAACTTTTTCGGTATTTTCCCACCTAGGCTCCCGCAGAGACCAGTCCACCATTGCCTACGACCCCTGAAACCCCGTTGACGAGGCTGAGGAATAGAAACCGACTCCAGGTTCATGCGAAAGCTCCTCGAGTCGCAACTCCACCTACTCCTAGAAGGTCGCCTCTTCTGCCAAGAAGAAGGACCACCGAGGCACCGGTAGCAGAAGCAAGCAGTGAACAAGCTTCGGCAGAAGAAACTGACGAAGAATCTGAGCCTACGGAAACGGCGTTACCGGAAACTAGCACAGCCGCGAGCCAAAAACAAGAAGAAGTTAGAGGTCTAAGTAGTCTTTTGGCTCCAAGACGTAGGATAGCGCCACGACGCCCTGGACAACTAATTTCCAGGGAATAAAACGACGATTATAATCGCAGGGAAAAATACTGCTCCGTCGTTTAGGAGCCATTGTGACGAAAATCCGATTTAGGTATCGTAAGAGAGAGCTTAGATATCCGTATGCCTTATAATGTATCTGCGGATAGTCTGCTACGTATTTTGGCATATTGAAAGGTATAGAATTTTACGAATACGTATTTTTGTGTAATTTAATTTTTCTTAATTTTTTTTTTTTTTCATCAATCTTGCTGTAAGAAGTCTGTGATTTCAAAGAAATCGTTCGCATAATAGCAGCTGTCGTTACTTCTTTTTCTCTGAAGTTTTCGAATTGTAACGAATTGCGCGAGGTATAGGTACCATTAAAATACTCGATAACTGCAGAGGAATTTTTGTCACCATCGAATTGCGCAGCTGACGTCATATTTTTCCTCGTAATTTGCGCTGCGATCGATGATGACAATATCCATGATCGTACTGTTTACACTACGAATCGTCTGCCATTTTTGTTTTTATTACATTGCATCGGAATAAACAGCAACAGCTCGCTCGACCGAAAATTATATGTATGTATTGATTGAGCGCAAATACATAAATATGAAAAATGAAATAATGATGACAATAATATTAGTAACAACAATAATTATTACATGTATAATAAACGTATCAATTTTAATGGTTTTCGCTTATAACAGGTTGAAAAAATTGAATTAAAAAAACGAACCGTTATTATCTGAAATAACATGTTGGGCTAATTTCCAATTGTGTGATGATTATTATGTATTTAATTCGACTTGAAATGTGTGTGTACTCCTATTTAATTATTAACTCTTTACACTTATTATACATTATATTGTACTTTAAATAGTTTCAATAATACGTTTCAATTATATCTTTTTAGAATATAAGGCGCAACGCAATGCACCGTCTTACTGTTACACTATTTTTATTTGTAATGCCCCAAAATGCTGTAAATATTTCGATTAAAAATACATAAAACAGTAAACTACGAATGTCTCTCTCTCTCTCTCTCTCTCTCTCTACACTCCCCGTCGCAATTCACTTGAGATCTATACGTATATTTGATAGACATGAAAAAATATGAAATTTATGTTCGTTCGATCGCATCGTTGATATTTTCTGATGGGCTCAAAGTTAAATTGTCTCTTTCTCTCCATTTGCCAGAGAAGTCAGCCGGAAATTAGTGTTTGTTCAAAAACTCATAACTGCGAGTATTTACGGTCATCTGCCTGGAATTGACGGATTGATAAATTTCAATGTTTCTGAACACATTTTCATACTTTCTGCATGCAAACAAGAAAAGAAGGTCGACGTGTAACGTATACCCATCGACACAGAATCTGTAACCCCGAAAATTTGCAACTGAAGTTACATCACCGCAAAGAAACGTGGCATGCGAGTGAAGCTCGTGTGTTATACGTGAGTTTCTCCATCGCCGGAACGAGGTCGTGCGTCTAAGGCAGGCAACCGGAGTTACAGCGCATGTTCAATTGCCTCATTATAATTACCTTAGAAGATTATACAAATTCAATTTTTCATCGTTTTCAACATTTTCTAATGTTCAAGTCATTTTGAAAAATAATCTTGGAGTTGGGAGAGGCCGTAGCGGAATACGGAGCTCAAGTTGAACAAAGATGTAACTCCGGTTGTCAAAATTCCGGTTGACAAACTCAGATTGTCTTCAGTGAAAACATGCAGATATAATTCATTTACTAGATGTTGAAAGGGTTTCATTTATAGAACATCAAATTTGTAATATTATAAAAATATTTTTAAATTTTCAAATGTTCCATTTGTAACATTTTTCTAGCAGCACAATCATTTTCAATATCTGACTATAAGCGGAATTTCATTGCCCGCTACACGGGAAAAAATTAGAGCAGACAGTTTTGCCAACGGGTGGGTACACTGAAAGAAAAAAAGAGTCCCGCCAACTCTCTTGCGGAGCACGGCCAACGACGACTAGAGGAGTACGAGGGAGGGAGTTAGCGGAGCTCTGCGTTGGGGAGTAGGCCCAACTACTCAACTAAGAGAGTTACGCATACACTCGCGATGCGGAGTTACGCGCGTAGTTATTTAGTATGAGACTGGTGTTTTATTTGATCGTTTTTAAGTTTTCGAATAACTAAGATTATGGATGCTCATCCAGTTGATGAATTTGTGAAAAAGTACCTGACTGAATGGAATCTGTCGGGTTTTATTCAGCGATTCGCAGGTAAATATATCCTAACCTCGAAATAGCACTATTATATATAGCATTGAGCATGTCATTTCGAGGTTAGGATATATTTACCTGCGAATCGCTGAATAAAACCCGACAGATTCCATTCAGTCAGGTACTTTTTCACAAATTCATCAACTTGATGAGTATCCATAATCTTAGTTATTCGAAAATTTAAAACCGATCAAATAGAACACCAGTCTCATACTAAATAACTACGCGCGTAACTCCGCATCGCGAGTGTATGCGTAACTCTCTTCGTAGAGGAGTTGGGCTTACTCCTCAACGCAGAGCTCCGCTAACTCCCCCCCTTGTACTCCTCTAGTCGTCGTTGGCCGTGCTCCGCAAGAGAGTTGGCGGGACTCTTTTTTTCTTTCAGTGTAGAATATCTTCCCTTGCGTTCGGGAAGTGTTACTTCCAACTCCCGTAATAGTTCATTCTCTCGGTAGAGGCGCTAATCATATTTCGGGAGAGAGAGCCTCTACCGCCTCTACTGAGAGAATGAGCTATTACGGGACTTGGAAGTAGGAAGAGAGGCTCTCTCTCCCGAAATATGATTAGCGCCTCTACCGAGAGAATGAACTGTTACGGGAGTTGGAAGTAACACTTCCCGAACGCAAGGGCAGATATTCTACCCATCCGTTGGCAAACTGTCTGCTCTAATTTTTTCCCGTGTATACATAGCAAAATACGCTCAATAGATCATCTTATAGAATTTGGTATTTATGGAAAGCTTACTTTTATATCAAAAGCTGACTTGTACACCCAGAAAAATGCCCTACTCGCAACAACTAAAATTTATTTGAATGAATGCATATCGTTTATTTATATATGAACCTACTAGAGTTTTAGTAGATTTTACGAAAAAAATCTAATTGAAGACAAATATTCAAACGGAAATAAATACCACGCTGAATCAAATAAATAATTTATTAAATGTAGTTTTTTTATTTTTGAATATAAAATACGGACAATGAAATTGTTTATTTCACAAAAATAAAATTTTATTTGGAAATAGCAGGTACAATGGCTGCTAAATTTTGAAATTTTTCGAGACGAAAACTTTCGTAAATTGATTTATTTTGCGACTTTCATCCATACTGCTACCATATTGATACCTGCAGATGCAAAGAAGCAAGACAATCAATTTTCAATTTTCAAAAATCTCATACCTTGCGTAAATCTCAGAACTTACTCTAACCTCAATTATCACACAGATATGGTAAAATAACCATCAAATTACATGCCTTCAAATACTGTCATGTATTTTCCCAGCCCGGCGTCGATAAGTACGCTGCGCATCTGTTGGTCCATGACTTTGTATTAGTTAGTACTTTTAATCAAGGATTTGATATTTTTCACTTAGAACTGCTCACACGCCGTATCGGAACCTACTCGTATAATATGTATTTTAATGACACCGGTGAACACATGAATACACAATCGAGCACGCGGTCCGCATAGATGGCGCTAATGCTGCGTACACTCTATTTGGATTCAGTAAACATTTGGCGGCCTCAAGTAAATGGTTATTTGATGCACCTAGAAATGGTGTTCCGGAAATGAACTATATTATTATATTCAAATCAACCATGAGGAGCCAAAAATTTTTGCTACAGTCAAAGAAAAATCTATTTGCTTTAAATATATTCATGTCAAATTTGTCAGTTTATTTAAATATAAGGTACGCATTTTTCTTGGTGTACAAACTCGTATTATTTGCAGGTTGTGAGGAGGATTCTGAGGGAGACGAAGAGTCATCTGATTATGATGATGAGGATGAAAGTTCCACGGAAGAATCAGATTTCCAGAGTGATAATGATACGGATTAATTTTAGTACCAAATAAGATTGTTGTACAAGCAATAAAGAATTCACGCATTCAATGAAAACAATATTTTAATTTGAGAGAATAGTCGTAATCACTATTCAAAAGTTGGATATAGTGATTTATATCACCTTAAAATTAATATATAAACATGTAATTGTTATGTACATTCGATAAACAATCGTCAGCCGGCACGATGCCGGTGGAATATGCGTCAGTCGAACTGCATAAGATGCAGCGCGCCAAAGGAAGCTGGTCACTGCCCTTGACTTTGGAAGCCTGACTGACGCAGAATCCACCACTATAAACGTGACTGACGTCCATTTTTACGTTTACTTTGATTAAAATAATCATTTTTCAAAATTTCAAGTGAAGATCGGTCACTTCAATTTTCAGATTTTTCCGACCACTTCAAACGCCTGACTGACTTTCGATTTCGAGTACAGTAATGGTGAAACTCTCTAATTAATTACATTCGAGTTGGAGATAAATCACTGATAAAAAAGTGACACCACCTCCCGGACTATAAGAGGTTTCCTTGAAACATCGCAGTCAGTCAAATATCTAATTATTCATTTATTCGTACATTTATCTCTTCATTCATTTATTAATTTATTAATTTATTAATTTATTAATTTATTAATTTATTAATTTATTTATTTGATGATTTTACGGCCTTTGAAAGTTTGAAATTAAAGAGGGGATGACCAGCCTTCGCAAACGGACGAAAAACTTGGGTCATGCCGAGTAGGAAGTGACTGACTGCGATGTTTCAAGGAAACCTCTTAGTATAGTATATTGAATGTAAATTAGGGTGTGTCAGAAAAAAAATATTTTTTTTGCTACCTTCTGAACGGATAGTTCTCGTCAAGACAAAGAGATTCCCCGCTGGAAAATGTCCTATGTCAAGGCTAAGTGGTTCCGAAATTTTTTTTAGTTTTCCATTTTCCTATGGAAGATTCCAATTCCTATGGAAAATGGAAAACTAAAAAAAAGTTTCGGAACCACTTAGCCTTGACATAGGACATTTTCCAGCGGGGAATCTCTCTGTCTTGACGAGAACTATCCGTTCAGAAAGTGGCAAGAAAATTTTTTTTTTTCTGACACACCCTAATGTACACTAAACGTAATGGATTCTGAGCCGGATGTGTTCGACAATCGAAGAAACAGCCAATCGGCGCTCTGAATTTTTGTAATCCAGAGCGCCGATTGGCTGTTTCTAGCATTGTCAAACACATCCGGCTCAGAATCCATTACGTTTAGTGTACATACAATAGTCATTTCATATATATAATAATTGGAATCAAAAAGTATACGATTCTGTTTCGTTGACAAGCTTTAATTTTTTATGAATGGATGTCAGAATCGAAGAAAACCGTTATCTATATCCTGTCGTAGCGATGCGATCGAATCCCATCTCGTCTCTCGATTCTTATTTTGATTGGATCAACTGGTTTCAATAAGAGGTCCATCTTCAATCGAATTTCCTTCACTGGTATAATATCATCCTTTTTTAAGGAAAATCTTCGCAGAACTGTAGCAACGAGCGTTTTTATTGACACCAGAGCATATTTGTAGCCTGCAATTGAGAAAAGCTTCACAGTCAATAAATCGGCACTTATTGTTGATGATGGGTCTTCTGATTCCGGCCATGACCGTCGAAGTTTTCTAGATTTTGTACATCTCAGTGTTTTTATCATATTGAGATCATTCAGGTCAAATAGTTTGACATACAACGGTCGATGCCCGCACCAGTAATAGAGATAGATATTATTCTAAGACTTGACCTAAACAATTTCTTGGCCCACCACTGAATGCCATAAATGCGTAGGGGTGTCGTTTCGCAACTTCTTCGGGAAGAAATCTGTCCGGATCAAACTTGAACGGGTCTTGCCAGTATTTTTCGTTCCTATGAAGTGACAGAATTCCAAGAACGATTGAACTTCCTTTCGGTATAGTTTTTTCACCTGTCATCAATAATTAACCTGTTAGTGAATGGATATACAAGTTCGGATGAAGAATTAGTAAATTATAGGTATGTATCGTCACATGTGCATCGCCAGGATCTAACCCTGCCTATCAATATTTTTATCAACTCATGATACAAATATAACAGTTATATCCCATAAATTACAGACGCCAGACAACCCGAATCACGGATACTTCTTTGCAGTGAAACAATCAGGAGCGATCAATAATAATAAAATTAGTTATAAGTTTTTCACGAAAACTAATACGGTATAAATATCGCTGTATAAATATATTTGCATATGCATCAAATCAATATTCAGCAAAAATTGATATAAAGTCTGGAATGAATATTCCAATACTATGTAACACGTATATTTGCGCATGCTCCACTATACAGGATGTCTCTCAATTAGTCATACAAACATACATAGGGCGATTCTTCTTTCAAATTAGAAAACGATTTTTCGCCAACGAAATAAAAAAAATTAAAGATAGGTACACTCACGGAATCTGAACCTGAAGCGCCGTTGGTAAGGTGATCGAGCAACCCGTACGTACATGTTGATACACGTTGTTTTTAATTGTCTTCAAATTGTCAAAGACAATTAAAAACAACGTGTATCAACGTGTATGTACGGGTTGCTCGATCACCTTACCGACGGCGCTTCAGGTTCAGTTTCCGTGAGTGTACTAAGTTAAAATTTTTTTTTTTTTGCGAAAAATCGTTTTTGATTTCAAAGAGGAATTGCCCTATGTATGTTTGTATGACTAATTGAGAGACACCCTATACACGGAGAGAAATTTTGGCGAAATCGACGATTGGTTTTTATTTGCCACAAAATGAATTAAACCCAATCGTCGATGTTTGATCTGCTCAATTCAGGCTTTTCCCATTAGCCTATCTTTTAGGCGCGTGATTTTCCACAGAATCGCACAGTATTAAAAATAAAAATAAAAAATATAATATCAAGTTTCTATTTTATTCTCATCTCGTTATTCATTGAATCCGAAGAAATGGAACGGTAAAAGGTCTTAATAATAAGGATCCCAGCAAACACAGATTGCAGGGCCATTGCTGGATAGGTGGAGGAATGCCGATACTTGAGTTACCGAACCGCTGTCGGAAGACTGGTGATGGCCCTGTACCCTGGTGTCACAGTGGCCGACAGCTGGGCCAGTGCCGGCAGTGCCGGCAGTGTTATAACGGCCCAACGTTTGGCCAGCGCAAGTCCAGCAATGGCCCAAATTGGCTGTCGGGCAGTCGTCAATGGCCCAACAAGAGCCCAATATTGATCAGCCGATGACCCGATCATTCTATTTTTGTGTATTTTCGATATTATTCGGATAAAAAATATTTTTTTCACTAGTCAATTCTTTTTCGAGCGGTATAGCACGCAGTTAATATTTTCTGGATGTCAGAAATCATCTCTTCAAAGACTAACTTTTTTTTTTGTTTTTGTGTGGGTCACCCATCCGAATTCTGGCCGCGGTTGAAGTTGCTTAACTTTGTTGATCGGCTGGTGTCCGGTGTTCATCTAGACCTAAAGGTCACCTGTCACAATACTTAACACTTTTTGACTCGATAGGTAAACTTTGATTTGTGAGGATTTACATCAATATGTACTTGAAAAAATGAATTATAGAACAATTTCACGATCACTTCGAAGATTTCTGATAATTAAATAGTATATACTTTTATTCGATTGCATAGAAACATTCTTTGTCCGGTAAATTCGGTGAAAGTGTTAGGAATACTGCAGTCAGCAGAAGAGCTCATAGGGGAGAGCGGGGCAAAGAGGGCACTTCGGCCAAAAAACAAAAGATTCTTGGAAAATTTTCGATTTTTTTTTTCAATAAAAATTGTTTCCCGAAGAATTTTTTTTTTTTTTCAAATTTAATTTCGAAAATTTAGCCAAGGTGGCCCCAGATCCCTGCTTCTCTCTCTGCCACCCTCTACCATACTATGTACGCCGGCGAATCAACGATCGGATGCCGGTAGAAAAGTGCGGGAATTGCCAATGCCGGGCCATCAAGATACAGATGCAAGTGTGTTTGAAAACGGCCAAGTGATGGCAACTCGGTTGTGGCAAGATGCAAAATGCCCTGCAGGAAAACGGTAGTTGGTAACCAGCACCGTTCCATCAATGGTTGGATTCTGGTAAAACTTCACCGAAATACCGCTATCTTACATGTAGTGGCGCCGCAAAGGCTTGCCTGGACCAGCACATTGCCAGCACTGCCAGTGCTGGGCCATCATGATTTCGGCAGTTCTGTGTTTGCTGGGATGGCATTCAAAAGGCAGCCAAGCCGGGGCCAGTAAAGTCTACCAGTCCAGGCCCCGATCAGTCCAGCGTGACGTTTTTGATCTGGGCCCCGTCTAGTTCCGCTGACTAGCGCCCGAAAAGAGAATAGCCAAACTAGTCAGGGCCCGGCCGGGGCCCACATACAATTTCCACACGGGTGCTAGTCTTATACTTTTGACCCGGCCCTAACTTGATCAGCTGTAGGCTCTGTGATTGGTCAACTAAGACCTTCTGTAGCCCGAAATTTATTAGTCCCATGACTTTTTAGTGAAGGAATATTAGTCTTAGAATTTCACAAGGAATCTACCCTTATCAAATGGTGCACGCAAAAAGAGTCACCCAGTATAGGTTTGATCAAAACATGATATATTCTCATAGACTGGGAATATTTGTGGAATTGGGGAAGCGTAACACAACGAACCAGTATAACAATCGAAAGATCGGTTGTTGTTACGTATATCGCGTGTCCATTGGCTACGTGGGGAATAAAACCTAATCGGCGAACGTTTGCGTTGCTTGTGTGCAGGCGTTTTCAGTTTCTTATGTTGCGCTTCCACAAATACTCCGGTATATGGGGAACGCGTCTGACCTAGAGCATTTCGGATTTGATCCATGTTTTTTCCGCTTCGCGTGGGTAAAATCCCCATTTTCAGATCTTATGAAGTGAAATTTTGTACTGCACTCGACGGCAAAACTTCTTCAGTCTCGTGTCATTCCCTGCGAGGGGTTAATCGATATGGAATATTGGAAACCCACAGACCTATGTTCAAATCGTCCGTCACCTCACGAATAATGACAGGACCCACAGGGAAAAGACGCAACGTTTCTTTGATCACACGTTCGAGGTACTTCATACGCGGTATGTCTTCGGGTGCAATAGGATGATCCTCGATATCATCGTCTCCATAAATTTCATAGAGTTCTTGATACGTCTTTTCCTGTGAACATATCGATTGTAGATTATGCAATATGTATCGCGTGCAGTATATAATAAAGTCTCATTACATACCTGGATATCTGGATGAGATGCGAGCATCAATAACACAAACGAACCCGTGATGGCACTTGTATCATTTCCCTGGAACAAAATTCGTATGACCGATCACAAAAAATCACATACATATAATCTTAGAAATCGGTTCGAATATTAACGCGATCATACACCGATCTATCACGTATACGAAATACTTACAGTGAATACTATCGTATTCACTTCTTCACGGAGTTCTACATCTGACAAACTAACGCAGCCGTTGGGAAGCATCATCAGATAATCCAAAAATGCTGCTCTTGGAGCGGGCGATTTGCCTGGAGAAATAACAACAATAAGTTTCCTGTTATGATGTATCCTCAACACAATAGTAGTGCAATCACTAAGATGCTTCATTTCTATCATCAGCTGTACCTGGTTGACTGTTGCCTTCGAGAAGCTGCTTCTTCTTCAATTGTATAACCTAGAGTAAAATGATAACAAACGCTGATTACAATCAGCAACGGAAAAATAATTCTGTACTCACGTTCATAGAAAATTCGTGCATATACTTGAAGTACTTCTCATGGTCTCTGCCTAATTGCGTATGACGGAATAAGAGATCCCAATACAGCCAGGGATGGAAGATTCGTGTGCAAGCAGCGGCGATGAACCTGAAATACAACGATGTACTCTCAGTGGATTGTGAGATTCAGATTTGAAGAGATTCTACCCATACAGCACGCAATGTCGCTGCACGATCTCCAACATTGCACTGCAATGTTACCGCAAGATTCCTGCAATATAACTCTGTTATATTTATACGCATATTCAAACGTTATACATTATAATATATTTCGGCCATTTCACGAAATCCTGTAGGGGAAAGGTGTCCACGTTGTCACAAGTACTAGTTGTCACATTATCAGTGGCTCAGGAATGGTGAAAGTTTTTTAAAAAGTGTTTTTTAAAAAGCTGGCCGCCATGTCACTTTCTGAGGCTGGTAGCACTTGCATACGTATAAGAACTGCATCAACACTTTTTAGTAAACTTCTACCATTCCTGAGATATTGATAATGTGACAACTAGTACTTGTGACAACTAGGACACCTTTCCCCAACGCAGATCCAGCCTCCAAATTTTTAATATTTTTTTTTTAGGAGTTTTTATTAATTAGGTGTCAACAAAGAGATTTTTCGAGTACAAAGGATCTCTGACTTCAGGACATTTTCTCAGAAAGGACTCCGCACATTTCTTATGAGAAATGGCTTGCAGTCGATTTATCCAAAATTGAAGTATGTTCTAGTTGACGATCTACTGATCAAATGTTCTCATGGGCGCAACTCAAAATAATGGACCAATTTTGAGATATAAGCCCCTGAAGTTACTGAAAATAAGTTATGCGGCGGCCGCGTTTTTTCACCGCAGAATTAAAATTATAAATATTAATTGTAGAGTTTGTTGAGGTACGGCTTTTTTGTAGGAAGTTTTCTGCTTTTTTAGGATCTTTTTGGCGATTTTAAATATCTGAAATAGTTATTGAGATATTCACCAAAAACCGAACTTCCCCCTTTTTGTTTTGCTAAATTGTTCATAACTTTTGCAATTTTTTTCTTTTCTTTCTGGGACCATTCCGGAAAGTTTCTAAATGCCTTTCCGAACCGAATGGCACCTTGCCCATAATTTTTAGTGAATATACAAAAAACTTCTGATTAAAAGTCTGTTGACCAAACTATTAAAATGAATGAAAATCGTCGATATCATACAGTATGGCCTTTACGCCCATACTGGCATAGTGATATATGCGAAAAATTTCTTTTTGTAACACATGCACGATTTTCGCGTTTTTTTGACCTATTAAGCGGGCGTAAAGTGTCAGTTTTCAGACGAGCGGGCAATAATAAACTGAAAACGCCCGCTAAGTCGAGCAGCAGGCGTTTTTCAGTTTTTATCGCCCGCTAAATCGAGCAGCGGGCGTTTTTCAGTTTTTATCGCCCGCTAAATCGAGCAGCGGGCGTTTTTCAGCTTTTATCGCCCGCTAAATCGAGCAGCGGGCGTTTTTCAGTTTTTATCGCCCGCTAAATTATTTTTCAATATTTATTTAAAAAAATTTTTTTTTTTAATTTTAAAAAAATTTTTTTTTTTTTATTTTATTTTTTTTACTAACAACATTACAATAAAAAAACTTGAACATATATAATTGTATTTTTTTGAGTTTCTAATTTAAAAATTTTTTCTTAAATTATTTTTAATTTTAAGTTTATTTTTTTTATCCTTAAGGGGGGGGTATACCGGATGTGTTACCGACACCGCCTATATCTCCGGAACGGGGCTATCAATCGACTTGTCCTTTCGGCAGCCGATGTTTGACGAGTAATGAGTTCGAACTGGTACATTTGACCGAATTAAATCGGGATTTTTTATTTTTTTTCAATCGAAAAGGGTTGGCGTGCTATTTATGTCGACTTATATCAAAGCCTACGCATAAAAAATGCAAAATCGAACGAGAGAGCCCGATTCTGTGAGGAATTCCGAACACAACCATCCCCAAACATCTTTGTTTTCGACAACGATGAAGGGGCCAGTTGTATTCCACGTTTTTGTGGTAATTTTCGCGATTGTCAACGGCTGAGAGCAGCTGAGAGCGGCCATTGCCGCTGATGTCATTATATTAGTTCCCACACCGCGCGTGAGATGTCGCCACGCTGTTACGTTGATACACCTGTACCCACGTGACTCGACCTGCAGTCCAATCGCCTCTCAC
Organism: Tenthredo livida; assembly: GCA_963992785.1. Classification (NCBI taxonomy): domain Eukaryota; kingdom Metazoa; phylum Arthropoda; class Insecta; order Hymenoptera; family Tenthredinidae; genus Tenthredo; species Tenthredo livida. The sequence goes on from OZ023065.1 coordinate 41,634,027, forward strand.
TAATAAGCTAAAAATTTGCGCGTGGCTACATCTCACGGGCGGTCTGGGGACTAATATATTAACATTAGCGGCAATGGCCGCTCTCAGCTGCTCTCAGCCGTTGACAACGCGAAGATTACCACAAAAACGTAGAATACAACTGGCCCCTTCATCGTTGTCGAAAACAAAGATGTTTTGGGATGGTTGTGTTCGGAATTCTATATAGAATCGGGCTCTCTCGGTCGATTCTGCATTTTTTATGCGTAGGCTTTGATATAAGTCGACATAAATGGCACGCCAACACTTTTCGATCAAAAAAAAAAAAAAAATCCCGATTTCATTCGATCAAATGTACCAGTTCGAACTCATTACTTGTCAAACATCGCCGCCGAAAGGACAAGTCGATTGATAGCCCCGTTTCGGAGATATAGGCGGTGTCGGTAACAAATCGGGTATACCCCCCCCCCTTAATGAATGGAATGCTGTGACGGTTCTTACTTCACTTTCGTCCAGCATCTATGCATACTCGTCTCGTTCGTCGAGTATCTGTATGGGTATTCAAAATCAATTTAAAAGTCCGGTTTTTTTTTTTAGTCGGGGGGCTTCGCCCCCCGAACCCCCTACCGGGGGCTTCGCCCCCTGGTCCCCCACCAGGGGCTTCGCCCCCTGGACCCCCACCGGGGGCTTAGCCCCCTATATTCCAAAATCCAGTACTCTATATAACCTAACCTCACTTCCTTTCATAGATGCATACTATACTAATTTTTTCCAAATTTGTTGATGGTTTTTCATATCATCGAACGATTCAGTTTCATCTCGATTGATATGGACGCAAAAACGATAAATGTGTCACAAAAAATAGGGTGTGCACCACGGGCGAGGGCATTTTTGCCCGCGAAAATGGCAAAAAAAGCCCACTTTTCGCCCTTGGTACACAATATACTATTCCGTGTACCTAAACGTATAAAAAATGAATTTATGCAATATTGCAAATTACTTGGCAATATTGCACAAATATTGCAATGTTATGTAATGAATAGCGGACATTGAGAGATTGCAGCAACATTGTGCAATATAACCGCAACATTACCAATATTGCGAAGTTATGTTGCTGCAACGTTGCTGCAACGTCTCGGTGCTGTATGGGTAGTTCATGTAGCCTTTGTTGATGAAATTCATTCAAAAGCTCGAGTGTATGAATCTACTCACCCCTGTGCTGCCTTCACGTAGTAACAAGTTTTGTTGGTTTGCGCCTCCATCTTGACACCAATGGCAGTTTCTGAAGAAACGAAGCGAATCAACGATTATGCGGAGAATGATAAGTCATTAGAAAATTGTGCATTGATAGCAGCAGACGTACCACAGATCATGTCTAAGGTGCACCTAGACACCAAATTGAATACTTCGAATTCCTGACCACCCAAATTTTGACCCATTCTCTCGGTCAATATCTTTGATTGGGCAGCAAATACTGCGCCAAAAGAGTCCAAGATCTTCGCATTGAATGTAGGCTGAATGAGCTTCCGATGGACTTTCCATTTTGGCACTGCAATTTAATTAATCTGTTTTATGAAGCCTCGGCTTGTAAGCAAATTTTCAACTCTACAAATTTGGAAAAAAAAAAAAAACACTCACCAGGAGCCGTCAGGACTCCCGTACCTGTCACCGGTCGAATAGAATCGGTAAATAATTTGCCCTTCCCGAGGGTCTTTGGATCAAGACATACCGCCTAGAATTTATAGAACATTTACAAACACTCGCATCCCTCGCCTGCGGATCGCGATCAATAAAATGACCTCACCTTCATTTGTTCGGGATCAGCAGTGAGAAAAACTAGATGCGGGCCAAGCCACATACGGAATGGCGATGGATAAGAGTTAGTCAGTTCGCCGATTGTGCTCAGAAGGTCTGCAATTCCATGAGATATATGAAACTTGGTGAGATTTTTCACAAGCTCCGAATGAATAATCACTTACGTTCGCTATTTCCGAAGAGCAAATGTGCATTGCCTATAAACGGAAGTGCTGATGGCCCTTCAAATTTTGAAGCCAGTTTGTACAGTCGTCGCCTCCGCAAGTGCCACATCGTGATTTGAAATATTGCATAGCATAGGGCAGCAGTAATAACAATAGAGGCTAATGTGAAAGACATGTTGTAACTTCCTATCAATCTACGGGAAGTTATCAGTGGTTTTGTTGTTTGTGAAAAAAAAAAGAAAATCTGACTTTCGACAAACAAAATGAGTAATTTCACTACCGCACTTCAACTAGATTTGTATATAGGACCCATATAGTTTGAAAGACTGGATACGTATGATGGAACCAGTACGGATTCGCTGATTCGGCATCCTTGATTCAGGGCCGCCACAAGGTAAGTCGGCGCCCGGGGCAGCTTGAAAACTTGCGCCCCCTCCCTGCCCACCAACAGTACTGAATCATTAATTTTGTCTGAAATGGGTGAATTACGGGAAAAAAAACTTCGTGGAGTGAGAAAAATATTGTCTATTATAAAAGAACCTTCATTTATTACGGATAGTCCACAGCAAAAAAAGTTATAAACAAGAGTTTTTTTTTTTTTTTTCATGACTCGTAGGATAAAGAATGTATATAAAAAAGTGCGATTTTATGATGCAGTACTGCGCAAAGCGTGCGGGAGGCGCCTCGCTTGCCCCCCCCCCCCCCTTGTGGTGGCCCTGCCTTGACTGATCCTATTTATATATATTTTCTTATCGAATCAAATGCGTGGAAGTTCAAATCCTGCTTGACTATATACTACCAACAGAAGACTTAAGTAAGAATTTTATTCATTTTTATTACGATTCATATCACAACGGTTTTAAGGGGGTTATCGTGCTACAAATAGTTTCAAAAGTATAACCTGAGCGCTTGACTCCTGACTGTATCCCCAGCCCTGCTTCCGTACCAAAACTTTTGTCAGTTACTGTTCACACATACATAGCGGCGCTTCGTATGCGTACACGCAATCATACCTAGTCGAGTTTGGTGCTGCTGAGGATGCGGAAATTTTAATGTGTTAATTGCGGTACTGGAAGCTACTCATGTGAATTTTTTCACGACATTCGTAAGAAAGCGAAGGGCCACCATAATGGTTAATGGTATACAGCAAAAACGATTCCCATGTAGAAATCTATCCGGACATACTCGATTTGTGTTGGGGGCCCCAACAGGAAGCCTCTATTCTGGGTTTCTAGTAGGGCCCTGATGGGGCGCCATCAGGGACACTGACTTGGCCCGCCCGACTGGTACCCCAACAGAACTGAGGGAGGGCTCTGTCAGGGCCCCGGCTCGTGGTTGGAGCTATGGCTATAAAAGCGTTACATTTCCCCAATGGCGCCCTCATAGAGATGGGGAAAACTATCAGGGTCCTCTATGCACCCCCAACAAAATTTCTGCACGGGTTACTTCGGCATGGCATGGCACGGCTTCAGCCCGTAGGTAGATATACTACGAGGGGTAAATCACGAGGCAGAAACACGTACACCACATCTCCCATCTCCCAACATCTCCCCCTATATTTTCCTAAAATTTCTTTGATTTTTCAAGGTTTTTCAAGATTTTCCATGATTTTCCGCGATTTTTGGTCATTTCCGAACATCTCCCAGCACTTATCTCCCTTTATTTCTCAATATTTCCTAAACATCTCCTGCGTTTTGTACACCACATCTCCCCTGTGATTCACCCCTCGATATACTATGTAATTCATAATGACATACGTACCTGAGATGAAAAAAAAAACTTTTAACAAATAGGATTTTGGACTCATGCATATGTTACGGACGTGTTTGGAAGTTTTCGCTGTCTCATGTCTATAAGGTACGGTGACCGCACTTGATCAATATCAAGTAAAAGAAGCTGCTGTCATTCAGATTTATGAACCCATTTATAAAATCCGGAATTCGCGAACGTTGTGTTAATATAATCCGTAGTCGTTATTTCCGCTAGTTTCGAAAAGTAAAAATATGTTTCGTAATTGTGCTGTCCGATACGAAATCCAGTCGTTCATCACAGGAATGGTGTCGTGCAGTTGCGGGCAGTACGTTCTTATGTAACAATCTAATTGCAGAGGATTTCCCAGTCCAAATTTTCATCTAAAATAAAATTAATGTAACGTGGAAAGAATTCCATACCTACGATGGAAAATGAAATACTGAGATAATCACTTCGTTTGGCATCGAAAAGTAATTTCTCAGACATTCTCATGCTAAGAAAAAAGTCCGTGCATGTTGAAATTGATCACGTATACGTATCAATTAAGTCGTTACCTCGGTTTTTCCGCGTTCTACCTTTCTAAATACTCAAAATTATCTTATCGTACAATTTTGAATCATGCGGAATTCTATGTTCAATCTTAATCCGAACATCATCACAATTTTTGGACTCGGATTTCGGTTCTATTCGATTCGATTTATTATATTATGTTTTATGGACTGGTTGAAGTCTTCGAAATTTCTTACTTTTTCGAATCCACTATACCTCGAAAACCAGAGCATATTAAATGAACATCAAGGAGGTTGGCTTATTGGCTCGTCAAAAATGACTAGTTTTTCATGAATTTATTACCGCATAGTCGTCACATTGAATATTCATCAAATTATAATATTCCTAAACTGATGATTTGTCGGAAATTTCCAGAAAAAAATAATACCGAAATTATGAACAAACGGCTAGATATCGATTTTTCATCTTCAATTGCTCTAAATTAGTAAAAAATCTAGTAGATTGGTTCGATTATAGTCTACGACGGCTCATTTTGTCCCGAAGACTATTTCCCACAAATTCACTGGGACAGATTATTTTCTCTGTCGATCGGCGATTCAATGTGGTTATTTGTTTATTGAAATCGATATACGTGTGATCTTATGTGAAATTGAATATTCACCGTCACCAACGTGATGAAAAAAAAGTCAAGACGTCATAGTCGGATTATAGAGAATAGTTTCCTTAACAAAATAAGCCATCGTAGAGTGTAATCGAACCAATCTACTAGATTTTTTATTATTTTAAAGCAATTGAAAATGAAAATTCCGAGGGGCTAATCACTCGGAATCCGAAGGAAATCTATCCGTATTACGATTTACAATAATTTCTCGTATGTGAAGGTGATTTTCACAGATTCCCAACGATTTTATCAGAGTACCCGTGATTTTTAGATCGAGGAAATTGCACAGAATAGATTTCAGAACATCGAGCGATTCCCAGCGATACCGCACGCTTGTCACTTGCTTTTCACGACCTACCTACGGCGAGACTTACGAATTTTCAGTGTATCCAAACTATACCGACTTCTAACGATACCTTGTGGATTTCCTCTGATATCTTTGCGATTTTTCAGTGACTTCCCCGACGATTCCTCAAGTGAAATAGCCCATCGGAAAATTCGATGTCTAGCCGTTTGTTCATAATTTGGGTATTATTTTGTTTCTTGAAATGTCAGGGAAATCATTACGAACATCAGTACAGTTTACGAATATATAATAATTCCATGAATAGGGGAAGGTAGGGCAAAACGGACCGGGAGGGCAAAACGGACCGTAGGGCAAAACGGACCGAGAGGGCAAAACGGACCGCCTGAAAAATTTCTTCGGAATTATTATAAAAAATTCAATGATGCATCGTGAAGGTAACCCTCGAACTTAGCAACATTTTGAGGTAGGTCTAAGTCAATCTAGTCGAGTCAATTATCCTTTCTAGTCGTTTGCGATGACTTGACTGAGTCTGACTCGACGTGATTGACTAAGACCTACCTCAAAATATTTCTAAGTTCGAGGGTTAACTTTACGATGCATCATTGAATTTTGAACAAATTAAATGAACAATAAACTAAAAAAATTGAATACACTGATATAATATATAACATCGGATACAACGCTATTGTGGTTTTATAAGGAAGAGAAAATTTTTGTCCAACCTATTAAATTGAATAAAAAACTAAATAAAAATACTTCCACTATGATTTATGGCTCAAAAGTTTGTTTTGTGACACAGAATTTTTGTGAATTTTTTGAGAATTTTAAAAACGGGCGTTTTTTTTCTCAAAAAGCGAGGTTCATTAATTTTTTCTGAAAGAACGGCTGGTACAAAAAATCTGAAAAAAATTGAGAGTACGTTCTTCTGTAGGTCGAATAAGATGAAAAATAATGAAACAGATCGCAGAGGGTCAGGGAAAAATGCCGCCGAGTTGGGGTGGACTACCTCATATATATATATACGAAAAGTTTGGGGTTTTGAGCTTCCGCCAGATGGCTATAGTGGCGACTTTACGCCGACAAAATATAGCATTGAGTGTCCACAGCCTGGCGGCAATGGCCGCTTTCAGCTGCTCTCAGCCGTTGACAATCGCGAAAATTACCACAAAAACGTAGAATACAACTGGCCCCTTCATCGTTGTCGAAAACAAAGATGTTTCGGGATGGTTATGTTCGGAATTTCCTATAGAATCGGGCTCTCTCGGTCGATTTTGCATTTTTTATGCGTAGGCTTTGATATAAGTCGACATAAATGACACGCAAAAAAAAAAAAAAATCCCGATTTCATTCGATTAAATGTACCAGTTCGAACTAATTACTCGTCAAACATCGGCTGCCGAAAGGACAAGTCGATTGATAGCCCCGTTTCGGAGATATAGGCGGTGTCGGTAACAAATCAGGTATACCCTCTCCCCCCCCCCCCCCCCCCCCCCCTTAAGATCGGGGCTGTTACGACAGCTTTTTTTACTGCTTCTAATGCTCGACTACTATTTTCATTCCATTCGAATGTTTTTCTACGCAATTGTTCGTGCAGCGGTTCCAATATTGTTGCTCGATTCTCTAAGAAACGTGCGTAAAAGTTTACGAGCCCTAATGGCCAGTCCACAATCAGCTCTACCGTACCGTACCGTACCGTACCGTAAAACGGGCGCATGCGCACACCGACAGCGCACGCGTAGATCGACAATATCATTGATGTTCGGCTATTGCGCGTGCGCCCGTTTTACGGTACGGTACGGTACGGTACGGTAGAGCTGATTGTGGACTGGCCATAAGAACGCTCTTAGTTCCGTGAAATTTTTCGGCGGTGGTGCTTGTACGACTGCATTTACTTTATCCTCTGTCGTATGTATTCCCTTACGATCTATTTTGTACCCCAAGTATTTCAAGTGTGGCTTAAAAAAACTCGCATTTGGCCCGCTCTAACGTTAACCCACATTTTTCTAACCGTTCCAACACTTTTTTCAGTCGATCCATGTGTTCTTTTTCCGTTGTACCTGTTATCAAGATATCGTTGAGACAGAAACCGACTCCGCGTATTCCTCCTATTGCCTGTTCCATAAGTCGTTGGAACGACCCGGGTCCCGTAGATACCCCATATGGTAGCCTGTTATATTGAAATAATCCTATGTGCGTATTAATTGTGACAAATTTTCTCGATTCTGTTTGCAAAGGAATTTGCGCGTACGCTTTCGATAGATCTAATTTCGTGAACGTTTTTCCGCCGTGTAGCGTTGCTAATAAGTCTTCTATTCTTGGCAACGGATATCTATCAATTTGTAACACCCGATTTACCGTGACCTTGAAATCCCCGCAGAGACGAACGCCACCGTTCTGTTTTATGATCGGTACAATGGGCGTCGCCCAGTCGCTAAACTTAATCGGCGTAACTACTCCTGCTTTTGTTAAATTTTCTAACTCACGTTGTACTTTATCTTTAAGGGCTGATGGAAGTGGTCGAGCTTTTTTATAAATTGGTTGCGCACCCGGAATTAATTGCAATTTCAATTCACCGAACTTGAATGTAGCCAACGTGGATGAGAATACTGCCTCTTTGCTCTTTAGCAATTCCTGTGACCCTGGTATTTCCTTCTTTTCGCTCATCGTATTGTGTCGTGTCATTATTCCCCCCCCCCCCCCCCCCCCCTTTCTTTGGAATGGATGCTTGGGCGGTAGTGTCTGATTTCAATCTTTTTTTCTAAGGTCTATTTTTTTGAGCACGGAAAAAACAGTGCTGTCGAATTTACTCTGGAGCAGTAAAAATAGGGACAGCATTTTTTTGCAGTAGAAATTATCACAATTGTGGTAACATTCACTCATATAGACATTGAAGCCCACTTGCTCCAATGTACCCAATACTAGAATTGTGATAATTTCTACTGCAAAAAATTGCTGTCCCTATTTTTACTGCTCCAGAGTAAATTCGACAGCACTTGTTTTTTCCGTGAGGTAATGACCACATCAATGTACTTGGCGCAAGGTTTTTGCACGAGAGGTGCTTTTTTGGGGATATGTTCTTTAACTATGAAGGAACTCTTTTCTCTATGCACAGGTCGGGACGGGCCAGGCTCGCTGCCCGATCGTCCGTAACGCATCGATGAGCTCAGGGAGCGGGAAATGTAGTGTGAAGGGCCTGCTTAACAGCGTAGACGCTAGGCTGCATGAGTCTAAATTTCGACCCTACAAGTACTTTATTGCCCAACTGTACAATAGTTGTTTCATATATAATTAGAATAAGAAAGTATACGATTCTGTTCCGTTCACAAGCTTTAATTTTTTATTAATGGATGTCAGAATCAAAGAAAACCGCTATCTATATCCTGCCGTAGCGATACGATCGAATCCCATCTCGTCTCTCGATTCTTATTTTGATTGGATCAACTGGTTTCAATAAGAGGTCCATCTTCAATCGAATATCCTTCACTGGTATAATATCATCCTTTTTTAAGGAAAATCTTCGCAGAACTGTAGCAACGAGCGTTTTTATTGACACCAGAGCATATTTATAGCCTGCAATTGAGAAAAGCTTCACAGTCAATAAATCGGCACTTATTGTTGATGATGGGTCTTCTGAATCCGGCCATGACCGTCGAAGTTTTCTAGATTTTGTACATCTCAGTGTTTTTATCATATTGAGATCATTCAGTCCAAATAGTTTGACATACAACGGTTGATGCCCGCACCAGTAATAGAGATAGATATTATTCTAAGACTTGACCTAAACAATTTCTTGGCCCACCACTGAATGCCATAAATGCGTAGGGGTGTCGTTTCGCAACTTCTTCGGGAAGAAATCTGTCCGGATCAAACTTGAACGGGTCTTGCCAGTATTTTTCGTTCCTATGAAGTGATAGAATTGTAAGAGCGATTGAACTTCCTTTCGGTATAGTTTTTTCACCTGTCAGCAATAATTAACCTGTTAGTGAATAGATATACAAGTTCGGATGAAGAATTAGTAAATTATAGGTATGTATCGTCACATGTGCATCGCCAGGATCTAACCCTACCTATCAATATTTTTATCAACTCATGATAAAAATATAACAGTTGAAGAGGATTATCAGACTTTATAGTCATTGCGGCACCTGAAAGGAGGCAACCTCGCATGAATTACAGACGCCAGACAACCCGAATCACGGATACTTGTTTGAAGTGAAACAATCAGGAGCGATCAATAATAATAAAATTAGTCATAAGTTTTTTACGAAAACTAATACGGTGCAGTCAACTTAGAGAAAGAAAACCACGTGCGGTCGCGAGCTGGAGGACGAGACCTACGTAGCGGTAGTCCTGGTCATGGATAACGAAAGCGTATGTTGTACGAAGACAAATTCTGGCGACGACGTCGTTAACACTTATCAATAACTGTGACTTGAATGCCATATGGTGAAAACATTCATCACTATAGATTTAATCATTTACTTTTATTTCAGTGGAAATCTACCCGCCACGGGCACTGCTAGTCTTATACTTTTGACCCGGCCCTAACTTGATCAGCTGTAGGCTCTGTGATTGGTCGACTAAGACCTTCTGTAGCCCGAAAATTATTAGTCCCACGACTTTTTAGTAAAGGAATATTAGTTTTAGAATTTCACACGGAATCTACCCTTATCAAATGGTGCACGCAAAAAGAGTCACCCAGTATAGGTTAGATCAGAACATGATACCCCCCCATAGACTGGGAATATTTGTGGAATTGTGAAAGCGCAACACAGCGAACCAGTATAACAATCGGAAGATCGGTTGTTGTTACGTATATCGCGTGCCCATTGGCGACATGGGGAATAAAACCCAACCGGCGAACGTTTGCGTTGCTTGTATGCAAGCGTTTTCAGTTTCTTATGTTGCGCTTCCACGAATACTCCGGTGTATGGGGAACACGTCCGACCTACACTGAGAAAACTGTATTTTTCCACTGACAATATTTCTTGTTCTGGGAACGAAACTCGGTATTGCTTTACTAACAATACATAGTATTTTGCTCAGAACTATACGTACGGCGACGCAGCGTGTTATTCTCACAACTGGTATTTTGCTGAGAGCAATACGTATTTTGACTACAACTAAACTCGCTCGGTAATACTTGGTATTGTGATAGGAAAAATACTGTTCTCTCAGTGTAGAGCATTTCGGATTTGATTCATGTTTTTTCCGCTTCGCGTGGGTAAAATCCCCATTTTCAGATCTTATGAAATGAAATTTTGTACTGCACTCGACGGCAAAACTTGTTCAGTCTCGTGTCATTCCCTGCGAAGGGTTAATCGGTATGGAATATTGGAAACCCACAGACCTATGTTCAAATCGTCCGTCACCTCACGAATAATGACAGGACCCACAGGGAAAAGACGCAACGTTTCTTTGATCACACGTTCGAGGTACTTCATACGCGGTATGTCTTCGGGTGCAATAGGATGATCCTCGATATCATCGTCTCCATAAATTTCATAGAGTTCTTGATACGTCTTTTCCTGTGAACATATCGATTGTAGATTATGCAATATGTATCGCGTGCAGTATATAATAAAGTCTCATTACATACCTGGATATCTGGATGAGATGCGAGCATCAATAACACAAACGAACCCGTGATGGCACTCGTATCATTTCCCTGGAACAAAATTCGGATTACCGATCACAAAAAATCACATATAATCGAATAAATTGATCCGAATATTAACGCAATCACACACCGACCTATCACGTATACGAAATACTTACAGTGGCTACCATCGTATCCACTTCTTCACGGAGTTCTATATCTGACAAACTAACGCAGCCGTTGGGTAGCGTCATCAGATAATCCAAAAATGCTGCTCTTGGAGCAGGCGATTTGCCTAGAGAAATAACAACAATAAGTTTCCTGTTATGATGTATCCTCAACACAACACAATAGTAATACAATCACTTACATGCTTCATTTCTATCATCAGCTGTACCTACTGGTTGACTGTTGCCTTCGAGAAGCTGCTTCTTCTTCAGTTGTATAACCTAGAGTAACATGATAACAAACGCTGATTACAATTAGCAACGGAAAAATAATTCTCTACTCACGTTCATAGAAAATTCGTGCATATACTTGATGTACTTCTCATGGTCTCTGCCTAATTGCGTATGACGGAATAAGAGATCCCAATACAGCCAGGGATGAAAGACTCGTGTGCAAGCAGCGGCGATGAACCTGAAATACAACGATGTACTCTCAGTGGATTGTGAGATTCAGATTTGAAGAGATTCTACCCGTACAGCACGCAATGTCGCTGCACGATCTCCAACATTGCACTGCAATGTTATCGCAAGATTCCTGCAATATAACTCTGTTATATTTATAGGCATATTCAAACGTTATATTTATGATATATACAGTACTCGTCAATTGAAGTGGGGCAAGGTATTTTTTTCGGATTTTTGCAAAAATTGAACCGATTTCGGAAATTCAAAAAATCACATTCTACACTGAAAGAAATTACTATGGTTGGACAGCAATATGTTTCTGGTTGCGATTTCTTGCTAAAGTGGAAAAAAATATTTCTAAAACGACTGATCGTATAGTAGGGGAAGGTAGGGCAAAACGGACCGGGAGGGCAAAACGGACCGTAGTGCAAAACGGACCGAGAGGGCAAAACGGACCGCCTGAAAAATTTCTTTGGAATTATTATAAAAAACTCAATGATGCATTGTGAAGGTAACCCTCGAACTTGGTAACATTTTGAGATAGGTCTTAGTCAATCAAGTCGAGTCAATTATTCTTTTTTAGTCGTTTGCGATGACTTGACTGAGTCTGACTCGACGTGATTGACTAAGACCTACCACAAAATATTACTAAGTTCGAGGATTAACTTTACGATGCATCATTGAATTTCTCATAATAATTCAGAAGAAATTTTTCAGGCGGTTCGTTTTGCCCGTTCGGTCCGTTTTGCCCTACGGTCCGTTTTGCTCTCCCGGTCCGTCTTGCCCTACCTTCCCCTATATAATTTGAGTGACACACACTATTATTCTGGTAGACTCTGGTACCCATACCAGATTGAAGTATTACACTTCCCGAGCAGAAAATTATTCCGGCATAATTCCGGCCCTGGTCAAACAGCCTGATATGCTGATCAGGCCCTGATCAGGCAAAGATATCCGGCGCGAATCAGAAATGTAACGCTTCGCGCGCTCCGCCCCTGATCAGGCATTCAAATTGGGCCCTGATAAAGTATTTGAATCAGGCCCTGATCGAGTATTTCAGTCGGACCCTGATTTGGTGCCTTACACTGCGAAAACAGTTTGACATTTTGATCATCTTGGTTTCCATGTTTCAGTAGACCGACAGTAAATTACTCTTACAATATATTTTATATTATTGATGACGCTGACTCGTAGGTTGACAAGTTCGGACACATTGCAGTGACATGTTAGTATGGAGGTCGCCTCTTCCTTATATACCAACGTTGATCCAGTTCAAGTGCTAGTGAGAAATAATTTTTCGTGGGTCGCCACCTATCGGCGAAGTGAAACCCGCAAAATTCAAATCTCTGAGATAAGTTGATAATATGGCTTGAGCTTCCTTCGTCAGGCATGCCTTGACCTCGACTGATCAGGCCCCGATCCGAAATCAGTCAAGCAAGATGCGTCGGGCATGCCTGGACCTCGACTGATCAGGCCCCGAACCGAAATCAATCAGGCAGAATGCATCCGGCATGCCTTAACCTCACCCGATCCGGCTGGTCTGATCAGGCAGCCCTGAGGAATACCTGACTCGGGCCGGATCAGACATCAGGCAGCCTGATCGAATTTCTGCTCGGGTTACTCTTCCCACTGCCAAATCCTCGTCGTTCGATTCTGCAACGTTGTGTAGGGGAGACCGGGGACAATTGTAACATTTTGCAGTTATCACCTCCGTGCTCATATCTACGTATACCTAAAAAAATTTGTTGGTACAGCAAATGAGTGTAACATTTATCTACATATAGCAATCATAATTGAAGAGAAATACTTGTGCAGTATCGAGATTTTACAGATAATACGGCAATGTGCAGAGCGTTACAAACGTCCCTATATCTGGGTCAATTGTAACAGGATTCGGGGTCAATTGTAACATGTACAGGTTGAAGTAATTATGAGCGGAATTATTATTGATTTTCTCCACGAATATTTATTATTGCACTTTATATTACTTTATTATTGCGCTTTTTTTTTGTATGTCTTCGTACGGGATACGCATCCGTTCTCATAGTCCAGGTCCTCTGCTTCGTAGTGTCAGCCGTGCAGGTCCTCGGCTTCGTGGTTCTCGTAGTCCAGGTCCTCGTCTTCGTAGTTCTCGCAGTCCAGGTCCTCCGCTTCGTAATTCTCGTAGTCCAGGTCCTCCGCTACGTAGTTCTCGTAGTCCAGGTCCTCCGCTACGTAGTTTCAATCGTTCAGGTCTAGAACTACGAAGCGGAGGACCTGAATGACTGAAACTACAAAGCGAAGGATCTGGACGTCTAAAATACGGAGCGGAGGATCTGGACAATTGAAATTAAGAAGCGGAGGACCTAGATCACGAGAATTACGAAGCGGAGAGTCGGGACGACGATAGGGCATGCGTAGGGGAGACTGGGGTCAATTGAGCCGTTTTCCAGAAAATCACTGTTCACAACGACAAATTCAACTAAACGTAACAACCAACATGTTTTAATTGATCCTTGGTTATCTGACTACTAATATATAATGGCATAATGGCATTATATGCACTGCAAAAAAAGTTTGGGGGCAATTTACAAAAAAAGGAAAAGTGACTCAACCGACCCCATACCTGGAGCGGTTGCGCCAGTGACTGGGGTCAATTGCGACACTAATGGAATAACGAAAATAATGTTGTTATACAGTTATTGATTGGGACGAAAATTACACAATAATGTACAACATTAACGTCTGAACAAATTATATATTATATATACCCGAATTAGGTGAAAACTGACGAAAGAAAAAAAACTTATTTACGACAAAACAAATTAGATTAAATGAAATGAACAGTTCCCGTGCAAAATTTTTTACCCTGAACTAAGCTTGCTAAACGCTTGCAGAACCATTGCTCCAAAACGCTTGCAGAACTGTTGCTCAAACGCTTGCGAATTGAAACAAAACTGTCAAGGATTTTTCCAAGGGTTTTCCAAGATAAGTCACCCAAGCGTTTTGAATGGGTTGCCAATGGTTAAGAAAGGATTCTCTCAACGGTTTTGAATAGGTTGCCAATGGTTAAGTAAGGATTCTCCCAAGGGTTTTGAATAGCCCGATTTATGAAATTGAAAAGTAATAATAGTAGAATAAAAAAGCATTACGAAATGTGACATATTTTATCGTCCGTTGACCCAGCCTACGCATCCCATCGATGAAATTGCATTATACACCTTCTGAAAAAACCGCCGCATTCTTCGTCCCCGCCGGGACTTGAACTCACGTCCGCTCGGTTACCAGTCGCACGCCCTAACCACTACGCTAAACCACCTTATGACATATGACCCAACACTCTCCTACTTGTTTAGGGCCTATCGAAGTGTCAAGTTATTACTGGCGTGCCTTTCCAAATATACGTTGCAATATACTTCGACTGTCTTGTTTATTAGTTTCTATAATGGCATAAAAGTATTTATGATACAAGCCATAAGTATTTCTTTCATATGCAAATTACCAAGATATTCTCAAGCGCTTCAATCGTAAGTCGAGATAATTGGTCAACTTTTCCCTCAAGCGTTGGCATGCTAACCCAAAGCTTCCGCAAGGGTTTTGTGAGTCAGGGTTTTGCCAATCGTTGAGATCGAATGTTCGCCAAGGCCAATGCCAATCTTTCCCCAAGGCTTGGTGAACTCTTGCTCCGAAATCCGAGCGTTGGTGAGCTAATCGCAAAACTTCCGCAAGGGTTTTTTGTGCCAAGGTTTTGCCAATCGTTGAGATCAAGTGTTCGCCAAGGCCAATGCCAACCTTTTCCCAAGGCTTGGTGAACTCTTGGTCCAAAAGCCAAGCGTTGGCAAGCTAATCGCACAGCTTCTTCAATGGTTTTTGGGACGCTTCAAGGGTTTCTCAAGCAATAAACAAGACCTCAGCAAGCTTTTCTGTTTTGCACGGGTTATTTATTGGGACAAAAATTACAACAACATTAATGTCTGAACAAATTATATATTATATATACCCGAATTAGGCGAAAACTGATGAAAAAAAAAAAAAATAATAACTAACAGTCTTGAAATGCATGGGATAAAACGGCTCAACCGACCCCGAAAAAATTGACTCAACCGTCCCTGGCATACCTTTCAGACAATTTGTCGGCATAACCTCGAAGATAAACAACTTAAATAAAAAACAATGATGCCTATTTGTACTCTAATAAGCAAAGTTCTTACTATGAGAATCAAAATAATCGTAACTAATATAGTTTTGTAATAAGAAACGAAATAGCAGCAACAAAAATAGTTACTTTTGTTGACAGAAACACAATATCGCCTCTTGCCCGCTTACGATAAGTCGGAGCGCCACCAAAGTTAGACGGGTACGTTCGGATACGAAATCCGCTTCTTTCTCTCCTTGCCCCCCCCCCCCCCCCCCCCCCCGCTATCTCTATTAGTTCGTGAGTTATTCGCGTAAGTTCAACCGTCCCCTGGCTCAATTGACCCCAGTCTCCCCTATACCATACAAAGATATCTCCAGGAGACGACGCCGTCATACTCATCCAGGAACCGGACCGAAACGTCGGACGATAAGAATCGATCCGAAAAAACAAAAAACTAAACATCGTTTTCTTGTTCCGGACATGCTGAAATCGATAAATGAAAAGATTCTGACATGTTACAATCGTCCCCGTCCGGTCCGTTACTTTCGTCCCCGGTCGCAGTTTTACAATTATCGGCCTGTTCTACCATTAAATGTGAATATTTTACAATTGCCCTTGTACGTTTTCGAAACAGGGAAAAAAGTAGATTGTAAATATACAAAGTAACTAAACGTAACATCAACGGTTCGGTAGAAATGAAACAAAGAAAATGACAAGCAAAATTTAGTAACCTATATCGAAAAGACGTTTTCAATTCTCACATTGTCTAGAAACTGAGGCAACTCATGAATTCGTCAAATGTAGATATTCTAAGCATAATTCAAACGCCACACGTCAGCATGGCACCAAACCTTGTATATGGCGAAAATTACGAATGTTACACGCAGAAAAAGGATATGTTGGATCAAGCAGATTTCAGTTGTTTCAACTGAATGATTCGTTTGTGGGTGGCGAAACAAAAGTTTAGTCACTGCAACTAAACGATTTAGTTGTCCCACACCTGTCATAAGGCGCAAAATAAAAATAGTACGGTTGCTTCGACTGTTGAGTTTGTTGTGACGAACGGTAATAGAGTTGCATCAAATAACCAGTTCTGAATGAATAGTTGAGTTGTTTGAACTGAGTCCATGTGATTGGATCAACTCGATACCTGCGCGGAATAACCGGCTATCTCAGAGTCCGGTTGAAGAAGCGGCTATCTCACAGTCCGGTTGAAGAAGCGGCTATCTCGGAATCCATTCGAAAAAGCGACTGTTGCCTATGTTATTAATATAGGCACAGGCCGCTTTTTCACATGGATTCTGAGATAGCCGCTTCTTCAACCGGACTCTGAGATAGCCGCTTCTTCAACCGGACTCCGAGATAGCCGGTTATTCGGCGCAGGTATCGAACTGTAGTTTACTTGAGCCAAAGATCGAATAGTTGAGATAAAGAAATTTGCTCCAACTGAATACATTCAGTCGGCTCAACTATTCCTTTTTCTCAGTGTACAATTGACCCGTGTTACAATTGTCCCCGGTCTCCCCTACGCCAGAATTACGTGTTGAGAGAGGCCGACGAACAGGAACTCCTTCATTCGTCTTCAATTCTTCAACATCTTTAGTTAACTTACTGATCGAAGCGTCATTTTTCTTCAGCACTACAATTTTTCACAACAAAAGTCGTATATAACTAGTGATATAAAGAATCATTAAACAATGTTCGATAATATTACCACTCATGATATCCCTAAGGGATGGCTCGTTCTCATCACTAGCTGTGTGGCCGGCGTCATCTGCTGCTGCTTCGATGACACCTGGGTTGACTGATCGAGTAGATGACGTCAACCTTGCTTGCATTGGTACACTCTTGTTGTTGCTGCTCTTTAATTTTTTAGCTGATACTTCCTTCTCCTTTTCGCTATCTTGATCTTCACTATCTTCATCCATATCCTCACTGTCACTGCAGCTCTGTAATATATTGTATGAGGCAGATGCACAAATAGTATACAGTTATAACAAACCTCTTTAAGGGGGACCACTAGTGTGACATTTTTCAAAAATCAATTTTTTTTTTATTTCATATTTCGGTAGTCTATACCTTTAAGAATAACATACTAAAATTTCAAGTACGTATCTCAAATAGCTTTTGAGATACAGCTATCTGAAGAGCAGCTGGTCATCGATTCGAAAGTTGCGTTAGCTTAGGGACCGTACTAGAGGAAGGAAGGAAGGAAGGAAGGCTTCATCAGCCCTACAGGTATCCTTCGAAAAAGAGGAAGGTATATTGTATGGGCCTGGGATAGCAGATTAGAAGTAGGTATGATATTTCAGGATTTATAACCATGAAATCAGTAACTTAAACTTTGAACGCGTTTATCTCGAAACTACATTTTTCAAATTTGCTGCAGTTGTAACTCGAAGACAAATCATCCGATCGATTTGATTCTCATTGCAGCTTCTTTTAAACATGTTTCTACGTACCATGAACCTCCAGTTTTACGATCGAATGAAAAATGTGATTTTAGCAGGCCAAAAACCATCAAATTTTTGCGTGAAATTAGAAACTTTTTCTTTAAATCTCCGCCATTTTGTTGAATTTCAATATTTTTCAAAACCCGAGGTTGATGGTACGGGAAATCCCTTCTAGTTCCATAATCTTTTTGGTTTTTTTGATTTCAGGCACCGTGGAGGTCTGCATCACTGCAGCAGTGGGGCAACTTTTTTTTTTTTACCCTTGGGACATCGGTGATAACTCTTTGAATTTTCAATATTTTTAGCCAAAAATTTTAGGATATATTGAGTACATATCGGCAAATATATCCCCAAAACATTAAAACATTCCATACAGTAGTTTTCTTTAAAAAAATTCCCAAAAATCACCTTTTTTTCAGGCCGTCACACTAGTGGTCCCCCTTAATTACGATTGCGTGTTCTTCTGATATTTTAATCACTTACTTTGGATGTTACTTTTGCTTCTTTTTTACGTTTATACTTTGTTTTATCACTAGCCGTGTGGCCGGCGTCATCTGCTGCTGTTTCGACGACACCTGGTTTACTGATTGAGTAGATGACGTCGACCTTGCTTGCATTGGTACACTCTTGCTGTTGCTGCTCTTTAATTTTTTTTATTTTATTTTATGCGATATCGCGAAGTGATTTTATGGGTAGGGGAGAGTGTGGTTGTACCGCTCAGCGGGTAATACCGCTCACCCCTTTTCCTTCATAATGAAGAACTTTTTCACTAGTTTTTTTTCCCCAATTTGAAAAATCCAATGCCAATATCTAATTTCTGTGAAAATTTCATTCTTTAAATCACTTTTAATAGAAAAAATAACATCTCTCTATTTTGAGGTGCTTACAGCGTAAAATTGCTGGAGCAGTAAATAGCGTTTTTTGTCATTTCAAATATATTATTTTCACTTCAAACTATGGTCATTCGATTCGTGGTACTTTTGCGCGTGATTTGATCACAATATGAACTCTTATCTCTCTTTATATTGATAATTATTAAGGATTTTGTTGAGTCCGCGCGATACCGGTAATACCGCTCGGCTGGTAAGGGTTATACCGCTCAACTGGATGCCAATACCGCTCAGTATCTGATAATGCATTTGCCGGTGGATTGTCATTAACAAAATCACGTAAGTAAAACATATTTATCATTTTTTTGTTGTCGGAAATATGTGTGACGACAAATGTTGGGATAATTAGAAACCAACTTTTGCATGACAATGGTTGTGACATAGTATTAAATCCGTGAAATTAATAAAAAATCGTAGAGTGAGGTTATGTGAATAATTCACACTATTGTGTTTACCTTATTATTTTTAGAATGCCACGCCAAAATAAGAAAGAAAAATTAAAGCAAAAAGGAAAATGGACCGATGAGGACTTGACTGCAGCCCTGAAGGCAATAAGAGAGGGCATGTCAATTCGCAAAGCTGGGAAAATGTTCAACGTGCCATTTAGTACTCTTCGTGAACGAATAGCAACTGGACTGAAAACTGGACCACAAATGGGTCGTCACACAATATTTACACCAGAGCAAGAGAAACAAATGGCTCAAGAAATCATCCTCCTTTCCAAATTATTTTATGGTTTGACAGTATGGGAAATTCGTGTGGCTGCTTATGAGTTTGTAGTTAAAAATAATATCCCTCACCTATTCAACACTGATAGAAAAGTAGCTGGAAAAGCATGGTTTGCAGGTTTTCGAGAGCGGCATCCAGAATTGAGCATCCGTAAACCAGAAAATACCAGCTTGAATCGTATCAAAGCATTCAATAGAGCTGAAGTGACACTGTTCTTTGATAATTGGGAAAAGCTTCTGAATGACTATGCATTTTGCCCATCAAAGATTTTCAACATGGACGAGACTGGAATTTCTGCAGTCAGTGATTCTTTACCTATAGTAAAGTCTTAGTTTTGAAACATTTTGTCCAAAACGATGGAAAAAAGTCTTAAACACAAAAATTTCTATTTTTAAAAATTAAATTCATCAAATATTATTGGTTTGGCCCTAAATTACATTCATACAGGTATATCCTACCAATTTGACAAAATTTCATCCAACGCAGCAACCTGCATCCTACGACAACTGCTTTTTCTTCGATGGACTGAATTTATGTTCAGCGCAGGATATAAAATCTGGGAAAATCATGAACTATGTATCGAAATAACACTAATCAACTGTAGAAAAACTGAGTCACTTGAATGTTTTCTCAGAGCGTAGCAGTGATTTGAAAAAAATTATTTCAAAGGTGTGTGTACCCCTTAAGTCGATTGAGTTCTGAGGTGAAATTGACTCAACCCGATTGACCAATTCACTAATGAATTTTAATATAGTGTGTTCTAGTTTTAAGAAAATATTATTAAAAAATGTTGAATTATTTTGTTGCTTTATTATTGTTATATAATAATCATAAGTTTTTATTTAAAAATTTAACACCGTAATGTAAACCTATTACAATAAACGTTCGATTAAAATCTGTCTTTTTTTTCTTTCCATTTCCCTCGAATAAATATGAAGGATGAATTTTATATTTTATTTTTAAGCCAGTATTTCTAAATATTGTTGTTCATCTTATTCTTAACTATTAATTAACAGATTACATCCTTTATACCAGAGTTTCCTATTTGACGGCAGGTTAGGTCGGAACCCGAGCGGTATTACAGCCAAGCGAGCGGTATTGAAATTGGACCGAGCGGTATTACCCGCTGGTGGGTAATACCGCTCAATTACTTCTCGCGTGTCTTTTTTCGTAATTTTGTAAATTCTAATAGACATTACGCCTCTGAAATTTCAAAACGACGAGTTGAATAGTTGCAGAAGCCATTACAATAGTCTTTTGCACTTCAAGTTGACGTTCAACAGATAAAAATTGGCATTTTTTCTTAGGTGAGCGGTACATCCATACCCTCCCCTATACACATACAATAAGCACCGGTTCGTATAATAATCGTATAAAAAGATTATATACTCTACGTTTATTTCAGATTTAAATGTCCTTCAGTTGAACGTATAATTAGCGTTTATTGGAAACGTACCCAGCAAACACAGATTGCAGGGCCATTGCTGGATATGTGGAGGAATGCCGATACTTGAGTTGCCGAACCGCTGTCGGAAGACTTGTGATGGCCCTGTACCCTGGTGTCACAGTGGCAGACAGCTGGGCCAGTGCCGGCAGTGCCGGCAGTGTGATAACGGCCCAACGTTTGGCCAGCGCAAGTCCAGCAATGGCCCAAATTGGCTGTCGGGCAGTCGTCAATGGCCCAACAAGAGCCCAATATTGATCAGCCGATGACCCGATCATTCTATTTTTGTTTATTTTCCATATTATTCGGATAAAATATATTTTTTTCACCAGTTAATTCTTTTTCGAGCGGTAGAGCACGCAGTTAATATTTTCTGGATGTTAGAAACATCTCTTCCAAGATTACCTTTTTTTTTTTATGTGGGTCACCCATCCGAATTCTGGCCGCAGTTGAAGTTGCTTAACTTCGTTGATCGTCTGATGTCCGGTGTTCATCTAGACCTAATAGTCACCTCTCACAATATTTAACACTTTTTGACTCGATAGGTAAACTTTGATTTGTGAGGATTTACATCAATATGTAATTAAAAAAAATAAATTATAGCAAAATTTCACGATCACTTCGAAGATTTCTGATGATTAAATAGTATATACTTTTATTCGATTGCATAGAAACATTCTTTTTCCGGTAAATTCGGTGAAAGTGTTAGAAATACTGCAGTCAGCAGAAGAGCTCATAGGGGAGAGCGGGGCAAAGAGGGCACCTCAGCGAAAAAACAAAAAATTCTTGGAAAATTTTCGATTTTTTTCTTTCAACAAAAATTGTTTCTCGAAGAAATTTTTTTTTTCAAATTTAATTCCGAAAATTTGGCCAAGGTGGCCCCTTTTCCCCGCTGCCCTCTTTGCCACCCTCTACCATACTATGTACGCCGGCGAACTAACGATCGGATGCCGGTAAAAAAGTGCCGGAATTGCCAATGCCGGGCCATCAAGATACAGATGCAAGTGTGTTCGAAAACGGCCAAGTGATGGCAACTCGGTTGTGGCAAGATGCAAAATGCCCTGCAGGAAATCAGTAGTTGGTAACCAGCACCGTTCCATCAATGGTTGGATACTGGTAAAACTTCACCGAAATACCGCTATCTTACATGTAGTGGCGCCGCAAAGGCTTGCCTGGACCAGCACATTGCCAGCACTGCCAGTGCTGGGCCATTATGATTTCGGCAGTTCTGTGTTTGCTGGGTAACATCTATACTTCAACATTACGCAATGCATAACGTTTGATACACGTGAACTACTTGAATATTTGAACAAATAATTGCCGCGCTAAAAAAAAAAAATGATTTAGATATTCAAAATGAAGCAGTCACGATGTACGAGGTGTTAATCGACACCTACTAATCGCAGACTATTCGCACATTGATACAGAGTAAGGATTCTAAGATGAGAAAAAAGCCGCATTCTCTAACTGTGTACTATAAAATATACAAACGACGTATTGGAGTTATTTGACAAATATTTAAATAATTCTTTTGGTAGCTCCATAATTAAGGAGGAACATCAGCTCTGCGCGTGAGGGGAAATTAATAGGGAGGGTTGGTAGTGTGGAGCTATAACCCCTCCTGAAATCTCTCAGCTGTCCGTGGCTGTACGCCAATCAAAACGACTCGCGAAAGAAAAAAAACACTCTACACGGCAACGGGTGTGCCATGATTGCCTTGCTTTAGCGTGAAAAACGACAAAATATCGCATTTTTCGGAGAATTTCTGTTAATTATAGAAAAATGGCGGAATGAAAACACCTCTAACTTTGCATATAGGTTCTTGAGTGTTTAAGCTGTTCAGCGGTAGTTTTTTTTCTGACCTATCACCATTTTTTATTTTACTATGAATATTTCAAGACGTGGCTGACGAGTTATTCAAAGTTTGGAAATTATTTATTAAAGAATGGCTGAATGAGACCGTTTAAAAATTTGAGAGGCCATCGAATGTATATTCAAAAATATATTCTGAAAATTTCATTTAGTTATCACCATTTTGATGAAGCTGATGTACCTCCTTAATCAATCAGAACCCTGCTAAAAATCTCTCATAGAAATTTATAGGAACGTGAATAATTTTTACAATATTCTATACGTCGAATCTGTATCCGACAACAGCTCACATAAAATATGTGTAATATTTTATGTGTTTCTATTATACATTTTTTCTATACGGCTTTCGTGATAAAGAAACAATGGATTTTTAATTTTTAATTTACTTTTTAATTTCATGAAAATAAATCAGGGGCGCCGATATGAGGGGAACTGGGGAAGTACCGAGGGCTTATCAGGGGCCTGATGAGCGTATCGAGGCGCTACGCGGGCATACTGTTAGGGGCCCAGGCAATTAAATTATTCAGGCCCCAGAATCGTAAGCGTTACATTTCTAGACGGGCCCCAGGCATAAAGCCTACCTGGGGCCCAGATCAAAGTTGGGCCACTCAACTGGGGCCCCGACCTTAGCCCAGGACGAATTTCTGCACGGGTATCCGCATTTGCGAATGTAGAATCGGAGAGCTAGATGACGCCATCAGTTTTTATCCGTATTTACAAACCCCAAAAGCACCTCTGGTGCAAAAACCTTTCGCCAAGTACAATAATGTGATCACTACCCCCAAAATAATCTACCAATGAAAATTCCTCCTCAAAAGTTATACTATGAAAATGTCTACCTACAAAATGATTGAAATCAGATACAATTGCCAAGTGCATGTCCGCCGTACAATTATAAAACAGAAGATATAAAAAAATAAAAATTCGGAGGTAGTGGTACGTGTGAGTGAGAGCATGTCTTGCTCTTGATGATGGTATTTTTGAACATCTGTAGTCACCCCACTAATGCTCCGACATATCACACATATCACAGAGAGGGTTTGGAGTAATAACATATCGCGGAAGACTCGACCTCCCTGTGCCTAGCAGAATTTGTTTTTTTGTTCTATCTCACGAACTATTCATTTGACAAGAAAAAATGTCCTGAGAAAATTGTACATTTTTGAATAAAGAATATGTTAGTTGGAACAAAAATGTATGATTCCATTTAAAAAAAACTGGTCCATCCTCCACAGCATCACCAATTATGATGCTGGACCGCAAACAAAAAAATCTTCATGTGTCCCCCTCTGAACCAAACAACTTTTGTAGGACACATTTTCCAATTGAAACGTTAGGTCGGCTGCAAACGTAATGCGTATTTTAAATTGGGATTGGAATAAAGATCGGTCTCCTTCTTATAATCTCCATAATTGCAAATTACTTGGCAATATTGCAGAAATATTACAATGTTATGTAATGAATAGCGGAAATTAAGACATCGCAGCAACATTACGCAATATAACCGCAACATTACCAATATTGCAAAGTTATGTTGCTGCAACGCTGCTGCAACGTCTCGGTGCTGTATGGATAGTTCATGTAGCCATTGCAGTTGATAAAATTCATTCAAAAGCTCGAGTGTATGAATCTACTCACCCCTGTATTGCCTCCACGTAGTAACAAGTTTTGTTCGTTTGCGCCTCCATCTTGACACCCATGGCAGTTTCTGAAGAATCGAAGCGAATCAACGATTACGCGGAGAATGATAAGTCATTAGAAAATTGTGCATTGATAGCAGCAGACGTACCACAGATCATGTCTAAGGTGCACCTAGATACCAAATTGAATACTTCGAATTCCTGACCACCCAAATTTTGACCCATTCTCTCGGTCAATATCTTTGATTGGGCAGCAAATACTGCGCCAAAAGAGTCCAAGATCTTCGCATTGAATGTAGGCTGAATGAGCTTCCGATGGACTTTCCATTTTGGCACTGCAATTTAATTAATCTGTTTTATGAAGCCTCGGCTTGTAAGCAAATTTTCAACTCTACAAATTTGGAGAAAAAAAAAAAACACTCACCAGGAGCCGTCAGGACTCCCGTACCTGTCACCGGTCGAAGAGAATCGGTAAATAAGTTGCTCTTCCCGAGGGTCTTTGGATCAAGACATACCGCCTAGAATTTATAGAACATTTACAAACACTCGCATCCCTCGCCTGCGGATCGCGATCAATAAAATGACCTCACCTTCATTTGTTCGGGATCAGCAGTGAGAAAAACTAGATGCGGGCCAAGCCACATACGGAATGGCGATGGATAAGAGTTAGTCAGTTCGCCGATTGTGCTCAGAAGGTCTGCAATTCCATGAGATATATGAAACTTGGTGAGATTTTTCACAAGCTCCGAATGAATAATCACTTACGTTCGCTATTTCCGAAGAGCAAATGTGCATTGCCTATAAACGGAAGTGCTGATGGCCCTTCAAATTTTGAAGCCAGTTTGTACAGTCGTCGCCTCCGCGAGTGCCACATCGTGATTTGAAATATTGCATAGCATAGGGCAGCAGTAATAACAATAGAGGCTAATGTGAAAGACATTTTGTAACTTCCTATCGATCTACGGGAAGTTATCAGTGGTTTTGTTGTTTGTAAAAAATAATAATGATAATAATAATAATAATTCTTCCGACTTCCGACAAACAAAATGATTAATTTCACTCCCGCACTTCAACTAGATTTGTATATAGGACCCATATAGTTTGAAAGACTGGATACGTATGATGGAACCAGTGCGGATTAACTGATTATGCAGCCTTGACTGATCCTATTTACATATATTTTCTTATCCAATCAAATGCGTGGAAGTTCAAATCCTGGTTGACTATATACTACCAACAGAAGACTTACATAAGTATTTTTTTCATTTTTATTACGATTCATATCACAACCATTTAAAGGGGGTTACACGCAAAAAAAGTGCCGTCAAATTTACTATTCGAGCAGTGAATATATGGACAGCACTTGATTACAGTAGAAATTATCACAATTGCAGTATTGGGTACATTGGGGTAAGTGGCCTTCAATGTCTACATGAGTGAATGTTACCACAATTGTGATAATTTCTACTACAATCAAGTGCTGTCCATATATTCACTGCTCGAATAGTAAATTTGACAGCACTTTTTTTTGCGTGTATATATCGTGCTACAAATAGTCTCAAAAGTATAACCTGAGCGCTTGACTCCTGACTGTATCCCCCAGCCCTGCTTCCGATCCAAAACTTTTGTCAGTTACGGTTCACACACACATAGCGGCGCTTCGTATGCGTACACGCAATCATACCGAGTCGAGTTTGGTGCCACTGAGGACGCGGAAATTTAAATGTGTTAATTGTGGTACTGGAAGCTATTCATGTCAATTTTTTCACGACATTCGTAAGAAAACGAGGGGGCCACCGTAATGGTTAATGGTATACAGCAAAAACGATTGTTTCGGCACGGCAGGCGCGGCTTCAGCCCGTAGACAGATTTAGTATACGTATCTGAGATAAAAAAAAACTTCTAACAAATAGGATTTTGGAGTAATGCATATGTTATGGGCGTGTTTGGAAGTTTTCGCTGTCTAATGTCTATAAGGTACGGTGACCCCACTTTATCAATGTCAATTGAAAGAAGCTGCTGTCCTTCAGATTTATGAACCCATTTATAAAATCCGGAATTCGCGAATGTTCTGTTAATATAATCCGTAGTCGTTATTTCCGCTATTTTCGAAGAGTAAAAATATGTTTCATAATCGTGCTGTCCGATACGAAATCCAGTGGTTCATCACAGGAATGGTGTCGTGCAGTTGCGGGCAGTACGTCCTTATGGAACAATCTAATTGCAGAGGATTTTCCAGTCCAAATTTTCATCTAAAATAAAATTAATGTAACGTGGAAAGAATTCCATACCTACGATGGAAAATGAAATACTGAGATAATCACTTCGTTTGGCATTGAATAGTCATTACTCAGACATTCTCATGCTAAGAAAAAAGTCCGGGCATGTTGAAATTGATCACGTACGTATCAATTAAGTTGTCATCTCGGTTCTTCCGCGTTCTATCTTTCTAAATACTCAGAATTATCTTATCGTACAATATCGGATCATGCGGAATTGCACGTTAAATTTTTATCCGAACACCATCACAATTTTTGGACTCGGATTTCGGTTCTATTCGATTCAATTCATTATAATATTTTTTATGGCCTGGTTGAAGTTTTCGAAATTTCTTACTTTTTTGAATGGACTTTACCTCGAATACCAGAGCGTATTGGATTTGGCTAGTCAAAAATGACTCGTTTTTCATGAATTTATTACGGCATAGTCGTCACATTGAATATTCATCAAATTATAATATTCCTGAACTGATGATTTCCCGGAAATGTCCAGAAAAAAAATAATACCGAAATTATGAACAAACGGCTAGATATCGATTTTTCATCTTCAATTGCTTTAAAATGGTAAAACATCTAGTAGATTGGTTTGATTACATTCTACGACGGCTCATTTTGTCCAGAAGACTATTTCCCACAAAATCACTGTGAAAGATTATTTTCTCTGCCAATCGGCGATTCAATGTGGTTATTTGTTGATTGAAATCGATATACGTGCTATCTTATGTGAAATTGAATATTCACCGTCACCAACACAGTCAGAGAAAAGTATCGTGGGATCAACAATAATTTTGCTTAATCAACAAAAAAAATTGGTAGATATACAGTCTACAAAATGCTTTGTTGCTTCAACAAACATTGTTTGCTGGCTGATTTAGTTTGATCAACAAATACACCAGAATGATTTAACAAAAGCATTTGGTGAAATCAACGAATGTTTCGTCAAATCAGTTAAATTACTTTGTTGATTTAACTAAATTCATTTTGTTCATAAAACCAAAAAAATACTGGTAGGTACATGAATTGAAGCTTATTAGTTTTACAAAGTACAATACAGTATCTGAAAATTACATCAATTAACATAGGATCAGCTTTAGGGGGACTAACATATACTGACAACATACACCCTAGTAGCAAAATGATTCAAGTCTGCTCGCAGTCTTACTGCAGGTCTTCTGCAGATCTTACTGAAGACCACTAGTGGACTACTTCCACATTTGAGTGTGGGGCTGACATCAGATACTTCAGTGCAGATCTTATGAGATTCTTCAGTGCAGAATCTTATGAGATTCTTCAGTGCAGAATCTTATGAGATTCTTCAGTGCAGAATCTTATTAGATAAAAATGTCAGTTAAATATAAATACGGTCTTTCGATTGTATATGGTTTTTGTCTACGTATTTTATCCGGATGTATCCGAACGGATATCCGAGATACAATACGTTGCAAAAATCCATATATATACAAGCAGAATACGACGGGATTTATTTATCAGGAATTCTACCAGGGTTATTCTGCAGAGTGCCAGTTATTCTGCAGAGTGCTAGTAGATCGCTTAAGGTTCTTCTCCATTTCAATCCCGCTCACCAATATACAGCTTCAGGATTAAAGTGAAAAACTAATGTTGGAAAAATATCTGAACTGTTGCTTGAGACGATACTATTATGTTCAAATTTGAGCGATAATTCAAACATTTATTTCAAGTGGAGGTATTCAACTTCAATTCTGTGAGCTTACGCAGCTTCTTAAGCTTACCACTAAGCTTACATATTATTAGTTTCAATGAAAGTCTTCTAGAAATATCTTCCAAAATAGTTATATTTATTGCATAACCCAAATTTGGGACCATCCTGTATAGTGTTGGCTCTTTTTACTTCCATTTCACGTAAAAAAAAGTTTCGATATCGCATTTTTCGCGTTTTTTTCACCATCAACTGAAAATCGACTTTGTCTCGCGGGAACATCGGAAAGTACATCAAATTACAAAACTTTTGACCCACTTGATTTTCAGGCGCGGACATGTAGTTTGGGAGCTACAGCGATTTGAAAAAAATAATTCAAAATTTGTGAATCGGTGTTACTCGCGACCTGTAAAAGGTAGAATTTTCATTATTTAGAGGAATTTTTTTTTCAACCCATTACTCAACTTGACTAAGTTTGAGACAAATCGAAAGGGGTGTGGAGAACCAATTATACATTTCATATGGAACTCGCTCATATATAAAGCTGCAGCTTTAATACAGATCCTTCAATTGTTCTGCTTGTATACTGTACTCAGTAAAATACTCTGAAGGATCTGCGACAAATCTGCGAGAATAGTGCAATAAGATTCTTGAAACAGAATCTGCAGAAATGTGCTAATGCAGGTATTGCTGCTAGGGCATATTTACAACACATAACCAATACAGGAATTAAGCGACGCTTAGAGAGGAGATCTTCTGCCACTATATATACTAACCAGCTCCTATAAGTGGTACTCGTGAGAATATCGAAAGCGATGGTCGCCGCCTTACGAGAACATATTAAAGTAATGTACATGGCCATGTAAAATCAAGAAAACATTTCGGCCTTCCAACAAAATCAGAATAGACAAAATAGTGTTGTTGAATATATTCCACCGCTTTTGTTATTTCAACAAATTATTTGTTCATTCAAATAAAAACTACGTGACAGAATAATTTTGTTGTAGCGAACGAGCAAATCTCAGCCATTTGGTGATATCAACAAAACAGTTTGTCAATCCAACAGAAAAAATTTGTTGAATTGACTAAAATTGCCCACCAAAAAAATTTTGTTGGATATACCGAATTTTTCTCTCGGTGTACCTATCAATATTTTTATCAGTGCCGGCCTTAGCCTCCTGCGCGCCCTCGGGTGGTATTTTTCCGAGCGCCCCTTTTATGATGAGGAAATGCAAATGTTACATTGATTTTCAGTACAAAAAAAAACACATCGAATATGTCCATAGAGAAAACCATATAACTTTCGGAGACAAAAAAATGGCAATTTGTCACAAAGAATACTAAAACATTTGAAACCAAGTTCAATTATTTAATATCCGAAGTTAACTTTTCGGCTCTTTGTTTTTTGCGAAATCTTCAATTAGAGCTGAACGAT
This sequence comes from Tenthredo livida, assembly GCA_963992785.1. Taxonomy (NCBI): domain Eukaryota; kingdom Metazoa; phylum Arthropoda; class Insecta; order Hymenoptera; family Tenthredinidae; genus Tenthredo; species Tenthredo livida. The sequence continues at coordinate 41,663,980 of OZ023065.1, forward strand.
CCAGATTCTCGGCAATGTCGTTTTCGATCGGTAGGCTTTCTCAACTGGATAGTAGGGTCGTTTGGAAATGACCTAAGTGTTCAGATGTTGCTGCTCATCCGTGAATGTTGTTTTTGATTTTCAACAAATATTCCTTTTGTTAGCTCTATAGTACAATATTTACTACTGCCTCATCGAGGTTTAAATTCCGAAATTCTGCGATTTTGAGCAATTTCAACGTTCTCAGATCAAAGTGCTCATCCGGCTACCTCTAGATTCTTATTCAATGAGCATTTTGGTTCAAGACGAGACGCGTACAATAATATTGACATTGTTTAATAGATTCCCAGATAACAATTGTGCGACGCACGGTACTATCACAACGTGCGGTTCACGTTGTGCGGGCGAGGTTGCACCATTCTCGCTCGCACGAAGTGACGCATACACAAGTGCGAGCGTTATGAGTCGCACCCATGGAGTAGAAGGAGACCTAACTCCCTATGCACGCTGTATCGAAAAAGTGGCTCGAATTTTGTACGTAATAGATGGTGCTGTTAGCAACAGTCGACTCGGACTTCCTGTGAGTGGGAAGTAGAGATCACTGGAGTGGGAAAATTTACCATACAGTCAGTGACGTCATATGATGCCTTGGAGTGCGCGCGCAAGCGTTTTGCAGGAAGTTCGGCAGAGTGTAACCGCCCCAGTGCCATCTATAGCGTAAACCACATTTTACTTTGAAGTTAGGTCTCCTTCTACTCCATGGTCGCACCTAACCATCAAGCGTGCGAAGACAAACAATCACGTATGTGATTGCTAATGCGACGCACGGCGTGCGGGCACCATGATGTCAGTGTGCAATTATATACACGGAGAAAAAAATATCGCTGTCGTAGCGATCAAGTGGATCGTGAACGTAGTATCGTGATTATTACAAAACACTTTCATCATTTTCACGATACTGTAACCTGATTTGCTGTATGCTTTATATCTCTATAATAACTTTTCACGTTATCGTCATAATCATTATACATATACTGTTATACACGAAATGGTCAATACTAATTATCCCGATCCAAGTGTATTGTGAATTTGATGAAAACGTATAGCGATCATAACGAAACGTTTCCTTACTACAGCGAAACGGATCGTGATTATCACGATCCACGCCTTCAGCGCCACCGAACATAACCAAGTTCCTTAGTCCTGACTGTCATAAACTAAACGAAAATTTCAAATGAATCACGCTTGAAGAGAAATTAGTATCTATGTTGAATAATAATAAAAAAAAACATAATATTCTTTAATAAAATATATTTTGTGTTCACAAATTAAATACAAAATACTAATCTATAATAACCTCACATTTTGAAGCATAATATTTACCAATATAATAAGTGTAAGTTAGCTTTTCATGACATCGTCACATGCACGATTTAGTGAAAAGTCACTATAAGGAAACGGAATTCCAACCATAGCAATATAGATGCTCACTATCCAAATCCATGTGGATCGTGATTATCGCGATCCACATGGATTGAGCATATGCGTATACAAAGTATAGTCACACGAGTATCGTGATCATCACTATACTGTTTCGTGATGAGAGCGATATTTTTTTCTCCGTGTACAGTTTAAGAATTCGTAATAAATTTCTTTGCAGCGTAAATTCTTGTGAAAATCAACAGCGAAATTTCTTGAGCCGTGTTTTTCGGAAAAAAAAAATTTCCGCAGTTTGCAATGTATGTACGTAACACGTATATTCACCCAACGGGCCCAAACACAACGGCAGGGTTTAAGGGGGGGGGTATACCCGATTTGTTACCGGCCCGTCTATTTTATTCGAAACGGGGCTATCAATCGACTTGTCCTTTCGGCAGCCGATGTTTGACGAGTAATGAGAATAGCAAAATTCGCATAGCAATCCATACATTGGGAATGTTACCAGAACTGGAAGTGGCTTCGCCTAGTCATCATTACGGCGCACTTCTTTGAATCGCTGAAATATATCAATTATATCAAACGATTCTTATAACCATAATATAAAATGAAAGCTGAGGCCTCTGGCGCCCGACCTCCCCCCCCCCCCCCCCCTCTCCCCCCCTAAGGCCGCCACTGATTTTTATCAACTCATGATACAAATATAACAGTTGAAGGGGATTATCGACGGTACTTTGGTAAAACCTCGTAAGTCGATTTTTGACGGTTTTGAGTTAGGACCGTAAAAATGATCAGCACATGTCCCTTTATAACTTTTCTAAGTTTTATGTCAAAATATTAAACAGTTCATTTTTTATTAAACAAATCAGAACCTTGTATCTCACGCCGCAATAAGTTGATAATGCAAAACCCGAAATACCTCGTATCTCAAGATACCGTGAGGATTCGTGGATGTGCACCATAGGACGCCTGCATGCAGGCAACTCAAACATCAAGCGATTAGGTTTTGTTCCCACGTAGCCAATGGGCACGCATAAAACCGAATGGCTTGACTTCTGAGTTGCCTGTTGCAGGCGTCCTATGGTGCACATCCACGAATCCTCACTGATATGCGATTCACCTACTCTCGATCCCTGTACCTTCACAGTACTTTAATGTAGCGACAGCATCCAGGTACTTGAGTAAATCTGCTTTACTGCAAAACTTCCGATTTAATTGGTATGTAAAGTCTTTCGTTCATCAAGTGGAGTAATCTGAAGTAAAAAAAAGGACTATTGAAATCTGTTATATTGGTTGGAAGAGTATAATCTAGGTATATAATCTATAATTCGATTTTATAATTATGGTGTCATGTGCAGCCTACTGCCTTTTCATTTGGGGGCGTCCATTAATCACGTGATGCGTTTTTCTAAGGCTTCATTTTCGTGCGTAGTAAATTGCTGCTGCTGCTGCTGCAAAATTTTGCTCTAACGCTATTCGTTGTTGATCACGTGGTTGCGCGCAATTTAGTGCACATGAAAATCAAGCCTAAATTGAGTTTCCCTGCATTATCTGCATGAGGCAATGTAAACCTTCGGGGTTTGTGTTATCCGCGGATAAGATGTTCGGTCGGTAATCTTAGTGCGTGCTAGAATCTCCGTCGTAACTCGTTACGAGTCTCTAGTCTCGCGTTACTGAATTGACAAAGAAATAAAAGAGTGATGAAAAAAATTTGCGAAAATGGTGTGGCGTACGGAGCGTGAACGTTTTTAACAATAAAATTCTAAATTACGAGTATAATAAAGAATAATTTTACAACATCCAATATGTAATTCGGATTGTCCGAGTGTATAAATATCCATAAATAATATCGAAAACAGAATCCACACGATACTGAAACTCAATGATAAAGGTAAGCGCACGATTCGCTTTGTTTATGAAGATCAGCTGTGTCACTAAACATTTGTGTCATTTCGCCCCAACCTAAACCTATAATACTACTACTACTCTATTTTTATCTCACTTCACTTACATGAAGAAGGTCACTCTTAAATTACGCATTAAACGATCATTTAGCGAATTTAAATAAACAACGAGCTTCAGAAATATTATATATACGATATAATGATATAGATTTCGTAAATTTAATAAAATATGTATCTACATGCGTACTATTGCCAAACTCTTTATATTGTAAATAAATAATATATACCGAAATAATAATTTGCCAATAAAAACTTTTTCGCAACGTTCAAGTATCAGAGATTTTATAACACTGCCAATTCTGTATTTAGATTTACAATTGCAAATCACAAAACGTTTTCTTACATTTCTATTACACATAATATGTAAATGTAAATACTGCATACATAAATATATTTTTCTTTATCATAACATACCAGATGAAAATATGTACACACACCAGAGAATTCATTTATCATTTAAAAAATGTATTCTAGATGCTTGCAGGAGCACAAGAATTGGCTAGTATAAGTTAAATAAGCTTAATAACATGAAAGAATGAAACGAGATACCGTCATTACCTGCCTGGAGCCAAGTCGCAGAGCCCAAACGGTAATGGTTTCATATAATTCAATAATTCAGAGTTATATGGGCGATGTATTAGCCGATTAACATCATTTCTATGTTCATTTTTATTTTTTATGCATGCGAAGGTTCATCACTCTCCTTAATCTTAATCTCAGTTATATTGTATTTATAAAGGTACGAGACAATCTTCGTTGTTTAATTGCCCGCTGAACGTAACAGCTATCAAATTAATCCTTCTTGTTATTTCTTTACCCTTTGTAGTTCTCGGCAAGCTATTTCAGTTCATTAAACTATCGATGCGATGCTACGTAGCTTTGTTAGGTAAAAGAATGTATTTACTCATTCATCATCGCATCACTTTAGGTCGCAATAACTTATTTTCTCCACTTTATATCACTAGCGAGAATAAAAACAAGAATTTTTATTCATCAAACATTGAGAAAAACTTGCTTCTCCTTATTCTATCAATGAAAAAACTTTAAGAGCCAGAATCCCTGGGGAAATGAATCAATGACTACATTCGTACATTAAATCACTCGGCTCGAATTAGGCCAATACTGATAGTTGACCGCAAAAATAAGTAAGAAATGGGCAGAAAAAGGTAGACCATGGTAGTGCGCATTGACCCAGATAGCAAGAACGGTATTATTACATATTGACAATTTCTTTTTATAGCTATCTATGCGACATTATCAATTCATGAGTTATTGCAGTCTCTTTGCACGCTTGTACTGCTTCAATACTTCAAAATCATAAATCGACTACATTGTTGTTAGAACGTGGACATACTTTCCTTAAAAATTTTCTTATCTGAAATCGAGATTCATCCTGAGACATCCGCATCGTAGCATCATGTGAAATCCAGATTTGTAGACGTAGTGCGACTTCTTGCTTCTCGTTGCACTTTCCTTCGCATCTCTCGCTCCGTTTGTTTCCTCTTTATCATACAACAGCCGAGTCTTTCACATCTGGTTTATCTTCAAGCTTTAAATCCCACTTGTAGATGACAACGGTATTGGATGGTAGCTACCAGCAGCTGGGAACATACTCGGAGGGTGAGGATGACGTCCGCGATGAGAACGGGGAAGAAACGCCACAAGAATCTGGCGTTATGATACACGTCGTGCCCGAGGGTGGAAAGGCCAGATGGAACCATATAGAAGACTTGGATTCGTTCTTCACCAGAATGTATCACTATCACCAAAAACATGGATTCGCATGTATGATGCTTCAGGAGATTCTAGAACTCGGACAATTCATCTTTGTAGTTACTTTTTCGACTTTCCTTTTCCACTGCGTCGATTACTCAATTTTATTCAGGTGAAAACAAGCCCGGATCTTAAGCATTCTGAGTTGATTGCTCGATCCATCCGTTGAAATATTCGAATTTTAATTTACAGGGACACCGTGATGAACACCACATCGCACAAAACGTCATTAACTGACGCGTTGTACTCGCCGAGTGAAATCGCAGCCTCCATGGGCCTGGTAACATGGATTTGCATTCTAGTCGCAACTATTTTCTGGATCCTACGTGCAGTCAAAGTATTATATCACCTGACACAGTTCTGGGATATTAAACAGTTTTTTAACACAGCTCTGAAAATCGAAGACTCAGAACTTGACAATCTAACTTGGCACGAGGTTCAAAGACGTGTTAGAGAAGTTCAAATTGAACAACAGATGTGCATACATAAGCGAGAGCTTTCAGAACTTGATATATACCATAGAATACTAAGATTCAAAAACTACATGGTCGCTATGATTAATAAATCGCTTTTACCCGTCAGAGTATATGTTCCAATCATTGGGGAAGTCATTTTCATGACTAGGGGTCTCAAATACAACATGGAGCTGCTGTTATTCTGTAAGCACTCGAAGAAACCCTTCAACAAATTTATATTTTACATTTAAATCCAACAAGCTGCGCTAAATGTTTGATAATTTTGTTCGCAGGGGGGCCTTGGTCACCCTTTGAAAATAACTGGCATCTCAAAGAAGACTTCAAGAAATTAAACAAGAGACAAGAACTAGCGAGAAAATTATCAAAATATATACTTTGGGTCAGCGTGGTCAACTTAGTACTTTGTCCGTTGGTATTTCTCTGGCAAATACTATACTCATTTTTCAATTACGGAGAGGTAAGAAATAATCTTCCAGCTGCTGTTTAAAATGAAGCTGAATTTCGTATCAATGTATAAAACTGGACGAGATATCAATCGATAATTTCTCCCAATTCTAGATCATAAAAAGAGAACCAGGGACTCTGGGTTCTCGGACTTGGTCTCTCTACGGTCGTCTATATCTCCGTCATTTCAACGAACTAGATCACGAGTTGAATGCAAGATTGAACCGTGCCTATCGCCCAGCCTCAAGATACATGAACATATTCACTTCCCCCGTGATGACTGTGTTAGCAAAGAACGTTGCCTTCGTTGCCGGAAGTATGCTTGCAGTTTTGTTGATACTATCGATCTACGACGAAGATGTGTTGACCGTTGAACACGTATTAACAATGATGACAATACTCGGTGCGATAGTTGCCGGAGCTAGAGCCTTCATTCCTGATGAGAACCTTGTATGGTGTCCGGAACAACTTCTCACCGCTGTTTTAGCCCACACACATTACAGACCTGATAGTTGGCGAGGATGTGCACACACTCAATCCACCAGGGCACAAGTCGCCCAATTGTTTCAGTACAGAGCTGTTCATCTGCTGGAAGAATTAATGTCGCCATTATTGACCCCGTTCATTCTGTGCTTCCATATGAGACCCCGAGCTCTGGAGATTGTAGATTTTTATAGAAATTTTACAATCGAAGTAACCGGAGTCGGCGATGTCTGCAGTTTTGCTCAAATGGATGTAAGGAGGCATGGGAATCCGATGTGGCAAACTGCCCCGCAGACACCAAGCGTTGAGGAACGGAATATCGGTTTTGACAATAAATACGGAGACGGAAATGAGAAGATTCCCAATGTCCCAATGTCCAATCAATACACTCAAGCAGAAGATGGAAAGACGGAATTGTCTCTCATACATTTCACTCTGACTAATCCAGAGTGGAGACCACCTAGTCACGCGGAAACATTTGTTACCGCGCTCAGGGAAAGGGCTAAAAAAGACGCTGTTGATTTGGATAACGATATCAATCCTCTGTACAGCAGTCTGAACAGTCTTTCTAGTCTAGGGCCTGGGGTGAGTTTAAAAATCATTAAATAATACTTCGGAGATCTTGGAATCCCTGAATCCACCAAATAGTACATTGTGTAACTAGTGCGCAAAGTTGGTGATTCGGGCACCAGCTGCTCATACTATTTTCTCAAACAGTGCCGAAAATTCGACCTTTCGCGCCTTTAGTGTGTGCAAAGTGCCCGTTTCTCGCACTAGTCTGAAAAGTGATTAATTTCCGCACTAGTGCGAGAAACTGGCCCAAAACATCCTCGAGTGTTACTTTCGTCCTGTAAATTAATCCAATTTCTTGTCATTTTCAGTACAACAATTTAGTAACGAGCATAATTCACGGCACGATACTGAATCAGTCCCAAACCGTGTCCGGTGGAAATACTGGATTTCTTAATCAGCCAGGAATGTCGAGTACATTCGGAGCTGCGGAGGCCTCTATGTCTGCTAGATCAGACGTACCGTCACGTGCTGTTCGCGGTGGTCTTAACAGAGCCGAAGGACCTTTGCACAACGATAGAGGATTACTTCATAGTCTGCATCAAGGATTATCGAACCAATCACTTGGCGCCTCGGTCTTTGGATCCGGGCAGGATTTGCCTTCTGATATAACAGTTCCGGTAGAACTTACAGCTGCCGATATGTCCCTATCTACTTTGTACCTGCATGAACTTCACCATAGACAAGTAAGACGATTATTATTCATCTATATGATCTGATGATGTGATGAAATTTGGAACGTTACTGCTTTCAGATATTCGAAACATCCAAATCTACCAATATTTCATTATTATAAATCTTTTATATTAGGTAATTGTTAGAAAAGCTGAAATTTTCTGTATCAAAATTTTAGTTTTGATTAAAAAATTTGTATATTTCTTTAATTAATCAGATAAAAAGACGTGGATATCAGGAAATGGCAACAAGAAGTATATGGCAACGAAGTCCCGTTCAAGATTTAGCCACACTTCCAGAAGTCAGACAAGAAAGAGCACCTCTACTTCGTCATGGAGATTCATCCGTACGAAGTACAGGACGGGACTCTTAGCACAAAATTTAATAAATTTTTTTTTATACATATATATACATATTATATATTGTTTATAGTTATTATAAATATATAGCTGAGTTTGATATGCGCAATGATCATCTTTCTTTTTTTTTCTCTCTTTCTTTCTTTCTTCCAAGAAAGAAAATATATTTTTATCCATTTATTAATATAATTTAATTCTAATTATTAATCTAATGTAGTAGGTAATATCTATAATTATACTACTAAAATTGGTTTTACGATATCATTTATTATTATTATTAATATCATAATAGATATAGCTAGGAAATTTGCAAAGCTTAAAACGTAAACTAAGACTAGTTTAGAAAAACCTAATTATTAAATTGCCTAGCCTTTTCATCTTTTTATATATAATTTTCTTTTTTTTTCTTTTTTTTTCTTTTTCTTCTGTACATATATTGTTTAGAGTGTCAGAGAGAAACTAGGGGTTCTATATAATCTTTAAGAAAAAAAAAAGCAATTTTATTGTTTAAACGTATAATACCCTATTATTAATATTATTATTGCACAAGAGATATCTTTTTTTTTTTTTCTTTACAATCTGAGTTGCAATTTATTGATATACTAAGTTTATATACTATATGTACTATAATATAGTTTATAGATACGAATCACAAGACGACTGGTGTGTAAAATATTTTGATAAAAAAAAATAAGATAAAAGAAGAGAAAAAAAATAATCTAATATAACGATTCTAAACGATCCTAGAAGTATATTATAACGTTTATGTGACCATAATATACATAATTATTATAATGTGGAATATTAGATCGTGGATAATGAACAAATAATGTTAAACCCTGCGCACCCCTATACTACCTATATATATATATACTACGTAATGTTGTAATTTCTTTAATTCTACAAATAATCAATATACAAATGAAATACTTATGTTGAATCAACCAACCTTCCGTATGTGTTATTATATTATAATATTATATTAATTTTTCTAGTCATATATATTATATCATATGCGTTATATATATATATGTATATGTAATTATAAATGATTTTTCCATTTTTGTACAAAGGTACATACATACATATACTATACACATAATTTATATATTATATATACCTTCGATTTTATCATACGAGAAATGAAATGGTTTTCGAGGCACATTTTATGAATCTAAATATTACCTATACCTATACCTAATAATAAACATTAGCAATTTGTGATAGAAAGAGTCATATATAAGCTAAGGGATGATGGGATCCCCCTTTTTCTCCCGTTTTTCCGTTTTCTTTCCTACACTCGAATGCATACACCTTGCCTTACTCCCCACTTCTTTTCAAGATACATCTGGACCTACAGCATCTTACAGGATGGGTTGGTTCCAGAGTAGTGGATGAATCATATGAGGCATTCAATTTCTTTGTTGAAAAATGTCAAGAGATGCGATTGCCGCGGGGTGGATTTGAACCCACGACCTACCGTGTAGTAGTCTGAACACTTGTCCATGAGCCACCACGGCTCTGTTATAATTTTTCACTAATAACCAATTAACAAGAATTATAAAGGGTTGAAAACTTACTAATTTCTTTCAAATTGAGTAAAATTGAGTGAAAAAAAAGAGAAGAAAAAAACACGTTTATTATTACATTATTATTATCGTTATTTTATGCAACTATTTATACATAGATATATTTTAGATTATAGATTAAGTTTTAATGAAGAAAATATGTGATTATGTAATATTACTAAAAATTAACTCATCGACGACTATCAACTATCTATTATATATATATATATATATATATATATATATATATATACCTATACTGCGTCTTACAATATATCTATTAAATAAGTTAAAATAACAATTTCATAAACAACAATAACAAAAAAATAAAATAAAATAAAAATAAAAGTTATATTGTATCTAATCTAAGATATATATAATATTATAAATATAAATACGTTTCCTAATATTCACACGTCTTAATATTTTTCTCAAAAATCCTATTTTTCATTGACAATCTATTATTACACTTTATAACCGATAATTTGAAGACGTTACCTGGTGAAAATAATTTTAAGACTTTCTACCATTTATCAGGAAAATTGAAACTCTTTGTAGTTTTTCATAAGAATTTGTTGTTTCGTTGACAAAAACAACGAATTTTTCTGATAAACTAACAAGTACCAAAATGTACCGTTTTTGATGAAAAATTACAAAAATTTACAATTTTTTAAGAAAAAATACAATGAACATCTAATACAATTTGTTCCATGAAACTTTACAACAATCGACAATTTTTCGTGAAAAACTATGAAATCATAGTATCCAATTTCCCAAAACATTCGTAGCAGCTCGTATACCTAGGAGTAGAAATTCCTACCAAATGACTTTCAAATAAAAATTTTGATTTCAATTTTCATTCGGTCTTCCGCGGTTTGTATATAATTTTCATAAATCCCTGTAAATTGGATGTTCCGCGCGCTAACCGTAGATGTTTTCATCATCATATTGCTATATATTATACTAATTATTTCTTGTTTACCTATGAAAATAATAAATATTCAATATCCAAATTTTCGCCCGTCTATACAATATTATAAGCTATTGAAATATATTCCTCAACAAATATTGTTTCAGGTGAATGTTAGATTAAAAAAGTTTGACATGAGTATGTATGTAGGAGGCCGTATGATATTTGCTACTGAATATTCATTTCACCTAATTATAAATACCCACGCGGTTCACAGAGAATTATTGTTTATTTAAATACGTGAATGGATATAATATAACGATAGCTTGATCAAAGGTGCAAAATTTGAAGAAGAAGAAGAAAAAAAAAAATGGAATTATAGGTATATATTGTAATTGTATACAATCGGTGTATAAAATTGCTGAAAACCTGCGAATGAAAAATCAAGTTCCAGCGGAGAATGAAACAATTGAAAAAATAATTCTCATATATTCGAGGAAGTCGGACAATTAATGAAGCCGCGCGTGGAAGCGGAATCTGCGAGAGCGTTGCGAATTTATTGTGCGAAACAAAATTTTCCCTAAATAATAAATAAAAACGCAACGCGTTTCTCATCGCGATATCGAAGAACTGTTGTATAACACATCTGTTGTATACCTTACCGTCTGATATAACGGCCGGAGGATAAAAAAAATATGGAAAAATCCCAGAATATGAAACCGAACGATACTTCGAAGTACAATTTACGCTGTAATCGAAACATAAGCGAGAAAATGACGAAGAAAGATTTTATCTATGATATACCGGCACCATTTCAAGCCATGAGGAAGGTAAATAATAAATTATAATTATACCCATTTTTGTATTTTTTTATTAATTTCGAGTAGGAAGTACGTCCAACGCGATGAAAAAAGCTATAATTATTCACCTCTTTAATTGTACCTCAGAAATGTTTTTGAAGACGAGAAGGTAAAATATGCGTAAGCCATTTATTTTATTTATCCTTTGATGACTTATCGCCCTTGCGGGCATGTAGTCGAAATGAGTAAGCCATAAGGGTAAAAACCATGATTATAAACGCATAAAGTACGGCTACACTGAGATAGGGATAACATACATGTATATATTGTGTGTATACTTCAAAAGACGTCATAAAGTTTTCGTAACAAAGTAATTACCCCTGATTCTCTGGCTCGAATTTTCGTATGAACGCATCTAGAGCGAACCCAAAGAGACCTTATGTTATACACACTAATTGTAAGAGGAATTTGTGAATTCCGAAACTGAGAGATGTGCTAATACCATATGTACAGGGTGAATATTCGCCGGGGTCTGATCTGGGAGGAGCTTCGACGTGCCGAAGTTCCGCCTTCATCTATTCATACTCGCATTCGCTTCAGAATAATAGTGTGTGATTATCAGGCAGATACACACAGAAAAATCAAAACCTAAATCACGATTGACGCATCGTACTTGACGATTTCATAAGCGTAATTTACGTTTTCAGGGAAAACGTGAATCACGCTTTGCGTTGCCGTAAAATAGGATTTCGTATTCGTAGAGTAAGACAATTTTTCCCTTATCTCACGTTTTTCACATGATGATACGAATACGAAATCGTACATTAAGGACATTTGATCCTATTTCACGGCAACGTAAAGCGTGATTCACGTTTTCCCTAAAAACGTAAATTACGCTTATGAAAACGTAGATTACGCTTATGAAATCGTAAATTACGATGGGTCAATCGTGATTTACGTTTTGATTTTTCTGTTTGTACCCTTATCTGCGATACGAGTATGAATAGAAGAAGGGATCAGACTCCGGGGAATATTCACCCTGTATATGTTGGAGATTATCATTCCGGCGCCGCAGTATAACGTGAATAGAAATAGGTGAATAATTAACGGTAGATATTTATCAATTGAGGAGTTGGATGCGATAAGAGCGTAGAGAAATATCATGTTTCGAGATAATTAAGAAAAACGCGTGTAATCATCCAGTTATGGATTCTTCGAAGCGATATATTTTTCAGGAATTATCCGTCTCGATATCAACTAGACCACTAGACTCACTGAAAGAGCAAATATCATCAATTGATTAAAATAAATTGTCAAAAAATCAGCTACACGGAGAGAAAAGAATTATAAAAATTCTGGAGAAATTCCGTGAAAAATTACCGTTCAGCACGGCAATCTTGTTGTATCTTGTTTTTCCCGCAAAAATTACGGTTCTGAATGGTAAAAATTCTGGGACTGGAAATTAAAATTTATTGACTGACTGTTATTTTTTCACGTATTTATATATAAAATTTATAGTTACAACAAATTTACCATTCTTTTTTCTCCGTGTATATACCCTTATTGCGCAAAAATTGCACAGGAGATCGTGTAGTGAAGACCCATTTCAAAATGTTCTTGTAAATCATCTTCGAAATTAATGCAATAAGGACATATCTGTTCAATGTGCCATTATCGCATCCATAACTCCTGAAATTAAAAGAAGTTTGAAACGAGACTGATAATACGGAACTTTTATGAATAGGATAAATGTCTGCGATCACCGTTAAAAAAATCTCGTATCGATTTCGAACGTTTGATAACATCGGGTGCCATTAGCGCTGCAGCAAGTCAATTGAAAGGATCTTCAGTAAAAAGCGAGGGAAAGTTGAACAAAAATCCTGTTGGACTACTGAGATTGATTTCACCGCCGAACTTAGTACCGTCTATTAAAACTGTTTGCAAAAATCCAAACCCCCTACTACAATCGCAAGAAAGGGAGAGAATCGTTAAGGAACCAGAGCGGAGTGAAACTGAGAAGGAAATACGCCGGCAAATCGTCCTGCCAATTCAACTTCGCAGGAAAATTGGATCCGACTCGAAACCACCCAGATATTCGGTAATCCCAACCGATGAGGAACACCAATTAACGATTTCAAACGGCCAACAGGTTCGAATTTATATTTCGATGCTGTGCCAAACATGTGTTAGCAATCGATGATCCCAGTTTTCAATTCAAAGCCTATAAAGATCGCTTTTCGTAATAATTTCTGCTTCTGATTGGTTCCTTTCATCGACCCTTGTAGGGGCTTTGATACACGCTCTGCCCACCTCGAAAACGCGATTCGTAGTTTCTCCCATACCACGCAACCGATCGGAATGAAACTTTTGAGCTTACTGCTTCACTTTGGCAGAAAGTGCCTAAGTATTTCGTTTTTTCAAAATTTTTAATTTTTTTTCACAGATTCGGTTATCATCAGAGAAATCATGGAATTATTTATAGCGCTTTTGGCTGGGGCTACACCGAGCTACACTGGTGTAGTGTAGCTATCTTCATCCTTTTCTTTCCTATGAGGAAGAGAGAGACAAAGATGGCTACACTACACCAGTGCAGCTCGGTGTAGCCCCAGCCGAAAACGCTATTAGAGTTGCACTCGATTTATCGCACTTTTGAAATACTTGAATCTTGATCTTTTAAAAAAAAGATTACCGAGAATAGTATATTACATACCTAGAGCAGTAAAATAAGGAAGGTCCCAGATCACATGTAATTGTCGTCCGAGGCGAAGCCGAGATCGACAAACATGTGATCTGGGGCTTTCTTATTTACTGCCCGAGGAGTGTATACGATTTTTCGCATCGACGGAGCCGAAAAACGGGAACTTCGTTCCGCGCAGCGGGACGAAAGTTGTCGCTTTCGGCCCGGAGGTGAGAAAACTACGATCCTGCGACTTATACAAAAATTACCGACATCTTACGGGATCGACACTTTCTAGCGACATAATCACGCGGTAGAAGTCTCCCACTTCGAAGTTCCCACGCGATTGCCAAAGCCCCTTAATTAATCCCCGTATAAGTCGAATAATTCCATTGAATAAGTAATTATCATCAAACGTTGATCAAATTCATCACGAAACTGAAGTTTGTTGTAAAAGAAAAAATGTGGTTTTTTTCTTGTCCATTTTCATGGAAAATAGTATGTGCTGAGGTACGAGCATGATGTGTACTGCAAACATGCCTCTGGTACTACCGCAGGAAGTTCGAGTTAGCTGAAGTAGTAAAATCCGGGGCACGTGGGATGAATTTACTAGCTCGTAAAGGCTGCAAGCGTCGCGTTGCCCCCAGGCTTAGCTTAGCAACTTTCGCCCTTATCCCATTAAGCTTGTTTATGTATGTGAGCATCGACGGATTTCATATTCTTTTCATTATCGTTACTGTTTCTCAATCTTGAGGTCAGGATACAGTTTTTCGCTGAATTTATATCCCGACTTTTATTGCCAAACGGAAAGACTGGAGATACATACGCATAGCTGAACTGAATTAGCGAATTTTGAATGCAACCCTCTTCAACAACTGCGAGCGTGAGATGAGAATTTTATTCAGCGTTAATTATTCGACGTATAATAGGATTTTTTAGGGGGATCGTATGCATACGTAATTGAGCTATACAGCGGCGAGACGTGGCCTGACGTGTTTATGATTTATTTTCCACAGCTTCCAGAGAGAAAGATTTTGGGATTCCAGTGCAATTACTGCCAGGAACGATTGGCGACTTTCCTGTCTCTATCAACCCACGTTAAACACCATTGCCAGAGACACTGTAATACCTGCTTCCGGATTTTGGAAACTCAAGAATCTATGACTCAGCACGTCCAGAAAGCTCATTCGGTTAATGGTCCAGACCACGTACCTATACCGAACTAAATGTCACAGCTAATCGGCCGAACATCTCGATTACAGTTTAATCACTCTTGAATTAAATCACGAGCTAAAGTTCTCAGGTTCAGAATAGGAGAAGTACAGCGCGAGATAATTATCCCCATATTTCCATGGGGAGAGCTTTTAGGCTTGTCTCGGTTCTACCATATTCCTCATTTTAATTCTATGTTCCAATTCCAATTCAAATTTACTGAATATTTATACCAAACAGTGAGGGCGGAAAAATTTATTGGCATATTCTCTTCGACGAGAAAAGAGATGCTGGAATTATTTGGACATTTATAAAAGACGCCTCAATCGTCTCCAGATGTTCTAGCAACAAAATTAGACAGAAAACGAGGCTTTGTTTCCTTTCAATCTAACATTCATACTTATTGGGACGAAAAAATATTGGGATATAATTGAAAAACAGTACATATTGTTCTATGGTTGGACTTCGTTCGGTAAAATTGGTGAAAAAAAACTCTGTTCTAAAAATGTTTTTCCAACGAATTTTTCAAAACATATTGCCTGTGCTATCAAGATAAACAATTTCAAGAAGAAATCTCCAGCTTCTTATATATCTTTTTCGAGAAACGTCCGACGTTTTTTGCTACAGTATAATGTAGGGCGAAAAAAAATTGCCCATGTTATCTTTAACGATCATTTTGTCCTCAAGTACTTCTCATAAGTTTTACGATGTGGTTTCAATTTTATAACTGAAATAAATTGAATAGCCGTTTTGTCTCCATAAGCAGTATAGCTCGTAGCTTTGATTTCAGTCAAGCTTGTATCACGATTGTTGAGAGAATCTTATTACGTTAATTATAGAATTAATAATAAATACAGTGTCAAACCCCTCGCAGCAAATGTTGATATTTGAATAAAACATCGTATGGGAATGAGTAGAATTTCTTATTGCAAGCTTAACATTGGGGATTGGAGCTTAAATCAATATAAGCTAATTCGTAAAGTACACTCGTGGTGATTATTGATCAGATACTAATCGCTACTCGAATTAACGAGCATAAAATCTATCTTGATGTCCTTTCATGTTAGAAATTGAATTAAAAAAAAAAAACTGCACATCGTATCAATCTGTTTGATTGGTTTGTAAAAAAAAAAAGAAAACGATAAAAGAAAGGAAAAACCTTTTAGTACTTTTAGATGAAACGAAGCGGATTAAATCGGTGAAAGATTAATGAACAGCAGTAGTAAAAAATTTATTGCAACAGGTGTTTAAAAATAAACGAATCCAAGTCACGCGAGATCGCTCCACATCAGTAATTCATAATTCACTTTATATCACGATGAGTGTATCGCTTCAAACGGGGAAGACCCTTGTATCGGATTTCGCAAATCGACTAGCCAGTTCCGGGGCGACGATGCTTATCATCCTCTCCACGTTTTCGGGGCAATTTGTAAATGTCATTTCTTGCCCTCTTAGTGTCAGGTCCTTGGCCAGAAGTTTGATGTTCTAAAATCGGAGGATAATCGCCTTGCAATTAGCGACACATAATTTCGCGAGACAATATCCTTGCTGTGATAAAAAAAATTTATGGATTCTACTATGTAGGAAAATCGGCTTCCATCATTTCAAGAAGGATGAGAGTTTCAAAAATGAAGATGAAAATATTCGAGATTGGAACGTCTCCTCATTTTTCCCCTCGATTTATATGTCACCCTCATAGTAACGATTATTCAGAATTTCATCAGGAAAATGTAACGCGGATTTTACAATAATTATAAAACGTCTTACTGATCGACTACAATCGTCGAAGGAAGCTGAAAATCCTGTGCAATATCATTTTTGGATGAGGTTGTTTTCACAGACGCGTAAAATTGAGCTGGGCTTTCGTCCAGCCATACAGCTGATATAGCTTTTATAATATAGATACGAGAGAGGAATAAGTAAACGAATAAAATTAAAATTCACCTTAGCGACTGTAGCATCGATTCTCTTCATGTTTTTACCGTTGAATATAATACCGGAAGACTTTTTTTCTGAAAGTCTCATAATTCCATTTCTGATATGCTCCGCTGCTGGGAAAGATATTGCCTCCTCAGGAATTACCTGAACAAATTGTTGTCCCTCGATCTGCAAAACGGTCGCTTATTTGTCTTCAACTCCATTTTCATTTCTCTCTTTCAAAGAGATTTTCCAATTTCCGTAAGGTTTTGTACATATATTCCGTAAGTTTTGACTGCGTCATTTTTAATCCCAACATTTTTGGTCTCAAAAAATCGTCGGAAATCATTTTTAACCGTCAATAAAAATCATTTGCTTTCTATTTCACTATTGAATTTTGGACTTTAATTGAAAATGAAGTTTCACACGGGGATTCCATGACGTATGTCTTACCTGTTCGGTTCTTATGACTACGACCGGCCTAGCCGAATAGTAGAACAATGGTATGAGGTTTAATACGATTCCAATAACGATTCCCAGCTCAAGACCGAGGAAGATACAGGCCAATAAAGTGGCAACTAGAACGGCCAAATCCACTTCTGAAATTTGAGTATAAAAAAAAAAAAATTGATGAAAATTGTGAAATCTAGAGATTATTTTCAGCCTTTGTTCCATCATGTGGGTATATTTTACTCTTTGCTTTCCAAAGCAGAACACAGGTCTGAAAATCCAGCATGTAGTACATGGCGCAGATTATGACACCAGACAAGGTTGCTCGGGGTATGAAACGAAAGGTTCCCGTTAACAGACCGACAGCCAGAAGAACGAGAATACCTACGAATACAAAAAATTAATTGTTTAATGAGACAGTGAAAAAATAAATAGATAAATAGAAAATGAATGAAAAATGACGAAATTTATCTTTTTTTTTAATTTACCTTTAGGACATTTTGAATTTTTTTCAAGATATTACAACAGTGAAAACTTTCACCCATAGAATTTCAGCGATTTGGAATTCAATACCATGGAGAAAAAAATTTGTTAATTGAGGTAATAATTTTTGATCTCGTTATAATTTACATGAGACTTCAAAATCCCTTAATTTGGGCCACGTCATACATTGCCAATTATTTCAAACATTGTTTAGAAAGAATAGAGGACAGTTTTTGTGTCGGAAAATATAGATTATGGAAAAGTTCGAAGAATTTTAAGTTTTTCATTCTCGTTTATGTGTTTGACTTTAGTGTGGCAGAGTATGAAGGAATAGCTTATTTTCCAAAGCAACGTAGGTATGTCGTGCTGTGCCCTGGGGCATTTGAGAAAAAAAAGTAAAATTTTGTATATCAAATTATTCATCAACTTGTGACTTTCCGCTCGGAATTAAGTTATGCAAAAAAGCTCCGGAATTGAAATTATTCAAAGATATTTCACCAGTGAAAAGCCCTCCTAATGGCGTCCTGACTCCTGAAGCATAATTCACAGCCGTTCTAGTAAAGGACCCAGTTACTGGCATCGAGCGAACGAAAGAACCGAATATGTTGCACAGACCCAGAGCCAGCATCTCCTGGGTTGCGTCGAGGGACTTTCCCATAGCTGGAATAAAAGTACCATATGAAATATTTAAAAATTTTCATTAAAGGCTTTTTTCTACGTGTAAGCTCGCCCGGCTGACCCTTGGGCGAATTAATTTCAATCAAGTGAAATGAACTACCAAAAGCTTTCGAAATCGCAATATGCTCTATGGTCGATATCACCGGCATAGTGAAGAGCGTTGTTCCCATGGCTGTCGTCATGTCCAAAAAGCTCAAGGTCTGATTTCCGAATTGGGTTGAAAAAGGCGGCCAAGATAGGGGCGGCAATCCTTGACCCATACTTCCTGGAAATGAAACGTTGGATCGATATGTACGATGCAAAATATCGTCCAGTTTCAACGCCAATGGTCAGATCAACCCGTCTTTTACCTGTCAGCTGAAAGGGGTGAATATCGTAAGTGTAGAAAGTGAAAGCTAACGCCGTCCCGAAAAGCACAACCAGCGCATTTCGACCGAGAGAAATGACCCACAGAGCTTTTTGACCCACGGTTCCACTTCTTTTCCCTGGTATATTCTGGAATTTGATATTATCGAAGCTTGTTATGTCCTGCAGAGACGATTGAAGGAGTGGAAATGAATTATTATTGATAAGAAGAGAAAAATGAAAAATTCTACGCACTTTGAGAAGCACTAAAACTCCGACGGTACCAAATCCAAGCAGAGTGTCCCACCAGCCTATTTGATCAAGATTTGTGAATACAGATACTATAGAGTCCACGAAGGATGAACTTGGCCCTGGAATCCCTAGAATTGGCTTGAATTGAGACGAAGCTATTGTTATGGCCGCCCCTGACGTGAACCCAGTGATGACTGGGAGGGATATAAAGTCCAGAAGAAATCCTAGAAATAAAATCCGGCTTAGATTTACGATTTATCATGAGAAAATGTGATCCTTGTTCGTGTCCGTGTATAAAAAATATTATTTTCCCGCAATCGACTTTCCCAGGTTGTATCGTGTGTCAAATTCGTCGCCGAAGCGTTTCGCCCACTACTGGGAAATCTCAAATCGCACATGTGTCAGTGTGTCAGTGAGCATCACCACTGGGAGTACCTCGCGTACACAGCTAGAGTGGGGGAAGCTATAAAGCTCACTCAAGCGGGACGAGAAAGAAATTTTTTTATAACGAGGACTCTTATATCGAGGTAGTACAGCTGCACCGCACGGTATACATTTTTTAATTCGCCAATAAAGCGTCGAAAAAACCGCACCCTATCGGTCAGGTGGGGTCACCTGGCGGATTGACCTCAGCTGTAAGGTCGTCACCCTCCACCAAGATCATTGGACGAGCGAGATATCGTCGTGTATCATACAGCGTTGAGGAATTGAGACAGCGGCAGAGCCAAGAGAGATTCCTCTTACACCCCCAAGCGGAGGGTGGTTCCTACCGTCTGGAAGACAGAACCATTTAAAATTCGTAGATATATCACATGACCCGTATCGCGCATCAGGATAGTCCTGATACGTCAGGATCACGGCCAGCTCGTCAAGCTGAGTTACAGCACTCGGTCTGTTGTACGTTCAACCCTTGCCGAAGCAACACGTATCGCATTTATTTTCCCATATCGTTTCTGGAAAATATTCCGTGTGTCTGAAAGTACTTATAAAACTCTTGAAGTGCTATTGCAGCCAACTTTATAAGGTAATGTCAGTGAGCTTTGAATTGCTGAATAAAAACGGTTCGTTTTACTTGACGCATCCCTGCAGGGGGGCCTATACTGAAATTTGGAAAAAAATAGTTTTTTATTTCTTGACGGTGTAGAAAAGGTCCAAATAAAAAAAGCCTACGTTACGTTGTAAATAATGCTAGTATCTATGCATAGAAAAAAGTTCAATTTTCTGCCATGAAAGTGTTGACGCAAGGAACTTTTTGCAGAATCTTGCAGCGCGGCGAAGGAAAGTTTCTGCCAAAAGTTCCTTGCGTCAACACTTTCATGGCAGATAATTGAATTTTTTTCTATGCATAGATACTAGCATCATTTACAACGTAACGTAGGCTTTTTTTATTTGGACCTTTTCTACACCGTCAAGAAAAAAGAAAATATTTTTTCCAAATTTCAGTATAGGCCCCCCTTAATTGAATTCATTTTTATTAGGATATCCTCACTTGCACATTTTCGGATTGTCAGAAACGATAAGTTAACCCTAGAACTGTACATTTATTTTTCGTACACTTACTTTTGCCTTTTGCCTTTCTTTTGGTACGTTTGTACAATTGTACCCCAGTGTACGGTTCTAAGGTTATTGCCATATCGCTCTATTACTGCATTTAATTTGTACTCGGATATACTAGCTAGAGTACTTGACGCGTATTGCACATTGTCGCATAGATCGAATACGACGCCTAACATGTTTTATGTTTTTTCTTAGTGCGTCCCAGGTAGAAATCGTAGCTCGGCGGAAACTAGCTGCTAGCTAGTTGTACTAGTTATTTATCTTGGCGCAAGATAATTGAGCGATATTGGTGCAAGCTCGGTATCTAACGCTCATTCGAGCTAGCAGCAAGCTTAATGGCTTATCTTGGGCCAACCTTTACAACGTAGCCAATGCCAATATAACCGAATCAGTTTGGCACTCGCTTAGGGGTTTCGTCTGAATGTACGTGAAATAGGAATCAATATATGATTAATCATTATTGGTACATTGCAGAAAAAAAAAACAAACCAAGTAGCTCAACAAGCATTACCAGTTCGCTAAGAATAACGCCATCCGATTTTGTTCGACCTAACCGGGGTTTGAACCCAATTCCGCTCGCATCGTTATATTACTAATCGCACGCTCTACCTACTACGCCAAACTATCCTATTGCTACTACATCTCATATTTTCCTATATTTGATCCCCGGTAGAAAATTAACCAGATTTTCTGGCCATTCACGATGTTTTTTTTGGTTGATGAATATACTTTGAGATACAGTGTTCGTAATGAAAAATTGAAAATCCTGAACGGACGCCTGAAAAAATCTGACAAAAAAACACAGACGTTCCTTTTGACTAATACAGTGAACTCTCGCTAGTTGCTCCCACTCCTCCGCCGCTACCATCGATATCTAAAACAAAACGCGGGAGGGCTATTGTGGAACGCAAGAGTGGGGGCCTGAGTTAGTTGCCACTGGCTTCCCCCACAGCCCCCAACCGTTGGGGCCCAACGTGTTGCAACTAACGAGAGTTTACCGTATTTCAAACTGGCAGATTTTGAAAAAAAATGGACGGGTTGAAAAACAAAAGTGTTGAGAAAGAATGCTTCATATATTGTGTCGAAAATTCTACGATTCCAGAACTCAAGAAGTAGTTTAATACATAAAGAATCTTAAAATGAAGAAATTTTGTATAAACAAATTAAATTCATCGAATATTGTTTGGCCCGAAATTACATCATTGTAGAAAATTCCCTAGAAATCTGAAGAGGTTTCGATGAATGATATGCGATCTGTACGGCTGTACCCTACGACAACCACTTTTTCTTCGCTACAATCAATCAATGTTGATGAGCGTCTATAAGATCTGAAAAAATTCTGAAAAATGTCGAAAAATACTTCGCGTAGATTTCTCTGAATTTGTTTATCGTTAATAATTTGTTAAAAACTAACAAAAGTGTTTCTGGCCCGTCAAACTGAAGACATAAAATTTTCGATGAAAACTTAAAATATTACTGATTTAATAATTGAAAGCAGAAGGTCGTATCAGTTTCAAAATATTAACAAGAAAGAGAGTAAAATTTGAAAAAATGGGAAAACTTGAAAGCAGAAAGTGATATTTTAGGTAGAAACATCGATTAAGCTTTGATTTGTTGTTCTTGTGGGAACCTAGAAGCAGAAGGTGTATCCGCTCACATATTATACGACCTTCTGCTTTTAGATTTTCAAATTCTCAGTTCTCAATTATTCATGAGTGTCCATTATTTTTATGCCGAATTATGGCATAAAGAAAGAATTCTATACGACCTCGGTGTCACCAAAATCGCGTTTTCAAGAACCGAGTTTGAAAGTAAGGTCAAAAGTCAAGAGTTCTTCCACCCGACTCTGATGAGGGTCTATAAAAGAAGTATTGATCGATACCTATACGACGGGTGATTTATAGCAAGAATACAAATTAATTTATTGCAAATATTTCCATTTTGCTTTATCCCCATTCGACTTGTCCTCTTTGCTAAACTACTCAGAAGACCGTTTATTTGTTTTAGGTATATCTGTGCATACCAGCACTCAGCCTGATTTTTTTTCTTCAGATATTCGGATGAAACTTGCGTTAATTATTCACCCGAAATCAAGCAGCTCATGTGTTATGTCATCGAATATGTATGTTTAGACATTATTTTTTCGCACTATTTTATACCTATCGGAGAAATCTGACCGTTTTAATTTGTCATATTATAAAGACTAACGACTGTATCTGTGTCTGTATCCACAATTGGATAATTCGTAAAAATTATAAGAATTATTTTCACCAGGGTCGGTTCATCCCCTTGCCTGAAGCCTTGGATTCAGAATTCGCAATTTTCCACATTTGTTAGCCACAGTTCAAATTTATTCAATCCAAAGACTATTTTCAAGGATCTGAGCGAAGTGCTACTATCAAACGTTTTCCTGTTTCCCAGTATTTTATAAAGCAGCATAAATCCAGTACCAAGGATTTTCAATTATAAACTGAATACCCTATGAGTAAAGTGTGAAATTTTCTATAAGCCCGCAGAGCTTCGCAACACCCCGACGTGGATGTATGGAATAGCAAGTGAACCTGACGTGGTAAAAAGGCGAATAAAAGTAAGTAAGTGAAGTAAGAACTGCATGTCAAGAACTGCAGTTGACAAATAAGATTATATTCTGCAGAGAGCCGTGGAGAACCGTATTATACGACGTATTTGTGTTTAATTTTCTCTTGCAATTTACTCCTCGTCTTACAATAATTACAAAGCGTCAAGTTAATATCATCAATTTTTCCCTCATATTTTCAACGAGACTTTTCCAACACCTAATTTCGCTGATAATTAATAATAATAATTAAAATAGCAGAATTGATATTGCTTATTACTATAATTATAATATATATTAAGTTATAACGTTATCGTCGTCGCGTATAATGAATGCGAATATTCTACGTTTCAGTGTTCGAAATTAATTCCTTCTTCTCGTCGCCTGCTGCTGCTGCAGTGATCAGAATTTTATCATTGAATAAGTAGGTATACCGTGATTTTCTGTGGATGCGGCGCAGCAAGGATGCCAACCTAAAACTCGTCAGCAGCACTTTAGTAACTTACTATATTTTCATAGTAAATTCACTAAAAATCTAGTGATTTCTAGTGATTTTACTAGAAACATCTAGAGAGTTACTAAACTGCTGCTAACGAGTTTTAGGTTGGTATCCCTACTCGGCCTCATCCACAGAAAATCACGGTATATACCACCGTTGTTTCAAAATATATACGATATGCACCGTGGGGCTTGTAAATCGTATATTCGATTGAATGGATTCAATTAGCGTGAAATTACTGGCAGCATTTAATGAAAAAATGAAAATTGATTTGGTTATGCTAAAGATGTGAAAATTGAATTTTTTATCACGAAATACAAAATAATAAAAAACAAAACAAAACAAACAGAAGAAATTTAATATCTGATTAAGCTCATGCAATTTTCTCCCGGTAGATACGAACTTTTCTCCGTATTTTTTTCCTTATTTTATTTTCATTCTCAATCTACACTTCATATAGTATATACCTGTATAATTTATCGCGGATGTATTAGAGTCCCAGGTCTTTCGACATGCGGTATATAAAATAATTGGATGAAAATCGAACCGCGTTGCACGAATACAAAATTGTTAATAAAATTAGTTCAAAATCGAGGGAAGCAAAATTCAGTATCCGCGGATTGGCTAATTTGATTCGATTGTATAGAGTGTTGAGCATTTTAATCCGATGAAAGTTGGTTCTGAACGATTTTTGCAAACACCTAGCAGTCGAGTCATTTTTTTCTTTTTCTACTGCCTTTACTCTAAACGTTTTTTCTGTTTTTTTTTTAACAGCCATTTTTATATCTTCATCTAACTTTTGGCAGCCCACACTCTTTCTTACATGCGAATTTTTCGAAACTCATGCGGAATGGGTCTTTTAAGGTTAACTTATTCCGGATCTAAAGTCAGAATACGGAAATTTAAAATAGGCTCATTTATGGTGGAACAAAATTGTTAAAAGTAGATAAATTAAAAAAAGTGGTACTCGAGACTTTTTCGGGTCGCTTATCTTCAATCTGAAGTAAAAATGGTGCATCGAAATTGTAGAGAGTAGGCTAAGTCCCACAAAAATTTCAATTTGGTGATATTTGTCATTTATATTTTGAAATCTTCGATTATCAATTTTGATGAAAAACTGTACTTTTCACAATTTTGGTACGCCACATTAGTCCTGGAATTCTGAATTCCTATATTTTTACTTCAGATCTGGAATCAGTGACCCGGAAAACCTTTTCTGAGTGAGTTTCGGAGATATCGGATGTCAGGATGAGTGTAGACATCAAAGAGTTGAATAACACCTCGGAGTTCAGATATAGAGCTGATCCTGTGGGAAGATTTGTTTCGTGTGAAAAAACTGACGGTTAGAGGGTTGGAAGTGAAAAAAAAGTGTCAATTTCTTTTGCGATATCACGATTCTCACGTATGCCTATGCGATTATTTGTATGCATGTAATGCGTGCAGATATAGGAAAAGGAAGAATACTCACCCAAGTGAAAGATCCCAAGTAGAGTAATGATGCAGCCCTTTAGAAAACATATCAGTACCGCCATATCGGCTCCATAGTTCAAGACCATCGATTGCACCATAAGTGCCATTATGGCGGTAGGACCTATTGTGATGTTTTGACAAGAGCCGAAAAATATGTATACGAAGGAACCCATGAAGGCAGAGTAAAGGCCGTACTGAAAAGAGAGCAACGAGTAGGGTGGAAGGCCGGGAAATCATGCTGTTTATAGCTGTTAAAATTTCGGTGAAATCGTTCCGAATGAAATTTTAAACTGCTACCCCATCCACATTTGATTATCAAATGGTTCAATATTTGGCGGAAAATCTAGTTTCCTCAAGAAGTACGAATGGAAAGAAATTTCATCGAAATCGGACAAGGGGTCGTCGAGATATTGATATACATTTTTAGAAACACAGGTTTTTTCCACCCCTTTCCAAATCCCTTGGCCGATTTCGCTCAACTTCGATGTCAGATATGAAAATTATTTGGAGTACTTCTGTGCCAAATTTATTTAAGATCGGTTGATTGGATAGAAAGTTATTCAACGAACGGACAACGTGGGGAACTATTATAAATTGAATACCCCACTTTCTTGGGGCACCTCAAACGCGCATAATTCTGTATTGTTGGAGAAATTCGCTGCCTTTAGTGGAACGAAACCGATCGAATTCTATTACGGATCTAGAAATTATGCAAGATATTTAGTCACATCAGTCGATTCTTTCCAAAGTCTGACGACGTGATACCAAAGACTTGTCCGACTCTCTTGGGATATTAAAATTGCAAAAGGGAAGAGCAATGAAATGTTTCACGGAAATGGAAAAAGTGCCCGAAAAAAAAAATTTCAGCTACTGTATGGGGCAACTGACGAGGTAATTACCTCAGGATTGAGGCCGGCCACAATTCCATAAGCAATGCCTTGGGGGATTGCAGTCAAGCCAACGGTCAGACCAGCCAGCATGTCCTCGAAAATCCATAACTTTTGGTAGCCTGGTGCCCAGGTGAGAATTGGAAGCCTCCGCGTCCCGTATTTTGCTAACTTCGACCACTGGAAAATCACTGAAAATTATTCAAGACTAGATTGGGGGTTTACCAGTCATGAACTGGGTTTTAAAATACTTTTATACCAGTTTTGATATCGAGTCTTGCCTTATCGGTGATTCTATAGCATTTTTATTGGTTCAACGTTTTCATTCGTAAAGAATATGGTCCCCAACCTCCACCTTGAATTTTCTTATACCATATTTGAGCAGATATAATAAAAGTTCGAGGATTAGGACGATTCGCAAAACCGTTTGTCTGGGAATAAAATTTTTCCAATCGGAGCAATTTTTTTTGTTTTTCTAATTTCAATCTTCGCACCGTTTTATGCTGTTTCAAATATCTATGTCATACTGGTTCATGAAGAGCTTCATTCATGAAAAAATATCTCTAACTCTCGAAGATCTCGAATCCTGCACAATAATCCGTTCCTGGAATCAATTTTTCCGGATCGAAATTATGGTTCAAAAAAGTTTTCTAATATAATAATCTGGACCGAGAGCGGTTGGGAACCTTCAGTTGTTAGTATTACATTTGGTTTCACTTAGGTTGAAGTATGAAAGCAAATCAACGAGTTCTCCCCAAAGTGCTTAAAACTTAACAGAACTACACGTCGCATGCTGACGGTATAATAGTACTCAATGTCTCCGCATCGATTCCAAAGTTACGAGTATGCCAGAGATAAAAGCTTTCCTCTTATCTCCGAAACAAACCACACGCTATTTCTGTATTTTCGAAACAAAGGCGAACAGGGTGAATCTTCAAATTTTGTTACGGGTCGCATCGTTCATCGAAACTTTTTCAAATTTTGAGGGAATATTGTAAAATTATGTCATTTCGGGGTAAGCCAAAGATAAGGTCAGTTTTTTATCGTTGTGAGCAAGTAGCACACTTGACATTGTTTTTCAACACAACGCGCGTTAAGTTGAATTTTGTGTGCGCAAAATCGAACTTTACGCACAGCGTTCATTTTTAAAAGAAATAGATCCGATTGACCAGTCGTTTGCAATTATATGCCATCGGACTTCTACGAAGTTCTATTCTTCTTCCCTTCTTATTCCATAGTCAAAAATTTCCCGACCCTATACTTTATGTATGATTCGTATTACAGTTTTGTGTGAATCCGGAAGTCCTGCTCTCGAATTGATAGAAGTAATAGAATTCCAGAAACCGAAAACGGTTTTGACAACAGTAAAAAGAATTTTCATCGCTCAATTTATACCCAACTAAATTGTAATACCTATATAAGACCACCGAGTTACATTTGCAGACTTACCCAGCTATACTTTCATGTCATTTTACTGTTATCCTCATTTCCCGAACTTCGAGTGATTCGATGTTTGCTACCTCCTCGAATAGAATAAAGATCTTCATTCTTTACCCAAGGGATACACGGACAATACAAATGCCAATACCCACCCATTGTATAACCCTTTTCTAAACAGTCGATCAGACGTTCTTATGAGACGCCGTCAAGCCACAAAATATACCATTCATTTATCTATACACATTAGACCGTAGTATCTATTCATCACTGAAGAAAAAAAAGTATAAGTCCTACAGCGATAAATTTCGGTTCTATATCAATACTCGTATAAGCTATACACTATAAAACGACGTTTTAGTCTTATCACAATATTTTTGGATACCACACCGAACTCGTATAAACTATACACTTATCCAGCTACTTATATTAGTACCACACCAATACGTATTTGTATATTAGAGAAACCAGCGCGTTAAAATAGAGTATGCGTAGAGGACTTATACTTTTTTTTCAGTGTCTATTTCTCGTTGTATTCCAGTTTTGTTTCAAAAAACATAATAATGAGTGGTAATAATTTCCTATAATATACATATATACTCTATTTAATTAAAATGAAAATTTGCGATGATTTTGCCCTAAAATGTTGGTCAGAATCACTCAGTTAAATCTGTCCAAATTTTACCCTTGTAGGCTTTAAAAAACCACAGATTTTCGTTCTTCAGCAACGTCGTTACTATCAACTATTCCCAAAATATCACTGTTCAAATGAAGAATGAAAAAACTAAAGTATGTATTCCGTCCAAAAAAATGTCAAAAAATTTGAAATCTTGTGAATATGTTCGTAATATTACATTTGTTGTAATTTTGTGAAAATTTCTTGTTTTTTTTGTTCTTGTGGTTGAAGTGACGCGGAGTGCCTCATACATGCATATAATGGTATGTAGATAGGGTACACGTCGTGTGACTTTCACTGATAACGTCTTGTTGCAATATGATTCGAAAAATTTGAGTATCACAATGAGATTGGTTTATATTTTATAATTGATCAAACGGTCACTTACTTTATGAAACTATGAAGACTGGCACATAAAATAGATCTGAGAATGTCTTCGACTTCGACCGTTCTTGTCTCAAACATGAGAACCCAATCGTTGGAGTGAAACTGCTATCTAAATCTTACAATATCTTATAGGTGATCGATCTGCAGCTGAATTAACAAAGTAGCTGTTATTACTGCTTGCGTAAACCTCTAGCCAAGTTTTAACGTCAATGTGTTTCACACAGTGTTACATCACTGACTCAGATTCCATTTTTTAACGATTTTCCATAAAACATGAACAGGAGAGTTTTTACTCTGAGCCAAAATGACTTTTTTTGGATTCGAAATATCTGAAACTACATCTTAATTTTTTTTTTTTCTTTTATGGTGCTTTCGGCCACCTTACAAAATATCACATAAATCAGTATGTAAAGCGTATAGATTGTCAGTCAAAAATTGAGAGTCTAATTTTATGTCGGTAGAATATGAAACGTTTAAATCGAATGAGGTATGGAAATTCTTCACGCCCGATGACGTAAGATTTGCTAGAATAAATAATAGTTCGGGCATACTATTTTTCCCAACGCCGTGTGCAAAATTCGATTCTGCATACTAATTTGCGTGTGCAAAATGAAATTCCCATGCAGAAAATTCGGTTACAAAATGCGTTGGGAAATCTGACCATTTGCGCACGCAGATCAGTAAGCAAAATCGAATTTTGCGTACTGATCTGCGTTAGGTCATTTTTCGACCTAGACCAATGTTTTTCTCGTCACAAACACAACGTGATGAAAACAGAGGAGAGAAAAACTCGCCCAAGACGATTGAGGAGACATGCATAATTCTAACGAGCGATTGTTGATTTTCAAGATAACGCTAGTCACGTACCTAACGAAGGTAGGTATAAATAATCTTTAATCTAGTTCTAATTGATCTTCGTTATCTACACATTATGCCTATAAGTCTGTTTGTACGAGCGACAATAGATGATATCATGTCATTTTAGCAACGCGATGATTGCGAGGGATGAGTTCATTTTATCTTATCATTAGCAGATCGGGGCTCAATCGTCTGATCAGGGTTGGAAAAAATCCTTTATCGATGATCGTTATTCATGATGTGAATGTATCAAGAATGAAGAACTCTGAGGAATCCTAAATGAATTTTCAAGCATCGAACTACACTCGTACGGTTCTGAAAATGTCTTGTCTTATTTTCGCATCCTTTCGACCAACGCGTTCATCTATGGCAGGGGTCGGCACACTCATTAGGCCAAGGAGCCAAAGCCGTAAATCCACTTAACCCATTCACCGGCACTAATCCTTTTAACGCCGTTTCTAGGAATTTGGCAGGTAAGGGTAGGGATATGCAGGTATGAAAAGACTTGGACGGTCAGACGCAGTTTTTGCCGTCCCAAATAGACCGCACACCCCTTAGTTCCTTTTATTTCTCCTGAACGCTGCCCCTACCATCGAACTTTCAGGTAAGGACAACTGACCGTTCTCAGGTAGACCGACGGGACTTACGGCCGTAGTAATTGACACTTAGAGCCAGGTTGGCGCATTGCGCCAAGCCTGCCGACCTCTGATCTATGGCACAATTCAACCCCAATACCAAAGCCTGTGTACTCATGATCTATAACCAAACCCACTCGAAGTTATACAAGCTAAAAGTCGCGTGCCGATATGTCGGTTAAACCAACTAACTAAAACAACACCAGCAGCTGTTTAGAATCTAAATTTATATCTCTACAATTTACCTCAAGACTTTTGGCTTATATCGAGGTTGGCATCTATTATTAGAGTGCATGAGGCTCTATCTGGATACCTACATAAAAAACAAAAAAACATGTGATTCTGGAGTGTCGAGAGGACTATAATCTTGTAAATCGAATCCTATACTTGTACCAGCTACACCAGTCAACACGATATGATGTATGGTTCATGTTCCGGAAGTCTCTGGTTAGCAGAGCTTTTTTTCATCTCTATATCAACAGCCAGGTTTTTCGTTCTCGGATTTCCTATACTATGTATAGTGTATACTAATTGCCATCCAGCGCGTCATCCATCTCCACCCGCGTGAGTGCAGAAAGCGTCGAAAACCTTTCGCTGTACAATTTCAGATGATTCATTTTCGGGGAAAGTATGAATGCGGAAATAATAAAAGTCACCTCATTGTTGTTGATATTACATCACGTCTTTACAATTATATTTATACGGCTATTAGTTACGCGTCGGTATTAAAACGTTCTCAGCACCTGGCGTAATTCGTTTATCAGAGAAGCTCGTGCTTCTTTTAGAAGTACTGGAGCTTCACGGTGTGCAGAATCACGTAATTGAGAAAGTTCTCAGTTAATGTTCTTCCTCGAAAAGCTGCAGCTTTTCCCAATTTTCTCACCCGTTTCTACAACCAACCAAGCTCGTCGACCCCCTCGGTTCTGGGGGTAAGCATGCGGCAGCGTTATCCTACTTCATACCATTAACTAAGTTCGATCGTAAAATAGGACACGCAAAGGACATTACCAATGCTGGCTAATCCTGGCCAATACTGGCTAGGGCTGCTACCACATATTTAGAAGCTAATGCCACAGACCTAGTATACCTAAAAAAGCTAAATTACGTCTCGGGCGGGGATGAGGCTTATTATAGCCTTCAATAATTGAGTCGTACGTGTTCAATGATTTTTACTTTTTAGAACAATATATTCATCGAGCGGGCGACAGAATGGTTTCTAAACAAAAATATTTATTCAAAAACTAGGAGAGATTTGAAAAAGAATTACTTCCAAGGCGGAAGCTCCGGCTTCAATTAAGGGGGGGGTAGGGTCTGTAGCCTGAAAAAATGACCATTTTTTATCATTTTTTTTTCGGCGATGAGCTAAATATTATTTATTTTTATAAACTGCTCCGGATAAAATAACATTTCATCAATAAGTGGTATTTTTTTTTAGTGAAAATATAAATGAATAAATGATTGGCAGCAGATTCCCGAAGACGCCTCGAAAAAAAGTTGGTTTTCCGTTGCCCTGATAACTCGTCACTAGATCATCCGAAATCAAAAAACCAGGAAATTTTGAAAATTACATGACTTTCCCCTGAAATTGACGAAGCGAATTTTTTTGTAGGATTTTTTTTTTAATTTTTGGCAGCACTTTGAAGTTAAAACAGCGATTTTCGGCGAAAAAAAGGTCTAATTGTTATTGTAAAATCAATATTTGTTGTAATTTTTGAAAAAACCCGACGTCAATGTCTGAAAAAGTAGATCAAGAATATGGGATTAAATTTTCATAAGGATCGGTTCATTAGATTTCGAGATATCGCGGCAACGGACTTTGAAAAAGGTAGTTCCGAGATAAACGCGTTTAAAGTTTTCAAAGCGTTCAAAACTCAGGCCGGCACCGAACAGAGCGCTCCGCTGTAAATATCACAACTCTCATAATTTTGCTCCGATCGCTTTGAAAATTTTACACACTATTCTTAAACGTCTATACTTTCATATGAGCAAATAAAAAAAAAATGAAAAATTTGAAATTTCAAGACCCTACCCCCCCCTTAATCAAAGCTCCGCTTCTCTTGTCTCCACCTTTTTTTTTCTTTTCCTTTTTCGTCTTTTCACTTTCGACTAGGAATTCTCGAGCTTTGGTTTCGGATGTGTAAGCGGTGGGATAGAATTGCCTCGTTGTCGATAAGACGAGGACAGATGTTTATTGAAGTTTACAAAATAAATCGGCTCAAGATATACAGCTGTGTGAGAGGTGAAGTTTAGACGAGAATAAATATTGCCAAATCGTTCCAAGTTCCACGTTTCACGGCGGGTGGAAAAAATTCCGCAAACATATCGCGTTTTAAAACTTTTCCGATGATTCTGCAGCCATTCAACTCAATCAGATATTGTAGAATGTATCGTATACGTGTACGTAATAATGAATACGAGCGAAAAATCGTAAGACAAAAATCGAAAGCTGATATGTATATGATATATAGAGATTTGCGAATATTTGAAAAGAAAGATCACATTTTTTATTAAATGCACATCGCGAAACATATTGCAGTTCATATGGATATAGAGGTGCAGTTCACGAATCAAATAGCAACGTCGTACTCTATATCGGAGACTTTGATAGGTACTGCAGTTCGGATTTACTATTTTCTATTATTCAATATGCATATCACATATGGGGACTGTATTCTGTTAGAGTGGAGAAGCTGCGGATGAATTTTTCGCCCCGTTGCGTTGAAGTGAGTAAATGACATTTCTCTATCCGACTATCCTCCGCCTGTCTTCGGTGCTGTGCGAATTCTACGGTTCCGAGTTTTATCACTGTCGAGTAAACGTGACAGGATATTGGCTCCCTTATATAGCTGCGAATGTATACTATTTCTCCAAATTAATTTTATATAAAACCTCGAAGAAAAAAAAACTTCCGTGTAATCTGCAGAACCGCGATTGTGTGTATGAAGTTTCAGTTATCGATATATTTTCTCAACTAATTAAGAAACGTGTACCTACCTATACCGAGTCGAGTGGGTGAAACGAAATTTATCACTCTGCGAAAATTCGGTTATGAAATATACATCCTGCTTTTGGTTGAACACAATTTTAATTAAGATATAAAAAATTATTTATGGAGTACTTCTGTGCCAATTTTCGTTAAGATCGGTTGATTAGATATAAAGTTATCGAACGAACGGACTGAACGCGAGGAACTATCATAAATTGATTACCCCACTTTCTTGCCTGGGACACCTCAAAGTCGCATGATTCTATGTAGTTGGAGAAACGGTATGAAGGCTGATTGGAAGAGTCTGCCAATTATTGGTTTTGGTACTTTGTCGTTAAACTTCAAATGCATATTCTTGCTCTTAGAGTGAAGATAAGATGCCTGACCTTTCAGGTGGGTATCGATTATTGAATGTATGTAATGCGACTCACAATGATAAGCTACTCGCAATAGTAGCCCGAGTATAACTCGGCTAATGAAACCTGAAAGTATAATAAATCATTCAAGTATACTTCGGCTGTCGTATTTATGGATTGACCTGAGAATAAGACGTGTCTTTTATTTCGTGACGAATTATTATCAGACAGGAGAATCACTCATGGCCACAGTAGTAGGTAAACGTCTGGAGGTTGGGGGTGAAAATACATTTTTTAATCTGAAAATTTTTCAGAAATTTCTGACATGAGTTCAAAATTCACTTGATAAAATTATACCACTACACGATTTGAAGCACCAGTCTCTTCATTTTCTTGTTCCGCGTTAAACTACGCGAGCTTAATTAGCACGGTTCCTAATTACCCTTGCGAATAGCAGCTGGTCCGCAGTTATCCCTTCTCTGTTTACTTTCTCTCCCTTACCTAATATATGGTGGATTTCATAGGCAGCTCGGCTAAATTTTATCCAAGCAAATCTGAGGCCCGATGAAAATTTCTTGAAATTTTCGTCGGTATAAAATTAATGCCGCAGGCTATTTTTCGAGCTCGTGAAATTAACGAGCTAAAAGAAATCTGATCGGGGAATTCGAGTCTTCTCTAAAACTGGGAAAATACTATAAATGAATTATATCATCGGTTGGGAAAAAATTGGCACTCAAAATTTTGACATTAGAATTTCATCGCTCGGTTGACATCTGCTAGAACAAAGCTTGGGACAAGTCACAGGAAATTAAACGTTTAGTTGATTAAAATAGCTAGAGGGATTCGCCCAGTCCTCGTTAATCCTCCAAGCCTCTCAAAGATCCTCTTCAAGATCTTCCCGCGTTTGTAATATCCACCACGAATGATGTAGGGCGTAAAATCCCTTGTGGGTATGAGTCCGCACTCAAACCCAAACGATTTTATTTCAAACTACCCGCACATTTCGTATATAATTTATTCCACCAGAATTCTTATGGTTGATTGTATCATTCAGCCCTTCGAGAGAGGGAGAGAGAAAAAAAAGAGGAATATCCGGCAATTTGTTCATTTTTTTACTTGTTTTTTAATATTTTTTTCAAGATTGGAAAATACGATAATCGATTAAACATATATTAGCTCAGGCAGCTGTATAAGTGGCGTAATTGATTTGAGGGGAGACTCGAATCCGTACACCAATAATGAAATTTTCTGTCTTTTTAAAACGTTTTATGAAATTGAATAGGCATAATAATTTGTTCACTAATTTCCCATTTTATGAGAAAAGAATTTATTCTGATCACCCCGAAAATGGAAAGTCGAATTTCGACTAGATATCCGTGTTATTCTGAGGTCCAGAAAATTTTTTGGTTTTTGTGTATGTAACGATTTCTTAGGAACTAATTTCGTGCGGATTTTAACTCTCGTTAGATCAATCGATGCGGTCTTATTTATCTTGGAACTGATTCGATTTTGGGTTTCATCGATGGAGTAATATTCTTTAGTTATTAAGAAAATTGAATTAGAAATCTGGAGAATGGATGAACGGATTTTGATATTTACTTTTTCTTCAATCGGTTGAATTCGATCCAGCTCAAACATGATTGAATTCTGAAATTAATCAATTCAATAGTTTTTGACTATTAAAAAAACTAAACATTCGATTTCTTTTTGCATTTTTTGATTACAATATGAAAAAGAAACGACAAAATTTTTCGCGTACAGTTTACCTTGAATCGATCACTCCCAAGTTTATATGAGCAACTTCACCAATGAAAAACTTCACAATTTGTGATCGAGCGATTTGAATTTTGACGAAAATTTCGATCTCATGATTGAATAAAGAATGAAATTTATTGATAACTAAAAATTGCCTTAACCTGTTTTAAGAATCATAGAATCTCAAACCATGGTGTGAAGAGTATGAAAACCGAACATCATTTAGGGCTGAGCAAAAGTTCCAAATGGTAAAAATTCGGAATTCGTTTTCTTTTCACAAAAACCCATTTTATCTACTTCAATCGATGAGTTCATGATCTCATAACTCATAAATAATAATTGATATGATTTTGAAACTTTTTTTTCGCCAAAAAGTAAATCTCAAGACGATCAATTTGACCACTTGTTGGTTTTGATACGATCAATACAGTCCGAGTTATTAAACACTGAAGGAATCAATAGATGCGCGAATTTAAAATTTCGGAGGTTTGGCCTTTCGGACTTTCATCTTTCGAAATTTTCAACCTCCAGTGTTCTTCGTTAAAAAGTTTTTGAAATCGACTAGATGTAGGCTTCCGGGGAAATACTCTGTCTAAAAAGTGTAATTCGGTAATATTGAAATTCGGATTCATGATCCTTCAGGACTTTTAAAATTCTTAACTTCATTCCGGCCCCCTAGATTGTATAAAAATGAATTTCACAGTATAATCTAATTCGTTGAATGTTGAATTATTAAAATTCGAGATTCCGTTATCACATCCGTTTTTATGAATGCTTAATTTATTTTCCCCGATGCAAACTCAAAGGTTCTATTACGTTTCCATATTACCTATCAGTGAAATTATTCCGCTCGACAAAGTGAATAAAAGTCGATAATTAAGATTCTCAAAGAATAATCTCGAGACGTCTACAAATATTACAACAACAATTCCGTATAACTTTATTA
Organism: Tenthredo livida; assembly: GCA_963992785.1. Classification (NCBI taxonomy): domain Eukaryota; kingdom Metazoa; phylum Arthropoda; class Insecta; order Hymenoptera; family Tenthredinidae; genus Tenthredo; species Tenthredo livida. The sequence goes on from OZ023065.1 coordinate 41,700,456, forward strand.
TTATTCTGATTTCCCCACGAGTTTAATGGTAAATATTTTATCAACCCCTTCTTCGAGACCCTTATCTTCGGGTTTGTCAACTCGATTCTCATACGATCTATGTTTAAATTGAATAGTTTCCCTCATTTATTATTTCGAGGTGAAAAAAATAAAAATAAAAATCAAGGGTGAAAAAACTGATTAAGATGGAAGAAGTAGTAGAATAAGCGAGAAAGAAGAAGAAGAAGAAAAAGAAAGAATTAAGAAGAGTCAAATTCCATCCGCGCCGGAAGCACAGATATGAAATGAAACAACGGGGTGAAATTAATAAACTTTTTCTGTCCACCTCATACAGACCAGTTACACGCACGTGATTCTGTGTCCGAAGATATTCTACCGCAATTATCACTCAAGGTTTGAAAGTTTGAGGGCAGGGTTAAAGCCGGGTAAAACGCGCGTGCGTATCCACCCTGATGATGCTTTTGCCTTGACGAAGAGAACGCGGCGAGCGCACGTACAGTGCCACGCGAAGACGCGGCGCGGCGATACTTGCAACCAGATATCAGTATCAGTGTGCAGGGGTTTGAAAATACATCGAAATAAATTATACGTCCTTTCATTATCCTAAAATGTAGGAAAAATAGAATAAGATAAAAGAAAAGAAGAGGAGACATTAAATTTTTGACAAAAAAAAAACGAATAAATGAATCGTGAATTTTCACTGAAATTTAGTTTTCTAGTTTTTCGGCACAGATTTACGGAGTCGGAGATGAAGTGTGACTTTTCAATCGAAATAAGTTGAATTGAAGAATGAAAAAACTAGATAGTTATCAAGTTAAATATGAATGAGAACTTCTAAAAAGTCGATAAATCGAATTATAATTTGATTAAAAAAAATTATAAATCGAAGGAGTGACACTCTGTGAAAGTGATTTGCGGATTTTTTCATTTCTTAACCGATTTTATCTGAGATATAAGGAATGGACAGCTGGTTCAACTTCTAGGATCAATGCAGATTTTGGAATTATTCTACAGGATCGAACTGAGAAGAATTTAAATTTAAACGATAAAAATCTATTCAACGAATCGATGATTGACTAATCATTTGAACTATAGCTTATTTTATTCGAAATTTTATTATACCGTATGATATAAAGAAAGCATAAAATAGAAAAAGATAAAAAAATAGACAGGAGACGATGAGGAACCTGTGGGACAAAAAGTATCAAGCAATTACCCCGAGCGAGGGGTTCTTTGAGTTCTGCAAGTGCTCCTCACCAACTGACTGATTGCGAGTGAGTTTCTGGTATTCTTCGTCCTGCTCTGTTCCGCTATCTAATTTTATCATTTTTTTTATTTTATTTTTTTACGTCATTTTTTATTCTCTGCTGTGGCAAATTATACGATTTATGATTTTAGCATGCAAAAATGAGCTTTTTTCTCACGTTGACTGACTGCCACTCGAAGGCCCTAATCCTGACGTATAAGTGTGATATTTTTTTCGGGTCGGAAATTGGGGTTTCGCATACAGAGTTGGCGTTCTGTAAAAATACTGCAAAGCTCAGTTTGAAAATCCGAACGTAAATTAGACGATTTAACAGAGGCTGATGATTACCTCATTGAGTTGATTAAAAAAATTTCAAACAATAGGTGTTCACGCGTCTTAATGAAATTGTGGAATTTTATATAAAAATGAGTTTCCGCTGATTGTCCATTCAGTTTCATTCTTCATTTTTATTATTATTATTTTTTTTCTATCTAATTTGGTAAACTCACGTTACTTTTACAAAAAAATTTCAAGTTTATTCAAATCTTCATTCTCACACGTCTTAAATTAAGGGATGATTAAATTTACGAAGACATTACGCTGAATGCAACATCGTTTAGGAATTTAATATTCATGTGTCACATCTCTCATTATCGTCAACATTTTAACGGAAATTAAAAAATTCACTACAACATTTGTGAAGCTTTTATTGGCCAAAAAATCTGAACAAGATTCACTGATAACTCAATTAGAAATCGGTTCTTTGTAAATTTTCTATTACAACTCTCACCCCTGAAATTCATTTCTTCTATATCTAGAGGTTAAATATTCGAAAGTCCGGATGAAATAAAAAAATTCTAAGAGACTCGAGCCGATTTTTGAAATGAAGCTTAATTAGGTACTTTTTTTTTTCATTTTCACGTCATATACTTTACAACAACGAAAAAAATCCGCACAAGATATCCTAATGAGAAAATGGTGACATTGAAATGCGAATTACTCTTTCGCAAAGAATTCTTTGTCGATTCCTTTCGTTTAAAAAAATTGTCAAAGAAATTGATGAATGTAAGTTAGTTTAATATCAGCGTATATTGTGTAAGTTCTGACGTAAAATTTTTTGCGAAACATACCATATACGAAATATTTCAGAAGTAGAAGTTTCAAGCTTTCTGAAACTTCGTACGCTGCTTCCCCTTTAAAATATCTCCAAGATTTTGCGTCACAAAATTACGTAAAATTGAAATAAATAAAAATGAAATACGTTGCGTTATTTGAATTGTATAATAATTGCAATAAATTGCCATTAGACAATAAATTGACCCGCAAGACTTACGAAATTCTGATGGATATCAGACCCCAACAGCTTTAATTTTGCACTGAAAAGAAGAAGAGAACAAAAGTGCGAGAAATCAGGAGAAAAATGGGTTATCAGTTTTTTTCTTCTTATTTTTCAAACCAATTCAACACCAATTTATTTAGGTGAAGTCTATCACACTCTGTCGAATATAAATTCACTCATATCTCAATTTGTACCGGTTGAATGCTTATCAAATTGATGCTATCTCACGTAAACAGAATACCTACACATCTATAAATTTGAATAAGGTTATATAAAGTGGTGCATAATCTATTCACATATTTACGTAAAAGCCACATAACTTTTTTCATTATTTTTTCAATCATCCAAAATCCAATAATGATTGTTCGAAAATAATTCGACTCGATTCCTCCAGGACAAAATAATTATGGATAAAGCTCTCTCTGTAGCTTATATAATAAAGTATGTCAACCGGTGTAATAAAAAAAGTTTTAACTCAAGTTTCCCCCGCGGATTAATTAACTGCGAGCTTTTAAATGACGGTGATAATCGCTTATATATATATAGGTTTGATTTATGAAAGCTTCCTACGGATTTTAAAACTTTTTTTCGTAATTTTCAAATTTTCATTGTTTCAGTTATCAGCAAGTGACTCATTACATGATAATTTATATCGTATAAATAAACCGAACCGTGTATCATTGATCACCGATTACAGTTTCTTACGTAAAACGCATGTGCGTATACAATTTATGGCAGGAAATGGCCCTCCGTATATCATCATAAAATTCAACGAACTAGGTATTGGCATTTTATTTTCTCACATAACAGCTGTGCGATTATGGTGAACACACATTATGTATATGGGGCATTCCGGGTCACTTCGGCCAATAAAAGATGAGAATAAAAATCCTCACAAAATTACAACACATCAAGCTATATATGATCCGAACAAATTCACGAGATTAGAAATTTATTCACATTTTTTTTCTTGAGATTGACATTTTGATTTCGACACTCGCTTTTTTAACATTGTCGTTACGATTACTGTTTGAATGAAAGATGAAAGAACTCAACTATTCCGTCCAACAAAATTTGTCAATTTGTTCGTATCATAGAGCCCGACTTGTTGTAATTTCGAGAAGATTTTTTTTTTTTTTTGTTCAGTCACTGAAGTGACGCGGAATGCCCCATACATGTATAATGTATACTATGTATATATATACTTATGAATATAGACGCATTTTCCGAAACCGTGAAAAATGAACACATATTGCATGTGAAGCTTTCCATGCCAAATCACCCAGCCTGTGTGACCTCCACCATTCTAATATTTTTCGTGTTTTAGTATGTCATTGTTCTCACCTAAGAATAAAAAAAAAACAAAATGAATTCTCTTTTTTTCTTCGAATTGTTTGAGCAATCTCGAGAACTCCATTTTTATAATTTTACAAAAATTACCCAAGAAATTTATGATACGACACGATAATTTTAAAACCTAAACGATAGAAGGATTCCGGGTTTTCAAATTCCGAAATTAAACAAGTGTTTGACAAAATTTAAGACAAAAATTGCAGCAATACAAATTTTGTGATAACATTCTATTAGAATTATTGAAATCGCTCCGGAAAAAATAGGAAGAATTGGAATCTCAGAATCATCATTTTTTGTCATAAAATTTGGGTGAATTTTTTCGAAAATCAGAAGAATTGCGCTTTTTAGATAGCTTAAATAATTTCTTGAAAAAGCGCTTCTTCGGTGGTTTTCAAGATGAGACTGAAATACGAACAAAATGCGAAGTATTAGGGTGACGGACTAGGTGGCTTGGCTTGAAATGCTCCATACATACTTATTCGTAAATCATACCATCGAGTTGTGGAAGATATTATATTGAAATGTCTCTAGATATGGGACACATATGGTTTTATATAGCACCTCGCAGACGTGAATGATCTTCGTGTTATCGCCGAAGTGAAATTTCGTTCTTTCACCTTTTTCGACGATAAAACTTACCCTCTACTTTATCGCATTAAATTTGACCTGACGGCAGTATCGTCGTTAGTTTCTAATTACACTAATCAAAGAGATTAAATAATTGGCAATATTTTTTTTTTTTTTCTTGTGTCCCAATTAATTCAAAATTAGTCCTAAAGCTGGGGTTGAATTTGAATTCAAGTATAATCTATTTGCTTGTGTACTTTTATCCGAGGGAGTGAAAGGCGCTCATCGATTGAACTGAATGGGTTATAATCTTTGGAATATAGACAATATTTCGCTAATACCCTGTCGCCTGATGGCGAGAGCCAAGTGTGCTTCAATCACTTTCCAACATCCCTTGACGTGCAATTCACCGAGATTAAAGTGATACCAATTCAAATAGTGACAGAGCGAGGGGATGATGGGTTTCATCCCTATCGACAATCCTGAGTGATTTGACCGTGGGAAAGTTTCTGCGAACGAAATAAAGGCGAAAAACAAGATACTTTCTCAGGTCTGTGGCTTTATACCCACGCGAGTGGTGAAAGTGAAGAAGTTTGGATACACTTTTATCGCATGCAATTCTCAGACGAGCTTTCAAAATAGTTAAAAAATGAACGATCAATTTTAGAAGCTTGGGAAACATATAGTTTCTACTCAATATTATTCTATGTCGCTGAATATCTCGGTAATCGTTGTCCGATACTTGAGCTTTTTTCCAGAATTACTAAAAGCACAATTTTTGAATTTCCGAAAAACATAGTTTCTTCGTATATTATTCCATGTAGCTGAATATCCTCGTTATGGTTGTCCGATACTTGAGCTTTTTTTCCAAAAAAGTCAAAATGAAAGCACAACTTCTAAACCTTGTAAAAACATAGTTCTTCCTTAGTATTTTCAGAATAGTTAAAAATTATAGTTCCTATATAATATATAAATCCTATATAAATATTATAAATTATAGTTCCTACTTAGTATTCCATGTAGCTAAATATCCTCGTAACCGTTGTCGCATGATTGAGCTTTTTTCAGAATAGTTGAAAAGAAAGCACAATTTCGAAACTTCGTAAAATCATAGTTTCTACTTAGTATTCCATGTAGCAAAACATGCTGGTAATTGTTGTCTGATACTCGAGCTTTTTCTGAGCACAGTGAATAGCTTAAGGCGTTCGCGTTGATTAGATTTTGAAAAGCCGTAAAGAGGCAAAAAGGTTCAAGAAAAGATTAAGCTGTAAGAAAATACAAAGTGGGTAGATTAAACTGTGAATAACCAACAGCTTTGGTTATTTAAATTATTTATCATACGAAGTTGACGATGTCTCGAGGTCATTAATTTTCACAGCTTGTAAATTATGTATTTAAAGCTTGCGACGCGAGGCCTCCATAGTTTAATTCTCAAAAACAGTTGACACTAGGCGTTAGGTAATGGTACAATATAGAATAAATTAGCGAAGGTAGTAATTCGCAGGATAGTAAATTGACGCACGGAAAAAAATTGGGCTTTAGAAGCTCAACGGCTTTCTACTATTCAATATAATTTAACACACTAATTCTTGAGTCGAGATAATTACTGGAAAACTTTCTCCTCGACTCACGCCAATTTTCAATAAGTCAAAAAGCCCTGAGGCCGCGGGGGTGCGAATATATAAAATCTTATTACGGAATTAACAGGATTATCTCGTGAAAGAAATTATATCGCAGGCTCTGGAAGTCTTTGAAAATAAAATACTTTATTACATCTGACTAGTCGGAGTATAACGAGCACCTACAGTCTGAATTATCGCGAAAGCTCAACGATTTTTCAATCTCAATAAACTTATAATTACAGTTATCGTTACACGGACTCCTAATTATTCCCTATGTAATATGAACTTTACGAGGTAGGTAGGTAGGTAATACGTCGAAAAGCTTATATTCATATCACCGTCGGTTGAATTTTCGTTAATTAGTAAAATCGACGGAATCTTGACAGCGTGAGTATAATACGTTTAAAAAGCCCTCAATGCCATACTGAAGTATAAAATTTCATTTCTCATTTCGAATTTGGTTGACAATGGGTAACATTTCCATTTAAATTCGGTAGTCAGACCTGTGATGAGTTTTCCGAAAATTGATCGAACACAATAATCAAGCCATGCGGGCATGAATGAAATTTCAAACTGCTCCCCTGGTCGTCCCCAAAATTCATTTTGAAAAAAATGACAAAAAGTTCGGGGTTTAGGAGAGTGACCATTATAGACTGGAAATTAATTTTTCGCCCACAATCCGTCGTTAACGAGATAATAACACTTTTACTCGAACCAATTTCGGCACGTTGTGGTTATAGGTCTACACCATAGTGAATTTATATTTCATCCATAAACTTCGTCGACGCTTTTGAATTGCCAAATTTTATAGGCTCGTATAATAGCGTTTACATATATATTTTGTAACGATCAAGCTATTATAGTAATCCGCCTGTATTCTATTCGGGATGAATGGGGCCTAGTTGAATGAAATTACGAATTCGTTTGAGACCATTCTGAATTTTTTAGATACGTTCAAGTTCAAAAAATTGAGATTCGAAAAGTCCAGGCCCCCGAAAGCCCAAAGATCCGAAAATTTCGGTTCAATTCTCAGGATGTGAAGACAAAAAATAGTTCAGTCCAATCCAGACCCTCCTTACGAAAACCCATTTCATCTACCTCAAGTTTCAACTTCCAACTTTCAAGTTTCGGAGCTTTGGCCTTTCGGATCTTTTAGCTTTCGGAATTTTGAACCCCCCGAGTTCTTCATTAGGAAGTTTTTTAAATCGGCTTTGTCGACATCTAGGGAAACCCTTTCTGAAAACTATGAGTCGACAATACTGAAAATTGGAGCTTGGAGTATCCGGAATTTTGATAGAACGAAAAGCATAAGAGCAGACCATGCAAAATCCGTGTCGAAAGTGGGATCGAATTTGATCCTTTTTCCTACATCGAATCCCCGCAGACTCTAAGCTTTTATGTCCAGTCCATAATTATCTGAACATGTGCTCTAGCTTAATGAGTTATGCTAACGAGGTGCCATAATCGATAATGGTCGTGCTAGGGTAAAATATAACATCGCTCTAAAAGGTCTGGTCAAAATTTATTATTCTCTGGAAGAAAAACTACTCTTACCCTTGCAGAGCTGACGACGTAGTCTAGTAGAGACTCGCGTGATGCCGGGCATAATTTAATGGGTTTAACTCAGACACTATGAATTAAAGATGTGCAGAGAGCATACCTACATTGCGCTCTCAAAGAAAAAATAGGGAATACAGGAATGAGGAATGAGCATCTAACAGGATGATATTCACTAATTTAAAGCTATTCATTCTGGACTTAAAGATCTCAGATTGATTTTGAGTCTGAAGAATGAACACTGTTCCTAATAATTTGGAAGAAAAAGTCTTCAGGATTTTAAGGGGGAATTTTGAGAAATCCAGGTTTCGCTTTTATAACATTCTGTATCTTTTTGTAGATAACATTTTTGAATTATTTCGAAATCAACCAAGTTTTTTTATTTCGAACTTAACGTCTTTTTTTGGAACCATGTCCACAATCAACAAAAATGAAAATACTGCAGCAATTCGTTTAATTCGTAGAATTTTAAAACTTTTTTTGTAACTTAATTTTCATGAAACTACAAATAACAATATAGGCTGAGCTTTTTTATCTTTTTCCAAACTTACTTTGGAAAAACGCGTTTCACACCCCACTTCCATTCTCCTTAAAAAAAATACGAAAGAAGAGTTTTTTTTTTCAATCGTATTACCGATAATTACTTTGTGCAACTAAAATGATATTGTCATTATACAGAAATTTCTATCGCTCACCCGTGTTCGTTATTATCTCATATTGACTAATGCGGGCTTTTATTGGTATATCGAATATCTATATGGTGAACTTGAAATCCATAAAGAGCAACTCGCGCGTATCACTGATAGAATCTACGATATGTTTACCAACCTGTGCACCGTTTTGATACATTTCGATGAAAAAAAAATTCTCATGGATTGTCAAATACAGGACAAATGTAATAGACATGGATTCAGGGTGATTTGAAAAAAAATTATTTATTCAAGCCTAATGCAAATTTCGAGCAAATTGCTTCAATCAGAAATGTCTGCCATTAGGGGCTTTGATACACGTTCTGATCACCTGGAAAACGCGATTCGCAGTTTCTCCCATACCACGAAACCGATCAGAATGAAACTTTGGGGATTACTGCTTCATTTCGACAGAAAGTGCCTGAGTATTACGCGTTTCAAAATTTTGAATTTTTTTTCACAGATTCAGTTATCATCAGAGAAATCGTGAAATTATCCACAGTCGCACTCGATTTATTACACTTTTGAAATACTTAGGCACTCGGCGGTGGTAAATCACACGTTTTGAGCACTTTGGGTCTCATCTTATTTGATAAAGAAATTACCGAGAAACCACGATTTTGCTACTTATACAAAAATTACCGACATAATCACGCAGTAAAAGTTACCGCGTAGGATTTTCCTCGCGAGTATCAAAACCCAAGTGACGTTTAACAGATGAATTTTCATGTTCATCATGGACGATTTCAGAGATTTAAAATTTGTCAGGTTTTTAAGAATATAGGTTCATCTTCAGAGAAAGAATTGAGTAGTTGGAAAAATTTACGAAAAGTGAGTCCTCACTTCCGGCAGCTTTCAACAGAGTCGATTCTGTTCCCTCCTGTTCCTATTTTCATTCCCCTTTCTTTTTACTTCTTTTTTTTCATTACCCTTTTTATTTATTTATCACCCGAAAGCTTGAGGAGCTTCCATTTCATCCGATCGATTATCTAAATGAACCACTAAATCTCTTTCGCTAGAAAAAAGTACAGAACGACCTGAAAATATTATGGTAAAGATTTTTATTATTTCCGACATAATATATTGGATACAGGATAAATGATATTGTCCAGGGGTAAAAAAGAAAGGTCAATTTTCCAGGGAGCTTTCATCCGAAAGCTCCGCTTTCTAGACGCCGAAATTAAACTACCAAATTCATTAGAAGAACACTAACGTTTCTTTCATATAGTTAACTTCCAAATAGCATCCTATACTACACTGCCATTAGGAGTCTAGGATCTGCCTCATTATCGTTTCGAAAGCTCGCTGTTCACAAGAAAACGAAATTTCCCAACTTTCGAAGAATACCGGACAACTTCAATGGGTGGGATCTTGTGTATTTAGAACGACTATAGCTGTCCTAGCTAAAGGACCAAAAGATACAGAAAAAAGGGTTCTTCGGAAGATTTGAAAAAACTCGCTACTGCAATAATTGGTCTACGTGTGCTTTTTTGTGTTCTATGTACGTATATCCTCAAAAGGGGTGCCGAGATAGATTCGGAGTAGCTTAATAAAAAATTTCGTAAGTTAAGAGGCTTTGACACATGTTCTGCCCACCTCGAAAACGCGATTCGTAGTTTCTCACATACCACCTAGCCGATCGGAATAAAATTTTGGGGATTACTGCTTCACTTGGGCAGAAATTGCCCAAGTATTTCGTTTTGTCAAAATTTGGATTTTTTTTTACAGATTCAGTTATCATTAGAGAAATTGTGGAATTATTCACATTCGCACTTGATTTATTGCACTTTTGAAATACTTAGGCACTGGGCGGTGGCGAGCCACACATTTTGAGCACTGTCTGATCTCATTTGATAAAGAAATTACCGAGAAACTACGATTTTGCATCTTATGCAAAAATTACCGACAGCTTTATACGGGATCGAGACACTTTGTGGCGACATAAACATGCAGTGAAAGTGGAATTTTTATTTACCCCTTTCAAGGACCACCATAAAAGACACTAATCGCGAGCAGGGGGTATGGAGTTGTATGCTCAGAGATCGAGTCTATTGTTCTATGCCGTTTGTTTCAGGGATCAGAAACGCGATACGTGTTAGAAGATAATTATCATGCCCGGGGTTCTCGTTACTCGCTTCCGAAAATTACTTCAAGTGGCAGTAGATTCCGTTATTTGAATCTTGCCTCTAAAGCGTTTCAGACATTATACGTACGTCTGAAGATTTTGATGAAAATATTGGCTCCAAATTTGGGACGTTATCTCAGAAACACGAGGATTAATTTCTGAATCACACAAATGGAATGAATTGTCAGTGCAGTGATTGAAAGTTCACAATCAAAAGCTGGAACCTTTCAAAGATGGAAACTGAGAAATGGACCAAACAGAAATTCAATTACATTGCGAGATAAGGAATGATACTTTGATCAGCTCTTTCATCTCTTACCTCGTTCAAGATGTGTTAAATGAATATAGTAACCAGTTTAATTACCCCGTTTGTCGTTCTTGTTGTTTCCTATTCCTTTTGTGTTCCAAACAATTAAAAAGTGGTTGAATTTTCGCTCGAGCGATTAGAAATCAGAAGGTAAAAAGTTTTGGAATATCGGTGTGAGGGTAAATTTCAGATTTCACTTAAATAAGAGATCCTTCAGTCCATAAGAATTCGGGGTAACAAACTTAAAAATGGGTTTTACGTCAGACAAAAATTTACACACGAACTTTCGTCTCTGGCTTATGGCCATTTTACCACTTTTCATTACTATTCTATCCGCGTAGTGAGAAAACTTTTCGTCTCACGTAGCCCAGAATTTTTCACTTTCCTCTCGTCGTAGAAATTTTTTATTAATATACTATATCCGTCTCAATTCTCATCTGCTAAGATCTGCAGTGACTTCTAATTCAGACGGGGTCTGGATGAATTATTATATACCTAATTCTTGAATAAATTATGCGTCAACGGAATTGAAAATATTTTTCCAACTATATGCTAATTTATTTTATTACATAGAAATCGAGGAGCTATAAATCAAATCAAAATTAAAAACTGTCGTATATAGCTGATTATAAAACCCTTTAACACACTTTCAAATGAGTTAAAATATTCGAAAATTTCATGAAAACAGAAAAAATCTTCAAGTTTGTTGAAATCCAATTAAATATTTCGAAGTAGGTGCTAGAAAATATTCTCGAATCTTTTGTGTCATTTTATCCTTTACAGAATACGAGAGGATAAAGTAGCTTCAAAATTAGATAGTTAGTTCTAAATTTGTTACAGAATAGAGCCTGCAGCGCTTTTTATTGCGAAACAAGCATACTTTGTTCTTTGCAGGTCGTCGTGTTTCGTTTTTGTTATTTTCGAGTTCGCCTCACTTTGATTTACGAGTTTCAACATCAAGCGAAACTTTTTCAACTTATTCTGTCTGTCGAATAGTTACTGCATTCGTGACAGCATCCCCCTTGAGTATCGAGGTACAAATATTGAAGCACAGAGCTAGTCGTAGTTGTGAGGAATGGCGAATGTGAGAAAGAAAAAAGGCGAAAAAATTGTCTAAAAAATTATGCGGACCGCGCATCTGGACCAAGTCTGGCTTTATGTGATGATAATTTAAATTCGGCTACCCAGAATCTGGAGAAAAAATTAAAAAGAAAAAAAATTTATACTACACACCAAACTTTGAAAATCCTTAATCTGTAAGAGCTGCAGAGGATGAAAGGAGATGTTTTGAAAATCAGGACTGGTAAGGCCGAAGGCAATACAATTATTACTCAAAAACCTTCTCTCGAAGGTGTTTATCAATTTTTGAAACCCTGGGGCAATTCAGTCCTGTAATAATTAGGGAGAATAAAGATGAGGCATAGGGGTGGCATGACGCCCGGAGAGAGCAAGGAGTCTGAAATTAATTGGCTTCTTACTTTGATATAAGATGACTTGGATTAATAAATTGTGCGTAAAAAATGATTAATAAATTATTTGTACAAATATATTATAGGATTAGCGCGAGAGGAATGGATTTCATAAAGTCTCTTTTCTTCAAAGACGAGGAAACGATGTCAACGAAAGTGATCCTGCAGTGTAATCCGATGCTATTTAGAGGCTTTAGAGCTTTCTCGGAGTTGGACTAAATTCCGTTCGCTAAACCAAGCTAATTCCGACTACAATAGGATTGCATCCCTAACAAACTCGTACAAAAATGTTACGAGGGTAGGTACTTAGGTGCCTAACAGTCAACTCAGTACACTCAAAAAACTGTTTTACATATTATTACACTAGTCCTCTCATTGTCACCGTATATATTAGTCTTAGTAATTACATTCTCAAGCACGCAGATAAACAATCAGACCCATTTGTATAAATTTAGGATTTAAATGGATCAGCCCGTTTCGAAAATCGGTTTTTCAGAAATAAACTAAAGGAGGGAAAGCTAATATGCGATTGTGCAGATAAAATGAGAAGGCTTTTGACTCCCAAACGAATAATTAAAATTGGTATACCTTTTTGCATAGATGCAGTATATTAGCATCGAAATTTTATAAAGTAGGCTAAGTCCCGCGAAAGTTTCTTCTCAGGATTCTTAGTGTTCATCAATGTCAATTTGGTGATATTTGCAATTCAGACTTGGGATTAGCGACCCCAAATACCTGCGATTACAAATTTTTAGGCAAAACTGTACACTGTTCACAATTTCGGTATACGCCACATTAGACCCGCGATTCTTATCTTCCGTATTTCGACATTAGATCTGGAATCAGCGATCCACGAACCCCGTCTGACTGTGAGTGATTTTCAAAAAGTATAACAAACACAGAAAAATGGCTTGCGCGACTTCGAGTTGAGGTATGGACCGCATCTTCTAGGAAGATTCGTTTTCTGCTAGAGACTATCGTTCAGAGTATTGGGAGTGGAAAAAATAAACTTTCGAATTGTTCAAAGCCACCTGACAGCTGGCTCCATATAGAGTTTTTCGTTATTTTTTGAAAACGGGTCTAATTTAGCCAAATTAGAGCCTGATCCAATTATCGACCCGTTAACTAGTTTTAAGATAGTAACGTAGTCCACCCACACCAGATCGTTTCGCATTCATGGCGTGTGAAACTCTATTAGCCTCGTGACAGTTTCGATAATCGAATAACGTCCTGAGCAGTGAAAGGCTCGGATAAGGGGGGTCGGTTTCTAATCATGGTCAGCTAGGTCGAAGCTGGTCCGCTTCAGAATCCATCAAGATAGTCGCAAGACTCATCTCGTACACCCATATTTCGAAGATCGAGTCGATCACACCTGGCTTGATTCTGGAAGATTGACATTACACGTGCAGGAATCGACGGTTCCATAAGTTACTATCCCATACTATCTGTCTGGGGTAAAGTCGGATAAAAGTTATGATCTTTCAGCCATCGTCTCTAAATTTGAGACGCGATCAAAAAAAGAGTACCTACTTGTCATCAGAATTCAGCTGGACCACTGCATAGATCCCAGACTTTTTGGTCTCTAATAGTCCAGAAAAGAAACCTCTAGATCTGATGAACAGAGAATGTGTTTATACTGTTCAAATAGCTTGATTAATCATCTTTTCCGATCAAAAATTTGGAAGATCATCTTTTTGTTGCCTTATTTTCAATCCGTTGGAACATCGATGTATCATAGGGTTATACGTTCTGAGTTCATGTGATGAGGGTTTGTTTCCTGGACCGCATTAGAGAGCGAAAAAATGAAATGTTCCTTATCGGATGTATCCAAGAGCTGATCAAATGTTGAATATTATAATGTAATCATACTTCCACGTTTCTGAAGGTGTGGACATTTAATTTTGGTGTTGAACATACTTTCTTTCAAAACTCCTCCCTGCAGACTAAGGGAAGTATCCTCCAGGTTACACTCCGTTTTCGTCTTTCTGGAACTGTACTGTTTATACGAGAGCCGTGTAAGACAATTTCAAAGGGTCTAAATAGCCAGACCTTAGAATATATCTATGGCTCTGCGTTTATTTTTATCGTCGTTAAGCTCAGCGAGCTTTTGCTCGGTTTGCCTATGGGAAATTTTCATTTCCATCTGACGATGAAATTATGCATACGATTTTGTATATTGCGCACTTCTATTCATTTTCAAGAAAAGGCGATTCATAGTCCTTAGATTATTCTATCTTGTCTAGCGAATGTTGCACATGGAATCTTCACGAGTTTCATGATTATTTATATAAAATAGGATATTTTATTCATTAACCTTATATATTCCTGCCCTTTCGCAGCAGTATACGCATCCTACGTAGTAAAAGGTGCGGAATGAGCGATAGGAGCTGTGAAAGGAGCATGATGGATCTTGAATAAAACATCTCATCTATTTCTGTGCAAAAAATATATTCTCTTCTGGAGGACGTGACGGGCTAGATCGAAACTTGAATTTCATCGTCGCTTTGAGTCTTGCGGGTATTCCTCTTCCAGGACGCAAAACGTTTTCTTAAATTCGTTTTTTTCCTATGGAAAGTTTCTCCCTGCAATGTTGTCCTGCGATATCTGGACGCGAGCCTCTTAGCCATGTTGGCATTTCCAAGTGGTGAGAACAAGGTTGCGAAACGCGACCCCAAAACCTAAAACGAAACGTGACTGAGTCAAGTCTGACACAATGTGGCCCGAGGGTTCGCCGAAAAAACGAACGGAATATTTGAACTCGTATCACGTGCGATTTTTTCTTTTTCTGTCTTCTTCTTTCTTGTGCTCATTCTTATTCCTGAAGCCCCGATTGGTCCATCGCTCAAAGCATCAAGCTGGAAAACGTGGTCTCAATTGCACATTAAGCGGGTTAAAATTTACAGATATTCCATCATTTTAATAACCGCCTAACTTAAGACGGCAATACTCTCTTAGTATTATTATAATGGCGATATTGCCGTGCCGCTTCGAGGCATGAGGCAAAAGCATCGGAATTACAATCAGTGGTAGAAATGACTTTTCTGCGTGACTAATCACTCAGACGAATTTAAATTCTGACTAATTCTTCGAATAACGAAGAAGCGTTCACCAAGAATAAAATTGTGTGGGTGTAGCTTACCACTCGGCTTTATAATCCCGCAATGAAATAAACAATTTAATGGAAACGCGATTCTCTACAGAAAATTTCAGTGAAATAGTTGCAACAGTTATCGAGCTATGCCGCAATTAAATTTTGAACTATTACCCCCTTCACATTTGATTTCCATTTTTTTTTTTTATACATTTGGTGAAAAAAACTCGTCTGAATGGCAGGAATGGTTGCGAGATGGCAAAACTGTTTTAGAAACACACGTTTCTCCCTCCCTTTTCCAAACCCCTTGACCGATTTTTTCGAAATTTGATACCGAATCTAAAAATGATTCGGAATATCTCGATACCAGTTTTGGTTGAAATTTATCGACTCGTTTGTGGATTATTCGAAAACGATCAACTGCCTGGCGCGAAGTATGTATGTATCGCACAGAGACAAACCACATGGTCGTTTACGCCCAGGGTTCACTTGGACGTGGATTACGACGGGCAACGAATTTGTATATTGATAATAAAGCAGCAAATCTCTTTCGCTTTATCTTGCCTGTAGGCCACCTGTAGAGTCTAATTTACGACACGCAGTAGCTGTTACAGAGGATGGATATAGGCAGTCGACCAAAGTGTAGCCTGGGTTTTCTCTATGTTCGAAGCGTCTCGTTCCATCCCATTCAAGCCAAACGGCTCGTTAGTTATCCCTTATGCAACATAAAATATGAAGAAGCTTTCTGGCGTGGATGTAATGAAAGGTCTCGAGGGTGTGTATCCACCCCTGAAACTCTTCGTTTATCTCAGACTACAGTACAACGTCTTGGGACATTTTTTTAACATCACGGTTTTATCACAGCAGTTTGATAGCCTTTTCAAATATATCCCAGACTCGAGTCAAGGTCTGTTGTTAACACACCTAGACTGGCATAATTAGGAGGAGTCGAAGCGACAGTGGTTGACGTACTTCGTCACCAACCACATCTCTGGAATTCATTAGTACTGCTCTGTAATTAGGTCTTCACATGTTTAAGATGAATTGTGACAACATGATCACGTCAAAGGTCCTTACGACGATCAGGACTGCCGAAGATATGAGCTTACTTTTATATTCTTTGCGATCGTTTTCTTTTCGGAAAGATCATCCGACGCAGGTGGAGAGCACGCAGCAAAAAATGTCATTGCACTAAAAGCTGTATGAAAGAAGGGTCGGATAAAACGATTATTGATTTTTATCTGATTTAAAGACATTTGAATACGTATTTTCGTCCTTTTCCCATAATGCCGGAATCGGGTAAGATAAAACCTGAGGGTTTGTGCTATTTTTAGAGTTCAAATTCCACGTGAAATGTACTATGTACTGCAATCATATACTTAACGTTTATTTGAATTCTTTTCGTTCGGATCAAAATTCAGAGACCATTATCCTGAATAGCACAGAAAACGTGATTTGGCTGAGAAACCCGGAACCAAAACACATGTTCAAACGAATCCCTCTTCGGTTTTACTTCTCCTTTTACTTCTACTCGTTTCTCTCTGACATTTATTGCAGTACCTACATATATATACCTATTATGTCCACCATGGTCGTTCGTTTCCTTTGCATTGTTCCCAAAGGAATTCCTCAAGTGCCATGAATTACTGAGCTCTGGAGACCAGATTATTCCTTCGTTCAAAAAAAATATGTCATGACTTTTTGTATATGTTAGGGTGTTCCTTCATTTGATCGTTTTCGAATTTCAATGTTCCCATGGCAATACTGACAGAATCGGATGTCAGTATCCTAGGAGATTTACGAACAAGGAAGAAGAGCCTATCACCTGATTCCAAAATTCACTAAGACTATTTGATTTCTCAGATATTGTGGTTCCAATGAAGGCAAATTGAGCAGAAATCCGAAGAGTGTTATCTCATCAATTTATTTTGCTCAATCGGTGATATTAGCTTTTTCAGTCGACATAAGGTCTAGTTTCTATCGTGATAGAGCATGCCTGAAAAAAAGATCGATTCGGTACATCCACGAGTGGATGGATGGTGCGTTTTTCTCAATTATATCTAGAAGTGACATTTCACTACATGTCCATCAGTCTATCTGATAGATGTTCATTCCTTACCATATTTCGAAAGATTGATGAACTAGTCTGATGAAACCGCAGCTTTTTTTTGATAAATTTAAAAATATCCGTTTTTCAATCTATTCCCACGCGAGTTTGCTCACATTCTGTTGTTCACGTCAAGGCGAAATGCTCATGACTCGTTTGATATGGCATAAAATTTGGGAAGTGAAATTATCCCCTGTCCTTTAACTCCTTTATAATACCAAGATTCAATCTCCCACTCTGACAGGAGCTAAAAGGTTTTCGAGAATCGAGTTCTAGTTGAAACGCTGTCTCAGCAGTCAATCTGTAGGTATAGATAACGAAATTGAAGTTCGAATCTAACAAGCTCCTAGAATAACGTTTCAAGCGGATTCGTTTAAATACAACCTTCTGTAAAGTTTAAAGCAATGTACATATGCGTCTGGAGAAAAAAAGAGGTTCATGAACGTGAAGACTCACCCTTAAACTAATAACCGTAGTAAAATAAAGTTCGCTGCTCCATCCCCTAGACTGGGCCTTGATTTTGTATTTGTTTCTTCATCATAGTTTCAACGCCAAGTTCCAACCACATCGATGAAAGCCAGTGAATAAATTAAACCGTTTGAAACCCACTTTATATGTATTTATACGAATATATTAATACACAATTATAATCACCCTTGAGTTATTTCAGAAAAATTCATAAATATCAGAGAAAACAACGAGACGCCACTATATACTGTACCAAAATCATTTCTCGAGGGTGTGCTTCTATCATTAAACAAGGTTGCCTAGTCCGACTCTAATTTCACTATGCGAGCTCATCAAGGTACTCAATGTTTAGAAAATATTACATTGTGCAACTAGTGCGCAAAGTTCGTGACTCTGGCACAAGTGTGAAACTTGTGGGACAAACACACAAGTCCAGAATCACCAATACGCACGAGTTGCTCATACTATTTATTGAAACGTTGAAGTAATCGCTTTGCATACTAGTGCGAGAAACGGGCACTTGGCACACGGGAATCAGGCCCGAAAAGTCGAATTTTTCTCGCCTCGTTCGAAAACAAATTTCTTGCACGCACCCTGAAATTATATTTCAGTCAACCGTTTTTCAATTTTCTCGAAACAAACAAAAAAAGAACCACAACGCATTGAAAATTTTCACGTAGAGATTTGCTTTTTGAACAATCAGAGACCCAAATATATCTGAAATCGAAACACTGGTTGATCAACACTCCTGCATGAACTACTTTTACTTTGATTGCAACCAATTCTGAGACTCGATGTCTCAAAACTCCTGATTTTTTCTGTAATAAAACTGGATGATTGAAATGAAATTTTAACACATCGCATCCCTATTTGAAGTGCTTCTACCCCCTAAGTGAGACGATATTATAATATGTTGATAATTTTAGGCACAATTATTTTCGCCACGGATTAATATAATCAGCAATTAATTCTGCGTTGGTTATCTACTGTATATGATTACCAGTTATTAATTCTCCTCATTACGCGATGGTATTATAGTTTCATGTATAATTATACATCGACGAACATTAAAGTGGACAAGTTTGTCCTGAACTTGTTCCTTTGAAAGTAATAAGCAAACGGAAGCATTTGTTTTAAATTGATGCTTCGTGCGGATTGAGTCTAAATGCGTGTTCACTTTCACTTGGATAATTCAATATCTGTGTGTGTGTGTGTGCGGATGTTTGTGAACAGTAACTTTAACGAGCAATTAAGGAATGATCTAAATTTTTGATCTAAATTTCCCCTGGGCATACGTGGAGGCAGATATTTGCACACGTGTAGTTGCCTCTCGGTATTCCCATCTGTTGTTGCCATTGGTTTGGTAGAATTTCACTTTACAGCTATCGCACCCGTCAAGACAGAATAATAATTAACTCAGTGAAGAAGACAAACGATCTTGAGAAAGGCAATAAACCGATCAGACAAGGCTCTGTAGATTCTCAATAGAAACCTGTCAAACTTAGCCCTCCGAATGACACAATGCCGGTTTGAAATTAGCAGAGAATTGCATCCTGAAGACCGATCTTGAATAAATACTCGCGTTGGTTCGCCAACTTTCTTACTCAACCCTTTGGCGCTCGAATAAAATTTTGAGCTGATTGAAAACTGAAGATAATTGGGATTGCAAATATACTGAGGATAGATTACACCCCGAAGACTTCAGACAGCATTTAATGAAATCTGGGTTTTGAACCCTCGACAATCGTTCTTCTTGACATTTCAGTTGGCATAATAGAAAGTTCTTGGCGAAGGCGTACTTACTCGTTCGTCATAAAGTGGGGAGAGAAATGTAATATCGAAGTCAGAAAAAGAATAGTATACGTGACTCTCTTTGGTCGAGAAAGGAATTGGAATATTCAACCGTATTGGCGTTTGAAATAAGGTAATAGGAACTCTTTGCGAGACAACATTTCATGTAATATACCGTATTCGGGGGGAGCAGCCTGACTTCCTTTTGACCGTGTCCGTCCAATCGAGAATAAAGGATTTACGAATTATTAGATTTTTTTCAAACTACAAAGCCATGAGATTTTTCGAGCCTCACTAACGACGTTCCAAATTTAGAAGAAAGAAAAAATTCATGTTTTTCTATGAGAAACAAGACGCATAAAGAACATTGACATTTTTCATGCCCATCATTTGAAAGTCAAATTCTAAGATCATGCGGCGAGTTCTTCTGACAGGCCTTTCATTTCGCATGGATCCGTTTATCGTAAATTATAGACTCGAAGATAAGAGGATTCGTTGAAATTAAGGAGAAAATTCCGAATCCGATTGGTGCGATTTTGAATTTTTTATAAACGTTGTAATTGAGAAGATTAAAATTCCGAAAGGTAAGAATGCAGATAGTTAAAAATTCCGAAAGTCCAGACCCTCGAAGGCCCAAGGATTCGAAAATTTCGGTTCATTTCCCATAGGATGTGGAGACAAAAAATATTTCATTCTGATCGAGACCCTCTTTACGGAAACTCATTTCATCTACTACTTCAATCGATAACTTCATGACGTCATAAATAATTGATAAGATTTTGGAACTCTTTTTACCTCTTATTGTGGTTTCGATACGATCAATATAGCCCGGGTAACACTGAATGATAATAATACATGCGTGAATTTCAAATTTCGAAGACTTCGCCCTTCCGTTGTTTAGCTTTCGGAATTTCGAACCTTAGGTGGTCTTCGTTTCAAACTTTTTCAATTCATCTATATACACTATCGTAAGAATCCCCTTTCTGAGAATCTCGAGTCGATTAATATTCGAATTCGGAATTTCAAAAATTCAGAACTCCTTTGGTATAAATATTGTATTCGTCTGTTCAGTGTCCTGGCGCGTTCGCAGCTTTTGATAAAAGTTTGATTGCCTTCGTCATGAGGTAGTCGGTAATGATATTCGTCGTTTGTATTGTCGGCTATGCTTGGGTTTCTTATAATCCGCATATCTCGTTCCGTTTGATCCCTCGCTAGCTGGGTTCATAAATTTCAAATTTTCAATCATTAGCATTTACATTGAAAATGCGGAACCGGCAAATAGGATACTGTTTCTCGTTTCTAAACCGCCATGCCATCGTAATTTTCACGAGGATATAACATCCCTTCATTGAAGCTTCGCGAGATTTCAAGTACGCCATTCTATTCTTTCAGACCTTGATGGTTTCATAATGGTATGCAGAATATCAATTACCATGAGGAGATTTTGAATGAATAGATACGTTTCCTCAAATCCGATGAGCCTTTTAATGCCAAAATTTAAACTGCCAGAGGCGAGCTTTCGAAATTCAAGTATGTACCTACTCGAAGCTTAAATTATACTGGAATGAATTCTATCTACATATTACTGATGTAAAATCTGAGGATCATTTTAGCATTTCCTCTCATTTTGTAATGAAATATTTACTTATACTTTACATAAAGCGTTACCAATCCTTTTTCTGTTTTCGTTTTTATCACAAACGTACTACAATTCATTTCAAAGGTGGTGCAAGAGCGCGCAGTCGACAAAAGTACGCAGTGCCATTATCTAATTACAGAACAGTATTTTGGGGCTAGTTTTAGTTTTTAACAGTCCAGTGACGTCTCAAGTCTACCGTCAAAAAAATCTGCGTGTTTTCATCCAATTTTGAAAGATTTAGACGAGAAAAAGTGATTTTTGACCCGTGTGATCTAATATTTATGACTTTTGTAACCAGGATTGTAAGAAAGATTGGAAAGATCAGCTACTTTTCTTTATTTATTCTGGTTGGGTTATCATTGGACTAGTTGCCACCCAAGTGATTTGGATATTCATCTCAATGGAGGGCAGTAGTGACGTTTCAAAGTTGTTCAGTCCGAATAGTGCAAGGGTGCGCGCGTACTTCGTAAATTTTCATGACTTTTTAACCCCCCCACCCCCACCCCCACCCCCCGTTGTCCAAATAAGTCACAACCCTTGAACCCCTCTCCCTAATTATCTTTATGATTCTTTATGCTGTATCGTTAATGCGCTTGAGGGGACCTGTCCCAGAGCGCCAAATAAAGCTTACTCTTACTCTTACTCTTACTCTTACAAAACGTTCGATGGTCACGATCGAAGACCCCCCTTATTTCTCCAAAATCGGAATTAAACTCTGTAACTTTTTTTTTTCAATTATCAATTCTATTATTGAAGCATATATTTTTTCCAAAATTCCGAAGAAGGAATTCTTGCGATTGACCTTACATTCAGCCATATCACCTCCCACTCACCTCACTGCGCACTCTTGTCCTCATTGCTTGTGCAAGAGTGCGCATTACGGCGGCTGATCTTTTTTCAACTTCTCATGCATAGAGCGTTACTTTTAAGTTGATCAATTATTTTTTTTTCGTTACCTGAATAACCAAAGAAGATGAATAAAATATACCATCATCACTAAAATCTCTTGATTTATTCCTATAGAATGAAGTATGCGAAAGTGCGCACTCCTGCACCACCCTACCCTATAGCAGCGATTTTTTTGTCTTCGTGTGACCATTCAGAGGGTTTGAATGATGATCTTAATTATTCTCTTGGATGAGAAATCGATCTACAAACACGACCATTAAAATATCATATCAGTAGTATTTCCCATAATTTTGTTCAACTAAAGAAGAAAAAATGATTCAGGTCTGGCGAGAACGAAAAAAAAAAATTGTGAAATTTATTGAAACAGTAACAAAACAGATTATTTTAGATGATGGGGGTCTTCGCTGGCGAATTTCCAGATCAATGCAACGCAGTTTCGATTTCCTGTGATTGAAAATAATTCGTTTATAACGTAGCTAAGAATAAATATATTATTCCCAGAAATTTCTTGTTAGTAATGTACACAAGTTCGAAAAATTTGGCAAAATAACGACTGAATCGTTCTCCGCGTTGCTGGAATTGTCTTAAAACAGGCGGAATTATACTGAGAACTGATTGTCCGAAAGAATCGTCCCAGCCTCTTCCAAAGATACTGCATATGAGTTGGAAGAGCAATATGTGATTTATTTGCAAGAAAAACGTTGACAAAACGAAATCGAAATTGATATTTGGATTCTCGTCATTCATTTTTTACTTTTGTCTGTTTTTTTTTTTATCCCGTTAACGAGAATATCAATATCGTGTACAAAGGGCTCTGAGTCGCTGAAGTATAATATCGGTGAATTCTTCGGCTGAAAAAAAAATAGAAAAACCGTTCGTCTCACCATCATTTCTTGAATTTTGCATCCGGTCTCTAGCTTTGAATGTGAACTGCTTTTCTACAGTTCTAAATCTAACTATCATCACAAATAATAAATGCGAAAACTACCGTTAGTCAAAAATTCAGCACCGTCAATCAACCAGCAAAGATATTCATGCTATTCTGGGTCAGAGTCTAGCCCCGCAGAATTCAACTGTCGAGAGTCAAGAGAGATTCCTTCAAGGATTTAAGATCCCCTGAATCATGTGGCAGGTAAGAGTGTGAACAAAACCATTTTCGCCACAGTTCATAAAGCGTGTTTCATTATTTTTTTATTAAATAATCAAAGCTTTTGCATCTTTCATCCGGTTCCAAAATTCAGGTGAAATTTTTGGGGTTTCAAAAATTTCGCTACGATCTGCCAGGTCGAAATAGAGACTTATGGTCTCCGATCGCCATAAGCCAATTTCGTAGAATTTATACCTCATGGTGCAAATTTTTATAAATTGCAGATTTATAGCTACGCGGATCATGACAAAATATGTTTGGTATGAAAAAAAGAAATCTTCCTCAATCATATTCAATAAAACTGTAACTTAGTTTCTTCAAAATTTATCTTGTCAAAACATGATGGTGGTTCATCTAGAAATTTCTGCGTCCATAATTTGCACGCAAATCTTGTAAATTTTGTATCTTTTCATCTCGCCGAGTTGGTTGGACAGACTTACGATCTGTCTTTGGAGCTGTGGACGTCTGAAAACGTTAAAATCATCAAACGCAACTTTTTTACCGAAACCAATACTTCATCGTTTTCCACGAAGTGTGAAAAAATTGTGCATTGAATTTTGTCGGCGTTTTTGTGTCTCTGGTAAATATGGAGCAGCTTTGTCCAAACATTTTAATTCTCTTTCATTTTTCTTCGCGTATCTATGGACTGAAAAGGAATCCACATGGCTGGTTCGCTGACAGAGTCTCCGCTCGTAATAATATCACTTGGAAAAACGCTTCGGATATAAAACGAAGAATCAAAAAAAATTCCGGGCTATTTTTATACAAGAACAAAAATATCCTCCGACATTTTATTGTTCAAGTAATTTTGAAAGATTGGCACTGTTTCATGCATTCCAGAAGTCTTTCTTTCAGATTCGAACAGATAGAGGATTGACAAATTTCGAGAATTTTGAATTGAGTTCGGATAATAACTGTTAGGAATCAATAGCATATACACTCAGCAGTTGATCAGCAGCACATTTATACCCTAGGGAAAACCGGCGTCTCTTGTTAATCTGAAATCCCAGCTCGTAGATCGGTTTTCCAGTACCATTTTACCGCGGTCTGGTACCTACCAGTGTAAATAATGATTCCGTCTATTTGATCCAGTTCCCGAAGTCGAGATTTACGAGCTTTGATTCCTCGACGACCAGATATAGGCGGTCTTTACTTTGCTGCAGACTCGGACTTTCCAGCAGCTGTGCAATATTCCAGGAATTTAAAAACTACATATAAAAAAAAAAAAAAAAAATGGCGATGAGGGAATTTGGCTGACCGCGATCCTGAAACCGGTCCTAGAATTTTCTGCCCGTATTTTTCGAGCACGAAAAATGCTGAGTCGTCTATTTCAAACTGGATACTACGAGTTTCAAGATATATGATCACCGAAGAAATTAGGGTTTGGTTAAAAAATATGATATCGATTTCGTTGTGGGCTCATTTTTAAGGTGAAAGAATAAAGTATTTATAAAAAAATGAGTGGTTCTCAAGGTAGAGCTTGATGAGTTACGGGATGGCCTGGAAGAAGGGATTAGTTCAGGGTGCGAAAGTGTTTTAAGCTTCATCTTGATGCCTGCTCATTTCTTTTTTTTTTTTTAAAGAATACTTAAATTCTTTCCGTCCGAAATGAGCCAAAGACGAAATCGATATATTAATTCTCAGCAGAGTCTTAATTTTTTTGTAGTAAAAATGGTTTTCTTGAAACTTACCTACAGGCCTCTCCTTTCAGGAAAAGCTACTTTACACCGAAATGAATGTATAATTTGCAGTATCAGCAGCAAAAAGAAAGTTCATTTTCGAATTTCGACACGCCTAAATCCGCACGAACCCTGCAGATGTCCGTCTAAAATGATCGGAGGCAATTCTCCGGACCTCAGAACGTGGGAATCCAGTGAAAACTGAACTTTTCATTTTCGGGGTGCCGGGTGATTGCAATAACGTCCTTTCTTTATGAAGTGGAAATTTCATACCTACATGGAAAATTCGCTCACACGTTCAGCAGAACCGTCGCACCAAAATGAAAGCGGGATAATTCACTGTTTTGAGATTCGACCCTTCGGGGGAAAAGGTCCTCATACTTTTCTTGATCTTGAAGGGGGTGAAATTCGCGGGGTATAGTATTCACAAACTTCCTTCTTATATCTAGTCTCGCGACTACATTGTACAAAGGTGACTTTTGCCCCCGGGAACTCTTTACCCAACAGCTTTAAATTCGCGCCATTCCTATGGCCCGGATTATGCAAAACACACCTACGCAATCCGGGAAAAGCGTAGCCCTGTCCCCTTTCGACTTTTTTCACAGACCCACCGGAGCTGTTTTCAATTTTGTTATACCCTGGCCGTAAAAGCTCTGAATCTCTCCTCTCCGGCCAATAAAGTGTCGTCGTTCCCTCCTCGGACAATAAATCTACCGAACGTTGGACTCTTTGCTCCTCTAGACACCTCGAGGCTCGAAATCTACGAGACTTCGTTGTCCGATGGGACAAAGATGGGCATAAGATAAACCATAGTTTAGTGGGCTAAGGGGACGCTTTACCACCAGACGGCCAAACTTTGACCATATAAGGCGGACGCTACGTATATGACGAATTTGGTCAATACGGTTCCCACACTGCGGGTGCAGCCTGCTGGTCAGTTCGCAGACAAACGGCTATAGAAACATGCCGCATTTCCAGCTTGCGAAAATTTTATCGCTGGTTGCTGTCTTCTTTTTCGTATACTATTTCTCCTCTGCCTTTTTTCATGCACACAAAGGCAGTCTGAAACATTGAATTCCTCGCGGAGCCCAGTGTTTGGCTAATCTCGGTCAACAGCTAGGATTGAATCCCATGGGGTCTGCAGCGAATTCCGCTACCATAATAGAGTCGCGAGTTGGTGTCGCGTGCGTCGAGGCGAATTCAGTGATCATTTATCTTCTTCCTCAAACCAGGAAGGAATGAAAGAACAGGAAGATTGACTCTCGCAGACTCTGACAGTGCGAATTGATGAAGTAATGTTGAAGGACAAGCATTGAGTTGCAAATCGGGAAATTGGCAACCAGGAACATGGCAGAAGTCTTATCTTTGAATACAGAGATCCGGATCTTCATATACGGGTGCTCATGAAATTTTGCACAACGTTTCAAAAGCGGAGGACAAATGTTCGACGATCAGTCCGTCAATCCCGACTTTCACTGTTGTTTTCACTCCTTGTTTCGGAAACTTTTCCGGCTTAGCGAGCCGGACTTATTTGACTAAAGTTACAGCCGAGTCCCTCGGGGTAGAACGAGTATCGAAACGCCTGAGGCCGTCCGGACGTACTTTGCGAAATTATTTTTGTTGTTCTATTTGAACAGGATTTTGTCGGCTTTGTGCACCCTGCAGATCCTTGTTGCTGAGGTGAAGATGCTAGGCTTGTTATTCTTACTGTCTGTGTACAACTGATTTCGTCGAAATTCGATAAGAGTATGATCAAGGTTCGATACAATTTTTTTAGAAAATTACTTTTCTCGGTTTTCTTCCATTAACAATTTAATTAAAAACAGTGAAAGGCTGTTTTACCTCTTTTTGTCTCACCGTGGGACGATTGTACGCCCGATTTTAAGCGAGAATCCAATTTCGTTGACCGCAAGACATTTTCGACCCTATTTCTATAGTCGTGTCCTGATTGCGAATCGGAATTGACATATGGCGTAACGAGGTGAGTTCTAATTTATAAACCGTATTCGATACATGGATACATGTACATTAGGGTGTGTCATTTTTTTTTTTTTTATCTCCAAGGTCGCCAAATTTCCTGTGTATAAATGAACGGAAAACAGGAAACTCGATGAGGAGCCTCTAAAAAAATCCGACATAGCCAATATTCATACCACATCATTATGGCATATGGAATGAGATACGGAGGGGGTGAGAGCTCGAAAAAAAAACAAACAAAATGACGCACCCTAATACACATATATGGGATATTACACTTCAGCTTGACGTGCCTTCAAACTTTGATAATTACAACAAGCCATTAGAATTTTTTCGAATTTCTCTATAACAGTCGTATTTCACATCCGATAAATAGGTATATAAGTAATTGTAGATTCGTAATTATATGTATAATTCGAATTGATTGCCTCGCCTATAGTCGATATAACGTATACGAGATAATGAATATTCAACCGTAATTAACATGCAATGAAACTTTTCGAACGATCAGTTAATTGTTATTGTAAAATCATGATTTTAAATCGCCGTAGACCATGATCAATTCCGAGGTGCTGTTTATTTTTTCTCATTACGTGAAAAACGTTTGGCAGAATGTAGCGTATCTAATGGCATATTAATTAAGGTCGTAAACGAAATTTACAACTATTTGGCATTGGTGAAAGTAAAAAGATGCAAATTTTGTAAAAATACTTGGAACATGACTGATTCACGCGAGTTTTTTTACGCCTCAAAGACCGTGGGGCAAAAAATATCGCGAGATCAAAAACAGAAGGGAAAAATAATAGGTAATATATACCACGAACATGTTATTTGCCAAATATATACTCAAGTAGTGTTATTACTACCTGGTATGAAAATAATCTCCCTTATTTTCCCCACGGTTTATATGGATCGAAATATTTTTCAAAGCTTTGCGAAAAGCGTGAAAGATAATAAAAATAATTTAAAGAATTCTTCGAAACGTTATTCGCGCATATTATGCTGAATGGCCGTCTGCTCTTTCAATCGTCGTTTAACTCACTCATTCAACACATTCATGATTCAATTGAATAGTTTGAAAGGTTTCTACTTAGGGTAGGTATATACAATATACACATAGAAAATATTTCACAGGCATACACAGACGCGCGAAAACCAACCACTAGACTAATTCTAGGGGCTGAAACACGCGTGAAATTTATTTCTGTGAAAAGGACGAAGGGAGACGCGTCAAATAATTATTGATGGATATAATTGCAAGGAATATAGGTAATCGGGGACCTGCGATTATCGAGCTTTTTTTATCACTAATCGTCAGTCTGTATCAGTCAAATCTGTATGAGTATCTAATTATTTCTAAAAATCTAAGTGATCAACCGTGAAAAAACTGAGTCAGTATAAAAGCTCTTCAAACCGTATCAGTGTTGTAAAAAAGCTCGTTTCCTATGCACCTTTTTTTTCTTTTGAAAAGTTGCTAATTGTCTCTCATTTTTACTCATCATTTTAAACCAGCGTGTTTATTAGTTCCAGGATAAACTGAGGTGCAAAAAAATGGCGTTGGGATTATACGCAGGATACCGTAACTACTCGGTGGTCAGTGGCGAAGTCGGACCAGAATCGAGCTTTGATAATCACTCGCGATCATGGAACGAGTCTATCAACGAGGACTACATATTTGACAGGACAGATGTCAGGGTGATTTTCATCACGCTTTACTCCGTAGTATTTACCTGCTGCTTTTTCGGTGAGATATATAACTCTATACCATTAAAATTTCATATGGAATATGTTCGAACTCGTTGTTTTTTTCTTTTTTTCTTCTCTTCAAGGAACTGTATCCCAAAAACACTTCCTTTCTACGTCCGGGTCTCACAAATAATTTTCCGGCTCTTAAAGTCTATGGGAAATGTCCGTGAATAAATACACACAAGCATTGCCGTTTATAATATACGTCTGCATATTTAATACTCATTTTTTTTGGACGCTGTAGGATATCTCGAATCGAATATACAAAACACAAGATTCCCGTTTCGAAAAGCTTCCTCTTTGCTTACCAGGTCTCTGAGGGGATGAAATATCGAGCTTTTTCTAAAGACAATAAACCCAGTGTCTGAATTTGAATTGTCCAGACTCCAGGTAAAATTCGTGGATTCTATATGCGTGGATGAGTAAAGTATAAAAGCATATAGTGTTATAAATGTCTTGAGAAGATTACCCGGAGGGCATATTTCCTTTTTATAGGTGCAACTCAGCCGTGGGATAAGTTGAAGAGTTTCTCTTTATCTGTCTCGAATTTCGCGCCCCAGCTTCCCGGGAAGGATACTTTTTTTTATGGGAATTTGAGAATTTCAAGAGTTTGTGCCACTCGAGGATTGAGCTTTTCATTCCTCTCAAGGTTTGACACGGTCAGCAATTTTTAAGTTCTGAAGTTTCTCGTTATCGGTGTTAAATTTCATGTCCCAATATCCGGAGGATGATGTTTGTTTCCTTTTTTTTTAGAGAAATTCGAAATTTTTAGAGCTTGTGCCACTCGAGAATTGAGCTTTTCATTCCTGTCAAGGTTTGACACGGTCAGCAATTTTCAAGTTCCGAAGTTTCTTGCTATCGGTTTTAAATTTCACGTACCAATTTCTGAAGGACGATGTTATTGTTTCTTTTTTTTTTTCGTCCAACAGAAATTTCAAAATTTCAAAAGCTCGTATCACTCCGGACTAAGCTTTCCAATTCGGATCAACGCTCAACACGGTCAGCAACTTTTATTGTGTTTCATGCTTCTCGTCCTATAATCTTTTTCTCGCAAATACCAACCAGGTATACATATAGCAAAGTGGAGAGCTTATTGTAAGGAATCGTATCTCTCCTTTCATCGATTGATCTTTTGCGGAAAGGAGAGAAGCCGAACTTCAGATCACAGAGGCCATTTTTCCGTCTCATATCCTCCATGCTCAATACTCTTATTTGAAAAACTTTCTGCAAAATCAACTGCTACCAAAAACCGATGTAAGAAATGGTGGTTCACGCCAAAAAGCACCAGAGACACGGCTCGTTTCCGAAATGATCTTCGCCCACTGTACTATTTTCCTTTTTTCTTTCTTTTTTTCTCAGTAAGGATATGCGAAGAGAATGAGATGGCGGTTTCCTTCCTGTCTTTTCAAAGTCGTAAATCCATCGCCATCACGCTCTGTTTATCCAAAGCTCTTTCCATCAGCTGCCTTCATATTACACTTTGGTAACCGAGCTGCGTTATCTTCCAAAAAGCACACGTAATTTTTTTTCCAAATATTTGAAGCTGAACGTGCTTACGGAAAGGCACTTTTTTGTTCATAAATGGGGCTGGGTCTCATTATCGATTGATTTAACTCAGATTCAAACCATTCTATTTGAACATTGTGTCGAAAACGGAAGGTCAATATTATAACCAGTAGCTTTTTTATACATTGTTTAGTATTTATAAAATGTCCGGTTCCGTGAAATGTCAGTCCCCTGGTCTAGACAACCCAGGGGACTGACGTATCAACCACTTTTAGGTAGTTCGATGCAACGATGGCGCCTAGAAATACAGGAAAATTAAAAAGGGAAGAAATCTTGGAGAGAAAGAGACAGGCGGAACGTGAAATGTCAGTCTCCTGTAGCCATTTTTCATATGACCGCAAAAATAAGGAAATTACTGGATAAATGAACCGGCCCTTTACAGCACACAGTTCAGGTCGCCTGTCTCCTCTTACTGAACAAGTTTTCTTAGCGATTTGAAGAAAAAAAGGTCGTGGGCAAAATCGATAGGAAAATTTCCCGTTAGTGGAGAAATACCCATATCGATACCCACGTTCTAATACGTCGTAACCCACAAGATTTCAGAAATTGACTTTTTTTGAAAAATTGAATGATAATAATGTTGTGCAGCTTATGTTCAAGTTTTAGCGGTCAAATCGTTGATTTACTATTTTTAAATAAATATTTCAATCCGTCAAGTTCTATCCTTTCAATGGTGATAGTTAAGCGTTTTCATGGCCACAAAATTTCAGAAATTGACTTTTTTTTTTTAATTGAATGATAATAATATTGTGCAGCTTATGTTCAAGTTTTAGTGGTCAAATCGTTGATTTACTATTTTTAAATAAATATTCCATCCCGTCAAGTCCTATCTTTTCAATGATAATAGTGAAGCGTTTTCATGGCCTCCTGAACAATTTTACAAATGTGGGTTACGACATATTAGAACGTGGGTATCGATATATATTTCTTTGTTTTCCCCAGTTTTACAGTTCAATCACTGAAATTTTCGCGCATTGAATACGGGGAATCTCTGCACATAACAGTTCACTGATCCGAAGAAAATCCAAGAATGAGAGTAACGAGGGTCTAATTCCTAAGTCGTAATCAGATTCCAGTCTTCTGTATAAACCATTTCATTACACAATAAATTATCGTCTAATTCATATGAATGAAAAATGATTTACGTGAATTTTTAGAATTTTCTTCATGGTGTGTCGTAAGGGTTTCAAAAAACTTGAATGTTCTACCCTCTCCAATTTATAGTCGATTTTTTTTTACCAAAATTGATAAAAATTTTTGTTTCCTTTTTGTTTTCAGTAGAATACTTGTCTGATAAATAAATTTATCGGTTCAATGTAATGAAAATTAACGATTCTGAAACGATGCGATGGTCCATTCAAGGTTAAATTTTGTTGATTAATTGTGACTATAGAAACTTTGATTTTTCGGCTTTTCGTAATTTCAATACGTGATATACCTAAAAGAAAAAAGCAAAGATGGTGGTTTTTTCTCATATAGGATGGGGAAATTGTGAAGTGAGATGGAACTGATTGAATCAATGGAACGTTTCACTGGGTACGTAATAAAATAAGCCGCAAAACCGGACAGGAAAAAATCTCTGAATCGATTTTAGGTGCGAAACTTGATGTGAAGTGGGTTAAAAAAAAGTTGAAAAAATAGGGTGAAAATTTGAGCAGGAGAAAAAATACAGAAAGGAAATAAAATATCAGTGGATTAGGTAAATACGAACAATATACTACATGAAAGTTTTTTCTTCGATTCCCTCTAATCCGACTTAAGTTGTCTCGAAAATAATTCGAGCAAATATTTCCCAGCATACATCCTGTGTATTAAATAAAAGCACAGTTCAAAAATTTTCACGTGTATATTTTTACCCCTCAACTTGTTGCAAATTCGTCCCTTAAATTTACCCGACCCAACCGAGGCGTGATACCTAAATCTCGGATCCCCAATTCTCGGGTATTTCGTGTCCAGAAAAACCTACGGGCACCGTCCAATATCGCAAGCTCAAGCATTCAATTTGGTTTCCCCATTTCGTGACGAAAAATCGTTTTCCGAAAATATTGAGCGTAATAACGAGAGATAAGAGAAAGACTTTTGGTTTCCGGAGGTCGTATGTCGTATATATGTGGGGATTCAACGGTTGTTTGATTGCTCATAAACCCGAAAGGGCTCACAGGACTGTAGGGCGAAACGTGACGCGTTCAATTGATCCGTCGTTGGGTGTAACAGCTATTTTGGTGAAACCGTGTCAAATCGGAAACTCGGAATTAATCCTATTACAAAAATCAGAAAACGGTAACAATACGTTCCGTAGATATTTCCGGGCAAATACGAGAGAGGAATAAAGCGAAAAGCTGTTTTATACATTCGGATGAATGAAGGGTGTCGTCAAAACCAGCTTAGTGCGAAAAACAGACATTTTCAGGAGAGAGAAAGGACTGCGCCTGTGCCATCACTTGAATTCCTAACGAATTATACAACAAGAATTCACAACGTGTGCCGAACTGAAAACCACGTTACTGGAAGTGAAGAAAAATTTCTCTATCAATTTGAGAATTAGATTTGCGAAAGGAAGGAAAATTAAAACGGGACGATCCCGCTAATCGTACTAACACTGCTACATGAAAGAACTTGAAAAATGTTAATATGTACCGAAAAATCTATCCTATCGAATGGTAAATAATGTATAATAGTGGAAGAGTCGAAAAAGTCAATTTCGAGTGCGAAATTGTTATTTTCAACACGCTGTGCGTAAAGTTCGATTTTGCGCACGCTTCTTGTGAATAAAATTCAACTTAACGTGCGTGGTGTGAAAAAAAACAAAGTCCCATACATGTGCGAAAGATGATTTTCTACTTGTGTGATCGTCACCCTTGTTTCGCTCGGGCTAAAAACTTCACACTCGTCCGAGAATCGACACTTTCGTACTAGTATCGAAAAGCACTATTTATCGATGAAAAAAAAAGTCGGAAGAAATGATTTTTTCAATCTTGTACCAAAGTTGCGCGAGGAAAATTTGAAACATTACAATAAATCGAATTTGTTCGAAAAATTATAGTTAGCCAGATTTGGCACATAACACCGGCAATTCATATGATAGTACACAGGAATCGGTATAAACTGCAGACTGCAGAATAGCTAATCGCGATTCCCAAGTGATGATAAATTATCATACCGCAGCATTATAGTATAAATAATTCTCTCGTATGTAGTGAAGATAATAATGAAGCCAAGTCCCATTTCATCCAGATCCGTAGGATGATAGTCTTAATCCTAATTTATATATACGTATTATATACATCTACGCAACCGAGGGAGGTATTCTTAGGCAAATATTATCCGGGGTTTAGGGAACAGCCCAGAATTTCTCGGCTGAATTTTAACGCTATTGGATAATTAGGGAACATGCGATGTTGAGCGTGAAATGTCATCAGTAAACTGTGCAGTAATTAGGAGACGTGTAATGCCTATATATACAGTTCGATAATGAGACCTAGTGTGCGATTTAGCTCATTATCAAAAGCAAAAGCCGTTTGTTCAAATTTTATAATTCCGGGCCACATATTTATTATTTTACTCATTAATGTCAATTTCTATGACATGAGCTACTCCAAAAATAAACTGAAATAATTCCTGAATTCGAGGCATTCCATTTCGAAAATTAAGCGCTGTGTCAATTTTCACTGCCGCGCTTATATTGCGCGAAAAGAATATCCTTCTCAACGCTCTCTTCGTATTTATTGTCAACTTGTCACGTGCATGGTCTCAGGAGTCTATAAGGTTGCACTGCACGTAAGGACGAAGGACGAAGGTATATTAGGTGCAAATTGAGCACAAGCTGGAGAACGATACGTGACACATGGAGACGTAGGTTTTGGGGTAAAAAAAAATTCTTCCACAGAATAAGTTTACGGAAAATAGTACCCAGAGTTACTGACTCGATTCTGAAGACACAATACGTACAACTTTGATTACTTGATTGAATCAATTACATGATTGTTCGTAGAGAGTAACTTACAACACGTTTATTTCTATCTGAAACCGTTCACTCACTCAATTATAGATTCTATATAGGATCGGTTGAATCAGGAAACAAATTATTACTGTTTAGGTAATTCGAATCGATATTTATACCAGAGGGATAGATACACAGGAAGCATCGAATCACGGAGAATTATTCATGTGGTTATCCAATAATCTATCGTGACGGAATCGAGACAAGTGGTCCCAGGGCTTGTGGTCACTAGCGAGTCCAATATTTTGCATTATGTTCATAATCGAGAATTGATGTATTCAGCATAATTTGTTTATTTATTTATTTATCTATAGACTCTGCATACGGGGCATATTCCAAAAATATGGGATACGAACAAGTTCACGTGATTTCAAATTTTTAGACATTTTTTTGGGCGGAACTACTTAGGTTTTTTTCTTTTAGTGGCTGAAGAGATGCGGAATGCCCCATATGTTTCCAAAGACATATTTTCAATTTTAGAAAAAAACTCAAAGGTTCCTAATGATTACAAATGAATTGTCAATAACCAATTCTGCTAATATTTGGAAAAACTTGGTATACTCGATGATGATATAGCGAAAACCACTTCAAAATTTGGTCACTGCTGGATGAACTATACATACTAGGTGCATATAAAACGTGGTCTCCTATTTTGATTAACAAGATTCACACCAACTTCTGATCACTGCAAATACCTGTTTTTCTCTTCTTTCTCAAATCCTAAGAATTTTCGAATTTCCCTCATGGCCATTATTATACCTACCTATAATACCTTAAGCGAAACGGCCAATTTTTTTCGATAAAAAAACTTTTGAGATATGAAGCTTAATGAAATAAAAATGAATTTTCAGGTACATAGAATCTTATGTGATTGATTAAAATTTACGGTCAATATCCATAACTAACAATAATAAATAATGATGTATCTGCTTCCTGATCTTTGCACTGTCTGGTATATTTCAGGTTCGACCACTGTATGTCTCTGGAATTTTTAGTAGCGATACCCCGTCATAGTCAGCCGACTCCTGAACCAGGCGGGCTTATCGGATACGTGTGGGATTTCAGGGGCCAGTTTTGAAAGCTTTTGAGAGGTGTCGTAGCCCCAGGTTATTACGGTTCCTTTCCATTAGCGACAGGGTACCTTCAGCAGTTTAAACCGCCATTAAATTTGTTATCGGGAGTTCCGTCCATATCCAACACGCTCGTCAATAACGAAAAGATGCGATGGTCTGCGGATGGGGAAATTTTTTTCGGATTTTTATCTTCTCCTAAAATCCTCAGTTTACCTAAAACTTCGAACTGGCGTTATTCCTAATTACCTACCAATTGGATTTTCCTTCTCGTTTTCGTTTTATCATTTTATTCGTTAACTTTTCGTACGAGTAGGTATCTATCCGACAAACTTTAGGTGAAAACAAGTCTGTAATTTCTTTTTCAAGTATTTATTACACCTATAGAAGTCTCTGCTTTTCGGATTTGACTTAGTTCGAAGTTTATTCGTTACATTTATTGGCCATTCATCTTGACGCTACGATGTGATGGAAATTCGACATTCTCCGCGTTTACTTAGGTATGCTCTTGAATTTAATTTCCGGGACTAATATATCGTTATATAAATATTTCGCAGCTTATACAATTTCCATGACAGTGAAATCCAACGTCTAAAAGTTCGAATTTATTTCTGTGTTACAATCCATGAAACCAAAACTTTAACAGATCAAGTAATGAGGCTGCAGTCTACTATTCTGACACATAAATCACGCTAGATCTTCGTTTCAAGCATCACGAGCTGAAATTCATGTCTACGGTGAATTAGCGAATGAGATTGATCAAGTTGGGATACAGGATCACGATTATAAATTAATTATAATGATTAGTGATACAGCTGGGAGAGGCAGAGAGTCAACGTTGATATACTCGGGATCGATCCGCGCGAACGTTAACATCGCCTGCAGCAATTGCATCAAAGACCATAATAAACTTGTGCACATCACATGTTTGTACTGAGATAAACCACTTCCAGGGAATTCCTCTTCAATCAACAACGCGTGTATATGCGGGTATATGTATTAACAGACTCTAAACACGAGCTTAAATGAATCTTGATTAAACATTTTTAATCCCATGTTTGGGAAGGGATTATCAAATGATAAGGGTTGGGATTAATCCGGCTTCGAATTATGTTTTTCGTTCATTATTTATCCATCCATAATGCTATGCCGTTTCGAAATATTTATGTTATTCAAAAAGCAAAATTTTACACCTCTCGTAACCGAAACGATAATTAATTGATTTGTACAGGATCATTCTGAAAGTATTAGTTCTCATTTTATTCTAGATTCTCGACACTTTTTTTTTTCAATTATCACATTTTCACAAGTGTCACCAAAAATTCGGAATTCGAATAAAGGAAATAATACGCGAGAACTGAATTTTAAAGTGAGAGAAAGCACCTGCAGATCTTTCAATCACTGAATACATCTTGATAAGATCCTGTGATTTCGAAGCCTGAAACGAATTATAATATGTGTGTTTATCGAAAAAGCGAAAATTCACTTCCGTTCAGATCGCAGGAAATCGGCAAACTCCATATTTAGTCTGATCCTCACGGGTTTCTCCTGCGATTCGTGTTCCAAAATTTCGAAAAATTGTTGAACTCACGTTTCGACACATTGTCGATATTCTGACAAGAGAACGATCAGACTATACATTTCTCCGAGGATTTTTAAGATTGGTTTACGTGTCCTTCCTGCTCCAATATTTTTAATATCTTTCCTTTTTGCAATCCGTTATTCTTCTTCCTTCTTGTTTCACGTATGTGCCAGTATACGTCTGAAGACAGAGCTAAACTTGTAGGATTAAATGTCCATCCCGCTATACGGGTACCTGCAGGGTATATACCGAACAACTGCCTGAGACAATCTTTTCACATCTACGTACAT
The DNA here is from genome assembly GCA_963992785.1 of Tenthredo livida. NCBI lineage: Eukaryota > Metazoa > Arthropoda > Insecta > Hymenoptera > Tenthredinidae > Tenthredo > Tenthredo livida. The sequence goes on from OZ023065.1 coordinate 41,737,792, forward strand.
ATGTATGCATACCTATGTACATACATATACCTACATTCGAGCTTGATGTTCGAAGGCAATTTAAAATTGAAAAATGGGATTCCCAGGGGATTTTTTTTCTTTTCAGACACAGCACCGCTTAAGTAGTCAAAGAAACGAATGATCGAACATATTTAGTATACAGTCTTATAACTATAATGAATATTTTCTGTTTGATGGGGACATTGAAGTTATGAAATAAGATGCAAAAGCTAGGTAACAGATATTGTCTTTTGAAATATCTTCAGGAATAAAGAACAATTCATATCCTGTGAAGAAGCTGATACATATAAGCGGTTATATGCAGGATTTAATCGAATATAAATTTAATGGCGAACTTAAGGACAAACGTAATTACACTTTGTAGGAAGCAGAACGAGTTTATAACAACACGATAGCTGTAAGATGAAACACAGCTGGGAGTAAAGGTTCAGATTCTCAAAGCTGCGAATTATTTTTCAATCGTATGGAATATTCTGATACACATAAATTATTTCGCGACTCTTATTCGGTGTTTCACGAGAATTGATATTGTCATTTGAAATCATGAACTCTTCATTCAAATTTCCTGATTGGTTTGCAGCATGCCTTTGGCCGGTCTAAGGCATACTTCTGGCCATACCACTTCTGAACGTAACTTAGGATATCGATGATTATGTGCACAGAAAAAACGAGTTGTACCAATTTAAATTGGTCCAAAAAAAATGTTTTTGTTCCAAGAAAAATTTTCTTGTCCCAAGAAAAATTTCTTTGTCCCAAGAAAATTTTCTGCAAACGCATTGGAAACCGAAATTATCTTGAATCAAGTCAAAAATGTTCTCGAACCAAGATAACTCTCTTGGATCGAAGAAAGTTTTCTTGGTTCGACAAAATTTTGTCTTGATTCAAGATAATTTCGGTTTCCAATGGGTTTGCAGAAAATTTTCTTGGGCCAACAAATTTTTCTTTCTGTGTGTGCTTGATGCTCAACGAATTTGAAATGAATTGTAGTTCTCTTGTGATGCATAAACTAAAGGTACGTATTTCTACTATGACTGTATGACATAAAAATTCAGCGGGCGTTATCAGCACGTCTTTGCATATCACCAAATGATTGTAGAGAGAATTTCAATTGCAGAGTTCAAGTTCAAGTACGTTGTTTATTCGAAAGATTATCTTGGAAAAGTCCTTCTGATCGATTGATCGGATCACGTCTATTAAAAACGACGTCATATCAGGTTTGTCTATAATTAATGGATCGAGGCGCGTTTAAATCATCTCAAGTATATACATAGGTAAGTGCGAGAGCTCCAACGTTGTTAGCTCGTGCAAACCGTAAGTAGGGGGAAGTCCCATAACGCCGGACGGCACCTAGAACCGGACACTGCTAGTATCAGCCAAACTAGAAACATAATTCACAATTCTTTTGCGTGGTTCGAACATGCTTAGCCGGCGCAGTAGTGGAGGTGTTTTGCTAGCGGCATTGTGCGTGCATGCGTTGACGAGAGACATTTGACATTTGACCCTGCAGAAATCTGCGTCACATCTTATTTTCTCGTGGACATAACCTGAACAATTGGTGGTTCTGCTATTTTATTTCTCAATTAGAATGTTCGTTGGCATGTATACTTTCATACGATGTAAGGTGAAAGTAAATATTCCTGCGGTTTAGCATAGATTTTATCATTTAGTCCGGCATTACGGGTCCCTAATATCGGACACTCGACTAGTTCCCCAATACCGGACACGGCTGTTTTAACTTATTTCGGTTATTTGTAAAGAAATTGTTCTTACTCGTTGTAGCGGTATTCTAACTATGGCTGACCAGTCCGAAACACGGGAAAAGGGAAAATGGTTAGCGAAAAAGATGAAAAGTATTGCCTGAGAAGATGGCTTGTAGACAGGCTAACGTGAAATATGAGGTACCTAGGAGTACCTTGCTTGAACGACATGAAAACACACATCGAACTTCTTTCACCACTCCCAAACACTGCAGTGTGATGTGTGTGGTGTGTGTGTGTGCTGTGTGTGATCGCTGCAGGATATAATACTTTCTTTCTATCATTTTTTCCATACATACCACCACTGTCCGGTACTAGGTGCCACTCTTCTGAAGCAACCGTTTTTAATACTGAATATAAAAATATTTTTTCATCAGTTTGACGTTAAATGAATGTTCAAAATGGTATTATGTTACCATAAATACTCCAAAGTTTACTATAAAACTGAAAAAGATCGAAGATCCTATCTATTTTGTAGTTTTATTAATGAATAACCTTAAGTGTCCGGTACTGAGGGACTTCCCCCTACGCCTTTGATATTACTCGCCACCCACAGCTTTATCAGCAAGCCGATACGACATTTAATATTCTTGACATGATCTGTGCGGAATAATTTATTTTTAGCTATCTATTCAGATAGCCGAGGTAGTCGAGCTCTGTCATTGGAGTGCGTTGAGTGATCGTGTCACACGTTTCGATCTTTCCAAAAATTTTATCATGAGGCTCGGCATAGAAAGATGGGATTGCTCGCAGTACTTTTGTACCTCGAGTCGGTTCTTGTTACTCAGAAAGTATCAAACAAAGAAGATTTTTGTGGGAGATAGCATGCATCGATCATGGAGTGGGGTTGTGGGCGAATTTTCAATAGCCAATCATAGAATGGAAGAAAAAGAGGGGGAAATTTGCATTGATTTTATGCCGGCTATAATAGCGTAGATCATGGGCGCGGATCAGTGCATTCAATCTGCGTTCGTTGCAACAGAACCATATTTCTAAAAAATGGAAAGTAAATTGATGATATTCGTGGTGTTCCTGAGTGTGGCGCAGGGCTCTATCGCTGCATCCCTGACAGTTGATTACGGACTATCGGATGACCAGTTGGCTACTCTGACTAAAATCATAGTCAATCAGGATGCAACAATTCAGGCAAAGTTCGATGGATTCGATCCGATTTTTGACACAATTGCAAAATACGTGTCTCCATTAATTTGGAATGTTGAAGCCAGAACTGACGACGACCTCCCGAAAATTTCCGAAGCACTCATCAGGGCGAAAGATGCGATCGACTATTCTTTGGACGCAGTTTTGATGTCCCTCCAGAAACCTTGCGATGCTGTTGAAGTCGCCCGAGTCGCAGCGTACGCTGATTTAGATAACTTATACGCGGTGGCTCTCCAAACGTTGGCATTGGCCAGTTCCGGAAATTATTCCGAAAACCGAGATCAACTTGAAGAATATTGGGAAGTAGCACAAGGGAATACCAAGGATTTAGTATCGAATCTTTACGCGCCACTTCACACCTGTTCAACCACCACCGACGTTGACACGCTGAATGTAGTGCAAACTGCACAGGATGGATCAGAACTAGCCCTCCTTAGCGTGATAAATTATGTTCTCAATGCAATAAAACTCTACGCAGCTGCAGTCACTGATGGAAGTGCAAACGTATCACTTATATCCGAAATCGAAGACTGCCGGAGATATGCACGAATTGGACTCAGGGATGATGTCGAGCATAAATTCACCGCACTTAAAACCCTCTACATAGCCACTCAACTAAATCTGAATGAAATCATCTCTGGTTTGGCCACAAATCAATACGCCCGAACTGTGTCATTCTACCGATCTGAGGCGGTAATAGAAGCTATTTTCAGCGTAATCAACGCTCGCTTAACAGGGGTTGCTCTCGGACTCTATAATACTGATGACGTTGATTCTTCGCTAACTGTTCTCGCTCAAGCCGAAGCAGTTGACCAATTCAACGCTGGACATGAAGTATTTTTGATGTCAATCTCATCAGCCCACCCCAGTGCTATCTGTGCAGTTGCAGCCACCGGGGAAACACTCACTACCTTAACAACGACTGTAGTCAACCTTTATTTCGACGCAATCACAGCTGCTCAGTGCCAGGATTCAAGTCTTTCCGAATGCTTGGCTGAAATCGAATGCTTGAAGAACTCAGTTGCTTCCAACAACGGGTCGTATGCTGACCTCTTTTATAATTTAATTCGCAACGGCGAAACTTGGGACGACGAGAGCGAGGCTGAGTTCAAAACCTATCAGGACGCTGTAACTGACTTGATCAACACTGTCATAGGTAGTATCTTCGACGCATCTGTAGTCCTGGCCAAGGCCACTAAAGCGGGTGAAGCAAATGCTGACGATTTCTCTGCGATCAACGCCGATGAGAACTTAGCAATCGCTGCACACTACAGTTTTGCGGAAAATCTCTCTGCTGCAGGTGTAATCGCACTCAAGGCCTCTAGCAAATTACTAGGCTGAATTTAAGGCCGACTCTTCAACCGCTGCAGCTGCTGGGAACAAAGCTTCTTCCAAGCACCAGTATTCCTGCCCATTTCCATTTTAAACGGAATCACTCAAGTGCGCTTAACGTTATATCCAGACATCGGAGCCAATGCATCGACGTCCATGATTCTTCGACTACGCAGATCTGGGCAAGCCGTACCTGTTACGTTGGAGAAAATTCGCAATTCAGCGGAGCCGTATAATCTAAGAGTGACGCTATGCACATAAACCCCTATCAAGATATTGTCTTGCTTATCACATATGCTGGAGCTTATAGGGGACTTGTCGCTGAGGCGATATATACTTCTACCTATACCTAAGGTCTACGTTATATTTACATCGTGTGTCGAACGAAATAAAACAAATTTCATTTACCAATCATTGTGTTCACCTTCCCTTTGCAACTCCTCCTTCAGAGGATACGTAAACCATCGAATGGGTTCAGTCTTCGTTCAGACATTCCTTTCGTGTCCAGAATATATCGGACGGTTTCGTTCGACATATTTATAGAATATTGGGTAAATGATATCGATTCGATGATGATACTTGAGCGGTTACTGAGCTAATAAAAAATAATCTAGAATGATAATGTTGAGTTATGTATGAAAATAGATAAGATTAGAAATAGTCGGTGGACGTAGCATCGACGTTGAGTTATTTTCTGGTGTCACGTATATTGTCCATGTTCGAAATGATGTGAGAGTCGCATTAATGGTAGTAATTACTCCAAGCATTTTACCATATACCCAGCAAAAATCATCGCTGCAGTAGTTTCAAGGAATCTCATAGGGAATATGTTTTTCAATTTTTCTGTTTACTGCAGTTGATGGATGTTTTCTAAGATTTTCTTGAGGTCGTATCTGCTGACTTGATACTTCGACATGCTATGTGACTCTTCACAAAGCAATTAATTAAAGAACTCCGAAACTTATTCAGGTCTGAGAAATATTTTGATAAATCATTCCACGTCGAATGTAGAATATTACTTTAAAATTTGAAGAATTTTTTATCTATACGATACAACCCGTACTAGACAGAAAAAAAAATTCCTCGTTTCAAGAAACGGTAGTTTCTTGAATGTTTTCTGATTGAATCGAAGAAATATTTTCTTAATTTGAACTAAGAACATATTAATTTTAATTAGGAACATACTATTTCCTCGATTTAATCAAAAAACATTCAAGTAACTAGAGTTTCTTGAAACAAGAAATCTTTTTCTTGAAACGAGGAATTTTTGTTCTCTGTGTGAAAAACATTCAAGTAACTAGAGTTTCTTGAAACAAGAAATCTTTTTTTTGAAACAATGAATTCTTTTCTAGTAACGAGGAATTTTTATTCTCTGTGTACCTTCTGTCGACATCAACGTTTCCAGCGATTAAATTTAGCGACAATACTCAGGGTAACATCAGTTTCGTATTGAAAAGAATGAATTCCACGTGAAGATCTAGTGTCGGCTTAAAAATTTCCTGCAAGTAGAAAAGAAACGCTGCGATGTGGTGATAAAAAATTTTCTAAAGAAAAACGTTTTTTTTCCCTCCTACTTTATTCCTTACGTTTTCTCACGTTCTGCAGTGCGTATATTTCTTCTGTTCACCTCTACCTTTTCCTTTTCCCTTTTTATTCTTTTGTGTTTTTCTTTTCAAGAGCTTGTTCGTTCTCGTTCAATCGGATTTATGAGATGAAATATTTTTCAAAATATTTCGGGCGTCAAATGAAAAGATGAAAATATCATAAATGGAAGATATGGAAAAATAAGAAAAGAAGAGAAAAGAAAAAAAACAGATGGAATAAAATATGATTCCTAAACGAGGAGGATAAGTTTCTTCACCTACGTTAATAATTGTTCACGCTTGAATAGGAACTCGTATACAGTACCCACGCACCTTACCTAAAATGTATACGTAGGTATATAGATACGAGAGGTAATTTATACAACGACGAATAGGAAGCCTCTTTGATTTCCATTCGGAGTTATTAACAAAATCTGAATCCCGTGGAGATAAAACGAAGTAGAAATTTCATCCTCTGATCTCCGCGGCGTGGCCGTGGGCGTAAAACACCTTTCATCACTTCCGAATGTTACGCAGAATATATCTTTACGTCCACCCGAACGATTAAAGGGGTCCAAAAAATCGCGAAGGGTTTATCTCGAACAAGAATTCAAGTAAGGTCGAAACGCAGGTGGGTATGTGCTTAACAAACTGGCTTGAGTGCTGTAAACCGATCCCAAGATCATCCGTTGAATGGGAATCCCGAATTTAAGTTGCGGATACTCGGAAAAGTAAATATTGGAAAAAATCATTTCTCTCCTTTCCCCAAATTTTATGTCGTCTCAACAGAACATCTTTTCTGGAGAGAAATAAATATGTTTACTTCCCTTGGTTACACTCAGATTCAATAATTTTATTGATCTAATTTGGAAAGTGAAAAGTACTTTTGAGGGCCTAAATACAACTTGACGTCAAATTTGTTTCATCTAACTTTGGGAATGGATTATGAAACGATCAAGGCAATTTCGAATCTTCAGAAACGTTGAGATTTAGAACATTGAAATCCAGAAAGCTGAAAACTCCGAAAGTCCAGATCCCCGAAAGCCAAAATATTTCGAAAATTCCGGCCTATTTCTGAGGATGTGAAGACAAAAAATAGTCCATTCGAATCGAGACCCTTTTTACGGTGATAATGAAATTCGAAATCTCACCTGGTCCCAAACCTGAAAACAGAGTTCGGAAATTACGTACTAAATGAGTATGTCGAGCCTGAATCTTGTGGGTGGGCAGTATAGTTGACATGTAATTCGGAAAAAAGAGCGATAAAATTTGAACCGCAAAAAAGTAAAACGTTCGTTACAAAATGATCAGATAAAGAGCCGCTGACATAAAATCAAATTATTACAGAAATTGAGAAAAAATGAATCTCAAAGCTCATAAGCCCACACTTATACTCGTCTGGATACTTGGCAGCGATCCTTGATCCAGTTCATTATATCTGGTATTAATTTTCTTTTGGGGTATGATGAAAATTCTTGAATTTCGGTTTGAAGAGAGTTGTCAAAAAAAAATAATGGAGCGAATTTAGCCGTCAACTTTAGACTCTCAAACCTGCGTCAAAGATCCTGTCATATTTCACTGGAAACAAGAAAATCTCAACAGACACTAAGTGGTCCTGACTGAAAAACATCTGATTTATCGTTTTCTCCGGTAATGGATAGATCCGATAGTATTTTTTGCCACTTTTATATTCATACATCACTGATACAGTTTCACAAGAAAATAAGTGGGAGCCGAAGTTTGAACACTGCTGGCTGCTACCCTCGTAAATGATAAATTAATAATGTCAAAAAATATTGAGATAAAAATGGCATAAAATTTGATCAGAATTTATTTTATTGGGTAAATCGGAGTACACATTGTGTATTACGGGGCTTTGATACCCACGTGGAAACTCCAACGCGGGCCATTTTACTGCGTGATTATGCTGCCGCAAAATGTCGGTTCCGTAAGACGTCGGTAATCTTTGTGTAGGACGCAAAATTGTAGTTTCTCGATAATTTTGTTATCGAATGACGTGAGATGGTGCTCAAAATGTGTGATACGACACCGTGGGGTGCCTAAGTATTTCAAAAGTGAGATAAATCGAGTGCAACTGTAAACAATTCCGCGATTTCTCTGATGATAACTGAATCTGTAAAAAAAAATTAAAAATTTTGAAAAAACGAAGTACTTAGGCACTTTCTGCCGAAATGAAGCGGTAATCCCCAAAATTTCATTCCGACCGGTTGTGTGGTATGGAAGAAATTACGAATCGCGTTTTCGAGGTGAGCGGAGCATGTATCAATGTACGCCCCTGACTTGTTTTAGGAGTTTTATTGATCATTAACGACGAATAGAATCTCGTATTTTAGAAAAATCGTCTTGCTCTGAGACTCAACTTCGTTTATATTTTAGTTAAGCGATAACGAGGTCATTATAAAAGATATAAAGATTATCTTATGGTACGAAGAACCACGCTGAGTGTCTCGAGTCGGAAATAACCACCCTTAAAAGGTCCGAAATTTACGATCAATCCACCCCTCTTCCAAATTTAACGTCATTTTCACGGCGATGAAACGGTTTAGACGGGTCTATGGCTCTCTACTTGGAAATAAAATTGTCATTGACACATACCCTAACTAGAATAAGAAAAAAAATCATTTAATTTGTGATTAAACAGAAAAGGAAGAGATTTTCATGAGTAGATATAAGCCACTATACATGGGGCATTCCATACCGAATCGACCTGGGCGTGACCCTCGACCTCTCGGATTCTGTTCATGATTTTTTATGTTATCGCCCTAACATTCGCCATCCTGTATAATTTTTGCATTGAATGCACATCGGCTTGATAAGAACTCGATTTGTTATGGTAACAAACGCTATAAATTTGAAATGACTTAATTCCTCTTTTCGCTCGATTGAAAAAAAAATAAAAATAAAAAAATCCATACAGAATTTATGAGGATGAAAAGAATCCTTCTCCAAAAAATATAGACACACAATAAACTTCGTTCATAATGGAATGCCTCGGTTGGATTGGGGGTAAAAAATAAATATCAAAGAAAAGGCCTGAAAAATGTGAAAAACCGCGGCTTGTGCTCATCGAGAAATTCAATCTTATCTAGAAAAGGATTTTGATGAAGGTTCTAATAGGGGGGAAGAAGAGAAAGAATTCTATTTGAAGCTCGGCCACGGCGCGGGGATTGTCTTCGCAATTTTTTTTTCATCATTTTCTGCATTCATCAGCCGAAAATTTTCCAGAGGTATGAACAATTTCTTGTATCAAATCTCTGAAAAGCCGTAATCTAAAAGTCAGCAGAAATATCTTATACTCGACGTAGGTATACATCTTTACAAAATAATCCAATATCGGCCAGTAATAATAAAACGAATAAAAAGAAAATCTTCCCCTAGCTTGGAGAACCCTCATACCGTTCTTAATAATTCGCATATCAAAACACCCTCGCGCTTTTATGTAATACATAAAATCGAAGGGAAGGTTTTTTCTCTTCGCTATAATAAGAGAAAAATACTTTCATATAAATTTTTGCGTCTCTCATAAATCTCTCAATTTTTCACTCATTTAACGTCAATAAATTATCAACTCAATTCATTATTTCGACGGTCATTATCGTCTCGCATATTTACAATATTGCGTTTTTGTCAGACTTAAATACGTCGCTGATTAAATTCCACGTCATTATACTTGAGGGGGTGGATACCTCTTTATACCTCTTTGTTCAGAACTTGAAAATTAAACACATTTTCGAGAATTTTATCGACCAAAGTTAATAATACACAGATATCCCGTTTCAGGCCTTTAGTCTGCACAATATCACCTACACATCCTGATGATAAAAACCCTCGCATCTTACATCATTCGGCCACTATCATAGATTGAAGTGCGCTCTTCAAAAATGGCATAGGTTGACTGTGGACTCAATAACTAATTAACCGTTAGTTCAATCAACCCACAATATTTTCTGCATATAGTCATTTTGCGTGGTTCTAGTCCACACTAGAGATTTTTAGAAACATTGATTCGTTTAGTCGCGAAAAAATGGGAAAAACTCAAGTTTTCAGATTTTTTTGGGACACGAAGTTTCAAAATCCCAAAATCCATGAAAAATTCAATATATTTCAATAATCCTAGTCTACGCTAGACTCACATCAATATAAAGTGAGTCCACGAAGCCAGATCTATTCGGAACTAGAATCGACTTTGAAATCGAGTCAACAATCAACCTGTTTCATTTTTACAAAGCTATCTTCGCTCAAAGATGCGAGGGTTGTTTGTATGAAAATGTATAGGAGAAATTACGTAGAACAAAGTCCCGAGACGGGATATTTGTTTATTACTTACGTTAGTCGCCACATTCCCCCAGGAATCTCCTAAGTGATTGGATTGAAATTCAACAATTTTTGTCAGAATTTTATCGCAAAAAGATCGCTAAAAGTGTTTAAAACTTTCGGGGCTTGAGTCTTGAACGATTATTATCTCTTCCAGTAATGAACTAACGATTTTTTTTGTACAGTCCTTTTTTTCTCTCCTTCTTCTTCTTCTTCTGAATCCAAAAAATTCGACTCTTTCACCCTCGTTGAAGATAACATCAACTAGTTAGAATTCGGTTTGGAATTGGGTATAACTGTATAACTGCCAGGGTGTAGAAATCCAATAATTCTTGCCTGTGGTCCATTTCGGGTAGGTTGCCTCGCTCGGTAATCGAACAGAGCCAATTGCGGCCCATACCACCCTAATTCGCACGTGACTCGAGTCTCGAGAAACCCTCAAAGCTTTCCTTAGGGAGTTGCAGACTGCCTCATTTAAGGAGGTTGCAGAGTTGTATAAGTTACTGTTGGTCGGTCTGGTATCAGAAAGTTATAAGAAGCAAAAAATTGAACGAAAAATATGAATTAAAGCAAAGCAAAAACAAAAAAACGAATAAAAAAGAAGTATTCAATTACAGCAGCCATCATGCTGGAAAATATTATTATTTGTAATAAATCACCGTCTCTTCAATGACTTTACAATTTATGTGTGTGTGTTTTTTTTTCATTTTATTTTTTCGCATTTTTACCACTTTTGAACGATTTAATTTTCCGCTGGATAATTTTCCCAGCTTTTTTAAAAAAACGAGAAGACGGCCACGTTGAATAATTTCAATTTATATATATTTATTATACACACACTCGGTGGGGCCAATTTTGAATTTCATCTAACCCGCGCCTAAACTGATTTGTTACGTTACATGAGCGTTGAAATTATACCGTAGGGTATATGCTATATATACATATATTTTACTTTCAGCTGTGTGGAAATTGGAATGCAAAAAATTATGAGAATTTATTCTATCCAATTTTACACACTACGTACCTATACGTTATACTGTTATACTATGCATAAATTTACGATATAGGTACCATGGACCAGATGCCGCAGGCTACTGTGAAACGCATTAGAGAAAATTCCCATCGTGCAGTAAGACCCAAATGCATTTTCTTAGACCAGAACGAAGCCGTTTTCCTAATGCACCTATTCCTTTTCTGATACGTCCTCACCGACCTGTAAAACACAGTTAATTCTTGGCATTAAATTGGACTTCCTAATTCCATAGTTAACGAAATGAGCTTTCTTTCCTGTTATTAGATAGATTAATTATCATTTAATTGCAATGCTCCCATGGGCCAATCGGAAAATTCTAAGGCTTGGGGCAGTACTCAGAATTCTTTCAGCTTATATACTTCGAAAGCATCGAAAGTCGAATATGATCGAATTGAGGACCACCCTGACATACATACATCGTGGAAATAATTTTTTTGTTCTAAATCGTTCTAAATCGTCTCTAAGTCGATCACTCGGGTTTTTAGGCATAATTAAAAATTATTCCAGATTTTATGGACTCCGCCTTATACGAGTCGAAATTCTATAATCGTCTGTAATAACAATTTTGTTCATTAGTACCCAATGTCATAATCTGAAGAGAATTTTTTTTGAAAACTGATTCTCTGTGATATGGGAAAACGTTTAAAATTTCGAATGGGTCGACGTAAAGCCTAATTCTTGTTTAATTTATAGGAGGAAATTTTAAGAATAACAAATCCAGGACGAAATAACTGTGCTCGTAGATTCTATCAGGATTTAAAAATTGCAAAGTTTTGGCTCTTTCTTTCGCGTTCTTATTTATTTATTTATCTTTTTTCACGAAGTCATCATCTGTTGAAGTTGAATGCTGTGGGCGACGTCTGACTCAACTGCAGAGACTTTCTTTAATGGATTCAAGTACTTTCTACCCTATCGCAATGCAATGCGCAACGAACCTTGTCGACGAAACTTACAGAAAAATAGAAGAAAGAATTTGAACAAAAACGATAAAAAAAGAAAAGAAATACAGAAACAGAAAGAAAAAGAATCAAAAATCGACCGAATAGCAGAGAAAAATAATTCAACGAGTTGAAAGCTTTCACCGAGCTAATTGGATGATCGCCAAAGCGAATAACAGTCAATGTATGTACCTACCTATAATTCGGTCCGAAACTTCCGTACATAGGGGAAAAAAAGCGGAAATGGGAAAAGACCCTGGCGGTGACTTAATAAAATAAAGATTTAAAAATAAATATCGGTTTGTAAAAAAAAAAGAAAATGCGGCGGGGTTGAAATTGTACATTTTGAAAATTCCGAAAGGCCAAAAATCTGAGAATTTCGGTCCATTATTCTCTTCTTTTTATTATAATTGTTGAATGGAGGCAATCATTGATAGTGTCACTTATCGCTCACAATATAATAAATAAAACGAAAATTAACAAACAAAAAGGACTGAAAATTCTGAAAGCAAAATTGAACGCAGACCTTTTTCACGAGAATAATTATTATATGCATATCGTTCAGACAATCTAATAACAAGGGAAATTATGGAGGTAGGTGCTTTGGAACAATACAACCGAGAATTTGTACAGAAATTTTAGAAATGAGTACCTAGATAGGTGTGAACCTCGAATACCACCTTTGTTCCTTATATCTTTAAATCGATCCTCATAAGTTACACATATGCATACTACGTATACATTCATGCGTTGTACTGATACGCGAGAATTATTATCAGCTCCTATAAAATTTCTAGAGCTGTCTAATACCTTGAATAATTTCAAGGTCTGGAAAAAAGAAACTAGAATTCACTGAAACGATGAGAATCTCAAAAAATTTAATTCGCCGAGCAACTAATTTGAATATAAATTGATCGTACGACCCGTTGCAGGGGTTTTCCGCTGATCTCTTACTCGCTCGTAATTCTTGGAGTCAATTATCCGGAGGGATGTGCGACTGGTTTCACCTGTGAATTCAAGCTTTGTGGGATCCCGCGATTTCCATTTCCCGGAAAACGGTATCAAGTACGCGGTCTAATTAAGGAGCTAATTAAAAGACAAATTTTGAGGAACGGGGAAACACACCCGGACTAGATCCCCTACGCGGCCAAAATTCAAGAGCTGAATTTTCTGATAATTATAATACAACCCCGCCGTAATCACGCGGCCTTGTTTCTATAGATATAAGACGTATCTCGCTCGCAGGCCCAATCAGCCTGTATAATAACTTTGTAGATTGCTTTTTGTCGGTATTTTCAGCGGAATGATATTTTCAGAAATGATATCAATCGTTCCTCAAAATACGCGTCGAATTTCGCTTCAGACTTTTTCTTTTCATTACGATTCAGCTTCCCATTATTTTTTCCCTCGTCGTTTTATGAATTCAAATAATACGCGATTCCCGCGATTTCTTCTCATAACAACTTCCATAAATTAATTTTCTTTTACATTCCGAGCGAATTGAGCTCTTTTGTCGAACCAGAAATAACCACGGCTCTAGCATATATTTTGCATGCCTGAATTTTGTCTTACGACTATATAATTATTATTAGCTATTCTTCCGAAAAAAATTCCATTCAAATTCATAGCTGCGACGACATTAAACGCATCTGTTACTACCATTATACCCAAAACGTGTTCCATCGCTAAAAAAGGCAATTAGAAACAAAATAAGTTACGGCTGTCACAATTTAAAATAAATTAGAACTATATAGGTATAGGATCTGAGGCTTAAAGGTCTTCTCTGAAACGTGGACCGCGTTACGATAAGGTGTTATGCTCACTTGGAACTTTTAACCTTTCTACGGTACCCTTTGATTCCAAAAAACAAGAAATAAAAAAACGAAAACATTTGCTCAACTTTTTCTGTTAATTTTTTCCGAGCATCTTTAACTTTTTCTTTCGATTATATATACGCCAATTATTCCATTTATTAAGAATCAATAGTATAATTAAATTAGCAATTTAGAAAATAAAATAACAATCGTACGGGTGCGGAAAATCATTTGCTAGAAGAGTATTTTGAGTCAAAAATCGTTTGTGATGTGAATAAATAAAATTTCAAACATCTGAATCAAAACTCAAAAGGGAAAAAATTAAATTGTGAAAATCACGTCTGGCATGATTTATATTTTTTTTTTTATTTTTACACGTAGCTAATATTTTTCGAACATGCAGTTTCAGTGAAAGTTAGGATTGATTTAAAAAAAATATATCGACTTGCAATGCAGAGCACCATTTTTATGGGAGGCGTCTGTCTATTCTGTGGAAAAAAAAAAAAAAAATTTTTGGCGCTTAGGTACGCGACTATGTTATTAAGGGGGGACAGTACTGAAAATTAAAAAAAAAAAACACATTTTATTTTTCCACTACTCAAAATGTTTCAATCAAAAATCGCCTCCAGCAGTTTTTAGATATTAGTAATATGTATGTTGGAAAAAAATATAAACCTTCTGCGATGAAAGTGTATGCGCAAGGAACCTTTCGCAGAAGATTTCCTTCGAACCACTGCGAAAGGTTCCTTGCGCATACACTTTCATCGCAGAAGGTTCATATTTTTTTCAAATACACATACTACTAATATCTAAAAACTGCTGGAGGCGATTTATGATTGAACCATTTTGAGTAGTGGAAAAAATAAAAAAATGTTTTTTTACAAATTTTCAGTACTGTCCCCCCTTAAGCTGTCGATATACACCTTTGATAATGATCGCACATTCTTTCCCGGAGCAATTACTCAGGTTTATTAGGCTCTGTCTCGGGTTCTGTAATATTATTCGGCAGCAATTTATCACAGCTGTTCCAATAAGACAGTGATGACAAAGTTAATTGAATCCTTATTAAACGATGAAAATTTCGTTAACGAACACTAATATATGAAACAAGGTGTGAAATCAGGATCCTCTTCGCTTCGCGTGCATAAAATTCAACCTAACGCGCGTTGTGTTAAAAAAATTAATTTCGATACTGCACGTGCGAAGGATACTAAAATTTTCGCACGCTAAGATGCTCGGGAACTAGAAATTACCGGATGAAGTAGAAAAGAAATGAGATCACTCTCAATTTTGTTGAAAATTTCATTAACACGTCCAAATTCTTTCTTTATTCTTCTTCTAATTTTTATTGTTCAACGCATAGATGTGTTGAATTTCGATTCCGACTACATGATCACCAATTTTGATATATCAATTGCGTCAGTTTGGCAAAAATCTGTCTACTATGACGAAGACGAAAAAAAAGTGGAATAAAAATAAAAGAAAAAAAGTTAAATAGGAAGAAAATTCTTGTGTCAAGATAAGGTAGCGAAAAAACTTGTGGGGTGAAAATGGCGACACTTAATATCGCCTCGCGGGGAAAAGGCAATCGGTAAATCCGTACACGTACAAATATATCTCGCAGAATCTGCGGTGTGATGCGTGCCCTGAAAATCAGTGAGTAGATATGTACGTCACGATCAGTCTGAATCCTGGTGCCCTATTTCTATCAATATATGTGCATAGGGCGATTCAAGTTGAACGTGCCATATTTTGAGGGTAGATTTCTTGCGAAATTCTAAGACTAAATATCCTTTACAAAAAATTCGGGGACCCGATAGTTTCCGAGCTATAGAAGATCTTAGTTGACCAATCACAGAACTTATAGGTGACTGTACAGACTAGGGCTAGCGATGAGTGTAAGTTGCACGGTGCCCAGTCTATGTGACGTAGGGGAGACCGGGTACAAAAGTAACAGCGGGTCGGAAGTAACAAAGCTTCCTACAACGCACACAATCAAATCTAGAAGTTGTGTTTTATATAGTAGTAAGCGTGTTCGATACTGATACAGTTTGAGCCATTGATTGTGCCCGTGCGTGAAATTTACACGTTTTATTGGAGATTTTGTGTTTCTTGCCGCCTCAAGTAAGTTTTTCGATTCTTGGTATTCTTATGAAAACCTGTAGTAAATCAAGAGACTCGGTAGAGTCTCGCGCCAAGTACATTAAAAAGGAGCGCGTCGACGACAGAGTATCTTTACCGCGACGGCTGCTTTCCGGCGGAGTGGGGATAAAATGACGATCTCAGTAATCGTATTTATCAATCATATTGAATGATTTGCGCTTAATATTCGGAATGAGGATTCACTCAGCTTTAATTTGAGCCCAAAATCGACCCGATCGGTCCACGGAGAGCTGAGTTATGATCGTTTTTTCATTTGGTCGACGATTTTACACTATAACGTTTGAGTCCGAATTCACAATGGTCATCCAGCATGCCGTTCTATAAATAGCTTTAGTCAAAAGTTCCACGCCGTGCCGCTATACTAGAGTGTCCTCTCTGTCAGATAAAACTACATAGAGAGTGCTGTGAGTGGTTCTGCCGTCCATGGCGCATGCCCGGGCATATGGCCGTTATGGGAAATGTCGTGACAGATGAGAAATATGGTTCAAAGATTACGTGTATACGGGTAGCTTCATTTGCGAAACAAAGTTTGGAATTATTCAGAAGAAGTAGAAAATTGTTGAAATTATTCCCGGTGTCCTATACATGAACAATACATAATATCTACTCAATTATGATTCGCTTACCTGACAAGACTTTGAGGTTATGTGAAATCTGTTACATTAATCGTAATATTTTATCGATGATTATTGACAAAGCTGTTGACGTTTTGTAAATTCTCCAGGACCGGCTACGTCATAGTCTATGATAAACTATTTTCGCGCACAGACTAGCTTTTAAGGGGAGACTTCGATGAAATTTTAATAAAAACGATTTTAACGGTTTTCAAAATACTAAAAAAATTGTAATCAAAAATTCCCTGCATCAAATTTCAGATTATGGTAGTATGTGTATTGAAAAAAAAATTCAATCCTCTGAGTTGAAAGTGCATGCCCAAGAAACCTTTCGCAGAGACTTTTCTGTGCACCGCTGCCAAAAACTCCCTGCGGATGGCAGTATATGTACTGAAAGAAAATTTCAATCCTCTGAGTTGAGAGTGCATGCGCAAGAAACCTTTCGCAGAGACTTTTCTGTGCACCGCTGCCCAAAACTACTTGCAGATGGTAGTATGTGTATTAGGAAAAAATTTTAATCCTGTGAGTTGAGAGTGCATGCCTAAGAAACCTTTCGCAGAGACTTTTCTGTGCACCGCTGCCAAAAACTCCTTGTGGATGGCAGTATGTGTATTGAAAAAAAATTTTCATCCTCTGAGTTGAGAGGGTATGCGCAAGGAACCTTTCGCAGAGACTTTTCTGTGCACCGCTACCAAAAACTACTTGCAGATGGTAGTATGTGCATTGAGAAAAAATTTTAATCCTCTGAGTTGAGAGTGCATGCGCAAGAAACCTTTCGCAGAGACTTTTCTCTGCACCAATGCCAAAAACTCCTTGCGGATGGCAGTATGTGTATTGAAAAAAAATTTTAATGTAGAAGAATGATAGGAGAAAGTCACGAAATCTGTATAGTGAATAAAAAGTAAAAAGAACATAAAAAAATTGGAAGAGATATAGGAAAGAGGGGCGGGCCAGATGGGCATCCTTAAAAAAATTTCGTACTTCAAAATTGAAAAACGTTTCGAATTTCATTATTTACTTGCTCTAGTAAACTTAGAACACCAAATCAACTACACATCTTGACAACTTTCGGAAAGGTGGCAAAAATGGGTAAGGAAAAGTAACACAGTAGAACAGTAAAAAGTATTCCAAAGTAAATACGAGAATAAATTCAGAAGATTTTTCAATTTTGAAAAATTTCGACAATATTATAGGGTGCCCATTAGGGTGGATTGTTTTTTTTTCGTTCTTGTTTTTCATGGGCACACGAATAAAGTTATGAGGAATCAAAAAGAAAAAATCTGTGCAGAAACTTGACAACATTGGACAATATTTAGAGGTCGCTTTCTTTAAGTGTCCATTTTGCCCGCAGTTGCGAACTCTTCAGATGAGGGCATTCAACACTCGATATCAGTCAGACCATGGTTCTTCGGTGAAAATTTGGACATCCATTCCTTCAAATCTCTATTTGAAGCGTAAATTTCTTAGGGTGCCTAGTTTGCCCGCTCCTTCCCTACATACCTATACAACCATATATGGATGTGGAGTCAAAGATTGGTGATACGAATTTGTACCAAACAAAATTCTACAAAAAGTAATGAGATCCCCCCAAAAGCACCTCTGGTGCAAAAACCTTCCGCCAAGTACATTAATGTGCCACCAAACAATCAGTAAATTATCTCCGTACAAAAATTAGTTTTTGATATCCACCTATGACAATTCCTTTATTATTCACCTACAAAAGTATGGAAATGAGATACTACTATTGCCTGCACATATCGCCAAGCATACTTGCCCCTTAATTTATGTCGATCGCGTTATTGAGACTCAACGTAGTTTTTCTAGCCACATTTAAAAAAATTGATATTCGATAATTATAGAAAGAAAAAAATTAATTTGGAGGTAGTGGGACTTGGCGGGCCTTTTGTGGAATCCTATAGTGTTATAAAATATAGGCCCGCCAAGTACCACGTACTCCAAATTAATTTTTTTCTTTCTATAATTATCGAATATCAATTTTTTTAAATGTGGCTAGAAAAACTACGTTGAGTCTCAATAACGCGATCGACATAAATTAAGGGGCAAGTATGCTTGGCGATATGTGCAGGCAATAGTAGTATCTCATTTCCATACTTTTGTAGGTGAATAATAAAGGAATTGTCATAGGTGGATATCAAAAACTAATTTTTGTACGGAGATAATTTACTGATTGTTTGGTGGCACATTAATGTACTTGGCGGAAGGTTTTTGCACCAGAGGTGCTTTTGGGGGGATATGTAAATACTACAATGAGTTTTTGCTAGATTATTTTTGAAAAGTCGCTTTATTAGTGGCGGTGTAGAAGTTCTATGTTCTGTTTGTTTTTTGGAAGTTATAATTTTTTTATTCTGGAAAATGAGGTTGGGGACGAAAGTAACACAACACCACGGGGTTATGTTAACCAGGCATTAGGTACCTATTGTAATTTTTTCATTGATTTTTAGAATGCCTCGAAGTTACTTACAATCAAAATATTCTTGTGTTTTTGTTATCAACTTGTTATTTCAATAATACTGAAGAAAATGAATATTTGAGTTTTATTCTTTCATAAACATTCAATAATTAGTTGATTTACTATAAATGGAGTTTATCTGATGATATCATAATATTTTTTACTTCATTATAATCAATTCTGTGGAATCCTGTAAGATTAAGTGAAGTATCCGTACTGATTTGTTCCAAAAATCCCGATGCTACTTTCGTCCCCATAGTGTGTTACTTTCGCCCTGACGCTCAGGACGATAGTAACAATCGATACTTTTTGTTTGCAGCCTTGTCATTGTTAGAAGATATATTAAATAAAACTATGATGTACATTTGTAGAGTAAAGACGAAAGTTTCAGAGGGCTATATTCATTTTATCGAAAATATCATTGATAGCTAGAAATCAGAGTTTAAAAAAAAGTGTTACTTTTGTACCCGGTCTCCCCTATATGATCTGCGATTGGTCAACTAAGATCTTTGCTAGATCGGAAACTATTGGACCCACGAATTTTTGGTAAAGAATATTTAGTCTAAGATTTTCACGGGGAATCTACCCTCAAAATATCGACTCAGCCTGAATCACCCTGTGTGTATAGGTATCCGAATCATTAGATATAGGTATGCCTATACACATCAGATGTACAAGACGCGGTGGAATGAGAGAATACCATTCATATCGCGAGGTTCTAAACTTCCGTCTGCAATTTGAATCAACGAAAGTAGAAATTCACACCTTCTTGACTTATGCGCAGAAATCGCGATGAACAATCGACTTTATAGTATGCATAGAATATAATGGTTCTCTGATTGCTGTGCGAGAACAGACTCTTTACTAATATAATGGATTCCATTCCATAATGCAAGTGTTCACTCGACTTTTCCAATTACACGATCGTTATGGGATCGTTATCATTATGATTCTCATTATTATTGTATAACTATATACCTCTGAAAGCCTAGCCCTCTGATTACATCATTATATATACACACAGAGAGGATGACCGGT
Source organism: Tenthredo livida (assembly GCA_963992785.1). Lineage (NCBI taxonomy): Eukaryota > Metazoa > Arthropoda > Insecta > Hymenoptera > Tenthredinidae > Tenthredo > Tenthredo livida. Next base: position 41,758,051 of record OZ023065.1, read on the forward strand.
TAAATTTACCTAGTCGATTGATTTTGCCAAATAATAATGGCGTGCGGTTGAAAATTGCTTCAACCTTTATAAAAATTTTTCAAATATATGATCGACAGGGTGGAAATATCTTTCGTATCAGTTCTATCTATTCAAATATCGACAGCATCATTGTTCGATACAGACGTAATAATCTGACTGATTCAGCAGACTGAAAATAAAGAAAACCCTAATTGGGGGTATTTTACCGCCCAAAATGAAGAACCCCAATTTTGATGGTTGGAAAATTGCACCGAAGGATTTACCTAATTAAGGTGCGTTTTAATCACCCCCAAACATTTCTCAAACAATGAACAAAATGATGAATTGGTATTCGGCTGAGTTGGTTTCTAGCACGCCATCTTTACCCATATAAATCCGTAATTCAATCCAGGCAGTCGGTTTCACGGTTTCATGATTGTCAGAAAATATATATCATATACCTGTAGGAAATCCCTGGGGGCTTAATTACTTGAAGGGTGCAGGAAAAAGAAGGAGAAAAATAAAACAAGACTGTGCAGAGAGAAGAAAATAATTCGCTTCAAACGTACAGGAAGATGTTACCTTTAAATCAGCTAAATACGTTTTTTGCTAAAATATGTCGCTTTGGGCAATTATTATACTTGCCCGACCTCCCAGAGTCAAGAAAGCCTCTATTGTCAGATACTTCTTAACGAGGTCGATCATCGTCCTTCTCTCGGTCCCTTGTTCACCCTGATGAAAGGATCATCAGTGACAAATGTCAGGTAAAAATATCTGACCATAAAAAGTCGGAATCACCTTTTAAATCGCTTATCCGATAATGTGATTTGACATTTTCTATTTCATCATACCATCAGATCATCGTTACCTTTCATTATCTCATAATGATGATAAAAGTGGATATTGCAGGCTTCAGTCGAAAAATGCCTTTTTCCGATCTCGACGAATCTTTACGTTTTCGGAAATCTATCACTGTTTGATTAAGTGATAAAAAGTACTGTGTACAGCTACCGTTTTCTATCCTATCCTCTTGTTTATCACAGTACAGTTTCGGACATTCACAGACGGAATATCAGGCATGGTAAATCCTTGTGAAAAAAGGGACCAGTCCAAATTAGATGAAGTTAACCCTTGTGGATTCAACGATACATACAAATCTCACCTCAAACACGTCTAACCCACATAAAGAGCCACTGGTTCAGAGATTTGGTCTGCCTGGAGACCCTCTATCGTAAACATTAATTAAAATTAGATAGTGGATTTGAGGTTGCCCCGTACTGCATATACAACGACTCGCATCTATAACTCAAAGGTCTAAATCCAGTCTGGATTTATACAATGTGTAAGAAATTGAAGCGAAAGTCAAATACGATACTGGATATATGCCATAATAATGAGAAATATCACGGTGCTGTTTAACTTAGGAAGAATTGATGGAGCAGCCTCGCAATACTTAATCCGAACTTCACGCTCATGAATTATTCACATTTTTCTGATAAGTTATGACATCGAGAACTCGAAAGAGCATAAACAACGATTTCTAAATCTGTAAATTTTCACCCTTGAAAATATCAATTCGAATCTTTGCTGGTGAGAGATTTGAGGAGCATGATATTCCATTCCCACGCGATAGTGATTTTAATTTTTGGCTAATCGAAAACTGCGAAATCGAATCTAGTTTTGCGAAAGAATTCGACAAAAATATGTGACACAATTTCCACAAAAACGAATCGTGCACTGAGTAAAATCAATTCTGATGTCTATATTCTATGCGGCATTGTTTGAGGGACAAAACCAACCCTCAAGGGGCTTTGATGCTGCTACGAAGTGTCGATTCCGTAAGATGTCGGTAATTTTTGTATAAGATGTAAAATCGTAGTTTCTCGGTCATCTCTTCGCCACCGCCACCGCCTAATCGCCCAGTACCTAAGTATTTCAAAGGTGCAATAAATCGAGGGTAACTTCAAATTATTCCACGATTTCTCTTATGATAACTGAATCTGTAAAAAAAAATTCGAAATTGTAAAGACACGAAATACTTGGGCGATTTCTGCCAGAATGAAGCAGTAATCCCCAATGTTTCGTTCCGATCGGTTGCGTGGTATGGGAGAAACTAGGAATCGCGTTTTCGAGGTGATCAGAGTTCAGAATGGGAAAAAAAATGGCGAAGCTTCCGTTCATTTTCACCTGTGGCAAAAAATCTGCAATGAATTTGCATGAACTGGTGTAAATAATTAGCCTGGCTGTCTAGCAAACGGCATTACAAGCTGTGCGATAAAATGTTGGCTAATGGAATACCGGAAATAACTGGTCCAAAGGCACTTCTATTCGCTCGTATAATATCTTGCGGTCCAGCGTCCGTTCAAAAGTTGAGAAACCCTCTGATAACAATTTGAGTTACGAGTCAAAATATCAATAAATATGTACCAATAGTGGCTTTTTAATAAGGCTGACCGTTTTCGCGCTGAAAATTCCTGAAAATTTATTTGAAAAATACAGTGAAAATGGATTTCTCCCATCAACCAGTTGCATACGTCTAACTGTACTTCTTCAATCCTACGCAGTGTGATTCCAACGCTGACAGTATATAGATCTATAAGACATGCTTGTTGATACTTTGACTTGATGATATCGTGCCCCTTTTTGCACGTGGGAGTAGTTAGTAAGCAAAATTCGCTCAACGAATTTCAAAGCTTTTGTACAAACTAAACTTGTTGAGTTTCTGTCCGGGTGGTTGAATCGTGGCCACCATATTATACTGTTTGACAAACTGTTTGATGAGCATTTGGCTCGTGGTCACTACCTCTATTTGCAAAGGTTTCACACGACGTTTTGGCTTTCTCTTCCTCTCTCTCTATGCACAATAGCATTACATTCCTCTCTTAGAGAGATCTGGATGTACACACAATTTGTATTCACTTTGAAGAGTCGCTTGTGACTCGCAGATATTTACGTCACCATGCGGCTTTTAGTTTCCAGACGAACGGAAGCTGAGGTAAAACGGAAGTACACTGTGTGGATAGGGACGTGAGAGGAAAATAGGAAACGGCAGCTACGTACCGTGGCAAACAACTTGGTGGCATTCAGCCAATGGCTATATCCTGGCCTGCGGTCTGCTCAGAGGAAACACACATGAACTTTAAATATGGGTATTTTTTTACGAATGGCAAGTTTCCAAATTTTTTTACGTCTTCGGATCTCCGGGATCGGTGTGGTCAAAGTAAGGGGATGGAATGAAAGGACTATAACTCGAAATTAAGCATTTGAAAACCTGAAAGCAGAAGGTCGTGTGTGGGCGGATACGACTTTCTGCTTTTAAGTTTACCGTTTCTTCAATTTTTACTAATTTTCAAATATTTTAAGGCGGATACGACCTTCTGTTTCCAATTGTTAAGTCAGTCATTTTTTGAGTTTTTTCAAACATTTTTATGTTTCCACTTCGACAAATGACAGAAAGTCGTATGATGTCGGTTATACGACCTTCTGGAATTAGTCAACGTGATTATTTCCCGTTCAGTTATGGGTCCCAAAGGGTCGTATATGCGCCAGGACTTACGCCGTTCTATTTTTACTTGGCCAATTTTCGAATCCAACATTTTCGAACAATATTTCAGATTTTTCGTGTCAATACGATCTTCTGATCTTAAAGATGTCACACTTGTCGTACCTATAATGACACCTACGACCTTATGCCATTAGACACGTGATATCTTCAACGGTGGAGAATTGCCCATTACCTACTTGTTCAGTGGAAGTGGAATTTAAAAGCGCTGTACATTAAATTTTGGTGAGCCGGAAAGTACCTACAGAAAATTCGTATTCCACTATCCCGAGTCCCGAGGCGACTTATTTGCATTCAAACGAATCGATTTGTATTCGGCCCTGGTTGAATTGGTACGATGAGTAGGTTCCTACCCCCGGAAAGTAATTTCACCTTCACACGCGTAAATTGGTGTTTAATTTTCACCCGCAGTAGGTACACATACCATATAGGGTGGACTTTCCTACCAGTTTTCGTTTTTTATTTCTCGCTTTTCATCTCGAATAGCGGAAGCTCCTGGCCTTTTGTTGTATGCCATTTCATCGAATTTGATCAATTTGATTCAACTGGAAATCCTCCCTCCCAATCGTGATCATTGAGTGGTGCTTTTGCCTCCGAGTATAGGCACTTTCCCACACGCATCACAAGTGAATAAAAAATGAAAAGCTACAGCATAATATAAAGCCGGAAAAATGGTGCTATAATCTTTTTAGATTTTTCAAAATTTATAAAAATTATTTATTCTGTATATAAATTCGCTTTTACGATCCAAACAAGAAGATTTTTTCTATTCTTCTCGGTTTATATAGTTTTCAATCGAATCAATCACACTACTCTTAATATTTCGGAAGATAACTATCCACTTATTACAGTATAATATCAATGGGGGTTAAATTTTCCCACCAATTTCCAACCAATTTCCCAGGCCAATATTTCACTCTTCCGTTCTTGGCCGCGGGGAACGGTTTTTCCAACTGGCCGAACAATCACGCTTTGGCGCGCGTTATTGGCTTCTGATAATGGCTTTTAGGTTTGGGATACTCATAATTAGTTCTAGCATCAGTTAGAGCTATATTATACGTAATTTCAAAGTTGTGGAAAGTGGCAAGACGTTATGCCATAATCGATGTCAATTTATCGTCTGAATAACCGGCTGCGTTTTTTTCGGGCCGTGTTGAAGTTCCGAACATTTAAAGCTCTGAATTTCAATATGACCGACTCACAGTTTTCAGAAAGGGTATTTCCCCAAAAGTCTACATAGCCGATTTGAAAAACTTTTAAACGAAGAACACCAGAGCTTCAAAATTCTGGAAGCAAATAATCTGAAAGGCCAAACCTCCGAAACTCGGAAGAAAAACAAGTTTCAAAATTCATCACATCATGAAGTTATAATCGATTGAAGTACAGTACTATCTCGTTATAAGCGACTGTTCAGCTGGGTACACACTTCAGCATATTTGACCATATTTGCGCGCATGAACCATCTTTTTCCTTCTTGCTCCCAGAAGGAAGAAAGAAGACAAGAGATGTGCGTGCGCGCAAATATGCTCAGGTGTGTACCCAGCTTTAGGGCGGTTAGGGGAATAGGATTCCAAGAAATTCGTCGCCGAAGCGTTCCCCCACTACTGGGAAATCGCACATTTTTCAGTGTGTCAGTGAGCATCACCACTGGGAGTACCTTACGTATACAGGTAGAGTGGGGGAAGCTATAAAACTCGCTCAAGCGGAGCGAAGGGGAAACTCGCTTATAACGAGGGCGCTTATAACGAGGTAGTACTGTAGATAAAATGGGTTTCCGTAAAGATGGCCTCGATTGGAATGAACTATTTTTTAATTTGAATTCGAAATGACGAACCTATAATGTGGCGGAAATAGAGATTTGAAAATGGTCAGATGTTCGTAAAAATAGGTGTTCCAAGGTTTCAGAGTCCGCCATTTTGAATTTTGAGATTCTGTTATTGAATTAAGATTCAGCGACTCCCAAAACCCAAGGATATTCATTTTCATGTAAATCACACATTTTCAAGTTTTCATCCACCATATTGGATCGGTCATTAAAAATTTCGAAATTCTGTAATAAAATTTGGATTTAGCGACCCCAAAAGCCTTGTTACCGTGTTCATCAGATTTTTCAAACACTCAGCAGATTCAGAAAAAAATGATAACTAAACTTACACTAAAAACCCATTTTATTCAAATGGAAAAAAGAATGAGCTTATCGGCACCGTCTAGAATCAAAATTAACGGAAAATCATTTGGCAGAACTTGTTTTTTTTTCGGATTATTTGGAACGATTTGTAAGATGTCGGTAGTTTTTGTATGAGACGGAAAATCGTAGTTTCGCGATAATTTCTTTGTCAAATGAGATGAGATAGTGCTCAAAATGTGTGGTTCGCCACCTCCGAGTGCGTAAGTATTCCGCAAGTGCAATAAGCCGAGTGCAACTGTGAATAATTCCACGATTTCTCTGAAGATAACTGAATCTGTAAAAAAAAATTCAAAATTTCGAAAAACCGGAATACTTGGCAACTTTCTGCCAAAATGAAGCGGTAATCCCCAAAGTTTCATTCCGATCGGTTGTGTGGTATGGGAGAAAATACGTATTGCGTTTTCGAAGTGATCAGAGTTCGGCCATTAGTATTCCAGCAGAAATAAAAATCCCAAAGCAGGACGTCGACTTGCGAATTTCGGATTTGATCCAATCTCACAGCTCTTGATCTGTTCCCTCGAGCCTTATAGACTGTTGTATATTTCGAAGTTAAATCGAGTCTCATCAAAGGAGGAAGGATCTCAGCGATCTAATTGCCGGGTATGAGATGATTAGCGGGAAAATAATGTGTTCTGGAAACTCAATATCGAACTAGAATCCAGGTGATATAACAGGAAATTCTAGGACACGTACAGCGAAGCTTTACGCTTGTTTCAATTAGTCTCCTTAAATTTCACAGCGTGTTAAAGACTGATCGTTGAGCCGCGGTCTGGGTAAAATCGTATAGTCAAATTGTTTGGTAATTAATCAACTGTGGCAGAATCTTGTCTCCTCCGAATAATTTGTACCATGGTAAGTGGCCAGAAGTTTGAAATTGAGAAACTCTTTGTACGGTGGTATACCATAGGAGGTTGTTATCAGAATTCCTTTCCATCTCATCAGAAGTCGTTCTTTCACAGCTTTGTATAAGATGAGCTGGTTGAAGCTACAGGAAATGACGAGAGTCCGTTAATTAAGTAGACGAAATTTTCTACGATATGAGATTTTGAAAAAAAAAAAATGGAAAAACTTCAATTTTATGAAACAGCACTGTATGCTTATCAAGCTCCCCCAACCACGAATTTCCACTGTGAGAATATCACGTTGATGGAAATTACCACGGAAGGTTTTTACACGTCTGAACTATAATGGTCTAATTTCTGTTTTTATTCGTTTTTTTTTTTTATTCATCACCGCAATAATTAAGAAAGGGGAGAAACTTCCCAAACTTAGCTTTACGGGGACTACAATGCCCGTAAAAATAATGCTAAGCCTTAGCAGCTTAACAGCGATTTCTCAGAGCCTCGAAATAATCAACGAGTAAAATCTCGAGGGTGAATGTTTGATGAATTATTCACCTCAAAATAAGATTTTGGAAAAAGATCGATTTTGATCACTTGTTAGGTGATGGAATAAATCGATGAATCTTATGGACTGTTACATTTTTGTTTAATTTAGAGGCAAAATTGTAGAACGTGATTTTCGGGCAAATCATTAATATACAGAAATAAGTCCAGTCTCCCACCGTCGTGATCACTTTTTTCTCATCATTTACAAAAAAGTTTCTCAAGATGAAGAATCTCCGTATCTAAAAATGAAATTCATCGAATATCATCGGTTTTCCCCAAAAGAACATCAATGTAGAATATCCCCTTCAAATTTGAAAAAGTTTCGATGAACGATACGGCCTGTATCCTATACTCCATTCAAATTTCAATATACCGACTAAAACATGCAATAAAAAACAAACAGCCAAATCAAACATGGTCGAGTCAAAAGGCTCGTATAGTTGGTACCGAAATAACAGTTAGAGTATAAAATTATAACTCACTGTTAGTTTTTCAATCAATAAAAAACAATCTGCCCAGTAATTAATTTTTAGTTTTTCATCAGAGCCATATGCATTATAAATTTTGTATACTTGGACTGTTTACGAGTAATATAATCCGGAGAAATGAGAAAACTTTAACCGAGTCAGGATTTACTGGTTAAACTAACAAAATTTCGTTGTACTCCGCTGCCCGGGAATTAAAATAATAAATTTCAACATTTCGCACTCAGCAGTGTTTTATAGTACACATAGGTAGGTGTATATCTACATATACTAGATACGTATGTATACTAGGGTGCTCCTTATTTACCTTATTTAGGGTGTTTCCGGAATTACCTGCGGACAAGGCGGAAAAACTTTGCAAATGGATAAGAAGAAAAGTACGTAGAACCCGGAGCCTATACGTCTTCCCTACAGGTATAAAGGTTTTTTTTTTAAACTTATGCCAAATTTCAGATTTTTCGAAGCACTATAAAGGCAGGGGAAAAAATAATGCAGTGAGCCCAAATTTTCGTGTAAATTAAACGAAACAATTCACTGCCTTGCAGGAGGCAGTACTTTGAGTTGACCTACAGACTCCAAGTTTCGCGTACATTATTTTTTTTTTTAGTTTTTTATTTTTTTTTAGCGCAGAGTTCAAAAGTTCATATAGATTGAGAGGTGGTTTAGTTAATTCGATTTTAAAATTACACGCTCCCAGCTAAGTGTTATTATTATTATTATTATTATTATTATTATTATTATTATTATTATTATTATTATTATTATTATTATTATTATTATTATCAAATTTCATTTTCATACCCGATGAGTAGGTGGCACATGTGGTCAGCTGTTTGCTCTGATAATTAGAAAGCTAACACGGTGTTCATTAGGGTGACTCGTTTGATAAAAATATAAAAAATTTTATCCGAAGGTGAGATAAAGAGATGAATGCTTTACATCAGAGATCTGAAAACGAAACTTTTCTCACATATATTTGTAACAACTTGTTATTTCATGTGTGTTTCCTATCTGCTTCTTCTTCGTCTTCTTCTTCTTCTTCATTTTTTCTTTTTCAATTTATTCATTCAACCGAAAATAGGAGTTCGATCCAATCGCTACACCCAGAGAAATATAAATGTACGAAAGCTCCGGGATATTCCAAACGCGAAAATGTTATTTTGACTGTGAATATCGGATAAGTCCTTTTAGCCCTCCACACGATTCGCGGGTCGCTTATATCCTGCGGGAAGCTCACCCTCGTTCGCATTTATGAAACACGATTTAAAAGCTTCTCTCAAAGCCTCGACGTTTAGGTATGCATAATAAGGTCGTATCCCCGAATCAAATATCATTTCCAATCCCTTGGAAAAATTTCAAATTTACAAATTACCCTGCGCAGCTAATCACGAGTTTTTTTTTTTTTTTTGCTTTCCAATCCCGAATACTGAAATCGGCGCTAAGTGCATTCCGTAGTTTTTAAAATTATGCATATTTATTCTCTCTTTCCGGTTTCTTTTCCTTTTCTCCTTTTCTTCTGTTCCTTTTTTTCTGCAATAAGGGACGAACACAAATCTTGACTCTAGCACTCGGTACTTGTAGCATCTTGAAGGTAAATAAAATTCCAAACCCCGCGACGAGACGCCTCGAGCGTGGTAATATTGGATACATTTTCTTCTTCTACTTTTCTCCCTTTTTTTTCCTCTTTCTCCTATAATTTGTCCAATTCTCCTGCGAACTTATGGGCCTCGGGGTATCCAGGTCTATGAAGAATACATATTATCTACTACATATGTATGTATACCTGTATCTACCCGAATCGGACTTAATAAATAATTCAAATGACACGAATGAAAAAAGCAGTACGTAGCACAGTTGAAATTTTTGTCTTTTTTACACGAGTGTCCGGAACTGACGATGAGTGACAGGACAGGTGTTGTCTGGTCTAATTTCCTGCAACATTTTAGAATAAAAGTTAATTTTGAGAAGACGAAAATTAGCCTCGTATCTAGTGATACGAATTAGCTGAAAAGCAAACACAAAAAAACGCAATTAAAAAACGAACCGATTAAGCCATGTACGCTTTTTTCGCGTGTTATAAAACAACTTCCCTTCAACATATTCGTTAATTAGTATTATACGCCTACTACTATATTTTGATAAAACAATTTGAAAAGTCACGGTAACTCATCACCACTTAATAAATTATATACATGTATATTATATATATGTATAACATATAGTTCAAGTGTATATAAATGAAAAAGAAAAACAATTTGTTAATTTTTTTTTCTTCTCAAAATTATTATACGAATGCAGGAGTTTCGGATGTAATATTATTCTTGATAATAAAATTCGAGGGAGTTTGACTACCTTGAAAAACGGCCGTTAAAGCTGCATCAGTATCCATACCGCAGTGCAGAATTTATAGAATTCCGAAATGTTTGACAGCGACATGTTCGAATTTAGATAGTCAAAGGAAAAGGCAACGTTTCTGTGTTTATCCGTATCGGAAATCAATGAAGTCGAGTCGGTGGATAAACGGAATCCGAATTTATGCAGTAGAAATTCCGTCGTCCTCGGTCAGACCAACTGGTGGTAGAAAATCAGATCAAACAAAATTGCGAAGTTAGATTTAGAGCCAAAGCACCTTCGGGCCGGATCAAGATATCGAAACGATCTGACCGCGAACCTTTGCCGCTTGGAATACCGGATCAGTACACCAATTCGATATTATCTGCGATGAAACTGTTTGCAAATTTCCCCTATAAACCTCGTCAAATTTGTCGGAAAATTCCTATTCTCGGTTTCGGGAATTCAAATTCCGTCCAGCCTAGTGGCATGTAACGAATACGTAAAATAACCCAAATAGGACGAAGAGGACGCAGAGGACGAAGAGGAGCACCTGTAACGCGGAGAAAATGAAGTCAGAGTGAAAATGAGAGACTAATCAGAAATTGTACTTATTCCATGAAAAACCACGGAGCAGGTGGTGAAATTTTACAGTCCTTTGTCCTTCTGAAGTGCTGTGCTATGTTAAGCAGAAGCATAGCTATATATGGGTATATATATGTCTATAAGCTCAAAAGCACGGGGATATTCATCGCCCCAATTGGCCTGAACGGGGTTTAATATTACCTGCAAATTCCCTAGGATATGCATGAGAAAATATGGGAAGTATGGTTCATACCGCACCGCTATATACATATAGAGAACTTGCAATTGAGTAAAGGAGCTTTCGAGAGCAGCCAGAACTCCGAGATAAATCCGGCTTGTTATCATATACCACGTGTGAAATCCAAGATTAAAAAATATACGTACTGCACACATTCGGGTTGTCCTTAATTCGGTCATATTCGAATTTCAATGCTCCCATGGGACAGAACGTCTCCGAATAATATATAAAAACATACAATCAAAACCCCATGTTTCTATCTCAATTCTGAATACTGCCCCAAAGCCTTGGATCTTTCCCATTCCATACGCTTTGTCAAAATTAATCAACAAATGTTTGCCGTTACGCCATATTCACGTCATGTTTGTCATCTTTTACCTCACTTTCGTCCGGATGAAACGTGCGCTTTGTTCGGCACAGATTCTGTTCATATCCCATATTTTGCTTCTGCATCTGTTTATTTCTACGTTTTCAATTCATATACCACATTTTCTACCCGCGAAAAAGCTCTTCGGTATTCATTTTCAGTTTCAATTTGTGACGCGAGGAGCTTTTTGAAACGTCAATATTTGTGGGTAATATGATCAAAATGCTCCTTGCATCTCGGATATGAAATTTTGTCAATCTCATTTACGTATCTAATTTATAAAAAATTACGTAACTCCCATGAATTCAGAAGCTTATATGTTTCCGTAGTACATTTTGGTTGAATTATTCTGTTATCATTAGTTCCAGTGAATAATTATCATGACACAACAAAATTCGGTAATGTAATGTAGGTATACAAAGTTATAATATAACCGAGTGGTCGCGTTTTGGAACTCCGAAAGCTTTTGCAAACTAAAATTCCCTTCACAAATAGAAAGGCGAGAAAATTGGATTGTATTCAACCGGCAACCGTCTACTTTCATAGTATGAAGAACACTCGAGTGGAAATGTAATAGTAAAAAGAAAATGTAACCCTTCATTAATTCCGAACAACAATTACCGAAGGAGAAAAAATCATATATCAATGTCATTTTCTAATCAATAAACGTGCTCATCCAACCGGACTAAGAATTCCAGACTAATTCATGAATTTTAGCAAGCACACACAACATCATTTCGCACACAATATGAAGTGCCGAGTTGTTTCGCTTCAAAAGCTCCATTTGGCTAATTTTAATTCCATCTGTGCTTAGAGCTGGAGGTTTAAAAACCAGTAGTGGAAGCTCAGCTCAAAATTTCATGCTCGGTTATGATTAGAGTGCGATTTTAAGTCCAGCTCAGCGTCAAACACTCGTGGAATTTCACGGTTCAGCTATACGTGAGTTCTGCAAGACAGGACGTGGGAGTTAGACATCGACGGCTGTCGAGGGATCGCGGTATATCCGTGTGAATTTCAACCTGGGAATGTCCTCGCCCTACAGATCCCACCGAATTCCCAAGCCCTAATACCCTTCCCAACCCAATGGCATGGCAATGTCTAAGCGATACCAGGTCGGGCTAAAGCTACGACACAGGAGAATGCACGAGCAGGAATTACCGAACACAACATTACCAGCATAAGATTTGACGGAGCTGAAGAAGCGTTTTCCTCAGGATCCTGAAATCGGAAAACTCACACCAATCAACTTCATCCCTTTTCGTTTATCAATCTTTCATCATAGCACCTTGTTTCATAATAACCGTGGAACGGCTTGTCATGCCATTGCTGTTCAGTGTTCATTGATATCAAAGCACCCAAAGCACGTCTAGACGTCTTGGACCTTTTTCATTTTCACGGTTATATTCTGGTGGAAAATGGCAATTCGAGATGTCGTCGAATACTTTGCGTTTTTTTTTTCTTTCAACGGTTTGCTGTTGAAAATATACTAACACCGAATAAAGATGGAGAAATGGATTCCGGAGCCATACAAACCCTCGGACCGATCACGAATCGAAATTCATACGAGGAAAACCTTCCAAACCACGAGCAGGTTTGGGCTGGGTTGAAGTTCTGAATTTCAAAAACCCGGACTGGTCAAAATTCTGAAATTGTAGATTACCGACTCACAGTTTTTAGAGAGAGTGTTTCCCCGATAGTCTACGTAACCGATTTGAAAAAGTAAAACATTTTATGAAAGAAGGCCAGAGGTCCAAAATTCCGAAAGCTATAAAGATCCGACAGGCCAAACCTCCAAGACTCGGAATTCGCGCATGGATTTATTCAGTGTTTGATAACTCGGGCTGTATTGATCGTGACGAAGCCAACAAGTGGTCAAATTAATCGTCTTGAGATGTACTTTTTGAAGGAAAAAAAGTTCAAAAATTCTACCAATTATTTATGACGTAGGCATAAGTTATGGATTGGAAAAGAAAAAATGTGTTTCCGTAAAGAGGGTCTCGATTAGAATGAAACATTTTTCGTCTTCACATTCCGAGAAATATACCGAAATTTTCAGATTTTTGGGCTTTCGGTGATCTGGTCTTTCGGAGTTTTGAGCCTTCTGCATTCCGGCCTTTCGCAGTTTCAATCTTCTTAGCGTTTCTAAAAATTCGAAATCGTCTTATAAACAAATTCGGAATTTTCACCATTCGGAATTTTCAACTCAGCCCCAAGCAATTTTATACCTTGTGAATGTGATGATTACTCGAAGTCTACGGATGATATGAACCATTTGTAATATCCCTTTTTCTAATATTTCTTTTTTCTAATCAATAATTGGGCGAAACCAGGTATATATAGGTACTATTTTAAATTTGTCTCATTTTATTTATTTATATTTTCTCTTATTCTCTATCGCATAGGTATTTCTTTGCCCTAAAAATATTGCCAGAAACGGAATTCCAGTCTGCAGTGATCAAGATGTTAGGTATATATATATAGGTATACGATGTCAATATAGTTCCATAGTCGATATTAAGAAAATATATTTAATATCTTGAAAATATCAATATCGTATACTGTAGCCGAAACCGTCGAGGCTTTTGGAGAATATCAAAATTATGTCAGCACCCTTCTTTGAACCGCAGACATTCCTGTCTTTCAGATTTGCATTCCATCTTGAAAATCCCTTTGAATATCAGCACAGACCCTTATTTTATATGTCAGATGGTATTCGTCGCCCGCGTGGATACCTGCTTATACATGCTTACCTGTATGTTGCTGTATATAGTTACTACGAGAGGAGTAATAACTCAAATTGTTCAAAAAGTCTCGAGTAAGTGTATCGTACGCATGAAATTAAAGTGCTATGTGTAGTAAATAGTTTGATATAAGTTATAACAATCATTTATTCAGATAAACGAATATGGATTGAAATCAGTCATCCAGTCAACGATATAAATAAAATACAATATTGCACATCGTCTAATGCTTGGGAGCACGACCGCACTGCTAGAAGGCTTATTACTCATTAGGCTTATTGCCCAGTCTTTGTGATTGGGGCCGATGATCTAGCCCCGAATGTTTATGTCTCCGGTTCGCCATATTGTTTATATTCCATTCCTAAACATCCAGAGTGCCGCTGCTCTGCCATGGAATGAATAGGGCTCTGGGACATTTATATAGGCTCATGCAACGCCACGAAAATATTCTCTTCATTCGGCCAGACTGATCAATATGGATTGTCCTCAATCCACACCAATGCATCGATACGTCCAATGGGTCGAATATCCAAAATTCCTACGTAGTGGTACGGATTCCTGGTTTTTATGGAATTTCCAAGTGTTATGAAGTCTGCCCGGACGTCTTGTACGTCATACTGGGCCCACTCTTGTCCAATGTATCTCGCTTGGATGATAGATTAGGATCTATACAGACAGTTCGCAAAGTGCATTAATTACCGTGTTATTTAGTTTTAGGAAGTCGAAACCTTCGTGCACCTCTGTACGACTCTGGTTCAAATAGAGAAGACGAGAGGTGTCATATCGTAAACAGTCAACCATGCAGTCAGATAGATAGGAAGTCAGTATGTCATATGATACATCGATTTATACTTTCCCCATATAGGTGTCATCACAATGAGCATCCATACACCAATGGCATACGAGCGCACAACTTTAGTGAAGGATCTCAGCTCCTTGACAAGTATCCATAAAGGCATCAAACAATATTTCTGTCAATGTTTTTCGGTCGCTTGTCCCGTTTCTTGGTGTAACCCGGTGCATACCCTTCGGACCAAGTCATTCTGTCAGTAGACTCTTCCTCCGACCAGGTGCCAACTTCTCACTCTATAGGATCCATGTCCCTGTGACTTTCTAACGACACAACATGGCAGCAACTTGCTGACCAAGAGTTCGATCGGTCAACGTACGAAGTGCGTACTTCCTTCGACGAAAACCATTTTGCTCGCACATTATTGACCAAGAAAGCTTGTCGCTAACAAGCAGATAGACTTCTTACCGCATCGGACGTCAAGAATTGTACCTAGAACTTGCCGTAAATTATCCCAAATTAATTTAATTTCACACATTTCCTCTTTTGGGATATGATAGTCTCTGTAACCCGATCCCTGCCCCCTCAACGGAGTGATCAAGTCCGTCCAGGTACACAGATCGTACCACAGCGACTACCAGGGTGGCGCCAATGGAATAGGTAAGGGTAAGGTGACAATTTATAAAGTACAGAATTCCGATTTCACCAGTTGACCCAGTCAACTGAACCCGGTCACCAGCCCTGCTAGGGGCCACTTTACAATCAAGCGTGCGACCAATGCCAACTCGACCAGTATCTACCCTAACTCCGACTGCCCGTGGTCCCAGCCTCGCCTGGGGCCTCCTGCGCCCTGACCAGGGGACACAGAGCACCCAAGACTCCGACCCAAGTCCCAGACTTGCCGTGAGGTCTCTCCTTCCGTACGACCCTGACTAGGAGCCGTACCAGAGCACCCCAGACTCCGACTGAACTACTGCAGTTATATTAAACAACATCATATGTTGCTTTCAAATAATAATGGTACCAAACTCACCTTGATCTATTCAAGAGCATCAAATGTGACCCACTTTTTCATAGTGTCTATACAACAATCACGCCTTTCTGCCTACAAGGCTCGGTCATCCGCCACAGATCTTCAACTTCGTAAGCATCATGCGGTAACACAGCGCTGACTTTGAATGGTACCCTGGTCTTCACCATCAGCTACTTATAGCGACTCTGGAGCATCCCAGCACCTGATATTGCTCCCGTCGTTGCCTAAATATATTTTGTGGCTACTATCATTCGCCGAGAGGTTACTATCTTTCGCCTGATTCGATTACTATCATTCATCGAGAATATACTTCAGGCTACTATCATTCACCATGAGGTTACTATCATTCGCCTCGCCAGGTTACTATCATTCACCTGATTCGATTACTATCATTCATCGAAAATATACTTCAGGCTACTATCATTCACCATGAAGTTACTATCATTCACCATGAGGTTACTATCATTCGCCTCGCCAGGTTACTATCATTCACCTGATTCGATTACTATCATTCATCGAAAATATACTTCAGGCTACTATCATTCACCATGAGGTTACTATCATTCGCCTCACCAGGTTAGTAATGTTGTTCAGCAGATGTCATCATTTTGTGAGACTTTAGTCCTCATATCCATCCTTCAACACCATCGCCATAACGGCGACACACGGATCCGGTCTGGATCCGATAACCAGTCAAAGGATAAGAAGGAGAACAACATCACCATGACGTCAACATGCTCCGAAACATCATCAGCGTCGTCTGCCCTTTGCCTTCTCTGGTCAATATCGGTTTGACTCTTGGCAACCCTGCAAGCCTCCTCAAGGACCATGCGTTGGCAGATAGACTGTACTGTATTTTCCTAAAAACTTGTAAGCAAGACATAAGACATGTTACTCTTCTCATATGGATAATTTAAACCAAGTCCCAAGTTGAGTGTCACTCAATCAAAAGTTTAATAATCTATCCTCTCTCACGACATAGCATTTCAAGGATTGCAATTTTGAGAAGCTATCACCAGCTATCATGACCAAAATTCGAGTATTTCTCTTCCGGTCACACAGCGCTGTCAATTATTCCAATCTTCTCAGCATTTTATAAGTACTCCTCAAGCTTAGTGATATCCGCCTGGAGATATATTCCTCCAAAACTGACCTGCTACTGTAGAGTCAATCTCTTTATACCCTTTAGTGACAATATTGGCGATAAAATAAAATTCCGGCGAACGCCTTCGCTCCTAAGCCCACTCTAAAATATTTATCCTTGTTTGTTGGTCTGTTAACTGCCTATGAGTAAGCAACCCCACCTATTACACGAAAACGCCCGATGAGCTCCAGATAGCAGCTCGCAAGACCTATGAACGGTGTGCCAGGCCGTGTCTGCTGTGAACCACTTGAAATTATGAATCTATCCGAACTCATCTGTTGGGACGGATCCCTGCTGCGTCCTGACCGCCGAGGTCATTGAGCTTCGTTTGCTTTTATTTTAAAGAAAGAATGAGCACTGTTCACTCACGATAAATTTCAATTTCATTCTTGCCCTGTTCACATTTTCAAGGCTGACTTGAGAACTTGTAGATTCGTTTCAACTGCTTTGAGCGGAACCGCATCTTCTCAATCGTACGTTAAAACATTGATACGTTTAGACAACGCTCATTACGAAAATTGAACTACCGACCGGCGAATTCAATTCACAAATTATTCGCGAACAACTTTAAAGAATTCATATCTCTAATTGAAGTAAGACTATTGGTAGGACTCAAGTGTTACTAAATCTAGTTATTATTCATTCCAATATTAAATTCTGTTTCATCAAAACTCGAAACGAAACAACCACACCAGGAAAACCGAAATGGGATCATTTTCCTGCCTTGCTCTAAGCAAGTGTTTCCTTACCAGGCATGTCATTCGAGAAGATTCGTGGATATAATTATCCCAAGAGTAAACAAGTGTTATAGCTCACATTTCGGACCAGACTTTTCCTAATCAGCTATGCTTTGACACTTGTTCCTTAGCAATGTGTCTGCAAGGGTTTGTCTAGCGAATTTACTACCCATAGCGTCATAATGATATAGTGAGGGCTCAACGAGGGGTACATAGTATACTCATTACCTGCTCCCTTTCATACCTTGATTTCGAAAATACATCACCCCGTTATTGAAAGTATATCACCTTTCCTTTCGACATCCACATCTACAGTACGGCTTTACTAAACGAACGTCGCCTTTGCGACCTACCAGTCAACCTCCGTGGCTCAGTTCTCATTCGTAATGCCGCTGGACAATTACAGGACCGTAACAAGTGTCCATCCATGTTTACCGGGAAAAATCAGCGACAGGCTGCCAAAACCTAACATCTGGAAATTCATTCTGCGCCACATGTGCACCTTCGACCTCCTTCGTCCAGTTGATGTCGAAATTCACCTCCAAGGCTTCGTACGGCTTACGTTGTATGCCTTGTTGATCGAGCCATTCGGCTGCAGATCTTACTGCCTTCTCCTCGGTTCCTTCCTCGTATTTCATGGAACTGTCAAGGATTGAGTCTACGCTCAACGTATTTATATGGTTGTGCCACAGATAATGCAACCAATGTTGTCGTCCCTTTGGAAACAGTCTCCTACCGCCCAGATTCCGAGTCGTAACTCTCTAGAACGGTCTTCCGGCGGCGACATGTGCAATTCTGACAAGTTTTCTGACAAGCTTGTTGCTCATTCCAAAATTCACAGCTGCTAATACTGCTGATCCAGTATAAAACTAGCTTCAACCGTTTCACAGCTACATCACTCCATGTAAGACATTTCGCACGAGCATCCAAGAATTCAGCTCGCTGACCTACCTCGTTTGCAATATCTATAACTTCTGCATCCGTCACCGAGTGCACTAAGAACTCCAGTGTAATATCACTTGCACTGATGTGCATTACTCTTTACACTGCCAATGAAATATAATCGGACAGATCAGCCATTGAGCATTGCTACTGTAGGACAGGTGTTTCACATAAAATTTAACACTCAGATCGCGTCACGGCTTAATCGCTATCAATCACCAACGAATGTGTTTAAGCGCGCGTATATCCCACTTCTGATATGTAGTAAATAGTTTGATATAAGTTATAACAATCATTTATTCAGATAAACGAATATGGATTGAAATCAGTCATCCAGTCAACGATATAAATAAAATACAATATTGCACATCGTCTAATGCTTGGGAGCACGACCGCACTGCTAGAAGGCTTATTACTCATTAGGCTTATTGCCCAGTCTTTGTGATTGGGGCCGATGATCTAGCCCCGAATGTTTATGTCTCCGGTTCGCCATATTGTTTATATTCCATTCCTAAACATCCAGAGTGCCGCTGCTCTGCCATGGAATGAATAGGGCTCTGGGACATTTATACAGGCTCATGCAACGCCACGAAAATATTCTCTTCATATGGCATCGGCTGCAGGGCCGGATTTAGCGGAGGGCAACTGGGGCTGAAGCCCCAGGGCCTCCACACCATAAATGTTTAAAGGTTCAACGGTAAAGTTTGCTAACGAATGGTATGCAAAATTTGAAGGAAAGAAATTAGTCCATTCCTATTCTGACAAAGAAAAAAAAAGTACTCAGACTTTCAGTGAAAGTGATTTACTACGGGAGCTGGATTCCACCGAAATCATTAATGATATAATTTAATTTTGTTTATTTCTTGTATACATATGAGTGATTCCACGTCAGACCGATTTATTTGACACAGAATTTGTAAGAAAAATGGGATCGAGTTTGAAGAACATGATGTCAAAAAGGTGTCCGGTCTGACGTGGATTGACTCATGTTATGAAATCTACATTTGCTCGTTGAAAGGATTTTTTGTCACACATGCACGATTTTTGCGTTCTTTTCACCTAGAAATGGGGCGTAAAATCAACGTTTTTGTATCGGCGGACAAAAAAAGTCGGTAGCAGGCAATAATGAACTTTTTTTTGCCCGCTACCGACTTTTAGCGGGCAATAATGAACTTTTTTGCCCGATACTGACTTTTTTTCCCGCTTCTTTGAAATAGCTCAAATACGCGAAAATCGCGCGTATCACAAAAAATATGGTGTGCACCAAGGGCTAAGTGGGCTTTTTGACCTTGTGTGGTTGCATTACTCCACACTCGGTCTTAAAAAACCCACTTTACGCCCTTGGTACACAATATACCATATTTGTCTCGCAATAAATTATCGAAACACTGTAAAAAAGAAAATAGTTTATCTAGTTTGAAAAATAATTAGGGGGCTTCCGTTTCTTCGTTGCCCCCGGGCATCCACACCTTTAAACCCGGCCCTGGCATCGGGTGATGTATGAGTCAAAAGAATTTCAAAGAACGTTATCAGAGACAGCCTGCATGTCCCATCTCGTTTATATTATGCTTAGACTTTATTCCCACATCATGCAAGCCCGGGACAATAACAATATTGTTACAACCGTTGCCTTAGGCCTCTCGAGCTTCACACGGTAAACACCTACGATAGGGTACATCATGATTAAACCTAAATAAATAGGACTCAACCCCATTTTGGGGTTGAAACGAATTCCTGAAAAAATGCGACAAAAAACGAGAAGAAAATTCAGAATGATCTTGCACGATTCATCGCTTACGTTATCGTAATCGTTTTCAATACACTTTCGTTTACTCGCGTACCCTGTACACACATTAGGGTGGTCCTATAATTTGATCATTTACGAATTTCGATGCTCCCATGGGCCAGAACGTCTCTCAATATATACAAAAAAAATGTAGCCAGGACTCCAGGTTCCTATTTCGATTCTCAGAACCGCCCCCAAAGCCTTCGAATTCTCCCATTTGAATAAAACAATTTCTGACATCATTCATATTCGGGGATTTCTCTGTAATTATTCTGAGCTTCATTGCCTCGTGGGCATAATTAGACTAAACTAAACTAAACTAATCCAAACTAAAGAGACTAGTTACTATATTCAATCCCTCATCCCAATCTGACGTAAAACAACTGCTTTCATTAATTAAGATGATACTGAAGGCTCAAGTCATTACCTAACTTATAGTAATTGTTCATAATATACAACAGACAGATCAAAAAAACACTGATTATGAGAACAAGGGGATACATAATACATCTTGGAAATAATTTTTTTTAACATCACTGATTCGCCATGAAAACATATTCCATTAGTTCAGTGTTTTTACAGCTGATTACCAGCACTTTCAGACATTATTCAAAACTATTTGACAGCTTATAAAGCTTCGTCTTACATAGATTGATTGCAACGACAAAAAAGCGGTTATCGTTGAGTACAGGTGGCACCGTCCATAGAAACTTAAGCTACTCAACAAAATTAAAGGCCCCCCCCCCAGCATAACCTGCCATTTCCAGACGCCTTGACCGACTCACTTGAAATTTGTACCAGGGTTAGTCCAAAGTGTTTCCAACTTGGGCCCAAAGGCGATTTTCTGTATCTCCAAGGGTTGCGATGTGGCACTCCGAAAACCAATCCTCTGTGTAAAATCAAAGTCACAGGTCTGTGGCACCGGGTTCCAACATCGATTTTGCGCCTAGTCTACACGGAAAAAAAATTGTTGCTGAATTTACTATGTGGAGCAGCTACATAGGGGACAACACTTTTTTTTAGTAGAAATTACTACAATTCTAGTATTTGGTACATAGGAGCAAGTAGATTTCAATGTCCTTATGAGTAAATGTTACCACAATTGTTGTCATTTCTACTGAAAAAAAGTGTTGTCCCCTATTTAGCTGCTCACATAGTAAATTCAACAACAATTCTCTTTCCGTGTAGGATTCCGTAGCTTGGAGTGAAAAGTTACTGCTAGGCTAAGGGTTGTTCAGGGGTTGGTTGCAGTTGCTCAGGGGCGGGTGAGTTGCAAGTGCTCGGCTGAACCGTAAAAACGATTCGGAAACACTCTTGTGTCTCCGATGCTCGAAAATGTGTCGAAATGTTTTGTCCACCCCCGGATGATAGAGGGATGGGAGCGGAGGGGTTGAATAGGCGAGGGTGTATGATTCAGCAGTGGACCGAATCGTCTGGCTCGAAAAAAAGTTGCTCAAACATTTTTTGGGCGCAAAATCGGTGTTGGAACCCGGTGCTACAGACCTGTGACTTTGATTTTACGCAGAGGGTTGGTTTTCGGAGTGCCACATCGCAACCCTTGAAGATACAGAAAATCGGCTTTGGGCCCAAGTTGGAAACACTTTGGACTAGCCGTTAAAAAAACGTAAAAAAAAAGGATGTTAATTACGTGCGCACAACGATAGAAGACTGACATTATTGCCACATATTATTGGTTTTCCCCAGAATGACATAATTTTACAATATTCACTTCAAATTTCAAAAAGTTTCAATTAACGATGCGACCTATTCTCAATCCATATAATGCGAGGTCCATAAAATTAAAAATGAATTCGAATCATCATTATATTTGAAAAAAATTACTTCCAAAATGTGTGCAGCATACACCCTCTAATACGCACGAATCTACGAGAGGCGATTAATCGTCGTCATTTCTGTACCTGTCAAAATAAATTACATTCCAAATTTCCACCATCGTTTCTTGCGCAGTCAAGATTAAGTATGTACACACATGTCTTATTGAATCGAATAAGCGATGTGCCTTGCGGTCTTGGGAATTGAACCGTTCAAATAAAGATATTATCTTCTTTTTGACTCTTTTTTTTCCAAGGCCGAATTCATCCCCCCTGATTCATTAACTCTCAGCCGATTCAATTTATTTCAATTCTATATTTTTTTTGCTTGCAACGTTTTTTTCCTTCACTTTTATCTCGTTTTTTCCACCTGCTACACACACTTCAATTTATCATTTATATAACATGTGCACATGCATTAGGGTGGTCCTTAATTCGATCATTTTCAAATTTCAATGCTCCTTAATAAAACACGATTTGTCACATTTCGCAGTCAATTTTTTTTTTCTTCCTATTGCAGTATAGCTCCGAAAAATTTGAAACTTGGTACACTCCTTACCTGTAGTAGCAAGTATTTCATGAAAATTCGACAGATTTTGAACAATATAATTTTCGAAGCTATAGCGCACAAAAGAAATTACTTATCTCCAAATTGTGATGAATAAAATTTTGTCGGTAAAAATCTGTAAATTTTTCACGGATACCTATTACTATAGGCAAGAAGTGTACGGGGTTTTAGATTCAGAGAAGCGATAATGCGATAATAAGTAAAAAGTAACCCCGAAGTACTAAAAATCGTGTGTTATATATTTAAATGGGAAAGTTCAAAGGCTTTGGGTCAGTACTTAGAATTGAGATAAAAACCTGGAGTTTTGGCTACATTTTTTTGTATACTATATTTGGAGACGTTCTGGTCCATGGGAGCATCGAAATTCGAATATGACCGAATTAAGGAATACCCTAGTATGCGTTTATATCTACTATAGATATCCGTACCTAAACACACATTCGAGTTTAATATACTAATCGCAGGTTGCCATTATACAAGGAAGGTTGAATTTCGTTAGTCAATGTTCACCCCTGAAGCATTGTGCGACGATGGAATTGCTATGCGTCTTCGTTGGGACGAAAGATCGCATTATATATTATCATTATGATTTGTAACTTGAACTGTAACTGACGTCTTACATAAGTAATGGAGTTCATGGTTTATTGTCTTTCTAACGTTTGAATTTAATCAACGCCTCTAGCTCTGCAGCAAGGTACATACAAGTAACTTATCTTTTAAATATCAATCGATGCGACAATAGAACTCGTTACATTTCGAATTTTACCGGTAAAGTGGTTTTTGAGTTATCAAAGAAATAAAATTCCATTCTTTTTCCAATCGATAATATCATCTCGATAACGGATCAACGGATCTTGATAATCTCTTTTCAAATCGATAGGATTCGGATCAACTTGAATCCCACCAAATTTATGAAATAATTGATCCAGTGGTTTGGAGTTGAAAGGAGCAAAGATTTTTTCGTTGCAGTGGGCGTAAAATCCGATTTTACACCTTGTTCTGCTTGGCTAAAATCGAATTTTGCGCCGACTGCATCGAAAAATATCGTTTTTAACACGGGCGTAATACTTTATACCCTCGTGTGATGCCGTAATCACTCAGGCCGGCTTTGCCGACCCTCGTGCACGGCGATCACACGCGGGTATAAAATTTTACGCCCTTGATACGAAATATTCTATATTTCTCGCACTCGCGTATTTCTGAAAGCATGACAAAAAAGCCTTGCAGCATCTCACCAACATGTATGCTAAACATATTATATTCATCGTTGAAAATCCGCTTCCTTGATACGACACGTCGTGAGTAAAGAGACCGAAGCCCTAAGGATACGTGGTGGAATCCTAATAAAGTCACGTTCCCTACACGAACCACTAAAGGAAACCAACCCGCGCATCCTGCAACGCTTAAGTATAGGTATACATACCTATAGACATAAAATCGACGTTCATAGATCCTGTCTGAAAGCAGGCACACTGTTTTGCTGTAATTAACATTTTTAGCACGTCGTGCAAGAGAAGAAACTAATATAAATCACCGCAGGGTCGAAGGCGACGCTTATTATCTCTACGTCGACCATGAGATTTTATAAACGTACGGAATGCAATCAAGTGTCAGTTGAATGAAAATTAAAAAACTTAATTTGTAATTTCGTTAGCATTTTTTCATTATAGTTTCATGTTTACCGTTCATCGATTTGGGGTTTGGTCTACAATAGTACATTGTGTATCAAGGGCGGAAAGAACTATATTGCGAGTGTGCTGCGCATGCACACTCGCCAAAATAACCTTGCGCCCGTGACGCACACGATATTTTTCTTAACACCTGCCCTGCATAAATGCCTTTTCTCACCTCCGGGCCGAAAGCGACAACTTTCGTCCCGCTGCGCGGAACGAAGTTCCCGTTTTTCGGCTCCGTCGATGCGAAAAATCGTATACACTCCTCGGGCAGTAAATAAGAAAGCCCCAGGTCACATGTTTGTCGATCTCGGCTTCGCCTCGGACGACAATTACATGTGATCTGGGACCTTCCTTATTTTACTGCCCTAGGTATGTAATATACTATTGTTGAGACCGAGTGAGCGGGCGGAAAATACTTGTCCGCCCAAGGGCCGGAAAGTTCTGTTTTGCGCCCGCTCAAGAGGTCGCAAAGGGGCATTTTCGGAGCAGGTGTGAAGAAAATGACTTCTGCTTAATTTGACAAAACCTTACGATTTCGAGTCCCGATATCTAGTATCCGAAAAGCAATTTCAAAGAGAGACGAAAGGTTTGTCTGACAAACTCAGCGAATTATTTCAAAAAACGGCTGGATACGTAAATCTGAAAATCATGGATGTTTACCGCCAGATTATGAATTAGGGTTGAAGTTCTGAAATTAAAAAGTCCCAAACGGTGAAAATGGCGAATTTTCATTATTCTCATCGGTACATATTTTTAGAAAGGGTATTTTACGGATTTTCTACACTCTACATGGCCGATGTCGAAAACTTCGAAACGACGAACACGTCGGATATGTTGAAAATTCCGGAAGCCAAAGATCCGAAAAGCCAAACCCTCGAAACTTTGAGCTGTTTGCTTCTACGACAAAAAAGACAAAATTCTATAAAAGATCGTGGTTTTACGTTTTGTTTTCGCTGTTTGAATTCAAATACTATGTAAATATATAATCGCACAGCTCGATACCTCCGCGGAATAACCGGCTATCTCAGAAGCTGCTTGAAAAAGCAGCTATCTCAGATTTTGCTTGAAAAAGCGGCTATCTCAGATTTTGCTCGAAAAAGCGGCTATCTTCAAATCATGCTAGCGAAATTTTGCGTCAAAAACGTAAAATTATGATTCAAAAGCTGAAAAAACAGGTTGGAGCAAAAGCCCAGACATTATAATGTCTGCTCCAACCTGTTTTTTCAGCTTTTGAATCATAATTTTACGTTTTTGACGCAAAATTTCGCTAGCATGATTTGAAGATAGCCGCTTTTTCGAGCAAAATCTGAGATAGCCGCTTTTTCAAGCGAAATCTGAGATAGCTGCTTTTTCAAGCAACTTCTGAGATAGCCGGTTATTCCGCGGAGGTATCGAGCTATATGTGGTTTTTCATCTTCGGGCTCTTATGCTGATACTCGAGTTGAGGTAAATGAAATTACGGAGTAAAGCAGCATAAGTTTCCCAAAGTTAGTGAAAACTTGAAACCCCCTCAAACACCCACATCCGTTCTGTAACGAGTTAATAACTTGAGGTTTTGTTTGAGAGGAAAGTATACATATATATAGCTATCTCCTGTAGCTGTATCTATGTGAGTAAAGTAACAGATTCAGCTGTCCTCTTCATGTAGGTATCTCTACCAATGAATTTAACTTTCTGAAAAGTTAATCTCTGAATCTTTGACAAAATAAATATACAGAGAGTTTCAGAATCAAATGCAGAAAGTGAAGAGGGTAGTAAAGGGGGTCAGGCTGAGTAAATTGATCTATAGAACACGTGGTCTTCGAAGGCCGCGTGATGCGGCCGCTCAAAAAATCGCGCTAGGCGCCGGCATGTAGGCAACCGACTACACAGCTGGCAGCGGATAGCGCTCCATTCATAACGTTTCAGAAGTCAAGAATTTCGAATGAAAACACTTTCGACATTGAGTTTTCGCAAAACACAACAACATTACTTGTTCCCATAATAAAATTTGATATCAAAAGTATTTTTGTTTGAAATTTTCAAATTCAAAAGTGTTATGACTCGCATCAACAGTCGAGCGCGCTTATCAATTAGACGGCGGACGGATACCTGGTGTGTAGTCGGTTGCCTACGTGCCGGCGCCTGGCGCGATTTTTTAAGCTGATATAACTTTTGTCACCAGCCAACCATAAACGTTGCGGAATTCCTTATTGAATAATTACCCGAAGGCGAAAGCGGGCTTCCGGAAATCCCTGGATATTCTGGGCTGCAACCAATCCGCTCTAACTGAGATTATAAATAATTTAACAGGTAGATCGGAAATCCGCGTGAGACGTTATTAAGCTGCGGTGGTAATTATTCTTGCAGTATTAATTTCCGGGTCGAGCCGGATCGGCGATCAATTTTTTGATCAATTCTTCCAGCAAGAATTATTCTTCATTATTTCAATTTGGTTTTAAAATAATCGAAATCAAGCTTTCGGCTACTATTTAAATCGAACGAACTATAAATCATTCAATTGGAATATTTATTCCGAAATACTACGATATTGTATAAACAAGGGCAGGCATTTACTTCTATACAATGAAAGCATGGCTACAAATTTGAATAAGCTCTTATGTACGCATACAGATACAGAGGATTTGACCAAGCGTCCTTGTGCGAAGAGATTATAAGGGTTCACATTCGTTGGTGTTGCATGTTGGGACAACTCGACCAAAATACGACAATTTAGATAGAGAGTAATATATTATATCTCTGCAGTCGATTTAGCCTCGAATATACGTGTAAAAAAGAAAAAACGAGGAATAGAAAGCATGATGGAACGCCGGATAATCCCAAAAAGCGTGAGATTAAAAAATCTGAAATTGACGAGATTTCAGATTCAGATAGATTGGCGCCAAAACTTTCAATACCTCATTCGACTTCCACGTTTTCTTCTCTGATGAAGATATTCAAAATCGATTCACATATACGAAATCGATTTCGAAAACTCTCGATATATCATCGTTCGAAAATGGATCAGATTCTTCGTAGCTTTTTGGTGTACGAATCTGCAAACGCGTTTTCGTATAATATCTAGCGGGTTTTGAATAGCGAGATTTATTTCTCAATTCGACGAAACTCGATTAGAGAATCTCGACAAGAAACCAGATCCTCGGCGGCGTTACAATTAATACTGCAAATGTGAAAGGTCAGAATGATAAGAGCCCTTCCGAGTTTCGAACCTTGTGAGTTTGCTGGGGCAACAATAAATACAGGGCAGATACCGGAGTTTAGTTATATCCTAAAACCGTTATAGTTTTGTATGAAACATTACGAGAGGTAAATTCGTCTGTAACTATGAAATATGTGCGGATTGACCAGCGGACAACTCAAGCAAGAGGATAATCATAGAATTATATTCATCCATGCATGTGTACCATTGCCGAATAATCTCTTCACTGAGACGATGAGGGATAATTAATTTTGAATTGAGATTAATTAATATAAACCATCATTACATGTAAGTACTGGAAATGAAAAGGAACCATCGCTAGAAAAATACCAAAGCATTTTCACGTATAATTCTATCGCAATTAAAGTAAAAAGCTTATTTCAATACATCGAGAGAATTTCCATAATTTTTTGTTCAAAGAAACGTCACTCAGTCATTTTCAATTCAAACCTTGAAATAGATTTTTTTATTTCAAACCAATCGTACGCTGTGAAGAAATATTCTATTGACGCAGTTCTTTCACAGCTTTAATGCGACTAGAATTTTTGAACACACATAATTGAAAATTATTTTACAGGAAATCATTTATGTACATTATACATTATACGCCCTTAAATATTCTAGCCGGAGAATTATCTCCCTAGAAATTGACGTATACATACGTATATTTAATTCCATATCATTCATAAGGCAATGAAAGTATAAGAGCTTATCTCTCCTTTAATTTATCCGAGATTAAACGAAATTTATGAAACAAGTTATCAGCTGCGAGGCTAATGGTATCTCAGATTTCGTCACAAGGGATAAAAAGTGGTGATAAAATCCTTACGACAAATGGCGAAAAAAAAATATTCTATATCATGATGTTTTCAAGCAACGAAAGCTATAAATTATCACCCTTGTATCTTACAACTTTGAAAAAACGTAGCGTGACAGATACGCACAAGGAATTTTCTCAAATTTTATAGAGAACTTAAATCCATGATTTATTTTTCGACTATAATGTGGCTTCCTGCCTCATCCAAGGATTGATAAACAAAATTCACGGTGAAGAAAATAAACTTCACACGTATAAGAATAAAGCTCGGTTGAAAGAAATAAGAGTACCTTTAGCTAAAGTTGTAAAAAATTTTACTGCTCGGAAATAAAGGGAGTTTTCTGAAAACTTTTTCAATTTATTACGGCTCGATATTATACGTGTATGTATAAGGTATGTAGAGTGTATTGTTTCCTTCGACAGGTGTTTATCTGTAAAAAAATTTAAAAATTCGCAACAATAATGTTATAATAATTATTCCCACCCTCGTATGCAAAGCGGTAGCGCTTTTGAATGAAAAGAATGAGTCAGTAAGCCCCTCGATCAGCCTGCCAAAATGCCGTGTTTTTCAGCCCGGATTAAATGCGTATTAGTCTATACCTCTACGATTTACTGAAAAACTGTCAACCAACGATTTAAGTGGATTAAATCCTTCGCCGGAAACCGTTTCAGTCTAGCGGTCATCCGGTTGAAGAAATAAAAAACATTGCACGCCTGTATCATATATCCTTGATACGTCGATCATCCGTCAGGACATTGATGTGCTTTTCAAAGTTTCTGAAAGTAAAGAAGCTAATCTAATATGCATTTGTCGAAGTAGAACTTGACTGTAGTACATAGCATGTGGGTATTAGGGTGATCCTTAATTTGAACATTTTCGAATTTTTTAAATGGGAAAGTTCAAAGGCTTTGGGACGGTACTTATAATTGACATAGGAACCATAAATCAAGCCCCGATTAATCGACTGTGATCTTTGGGTTCTTTGATCCCCGGCCAATTTTCAGTTGCACCTCATGCAGTAGGGATCAATGACAAATCCGATGTTCAATGATAACTGAAGGCTTCAATGACTTCTGCTCATTCAAACGAGAATTCACGACTTCAACTCTGGCTATGGTGTCCGAAAAAACAAGTCGAAGAAATTGGACAAAATAATCTGAAAAATATTTTCACACGATTTTATATTTGGCATGAAAAATTGCCCTATCTTTATCAATTTGAACATTGGATTCTAAGAGGAATAAATGGACTCTCAATTTTTACCTACCAACCCGAATTCTCGACAGGATTGAAGGATGATATTCCTATCTTGATTTCTGTTCCAGGAAACCTGCTGGTGATATTAGTGGTGTCATTTTCACGTCGTCTGAGAAGCATAACGAATTTTTTCCTCGCAAATTTGGCTGTTGCCGATTTGTGCGTGGGTGTATTCTGCGTCTATCAAACACTGACTAATTACCTAGTTAACAGCTGGCTGCTGGGTGATTTTCTTTGCAAAGTTTACATGTTTGTTCACGCGCTTTCATACACGGCTAGTATAATGATTCTGGTCGTAGTTTGCTCCGAAAGATACCTAGCGATTGTTCATCCAATAAAATGCAGAGCAATGCTGACCAGGTCAAGACTGAGGGTTGTTATCGGTGTGGTTTGGCTGCTGGCAGCGATTTACGCATCCCCAAGATTCATATACGTTGAAACAATACGAAATCAGCTTCACACCGGAGGGGTCGACGTCATCTGCATAGCAAACATGAAGAAGCATAACAAAAACGTTTTGGATGCAGTGAACGTCATTTTTCTCTATCTTCTACCACTACTCGTTATGTGCTGTCTCTACACAAGGATCGGTGTTGGTCTGTGGAGGAGCGGCGCCGCCCTTGGAGGACCAGGACTAGTCACAAGGGCGAGAAACGGGAGGGTAAATCACGTCCACACGTCAAGCAGAAACGTTTTACGAGCGAGACGAGGAGTCATAAGGTAATTAAGAAAATTTCATACACCTATATACATCAGGGGATTTATCTCCCATCTTTAGCGGTCTGGCTTTTATTTACGTGCTGCGAAAGCTCGTTCCAAAGTTCCCTTTTTCTACTAGATATAGGGCCTGGATTTGGAACTAGTAAAAAACTAGAGGCTGCTAGTTAACTTGTATCATGAGCTTAACTGAGAGGATGATCATTGATCAGTATTGGAGTCTCGTGAAATTTTTGAAAGTTTCGAATTTTTTTGTCATCCTATGAGTCTTTTGAAATTATCTTGACATCATGTAGAACCTTTTGAAATACATGGACTCTTTGGAAATTGTATTAGTAAGACCCGTTAACTCTGTAGAAAACTTTGAAATTACGTAGAATATTTGGAAACTTGTAAAATTCAATAACATATTTCGAAATCTTATGGAATCGTTTATAATCTTCTGGAATCTTCTGAGATCTGAACCCGTTGAATGTTATGCAATTTTTCGAATCAGGCGTAATCATTGAAAAGTTCTGGAATCCTATGGGATGTTTTGAAACCGTTGGAAATCGGAGCCAGTTGAATATTTTTAAATTCGTAATAACGTGTGAAATTTTTGCAATTTTGTTAAATCATATAAAATGTTTGGAAGTCCCATGAATTCATTTCAAAGATTTTGAAACGTAACTAGCCCGTTAAGTATTTTGAAATTAATAAAGTGACAAAGAATATTTAAAATCTTTGGAAATCTGAGTGACTCCCTTAAATCTTTCGAAAATTTTAAAGTTATGTCAAATCTTCGAAATCTTGTGAACTACCTATATACGACGAAATTTCAAGAAATCGTATAAGACCTTTTGAAATCCTGTGAGATATTTTGAAATCTTTCGGAACGTTCTCAGCTCGTGAAATTTCTGGAAATCTTTGAAATCGTGTAAAATCTTTGAAAACTTTTCAACTTCCAAGAAATCCTTTGAAACCTTTGAAACCTAAAGTTTGTTTAATCATGTCAAACCTCCTCAAATCTTTGATGGATTAGGTATTATTATATCTTTCTACAACCCGTGAAATCTTTCGAAATCTTGAATTCTTGAAAACCTTGCGAGATCATAAGTTTTTGGATAATTTTAATTTTTCGTTTTCCATCTACTTCTTCTAATCTTGAATTCAATTTTATTGGTACCTAATGAGATACGAACCGCATGTTATATACATCTTAATCAAAATCAGTTATTCGATTCACGTAACCCTTTCGAATTGTCTAACATAAGATATATGGATCACGAGGGACGTCGTTAACTTCTGTCACGTTGAAGTTAACGATATGATATAAACCAGATTTTAGGCTAGACGGAGTGAGTTAGGGAGCTTAGGCCCGTTTATAAGACATAACTCGATTATGTGGAACACTTAAAGCATGTAAATGCATATGAGGTATTTCAAGCACGATCATCTACCCTCCCATTTCCCTCAAAGCCCCTGAACTTTCCTCTCACTCCATGAAACACGGGTTCATTTTTTCCAAAAAATTTTTGTTCGTGGAATTGTACAGAAGCTTTCAGATCTAATGAGTGGTGAATTTCATTTTCACCTTCGAGCTTCCATATAAGAAAACATGTTACAGAACTCACAAGAAATTCATCAACGAAATGGAGAGCCTAAAGATTGCATTTTTGATTTCAACAACGTTTCAAGGACAGTAAAACAAATGTCCTAAGCCTTTCCATTCATGTATCATAAACCTAGAATACGACGAGTAAAAGCTTGTATACAAGGAGTTGAAGCAGATCATATAAGCATCATAACGTATAAAGATCGGCATTTTGAATTGCCGATGAAAGAGATATCACTGTCCAAAAAACAAGTGCAAAAAATTGAGAATACCTACTCTAGCCTACTGTAGAAAAAACTTTCCCGAGTTTCGCTCGATTCCTGAAAGCTGGGGGGAAAAAGAACCCTTTCGTTCGTCGAAAGAGAATCTCTAGGTAAGTGTTCAGGATATATTATATAGGAAAACTCAAATGGAAACTACAGCGGTTAAATAATCAAGCATCAAACTTGAGCAAGATATAAGTCACATATATGCCTCAAGTTTCTTCATTCAAATGCGAATCGCTCATAACTCTAAATTGGATCACGTGACATGAACGAGATGAACCCATATAAGCGAGGGTGATCTTGGTTTATGACAATGGATCATAGTTTCAAGTCAAGTTTCCAAGGTTTCAATTCTCATGTGAGTTAGGCAGATGAATATAGGAAAAAGTGCCATTTATTCCCGTAAAACTTCAACAATTACCTATTTCAATCACGATGGTGAAATTAGCGCCAAAAATATGTAATTGTAATTTCAGAATGCTGATAGCCGTCGTGGTGATGTTCGCCGTGTGCAACCTTCCGCAACACGCTCGAATAGTTTGGCTACACTGGGATCCAGACTACGACCGGACTTCGGATTTCAGTACAATTCTTACAGTTTCGACATTTCTTGTCTCGTATGCAAATTCCTGCCTAAATCCCCTCCTATATGCATTCTTATCTCGCAATTTCCGCAAAGGAATGAGAGAGCTCGTAATCTGCAACCCGAGGGGACAAGGAAGTAGACTGGGAATTACTGGACGCAAAGAAAATGGCCACAATACAAACGTGCCTCACAGTTCTGTCGTCAGACTAAGCTCGGCACATGATAGTCCCTACACTACACACACGACCCAAACTATTACGAGGCAAAATACATTCGGGAGGACTTCCTCAGCGTAAGAAACGTGAGAATATGTCAAACGAGAATGTAGATAATATATAGTATATAATAGAGATTATATGAGAGAGGGTGGTTTTTGCGAGGGTGCCAATCCGTCTCTTACATCTCCTGAGAGGCTTTGATACTCGCTCTGATCACCTCGAAAACGCGATTCGCAGTTTCTCCCATACCACGCAACCGATCGGAATGAAACTTTGGAGATTACTGTTTCATTTTGGCAGAAAGTGCCTCAGTATTTCGTTTTTTCAAACTCTTCAATTTTTTTTACAGATTCGGTTATCATCAGAGAAATCGTGCAATGATTTACAGGTGCACTCGGTTTATTGCATTTTTGAAATACTTAGGCACTCGGCGGTGGCGAATTGCACATTTTGAGCACTATCACATCTAATTTGATGAAGAAATTACCGAGAAACTACGACCTTGCGTTATACACAAAAATTACCGACATCTTACAGAGTCGACACTTTGTCAGGTCTTAATATGTTCAAGATCGTCTTAAGAACAGCTCTTGGCCAATCAAGTCGAGTCTAGAGCTGACTTAAGACGATCTTCAAAATAAAACCCTACTATGAATACCGCCCTTTGTGGCGACATAAAAGTGGCCCCTCTGGTATCAGAGCCCCTTAATCTTGACTCTTCGAATACGTCGAGGGAAGAAGGTCGATAATTTCCTGCAAAGTTAAGCCTAATGCATGCGATTATATAGTAATAGCTTTACATTCGCAAACTACTTCGCTGTGAATAGGCAAAGTTGCAGTCATTTTTGACCGACAAAAGTTATTTTCAATCGCTAAAAGATAAGTTCTTTTCCAGTTTTTTAATGATCAACAATCGATGTCGTCATATCTAAAGTTCTTATATATATAATTAAAGCGACAGTCTGAATATTATTCCGTTCTTCTATTTATTAGTGACAAACTCCTCATTGCTGTACATGTAAAATAGGTACATATAAGTACTTGTTTAATAATGTATGCTTATGATCACTTATATTTAAGGCAAATAGCTGTTATAACAAAATTAAACAGTTTTCAAACTCTACTTTTTCTGGATTTTAGTTATTCATTAATTATGGGATCCTACACAGTAAAAATTTTTTTGTAAAATTTAACACAAAAGTTTGTGTTAACCACTTTTTTTACACAAAATTTGTGTTATTTCAACACAATCAGTTTATGTCAAAAAAGTAACACAGCTTTATGTTAAAACTAACACAAAACTATGTTGAAATTTTTTGTTGATTTGAGAGTAACATTTAGAAAGTGTTACTTTTGTATTAGTTTTAACATAAAGCTGTGTTAATTTTTTGACATAAACTGATTGTGTTGAAATAACACAAATTTTGTGTTAAAAAAGTGGTTAACACAAACTTTTGTGTTAAATTTTACAAAAAAATTTTTACTGTGTAATCTTGACGCTTTCGGGATATTCCCACAATTATGTGCCTCAAACATCGTGAGAGAGTCAAAAAAGCTAATTCTAAGATACGAAGAAATGATTGAGGAGTTGGATGCAGTAAAGAAACTTCGAGCTCATGATATTCTTCTAGCATTAATCTGAGGGATGATTTTTAGAAAATATCTAATTCTCAATTGAACAATAGCCCAATATTCATTTCGCAGCAATCTTCCGAAATCTGAATCGTAAAATTCAAAAATTCTATGATTAGTTCTATGATTTTCTGACGTATTCCGGACGGAATTTTGCATTTCTATATGCATTTCTTTGAACATAAGGTCTCGTTAGTGTCGGGATGTAGGATAATTGAAGGAAAAATCACCCCGAAGTATCCATTACTGAATGAATGGTGCGTTTTTCTCAATTATCTCATAAGACATGATATTTCACTATGCCCTTATCGGATCCAACTTCTAAATTATTATTATACTTATACCTATAGAGGGTTGTGAGTATTAGCTATCAATACATGATGGAGATCACTCTTCATTATCCTTTCATAATGAATGAAGAAGTTAGTGATGGATCTAGTCCATTCGACGGTTTGTTTAGCGAGGTAGAAATCCTGTCAAGAGAATTATTTTACAAACTTCTTCGGAGTCTAGTACCACGTTTGAGCTTGGTATAATTGAATCCGGCAGACAGTACATTTCCAAAAGAGAAGCAGCTGGGTGGAAAAGCTATGTAGTAGAAACATAAAAGAAACCAGAAAAAAAATTACGGTAGGTATACAATAAGAATTAGAGAAACGGGTCGAGCCTGGGCGTAGGAATTCGCAAATTAATGGCCGATAGACAAAGAGATAACTTCCACTACGTCCAAAGGACGAAAAGAACCCAATTATTCCCATTCTCCTCTTTGATTAACTCTTTTTTACAGACTCCAAGCTTTAAGGTCTATACCTAGCTGAAGTGAAACGATGTACCTACCCTTCGTACTGCGTAACGTGCAGAATACGAATTTATACCACAGGCAAGAAAATCCTGTCATCTGAAAATTTTTATATTAAGATCTTACTCCGAGAATGCGAAAAAGGAGGATAGAGGAAGAACGATTATTCTTGCTTACATAAATTCGCGTGTCTAATGGCATAAGATCATTAAAGCACCAAAAAAGCAGTTTTGCTGACATAATTTTTCTTTATACCATAATTCGCTCTGAAAATGATGAAAACCCATAAATAATTCAAAGTCAAGAATTCGAGAATCTAAAAGCATAAGGTCGTATGTGGGCTGACACACCTTCTGCCTTCAGGTTCTTACAACAAAAAAACTTCGATTGAATCTATACCATAGACATATGAATGGAAGTATATATTTGCAAATTAGGTATAGGGAATCCTAATCCCAACAGGCGACAGTAATAAGCTAAATCTCAATTTGAAGTACCGCGAGTGGGTGACGTTCAGTTGATACGAGTGTCTAATTCATAGATATATATATATGTATACACGGGAATTTTAGGCAGAGTTTGATATCCTATGTCTTCAGAAATTTAGGGAATTGCTTCCTCTTGGCGCGACAACGCCAAAGCTTCAAAGATAAATTTCGAATCACCACATACGTCAACTTGAAGGTAACAGGCATATGGGCTTGCCATTCTGGCCTGTAATACGAAGCACGTCTGGTAAACCAGCGAAAGCCAACGAATCTTGATGAAAATCCTTTTTTTTTTCTATCAACGTTTACAAAAAAAAAAAAGATTTTTTTAAATGAACTAAAATGTACCAAAATGAACATAATTTTCGTATCCAAAAATGAAGTTCAGCGAATATCATTGGTTTGCTACGTAATTACATGAACCTAAAATATTCCTTTCAAATTTGAAGAAGCTTAGATAAACGATGGGATCCGTGCTCTAACTCAATTTTCTTTTTTGAATTTAGATCACGAATTTGTATAATATTTCAATTCCTATTTGATTAAAATCGACCCTAAATCCGGCCAGCCAGAAAGCTAATCGCCGCAAAAATGATGACTAAAAATTTTATCCAGTTTTTCAGAGAATCCAGACTCATCAGACCTTTAAAAACCGCAGCGTAGAAAAGTGTTCTTGTTGACGTATTATAGGAGGAGGAAACAAGCCGGTAAGAGTACAAAGTTTTAGGTGGTTGAAAAAAGTGTGCGCTTGCAGCTTACAGCAGAACTTTGCCCAGAGTTTTGCGATGCTTCATATCCGCTACAAAGCATCTAAAGAGAGACTCTTTCTTGTTATACAATGGAAAGACGGTAAAACGTCGATAAAAGTCTTCCGCATGTGTATTATTCCTTTATAAAACATACAAAACGTTTGCTTAACAGCTTCACATGAAATTTTTATGTCTTATTCATGTTTAGGAATGGATTGTAGAATGGGATCAATATTCAGCTAGTGAGCTTTTACAGCTTTCACAGTTTAATCCACAATTAATTGATACGTACAAGATTACGTCATAACTGATCATCGGAAGCGAACCGAATTTCACGTAAACATTTCAAATATATATGTCTATCGTGTGAACTACGCGAATCGCATTGCA
This sequence comes from Tenthredo livida, assembly GCA_963992785.1. Taxonomy (NCBI): domain Eukaryota; kingdom Metazoa; phylum Arthropoda; class Insecta; order Hymenoptera; family Tenthredinidae; genus Tenthredo; species Tenthredo livida. The sequence goes on from OZ023065.1 coordinate 41,795,157, forward strand.
TTAATGAAAAGTTGGCTCTTCATCAAGATGTAATTCATTTTTGTTACTAATCCCATTTTTGCATGTATCACAAAAGTTTCTCAACCAATCCCAATATCCGTAGTTCACACAGTACGAAAATATGTGTTGAATGAGCATGTTGAACTTGAACTCTGTATATGTAACAGTTTCCACGTAATCCTGCCTCATAGAATCTCAATTAATCAAAATAAAAGTGACTGTAAATTTAATTTTAAGATGTTGTGTAAGGCCTGATTGAAAACGCCCGAATCCTGTTGCTGAAATATCCTATGGTATCCATTACTCAAATTCCACAAGATGCGAAGTAAATTTGAATCGCGTGCATAGATCGGCTGCTCAAAAATCCGCAAATCCCAATGTGAAATACAAGACGGTAAAATTTGATTGAAAAAGCTCAATCAACTCGGGTGTCGATCCGAGGCTGAAAGTCCAAAGCCCACAGCCAGCTGGATTTGGTATTGACGTTAATATAGTGCGGCCCCCGCGACGCCACTTTGACCTCTAGCCGGGTCTTCGGATTACCAAACGTCTGCAGAAGATAAGACATCCACGTGATATGCCACGAGTACTTATCTGAACTTTCGCCACTCCACACTAACCAGTTATTACTCGAAGATGTTATACGAGCAAGCAGAAGTGCCTTTGGACCAGTTATTTCCAGTATATCGGCCACTCCGCTGGCGCGATATACCGATCAGCATTAGTCAACAGTTCATCGCACAGCTTATAATGCTGTCTGCTAGATAGCCACAAGCTAATTACTTACATCAGTTTATGCGAATTCATTGCAGATTTTTCGCCACAGGTGAAAATGAACAGAAGCTTCGCCATTTTTTTCCCCCAATCCGAACTCTGATCACCTCGAAAACGCGATTCGTAGTTTCTCCCGTACCACACAGCCGGTTGGAATGAAACTTTGGGGATCACTGCTTCGTTTTGGCAGAAAGTGCCTGAGCGTTTCGTTTTTTGAAAATTTTGAATTTTTTTTCACAGATTTAGTTATCATAAGAGAAGTCGTGAAATTATTCACAGTTGCACTTGATTTATTGCACTTTTGAAATACTCAGGCATTCGGCAGTGGTGAACAACGCATTTTGGAAAAATGTAAGTAAAAATGGCCTGCGTCAAGAGCGAACTTTTGTGCTTTGTGAATCATCCAAGGATTTATTGGGTTTTGAAAAGTAAATTTTAGAACGAATTTTTGATGAGTTTTGCCAGCTGGGTTTCCATTTTATTACCATTTCATACATCGTTGCGGTAAATTTTCCTTATCCATTAAAGAAAAATGTATAAATGTCATCTTCACAGAGAAATATAGTGAACTGAAGCCGTAAATTTTCGGGTGGCTCGTGTATACCCGTGGGAATCCTCGACATTACGATCTCCAAAATTTTGCCATTCCTATTCACCCAGGCTGCTCAGTGATTCAGGTGAAAGGTAATGTCGTTAAGGTCCTTAGAGCTACTCAATCAGAAGAGTTCCGACCATGTAAAGGCGGACCCACCTTCACAGTAGGTATAAGCACGCGTAATGAATCCCAAGAGTACGGAAAACCGCAGAGTTTGAAAATCGTTTTAAAACGCGAATTCTAAAACGGTTTTACGACCGGTTTGATAGAACCTGTAATTTATACCTCTTTCAGAAAATCTTGTCACGCATTTTCAACAAGTTACACAAATTGAAGATCTTTTTAAATTAACAGTTTTTTCTCTTACTATAAAGATTTTAGACACTGATTATCCGGGATTTATTCATCATTATGTGGCGATCCACGTGCCGCTATATCTCTCGCTGACGTCTGATAAGATTTACATCGATCTTTCAGTTCATTTACTCATTATTATTATTATCGCTCGCATCTGCAGCGATATGATTATCAGTAAATTTCTAGCTCAATTATAGAAGCGAATGTATTATACCTCTGAGTGCAGTGAGCTTTTCAGTACATATATGGTATAAGCTCGAATTTTCTCTCCACGTTCAAGTGGCTCTGTACTTCCGTACATTTTCAAGTATGTGATAAAATGCACTGCTCATACACGCCTGGGAATAAAACACTTGGGAATTTATAGGTGAGATGGATCGTACGTTGGAGAAACTTTATGTGTAATGTGATAACGTATCGCTCTTTCGGAAATGTATTTCCCTATTTGCAATATGGAGTAGAGGATTTCCGATCAAACCCCGTGGGTGTAAAATGTAAAACAGAGTTATTACATATACGATGAGATAAACTGGTCGCAAACCAGTAAAATTTATTAACAATTCACAGCAGAGATCTCGTTGTCGTTTAGATGTCATTGAAATGATTTTTAAATTCCGAGGTTGAATATTACTGACTTACAGTATTTTCCCAAAAGTCTACATAGCTGATTCAAAAAACTTTGGGACGAAGAACACCGGAGTTCCGAAATTCCGGAAGCTCAAAATCCGAAAGGCCGATCCTCCGAAACTTGAAATTCACGCATGTATTCATTCCGCGTTTGATAACCCGGGCTGTATTGATCGTATCGAAACCAACAAGTGGTCAGATTAATCATCTTGGGATGTAATTCTCGGAAAAAACTTTCTCAATACTATCAATTATTTATGACATCACGAAGTTATCGATTTCAGTAGATAAAATGGGTTTCGGTCAAGAGGGTCTCGATAAGAATGAACTATTTTTTATTTTCACATCGTGTGAAATAGACCGAAATTTTTTAATCTTCAGACTCTCGAGGGTCTAAACTATTGGAATTTTGATATTCGGAACTTAAACGTTTCTGAAAATTCTTAATCGTCTCAAACGAATTCGAAATTTACACCGTTCGGAGCTTTTAGAATTCAGAACATCAACCCGGCACCAAAAATCTTCGTATCTTCTGTGTTTTTTTTATATTTTTCTTCTTGACATTTTTATATCTACATATCAGTAAAGTCTCCCCTTATGCAGTATAAAAGCTCTGCAAAGGGGGTTTGGATGATGTGTAAAAACAAGAACACATATGGGCTCTGCCAATGATATAGGAATTATTCATGTGCCTCGACGTCATTGTTTATGCATGTGCACATTGTTATACCGAATTTCTCAGCCTTGGTGACTTCCGGCACTTTATATACTATGCAAGACTAGGAACAGGTGTTTTTTGACTACGTGACGTCATAAAGAAAATAAGAAGTTCAGAGTGAATTTGTAGACAGAAGTATCGCTTATTACGACGTATAAAACAGTCGATAATAAAAACTCATTTTTGTATACACACTCCTTGAAACTTCCTATAAGGAACGCCTCAATTTCGCTTCAAAAAGAAAGACCAAATTCAGAATATCATATCATTGTCAAAAACAATGTTAGAGACTTGCAACCAGAATGATTATTCAGGTTCTAATGTCTACTTTGCGAAAATTTTTGTTAAATTCCCATGACTAATTTTCTCTTCAAGTTATATAATTCTGAAGTGAAACTAAAAAGTTTATGAAATGATCTCTGAAGTTTGGGGGCGCGCAGGGGACACGTAACATGCTGTTCTCTGAATTCCTAAATGACGAAATTGAAGCTTGAAATTTCAGCTTTAAAATCGTTTCTTAATCAGCTACGTGAGATTTGTCTTTCACGCAGTTATCCAACATTCAGTGGGACATAAATTTATTATGTATACAGGGTGGTCCATTTTGATCGCCCCGAGCGAATATCTCGAAAACTAACAGTTATACGAGAAAAGGTTTCATACAAAACTTGAAAGGTTTCGAGAGGGAAAGATGATGCTGATATGTTTTGACTTGTGGATTTCACCAATTCCGTGATTTTGCAAGTAACTTCGGATTTTAGATAGAGAACACATGTCTTGGTTGGGAGATTATGTTATATGACAAATGTCATGAGATGACTGTCGCATGACTCTGGGATTTCATTTTATTCTTATTTCGTAAATTTTGTCATCACTCATCACTATCGCCAGCTAGTTGATAATTATTAACATAAGCCACGCTTCACTACCCTAACGATTATCTGACAGCCAGTTATATCTGGCTTGGGGGGATTTCATTCTATCCACTAACCGACTTATCAAACGTGCAGCAGTATTCGATGACCTGTCAAATTCTGTACTACGCTTTGCGAGAAAATAGGAACAAAATACCTCCAGCCCGTTCATGTTAAATAATCTAAATTTTGATCTTTCTGGCTTTGACATGTTCAACTTCCATTCTCACTACTTCCATTGATTTATCAATTACACCCTAATCTGCCTTTCGCGTTATTATACTTCAAACAATAACCATATTATATGAAGTACGAATAGTATGTCTTCAAAAAAATTCTGATCAAATATACGGGATTCAATTTCCGATTGATTATTTGTTTTATTTCACAAAATATTTTCACTAAGAGTCACAATTAATTTAATCAAATATTTTCACGATCTAGAATCCCTCAGCGCGGCATCGGTATTCGAGGCTCCGTTGATAACCGGTATAGATCCCTCGATCGGTAAATTTGTCGGTAAAGCAGTTTGCACGGAAAAATGCACACAGATTAGTTTCATAAATACAACGATCTAGTCGTAGCGATGTTTTTCTTTCCCCATTTTGTTATTCTGAGTAAAAATATAATCAAGACTATAACAATGACGATTTTTCGGACGTGGATGATATTGTCGACCCCCACATGTCCTTAACGTGTTCATCGATCCGCCCATCGATCACTTTGTTAGCTTTTCTCGCAGCAGGTGAAGATAAATTTTATCCCAGGTATTAAGCCCGGTCAGAGACCCAATATCTTTCTTTGTGGTAATAAACGAGCAATCAGGTTAACTAATAACCGTCGAGCTGATTGTGGGCAGAGCGAAATCGTCTTGGTGATTACCGTATCCGTAGCTGTTAATCATCAGCCCCAGAACAACCTCGGTTAACTACTCCCGTTATTCATTTGTTTTTGCCTTTTCATTTACCGTTGATAAATTTATCTATTATCACTTGGCGCATTCTTGTCGAATCCAGACTCATATCGCACTAAATAAATAATTTTACTGCTTGGAATTATACCTCGCCATGTTATAACGATAATTTCGACCATGCAACTTCATTTTACGGAACATAATTGGAAATATAAATGATCGAAGAGGAGTTTAAACAGATCAGCCGCGGTATAGTCTATCCGAAATTTCCGATCAATGCGATTCCTCAAATCGGAAAGTAATCGTAATAAATCAAAAAACCAACATTCAGAGCAATTTTTCGATTATTCTTTCGATTTAATATTTTCTCGTATACCAGAAGGCCGTCGAGTTGGAGATTAGCTAAAATTGTAAAGTAATGTTTCTGCTGAAACCGATATGCCTCTCGCATGTGTTACAAAGTGATAAGAAGTAAAAGAAGCTAAATTTTCCCATTAAAAGTTCGGAAGTCATCTTTTTTTTTTTTTGTTTCCTCTTACTTTTCGGACCGAATGAAAAGACTCAAAGGAAACGTTTCGCGAATCCTAATCCCAACTTCGTGTCTTCATAAACTTTTTTCCTCGAAATTTTTTATATTATTATATTATTTCAATAAATGAAACATTCTCCGAAGTCAAAGTGTTTTCATATTCCTACGAGGTATAAGGTATCGCATAAGCTACCGGATTACGCGATCGTCCGTAAAAAAAACCGAGGGAGAGCTTTAGCACCAGCTGAAGAAATTCTTGCGAAATATAAAATCTGGATCATATATATCCAGGTATATATTATATATTATGTACACATATGTGTGATCATACTGTATGGTAATACGTCTGTTATCATATTGTTCTTAACGCTATCATTGGGGTCTCGGGTCGAAGTTTGCGAACCAGTTTCATCCAGAGTTCTTTGCACGCAATCGTATAATATATGTTACATATATGCATAAATACATAAATCACTATCAGTCATTATTCCCCGGTCTATAATCTTAACGGCTGTTCTGTAGAACGTCGTTACTTTTTAAAATTGTTTGTTCGGAATTGAGTGAAAATAAATTAATCAGCCGGATCACAACCGCGGTTAAACGGCCCCCCACGGAGATATCAGCTATCTTCAATCTTCTATTTTTCACAACCTTTTATCTTAAGCTACTTGGAACTGGGATGTTATGAGAACATCTTGGAAAGTGTCGATTATAATTATTCACCCAATTATCATGTCGCCAATTTTTTTTCTCGTATAAGTATAGGTACTTTCCCTCTAGCTATCGGGGCCTGGTTGAAGTTCAATATCATTTCACTTTTCAGAAAGAGTCTTTTCCCGAAAATCTACAATCCAGATTTGAAAAACTTTGAAAAGAAGAACACCGGAGGTTCAAAATTCCCACATGGGAATTCACACATTCACACATGTATTCATTCAGTTCGAAACCAACAAGTGGTCAAATTAATCCTCTTGAGATTTACTTTTTGGAAAAGAGAGTTTCAAAATTCTATCAATTATTCATAACATCATTAAGTTATCGATTGAAGTAGGTGAAATCGGTTTCCGTAAAGAATGTCTCGATTAGAAAGAATGGTTTTGTTTTTTCTTGAGCTTTCGAGGCTTTGAACTTCCCGAATTTTAGAATTCCAAACTTCAACGTTTCTAAAAAAGTTTGGAATCGTCTCAAACTAATTCGGCACTTTGACCCGGTCCCTCGCTGTCGTATTTTAATTTTAGGCAATTTTTAGTAGTTTTATTTTTGGAATGAAAATAAATCGCATGATTCCACTCGATCTTTTTTACGCTCGTAATGTGTAGGTATATAATAATGTATCCTTTATTTTATCGCTGACCACATATAGTAGATTAATAACTGCTGGGGGCCGCACTTGATATCAGAGACGTTGAAAACACTGAGTGAGGCTGTTTGTCTCGCATTTTGCAATAGAGCTGAAATACTCAAACCCACGAGACTATTTGTCAGAGATAAAATTGAATGAAAATAAAAACCGTGTTAGTAGATCAACCCAGCGATTACCTAATAATTATTATTTATTTTATATTTTTTGCCTCAACGTGCGTCTTAGCTTGACCCAATCTTCTTCTGCCATCGGCACAAACATTACCTATGGGCTCTGATATCATTATTTTATACGTACGAATATTTTCTGCGATTCAAACTAGCCACCGAGTATATGCTGATAACCAGGTAGATGGGACTTGGACGTGAACCGGTTTTTAGCACAGGTAGATTTATACAGGTCTGGTCCATGCGATTGAAGTACAGAACATCGTCGGAACTATTTCTTTCAAATAATTCAAGGATTTTTCCTTCAAAAGGGTGGGTATGGATACATTTCAAATCACAACAGATCACTAAGATGTTTTGACATAATTCAAAACCATTTGAAAATTTATGAACTTTGTATTGCATAGATTCGTAGAAATGAAGAGACAGGGCTTTTTATAGAATAACAGATATATAGATTTTCACACATGTTATTGGTTTTCCCCAAATTGACATCATTTCGAAATATTCTTTCCAAATTTGGAAAAGTTTCGATGAAAGATGCGACCTGTACCCAGCGAGAACCACTTTTTCGTCGGTCGGTATAATCTATGACGTAGATTCTTTTCGAACATGCTTTCGTCTGTCTTATTGAACAATTTAGAGCCTTTTTTCTCCTCATGAGGATTGATGGCTTTTGTTAAAACGCTCCGTTATTCAAATCTGTCAAAAGCATAAAATTGTTATTTTCCATCGGCAAAGAATTACACACTGTGGTTGATAAGATAACTCTTTGCTGGTGGCTTCGCGCGTCATAAGCTCGTGATCTCGAAGACCCCCCCGTATTTATCAAAGACGTTAAGCCTCTTTTGCTCAAGACAATTCTGACGTGCGAGCAAATTGACGAAGATTCTCTGTATTATGATCTGCTGTTTCAACCGGCGGTTTATCAGAGCGAGAGAGTTAACCATCACGAGTACCAGCGTCCAGGAATGAACGTTATTCATTATAAACAGATATATTATCAAGATGGACCCCCAGCAATCATCTCCAACGTTGCATCAGACGAGAATAACCGATGACCTCTGCAAGAAGATGAAGACAAAACTTCGAACGTTTCGCCAAAAGCTGATCAGCTTTCAAAAAAGCTTCATTTTTCAACCTCGGATCAGTGTGGGAAAAAAAATCGCAAATATATTCGGAATTAAGAATTCGCAAGCTTTCAATATCCGCTTCGTATCGCCTGTTTCCAGATATCAAATGAACATGGGTCCCGCGGTTTAATCGCGTGTAACTTCTGCAATAATTTCAGTAAAAAAATACTTCGAGGACAGCATTTTGAAAAAAAAATCTTCAACTTTCAGTGACTTTATTTACAAATGATGATTTTCCGTATGAAATCAGTGTGGAATCCTAATGTGAAAATGACAAGTCACTTCCCGTGCAGAAATTCAATCTTGGCGCTGCCCAGGCCCTGGCTAGTTATCCACGAAACTAGACTGGCTATGGCCAGGAGGGCTGTCCAGCGCCAACCCTGGCGTGTAACATATTTCTACTCAGCACCTAGCCAGACAAACTGATCAGGGTCTAGCCAGTAAACAGACCAGGCTCTAGCCAGCAATCTTATGAGTGCCCGGGAAAAAAAAATTTTAAGAAAAAAAAAAAACTGGTCCCGGCCGGGGATCGATCCGTGAACCGTGCGCTCGCCAACTCTGTCCGCTACCGACTCACCCAAGATCTGTTATTCAAATTATGAGCTTAAACGAATATGAAATATACAAATTTCATATATTCCAATTCTTATGGAACAAAATTTTACATCTGACTTATTAATTATCAATTTTATGGTAATTAAATGCAACAAACACGCAGTTATCATTAAATGATATTCTGTGTGAAATATAAATTGAGTTAGCGAAATTAAATTTATTAAATAAGCATTTAAGTAATTTGATGAATTCAGAGTTAATTTACATAAATGCTAACTATCAAGTATGTTAATAAAAAAAAAAAACATGACAAAAAATGCACCAGTAATTTGTTTAATCTCCTGGAAGTGCATTTCTTCAAAGAAAAATTTTCTGTAACAATTATCAATTAAAACTATGTCAAAATTATTCAATATTTGGTAACTTCGATTTCCTTCATTAGAACCTGGAAATTAATCAAGTAATAAAAACAATCATGGAGAAACGTTCTTCTATGATTTAATTTTCGAATTATATATTTACTTTTTCTATGATAATACATATAAAGTATACCTTCAATGATCAACGCGTGACTTTTCATTTTGTTAGAAATTTTGTAAAAATGTATAAAAGTTAAGTTTTAAAATCGATCAAGTTTACTTAATATTTCCGAATTGTAATATTTATTGAATGCATTTATTTACAAAGTGCACATTTTTCAAAATTAGAGAAAGAATATACACTTAAGTAAAAGATGACTTAACAATCATCGATTATCTGTCACCATTCATGTTTATATACTATAAATATTTATATGTAATGACAAAATATCATGTGAGTATATGACATTAATCATTATATATTTTTATGTATAACAATATATAGTTTTATACAGTATAATATAAAGCCTTGCGATACGCTATTATATAAAATTTTATATAGTTTTATATAATTGTATCGAACATATAATTCAAATTCAAATCCGAATTCAAATTTTACTTATCCGTTTCAAATCTGGCTAAATATTCTAAATATCCGATTCAAATTCGAGTTTAATCGAAAAAGTTGACTACATTCGAATTTGAATCAGATATATCAAATATTTAGAAAAATTCAAAACGGATAAGTAAAAATTGAATTTGGATTTGATTGAAGTCGATCTGCAATAACGAAAAATTAAACGCAATTAGTGTTTTGTCTGACAATCCTGATCATTGCTGACCAGTTCCTGGAGAGTTTTGCCAGGAATTATGCTGTTATACGAGGCATCTTGTCAGTCTGGCCAGTGCCAAGCCAGAGCCTGTCTAGGCAACGCTAGCCAGTAAAATCCTATCAGGCTCTGGACAGTAGCCTGGCATGCCAGTACAAATTTCTGCACGGGTTGAGACAGCACAGACTCATATTATAGCGACAGAATTTACGTGTTCGAGATCTAAACAAAAAACACCACAAAATTTTCTTTACTTTATTTTTACTTAGAATGTAAATTTTTCTTTGTATTATAATTTGTAACAAACAAATATCAATCACGTAGTAGGTAGGGGAACGCGGGGCAGAACGGGCAGCGGGGCAGAACGGGCACCAAAACCAAAAAAAATAAAGTGGTCGGAAATGATTTTTTATAAAATATGGCGACGTATTTTGGATCAATAATGAAAAAAAAAAAAATTGAAATATTTTTTTAAAAAAGTGAAGAAAAATAGAAAAAAAAATAATTTTTTTTTGATTTTTTTTTTTTTCATTATTGATCCAAAATACGTCGCCATATTTCGTAAAAAATCGTTTCCGACCACATTGTTTTTTTTTTGTTTTGGTGCCCGTTCTGCCCCGCTGCCCGTTCTGCCCCACGTTCCCCTATATCAGTTTTCATAATTGTTATATCATGAGAAAATAAATTTCCATAAAATCAAGAAACGCATATGAATAATATAATTTTCAACAACACATACAGTATTTATGTTGTAATATCGACAGAAAAAACTGCGAATCATAAATGTAGACGCTAATCAGTTAACGCACATTATAACAGGGTAGAATGATTATTTACAAAATCTGTAAATCTGAATGATATGCATGTGCGTTGAATGGTCTTGTAAATAAATTATAAAATAAAAAATAAATAAAAATGATCCATATACGTCAGAGTTAACTCCGTTACGATATATCGAAAAATAAAAATATATTTGTAAACTAATATCTCATTTCGCGGTTTATTCAATGATCAGCTGCGCGAGTATTATTATAGTGGTGAGGAATACGAGGAGCAAGGGGAGTTCTTCACTTCATATAAAAACCTTGACTCGTCGCAGAGTAAGCCAGTCTAGTGGTCCCGTCGTATTCGATTGTATCAAGTTGGTTTCAAAGTTCGATCTAAGATACCGCAAGGTCTTGAACCAAAACAAACAAAACTGTGATAACAATAACTTTTATATACCGAAACACCCGGCTATCCGTCACGTCAGGTTCTGTGATAGCAGAATTAAATAAAAGAGGAAAACTAACAGGTGAGACATCGATCGAACATTTCTCTTTCTCTTTTTTCGTTTTTCATTCATCAAATTTCTCATTCAGCGCATATTTTAAATGATTAGAAAAACGAGGATTTGTTACAGAAAACCAAGAAATTATAAGCAAGTGAATTCACTTGGAAATAAATTCAATAAGTTGAACAAGTTTTGCGAGTGTCTCTTATAGATTGACTAACACTTGGAACGGAATTGATTCGACCTTGCAGACTGAGTGCAATAAGTTTGCATACGATTTGCAGAGTCGTTATTATCATTATTGAGTCAATTCACTGCATTGAAAAGTTTCGAAATGTATTATGGTTCCGATGTAGACTCATAAGACGCATACAGCGTATATGGTTGCATTCGGTTATCTCAAATCCGTATTTTCAGCTCTAAACTCGTTTTGTCTAATCCATAATTCGCCACCTAGATAGGATGTTGCGGAGTAAATAGCATGACATAACGTTAATGCATGTCTGATGTCGTTTATTTTATGTCTTGAACAACTTGAGAAAAAAACAAAAATGCTTGAAGATGTTGTACCTACAAATTTCCTTCTACTATCCTGAATTTATAAAAGTATATTTAAAAAATTTAGATATCGCCATGCCTATCGCATTGAGAAGTGTTTTAATCAGCGACGCCGTCGACGACGCCTGCGTTCAGCTTCTTACAAGTCATGGAGTTCCTGTAACTACGAAGTACAAAATGTCGAAAGACGAACTTCTCCAAGAGATCAAGGTATACGATATTTGAGAGAAAAATATCATGTTTTAGAAATTCGCTCGATAACAATTTCGACTATTTCTTCTTATCCACGAAAAATAAGACGCGTAATCAAAGTCTTATCTCATCTGGTCAATTCCCTAAACTTATATCTTCAAAATGATTTTATATAATTTAAGAAAATATTGAGACTTTGAAAAATTATCGAATCTCATATCTCTTTGGAATTTTTCTCCCAGTATGATGTAATCATCGGTATTTTCGCTCGACAGAAACGTGTCTAAATTATACATACTACGTATAATGTATATACCGCACACCGAGTCGCATGGCATAATTATTCAGTATCTGCATAATGCATGAGTCTGCGAACACTCGTCTTGTCTATACCTATAAAATACAACGTTATATCTTGTCCACCGTGTCTGGTTATAACCAGTTAATGGTCTATGATAACCAGTTAATATATGGGTCATTGCACTCTTTTTATTATTCTGCAACTATATGAGAGCAGTTTTTCCGGTTTGCCTCTCTCTCCCGTATTGTACTTGTATAATACATGCAAAACGCGTTTTCAATTTTTCTAGCCATAGTCTGATACCCATATCAATCAAGACGCGATAGGAAAATGATGAAAAACAAAAAACATTTCAATCGCTATTATCACATCAGAATAACTAAACAGACTGGAATCAAAATCTATTCCAATTTTATTCTTTTGTTTTTTCAAGGTTACTCTTGCTATTCCATATCATTATTCAAATAATGACAACGAATTTTAAAGATGTAAATGATTCGACGGCAAAATCGGAGTAAAATAATTCTGTAGATATCATAGAGAGCAATGCATCTCATAGTACAAACTTGGAATGCTACCATTCCCGAAATAACGGACTCTTGAAAAAAGTTTTCAGTTTTCACTTTTACTTCGAAGTTCCTGCACGGTTTCATGCGAGTTAAGATATAAATAGACGCGTCTGGCGGAGGCGTTTAGTATCGAATGCTCAATGCGAGTATGTACGTATTATGTCTGCATTCGGAAGGAAGGCTATGATAAGAATTTGAAACAAAAACTTGAATCGAACTCTCGAATCTATATCTAGTTTATTTATTTATTTTTGTTCTTTATATGAAATAAGAATTTTCTTGAAAAAAAAATTAAATAAAATATAGCAGAGAAACCATATAGCGTGCTTCGACGAGGTCCCATACTGCGGTTTTGTCAGCAATATATGTATGTGTATTATAGTCAGACCAGAAAAATAAAAATAAAAAACGAGATGAAAAACAAGCGCACAGTGCATTGCATGTGTGTGTAATGCGAGTTATAAATAGTACTTGAATATGTATACGCCGAATGTAGCAGACAATGAAAACATGGATAATTAACTGCTAAATGAACCGCCCATACATATAGGTATGGGGTATTCCACGTGAAACGGAGCGGTTCTTGGCCGGAGGTTATCGAATTTGACGCCAATGCAGATTCAGATTCCTTGTTACTACATGAGATATCCCCAACAGTTACAGAGCATGAAATCAATTGGTTCAATTTATATCGCTGTCATAATTATACCAAAAATTTAATTACTACATTTTCAACTCCACTTATCTCAGCCATGCATGAACAAAATCATAACTTCCCATAATGCATTCTACGCGCATAATAATGAGCTCCTTCGAAATATGTAGCACTTCAATTATTTTTGAAATTCTTAAACATGTAAAACTTTGGGAATATGCGATCTCTTTGTTCTTCTACTTGAAGGGTCTCATCAATTGCCCTGAAATTTTCACCGAAATTACTTCGAGGTGGCACTAAGAAGTGATCAAAGTTTCAGCCTTCCGTTTTTCTCCTTTTTTTTCCAAAAACCGGCGAAGCATGTAAAACTTTGGAAAAATGTGTTTCCATTTTTTTTTCTACTTGAAGGGTCTCACGGATTGCCTTGAAATTTTTAACGAAATTACTTCGAAGTGCCACGAAGAAGTGATAAAATTTCCAGCCCTCCGTTTTTTGCTTTCTTTTGTTGCCAAAAACCGATCCGGTTCACGTGGAATACTCCATATGCATAATGATAAATTTTTTTAGCCAACTCTAATTCAATTGATGTAATAGTACATTATGCAACTAGGGAATAATCGGTTTTATTCCCGCACGGAGAGAAATTTAGCTCGCGCCCTGTCTCAGTAATGGTGGCGCTACTGTACGACATGTAAAGTACGTGAGGCGTGCGCTTTTGGTGTGGTGGGCGCCCCAAAATCTGGAACGCTCAGAGTTCTAAGTTAGTGCGACAGAGATCGTCTTAATGAAAGAACGTTAGGTTATCTGAGGGAACTTTTGGGACGCTAGGCTGCCCAACTTTTGGCGCTCGTAGAGACCTAATGACTTAGTATAGTCGACGTCTTATAATAGTTCGCCGCCGGTACTAGCGCGGGACACACAGCGTACGTTAACGACAGACAGTTACTTTACCACCAAAAAGGACGCCCCCTGAACGACGTGGTACGTATGCCGTGCGAAATTTCTCTCCGTGCGTGTTCCATATAGGACTTTATTTCCGACTGACCCGTAGCCGTATTCGAAAAGTGGGACCTATTTTCATTTGACTGTATTGTCTGTGAGTAAACTGATCGAATACGAGTATTTTGTTGGGATCGAAATGTTAATAATTAATCCTCCTGTGTCCACACGATATTTTGCCCTACACATGAGTGGAACGTTTGTTTCGAGAAAGTCAGGAAAGAGTCCGAAGATCTTGGAAAAGACGACCTTTGACAGACCACTGTGCGTGGCGGCGGGGTCCAGGGGCGAAGCCCCTGGTGGGGCCGAGGGGCGAAGCCCCCGTGGGGGGGTTGGGGGGGGCGAAGCCCCCCCGACTAAGAACAAGACCAAAAATCTCAATAGAAAAAAAAAAATGGAATTCATTTGCGTTCTATTTATCAACTTGAAACGTGAACATATGTTATAACAATACTGCTTTTAGAACTTACACATATCACTTATATATGTATCATTTTTTTCGTCATATTTTTCTGTAGTTATTCTTTTCATTATGAAAGAGTAGTATTATTAATCTTTAAATAAATGAAAGCATTTGTTGTTAAAAGAAAAATCATTATTATTTCTTCCTTAATGTTTAAGTGTGATTATTTTATAAGTCTGAAAACTAAAATTTATTGAAAATTTATAGTAATATATAAAGAAACAGTTCAATATTAAAAAGAAAAGATAGAAAATAAGTTACACTGAAAACTGCGTTTGCGGGAGAAAAAGTGAATTTGCGGGAGAAAAAGTACTTTTTCTCCCGCAAATTTACTTTTTCTCCCGCAAATTTACTTTTTCTCCCGCAAATTTACTTTTTCTCCCGCAGAAGTGAATTTGCGGGAGAAAAAGTATACTAGGGAATCAGATACCACTTTAGTCCCGCTTTTCAGGTAAATAAAGTGGTCTTTACGATCGAGTCGGGAATAAACGTATATTTTTATTTCCAGAAACATGATGGACTTATTGTTCGATCTGATACCAAAGTCACAGCTGAAGTATTGGCCGCTACATCAGGTCTTAGAGTTGTTGGTCGAGCTGGTACTGGAGTCGACAACATCGATCTTCAGGCTGCAACTCGCAAGGGAGTCGTTGTACTTAAGTGAGTAATGATCCTAGTAAATATTAAACCTCGTTGACAATATGACGAGAACTAATTACGAAGAAAGTTTAACTTTGGGGACAAATTTTGTGAAAGTTATTGCTTCATTTAAGCCAATCATTTTGATTTGGTTTCCCTCGAATTAACTAAAAAATTTGATCAAATGATCAATACAAAATTTGTTTGATTTCATAAAATATAATCAATTTATTCGTTTTATTAAGAATAAGTGTTTCGTCAATTTAGAAAAAAATATTTTGTTCATTCAACCGCAAGTCTGTCGGGTTGAATTAGGTAGTCTAATATTATTTCTGAGCTACCTATCTTTTGAAGAACCAAATATTTTGTCTAATTTGAACAATATTTTCAAAAACAAAAGAAGTGTATCATATCCTGATGAAAAAATCTGAAACTTCGTATTTTTCTTCTTCTTAAAATAGCACCCCTGGTGGAAACAGCATCAGTGCTTGCGAGTTGACATGTGCGCTGATCACATCTCTGGCACGAAATGTTGCACAAGCTGCTCAATCGATGAAGGAAGGTCGTTGGGACCGTAAATTATACTCTGGATTTGAATTGTCGGGAAAAACCCTTGCGGTTTTAGGACTTGGACGTATCGGTCGTGAAGTTGCTCTCAGGATGCAGTCCTATGGAATGAAAGTGGTCGGTTTTGACCCTATGACATCTGTCGAAGCTGCCAAAGAATTCGGCGTCGATAAACTCGAATTGGAACAAATTTGGCCAATAGCCGATTACATCACAGTCCACACTCCCCTCATTCCCCAAACAAGAAGTAAGTATAGTTTAATTCGTATGACATATGTACATACATGCATCGTCGTGAATTATTTATGAACAATGAATGACATCAACTTCAAAATACTTCAAAGATCTGATCAACGCCACGAGTTTGGCAAAAAGCAAAAAGGGCGTACGCGTGATAAACGTAGCACGAGGTGGCATCGTCGATGAAGAAGCTCTTCTTGAGTCGTTGAAAGCCGGTCATTGCGGAGGAGCCGCACTCGACGTATTCGCCGAAGAACCGCCGAAGAACCCGATAACTTTGGAACTTATTAAACACCCGAAAGTTATCGCCACACCACATTTGGGTAAGCAATTGCTGATTACCTAAATTCGTGAGATGTCAAATGCCTTTTTTAAATCGTCGAAAAAATCTACTAACGTGACATGAAACGTTGCAAAAAAATGTATTTTCGAATCAGAAACGTATGTGACTGCATGTTCACTTTGCATAGCTCCAGGCTTTGCACTGCTTCAGAATCTGAATGGCAATCTATAATTGTGTTTTCTTGTAATTACAAACAGGTGCCAGTACGGCGGAGGCCCAACAGCGAGTGGCGGTTGAAATAGCAGAGCAGTTTTTAGCTCTCTCAGGTAAATCGACGGCGTTTGCGGTGACGGGTATAGTGAATGCTCCGGTCCTTGTAGCTGCGTTATCAGACGTGAATGCGCCGTGGATAAATTTGGCTAAGAAACTTGGTCAACTGGGAGGAAAATTCTTGAAAGGAAATGAGGGGATCAGTATCGAGAGTCAGACGGTGGGAAACGACATGGAGAAGAAGAAGTTTGTCCACACTGCAGTTTTGGTAGGAATTTTAGCCGGACAGACGAAAAACGGACTTAATTTAGTAAATGCACCGATTCTTGCAAAAGACATTGGAATTAGTATCACAGAGAGTCATGCGGACGGGGAAAACGCGGTTGTTGTCAAAGTTGGTCAGCACAGAGTGAAAGGTAAGAATAATAATTGATAAGATTGATTTTTCAAATTCCTAATTTTTTCAAAATAAATCAACGTTTCTCTGGTCTCTTCATTGCAGGAACAGTTCGAGGAGCGAACGAGCCCCTGCTTGTATCAATCGACGACGCAGTGTTTCCGAACGGCGTTGTTCTCGACGAAAATCTTTCCCTTTATCGTGGAAACGGGCCAAATTCTCTGTCAAATATAGTCGCAGCTTTGTCGGCAAAGGGGGTTCAAATTCAGAGCTTAAATACCACCGGAGAATGGTTCGCGGTTCAGACGAATCAGGAACTTACGGTACCAGTCGATGGCGTTGAGAGCTTTTAGAACTGGGCTAATTAATTACCCTTGGGATTTTCTTCATGGACTTCTTATGAAAAAACGCAGAATTATGATTATAGTATAATCGCAAGGAGTTGAGAATTTATATCATGTTGATTCAGTATTGCAGAGATTAATTATCATACTGCGGTTCTTATATAATACACGTTGACAATAAGATCACGTGTTTATATAGTACGTTGGAGATACGGAGACGGACTCTTCCCTCATAAATCATAAATCATAAATCATTTCGCATTGACTCGTATATTTATTTTTGGCAGAGCCAAAATATTAATTATGTTATTGACTGTCATATTTTATGGTCATAAGAGAAGATTGATATACAGCTTTGAATCTTCGATACGAATTAGGTTTTTTGTTTTTTGTTATTCTTTTTTCTTCCTTTCTCAGAATTTAAGTTAATATACGTTATACATATATATTCTAATATCTAAGATCGCTAAATGATTTTATACACTGTTTTATATCACTTAATTAATTTAGGGCGGAATAAATTGTACTTGTTGATCTATACCCACGTATGTAATGAACTCTATTTCATTCCTGCACTTATGAGCGATTTAACAACATGTTACAAGCTCTGATTATTCCTATATCCGAATATTACAGATGTTTCAGAACTTAGATAAGCTAGAGTGAGGAAAAAAGTATTTTTCCTTTTTTTTATCGTCGAAATGAATGATTCGGTTTCAAGAATGAAATATTCTATGGACTCTGTACTTTCATAGCTGATTACTCCTATTTTGAAACATTCGAAATTATTTCAGATTTTGTGAAATTTGCTTTGCAGTTAAAATCTCGCAATTTAAAGTAAATAAACAAATTTGATGATTTGGGTCTGAGCTGCCTCGTCATTCACCCATGCCATGTTCATTTGATATCTGCAAACAGGCGATACGAAGCGGACATTGCAAGCTTGCGAATTCCTAATTCCGAATATATTTGCGATTTTTTTTTCCCACACTGATCCGAGGTTGAAAAATGAAGCTTTTTTGAAAGCTGATCAGCTTTTGGCGAAACGTTTGAAGTTTTGTCTTCATCTTCTTGCAGAGCTCATCGGTTATTCTCGTCTGATGCAACGTTGGAGATGATTGCTGGGGGTCCATCTTGATAATATATCTGTTTATAATGAATAACGTTCATTCCTGGACGCTGGTACTCGTGATGGTCAACTTTCTCGCTCTGATAAACCGCGGGTTGAAACAGCAGATCATGATACAGAGATATCTTCGTCAATTTGCTCGCACGTGAGAATTGTCTTGAGCAAAAGAGGCTTGTCGTCTTTGATAAATGCAGAGGATCTTTGAGATCACGGGTTCATGACGTGCCAAACCCCCAGCAGAGAGTTGTCTTATCAATCGTATAGGTCGTGATTATTTGCTGTGGAAAATAACAGCTATCTGCTTTTGGGAGATCGGGTAAACGCAGCGTTTTATCAGCAGTCGTCAATCCTCAGGAGAAGAAAAAAAAAACTTACAATTCTTCAATAAGACAGACAAAATTGTATTCGGAAAGAATCAAGACCGCAACGATAATCCCGATATATGTATATTGTGCGGTCTGTGCTTTTTATTAACGGATCAAGTTTTATCCCGCTATTGTGTAGTTTCTGTATGCACAACGAAACCGCTGATCGTCTAGAGTTTGGATGCCTGGTGAAATCTCGTAGAAGTTTGAAAGATGGAGTAATAATGAAAAAATCAATAACCGCGTGATGATGTTGAACGTTTCAAAGTTTATACATGCGGAGGCTAAGAGAATCTCTGATCCTCTATTCAGAGTTATCGACTTCTCTTCTATTCGGTTTGTATACTTCTATTTGTTTGCAAATATTCAAATTTCATTTCATTCGATCTGCAACTTATAGAATACAGGCAGTGAAAAAAAAAACAGATTATCTACTTTGCGATGTTTCAAATGCTAACAATATAAGTATTCGTTGATGCACAACACGGGGAAGTAAAAACGCCTGCATACAGACAATTCAAACATCTAACTATTAGGCTTTATTTCCACGTAGCCCGTGGGCACGCGATATGCGTAACAGCAACCGAAGCTGTGACGGTATTGCAACTTGCATATCCTCAGGCGTTAGCCGATAATTCAGTTTTAAATTAATGATTGAACAATAGCAATATTGCTCATCCGGTATAGTTTCATCCATTATATTCACTGCACATTGTTATCCCAGAAAATTTCATGCCATATTCAATTCTGTTTCCAGCGAACTCAAATCATTCTAATTTTTCATTCAATTCTACCGTTTAGTTAGTTTCAAATTTTCCGAGCGTTATACTTACTGGACTGGTCACTTCTTGTTCGTAGATTGTCAGCCGATAAGTGAATAATTACACTGAGAAAAAAAAGTTATTAAATTGAACAAATCATTTATTTGATGTTGAATACATTTGATTCAATTACTGTTTTATTTCAGGCAATCACGCGTTAGTGGGAACAACAAAACATATGCATTGATTCAATGTTATATTTCTCAGAGTGTTATCTGCTTGAGTAAACTGTTCATTTATTTGAAACTATTAAAGATAAAGTTGTTCAACCCAAGAAGTGTGCTTAAAGCAACCAACCTAATTTAATTCATAACAAATCATGACTTTGAGAGTTGATGATGTTCATTCAACTGCTACAAGTAATTGGAGGTACTAATCTAAAGTTGGTCGAAACATTTATGTTACGGTTGAATCGTGTATTTGAATACGTACTTGAGTAAAACAGATATTTACTCCCCTTAAAAATGAAATTGCCTAACGAAATAAATTTTTATTTCTATTGGAGAGCATCTTCTTGTTGATTTAAATCTTCATATTTATTGCAATAAAAATATTCTTCGGTGAATCATACGATGTTACGTTTCAACTAAATAAGAAATTAGTAATAATGCAATACGTCAACATGCCCTTGATTCAAATAATTATCTAAATAAAATCAAATCAATATCATTCTATTTTTAATTAATTACACTTTTTACAAAAATGTACATTTGTACTTAAAATCCATTTTCAAAAGTATGTGAATACAACCATACGAGTGCTTGTGGTGAATAAATATTATGTTGTGCCAAACATATATCATTTCATTGAAGTGAATCATTCATTTATGATTGCCAATTCTACGATCCAAAAAAATTGTTATCTATAATATTTCTGTTTCGCGACAACATTATAAACGTCACAGACAAAATAATATCTCCTTTTCGTGACGAATGACAAAATATATTGCTTCAATGCAACGACTTCATTAACGTGAATCCTCAAATCCTACCACCAACAACAAAACACCTTTGACTACATCATAGAGCGATTTGTAATGAACGGTCTTAAAATTTCATTTTATGAAATCACCAAATTCCCAGATTGCCAGCATCTCGTAGAGAATTAATTTTTCTGCTTGAGTCAAAGCATTACATTATTAATTCAACCAAGGAGTTTCTTATGTAATAAATAGTTGTACGAATAATAATCGAAATTCGTTTGGGTGAAATAAGTAACGTTCTTGAATCCACAGCCAGAGAATGTAATTGTTTGCAATATAACTACATTTTGCGATAATCATATAACCTTTTACATCAAGAATACCTCATTTTCATGGTAGAAAACAAATTTGGTTGTTCCAACCAAAATACTTGGATGTAGCAACTCGATCACATAGTTCTTTCAACAGTCCGAAAGGTCCGACAATAACAAACTGAGTTACAAAGAATGATTTCACCTTTTCACTTGAGAAACTCATTGAGTATGTAAAGAATTAATCAGTTCGCTTGAATCAATGCGTGACAATGATTAAAACAAGGTATAATATTATATAGGCGCTCGAACGCCAGTTCTATGTTCGGCCACAACGTGACGATTCCGGACCAGCATTCTCGCTAAACAAGCAGCGTGGAGCCAACCATAATTTTGTGCCTCTCCTTACTATTCAATACTCAGGACTCTGGAGCGGTGGCCTTCAGAGTCAAGTCAAGTTAGACTTGCGCCATTTTACGAAGACCCACCAAGCCATTGCGGCATACTGAATAGAATTTAAAATTCGTTGGAATGGCCAGAACGCTATTAAAAATTGAATTCAACATTGTTAAAATGTTTCATTTTTTCAGTGAAATAAATATCATCGTTGCTGTGAATAAATTTGATTTTATACTGAAGAGTATCTCATTTGCCACACAAGTTATCTCGTTTGGTTAGTTACCAGCTTCTTTTGCATACAAGTTAAATAAATGAAACGATATTTTCATTCAATTCTTTAAAATCAATGCACGTATCCATTCACAAAGGTATACAAGACTTTGGTTTCAACTAAAAAAAATGTGAAATTGGTTCGAGAGATATCATGTTAAATCAACTCTACAATTTTTGATTAGACAATTCAATATTTTGTTTCGACTGAACATCACACTTGATGTCACTAAATTTCCTTTGTCACAAATAAATCTTACCTTCTTCTACCGAAATATCGTCTTAGACGGAATATTCGTTTTCTTGCTCGGAAAAGGTGTTCTATTGTTCGTAAGAATTGTAGTTTTTTATTGAGGATATATGACTACAGATTAACGAGATAGTTCGACGCTTCGATAAGATATTGTTTCTGTTTATGCAAGTACAATGTTAGATTATTCTTTCACGTGAATGTTTTAACCTGGCACTTGCTTCTTTCGAGTATTTTTGCTTTCAATTAATTGTATATTTAGTTGGATGAAAAAAATCCGAATCAGATAAACTTAATATTGTTTGGATGGCGAATACAGTTTCTCTAATCAAGGGGCAAGCTGTGTGCTTCAAGATGTCATTTTGTAAAGCGAATTCAATGAGTTGTGCGAATGAATAAAGATTTAGTTGATTCAAGTTGTTCTTTCTTATTGTTAAAAAATAATTTGTTCCGCTCAAAACTGAATACCGTGTTCTTTTAGGCAAATATGCTATTGCACCTCCGGATACGCCGCATTTTCTTGAATCAAATAATATTTAATAAATCCAATAACTTTTTTTTATCAATCGACTTGAGCTTTTGGCAGCCGATGTTTGACGAGTAATGAGTTCGAACTGGTACGTTCTATCGGATGAAATGCCACTCCCAACCGTGGAAATCGCGAAAACTACCACAAAAACGTAGAATAAAACTGGCCCCTTCATCGTTGTCGGAAACAAAGATGTTTTGGGATGGTTGTGTTCGGAATTCCATGTAGAATCGGGCTCTCTCGGCCGATTTCGCATTTTTGATGCATAGCCTGTGATTTATTATTTATTACAATCCTACGCTATTCAAACACTTATCAGGTCTTGCAACCGCCAAAGTTATATTTATGCTGAACCGAAGGTTTTGCCGACCTCCACTGCACCAGGTGGTATTCCAAGCCAGCAGTCCCTGCTATTGCGAATTTAATATCTATCTTGCAGAACCAGGATCCTAGATCCGAGCCTGCATGTCAGATTCAGAATCACAACAGCTGGCACTCGGATCCTAGTCATGAGACTAGTACCGTACGCTTCTGTTGATGTTTTCCTGATCTGTTCTAACACGGCTTGTGTAAGACACTCTAACAGAATTAGATACAGAAGAGTCAGGCAAATCCAATTAGCATTTGAATAAATTTCTATATTTAAATACAAATAAATTATAACTAATTTTACAAAGTTTGCTTATCTAGCCTTTTAATTCTCCTATCTTCCCTACTTGAATATTGTATTGAATATGACTTTAGGTAACAATGCTGCTTTAGCTAGAGTTCCAATTCAATTGATAAGAATTCTAAATCCTATTTTAGTGATATTAGAATATAATACTGAATGCTACGACGGCCGCTTTGGCACTATCGCGCTATGTTATAGTAGTGAGTCGCACCGGTGCTCTACCCGGAATACGCTGATGTGCCTACTCATCAGCCGTTTATATACTATTTGTCTATCGCTTGTGATGTCACACGCGACGCTGATGGACAACTCGAGTTTGTCCAGTTCTTCGACGAATTTACGTAACCAATCATAGCAGGCCTAGGGTCTGGCTGCTTGATACGTTACAATATATTACTGTATATAGTTATATATATGATCATATATGCTCAGATCAAACATTCGAGTCATCGATTATATCTGTTTGTATACAACTATGTATAGTCAGATATTTTTATATATCATCAGATATATGTATATATGCTCATATATCATCGGATCAAAAATTTGGATATTGTCAGATATAAAAAGATCTGATTATATCTGATTATATTAGTCCAGTCAATAGAGATTGAATTCATAGGGTCATAATGCAGAAATTCGGATAAGTTTTTTTTATTGTTGCAATCGTTTTATTGATAGATAAGGAGCTTAACTTCAAAAGTCTGCGGTCCTCCCTCCCCGGCGTCAGCCGCCATCTTGAGAAACGCGTTTTATATCATATCTCAAAAACGGCTGACTTGAAGATAAAAAACATCAGGACTTTTTTTGTAGATAATTGAATTCCTCATTTTTTTTTTTATTCCAAACTTTTCTTGATCTAACCTACCGTTTTTCAATTACAGCTTGTTTAGTATCACAAATTTTCGTTCAGGGAAAAAGAAGAAGGGAGTTTCAGAGGAGAAGGAAGATTCGCGACACTAAACAAGCTGTAATTAAAAAACAGCGAGTTGAATCAAAAAAAGTCTGGACTAAAAAATATGAAGAATTTAATTATCTACAAAAAAGTCTAAATGTTTTTTATCCTCAAGTCAGCCGGTTTCGAGATATGGTATGAAACGCGTTTCCCAAGATAACGGCTGACTGACGCCGGGGTGGGGGGACCGCAGACTTTTGAAGTTAAGCTCCTTGTCTGTCAATAAATCGATTGCGTCAATAAAAAATCTTATCAGAATTTTTGCATTATGATTTATGGTCTATTGACTAGATTATATCTGATCTTTTTTTCTCGGGGTATTACCGTAAAAATTATGATAATTGATTGTCACATTAATGAGATAAAGGCGCGGGCTAGAACTCGGAAAAATAAGGTAAAGGCTGCGTGTCATGACTCGGGACAAATGAGCAAAGTGGTCCGGTAGCCGCGTGGACTAGTAGCCGCGTGGTTACATATCAATATAATTTATGTTTTAAGTTTTATTTATTATTTAAGTTTTAGCGGTCAAATTGTTGATTCACTATTTTTAAATATGTATTCTAATCCGTAAAGTCCTATCTTCTCAATGGTAATAGTGAAGCGTTTTCATAGCCTGCTGAAAAATTTACCCGAATGTGGGATACGACATACATATTAGAACGTGCGTATTGATATACAGTCGACCATCCCAATAAGGCCCATCTCAATAAGGCCGCTTCCCCAGGTTAGCACGTCGAGCAGTTCCCCCACTCTCAAGCAGATAAGGCGAGCTCGAATTTCATCCGCAAATATTCTCAATAAGGCCGCTCGACGCACTGGCCTTTTACATATACTTTCGAATGTAACATCAGTATTTAGATATGCACGAGGTGCCGGCCTTATTGAGAGGGTCGACTGTACACTACTCGTGTCTGCCTGAAAAAAAGTCAACTTATAAACCAGGTGCAGGGGTCCGAAAAATCTGAAAAAATTCAGACGTTCATTTTTTGCTCTCCCTTCCATCATACTCGAAGAACGAAGAAAATAAAAAATGGTGAGGGTCCACGTCAGGTCGATTTAGCATGGAATGCCCCATAAGTATCATATCGGAATCGAATTCTACTGACAATTCACAGTTTGTCTTTTTGGTTTTTTCATCATGAATTGACCGAAAGATTTCCTAATACTATGTAATAATCTGTTGTATCCCTGATGACTGCAGGTTTCATTTCTGTATCATCCAGCATTATCTGCTGTGAATAGCTGATTACATTGCATACTGCAGCACAGACGCAGTCTACATTTTAGACTTAATTGATAATACCTTCTTATAGAAAATTTTCTAAACTATCATTTTACAAATCTGAAACCTCTGAAATGTCACCATTGCAGTGATTTTATGGGAGTTAAAAATACCACTAACTACGCGGTTGTGCGCCACTTGACCACCTGCCAAATTCGCAAACGATTCCATATTATAAGAGGGTTATATTGTCTTGCACGAAAATACGTCATGTGAATCCCATTGATGAAGACTATTACTCTAGCCTTACACATCATTCTCTGTACAGTATAGTTCGACGAAGTAGACACAGCTTATACATGACCTACAAGCTGATTGTTAAATTATTACATAGTGAAATCACCACCATTATACAAAATACAATTGTCGAAGTTTATATATCAAGCAAGAGGGGCACTATGCCAATTTCATCGCATACAAATGTTTTTCATGTGATTATGGAACAGGTTAATAAATTATTGCTGTTTTTTGTCTCACCGCCATAAATCGTTTCTATAATAGTAATGTATCATCCCTTACGAAGATATACTACTGGAACGACTATTAAGCTTCGTACTAGAAATGCATATAGTAATGAATTCAGATGCACCCCACTACAAGTATAATGATAGAGAGAGCTACTCTGCACTGAAGGAATGATACATCATTCATGAGTAGTGGCTTTTTTTCCATAAGGGATGAGCTTCAAGTTATATGAACGACTCACTGGCACACAGAATAACCATGAGGCTATAGAGGACCCTCATCTGGGCGATGATCCGTAAAACTATTTACTGCCGGAACAGAGGATCCGAAAAATGCAACTGACAACGATGAATTGCTAGGCGCTACTCACAAGACATTCGCCTCTGAAATGGTTGGTCAAGATACGATGTTACTCTTCTCATCCGACGATATGAAGATGATGTCAGTTTGACCATGACTGTGCCGACATCACCACAGATCACTTCGATTCTTCCAAATGGAAGCCCATACCTTTTATTGCATATTCTTACAGCTGACATGGTTCCGTTTAAGGTACCATAAGCAGAATGCAGAAGCTATCACGCATGCGCTGTGGCTTAGGCATTCTCCTGAAAGAATCTGGGCTTTAAACCCACTTAAAAATTCGTATAGGCATAAGTATACAACATTGCAAGCGGGAGAATGAATCACATTTCAAATGACAAAATAATGAATTGAATCACCAATCTGCATTGACATTGGTTGTCTTCCTATCAAGGACCATTACCAAAATTATAAGGTTAAGCATGCTACAAAATAAAGAGACCACAGCGTATGTGCAGCGTTTACCAGATTCTTGAAACAGCGCATGCGTTACGGCGCAAGCTTCAACCAAAGAAAGGTCAAGCTCCTATACACAGTAAAAATTTTTTTGTAAAATTTAACACAAAAGTTTGTGTTAACCACTTTTTTAACACAAAATTTGTGTTATTTCAACACAATCAGTTTATGTCAAAAAATTAACACAGCTTTATGTTAAAACTAACACAAAAGTAACACTTTCTAAATGTTACTCTCAAATCAATAAAAAATTTCAACATAGTTTTGTGTTAGTTTTAACATGAAGCTGTGTTACTTTTTTGACATAAACTGATTGTGTTGAAATAACACAAATTTTGTGTAAAAAAAAGTGGTTAACACAATTTTTTGTGTTAAATTTTAGAAAAATTTTTTTACTGTGTAGTCTCGGACCCAGCGCCCCGCGAGACCTATGAAGTACGCGTGCGCAAGTACAATCAAAGTTTTCAAGCAATCTGCCCTCTTCTTCTTCTTCTGCTTTTTCTTCTTCTTCTTTGCTTAAACCCTCGGCAATCTGCCCGATCACAGTTAGCTTGTAACGGGTATTTGGCCGATTACGAATATCTGGGATATGGAAGTGTGAGCGGGTCTTGTACAATAAGGCACGTATGAAATTCGTTTAATACCTTAATATTACGTTTATGCAATATTCTTATAAAATAACTGAAGTGATGTGTGTGTGTGTGTGTGTGTAAAGTATCGTGGGGGGGTTATGACTTATGAGCAATAGCGAATGTAAATAAAGCAATTTATGGGCAGCGGTAATGCAGGACATAAAACCTGATCTGGCTAAATGTGGTTGCACGCGGGATGAAGCCATAGGGTGAACCGATTTGTGTGTGGCTTGTCTGTATGTGTTCTGATGTGTCTTATTTCCCATTTTAGCTACTACTTTGTACTCTTTTTCAATCCTAACTTATTTGCTAATTTGTACTTGTATACTATAATATAATACTTATTTTCATATCTTTGTGCTTGTTTTCCTTATTCCTTACTTTGTGTTGTTTCTCTTTCTAGTTTACTGTGTTATTTCCTTTTTCTCTTTGTTTGTGCTATTATTTCTGACTCATTTCTTAGTTTGTACTGTTCTTTCTACCTTATTTTTTAATGTTTGTCGTTTTCGTTGTTTCTTCCCGGTGTCGTTCCGTTATGGTGTCCTGTTCTTTTCCTTCTTTCGTCCTTTTAGAATGTTGTGTCCGTATCGTCTATATCCATGATTATGGTGTCTGTGTCTCCTTCGCCTGGTGTTTCGTAGGCCTCTGATTCCGAGTCTGCGTCTGTATCGTGTATGGTTTTTGTTCGTGCGTTGTGTTCTATGTATGTTTCTTTGGTGTTATTTGGTATATTTTTGGGAATGGTGGGTGTGATCGTGTTCGTATTCGTCTCTGGTGTCTCATAGCTGTGCTGTGTGTTGGTAGTGTGAGTATCGGTATGCTTTGTTCAGGGGCTGACGGTGGTGTGTATGAGGGTAAGTTTTCTAAGTCATTGAGTGGTGGTTGTGTGGGTGTTGAGTCGTATTTCTTTGTGTTTTTGTTTTTGTGTACAATGTATTTGTCCGTCTCTTCCGTTAAATGGAATTGTGCGGTAATTCTGTCTGTTGGTTTTGTAGATAATTTCGTCTCGTGCATATGTGGTTGTGTGATTGTGTCTGGTGTTTGTCTAGATGTGCTTGGAGTCGGTTGTGTTAGTTTGGTTGTTGGTGTGTTTCGTGTGGAGGGTGGGTTCGGGTACCTGTGTGGGTGTGGTGGTAGTCCCGGTGTCTGTAAAAGTGGTATTTTTGGTGTCGGTGTTGTAAATAGTATGTACTGTCTTGGTATTGGTATTGGTAATAGTGTACATCGTGGTTCCGTCGGTGAGTGCATGTTGTATTGGTGCTGTATTGTTTTGTCTGCTTGTAGTGTGTCTTCTGTCCTGTAACGATGTGTATCTGTTGTCTCTCCTGGTATCTGTAGCAGTGGTCTTTTATTTGGTCGGCCACGGAGAGCTGTTGGTGTTAGTAGTGCCGGTCGTCTGTCCATCGTTATTGTTCCTGTAATATATCGAATGCATTATTAGCCACATTTCTTTTTCAATGTATATAGCTTCAAATTATCAACGTTCCATTTTCCGGCATTTTTAACATTCTCTGCTGTTAGTTAATGTAGTGGGGGCGAGAGTGTTTTTGTTATTATATATGGACCTGTGTATTTGTGTGCTAACTTAGCTGCTACATGATCTACTCTCGATGATAGCACGTGGTTCTATCTAAGAAGCCTGTCTCCTACCTTGTACTCGGTGTTTCTACGTCTTAAATTATAATAATATGCCTGTTTCTCGTTGGCTTCTGTCAGGTGTCTCTATACTTCCTCTCTGATTATCTGTAGCTGCGTAGATGACCTGTACATTTGTCTGTGTCCTGTAGCTCTATATCTACCGTGTTATTTACAAAGTTCGCACGTTCAAGCCCTTGCGCCTGTGTGCCGCTTGGCAACATCAGCTCGCTTTGTCGCCTGTGTGTGTGTGTGTATGTGTATACGTGTTTAACCATTTGTCTTTGAATTTCTCTACTCTCTGTACTATATTTTATTGTTTTAATTTGTTTGACGTACTATTTTTTTGCGGGAGTATGCGTGAGTTATTGCGTTGAGCGTCAATTAGTAACTGGTATTTAGCCGATTACGAATACCTGAGATATGGACGTCCAAGCGGGTCTTGTACAATAAGGCACACGTGAAATTCGTTTGATACCTTAATAGCACGTATTCAATATCCTTATAAACTAATTACAGTGATGTATGTGTGTGTGTGAGAGAAATGTCGTGTGCGGGTGATGAGCAATAACGAATGTAAATATAGCGATTTATAGGCAGCGGTAATGCAGATAAAACGTACTGACCTGGCTAAATGCGGTTGCGAATTCACAAAATAGTTTCTTATAGCACTTCACACTTGTCTAGGTAGACGTTTGGTACTCGAGTGACGATCGGTCCTCGCGACCGATGGTCCTCGCTTAAGTTCGGCTATTTCCGATTTAATTTAAATGCTTCGGTTTCCCCGCGTGGTTTGGGGGTCTGTGACTTGCAGCGTCACAAGCTATGAAGCATCCCATCATTGGTTCCGAATGTCCACAAGATGGTCGCTGGTAATATACATGGGAAAGAAATATAGAACACTGACAGAACCAGAGTGGCCGTCTACACAAACGAAAACCATTCCACGACCCGAACTGGCCCTGATTATGAAGATATTACTGCTATTGGTTTCATTTGCATCAATAAGCGCGTTTCAACCCTGGTAGAAAATTTGACCAGATTTTCTGGCCATTCACCACCCACACGGCACGTAATATTTCAGAAATATTTCATAAATGTTTCATTCGCTACATGACATATTTCATTGCAACATTCCGGAAATATGTCAGAAATATTTCAATGTCCGCATATATAACTAACGTTGTATAGCTGACATATATCAGAAATATTTCTGAAATATGTCGGTTGTATTTCAGAAATATTTCATTGCAACATTCCAGAAATATGTCAGAAATATGTCCATGTCCGCATATACAGGGTGATTTTTTTTTAATCGCCCCAGGCTGATATCTCCGAAACCAAGCAAGATACGGAAAAACACCTCAGACAAAACTTATAGGATATCGAGGGGGAAAGGATATAGTGCAATCATATCTTTTGTAGGTGGAGGCGCTGAGCTGCGGTGAAGGTCAACTTGGTTTTTTTAAATAGAATGGTGTACTTTTTTCTACAGAATCTGAAAGAGCATCAGATTCTGCATTCAAAACACCTGGACAGATTTTTTCCAAAGTTGATAGTTTATGAGATAAGAGCTGGGCAAGTTGAGTCAAAAGAGAAAGTTCAAATTTTTTGCGAATTGAAATCCGAAAAAATATGACAGTAATGATGAACATTATTGATGAAGTTTATTGACCTCATCTTATTTGGCCGTGATATTGTACAATTTTACATTACAATTAACACCATAGCTCTCGTATCACCACCGATGGGTGTCAACTAGCTGCCTAAACACAATACGGTGTGCAAGATAAATAATTAATACCGATTTTGTTATTACCACATCGAAAGTGTGGTTTTTATTTTTACTCGGTGTTAATTTCGACACCAAAGAATTGAAGCACTCACTCCGTCGCAGTTGACACCGCCGATTTTTCACATTGTAGTATGGTATTAGTTCGAGAGATGTTAAATAAACACTTTCTTCCGTACAATAACACCAATAGGTGTTTCTTCTTGGCAAAAGATTCATATAGTGTTAATTCGCATAAAATAACACTATTTTTTATTCGACAACATAGCTGGTGTATTTCAAACACGATAGTAGTGTTATTATTGACACCGAAATTCTCAACCACTAACTCCGAGCTAGATTACACCGCAATTTTTTTACAGTGTAACGTGTGACTTTTATTTTCTATTTCGAAGGTTCCTGGCTTTCGTGTTAAAATTACCACGAAAAAGAGTAGAAACCGCACCTCTGATGTGGTTATACTGAGAGAAATTCAATTTGTGAAATTAACATTTTCGACATAGTAAGAACTTTATGATAATCGTGACATTTGAGAAAGATTTGTTAAACCAACCGAACATATTTTGTTGAGGAAAATCTGTTTTAATTCAGCATTCCTAATTTGACTCGGATGACATGGATTTGTGAAACATTGTATAACTCAACATAGCGAAGTTTGGCGTAGCGGATAGAGCGTGCGACTAGTAATACGAGCGATGGAGCGAATGCGAGCGGACTTGAGTTCAAATCCCAGTTAGGACAAAATATCGATGGCGGTTTTTTCTCAGCGAATTGATAAGGCGTTTTCATCTACGTGCGGTTAATTATAAGTTGGCGGATCTAATGTTAAAACCCTGTTGAATAATGTATTTTTTTTTAGGCTAGCTGAAAATTTCGCTCAATATAAGCAAAAACGGTGTTTTTTTTATCTGAACTTAACACCGGCTATGGGTTCAATTTCGGTGTTGATTATAAACACCGTTTGAACACCGCACATCTTACACCAGCATTTTACACCGCATTTTTTAGTGTATGATATCCCAAATTCAGCAGGTGTTATTGGAATCGGTGTTATCTCAAGTCACTATTTTGACACCCAGATTTTAACATTACTAGTCTAGTAACACTACTAACGGAGTGGACTCCCTGGGACTACGCGTGGTGTTAGAATGGTGTTAGTTTTAACACCAATTTTTTTACAGTGTAGTACAAACTGATTGAACAGAGAAATGACAGTCATGATGATAACATTATTGATAAAATTTATTGACCTCAACTTATTTGACCATTATGCCTAAACTTTACAACAAGTAAAAAAGTATCTCGGGCACATTCGAGAAAACTTGAGAACAGTATTCAGGTAATTTGAACTTACTCTTTTGACTCAACTTGCCCAGCTCTTATCTCATAAACTATCAATTTTAGAAAAAATCTGTCCAGGTGTTTTGAATGCAGAATCTGATGCTTTTTCAGATTCTGTAAATAAAAGTATACCATTCCATTTAAAAAAACCAAGTTGACCTTCACCGCAGCTCAGCGCCTCCACCTACAGAAGATATGATTGCACCATATCCTTTCCCCCTTGATATCCTATAAGTTTTGTCTGAGGTGTTTTTCCGTATCCTGCTTGGTTTCGGAGATATCAGCCTGGGGCGATTAAAAAAAATCACCCTGTATAGCTACATGAAAAATCACCGCGGTGAAAGCACATGTGAAATTACCAGTGAAATTATCAAAATTGTCAGTTAAATATCG
The DNA here is from genome assembly GCA_963992785.1 of Tenthredo livida. Taxonomy (NCBI): domain Eukaryota; kingdom Metazoa; phylum Arthropoda; class Insecta; order Hymenoptera; family Tenthredinidae; genus Tenthredo; species Tenthredo livida. Next base: position 41,827,724 of record OZ023065.1, read on the forward strand.
TGTAGGCTATGCAAAATAACGTCGAGTGGTGCAATTCTATTGGCTGAAATTTGGATGGGAAAAATAATCAACAGGATTGGATTCCCGCGTCAAATCGCCCAATTGTTGATTTGATATCATCATTTCCTTCCATACAAATTTTATACAACTTGGTACAGCTTTTTGTATTTTTAGATTTATATTTAACATTTGCGTTTGGTTGACTGAACAATTTTTCACACACAAATGATGAATATATATCTATATGTTGATTGCACAGCGCCCTCATAGCAATGCAGACTGTGCGTCTGCGTCTCAGATTTTCCACACCGCGTGAATCGTGATGAGTACACGCGTGATGGCAAAATGCGACTCATTGCGCTCGCACTCATCTCATATCACGTCATGGTGGCGAGTGCTGGCATGAACCATGCGTTTTTACACGCACGGCGTGACTTTCACGCCGTGAGGGTAACGTGCGTCGCACGATTGTTATCTGGGTGTTGAAAGTGCGTGATTAAAATTTTATCGGAAGGGGAAATACCCGGCCTTACTCTGGACCTTGTGTCATGTCTTCTGCTATCTGTTGGGAATAACGTGAGATAGCGTGGTCCGCAAATACAACTAGATAAGTATGACATTCAAGTCTAACGTCGAATTCGGTAGCTATCATGAATGACGATTGTAGATTGCGTATTCGGCTGATAGAGTATAAAAATCACTTGTAATGGGAAACATGTGTGATAATATCGGCATTTGCTCCATATTACAATAATGTTAGTGTTGATCAACATTCGAAGAGTCGATCTTCGAAGTATGTCCAAATCTGCAGAGCGGTCGAGATAGCAAACGGCCACTGACGGTTGCGGTGGTGATTACAAAACATAATGCTACATTGTTTTTCTGATCCGCGCAGACCCTTAATATACTCTTAAGGCCTATCCCTAGTCACCCAGCCCCTTTTGATTGAAACAAAGTTGGGTGGGACACATTTCGATTATTTTCCGAGCCCAGGCGTCGAAAACGCAAAAAAACATGCACAACACCAATTCAAATTCAGTTCGCGTTGAGATTCGTAATCAGCGACCTGGAAAACCCCCGAGTACCGATTTTCATGAGAATCGAGTGAATTTTTGAATTTTGATCCGCCATATTGGATCCGCCATTTTATATTTTCGAATTTTGAGGTCAGATTCATAATCAGCGACCCAAAAAACATGCGAAGACCAAGTTTGATACAAATCCGTTTGAAACTGACAGAGATATTTACTTTTTTTTGCACATATATGTGTCATTACCAGTGAACCTGTTAATATTATCATAATTATATTGTTATATAATCATTATTTATTATTCATTAATTCAGTAAAACCAAGCTTGCGCAATATGCTCTTGTGGTTAGTTGTGTATGGTATCGGGCTATTCAAAAATAATAATAACTTAAAATTCAGGTTTTTTTACTTGTCCTAGTTCAGATCCAAGTGTGCGATATATGCACATTGAATTGATGACGTGCTTGGAAAAACCCCATGATGGCGCATGAACCCCTTTATAACCCGACTTATATTATCTCGTAGCCTTGAAAGATATAGATCAAGCATTAAGTAAAACTAGCAATCACAAAGTTAGGGTGTGAAAGAAGACAGAAATAGTAGAAACTAGGTATAGCACTGTCTTCCTCGCTGTACGGGTACTCATAGTACTTATTATTGACTTAATACGCAACATCGAATGCAAACGAAAAAATAATCTAAAATTGAAGAATACTCAAAGCGCGTTTGTCACTCTCTTGCTTCAGAATATGAAAAGGAATCAAGGCGTATTTCAAGAAATTCCCCCATTTTACGTACCTCCTCAAATATCAATACCGAAGCTCTAGTGGTAGAATCTATTGTCCAGTGAAAAAGACAGAATATCTATATCAGGGTGGTCCTTAATTCAATCAGTTTCGAATTTCAATACTCCTGAACGGGTCAAAACGTCTCCAAATATTTACAAAAAAATGTAGCTCAAACCTTAGGTTCCTATCTCAATTTTAAATAACGCCTCGAATTTTTCTATTTGAATAAGACACGATTTGTGACATTTTGCGGTTAATCTTTTTTCTCTTCCTATAGCTCCGAAAAATCTCAAACTCGGTACCTGTAATAGTATACGTATTTCATGAAATATTGACAGATTTTCAACGATATAATTTTCAAAGCTACAGCGCACCAAAAAAAAATTTCTTATTTACACATTGTGATGAATAAAATTTTGTTGTTAAACATCTGTGAATGTTAAAACGATTTATTTATTGCTGAAAGAGCCGGCTCGGGTACGGTGTTTCGGTGGCAGCGCGCGCCGTCGCTTATAAATAAATCATTTCCACATAGTTTCCATCGGTTCTCTATCCCTTTGACTCAACGATTTTGTAGAGAATTGATCAAGGAATACGCTCATATTTTTTTCAGAATTTTATCGCGTGGTTCTTGCTTTGAAAATCACGTTTGAATAATATATTTGTTTATAACAAATGAAATTGTTTGTGACCGCAGAATCAAATAAATGTATAATAATAGGGTCATTCAATAGCTTTAAAATGGTTCTTGACTAAAGTCTCTAGGATGAATACAATCAAAGATATGACCGTTTGAAGAGAAGTATGTTTTCGATTTTTGGCTCTTTTTGCTGAATTTCACCCCCGTGTGACTTGGAAAATAGGGGCCAAAAAAAAGAAAAAAAAATTGTTTGATGAATTTATTTGATCCATAGAACCAGTAAAAAAAATTATAGCGAAATTGGTAACATCGAGGTCCGGAAGCTGTCCGGTTTGCCGTGGAATTACTCATAGGAGCATTGAAATTCGAATATGCTCGATTTGAAGCCACCCTTAATCTATATATGGACTCCGATGTATTACGGTATACATATAAGGGTTGCGCTTGAGATGGGTGGGATTGTCAAATAATTTATTCACCATCACTCCGAACAGTGATTAGACTATCCAAGACCCTTATTATAATGATTATCAATAAAATCATTCACTTTCAGAAAAGTTTTCATCGTCAAAATGAAAAAAAAATAGACGGTTGGATCTCTGATCATCGCGCTGCGTAGGATAAGTGACGAGCAGACTAGATATTACGCCAGGTATTTCCGGTCATAACCAATTATCACCAATGTATTAATCATAATTTTCGATCATAGACAGATTCGTGTTATGACGATATATCGATACTTTGAAGGATGGGGTATCATAATCTGCGTTTGTATACAAAGTGAGTATAAGGGATAGCAGCTCAATGAGGTAAGGTATGTGTGTACTTATCAGACGTAAATAAGTGAGACCAATTGAATAGCAGATTAGGGATTAATGCACGTATACTAAACCCCCTACCATAAGAGGCCCCTTCCTCATGATAAGTAGGGGCAGAATCACCCGGTTTGTACTAATATGACGCACATCATAGATTTTAATTCAACGTTCATGTCGACGACAAAGTTGTGGTATTTCATACCACAAGAGCTTGATTACGAAGTGAGAAAACCATCTTTCCAGGCCTGCCCATTTATAAGGCTGATTTTCCGGGTGACTATCAGCAGTCCGCGATGTCCATTCATTGAGGTCTATTGTTTACGATCTGGTGAATTCACTCAAGTCACTTTGATATAGTTACAAAACGAATCCGATATTGCACTTTGAATATCGTGTATACCTGAATCAAAAATTTTCCATCTCTGCTCCGAAGTACAAGAAACAGATAGACTTTGTATTCGACAACGTCAATCAGAACATTATCGAGGTGGAAGCTTTAGAGAAGTACCATTCAACAGAATTTGAAGACAAGGGTAGGTACTTCTTACAATTAGTTATCTTCTAAACGAAAAACTTGCAGCTTATACAAACGGTTTTTGGCAATTCTTATGAATTAGTACGACATGACGGTTCTATGGAACAAATAAATTCATCGAACAATTTTTTTTTTGGCCCCTATTTTCCAAGTTTCACGGGGGTGAAATTCAGCAAAAAGAACCAGAAATCGAAAACATACTCCTCTTCAAACGGTCATATCTTTGATTCTATTCATCCTAGAGACTTTAGTCAAGAACCATTTTAAAGCTATTGAATAACATTATTATTATACATTTACTTGATTCTGCGGTAACAATTTCATTTGTTATAAACAAATAAACTACTCAACAAAATTAGCGGGTCAACCTAATTATACCGAGCCATTTCCAAACGCCTCGACCGATTCGATTAAAATTCATACCAGAGGTAGATCGAAGTGTCCCTAACATGTACCCAGACTTACAATTTTATTGGTCTAAGGGTTGCAATGAGGCACTCACAAGTCCAACCCCGCGCGAAAAATCAAAGTCACAGGTTTTCGATCTGTGGTTTTGATCCCATATCCGTGCCTATAAAAGTGTTTGAACAACCTCAGGACTAATCAGTACCCCTTACACATCCACCAGACTCATACTTGCGCTTATTCAACCGTTAAATTTCACCCCTACTGACCATATGGATCGGGTGGGAGATTTCTAGACTTATTTGGTGAGTGACTACCCGAATGAGTTTTCGAATCGACTGTTCGTTTCAGATGGGCACTCTGAATCCGTTTTTCAGAGCCCCCAGCCCCTAACAACCCCCGATTGTCCCTTAGCACAATGTTAGGTCTGCATCTACTGTAACGGGTGTGGGTGTCTTGTCCAGCAATAGAGTAAAGCATCTGGCTTCACTTTAAGTTGTTCAAACATTTTTTTGGGCGTGGATTCGGCGGCGAAACCCGAAGTCATAAGCCTGTGACTTTGATTTTTCGCATAGGGTTGGTTTTCAGGGTGCCACATCGAGACCCTTGGAAATACAGAGTGGCGACTTCATGCACAAGCTGGAAACACTTTGGACTAGTCTTAATATAAATTTCAAGTCAATCGGTCAAGCTGTCTGGAAATGGCGGGTAATGCCAGGGGTGACCCGCTAATTTTGTTGAGTAGTTTATATTATTCAAACGTGATTTTCAAAGCAAGAACCACGCGATAAAATTCTGAAAAAAATATGAGAGTATTCCTTGATCAATTCTCTACAAGATCGTTAAGTCAAAAAGATGGAGAAACGATGGAAACTAGGTGAAAACGATTTATTTATAAGCGACGGCGCGCGCTGCCACGGAAAAACCGTACCCGAGCCGGGTCTTTCAGCGGCGGCGCGCGCCGTCGCTTATAAATACAGTGGAACCCCGATTATTTACCACTTGGGGAGAGGACTGGTAAATAATCGGGGTTCAGCTAGGAGGTGTGGCTTGAACGTCGAGAGGGGGTACGGAATGGTGGGAGCATGCGCGTCGCGGCAACGCTTTGTGGCTGAAAGAACATGATTAACCTTAAAATTTCCGACGTCTTAGGTTATGTTACACATACCACGCGTATCACAGCGCCGGCGCGTCGGACGACGGTAGTAGGAATAACACGCCCACAGACACTATTCCCCTCGGCGAACCGAATTGAGTGGGGGCAAGAATTAAGGGGAATGGTAGAAGATCGAGGTGATAAATAATCGGGGTTCCACTGTAAATCGTTTTAACATGGTTTCCATCGGTTCTTGATCCTTTTGACTCAACGATCTTGTAGAGAATTGATCAAGGAATACTCTCATATTTTTTTCAGAATTTTTACGCGTGGTTCTTGCCTTGAAAACCACGTTTGAATATTGTATTTGTTTATAACAAATCGAATTGTTCGTTATCGTGCAATTCAATAAATATATAATAATAGTGTCATTCATTAGCTTTAAAATGGTTCTTGGAAGAAGTCTCTAGGATGAAAAAAACCAAAGATTTGACCGTGTAACATGCCCACCGATGCTTCCTTGTGCTAGCCACACGTACCCGAGCCGGGTTTTACGGTGCAGCGCGCGCCGTCACTTATAAATAAATCGTTCTCACCTAGCTTACATCGGTTCTCCATTCTTTTGACTTAACGATTTTGTAGAGAATTGATCAAGGAATACGCTCATACTTTTTTGAGAATTGTATCGCGTGGCCCTCACTTTGAAAATCACGTTTGAATAATATATTTGTTTATAACAAATAGAATTGTTTGTTACCGCAGGATAAAATAAATATATAAAAATAGTGTCATTCAACAGCTTTGAAATGGTTCTTGGACGAAGTCTTTAGGTTGAATACAATCAAAGATATGACCGTTTGAAGGGGAGTATGTTTTCGATTTTTGGCTCTTTTTGCTGAATTTCACCCCCGTGTAACTTGGAAAATAGGGGCCGAAAAAAAAAACGAAAAATTGTTTGATGAATTTATTTGTTCCATAGAACCCGTAAAAAAAATTAGAGCGAAATCGGTAACATCGAGGTCAATTTTTGATTTATTTTGTCCGGTCTGACGTGGAATGGCTCATATGTAGGGGAACGTGGGGCAGAACGGGCAGCGGGGCAGAACGGGCACCAAAACAAAAAAAAATAATGTGGTCGGAAATGATTTTTTATGAAATATGGCGACGTATTTTGGATCAATAATGAAAAAAAAAAAAAATGAAAAAAAAAATTTTTTTTTTCCGTTTTATTTTACTTTTTTTGAAAAAATTCTCAATTTTTTTTTTTCATTATTGATCCAAAATACGTGGCCATATTTTATAAAAAATCATTTCCGACCACATTATTTTTTTTTGTTTTGGTGCCCGTTCTGCTCCGCTGCCCGTCCTGCCCCACGTTCCCCTACATATTTTTTCCACACTGCGTGCACAAAGTTAAATTTATATAGAAGTATATCGAACAAAGTTTTGACTAGTATGAGCGAACCCTGATACCTTTTGAATACGAATAGCTGCTGTAAAAGAATACCTATAATTACCTATACAGCTATGATACGTACCGAAAATCACACGTCCCTAGTTTCGGAAATTGCAAGCAGCTCTACAGAGACATATCGACAGGTTAATAACATAGTCACGTAAGTGCCAGGATTTTGGTATTTTTTCATACTCATGTGACAGAAACGTATCTCCATTTTTTCTTCATTTTTGCACTCACGAATGTACTTGAAACATATTCGCGGTATAAATAAAAATTTGAAAAACAGAAGCGTAAGTGCCATTAATTTGTATGAAACAGACGTATGTACAGTCCGGTTCGGTAACAGGAGAACGTATACTATCTCCACAATTATAGGTATGGAGATACGTTTCTATGTTACAAATCATTTGACACTCGAAAAAGTTCAAAAATACATGCGTATCTCCAAAATGAGTAGATTCCTATCAATTTATGGAATTATGTAGTTTAGAAATTATTTATAACAAAACTACGAGAGAGTGGAGTTACAACTGTGTCATATAAAATACGTGGAGATACGTGACTACCATACCGAATTATGGATAATGGCTCTTTTCATTCATCAAAGAATTTCCCATGCAGAGAACAATTTTTTTGGAGATACGTCTGTCTGTCCCCAAAAAGGCCATTTTTGGCACTTACGTGACTATATTATTGAGCTGTCGATATGTAGATTTTTATATTAGGCAGACTTTCGCGCCAAAATAAACGAAATGAATTCTATAGAAAAACCATGATTCCACACCGAGAGAAAAAATTCGGTATATCCAACAAAATTTTGTTGGTGGGCAATTTTAGTCAATTCAACAAATTTTTTCTGTTGGATTGACAAACTGTTTTGTTGATATCACCAAATGGCTGAGATTTGCTCGTTCGCTACAACAAAATTATTCTGTCACGTAGTTTTTATTTGAATGAACAAATAATTTGTTGAAATAACAAAAGCGGTGGAATATATTCAACAACACTATTTTGTGTATTCTGATTTTGTTGGAAGGCCGAAATGTTTTCTTGATTTTACATGGTCATGTACATTACTTTAATATTTTCTCGTAAGGCGGCGACCATCGCTTTCGATATTCTCACGAGTACCACTTATAGGAGCTGGTTAGTATATATAGTGGCAGAAGATTCCCTCTCTAAGCGTCGCTTAATTTCTGTATTGGTTATGTGTTGTAAATATGTATGTTGTCAGTATATGTTAGTCCCCCTAAAGCTGATCCTATGTTAATTGATGTAATTTTCAGATACTGTATTGTACTTTGTAAAACTAATAAGCTTCAATTCATGTACACTAAACGTAATGGATTCTGATCCGGACGAGTTGGACAATTCTAGAAACAGCCAATCGGCGTTCTGGATTTTTTTAATCCAGAGCGCCGATTGGCTGTTTCTAGAATTGTCCAACTCGTCCGGATCAGAATCCATTACGTTTAGTGTACCTACCAGTATTTTTTTGGTTTTATGAACAAAATGAATTTAGTTAAATCAACAAAGTAATTTGACTGATTTGACGAAACATTCGTTGATTCCACCAAATGCTTTTGTTAAATCATTCTGGTGTATTTGTTGATCAAACTAAATCAGCCAGCAAACAATGTTTGTTGAAGCAACAAAGCATTTTGTAGACTGTATATCTACCAAATTTTTTTGTTGATTAAGCAAAATTATTGTTGATCCCACGATACTTTTCTCTGAGTGCACCAGAAATAATTAAATAATTTCAACGCGGACCCTAATCTAATAAAACTTGAAATCCCCCTGCGCTGTAGGATGTCTAGACTGTTACACGCTCAACAAGTAACACGCATTCTTATTTGATGAGATATCGTGGATTCAGAATATGATGTATTGAAATACCAACAGTCCTTCTTAACGATTTTCTAAAATCGAGTTAGACAAATATTTGGAAATATTTTCAGAACTCAAACGAGGAGTACGATGGCGAATTCGAATTGCATCTTGTTATTACTGTTAATAACCGTCCACGGATCGATTCAGGTACGAGTTCCATTCACTATATCTAAGAATAACTAGAGCATCTGCATATACCTACGAGTCGGTTTGAATGAAAATTCCTGTTATTTATATTCACCAGAAGTCCAATCCATCAAGTTTGACGTACAGGACCGCTGTTGTGGAACTTAAACTAATTGAATACACAAATGATGCTGCAAAGACGCTGAATTACTGTGCCAAGAAAATTGTGCGCTTCATCGAGCAAGCCGCAGAGAGGGTAAGCCACACTAAATCTCAAACAGGACAATTCCTAGTTAACATGCACCGAATTTATATCAAATAGTTTAATACATCTTTCACGCAGGAAGTGGACATCGTAGTCTTTCCGGAAATGAGTCTGACTTCTTTGACTCTTGGAAGAAGGTCTGATTTGGTTGCTAGATCCACCATTGTTCCTGACCCAGCTCAGAATTATGCGCCGTGTACCAACTCAAGCATCCCTGTTATTGAGGTCAGACAAGATTCTCATATCTAATTAGCTATATGAATCTTACTACTTGCGTGTGGAGAGTAGAATTATATCGATACTATATTTTAAGGCTCTCAAAAAGATCGCATGCGCCGCCCAACTAAACGATATCTACGTAGTAGTCAACCTTATCGAGAGAGAGTTCTGCTCGTTGAAGGATTGCCCCAGCGATGGAATCTTCATATACCTCACCAACGTAGTATTCGATCGTGAAGGAAGAATAATCGCCAGGTATGTCACAGACGTTATACCATATATCATAATATCGTTAGAAGCTAAGAGGTAGTGAGGCACATAGACATGTACTTCATAAAGACTCTAAGTATATACTACTGCCATAGAAGTACTTTGCATAAGTCATCATGCAGTAACTTTCTGCCAGGTAGGGTATTTTCTTCACTTACAAACAAATCTATTTTGTGATTCAGGGCCCGAAAGGCTAACCTAATCGACGAATATGGGTTAATCAACGTGTTGAAAACACCGGAATCATCAACCTTCGATACAGACTTCGGAGTTACATTTGGCAGTATCGTTTGTGGAGACATTGTGTTTGACAAAACGTGGCAAGCATTCAGAAATCTCAATATAACAGACATCGTTCACACCTCAGGATGGTTCTCCTCGATGCCATTTATGACTAGTAAGTTACTTTAAACATGCAAGCGGAGTAACCCTATTCTCGTGCTCTTCTTGGTCCTTCAAGTGTTCAATATAGAGTAGAACAAATTCATGTGTTGATTAGGGTATAGGAATATGGAATAGGATAGACTAAGCACACACGTGTTGACAGACAATTAACCGACACAATTTAGAAAAAACTAACATTAATCGTTCTTCTGCTTGCCTTACAGCTATTCAAATGGGAGCAGGCTGGGCCTATGTCGAGGATGTTAATTTACTGTCTAGTGGATACAACAATATTGAATGGGGAGATTCTGGAAGTGGTATTTATGCAGGTAATTACGAGTCCAAAATAAATTCCAAGGATGAAACATAGATATGTGTAAATACAGTTTGGAGTCTTTGAATTTTCTTTTGAATTGTAACAAATCTTTTGGAGGTTCGTCTTGCCCCAGGTTCCTCAAGACAATGTATTATATACCTCGCTGAAAACTAATTGGTGTTTAAACGGTTTTACAGGACGCCAAGGAGTCGTTACTGCAATACTACCATTGCATCATCACGAAGAAATGCTGATAGCTGACGTGCAAAAAAAGAACAAGAATACTGCACACACCCAAACGGTTCAACTGTTCCTACAACCTAACCGTAGTGTTACGATTATGGATCACAAGCATCACAAGCACCACAGACAACATGTGAACGATAGACATTCACACTGGAAACGTGATGCCGAGGGTTTTAACTGGAGGTACGAGCAGCTTGACGGTTTTGAGACGAGATTAATAGCTAAGAACGGTTTCACAGTACAAAGGTTGAGTCATGGTGGAATCCACTGTGAATTTCAAGTGAACATTACTAACTTGAATCCACTTGGAGTAACGTATCGTTTACTCGCTTACGACGGCCTCCTTCACATTGGTACTACGGTCGTACTTGGCACTAGGATATGCGCGGTTGTTCTGTGCGCAAATGATACGATCGGCTCCTGCGGTCACACCTGGGATACCACGGCAACCTTGAATTCAATCAAAATTACGGCAATCCATATTGACAATGCGAGAACAACAATGATGCCAAATACTCTGGGATCTGACCTGATGCCATTCAAGAATTGGATCTGGGACGTGTACAAGCATAAAGATCATGTCCATACGTCAATATTTTTGACAACGCCCACCCAGGACCTGGTCACATTTGGAATTTGGGGAAGAAATTTTGAGAAAGATGCAAGGAGTTCGGTGTCCAGAATCGTTAATCAGCTTCTGTGTCTTCCGCTTCTCTTGATCCTTATAAAAAATGTTTTGATCATTTCTTGAATCAATTACATCGCGTGTCTAGATGCTGCGAGAGGAAGCCTAGAATGCTAATTTATCCTGCTCATAACAATTCCGCGAGTTGAAACTTTTTACCGCATTTTGGGGGAAAATAGGACGTAACACGATTTTTAAAGCTGCAAAATTTTCCCGACAAAACACCCAGAAAATATCATGAACAAAAACTCGATATCGAACTGCGAATCGTTCAACGGTGAAGCGAACAGTTGCGAGGAACTGGGTTTAAGAATTTTTGACTAAGTATTGCCCGAATTTTTAATGGAATAAGTAATTCTGTCATTTTGTGTCAGTAGTAGAGGAGCGATTGATCACAGAATACTCAGGCACAGACTTTGGTCAACGAATCATAATTTTTACAAGTTTTTTACAATAGTTTTAAGAAAAAAGATGATGATAGATCAGGGCGTTGATTTGGAAAATAGAAAACGCTGTTCGACCTAAGAATATATTGTGTCGATGATGTAGCATTGTAAATCATGCAAGTTTTTCAAGTATCTATTAGGTATACTAGTATAATAAATGACTTGATACGAAATGTTCTGTTTATGATTGCTTTGTCACTTTTGTGATGTGACCTTTCCTAGTACTACAGTAATACTCTGTCTCGCCTCCTTTTCGCCTCACCCGAAAAACAACTATTTATCACTGCCATTACCCCAAAGGGCTATTCATTCGACCATCTTGTATAAAATCAACAATGAAATCGTTAAAGGTCACCTGATTTCGCCTACAGCAAAACACATTCAGAAGAAGTCCCAGTTAACGCACAATGAATTTCCGATAAAAATATTAGTGGTATAGCTTGGAGCATGTATGGGACTTGGGACTTTTCTCAAACTTTTGGGACCAGGCCGGTGTAGGTATATTTCACGAACAGTGTTAGTCACGTGTTGAATAATGGATCGTTCACAGGAAGCGGACATCGTAGTCTTTCCGGAAATGGGCCTGACCTCTTTGACTCTTGGAAATAGGGCTGATCTCTTAGATCATACAGGATGGACCGCGCATTGCCTATGCTAAAGCAATGGGAGGACTGCCGCCCAGTGTTGCCAACCCTAAAACACGTGATTATGGTACCAACACTCCGATAATATGGTATTTAGCAAAAAATTATGGTATGTACCGCCAAATCACAGTTATTTTTCAGTTTTCAATCATTGAAAACTGAAAAACAACTGCGCTTACTGTGTATACAAATACCATATACCATATCTTTCATTATGGTATATGGTATTTGTATCTCAATTATGGTATAGTTACCATAATTATGGTATGGTTGGCAACGCTGCTGCCACCGAGTAATGGGAAAAGGACGGACAATACTCGAGCATTGGTAAGACAAGGAAACTGTGCTCCACTAGTGGAGTAAACGTTGTCAAGTCGTGTTGCTGCGTTGCCGCGTTTATGTGCCCCATAGCCTCTGTGGCATAACTCTCTCGATCATAACTAAGCCTACTCGATTTCAAGCGTTAGCACGAATGAGACGTATTCATGTGTCTATATTAGGGAAAATCATTTTGGGGTCATATTTTTCAATTTGCCCTTGCACCCCTCAAAATGTGAGTGTATGAGGTCAGTATTAGTACCTATAAATATGACCACGGTGCGATTTTTTTTGGCGTGGCCCATTGCAAAAGTATTTTTCCCATTTGATTAACATGGGAACATCGCTCTTTTTCAATTCAATCTCATACGGAAGCCGAAAAGAACGATATCTACATGGTAGTCAACTTTCTAGAGAAGGAAGTGTGTTCGTTGAAAAATTGCCCGAGTGACGAGATCTTCGTCTACATATAGCGACTGCGGTGTTCTACCGACAAGGAAAAATAATCGCCCGCGCCGTAAACATTATAGGTACCTACATTCATAGATATTCCACAAAATACTAGGAAAACTGTTGAAAAAGATCAACGCTAGTCAAGTGGCGACATCACACAGCACTTAGCTGAGACACACTAACACACACACACACACACCTTCGACACTTCTCTGTATAAAAAAAAAAACTACAACTAAGTCATGCGACTGCATGGAATGAAGTCATTTATCTAACGTGTCATTAAAGGTTTACTACTTATACTAAAGTGTGTTGTTTTGCCCTACACCCAGAAAAATAATTTGTTTGAGGCAACAAAATCGTTTTGTTAGTCCGATTTCCCAAATTTTTAGTTGACTTAACTAAAAATCTCGTCAACTGAACGAAATCGGCTGTCGTCCTTTTGTTGCTGGTGCAAAATAATTTTGTTGAATATATTTTGTTACACAAACAATATTTTTGGTTCAATTTGCCTGTTGACCAAATATTTCGTTATCTGAAACTATAATTTGGTTGCGAGAACTAAATGCATGACTTTGTCCATCGCGCATGCGCCGTGAGCGATGTTCTATAGTATAATTTGGCGTGACAGGTCATTCCAGGGGGTGGACACTTGATGCTCCCCTCCACTCGCTATTCAGAAGTAGTGGACCAGAGTCATACCACAACAATAAGGTATAAATATTCCCACACATAAATTTTGTGGTGGCATTACTGTCGTATCGAAGCGCTATCTGGTGCCTGGTTTGAAAACTAAATACCTGAATCATATGTATTTTTTTAACAAAATATAAATTAAGTATACATCCAGCGGCTTGCCACTCAATGTTATTAGATAGGACCCTTATTCGACTCACTTTTACCACAACATTACCAACTGAATTGAGCAGAAAACGAAAAAATGTTTGGCAACATGTTTGAAAAAAAATTGATGGCACCTATTTGTATATATCATATTCACACACGTGGGAAGTACTTTTGAGGTTAGTAAAAATTCACTAGTGTTATTATTTCAAGTAGCGGTGCCACCATTGCCACTCAATATTTCTTTTTATTTTTATGCTTTTTGTTGTGGTATGCGTTTGGTATAAGTTGTCAATTAAGAAAGTGGAGGGGGTAAAGAGTGGCAAGCCGCTGTATACATCGGCAGAGGTCGTCGTGATCGCCATTTTACCAACCATTTTAGTAAGTTACTAGTGAAAAGCATTATTGTGTTGGCTGCAGTCTGGTCCACCCGACGAATAATTTTGCTCAAAAACTATTGAGTGTCCACCCCCTGGGTCATTCCATGATTGCTGATCGCCGGGAGTAGTGCTGCACATGCTACAGCTGTTTGCAAAAATCCGACTATCAAATTTTCATTGTGATATTTATTCGATTCGAAAAATGGACAATGCAACTGTGAACTTTCTGAAAAATTGTGGCCTGGAAGAATAACCTCTCCTCGCCTGTATGTATACGCAGTGAAAATCCCTGCGTCCGTTTACTAGAGTCGTGTTGAGGTGGCCCATAGTCGAAATCGGAAATTGTTTGGTACTAGATCGCAAATCAAGGACTCAGTGGTCACTAAAAGATTTGCCAATTTCGTCTTTCGGCCACCTGACCCTGACTCTTGGCGGACGGACGTTGGGAATTCACCCTGTGTTTACATACTTCTTCATAATTTTCAGGATCTAATATTGGAATCTTATTTTGTTAAGTGAACAAAACCATTTGATATGCGAACTATATATTTTGTGGACTGAACTACATAATTTTCTACTAATAACAAAATATTTTTGTAACCAGCACTATATACTTATGAGATTTCTGTTTAGTTCCTACAACAAAATTATTGGTTAATATAATTCAAACAAGCGATTTGTTCAGTGAACAAAACTTATTTGTTCTTGTAAACAAATTATTCCAGCAAATTTTTTTGGCTACCTTAACAAAATATTTGATTGTACGTATATTAACAAACGATTTTGGTTATAACAACCAAAATTTGGTTGTGTCAACCAGACTTTTTTCTCAGTGTAACTTTAATTCCCTTGCCTGATAGGACTTAGGAATAAAATCCAACAAAAACTACCATGCACAAATTGTTGTGTAGCATAATTATCATGCCACTCTATCCTCGGAGCAATAGAACTGACAAGTATACTTCATCGATGTATTAAAATCTCTAGCAGAAGGATTTCCACGCAAAACTATGAAATGGATGAAAAAATAGATTACGCAAGTAGAAAGTTATATACAATTCTCAGTGGCGTATTTTAAGATTTGGCGCCCTGGGCCTATAAGGTTTGCCGCCCCATAAATTGACGGAAAAAAAAATCTAGCAATAATGAAAAAAAAGTCATACAAAAGAATAAACACCATTTATTGAAAATTTACATTTATACCTAAAAGCCTCCTCCCGAATTTGAAAATAGCGACGTAGCGGAATGCATATTGTAGTTGAACATAAAGTTTAAATTGCCGAAAACCAGATTTCCGAACAGCCGTTACCTCGATGAAGCGAAATTCCGAAGATCAATATGTCAACCCGAAAAGATCAGATGTGTCAAAATACAGAAACTGAAAGTCCCGAAAAAATGAAATCCCGAAAAAGCCACCGCAGGAACGCTCGTTCATTTCAGTACCAGTTACTGGAAATTTCGGTGAACGTATAGCCCAGTCAATGGGTATTTTTGCCCTACATCAAATCCGGGAGTTGTGATTTTTGGCAGGGTCGTCGGGTTCAAGGTCACGAATGATTCCCTGAGTTTTTGACCTTGGCGAGTTCGCGCTCGCGTCGCCATCTTGGAAAAATGGCGGTCAAAACCGTTGTTTTCGCAATATCTCCTTTCCAGTTGGTCCTACCACGAAAATGTCTGAATAAATATCATAGATAAGACAATTTCCTATAACTTTTGTATCAAACATTTTTTTCTAGATTGAACAGTTTACGAACTGCAACAGCCTAAAGCGAAGACGATTTCCATAATTTTTCAAAACACCCGTCTTCAACGTAATGCTTTGAAACTACGTATCTTATAATTACATACCGACTATTTTCCACTCATCGCCGCACTACCAGAGGCAGGCTACATAGAATTTGGGTCAGATAGACGGGCTCATTTCAGGTACTCCGGCCGAGATATATATATATATAGAACATACATCCGTCGCGCTCCTGCTGTATATTTACACAGAATTCCCAACGGTCGGAGGGATACGAAGGGGCGTCGTCCCCTTCTCTTCCTTCCCTAGGACTAAGACCCATCTGCCGCTCTACCTCGAACGCAAAGAATTCGCTCTTCAGTGTGCCCATAGCCGATTACAGTGTTGCGCGTATCGCTATGGCTGCTTCCGAAATCAATGTTTGTTTCATTTGTGAGAAAACTTTAAATGAAGGCGAAATAATCGAAGTAAAAGAGAGAGGTGTAAAAACTCTGAAAGCATCGAGTGTGAAAAGAAAAAATAAAAACCATGAACGCTTGTTACAATCGTTGAACAAAATCACTGTTCACCGTGCGTGTCAAACACATTATACGAATGAAAAATTGATTATGGCAGCAAAGCGTCGCGGCAGTGATGTGGTTTCCTTGCCATCGACATCGTTGCGATCGGCTGCACCGACTTTCAATTTTAAAAACCATTGCTTCTTGTGCAGCAAAGAAATAACGGAAGAGTTTATACAGAAGCAAATGAAAAGTCATGTGTCAGAGCGAAACGTTGTATATAACGTGCGGAAGCTATCTGTAAAAGACACGGTTTTGACCGCAGCAAGAAGTCGCAACGATGAATGGGCTGAAGCAGTAATTGAGCGTATTCAGCATGTTGCCGATTTAGTTGCAGTAGATGCAATGTATCATAACGCATGTATGAAAAATCTTTACCAAAAGCCACCTACTGGACTGAAGAGAGGGCAACGATCCTTTTCTAACGTGGGTGAAGCGATGGAATCGATTTATTCGTATCTAAGCGAGAATTCTGATGAATGTCAATTCAAGCTAGATGATTTGATGAATCTAATCGAAGGAGATTATCGTCCGGATATCAGAACAGTGAAGAACCGATTGATGAAACAGTACGGTGACGATATTCTCGTAATCGAACGAGCCAACGAATCTCCAATTGTCTGCTTCAAGAATACGGGATATAAAATACTGACCGATGCGTGGTACAACCAGAAGAAGACCGACAAAAATGAAGAAAGGCTGCGAATTGTCCGAGCTGCGGCTGCCATCGTCTTGGAAGACATACGATCGCAGGTTTATGAAATAGAGAAATATGCTCCTTCAGATGACTTTATGCAAAACGTGGATACCGTAGTTCCCGAATCCTTACGTGTCTTTTTTGAAGATGTAATCTTAAAAAACAAGCGCGGTCCCCTGGAAAAGTGGAAAGTTAAATGCAAAGCTTTATCGCATGCCGTTATATCTGCTGTAAGGCCCCGTTCATTTTTGTCATCATTACTGATCGGAATCGGAGCATTTTTATACAAACAATTTGGTTCTAAAAATCTAATCAACGTTTTATCGACTTTAGGATTTTCAACATCATACAGCGAGACAGCTTTGTTTGAAACATCCTGTATTATGCGTCCACAACTTGAAATCGAGCAGGGTTCATTCTCTCAGTTTGTTTTTCACAATGCTGACTTTAATATCAACACTCTCGATGGATCTAATACTTTTCATGCTATGGGTGGTATCCAATGTGTGACCCCGTACACTGCTATTTCCAAAGATCAGAATATTTCACGTCTTACTAGAATGCCATCAGCACAGGTTGTAGGCAAGTATGGATTCGTTCCGATTAAATGTTTTCAAAAACTAAAAGACTCCGGGTTGAAAAATATTCCTATTGAAGACATCGAGAGTATTCATCCTCGTTCTAAAGAAATACTGCCATCAGCTTCTGATTTTATTTGGCTGTATGGAAAATGGTTGAACACATCGTCTGTACCTGGATGGAATGGTTTCATGGAGCAGGCAACAGTTGACCAATTATATGCAAAGTCGAAAATATTGTGTCTTCCATTCATAAATGCGCCACCCAGTCACTACGACACCGTTAATACATCTCTTCTCGCCGCTGCCGAAAAATGTAAGGCATTGAATCAGCGCACCTGTTTCGTCACGTTCGATCAGCCACTTTACATGAAAGCTCGCGAAATTATTGAAAATGGAAACCCGGAATCTGATTTAAGTAATGTGATTGTTAGGCTTGGAGGATTTCACCTCTTAATGTCCTTTTTAGGGTCTATTGGGTATATAATGTCTGGAAGTGGACTAAAGGATTTATTCAACACCATTTACGCAGAAAACAGTGTTGAAAAAATGATGTCAGGGCATGCATATTCTCGGGCAGTCCGAGCTCATATTTTATGTCATTTGGCTGTGGCGAAAGTAATTTTCAAACTGATCGATTTTACAGAAGAGGATCGTGCTACAATGGACGACATTTTGAGTGATTTTGATAGATCAATAATCCTTAGCGCAACTGAAAACGTTTCGTATCAAATCGTTGCTGGCAAATTCCAAGAAGAGCTGAATAAAATTGAAAAAAATGGTCCCACAGCTAAACTCTGGCTGCAATATTTCAAGATGATAACATTAGTGAAACAGTTCATCGAAGCGGAACGAATGGGCAACTGGCAACTTCACCTTGATACCATAAGAAAAATGTTACCTTATTTCCACGCAAGCGGTCATTTTTTTTATGCGAAATCTGCGCACCTCTATTTGCAAGACATGTTACATCTTGAAGAAAAAATGGCCCCTGTTGAATACGAGAATTTTACAAGAAAAGGGTATTTTACGATCAGGCGCTCTGATAAGTTCTGGTCGGGTATTTGGTCCGACATGACAATTGAGCAGACTCTCATGCGAACGATGAAAAGCTCTGGTGGACTCACTCGAGGACGTGGAATCACAGACAGCGTGATAACGTTGTGGACTTTGGGGATGGTTTACTTACACAATGTGTGTGACGAAGTCGAAAAATTTTGCGGAATTTCTTTAGAAACAACTGAACAGCATGTTGACATGAGAACTGCCCGCGTTTTTCGTGACAACGCAGACCTTGAAAAACTCGACAATTGGTTTGCTCAACACCCCCCGTTTCCGAATATTAACGAAATACTGTCAATCAGCACCGGAGTTGTTGGTAATGAGACAATAAACTGTCACTTGTCGCAAGAGATCGGTACTTTGGGAGTTTTAAAAATGATTGGAGAAAATTTTGAGTGTATTAAATTCAAGCGTAAAGAGAAAGTTCTACCACTTTCAACAATTACTAACAGCGTCCGTATCGACAACGTCACTATTCCGATCAACCCACTCGTGCTTTTTCAGAGAATGTGCCTTGCGAAACAATCCGATGAAGAGTTGATGGATTACTTGAAGTATGAACTTGCTCCGTTTCCTTTGTCACTATTCTCAGAAGAGGGGATGCGGAAGGGCACAAAATCGTCTTTATACGCTGCTTTCACTCCACTATCAGATGACACTCAACTCGGAGCGAACAGCATTCAAGTCGTTGATGGTGGATACCTTTTGCATCGAGTCGTGTGGAATCGCAATAGTACATTTTCATCAATTTGTGATAATTACGTACAATACGTACAACGACACCATGGTCCAAACGCGATAGTCGTTTTTGATGGTTACCCAGTTGATGCTAATGAAAAAAGTACAAAGAGTGCCGAACGACTGCGCCGATCACGAAAGTTAAGTTCCGCGGATATACTTTTCGATGAGGAAATGGTTGCAACCGTTTCACAGGATAAATTTCTTGGTAACGCTAATAATAAAATACGTTTGATTTCCATGCTCAAAAATAGATTGGAGCAATTCAATTTCACCGTAAAGCAAGCTCCGGAAGATGCTGACGTGTTAATCATTAACACGGCTATCACCTTGTCATCAGCATACGATTCCGTTATCGTAATTGGTGAAGACATTGACCTCTTAGTTTTGTTAACAGGATTAGCAGGATTGTGCCCGAATGTTTATTTTAGAACACCAGGAAAGGGAAAAGTTCCGGAAAAACTGTACTCGGCTTCAAGTTTACAGTATGGCGAAGCAGTAGCAGAGAACATAATGTTTATCCATGCATTCAGCGGCTGCGACACAACATCGACTATATTCAATAACGGCAAAACCAAATTTTTAAACACCGTCGAAAAGAACCCGCACTTGAAAGATATCGTGCGAATATTCAAAAATACTGACGTAGACCCTGAGATCATTGCTACTGCTGGGGAGCGATTTTTGATCTCATTATATAACGGCGATAAAACAAATGATACATTGGATTCACTTCGATACCATCGTTTCGCAAAATCTGTGACAAAAAGTAAGTTCAATCTTGCTGCGTTGCCCCCTACACGAGAAGCTGCACGACTTCATTCATTCAGGACGTACTACCAAGTCCAGGCCTGGTGTGGCGTCGTAAAAGATCCACAGCAATGGGGTTGGCAGAGTAGCAAGATTGGGCTAATTCCGATCCAAAATACAAAAGATCCTGCTCCTCAGGCTTTGCTGAAATTCATTTCATGTAAATGCAAGACCAAATGCGGCGCGGCTTGTGGTTGTAGGAAAGCAGGCCTAAAATGCTCTATTATCTGCGGTTATTGTAACGGACAGAGCTGCGAAAACGTGCCACAGATTTTGTACGACTTAGAAGACGACGTAAGTGAAGAAATTATCGAAGACATCGAGTGTAATGAAAATCATGCATCAACAAACATTGATATAGAACAACCTGGACCTTCCAAACGAAGCAGATTAGAATAACTATACCGAACGAAACAAGTGGATTAGGCCTACCGGGGAAACCACGTTAAAAAAAACGCGCTGGTGACTCGACCTCAAGGCGACTATATCCTAAGGTAGTGTGGAAATGAGTCGGGTAACAGCGGACTCCGGATATAATGAATCCTTATGCAATTATAGATTAATAATTTCAAAGCATTACGTTGAAAACGGGCGTTTTGAAAAATTATGGAAATCGTCTTCGCTTTAGGCTGTTGCAGTTCGTAAACTGTTCAATCTAGAAAAAAATGTTTAATACAAAAGTTATAGGAAATTGTCTTATCTATGATATTTATTCAGACATTTTCGTGGTAGGACCAACTGGAAAGGAGATATTGCGAAAACAACGGTTTTTGCCGCCATTTTTCCAAGATGGCGACGCGAGCGCGAACTCGCCAAGGTCAAAAACTCAGGAAATCATTCGTGACCTTGAACCCAATGACCCTGCCAAAAATCAAAACTCCCGGATTTGATGTAGGGCAACCGCCTTTTGTTGTCCCCATTGACTGGGCTAGTATACGAATCTATAGATTTTCATAGATATTATTACATTCTTACTGTGAGCGTTACAGTAAATGAGAACTTATAGAACTCTAGGAAGCAGATGTTCAGTTGAGACATCTTAGCTGCATTAAAACGTTGATATCGTTGAGACAGATGCCAAATAAATAGACAAAAATGATTTCATATTTCAATAAATAGTTAGCGTACACTGAGAAAAACTTACACGAGAAAATAGCGTGACGCGCCCCACCTTCCAAACCTCTGTCCTACTCACAGCAATATGAGAGTCAAGAGTCGCCTATTCGGGTGGGGGCGCACTGCTAATCACGCGTGACGACGTTCTTCATTTTACGCTGTTCATGGCACAAGGTTTTTCGGTGCGTGCACGATGTTTTCCTCTGCACTCACGCTGATACTCAACACGACGCGACGAAAATCAGCTGCGCGCAGACGAAACCGGCGCGCATGCACAGACAATCCTCGTGCTATAGACAGCGTGAAATAGAGAATACGCGTCACCGTGATTCGTTGTGCTGCCACCTAACAGCATGAGTGCGCAATGCCGACACGCGGCGCAGCTGTAGCAGCCAGCATGTTATTTCGTGAAAGTTTTTCTCAGTGTAGTCGGTAGAGCGTGTGACTAGTAATGCGAGCGAATCCGTGCGTCCCCGGATCGAATCCCGGCCAAAATAATGCGATGTTTTTCTAATCTGTAAATCCTTACTTTGTATCAATATGCGATTGATTACAAATTGTAGAAATTACAAATATAATAAATTCATTGCAACAATCTAAATTAATTTTTTCGCGCAGCGAAATTCCATTACGATAAAATCGAGTTGAGTTAACACTAACTCCATCAGTCAGCGCTACTTTATAATCTCGTTTATAATACACGATTTCTCGAAAAACAAAGGGTTACTTCAACTATAACGCAATGTCACTCGAACCAATATTAGTCAGTAAAGATGGTTCAGTTAGAAGAACTCTGTTGGAATAGTTCGCTGGTATAGTTACGTTCACCGAAATTTCCAGTAACTGCTACTGAATTTTGAAACGTTTGTTGAACACAAAAAAAATGTTGATGCCTTATTTCACTTGCCGATTTGGGTTGGGGGAACTAGATATTTCTCTCAGTGTACGCCCTTATGGCAGCAAATTCAACAAAGTCGAAAAAAGTGGGTTACGCCCTTCTGGTCCTAAGCCCTCGATATAATTACATTTTCTGACAGAAGTTTCGATGCAGAGGAAACTGAATGCGCTCAAGGAATTCTGTGAAATATTGGACCCAACTGTTAACCTCAGAACAAAAAAATCAGTAAAAATGAAAGAGACGATGTTTTTCGCAGCACTTTTCATCGTTTCGATTTTGAAATATCGAAAATGGAAAGTAATATAAAATTGAAAGTCAATTGATTTTCGATAGAAGTGAACTTTCGAATTTAATGGGATATGGCAATTTTTCATTCCCGTCATTCGAATGTCAAGTCCTCCAAATTGCAGGATTTTCGATCGAGCCGTTTTCCAGATCAGGAGAGCCGCGGATTCATGCGGGAGACCGCCGGGCCGACAGACAGATGGACATTTGTCTGAAAACCTGTTTTTCGAATTCCAGAGGGTCGGAAACTTAAAGACTCGTTGAAATTAGCAAAGTCACCTTTTGACCGAAACCAATATCAATTCAAACCAAGATCAAATTCTCTTATATCACCATAGGTGATGAAAAGTAAAACGATCTTTCATGAAATACCTAACTTCAATGTTTAAAGGGCACTGAGAATGCTGCCATTTCAAAGTACAACCTAGTTTTCCAAAATCTAATCAAAGACTCTGATTATTTCTACAACGATACAGGTCTCAAAAAACTGGACCCAGCCCTTAGTTGGGAGTGAACTCCGTGTCTTCAACCTAGCTGTACTGAAACAGCTTCCCCTTTGATATCGAATCAATCATCGTAAACGATTCCAAGCGTTTCTCAAAAAAGTAATTCGTAACTTCAAGTATTGATCTTATTACGGGAGAACAAATGTATGATAGCGTTGTCCAAGCTTCGCTCGCACTTATTGACGTACAGATACTACTCAACTACTAATACTAATCAACTGCTGACGTACTTATCATTCAACAAACTCAAGTTGTTCAAATATCAGTTGTTTGTGGATTTGCGGGTTGAATTGCGAAAGCACGATAATTAGTCTACTTGCCACTAAATTCATTAATGTGCGAAGATTTAAATACTTACTTGCAAAAAACACGCAAGAGTCTCAAGGCCAGCTGTAAAACCCAGCGTGCAAGTAGGCATATGATTGAGATTGGTTATTCTCAAGGGGATATAACCACTAAAGAAGAAGAAGAAGAAGAAGACGACAGTATTCTTCGCATTTTAAATACGCGCCTATAGATTCCGGCCATCGATCTCCCACCAAATGGTCACTTCTCAAATTTGAACTGTCACGGGTGGTTATTCTTTGCGCGCCTATCCTAGATTCTACTGCGGCCGACAATAAATATGTGACACGTCCGTAAAGGAATAATAAATATTTGACGATGAATTACCAACACTCAAGGTGCTTCGTTTTAAATCCCTATTCTTCAACAGTGACATTTATATTTTACACCTATAAAAAAAAATGTACAGTGCAGACTGAGTATTGTTACAACAATCTCGTTTTTATCTTTTAACTCAGGCGTTTTATGGTTTTAGTATGTGCCTTGCATAGATTATGGGATTGTGTACCGACACAATTGTATTATATAATGTATAGGTACCGATTTTGATTATTAAGAGAATCAATATCCTTCCCTGCAAACTCCCATGATTGTAACGATTCCTTGATTCGTTAAATGATAAGAAATGAAGCCCTTATTTTTCAATGTGCATGTGTGAATTGTAGGGAGTATTAGTTTTTAGAGTTCTTGTCAGGATCTGGGGTCTTTGGATCTGCATGTGGGTTTTAACTGATATAATAATTTAATGGTTCACAAATGATTTATTTCAGGCTGCTCTACATTTGTATGTTGTCATTCTCACTACTCTTTCCCTACTGCCTATCCCGCTATCCTACTAATCGCGGGATGGTCGACCTACTCTCTCCTCTCTTCCTCTCTCTATCTCTATCTCTACCTAGTTAACCTATTGTACTCGGTTTGAACGCCTACAGTTCGGCCTCTCCTGAAGCCATGGCCGTCTCGACCATGTCGTCGGACTGCTCGTTCTCTGAGCAGGCAGAGTCGTCACCTTCTGGATCTTTGTCTATGGTGATCCATCTCTTAAGCCGTTCCGGGGGTAGGATCGATTCATAAGGTCTCTGTTTGAGTTGATGCCCTGGTATATCGGACACCAAATAGCGATCCCAATCCAATTTTTGCTTAATGAGGTATGGCCCCAGGTATTTCCGGGCCATCTTTTTACTACCATCCTCAATTGGGTTTACCTGGCGAATCATCACGTACTCGCCTGGCTGAAACATACTGTAGGGTTTTCGGTTTTTGTCATACCCTTGTTTTTGTTGTTGCTGATTGTGAATAATATTATCAGCTGCTTGTCGCCGGATTTCACCGCGTTGTTCCTTGAATTGCTCTAGTTGTAGTTCCTCATCCAGGGTGTCTGTCATCGTATCTAGTAATCCTTGGCGAAGTCCATGACCGAACATTACTTCTGCTGGGCTCCGGCGGATGCTTCTCTGGACAGAGTTATTCAGTGCAAGTTGTACAGTACCTAGAACAGTGTGCCATTGATCTGGATTTTCAGTTAATTTACATAAAGCAGGGACAATGATTCGATTATAGCGTTCGATCTGCCCATTTCCTCGGGGTATCTGCACGGCCACCTTAACGTGCTGGATTCCATGTTTCTCGCAATAACTTTCGAAATCATTGCTGGTGAACGCCGAGCCACGATCTGAGATAATTCGTCTCGGTGTACCGAAAATACGGAACATTGCGTCTAGTGCTTTAAGGGCTTCAGCTGTTGATGTGGTTTTCACAGCTTCGAGGAGTGTGAATTTGGAAAACCCATCGATCGCCTCGAAAATGTGCCTGTGACCTGCCGTCGTTTTGATCAAAGGGCCCACATGGTCGATGTGGACGGTATCCCAAGGTCTAGTTCCCTTCTCAATGCTGTGGAGGAACCCTTCCTTTGACCCAGCTCGTTGGTCGTACTCGAGGCACCTTAAACAGTTAGCTAAACATTTCTTTACATATTTACGCATGTTACGGAAGTAATATTTTTTCCGCAGTTCGGCAGTTGTTTTATCTGCTCCCATATGTGCTATTCTTTCGTGTATCTTCATTACCAGGTCTCTCCTCAATCCTCTGGGTACCACGAACAAATGTTCCTGTTTCGAGATTTTGAACAATTTTCCGTTAATTATCTTGTAGTCTTGCAGGTTCTGATCATCTTCCGTTTTCTTCCTTTTAATCTCGATAATTTCTGGGTCTAAATCCTGTAATATGAGTAATCCGTCATAATTATCATCTTCGACTACGATGGTATTCACGTCATAGCATCGGCTCAACCCGTCGACGTGTGCCATCTTTTCAGCCTTCCGGTGTTCCGTAGTGAAGTTGTATTCCTGCAGTGCCAAGCTCCATCGGGCGATCTTACGGTTGATCTCTTTTTTCTCCAGGGTGCGTCTCATTGCATCGCAATCGGTGACTAGAACAAAAGGTTTCCCCAGGATATAAACACGAAACCTTTCCAGGGCTTTCACGACTGCGAGCGTCTCAAGCTCAAAACTATGGTAGTTCTTCTGCCCGTCAGTTGTCTTGCCGCTGTAAAAGTAGACTGGGTGAAACTTCTGGTCCTCCTGTTTTTGTAGTAAGATTGCGCCGAAACCATGGCTGCTGGCATCTGTGTGTATTTCCGTCTCTTTCGTTGGGCTGTATATTTTTAAGACAGGTTCACTAGTCAGGCTCTCCTTCAGCCTTTCTATTGCTTGAATATGTTCCTTCGTAATGTCAAATTTGACGTCATTTTTTAATAGATCAGTTAATGGTTTGGCTATGATTGAGTAGTTTCGTACGAACCGTCTGAAGTACCCTGTAAGTCCTAAGAACCCTCTTAGTTGTCTTCGCGTCCGTGGCGTTGGGAATTGACGTACTGCTTCAGTTTTGGCCAATCCCGGTTTAACTTCATTCTTCGTAATTCGATATCCTAGGTATTCCAGCTGGGTTTTTACAAACGAACACTTGTCGAGTCGTATTTGTAGTCTATACTCCTTCATCCTCTCCATCACCAATTTCAGGTATTCCAAATTCTCGTCAATCGTCTTCGTCGCGATTAATAAATCGTCCATGTATATCTGTAACTTTCGTGTTCGTATCAAATCATCAAAGATATGGTTAATGCACCTCTGAAACACGGCTGGGGCGTTAGTCAATCCAAATGGCATTTTCAAAAACTCGAACTGTCCTCCTGGTACCACAAATGAAGTGAATTTAATCGATCCTTCGTCAATGGGGATATGGAAATATCCATTTTTCAAATCAATAGTAGTGAAGTAGGTGGCTTCACTCAGGTTACTTATAAGGTCATCGATTTGCGGCAACGGAAAACTGTCACGAATAGTTTGTTTATTAAGTTCTCTGTAATCAATGCACATTCGGTATTCCCCGGTTTTCTTTGGTACCAAAACGATTGGACTTGAATATTCCGAATTACTGGGCCTGATAATGCCTTGTTGTAAATAGTTATCTATAATTCCCTCGACGGCATCCCTTTCGTGATGGGCCAGCCTCCTCGGGGTTGATCTGACTGGTTTATCGGTTTTTACTTCTATCCTTAGTGCAACTGGGAATTCTCTTACCTCTGTGCCTATTTTATGCTTATCTGTGCATGCATCGACTTGGTTCTGAATCTGCATTCTCTGCGTCGTCGTCAATTGAGAACCAAAGTCCAACTTCTCCTTCTCTGGTTCTGTCGGTTCCACCTCGATGCTCATGACCATCATGACGTCTTCTTCGTTGTTCTCTCTGACTCGAAAAGTAATCTCTTTTCCATCCACACCCCAATCTACCGAGTCTAGGAACGCTTGTCCTAAGACCATATCGGCATTGAATGACTGATTTGGTACGACGGTTGCTGGAATTCTAAATGTTTCATTATCGATGATACCCTCATATTCCAACGCTTGTGTACTCGGAGTATGCGACTCCCCAAATCCCTTTAATACTCTTGATTGATTTATAAGGTTATAACTTACTACGTGAGGTATACAATATTCTTTAATAAGGTTCAACGTGCTACCTGTGTCGATGAGGGCAGAGAATGTGCCTCCTTGTACCTTAACCGTCTTGTAGTATCGGGATGCGTGGCTTGGATAACCTAACGTCTGAATATGCATCATCGCTGGCCTCGTTGTTGTGACTGCTGGTCCATTGGTGCATAATCTAGAGATATGCCCCACCTGGTTGCATTTAAAACAGGTCGGTGGACTCCGTCCAGGTCCTTGGTTCCTGAAGTAACACCGGTCGCTGGTGTGTCCTTCCTTCTTGCATACATCGCACTTGAGTGCTGGTCGTTTCTTTGTTTGATCTTTACTGTCTTTAATGTCTTTTATATTTTTAGGATCCTTGGGTTTTTCCCAATTCGTTATTTCGTTTGATAATAATTTGAGATCTTGGAACAGTGAGGCTGGTGTCACGTGTCTAGCTGCGACGAGTTGCGTTCTGATTGTGAAGTTGTCAATTCCTCTTATTACGTGTGACACCACCTCGGCATCTTTCAAGCGAGCTCTTCTTGCCAAATTTAGTTTATCCAAGTAATAATCCTCGAGTCGTTCCCCTCGTTTCCAACTCCTTGCTTTCATCTTATCCATGAGTCGTACTGGATCTTGATCTTGCCCAAACATCTCCCTCAGCTCCAGACGAATGGTTCTCCAATCCTTACTGCAGCTGTCTTCCTGGGTCTCATACCATTTTCGTACTCCATCGGAGAATTTATTAGTAGCTAGAATTTTAATCGTACCGTCAGGGAGATCGTATAATACTTGCAGTTCGTCCACTCGCCTGAGCCACATGTCCAGACTCATTGATTCGTCTTCTTTATTCCCAAATGGTGGTACCTGCGAGGCAATCTCGGCATATGGAACCTTGGTGTTTGTTTGCCGTTCCGCACCGTCCCGATGGTTTTCCGGGGCCGCCGATTGATTCATTTGTCCTCGTAAGTTAACTATCTCGCGATCTCGATCACTCACTAACTGCATCATTTTCGCCATCTGTGCCATCATGCCATCTAGCACACGCTGATATTGAGCGCGTTCCGCTCGAAACTCGTTCAATAACACGTCATCTGCTGGCTTATCGGCCATGTTTTGGGAAATTGGATTTTAATTTCACAAAACTTGTCACTCGGCGCCAATGATTCTCTGCTAATGTATCTCGATCGACTTTGCTTCACCGCGCGGTCACCGAGAAAAACAACAGTCGGTCTAATTGTAAACAGATCAACGGTCACAGGGAAAGATGTCTTCCGCCGTTGCTAATTCGCAAATCACGATTTCAAATCTACCTCGTTCTTATTCAAAATTTTCCGCCACTTTACCTCGTGCGTGGTCACCGGGAAAAAGGTCTAATATGTCTTTAATGTTCTTAAATGTTCTTTAATGTTCTTTATAATTTCTACTGTCGATCACAGGGAGTTTTATCGGCTCCGCCGACACTTATGCGAAACTGTTCGCCACGCCTTCACTGTACGCGGTCACCGGAAAAGATTCACAAAATTCGTTAATGTTTCTTCACTTGACCACATGTGATCCCACTTCTGAAATCTGTAGGGAGTATTAGTTTTTAGAGTTCTTGTCAGGATCTGGGGTCTTTGGATCTGCATGTGGGTTTTAACTGATATAATAATTTAATGGTTCACAAATGATTTATTTCAGGCTGCTCTACATTTGTATGTTGTCATTCTCACTACTCTTTCCCTACTGCCTATCCCGCTATCCTACTAATCGCGGGATGGTCGACCTACTCTCTCCTCTCTTCCTCTCTCTATCTCTATCTCTACCTAGCTAACCTATTGTACTCGGTTTGAACGCCTACAGAATATAGTTTACACCAACACATATCCTCATGTGTGATTGCTATCCTGAGGTGCCACAGACCTAGGGTTACCTTTGTATGAAGTGAATTTTCTACGCGTGTATTTCATGAGGGAGGACCCCAATATGGTGGCGTATTCTCCGTTGACCCACCAAAACTTCTCAAATGATGATATTCCCGAAAATGATGAAACGGAGACACGCTACGTACACCATGTGATATATCTCACGGTGGGCCTGGGATGCGATGGGGTAATCTTACAATGTGTTGGATGTAAACACACTAAACTGCCTACTTATCACATAGCGATTATGAATTCCTCATCATGATTTTCATTTTCGCATTCACGAGATGATGCAACGGTTGTTATCCAAGCTACGTGATTCGACATTGGAATAAACGACAATGGGCCAACCGTGATCTAGAATGACAGTATCACAATTATGCTCCCGTATTTTTTACGATGTAGATTTTAATCTCATATCCATATGTATAGACTCGTGAATTTACGTCGCTCACACGACAACGATCAGCGTGACTGAAGATTTCCCTTTTCGAATTGCCCAACGCCCGAAACATCTTCGTTCCATAGGGGCCAGCAGCTCTCGTTAGTTCACTCCTTGAGGTGGGGTAAGTTCACCTGAGTCACTGTGCCGATTATAAATTTACAGTAAATCCAGATACATGCAGTTACAGTAAAAACGTGAAGCTATATGTTATTTCTCACCCGTAAGGTAGTATTTCCTCATTGGAAATCATTTAATTTTTCTCATTTTACGTCGGAATTATATTTGCCAATTTTTAGCGTTAAGTTACATGAAGGCTTGCAAATATTTTCAGAATTTGAACGAAGAATAGCATGATGACTCAGAGTTGCATCTTTTTACTACTGCTACTTGCCGTCCGCGGGTCAATTCAGGTGTGAGAGAATCATTGACAATAAGTGAGAATATATAGAAGCCTCTGCGTGAAAGCGATTCGGTTTGAATCAACTTTTGTTGTATTTTCTCACCAGAAATCAAGTCCGGAAAGTTTGACGTACAGAGCCGCTGTTGTTGAGCTCAAACCAATCGAGTAGGGTGACAGGTCCAGTAGTGGGACACTAACCAGTAGATGGACAGAACGAACTTTAAACTCTTATTTGGAAACAACAAATAATCTTATTTTCATTAAATTAATTTCGTTGACAAAATGAAACCTTGAATATTACACATACATTCGAATAGTTAGTCGAATTATCTTTGGTACCACCGAAAAAAATTCATTATAGGACGGTTCTGTCAAAGCAGCCGCCAATTAGCCGATCATACTAGAAACTGCAGCATGTAAACAAAGTTTGATTCAGCGAATAAACCCTTTCATAGGTACCAGATAAAAGTGAGTTGTATATCAAACTATTCAGTTATCGTTAATTCATCATTACATAATCGAATATGATGAGAAAAGGATTCAAAATATTTAAAAACCGTCTGTCCATGTACTGGTATAGATTTCC
Organism: Tenthredo livida; assembly: GCA_963992785.1. Classification (NCBI taxonomy): domain Eukaryota; kingdom Metazoa; phylum Arthropoda; class Insecta; order Hymenoptera; family Tenthredinidae; genus Tenthredo; species Tenthredo livida. Next base: position 41,858,629 of record OZ023065.1, read on the forward strand.
CAAACTCAACCCAGTAGATGGACGAGTTTGATATTATCAATCTTTATAGTTTCTTGATTGAGAATGAATGTCACATTAAAAATATTGTAATAAATCGAAACCTTCTACACCTTTATTATCAATAATATTCTTGTGAAGGTAAAAATCCACAAAAAATGAATATGACCCTGAAGACTTCTGCATCTGTAAAAATGAACTTTAGCAAGCCGTAACTTGTAAAGGTTTACTCTGAGCGAAAAATTCTATTATACTTTTTTCTTCCTCCTTCTATTATCTCATAGTGATATTTTTTCCTCCTTTTTTCGGAACAATGCTAACGCCGTTTTTCCGTTGATTAGTACTTCAGCAGGACGTAACTTCGAAACGGTCATTCTCAGAGAAAAATTCTATGAGACGATTTTCTTCCGCTTTCGACTATCTGATGGCGATATTTTTGAGTCTTTTTTCAGCTTGTTTTGTTCAGACCGCGCAAACCCTGTTTTCACGTGAATTACTCCGAGGGCAAGATCTGACTTTGGAATGATTCAATGATCATTCTTGAGTAATTCACGTGATCTGACTTGAGCAACTCAACGTGGAAACAGGGTTTCGCGGTTTGAGAAAAAAAAAAATAAAAAATTGAAGAAACAACTAAAGACTATCGCAATCAGATTATCAAAAGAGGAAGAAAAAAAGTCTCATGGAATTTTTCTCTCAGAATGACCGTTTCGAAGTTACGTCGTGCTAAAGTATTAATTAACGGAAAAACGGTGTTGGCATCGGTCTGAAAGAAAAACTAAAAAATATCGCCATCAGATAATCAAAAGAGGAAGAAAAAAGTCTAATAGAATTTTTCGCTCAGAGTAAAACTTTACAAGTTACAGCTTGCTAAAGTTTATTTTTGCAGATGCAGAAATCTTGAGGGTCATGTGTTCCGAAATTTTATTTGAAACTTAGAATACTGTTCAATTTTATGTTAACCTATTGTTCCTCAAATAATTTTGTTTCAATTATGGCATTACATGTAGCAAAAAATTAAAAATATTCTAGTATGCATGATTATTTACACCCGTCCATTTACTGGTCCATGGACTGTCCATTTATTGGTCGCGGTGTCCACCTACTGGGAAATCTAGTCACACGTGAGATTTTCAGTATTTTCAACTTTTTATCGTCATTTTCATGATCTAAATACTGATGAATTAGGTAATTCAACTATTCCTATAGAAGATATCGATTCCCGAATGTATTTTGATGCAAAAATTTCTGAGTACTCGTAATGTAAACTTTAGAAAACTCTTAAGTGTCCGTCTACTGGACCTGTCACCCTATACAAATGATGCTGCAGAGACGCTGAATGACTGTGCCAATAGAATTGTGAGCTTCATCGAGCAGGCCGCAGAAAAGGTGAGCTACAGTGAATCGTATTCGGATAAAGTCCCAGTTGACGCACTATGAATTTCCGATCAAAACAATAGTAGTAGCGTAGAGCATGTATGGTGAACTAGTCTCGAACTTGTGGAACTGTCGTGTCAATATATTTCACGAACAGTGTTAGTCGGGTATTGAATAATGGACCGTTCACAGGAAGCGGACATCGTAGTCTTTCCGGAAATGGGCCTGACTTCTTTGACTCTTGGAAAAAGGACTGATCTGGTGGCTAGATCTACCCTAATACCTGATCCATCTCTGAATTATATGCCATGCGTGAACTCGAGCATCCCCGTAATCGAGGTGAGATATTAAGGTTCTTCGATCAAATGAGTTATATATGTAAACTCGGCGAGGTGGATTCTGCACTGGTGGGATAGTATTTTTCGTACCTAGGCCGTAAAGTAGGATTTTACGGCCGAGTGAGGATGACGCGTCCGAGGACCGGCGAAGCAGTCCTAGGAACGCACAATCCTGATGACGAGGTGGTAAAATCTTACGGCCGAGGTGCGAACAACATTTTTTGATCGAGTATCAAGAGACTCGGTAGAGTCTCGCGCCAAGTACATTAAAAAGGAGCGCGTCGACGACAGAGTATCTTTACCGCGACGGCTGCTTTCCGGCGGAGTGGGGATAAAATGACGATCTCAGTAATCGTATTTATCAATCATATTGAATGATTTGCGCTTAATATTCGGAATGAGGATTCACTCAGCTTTAATTTGAGCCCAAAATCGACCCGATCGGTCCACGGAGAGCTGAGTTATGATCGTTTTTTCATTTGGTCGACGATTTTACACTATAACGTTTGAGTCCGAATTCACAATGGTCATCCAGCATGCCGTTCTATAAATAGCTTTAGTCAAAAGTTCCACGCCGTGCCGCTATACTAGAGTGTCCTCTCTGTCAGATAAAACTACATAGAGAGTGCTGTGAGTGGTTCTGCCGTCCATGGCGCATGCCCGGGCATATGGCCGTTATGGGAAATGTCGTGACAGATGAGAAATATGGTTCAAAGATTACGTGTATACGGGTAGCTTCATTTGCGAAACAAAGTTTGGAATTATTCAGAAGAAGTAGAAAATTGTTGAAATTATTCCCGGTGTCCTATACATGAACAATACATAATATCTACTCAATTATGATTCGCTTACCTGACAAGACTTTGAGGTTATGTGAAATCTGTTACATTAATCGTAATATTTTATCGATGATTATTGACAAAGCTGTTGACGTTTTGTAAATTCTCCAGGACCGGCTACGTCATAGTCTATGATAAACTATTTTCGCGCACAGACTAGCTTTTAAGGGGAGACTTCGATGAAATTTTAATAAAAACGATTTTAACGGTTTTCAAAATACTAAAAAAATTGTAATCAAAAATTCCCTGCATCAAATTTCAGATTATGGTAGTATGTGTATTGAAAAAAAAATTCAATCCTCTGAGTTGAAAGTGCATGCCCAAGAAACCTTTCGCAGAGACTTTTCTGTGCACCGCTGCCAAAAACTCCCTGCGGATGGCAGTATATGTACTGAAAGAAAATTTCAATCCTCTGAGTTGAGAGTGCATGCGCAAGAAACCTTTCGCAGAGACTTTTCTGTGCACCGCTGCCCAAAACTACTTGCAGATGGTAGTATGTGTATTAGGAAAAAATTTTAATCCTGTGAGTTGAGAGTGCATGCCTAAGAAACCTTTCGCAGAGACTTTTCTGTGCACCGCTGCCAAAAACTCCTTGTGGATGGCAGTATGTGTATTGAAAAAAAATTTTCATCCTCTGAGTTGAGAGGGTATGCGCAAGGAACCTTTCGCAGAGACTTTTCTGTGCACCGCTACCAAAAACTACTTGCAGATGGTAGTATGTGCATTGAGAAAAAATTTTAATCCTCTGAGTTAAGAGTGCATGCGCAAGAAGCCTTTCGCAGAGACTTTTCTCTGCACTAATGCCAAAAACTCCTTGCGGATGGCAGTATGTGTATTGAAAAAAAATTTTAATGTAGAAGAATGATAGGAGAAAGTCACGAAATCTGTATAGTGAATAAAAAGTAAAAAGAACATAAAAAAATTGGAAGAGATATAGGAAAGAGGGGCGGGCCAGATGGGCAGCCTTAAAAAAATTTCGTACTTCAAAGTTGAAAAACGTTTCGAATTTCATTATTTACTTGCTCTAGTAAACTTAGAACACCAAATCAACTACACATCTTGACAACTTTCGGAAAGGTGGCAAAAATGGGTAAGGAAAAGTAACACAGTAGAACAGTAAAAAGTATTCCAAAGTAAATACGAGAATAAATTCAGAAGATTTTTCAATTTTGAAAAATTTCGACAATATTATAGGGTGCCCATTAGGGTGGATTGTTTTTTTTTCGTTCTTGTTTTTCATGGGCACACGAATAAAGTTATGAGGAATCAAAAAGAAAAAATCTGTGCAGAAACTTGACAACATTGGACAATATTTAGAGGTCGCTTTCTTTAAGTGTCCATTTTGCCCGCAGTTGCGAACTCTTCAGATGAGGGCATTCAACACTCGATATCAGTCAGACCATGGTTCTTCGGTGAAAATTTGGACATCCATTCCTTCAAATCTCTATTTGAAGCGTAAATTTCTTAGGGTGCCTAGTTTGCCCGCTCCTTCCCTACATACCTATACAACCATATATGGATGTGGAGTCAAAGATTGGTGATACGAATTTGTACCAAACAAAATTCTACAAAAAGTAATGAGATCCCCCCAAAAGCACCTCTGGTGCAAAAACCTTCCGCCAAGTACATTAATGTGCCACCAAACAATCAGTAAATTATCTCCGTACAAAAATTAGTTTTTGATATCCACCTATGACAATTCCTTTATTATTCACCTACAAAAGTATGGAAATGAGATACTACTATTGCCTGCACATATCGCCAAGCATACTTGCCCCTTAATTTATGTCGATCGCGTTATTGAGACTCAACGTAGTTTTTCTAGCCACATTTAAAAAAATTGATATTCGATAATTATAGAAAGAAAAAAATTAATTTGGAGGTAGTGGGACTTGGCGGGCCTTTTGTGGAATCCTATAGTGTTATAAAATATAGGCCCGCCAAGTACCACGTACTCCAAATTAATTTTTTTCTTTCTATAATTATCGAATATCAATTTTTTTAAATGTGGCTAGAAAAACTACGTTGAGTCTCAATAACGCGATCGACATAAATTAAGGGGCAAGTATGCTTGGCGATATGTGCAGGCAATAGTAGTATCTCATTTCCATACTTTTGTAGGTGAATAATAAAGGAATTGTCATAGGTGGATATCAAAAACTAATTTTTGTACGGAGATAATTTACTGATTGTTTGGTGGCACATTAATGTACTTGGCGGAAGGTTTTTGCACCAGAGGTGCTTTTGGGGGGATCCGTAATAAGTACGCGAAACACGACTGAAAAGGCGTACTTTTGGACGGATACGCTTTACGTTCCTCCAGTCAGGACGGCTACTATGCAAAGATCTTTCTTGGTCACTGGCATCAGTTTTTGGAACTCTTTGCCGCTAAGGGTGACGTCGTCGCCTAATCTTATTGAGTTTCGCGCGCGCTGTTATCAACATCTTGTAGCGCTGGAGGAACGTGAGGTGTATCCGTCCAGTCTCAGCCTTGGTCGGTATCCGCAATGAGCATTACTGTAGGGCGCGCCAGCCTGTATGTATGTTTTTCAGTATGTTTTTCACCTGTTTTTATACTTTATTTTAGCTAGCGCTGTACCATATAATTGATCGGTATTTTAGAATTCTTATTCTTATTTTATGTAAGCTGTTGATCTTAACTCATCTCTTCGCTCCGTTTTCCCCGTCTGGTTGCGTTTAGATGAGTTAATTCCTAGTTTCTAATTCTAATTCTATTTTGATTGGTAATTTTGCTTTTATTTTTTGTTACTGAATAGTGTATCATAATTTATTTATTTTTAATTTATTTATTTTTAATTATTTTTATACTTATATTTTTATTTTATTTTTATTGTTATTGCTTGATTTTTAACTATCATTAGGTAATTTCGGAAGAGTTTTGTTGGGTTGATACTTCTATTCTATTTTGGTTTATTCTTACTTCATCTCCATCCCAATTTTACTTATATAGTTTCATTCTAGTTTTAATTTAAATCTAATTGTAATGCACTGCTTAATATTACTCATGGTTGTTTTCTGTATCTTGCCTACGGCCATAGGGAGCGCATGCTCCACGGTCGAATAAATACTGCTATCTATCTATCTATCTATCTACTTTACGGATACTCGATCGAAAAAAAAATTTCATCATTCTAACCTCAAAATCGCAATTTCGTCGCGATTTCTCGGTTTTCGTGATGAAAAATAATAATCGTTACTTGTACGTAAAGGCTTTTTGACGAGGGAGCAGGACGATTCGGCGCGCCCGTTTCGGCACGACCGATTCGACGCGACCGTTTCGGCCAGTGCCGGATTTAGATTTTTAGGACCCTGGGGCACAATCGATGTGGAGGCCCCATGTGAGGGATTCAAAATTGAAAAATAAATTCTACTACACACTAATAAATATAATTCTTTTTATTTCTGTTGGTATGAAAATAAACAATGAATTGGATAGATATAGTGATTAAATATTTGAATTTCGCACATATTTGCAGAATTATATGAAACGTTTTCTAGCTTTTTTTTCAGCGAAACGCTTTATAATATCATCGACATTAATTTCACGCATAATATCTCTTCCCATACTGATAAGTGTAAGATAATTCAATCTTTTCTGGCTCATGGAAACTCTGAGTGGATCATTGATAAGATTTAGTTTAGAGAATGACCTTTCGCCAGTGCAGTTACTGATCATCATTGTTAAATGAATTCGTAAGATCATCTCAGTATTTGGGAAAGAGTCTCTAACTCCTTCCGTTATTATCAATGAATACATTGCTTGCTCCCTACTAATTTTAGCTGTAGTAGGTTCGAATTTTAGTAATTGGGTACAGAATTCTTGGAATAGAAGCAATTCCATCTCTAAGTTGGCGTCAAGATCCTTTATATATATACTCAATAATGTTATTCATCATGAAGTTATCACTCGAACTAGGTAATATTAGAGGATGGGCTCTATCAATCAAGTCGAGTCAGTAAAATGTGTTCGCCTGACGTTTCGGCAGTTGTGTGCTGCCCTCATCAGAGGCTATTTATTAACAAAAAATTTTTTTTTGGAAATGGTCATTAATTTGACATACATAACAAGCAATTAGATTTACAAGAAAACTGAAGCAAATGCACATGAGAAGTGAAAGACAATGGTCAGCAGATTGACCCGCATACAAGGATAATATTTACAGTGTACAAGGAAATTAAGTCAGAAATGCAGTCAAAACAAATACAATGGTAGTCGAATAGAAATACAACGTAAACACATGGATTAACTTATAGTATGCTAGTCAGAAGGAACTCGAATTACCTTATTAAAATTAGTGATCTGTGAAAAACCTTGGTGTCATGAACACCATTGCTGCACTGCAAGATGAGCGATGTGTCATCTTGTGCTCGTGAAGACGTTTGATCAAGCATAGAGGTGTGACACCTTACTTTATATAGTCTAATAGGTAGAGGCTCGTCTATTGTTGACATTCGAGCCTATGACGTCAATGCCTGCGATTGACGTCAAAGACTGACGTCAATGAATGCTTATGTTGAGTTGAGCTAGTGTCTGAGGCCAAGTTTTTTCACGCACAATGGTAAGAAATAAATACGTCTAGGAACAACTTTTAGATCTTAACCTATGCAACATATTAGAGTACGGCAAGTGCAATTTTTTAGTGTCTTCCATCTTGTTAAGACTGTTCGGTTGTAAATTAATCCGTAGCATCTCTGAGGTGATGCGTTTAGACCAGACAGATTCTCTATCAAGAATAACCGCATTACCCCAATCAAACGTGTGGTTAGACTCTATTTGGTGTATAGAAACAACGGAATGAACTTCTGGATTTTTCTTTAAGTTATCTTTATGTTCTTTCAGTCTAGTCTTGAGTTCACGTTTAGTTTCACCTACATAAGACGCCGGACAATCATTACATTGGATCTTGTATACTACGTTACATTTATCATGTTTGTCCATACGGTCTTCACCTTTGGTAACTACAGATCTTAGGTTACTATTTACATTAAACACAGGTGTCCAGTTGAATTTTCTCAGTGAGCATCCTAGTCTCTCTGAGAATCCCTTAATGTACGGAATAGGTACTATCTTGCGTTTAGCGGCGGATGGACCGTTCACTACCATGATAACTGAAGTGTTTCCTTCTGGGTCGGTAACCGTGATAACAGTGTTGGTGTTTTTAGTATGTGTGTTCTTGGATTTTAAGTGCTTTACCCTTTTAATTATTAGCCTTTCAGAGAAATCGTCCGGGTGGTTATTGTCCCGTAGCAATGTTCTTACTAAATTCAAATTCTCCGCATGAAATTTAGAATGAGATAACGATATAGCTCTGTCAACTAAATTAAATACCATTCCTCGCTTTTGAGACAAAGGGTGCATCGAGTCAAAATTCAAGAATCTTCCAGAAAACGTGGGTTTTCTGTACCAGTTGGTGATTAACCCGTTTGAGTCGTCTCGTATCACATAAACATCTAAAAAGCTTAACTTGCGCTCGACCTCGAGTTCGTGTGTGAACTGGAGGCGGTCATGGTAGCCATTAAAAATATTAGTCACATAGTCTACGTTGGCGCTAGGAATACACATGATAATGTCATCTACATAACGAAAATAAAATAGTGGTCGAAAATTCAACTTTGACAAACAGTCGCGTTCTAAATCAACCATAACTAGGTCTGCTAAAATCGGTGAAATTGGAGACCCCATGGGGGAACCAAAGATTTGTTTGTAATACTGATTGTCAAACTGAAAATACACATTATCAAGTAGATAAGTTACACCCGCTAATAGTTCGCTCAAAGGCATGGTGGTATGCTTCGAAATGAACGAGTATCTGTTTACTATCGCTGTCTTTACTAGCTCTGTCGGTACATTAGTAAATAACGAGGTAACGTCTAAAGAGATCAAAATAAAATCCTCCGGTACCTGTATATTACTAAGTTTATCAATCAAATGCCAACTATGTTTAATGTAAGAATCAGCTTTAGGTATACTCTTGATTAATAAATTACTAAGGAACTTAGAAATCCCATACGTAGGACTGCCAATAGCTGAAATGATGGGTCTAAGTGGCGTATCCTTTTTGTGAATTTTTGGTAAACCGTACCCTTTGGCTAAACACGTGTTCGTCTGTGTTAATTTATTTCTATGGTACTGTTTGACTTAATTTCCTTGTACACTGTGAATATTATCCTTGTATGCGGGTCAATCTGCTGACCATTGTCTTTCACTTCTCATGTGCATTTGCTTCAGTTTTCTTGTAAATCTAATTGCTTGTTATGTATGTCAAATTATTGACCATTTCCAAAAAAAATTTTTTGTTAATAAATAGCCTCTGATGAGGGCAGCACACAACTGCCGAAACGTCAGGCGAACACATTTTACTGACTCGACTTGATTGATAGAGCCCATCCTCTAATATACTCAATAATCTTTTGGCGTTTTCTGATATTTCAGATGAACTTAATTCATGAAATCTTGATAGAAATTCGAATCGTAAGTCAACTAATTCATAGGCTGCTATCCTCTGATCTAAAGCAATGACAAAAGTATCGATTAGAGGAATAAATTCCAGTATCCGAAATTTTTCGGACGGAGTGAATTCAACTTCTGGTGCTCTTCCATAGTCTAGAGGATTCAATCGTACATTTCTTCGACGTATGCGATCGTTTTTAAATTCGGCAAGGTTTGTCGACTCCTTACCTAGTTGCTCGTAATGATCAAATGAATCTCTTTTGCTTGATATATATATTCTCTCAATGATCGAACACAAGATAGAGCTGTATTTAACAATACTTTGGTAGGGGAGACCGGGGACAAAAGTAACACGTCATGAAAGTAACAAGGCCTCCCACAACGCACACAATCAAATCTAAAAGTTGTGTTTTACATAATAGTAAGCGTGTTCGATGCTGCTTCAGTTTGAGCTATCGATTGCGCCCGCGCGTGAAATTTACACGTTTTGGTGGAGATTTTGTGTTTTTGGCCGACTTGACTAAGTTTTTCGATTCTTGGTATTCTTATGAAAACCTGTAGTAAATATGTAAATACTCAAATGAATTTTTGCCAGTTTATTCTTGAAAAGTCGCTTTATTAATGGCTGCGTAGAAGTCCTATGTTCTGTTCGTTTTTCCGAAGTTATAATTTTTTTATTTTGGAAAATGAGGTTGGGGACAAAAGTAACACAACACTATTAGGTACCTATTGTAATTTTGTCATTAATCTTTAGAATGCCTCAAAGTTACCTATGATCAAAAGATCCTTGTATTTGTGTTATTAATTTGTTATTTTAATAATAGTCAAGAAAATAAATAATTCTTTCATAAATATTCAATAATTTGTTGATTTATTATAAATGAAGTTTATCTGAGGATATTATAATATTTTTTGCTTCATTATAATCAATTCCGTGAAGTACTGTAAAACTAAGTGAAGTTTCTGTACTGATTTATATCTGTTTAAAAAAAAAAAACCGAAAGAAACACATGTTACTTTCGTCCCCTAGGTATGGGACGAAAGTAACAATCGCCATGTTCGATTAAAGTGATTATAACTCTATAACAGACTGATATGAAAATTCTTCCATTTGCTTATTATTAGAGGAATGAATATACTATCTGAAAGTGCCATTAGATCTATTTCATCTTGATTGTGGAATTTACAATTGGGCTCTAAGTCAAAATTGTTACTTTTGTCCCCGGTCTCCCCTACTTTGTAAAAGTTTGCTTGTGTTATTGAGATTATCAAGGGCATCATTCCAAAATGCTGCTAGGATTCCAGTTTCTAATGTATACAGCTTCTTATACAATCCTTCTGCTTCGCATCGTATATTCGCCTCATATTCATCATTTTCAGTTATAAGCAGCAGAACTTCCAAAAATGATGAATAACTCCTAACGAACGATCTGTTAGCTTCCCCGCGAGCCGACCACCGAGTACAATCTGTTCTTTTTGGAACCATAATCCTTTCACCACTTCTTTTATTTGATTCCAAAGTATCCAAGAGTAATTTCCAACGGATATCGGATGCTGATATGAATGCATAATATGCTTGCAAAGACATGAAATATTCGGTAGAATACGGCGATGCATTTGAAGCACCTTTTCCAGTGAGATTCAATGAATGAGCAAAACATGGAACCCATACAGCCAAATCATTTTTCTCTCTTATCAACGCTTGCAATCCATTGAATTTGCCGCTCATTGCCGAAGCATTATCGTACGATTGACTCCGACAATTTCCAATATCAATACCATTTTCATGCAAAAAATCAGTTAAACCTGCAAACGTATCTTTAGCCTTGTGACCTTGGTTTTCTAAAAATGTTATGAACCTTTCAACTGGCTTGTCATTTTCAACATACCGCAGGGCTATGGTTGTTTGATTTTTGTGATTCCTATCTTTTGTCCCATCAACTGTTACAGAATAAATTCTTGCCACCTTTATTCGCCTTATAATTTCTTCATGCACTGCGTTTCCGATTTCTTCTATAAGCTCTTCGTAAATCGTAGGCGAAAGATAATTCACGTGCCCACTTCCACAATTGCCATAGTTTTCTAAGTGTTCTTTCAAAAAAGGATCGTACTCGCCGAGTAGTTCAATTATACCCAAAAAATTACCATTGTTTGGGTTTCCTAAATTTTCATTATTCCCTCTGAATACCAATCCCCGTTCACTTAAAAACATTATCACATCTATAACTCGTTTGAGAACTTTACGCCAATAGAGAGCAGAATTCTCAATTTGCTTTTCAATTTCTATATCAATTCGATCAGACAGATTTTTCAAACTATTGAAATTTATAAGCGATCTCAAATGGGTAGAAATAACCCTACCCAGCAATAGCTCGATGCGGGTTTTTCCCGATAACAGGACCTGTTGCTATATCACGCAGCTACCACGAACGATCGAGCTCTCTGGCGAGTGGGAAGTCGCTATTGTTGAGATACAGTATCCCTTGACGTATCTGGCTAGCGAGAAAGAGGAGTTGAATCGTAAACTAGCCGAGACGGGATCCAGTACAAATGCTGCTGACGACGGGATTACGGCTTGAGACGAAGTTTTGCGACCACCCATTACACCAGAGGTTCGCATGTTACCGTTGAAATCCGGTGAAGAGAACGAAGAGCTGCTCCTTACACCAGAGGCTCGCATGTTACCTTTAGAATCCGGGTAAAGAGGACCAAGAGCTCCCATCTCTCATGTTCGTCTATTGTGACATCGTAGAACCACGTATCGTAGGAGACGTCTATGCGCCGCTTCTGCGTATACTTCAACTGAGATAAAGGATCGGCAGCGCGGGTGTGGAAGTCAAAACATTTTCTCCGCCACACTATCTTCCTTTACTTCTTTCGAGTTTCCGGACGATCGGTAGCTGACGTTTCATGATGTGCTAAGCGATCATGAGCATGTTTCCAATCAAAATAACCGTCATTAGCAAATGGGCTTTTTTTCGATTCATCAAAAAGTTTACAGAAAAAACAATACAAACGTCCGGTAGTCGGAGAAAAGCAGAGCCATGAACGTTTTATACCCTCACCGATTTTCGTGAAACGTTTAAAAAAACTTGCATTGCATTTTCTGACCCTTTTTCCATCCTGTTGTATTTGTGAGTTTTCATCCAATAAATCAGTACTTTCCGAAAATTGTATATCCGAACTATAATTTTCTATCCAATACGTAACTTTATTCGTCATTTGTGAAGGCCACAATCCAACGTCGTGTGACAAATCCAGATTCTGCTCATTTTCAACCCACAATTTGCAAAAGGAATTCTTGTCTTACTTGGGGGCTATGCTTCGACGCATTGTTTTTTTTTTTAGTAAGATATCAAGTAAAATGACTGTTATGCTCATCTATCAACAGTTAATATTATGAATTTGATTTAAATTGATTTAACATGTGAAAATTGAATATAATATTCCATCATTATAATTCGAAGAAAAAAATGAATACACTCACGTTCACCACTTTATCAGTTTCCTGGTTTGAGGATTTTAGAGGAGGTGTAGATAGTACTTGATTTTGATCATTCTCTCGTAAAGCATGAGGAGCAGAGGAAAGAGTTTTGTTTGGACAATTTACATTTTTTAGCGTCGATGTTGATTCTCCTTTAACTAAAGTTTTATTTTGCACATCCGATTCAGAACGAGAGCTTGTATTTTCATCTTCCTTAGATTTCGACTCGGATTTTGATCGCGGATTCTCGATTGAAAAATAATTAGTCATTCGCCGTGACTTTGATACAACTTCGGCTTCTTTCTTTTGTTTTTCCTCTGCTGCTTTACGTTTGGCAGAACCACTCAGGGATTCACGTTTTGTTTTATGTCGATCGATTTCCCGATTCATTGTGTGTTCTATGGATTTTTCGAGTATTGAGAAAACGAAGCAGTCTAATTTTGTATTAGTATGAAATGATACAAATGAGTATATCTTAGTATCTTACCTTACACGAAAGCTTTCCTGGAAAATTTTCAAGACAAACGACGAAATTTATAGAAATAAAAAGCACAACTAGCACAAGATATATTTTTTTCAATGTGATAGAACAGTCGACTGTCAGAATGTATTCAAGAGGAAGAGTCGCGTGCAAATATTTTGGCTTTCTGTTTAGTAAGTATCAGGCGATCGAACTTGACGAGAATGCAAGTTGCGACTCGCATGAACAACAGTCAAACAAATTAACGTCTACGCGCGAGCGGCGCGAATTGTAACCCTGGATTTACATGGTAGCGGCGCCGCGCGCGCGGCACAACGCGGCAGGCTGCGTTTACCAATCAGCTCTGAGGTGAGCCGCTCAGAGTTGAACCGCAGCCTGCCACGCGGTTTTATGATTGGTGCCGCGTTGTGCCGCGCGCGCGGCACCGCGACTACGTAAATCCGGGGTAAGAAGACCTTTGACGGCGCTCGATTCTTTGAATATTGGTAAAAATAATTCGTAATGTTGAATTATTTCGGCTATCTGTAGAATTTCATTCTTAATTAAATGAATGTATAAAGATTCATTACTTCTAACAAATTTCCATTTCAGTATTGCAGTCTACCTATAGACCATCATAACCAATTGAAAATTATTAGTTTAATTTATGTAAACTTGCCAAAGTGTTATAAAACTACTATGACAAACATCGATATGAAGTGAAATATAGTCTTACCGTCTAGTTAGTTATAGTTATCAATTTTTAGAGTTACTCTCATTACTCTTATTTCTTGTCATCTTTTATTAAAGCATATGCGATTCTCAAAAGCTTGACCTATCAATATTAATCTTTGAATTGAGTGAATTAAAGAGAAGTTTGATATCATTTGTGGAGGCCCTTGATTGGTGGAGGCCTTGGGGCCTGTGCCCCAAGTGCCCATAGGTAAATCCGGCACTGAGTCATATTCTGAATTTTAGCAAATCCTGGTATAAACATAAATGCAACTCCCGCCTGATCCCATTTCGAGCACCAAAAATAAATTTTAGTTTCAGTTCAATCCATATCGAAGAATATATATTCTGGATTGTATCTGATATCTAATGACGTCCATAGGACGTCCTGAATATCCGTGCGGAGATTTGAGATATTGTGGGACATTTCGAGAAAGTCCGATGCAGTGCGAAGTCTTATGCGATATCCCATGGATATCCAGCCAATATTGGAGATATCTGTGGGATATGTGGGACATAATTGGGATATCCCGGGGATATCTTGTGCTGTGTGGGATATTACTACAGTTAAGGTTGTTAGCTTGTAAAAGCTGTCGTCGGCAGTTTTGTGTGAAATTTTACTGGTGGATAGCTTGAAACAAGTTCTACAAAATGAGACGAAGTTCATTGAATTTGACCATATATTAGTAATGAAAAAAATGATTGAAGTTTACATTATTTGCATACGTGCATAGGGAAAATGCCAACTGTTAGACACAATTGATTCACTGATTCATACGCAAATATCGAAGAGATACTTGAGTCTGACTGGTCTATCTTTTTTATTACATGGCGAATACTTTTGTTTCTAGTCTCAAAATGTTCGTTAAATTTCAATTGAAATCTCCCAACTAGTTGAATCATAAAAAGCGTGAGAGTGATAAAAGTTGGCATTTTCCCTTTGCACGTATGGGAAAAAATGTAAACTTCAATAATTTTTTTCATCATTAATATGTGGCAAAATTCAATGAACTTCGTATCATGTTGTAGAACTTGTTTCAAGCTATCCATCAGTAAAATTTCACACATATCTACCGACAACCGCTTTTACAAGCTAACAACCTTAACAAAACGTTACGATGATGTACGAAAAATATTTACGTCAAAACTAAGTGAATGTTTCAATTTCTCTACAAAATTGTAAAAGTTTTCCCAGGAAATCGTGAAAAAATTTCCGTATATTGGCGTAGAAATTTTTTCCACTAGGATGGCCCGGAAGTGATCAGGTTAGCGTGTTAAATCATATACCAAACAGTCACTTCCGGGCCAGAATCAACCTCGCCAAGTTGATCACTTGTGTGTCAGAGGGTAATGAGTTCAACCAACGATTATTCAAGGCTCTTAAGAGGGTCGCCTGTGCCGCCGAAAAGAACAATATCTACGTGGTGGTCAACCTTCTAGAGAAGGAAGTGTGTTCGTTGAAGAATTGCCCGAGTGACGGAATCTTCGTGTACATAGCGACTGCGGTGTTCGACCGACAAGGACAAATAATCGCGAGGTATGCCGTACACATTATACATTAATAGATATTTCACAAAAGACCAGGAAAACTACCGTGAAACTACAATGCACAAATTGTTGTGTAGCATAATTATGTTGATAATTATGGTGCCGTATCTATTGTGACGTTGCATTTTGCAACTGTCACAGTCGGGCCACTAAGATCAGTGACGACGTGAGGACGGACAACTCCAGAAAGTAGCTAAGGTCTCAGGTCAGAATTTAGTTAATTATTGCTTATATTATTTATCATTTCTTCCCTTCTATTCTATGAAATTCTGTAAAATGTCGACGCTCGGAGGACTACGCTAGGACGTCGAGGGATTCATCCGACGTCTAAATCGAGGTCCTTTCCGAGTTATTGGTTCCCGTCTCTCTCTTCAACGCTCTCAGTCGTGGATGCCGCAGGAAAGGTCGAATAAGGGCGACTCGCTGAGTCATTCCTCCCGTTCCCGCAGACTCCTCAGCCTGGTGCTGGACCACTTCCCGTCAACTATTTCTGGACGTCTCGGCAATGGTTGAATAGAGCAGGGCGAACACCCAAAAGTAACCCGACCAAAGCTTCCCGTTGCCGAAGACTTATCGACCTGGAGTCGAGCTAGACCATATCATCGACTTTCTCGTCATCGTCACGCTATCGTGGGGTTACCCAAGAAAGGTCCCGATAGTAGAACTGCAATCGTATGATGCAGGCCTGTCCGTAAGCCTTCCATACCGTCCATGGGGAATTCTGGATGCAGATCCGGTTATTGGGGCATCAGAACTTCCGCCAGATCCTCTAATTGGTCAGTTTTCTAGTTAAAGCGCAACTAGGGTGCACTTCATCCCGACGATGATCCCGAGGAGTCCCGAGACGAGAGACCAGAGCAGAAAAGAGAAGAGACGAGGAGAGAAACCGTCGAAGTCCCGTCTACTACATTTGAAATATCCCGCCGTACCGTGTAGCTAACTACACGCCTGGACAAATATTCAAAACTCAGGCGAAATAAGACAACGTGTTCCCGAAAGTACGTCCAACCGTACTCGGCACCTGATTGGTCGCCTAAGCTACGTGCGAAGATCGGCTCATGGCATGGAATTCCCGAAGCTATAAAATGTAGGACGACACAGGACTCGATCTACTTCTACGCTCGTCCGTCCTCACGGCAAGACGTCAAGACTTCAGATCCCGACAATATACCGTATATCCCGACTATCCCGAGTTGTACAGTGATTCATAGTTTCTCTATTCTGTTCTTTCCTTTTACTTCTCTATTCTGTTATTTCTAGTTCATCATAGTATATTTAGCTTCAGTTTTATCAAGAACACTAAGTGTCTATTAATCCCGTACTTGTACGAGGAAGCCTTTATTTCTTCAATAAGGTAAGACCTATTTTCTGTAAAACCACGAGTTCGCTCACGAATCCCGTTCAGTTATTTAGTCTGTTATATTCTGTATATTATATATTTGAGTGTGACGTAGGTCACGATATTGGGTATTTAGTATTTAGTATTTTAGTCTGATTAAGGACGGATTCCCGAGTTGACTCGTGCTTAGCATCTCTTTGTGGGCTTTTCTTTCTTTATGCTATTCTATTCTCTCTCTTACGCTGCTTAACGCATGCCGTAGAGTCTAGTGACTATTCTTTTCTTAGTAGCGAATAAAATGATAGCGATCGACCTGTAGACGAATAATTTCTGGAGATAGCGAGTGTAGAAGCAAGCATTTGTTATTTAATTTATAGTTCTTAGTTATTAATATTCTGTTTGATTTATTCCGCATGATTATTATATTATAATATTATCATCTGATATCTTTTCCCGTTCAATTGAATGGTATATTCCGTATTATATCGGATCGCATTGCTTTGATATTTTTGCTATTATTCTATTGTATTTTCTGTGAATATTATTTACGATCTAATCCCGATATTCTTGAAACTGTCTGAGGCATAACGATAATTTTGTAAATCGAGTTCTATATCCCGTAAAATACGGCAAATTTGTTAATAAATCAATCAGATATGAAATGTTAAACATTCTTGTCTAATTTGGCACCCCGCCCCTCTACCGTAATTAGTTGATTATATTCTGAGCTAACTGGCAAGTTCCGCCGTCAATCGTCTAGCCTTTGTTATATTTATTATATTTCAAGCGACGTTTTCACGTCTGGCGCCCAACTCTAGTTTTTGGTCTTATTTCTTTAATTAATTCACCTCTCACGTATATTGACGCCGAAGTGCACGGATTACCGGGTTACCCCTTATCCCTGAAAAAGTGGTATTCGTTGCACTATCCTCGGAGCAATAAAACTGCCAAGTATCCCAGATAACAAAATGTTTACACAATGCGAGCGTATACCGACGCCCCGTACGAAAAGTAGCACCGTTCAGCCGCTGACGAAAACTAGCACCGTACGACGCTTCCAGCGAAGTGTAGCACGGTTCGTAATCTCTTAACGAAGAGAAACACCAATCGCCGAGCGCTGGCGAAGACTAGCATCACTCGCCGATCGCTGACGAAGAGTAGCACCACTCGCTGTGCGCTGGCGAAGCCTAACACCACTCGCCGACCGCTTGACGAAAAGTAGCACTACTCGGTGAGCGCTGGCGACGCATAGCACTACCCGCCGAGCGCTAGCGAAAAGCAGCACGCCTCGTAGAGCGCTAACAAACAGTAACACAACTGACAAGCCGTTAACGTAGAGTAACACTATGAGCAAAGCTCTGATATGAAATAACATTGCTTTTAAACCTACCAAACCCTCCCCACCCCAACTTTCAGGTTATGAAACTGATAAATGAATTCAAAATGTGACTAAAACTTAGATGCTGCGGTATGCAGTTCTTCTTTCGTTGATATTTCCTTTCTTACTTCTTCTTTCACATCCAATTTCATTCCACACGCGTATTATGATACATGCTTCGAAAACCCACGGCTAGATAGCATGAAAACTACGGATTGTGGAAGATACGACGGTGGTACGGTTTGGGCGGCGGTACGATATCGGCAACCTTACCCTACTGCTTTTCAATTCAACGTTTCCAGAGTCACGTTACTCTTCGTTAGCGCTCTACGAGGCGTGCTGCTTTTCGTCAAGCGGTCGGTGAGTAGTGCTACTTTTCGTCAGGGCTCAGCGAGTTATGCTACTTTTCGTCAAGCGATGAGCGAGTGGTGTTAGGCTTCGCCAGCGCTCAGCGAGTGGTGCTACTTTTCGCTTGGCGTTACGAACGGTGATACTTTTCGTTAGCCGTTTTCAAGCGTGCTACTATTCGGCTAGCCTCGTGAATGGTGCTACTTTTCGTACGGGGCGTCGATACGCTCTCACGCGTGTGAATTGATCCGCATAGCACGAGCTCACATGACCACACAGATGCGTCATCAATTGCGACTCATATCGCTCGCATGCCATGAGAATCACGCGCGTGCCACGCATATCGCTCGCACGTCGTGATGGTATGAGGTTTGTTTAGATGGTACCAATTCAATTGATATGTTTCGGAAAAAAATCAGAAACAGCTTATAGGTATATTATGCAACATTTTTATTTAAAATACGTATAAGATTGAAATACGAACTACCTTAGTACTTACCGATGATCGGGCTAGCCCTCATATCGAAGCCCGTAATTTATTATCATGAAATGAATAGTAATAATGGTAGAAAAAAAAACACAGAATGTGACATATTTTATCGTCAGTCGACCCCACCTACGCATCGTATCAACGAAAATGCATTTTACATCCACTGAAAAAACCGCCGGATTTTTCGTCCCCGCTGGGATTTGAACACACGTGCGCTTAGTTACCAGTCGCACGCCCTGGCCATTACGCTAAACTACCATATGATGTATAATCTAACACTCTCCTACTTATTGAGAGCCCATCAAAGTGTCAAGTTATTACTCGAAATATTTCAGTCATCAAAATTTTGCATTTGCAGGACTAGATTGAAGTGCTTGCATATTAGGGTGTCTGTTATTTCCCAAATTGACTTTTTTCACTTGGGTATGGTCCAAATCATCTTCATGTGTCAAGTAGTTCATAGCCTAAAAACAATTATGCATTTTTTTTTCAAGTGCCATCAACCCCTGCCTGTAGGACGATACTTCTCCCATTTGATTAATATGGGATTTTCACATTTTTCATACTTCAATTTTTTTTTCCGCTTACTACTTTCATCACCTCATCAAATATTGTTGATTCTACTACTGTTCTGCCCTCTTTAGATGTATATATTTTTACATTTGTGAAAATGGAAATTTTGAGGCGCTGACCCAACACGGGGAAAACCCGATCAAATTTCTACTATAGTTGGCATTAGTCCATCGATATAATGAGGCTTTCTCTAATGGCAATTATATCGAATTATTGGGTCCCGTAAATAATTGTTCCGCTAAATTTCTATACTATACTTTCACCGTTAATTTACACACAAGTCTAGTTCAGTGCATGCGCAAATTCGAATGTATTCAAAGTTATCGGGTATTTCAAAATAGGGAACTTGCATATGTTTTAATTTCAATTTTATTCGAAAATGCGATGAAAAAGAATGAATTTCCCAAGACAGTTTTTTTTTTTCGAGCAAAATTGACGCTGTAAAGAATTATTTTTTTTTCGCTCATTTTCATGCAAAATTTGAATGGGCAGACATATTGCTGGACCCGTCTATCAGCGCCACCACCGTGTGTGTGTGCTTATGTGTCTATGCGTGTGTGTCTGTGTGTGTATGTGAGACTTCTTGCTCATAGCAGAAAGTGTTTACAGAGGAGCATAGTTCCCGCACGTGACGCTGGCGGCTCTGATAGACGGGTCCAGCAATATGTCTGCCCATTCGAATTCTGCACAGAAATGAGTGAAAAAGAAAAACAAACTTACAGCGTCAATTTTGTTCGAAACAAAAAACTGTCTTGGGAAATTCATTCTTTTTCATCCTATTTTCGAGTTCGATAGAGAAATATAGAGATTTCAATTGCATGCAAGTTCCCTATTCGTTACAAATATTTTGCGGGGTCAATCCTCGTCGAAATCGAAATGGAGACTTTCGTAGCCATTTTTTGGGTAATGCAATTTTCTTTTCTGGAATAATTATTTTGTAATTTATTGTTCATCTATCAGTTTTACAGAGTCTTGTTCTGTCACTGTTTTTATTTTTTTATTTTTCAATGTATCAAATAACTAATCCCGCAGCACTTTTTATTACATCAAACGAGTGTTTCGAATATTCAAAAGAAAAAAAAAATTAAGTAGCGCCACTCAGCATTTTGTGGGAGTGACAAATGGAAAAAAAAATACGATAAAAAGTGAATAAATAGTATATTACATACCTAGGGCAGTAATATGAGGAAGGTCCCAGATCACATGTAATTGTCGTCCGAGGCGAAGCCGAGATCGACAAACATGTGATCTGGGGCTTTCTTATTTACTGCCCGAGGAGTGTATACGATTTTTCGCATCGACGGAGCCGAAAAACGGGAACTTCGTTCCGCGCAGCGGGACGAAAGTTGTCGCTTTCGGCCCGGAGGTGAGAAAACATTATTTTGCAATAAAGGTTCAACAAATTTTGCTCCCAATCTTGACAATTAGGTTTGATCTTAGAAAATATTTGTCACGGAACATCGAGTAAATCTTACGAACTGTTTTATGATGAAAATAATATTGATCATCTCATATCGGATGATTGCACACTGACAATCATGGTGACCGCACGCGTGATGGCCAGATGCGACTCATTACGCTCGCACATGTGCTGGCGTCACTTCGTGCTAGCAAAAATGGCACGTTCTCGCCCGCACGACGTGAGCCGCACGTTGTCATGGCTCTGTGTGTCGCACGATTGTTATCTGGGGATATGAGATGAGTACGAGCGCAATGAGTCGCATTTTGCCATCACGCGTGTAATTATCACGATTTACGCTGTGTGGGAAATATGAGACGCACAGTCTGCATTGATATGAGGGCGGTGTGCAATCACCGTATAGATGTATGTGTTCATCATTTGTGGGTGAAAAATTGTTCAGTCAACCGAGCGCGAATGGCGATTAAAAATTTAAAAATACAAAAAGCTGTACCAAGTTGTATAAAATTTGTATTGCAGGAAATGATGATATCAAATCAACAATTTTGCGATTTGACGCGGGAATAAGTTATTGTTAAAAATCCGTTGCAACAATATACACATATAAATAGAATATATACAGGGTGACCCAGAACCCACGCTCCACCTTGAATGTGGGCATATTCCTTGTCGAATTCTAAGACTAAAATTCCTTAGCGAAAAATTCCGCAGATCAACGGTGTCCGAGTTATTCAATATCTTAGTCGACCATTCAGAGAGCATAACACTGGCCGAGATAGTGCCGGCTCAAAATTCAACAATTGGGGCTGTGCCCTCCGTCGTATGTCTGACAATTTGGCTAGAAAGGTTGTTTTTTGTTGATACATAACGGATAACGGGTGTTACTTCTGACATAACATTTCCATGACTTTTGAAACGTTTCTGAAATAGGGACCGTTCAAATATTACGTAACGCGTTTTGGGATAGTGCGTGCACGGCGTTCCCTATACTACACTGTAACATTTTGCGTTACGTAATATTTGAACGCTCCCTTATGTTAATTGCAATATAACATTTTCGATATTTCTGAAATATTTACGGAATATGTCAACTGCAATATGACATTTTCGATAATTTGAAAATATTTTCGAAATGTAATGGTTCTGTATCAGTGATACATCATAGCAGCAGAATGAATGTGATGCAGATTATACGTTATCCGACGCTATACTTTTGCTTCGCAGAAAAGTAACGTCATTATCACACGACGACTACATAACTCTATTCTAACTCTTATAAAGCACAACATATGAGTGAAATTCATGTCACGAAGTTTTATTGTATTTGCATGATTCATAAAATCACCTGATTTGTGATATCGCATAAATCTGTACGCGCTACGCTCATATTTTATACAACATTTTCCATAGGAGTGATTACACCTTGAAAATTATGACAAATGACACTGATCGGCGGGATAAAAATGTCTAATAGCTTTCAAGTCAACAACTTGATCATAAGTTTCGACGAATATGAAAATACTAGGCCAAACTCCATAGGGTAGTTTGGTGTAGTAGGTAGAGCGTGCGACTAGTAGTACAGCGAATGCGAGCGGGCGTGGGTTCAAATCCTTGTTAGGTCGAAAAAATTGGAAGGCGTTTTTCTGAGCGAACTGATAAAACCATCGACATGTGGTCACCCATAAAAAGTGAAATGAAATGTACCCACATTTTTTGTTCGGTTTTCTCACAATTTAGAATTCCTAGGATATCCGTTATTGCACAAACGCCCACATGGCACGAAATGTTCCAGAAATCTTTCGGAAATGTTTCATTCCAAACATGACACATTTCGAATACATAACAGAAATATTCCTGCAACGTGCTAAAAATATGTCAGAAATATTTAGTCAATTATATATGCGGACATGGAGACATTTCTGACTCATTTCTGGAACATGGCAGAAATATTTTTGTTATGTATTTGAAATATGTCATTTTCCGAATGAAACCTTTCCAAAACATTCCTGAAATATTTCATGATATGTTTCACAAATATTGCTGAAATATTTCGGAAGTATTAATCGGAAATATGTCATCAATGTTTCTGACACATTCCATGACATATTTCGGTAATATTTCCGAAATATTACGCAAGTTATATAGGCGGACATAGACACATTTCTGACATATATCGGACATAGACACATTTCTGACATATATCCGACATATAACATACACATTTCCTGTAATATTACATCGATCGAATGAAAGATATCTGAAATATTTCTGATATATTTCGTGCCGTATGGGTGGTATCAATTTTCAGAATCGTTGCAAGATATTTTATCATTTACAATTTTTGGTGATCTCGACCTAATTCTGTTTTTGAAAGCTACAATACGTTTTTCTGTACTTGGACATTTGATTCTGTGGCGACTCAATAGTATCTCAGAGTTTCTCTCCACGCTCACTACGCGGCGCATTCAACTCGCTTCGCTCTCGCTAGCACCAAACTAGGACTATAACGCTTCGCATGTATACCGATCACAAGTGACTGCCAATGTCCACCACCGGACACCCCACGTCGAGTACACGGTGTGCTCGCTACTGACGAGTCCGGCCGAGTACACTCGGACGAAACACAATTCAGCATCTTTATAGGAGGTTCGATTCCTTAAATGCGTATCACATAATTTCGATTGCGAATTCTTTGATCTAATTATTAATTAACTTTGATAGTTCGAATTTTAACATGAAATCGAAACATTTGAATACTAGTTCGTTCAATTTTATATGTATTTTGAATAAAAATTTTGCACAATAAATAAGCTGTTTCCAATATTTTTTTTCATATCAATTGAATTGATACTATCTGGACAAACTTCATACCATCACGACGTGCGGGCGATATGCGTGGCACGCGTGTGACGCTTACGATATGCGAGCAGTATGAGTCGCAATTGATGACGCATCTGCGTGGTGATATGAGCTCATGCCGTGCGGATTAATCCGCACGCGTGAGAGCTTATACTCCTGCATTGTGCAGACATTTTGTTATCTGGGTAATGTTCATTAACGGGTTCGCAGTGGGCAACTGTTTTTTTCTGACTTTTTCGGATACAATCGAATAATATAATATTATATTGTTTTTATAAAGGGTCATAAATCATAATTATTATTGATCTAATTTCGGCGATGGGCACATAAAATACAATACGACTAGAATGGAGTCTCGTTTCCGAAAAAGTCAAAAAAAAAGAAGTTAGCCACCGCGAACCCATTAATGAACATTACTGTACACGCATTGACACGCAAACAACTATTTCTGCGAGGAAGATCCCGGAAAGCCCATCTCATCGACGAATATGGTTTACTCGACGTGATGGAAATACCGGAATCGTCGACTTTCGAAACGGACTTCGGAGTTACATTTGGGAGTATCATCTGTGGAGACATTATGCATAACGATACGTGGCAAGCATTCAGAAATCTCAATATAACTGACATTGTTCACACCTCAGGATGGTTCTCCGAGATGCCATTTCTAACCAGTGAGTTACTTTATAATTATATATGCATACACAGTTACGATAATAGACCTACAATTAAGCCGGCTACATTATTCTCTTACTGTTTACTGAACTTGTAATTCAGCGGCCAGTAAATACGGAACCTTAACAACGTAGAAATGCTAGAACTTATCTTATGATCATCAAAAGAAGTAAATCGAATACCCACCGCCTCGAAATAAAAGCAATCCGTACCCTTTTCCACATTCTGTCCCCAATGAAATGTTACAACCTTTGATCAAACTTATTCCATTACAAGATCTGGAAGGTATATTACGTGTGAGGAATAATTATAATTGTAAGTATTGGTCTATAACGGTAGAAAAAGCTTTTCAACAATATTGTATAGGATTTGAGAACTTGTTAATTGGGTGTATGAAAGTTCTTCGAGTTGACGGTACCATCAAAATGTAAATTGCACTTTTAATCTGTGGGAGAATCATAATACTTTATTAATTTATCAGCACTGAATTCATCTTTCAATGGAAATCATGAGAAAAAAATTTTTCGGTGTATACTTATGAAGAACTCTAAATAAATGGGTATAATAGTACTTATGGCTCCCTTGCAGCTATCCCAATGGAAGCGGGCTGGGCCTATGCCGAGGATGTTAATTTGCTGTCTAGTGGGTACAACAATATCGGATGGGGAGATTCTGGAAGTGGTATCATCGCTGGTAATTATCACGTGTCCAGAATTTTTTTTAAATGATGCATGAAATGTCAACGAGACGACGTCATGGAGAAAACTGGGGAAAATTTCTTCCACTGACTGAATGTGTGGAATCCTATAATTAAAAGTTGTTCAATTTTTTTTCATTATACCAAATTTCGGAAGAGATCCATCTCTTGATTTGTGTTCCCCCATACTTATATCACTCACAACTAATTGATTTTAAAACGGATTTACAGGACGCCAAGGAGTCGTTATCGCTATACTGCCATTAGATGATCACGAAGAATTGCTGATAGCTGACGTGCGGAAAAAGAATAGGACTGTGGTCACCCCGATAACCGAACATGTCCCTAAACATGACATCGGACTTGCTGCAGTTACGGATCAGAAACCTCATATGCCCGACGAATTTCACCAAAAACATGTTTCCGAAGGTTTCAAATGGAGGTATGAAAAATTAGATGCTTATGAGACAAAATTGATAGCTGAGAACGGTTTGACTGTAGAAACATTGAGTCACATCGGAATCCACTGCGAATTTCAAGTGAACATCACTAACTTGAGTCCACTAGGAGTAACGTATCGTTTACTCGCTCTCGATGGTGTTCGTCTCTTTGGAGATGTAGTTGCACTTGGCACCAGGGTTTGTGCGATTGTTCTGTGTGCGGATGACACGATTGACTCCTGCGGTCACATCAGGAATTCCTCTGCGACCTTCACTTCTATAAACATCACTGCATCCTACATAGACAACACTAGAACAACAATGATGCCGAGTACTCTGAGAACTGACATGTTGCCATTCAACAATTGGACCTGGCACGAACATAAGCATAAAGATCATATTAACACGTCGATGTTTCTAGCAATGCCCACCCAGAACCTCGTGACTTTCGGAATTTGGGGAAGAAACTTTGAGAAATATGAGAAAAGCTTGGTCGCCCGGGTCGTTCCTCAGCTTCTGAGTCTTCCGCTTCTTGTGGTCCTGTTAGAAAATGGACGCATTTGTTTTTCGTAATTGAACAGTTGGATGCTATAAAAGCACATATACTATAGTTAATCCCCAATAAGAACAGGTTCGTCGACTCAACGTTGATAAATAGACGCACTCGCACGCTCAGAATGTTTCAAACTTGACCGTTCAATAGATTGGAAAATGTCCGCGTGATGTACGGAAATTTGAACATTTTGCTCATACGTTCCTTAGATCATCACCATCCGAGATCACACATCTACATAAAAAAAAAATACCTATTCAGTTATTCTGTAAATTTTCGATCATAGAAGTTATCTATACCTCCAATAGATTCCGGGTTATACATTTTTGTTAATTCTGTGCTTTCGGGAGATCATAAAGCTTCCAAAGAAATTACTTCTACAATTTGGAAAAACCAGGGACATGAGCCAAAATAGATTATATCATAAATCATTGATAACTTGAAGCTCCAAATGCAAAAACATTTTCAAAATTCCATTACGGTAAGCACAAAATGGAATGCTATCATTATGTAAACGAAAAAATGAATAAAAAAACCCACTTTGAAAAATCTATCTACCTGTATTATATTTTTTTGGCATAGGCATTGAAAAGTCACTTTTTGGCGCCTGTTCTCGATCCGTAAAGTAACACTTTATGCGGCTGATCTCAGAACTGCCCTATAAAGCCTTTATACGGCAGTCTGGATGCGCGGTTGGAAGTGCGCATTCCAAAGCTGTCATATATATAGTACATTACGATACGAGTGCGGTAAACCTTCTTCTGACGAGTGTGAGGTTGCAGCACGAGCCGGAGGCGAGTGTTGCAATCACACGAGATCAGACGAAGTCTTTCCGTCGAGTATTTCTGATGGGCCGATTCAACGAAATTGTCGTTGGAAATGTGCTGAGTTGTTCGAAATATCGTTGATCATACATCGGTAAAATATTGGGCCCGTCGTTGTCAGGGGAGCAGGACGTTTTGGCGCCGGACGTGCGGCGCGAGGCGTGATTCGAGCGTTAGGATGTTTTCGTGGCTCCCGAAAGGTTGGAATAGGTTAGAATGAGTTAGAATAGGTGAGAATGGGTTAGAATAGGTTAGGCCATCCCACTGATCCCACACACACACACACATGCGAAATACCCAGACGGTGGCTGTGGCTCCTGAAAGGTTGAAATAGGTTAGAATGGGTTGGAATAGTTTAGGCTATTCCACTAATCCCACACACACACACACACAGGCGGTTAGAATGAGTTAAGTTACCTCACCGATTCCACATATGAATCACGCCTCGCGCCGAATCCTCCTAGCGCCATGACGTCCTAGCGCCGAAACGTCCAGGCCCTACTAAAAATGGCGTATAAGAATTTATAGAACCGGATAGGGGTGCGGATAGCGTTCCGTGCAGGGTTCAATCGGATTTGGTTTGTTTCTATCCGCATTTGATCCTCCTTGTCAATTTTGTGCGAACCTTATACACGGAAAGATTGAAACCCGACTGGTTCGTGTTTTGCACACGACTCAGTCGTGTGCAAGGAAAAAATGGAAGAAAAATTCGTTTACACCAGACTGAGTCGTGTGCGCACACGACTCAGTCGGGTTCCACACAATAATCAATCGGGTGCTGCACCAGAATCCGTGCACAGTAACCAGTCTGGTGCCGCACACGAGTCATTCGTGTGCGCACACGAATGAGTAATGTTTCTAAAATATTTCAGCCAAAAATTTTATAGCACATGACTGACTAATGTTTGTCACACGATTGGTTCTGGTTTCGCACCGTAACCAGTCAGGTGCTTCACACGACTCAGTCTGGTCTGAGACGAGCAATTACTGCGCATAACCTAACCTAACCTTTACATTATTCACTTATGTCGTCTATGTGATGTGACAGTGCAGCAACTTTTAATAAGTTTGAAATTATTTATATATATATGTCGAAAAAAAAAATTTGCAAGTATTACTTTGCAGCGTATTTTTTGATATTTATCGTAATAAATTTATTTGATTTTATTATGAAACTGGAAATATGAAGATTTTCTTGCCTATGTATTTTTTGTTTGATAAAATTTTCCATTTCTTTTTTTTCCGTTTACAACAATAATTTATTCTGTTTCATTATTTCAAAATTATTGATTGAATAGCTTTCTCTGCGTTTAATTTTCAATTTTACAGAAGAAACGTTATTCATGTGCAGCACACGAGTCATTCGTGTGCGCACACGAATGACTCGTGTGCGGCACCAGACTGGTTACTGTGCACGGATTCTGGTGCAGCACCCGATTGATTATTGTGTGGAACCCGACTGAGTCGTGTGCGCACACGACTCAGTCTGGTGTAAACGAATTTTTCTTCCATTTTTTCCTTGCACACGACTGAGTCGTGTGCAAAACACGAACCAGTCGGGTTTCAATCTTTCCGTGTAAGGTCCTATCCTGAATTCGTCCGAATCCGAAGATTGAAAGAGTCGGTAATCTGTCTTGTCTTATATCGAAAGTATTTGTCACCAGAATCCTGTACCAAATTACGTCCGTCCCTATCAGGATTTCATCCCACAGATTACAACGCGTAGGAAATATTTCAACATCCCAAGTGGTGCTCGATCCGTCTCTATCAGTTTTTGAGTCGGCAGATATTCAACGTCAAAAATATTTATTCTCTCACTCGGGTTTCTATACTGTAACTTACTGCAACTGTTTCACCAGCTGAAGGCTGGTGAAATTATACAAGTCCGCGTGAGTTGTTTGTCACGGATGTGATTTTTGGAGCACCTCCTGGGGAAAGTTGAAAAAACCCATAAAACCCTAATACAGACTATTGTAGATTTTATTCTACACCAGCTGCATTCCTACAGACCTTGGCTATGTTTAACCTCACAGACTCTAATAGCTATCAGAGCTCTATTATAGCTGATTCAACCAAACGCACCCCGGCTGCACTTCAGACATAAGATTTGGAAATTCCAGAGTATGATAGCTATGAAAGCTCTATCGTAACTGTTGGATTTCACCACACTGATGTGTGAGTGTATATACAAAAAGCAACCTCGCTTATCTCATAGACTAAATAGATATAATGAGTCTATGGATCTCATGACGGTGAGCTGCACCGATACAGTTTATATAATACTGTTTATATTAGAGAAATAAGGATTAATTTAGGGGATGCATTCTGTAAACAGAATGCATGCGAGAGACTCTTCTAAGAGTCAGTCCTGTTGCATAAGTAAAGCCTTACAGACGTGCCTTCCCAGTGCGATATCAAATAAAGTCTTTATGAACTTTATAATATAATTCATGCGTATTCTTATTTCACACCCCAAAAACCAATAGTAACTGTATGAATTCCCGCACCAATGCTGTAACTAGCTAAAGCGAGTTTACTTGAAAATAAAGATTCGAATGATGAAAAGCAAGGAAAATGGAAAATAAAGAACAGATTCCTAAGCTTGGCGATCAATTATGATTCTGAATCATAATGAAATTCATTTTATATTGTATGATTTTCCAAAGGAACAAAAATGATTGATCAAAGATCTAACAAAATTATAACAAAAATGATGGTTTGAATTTACACAATGAAATGAAAGATGATGTCGAATTAGTACAAGAAAAGAAAGAAAAAGAATGATACTTAAAATTACCTTAACCTAATCTAGTGTACGCAATTCTAATAGAATTGCGATTTTTTAAGTTTTTGCGTTGTTTGGTTTTGAGATCGTGATTGAGAGATCGAATTGTTGGAGTTTGATTGATTTGACTTGTCTTCGTTATAATTGTTACTTTAACAATTTATACGATTTTTGACTTTTATATTGAAATTAGATTCTACTACTGCTTTAGCTAATAGATCTGAATTGACTTTATTTAATGATTCAGCTGCCGCTTTGGCTGGAAGATCGATATTTTGAGTTGAAGCTAAATGCTCAGCCGCTGCTTTGGCTGACTGGCAAACAAAGTATAATATTTGTGAGACGTGAAGGCCGCTTTGGCTCAACTAACTTGCAGATACTGTATCGTATTTTGTAAAAATAAGCTTTAAAACCGTATACGCGCAGGGCATCGTACACTCCGTATCAGACCGTGAAAGAGGCGACCCGATATTTTTCTAAAAATCGCAGTGCAGTAACGCATAGAAATTCCAGTTCGGTTGCGGATAGCTCCGGATAGAGAGCGAACGCCGAACCCGGATAGGATCCGAAAAATTACCGTATCCAAAAAACGGAGTTCTGCCGGATAGAACCGGTTCGTCGGTTCCTATCCGGCGTTTTAAGTAGGGGGTGCCAAAACGGACCCGCGCCGAACAGTAACGTACCCCGTTGTCAGCGCGTTGGACTTTGGAAGGCTAATGTCAAAGTGTGAGGGAGCAGCAAAGAAAATGTACAGGTTGGTAAAATAACGGGGCGACGTTAGGGGAAACTAGTAATCAGATGAAGACAACAAATTCGTGCGTATGTAGATTAGGGTGTCCGCTATTTCCCGAATGGACTTTTTATACTTGGGTATGGGCCAAATAATTAAATTATAGCCTGAAGACAATTATGCTATTTTTTTTTAAGTGCCATTAACCCCTGCCTGCAGGACGATACTTGTCCCATTTGATTAACATGGGATTTCTGCCCTTTTTAGACTTTAATATTTTTTTTGTAACACATGCACGATTTTTGCGTTTTTTTGACCCATTAAGCGGGCCTAAAGTGGCGGTTTTCAGACGAGCGGGCAAATAAAAACTGAAAACGCCCGCTGCTCGATTTAGCGGGCGTTTTCAGTTTTTATTTGCCCGCTTATGCTCGAGCAGCGGGCGTTTTCATTTTTTATTTGCCCGCTAAATCGAACAGCGGGCGTTTTCAGTTTTTATTTGCCCGCTTATTTGAAATCGCTCAAAAACGCGAAAATCGCGCGTGTCACAAAAAATATGGTGTGCACCAAGGGCTATAAGTGGGTTTTTTGACCTTGTGTGGTTGCAGTACTCGTCCTCGGCTCGCAAATGCACTCGTCTTCGACTCGTGCTAGCTCGCCTCCGACTCGTACTGCAAACTCCACACTCGGTCTGAAAAATCCCACTTTACGCCCTTGGTACACAATATACTATTTTTCGCTTACTACTTTCATTACCTCATCAAATATTGTTGATTCTACTACTGTTCTGACCTCTTTCGATAGACATATTTTTACATTAGTGAAAAAACTCGTAAGCTTTCCGAGGTAATAACCGTGTAAACATTTCAATGAATTTGATGTTATTATTCTTAGGTGTTCAAATCGAGGAAATGACCTGCACTGAAAAGTCTCTCGAGCAGCCAGCAATATCGTCGAGAGTAGTAGCCGCTCTAAAGCCAGCACAGCTACTGCGCTTGCCAGAGCAGCTACTACACTCGCGCGTACAGCTACTATACTCGAATCGAGTTTACTCGCTACACTCGGCTACTTCCTATTGGAGGAGATAAGCCATTAAAAGGTTCGTCGCTACAGTCAACTCCCAGCGCAGCTACTACTCTCCCAGGCGCAGCTACTACTCTCAAAGTCGCATTAGCCACTATACCAAGACTCAGCGTAATAGCTGCACCCTGAGAGTAGTAGCTGCTCCAGAGACTTTTCAGTGTGGTTTCATGGAATACAGCGTTGAATATTTAGCTTCAGAAAGTAAATTCCATGACGATATCATTGCCCAACCTCAAGTTCAGAATGTGAGGCCGTGTTGTAACGCGGCCAAGCCATGACCTATATAAATAGTAATACAACAAGGCGATTAGCGCGCGTCATCTGTCGTTAGCGCGGTCAACCATATCAAAAAGCCATCTACGTACCGTAGGCGCGGTCAACTTACGGCAAATCGCCATGTTGCCTAAAATCTCTCTCGCTTACAAAGTAACTATATGAATTAGATAAGTTCGGCAATAAAATAGCATTTAATTAGAGAAATATCTCTCTGGATATAGCAGAGTGAGAAGCTAGTGGGGGATCGCTTCGGCACACTACCTGTCTTCTCGTTTTGGCATATCTATTGCATTTTTAAGTACACCATCTCGTTTGAGGGGTGAGGAATAGCTAGTGGGGGATCGCTTCGGCACACCACCTGTCCTTTCTTTTGCTTCTTGGACACAATCGTGGGAGTCAAATCATTAAAATCCTCATATTTTGGAGGTAGAGGATAGCTAGTGGGGGATCGCTTCGGCACACCACCTGTCTTTTCTTTTACTTCTTGGGGAGTCAAATCAGTAAAATCCTTTCTTGTAATTAAATTCTTTCTCTAAATATTCAATCAACTCATTAATATCAAATCAAATATGAAGTAAAATCATTTATAGTCAAATCACTTAGCACAGGTATTAGAGTCCCAATAAATAGTCAGTTATCAAGATATAAAACATAACATAGAAGTCCTAGTTACTTTTAGGCAAAGCGATTCAAATAGAGTCATTTTAATTAGCATTAATCGAGAACTACTTAGATAAATTCAGGTAGAACAAATAATATAAACGTCCTAACAAGTTATAGGCAACGAACTCACCTAGAGTTCCTACATTATATACAGGCACTAGTTTTTAAGATAATTTTCAACTCTCTAAAGATTCATTTCATTCAGTATAAGATATAGTCAGATTCGACCCGCTCAAAAGTGATTTCAATTAGTATAGGTATTAGTTATTAAGATAAAAACACAATTAGATCTAGGAGTCCTGAATCAGATATGGGACAGGCTTAACTCATTCAGAGTTATGAGATTTAGCATTAGGTACTAGATATTAAAATCACGGTTGACCGCCGGTAAATGCTTACCAATAAAAAAGCTAATTAATATAGAAGTCCTCAAAAGAGGCACGTGAGATTTTCACCTACAAATGTTCAAACCTTAACTTTGATTTTTTAAAACTGTTATAACCATAGTACATTTTATTCGAACTATATTATTCTAAATAAAACGCATTATTTATATGTACCAATATAATCTGAACTGAATCACCCTCCCTAATTCTTAATTTTATATAAAAGTAGGCCCGTGGATTAATTCCTAAACACCCTGAGATTAGAGTTTACATCGGCATTTCGCCGATATAAGTTAAGTAAAATATCAGAGCAACACAGTGTTTCTTTGCAATGTTACTTTTTATCGATTTGATCGGGTGCGGTAATCGCGAATTGCGTAATAACGGGTTCGCAATTACCCCGCGCTGTTCCGAGCTGATGTTTTCTCACCATATGTTGTTAGAATACTGATTATCTGCAGGTACTCGGTTGATTTTTGATGTCTTACCCCTATTTACTATCGGATTTACCTGAAGTCTATAAGTCGTCCGGGCTACACCAAGTGCTGTTCGCGATTACCCCACTATAGTCGGGATTACCCCACACGCAGCATTTTACTTTTTTGTGAACAGAGTCTAATTATTTCAAATTCTAATAAAGTTCATTACAGTTATAAATAGACAGATAACCCGACTTCCAATGTAAGCAATAAAACATATGTTACCTATAAACCATTCTGAATTATTTGACATTTCCCTTAGGTGTTCGTAATTGTCCCACTCTCCCTTACAAGCATGAAGATCATATCCATACGTCAATATCTTTAACAACGCCCACCCAGGACCCGGTCACATTTGGAATTTGGGGAAGAAATTTTGAGAAAGATGCAAGAAGTTCGGTGCCCAGAATCGTTAAGGTAGTTGTTGCGTGGAACGATTTTTCAAAGGATTTCAACGAAACTTGCTTTGATTGTTATTTAATAGAATACGAATAATATGAGCCTATTCCGATTAAAATTGACCACCCCAATCTTTAGATAAACGATATCAAAGTTTTGTAATTTTAGCATGGGCTCTTATGGAGAATAGAGAGTTACACGCGAGATTTTCGAATAAAATCAAAACGCAACAAAGGAATTTGATAAAAATTTGATATGTTATAAAAACCGAAGTCATAAATTGCACAAAAAAAAAAAAAAAGTTTGACCACGCCGTTACTGAAATATAACTTGTAAAATTCTGAAAATTTTCATGAATAAATGCACGTATGGATACTATTTAGATGTGTGTGAGAGCAGTAAAAGTGTACTTTTACAAAAGTTTCATAATGGGTGGTTTTCGACTAACGCTTCAGCTATATTATACTTTTAATTCGATGAGCTATACTTTTGAACGTGACTATCTCGAAACAACTACCTTAATCAGCTTCTGTGTCTTCCACTTCTCTTGATCCTTACAAAAAATGTTTTGATCATTTCTTGAATCAATTACATCGCATGTCTAGATGCTGCGCGAGGAAGCCTAGAGTGCTCATTTATCCTGCTCATAACGATTTCGCGAGTTGGAACTTTTTACCGCATTTTGGGGTAAAATCGGACGTAACATGATTTTTGAAGCTGCGAAATTTTCCAGACAAAACACCCAGAAAATATCATGGATGCAAATTCGATATCGAACTGCGAATCGTTCAACGCTGAAGCGAACAGTTGCGAGGAACTGGGTTTGAGAATTTCCGACTAAGTATTACCCGAATTTTTGATGGAATAATTTTGTCATTTTATGGCAATAGTAGAGGAGCGATTGATCAAAAAATATTTAGGCACAGACTTTGGTCAACGAATCATAATTTTTACAAGTTTTTTACAATAGTTTTAAAAAAAAAGGAGATGATAGGTCAGGGCGTCAATTTGGAAAATAGAAAACGCTGTTCAACCTAAGAATATATGTCGATGATGTAGCATTGTAAATCATGCAAGTTTTCCAAGTCTCTATTAGGTATGCTGTGATAAGTGACTTGATACGAAATGTTCTGTTTGATTGCTCCGGCACTTTCGTGATGTGACCTTTCCTAGTACTACAGTAATATTCTGTCTCGCCTCCTTTCTGCCTCACCCGAGAAACAACTATTTATTACTGCCATTACCCCAAGGGGCTATTCACTCGACCATCTTGTATAAAATCAAGAATGAAATCGCTAAAAGTCACCTGATTTCGCCTACAGTAAAACACAATCAGAAGAAGTCCCAGTTAACGCACAATGAATTTCCGATAAAAATATTAATGGTATAGCGTGGAGCATGTATGGTGGACTTTTCTCAAACTTTTGGGACTGGGCCGGTGTAGGTATATTCCACGAACAGCGTTAGTCACGTGTTAAATAATGGATCGTTCACAGGAAGTGGACATCGTAGTCTTTCCGGAAATGGGCTTGACCTCTTTGACTCTTGGGAATAGGGCTGATCTGGTGGCTAGTTCTGCCCTGATCCCTGATCCATCTCTGACCTATACGCCATGCACCAACTCGAGCATCCCCTCAATCGAGGTGAGACAAGATTCTTCGATCTGGGCTATGTACGAACCCGGGAAAAAAAATTCATATATGCCCATGTATGATAAGATATACTCATACATGATTCATCTATGCACATACATGATCCATATATGAACATATATATGAAACATGTATGAAACATATATGTTCATATATGGATTATGTATGTGCATATATGAATCATTTATGAGCATATATGTTTCACATATGCCCCACTTCAGACGTATGCAGGTTCGCATATGAGCATGCATCATTCATATATGTTCACGTATGAGCATACATGATCCATATATGAAGCATTCTTTCTCAACCGGGCCACTTTTGTTTTTCAACCCCTCCAATTTTTTTCAAAATCTTCCAGTTTGAAATATTAGTCAAAAGGAACGTCTGTGATTTTTTTTTCAGATTTTTTCAGGCCACCGTTCGGGATTTTCAATTTTTCATTACGAACACTGTATCTCAAAGAATATTCATCAACCAAAAAAAAACATGAGACTAAAAACTTTTAGTTTTTCCACTCTATCGAAAAAAATCAAAAGCATAATTTTTCTGCATTGAGAAAATTGACATTTGGCACAAAAATGAGAAAAAACTTTTTAAACCTTTCGATTTCGGTACAAATTTCACAGGATGTCTGTCATTGGGTAAAGAGTCTGCGAAAAAAAATTCAGAATGGTACCTGCAATGGTTAATTTTGAGATATCTTAAAAAATTGATGTCTTTTGAAAAAAAATTTGGGATGAAAGTGTTTCATTTTTTTGTGTAAGTTGCCAAACTGTAAAAAAAAAATACATGTTCCCATTAAAAAAAACAATGTTGACCTCCAAATGACCTTGTAGACCTCCACCAAATGAAAAGTACGATAGCACAGTACCTTACCCCCTTCAAGTCAGGAAATTTTCATTTTAAACGTCCGTTTCTAAAATGGGTGGTTCTCAAGATATCCTGCTGTGCCAACTTAAATGGACCACCCTGTATGTGGGGCAAATTTCAATTTGACGATTTATTAGCTTTTAAATTTCCGAGTAAATTTTTTGTCTTGGGAAACGATATATATTTTCTAATGTCATTCATTCATCCATTCTCATTCATTCCAGTAAAATACATTGTTAGTACTCATTAGAATTGTTTATAAAACATAATTGTATATCTAGAATTGTCTTTCTTCCTTTTAGTTTAATGCCTCTAACTTCCTCTCATTGTTATATTAGATTTCCACAGTTTTACTTTTATTCAATACTGTTTTTCTTCAATATTGTTTCGTTTGAGATATATTTATAACTTATCTTTTAATTCAAAATGTCGTTGGATCTCCGTCGGCGCCCTCGTTATTCAGTTTGTTTTTATATTTGTCGTTGAAATGTTCCGTAAAAACTTCGTCAGAATTGCATAATAAATCATACAATGGAAAAAAATAGGTCTGAGTGATCACATATTTATATATTAAATTTAGTTTGATACTTTATATCGATGAAATTATTGTACGTCTGGCTCCGACGACAGTTGAGAAGGAAGAGAGATCGAGTCCCTGTAGCTTGTGACCCACCTCTATTGCGACACTAATCAAATTGTATTGTCGATTTTGACTTATGTCCTGAGGCGCGCAATTCAACTTGTTACAGTATAGGTATTATTCCCGCAAAAGTATACGATGGAATAATATGATACTTTATGCCCGCTTTTCAGGTCAATAAAGTGGCGATTACAGTTGAGGAGTGAATAAAACATTCTTATTCTTGATTATATCGATAACAATTATAATATTCTGGGAAAAAGTCAGAATTATGATGATGTGAATTTGACAGAAATGTATTGCAAGCATGATGATCACAAATCGTCTTGAGCTGCAGCAATAAAAATCGGTGAATTTCGAGTCTCTTTAACCATCGAATCTATACGCACTACGCATAGTATTAATGATACGAAAAAAATAGTCGAAACGAGGTACACAGGCAATGGATAGATCGGTGGTAAGTAATGCGTATAAATTAATGTGTACAGCGGCGCTCCACACATTGGACTCAGGACTTCCAGTAACGTTGCCAGTGAGAAGACTTTACCTGTAAATCAGAGATTTTATTTTCGACTTGCCAAACTTAATACGTAATAATTCCTCGAAAAAAACACGAGGCTTACCAATATCTGCAGGAGGTACAACTTTCGATATTACAGATCGCATAACAGATGGCATAATTCCGCTGAACATTCCGATACACACTGCGAGATACATGTGCCAGTCTTGCCATGCCAAGGATTTCGTAACCGCAGCACACAGAGCTGATACGAAACCTATACCAGCTAATAATGCATCTGGAACCCGAGGTGTATTATCATAGTATCATTAGTGAATAGGAAATATTCAAGAACTTCTCTAAATAAAACGCTGAATATGATTTCCTAATCAAATCCGATATCAAACTGCGAATCGTTCAACGGTGAAGCGAACAATCGCGAGGAACTAGGTTGAAGAATTATTGATTAAGTATTTCCCGAATTTTCAATGGATGATTTTGTCATTTTGTGTCAGTGGTAGAGGAACGATTGGTCAAAAAATACTTAGGCACCGACTTTCGTCAACGAACCATAATTTTTACAAGTTTTTCACATAATAGCTTTAAGAAAAAAGAAGATGATAGATCAAGGCGTTGATTTGAAAAATAGAAAACGCTGTTTAACATAAGAATATGTCGATGATGCAGCACTGCAAATCATGCAAGTTTTTCAAGTATCTATTAGGTATAATAAATAACTTTTGATACGAAATTTTCCGTTTGATTGCTCGTCGCTTTTGTGATGTGAGATTTCCTAGTACTACAGTAATATTCTGTCTCGCCTCCTTTCTGCCTTGCCCGAGAAAAAACTATTTATTACTGCCATTACCCCGTGAGGCTATTCATTCGACCATCTTATATAAAATCAAGAATGAAATCGGCCAAAGTCGCCTGAATTCGGTCGCCTGAATTCGGTAATCTGAAATCACCCTCTGAATTTACTTGAAATCACTTAGAATCATTCCAAATCGCATTGAACTATTTTATGATTGTTAAAAGTATGAAAATACTGCAGACTCTAATTGAACATGATTTATCTGTTAGAAAAAGATGAAAGTATATACAGTCAATGCACAATCAAAACACTTCCAGCTCGCAAACTCGAAATCGGGACAATCTTGACTCGGGTAAGAAAAGTGGGTAGCGTAATACTGTTGTATATGAATGGCCCCGAGGCTTACCTGAAAGATGACCACGTAGCAAGACTGCACACAAGCCTATAATACGTAGCACAACACCGGCAGTATTGAAATAAAAATAGTGCTGAACATCCCAGCTCAAACGGGTTCTTGTGAATAAAAAATCAATCGTTGCGTGCCCCTTGTCTATCATTGCATTCAAAGTAATACTAGATATTGCAAGCCAGACTATTGACGGGGCAAAGCCTTCGCGCTTTACCGAAGTGCTGGTAAGAATTAGCTTTCTTACCAACGATACTTGGAAAAGTCCACGTATCGAGTTCTGCGAAAGTAAGAAATATACGCATACAAAAAACGATATGTTAATTGGCGAGTCAGGAGGGGATGAAAACCTGGAAGATTAAACATGACACTATTGATACAACTGGCTTACTCGGGAGGTGTTCTTCACTGTTTCAGGAACGCAAAAGTAAACGTAAATCGCTGCCGCTGTAGAACATATCGCTGCTGTTCTGAATACGTTGACGTAACCGTAGTTTCCATGAATAAAAGGCCCAATCAATCCACCTAGAACTTCTCCACTGAAAACTGATGCCTCCAGCCAGGCCATGAGCACCATTCTGTCTCCTTCTGACGTCACGTCGGAGACGTGACAAATTGCAGCTAATATTATAGTACACAATCCACCCATGAAACACGAGGGTATCGAAGGAACTAGGAGATACCAAGGATTGATATCCCAGCTACACATCCCGGCAAGTGTGAGGTACATTATTGCAAAACCTGGAATCACAGGTATAGGCGCAAGTATATTGAAATAGTGTTACATTTCATTCAACTTAAAGTTACGATTTAGTTCAACCTTTGGATGCTTTTGGATAAATCAGGCAGACTGATCAAAGTTCATGGCATCAAACTCCTGAATTATAAGTCGAATAAATATGAAATTGATTTGGCGAAGACTTCGAAAAAGGCATAACTCACCAGTGAAACCTGCCAAGAAAAGAGGCTTCCGTCCACCTCGGTCACTCCAAGATCCTAAAAATACGGAAAGTACTGCTGGCAGTACACTTTCTAGCAATGACTTTGTCATCACGATCACACTTGCGGCTGGTTCCACCTTGGCCTCCAAATGTACAGCTTCTGTGCTGCTAGCATTGATGCGAAGCAAAGAGCACTCCGTATCATTTATATTCAGTAGTACTAGACACGTGCGATAGACGATCAAGTCCGTGAGGACAATGCCTGTAATTTGGATAAATGTTTCTGTTTAAAACGGGGTCTAACGGGATTCGCAAGAGCGAAGAATAGAATTCTAGGTTTACCTGATTTCTTTGTCTTCTAGATAATGCATATGAGGATAGGAACAAAATTCGTAGTTTTCGTATCATTCGGCAATGAAACGTGCTCGACCCGCATGGAAATATATATATATGCGAAAAATATATGCGACATATATCGATGGGTCCTATCGAAAAGAGCGTAACTCAGCAGTGCAAGAAAGAAAAGCGTAACTCGGCGAAACAGTTAAGAAAGGCACTTGTCATAGGGTGTCATAGGGGACATACGCCTTTCTTAACTGCTTCGCCGAGATACGCTTTTCTTTCCTGCACTGCTGAGTTACGCTTGTTTCGATAGGAGCCATCGATATGTGACATATTCGTTTTTGACCGGAACATATATTTTTATATATTTGATATAAATGTCGAATATATGTCAACATACATGTTGCGGCATATATGTGACACATATGTCGACATATATGTCAACACTATGTAAAACTCGTCAAACATATTTGTTTTTGGCCGACATATATGTTATATGATCGGCATATATGTGTGATATAAGTCAGCATATATTTTTTTTCCACGCGGAGAGGGCCGACGAAGCCGGCCCGAGGGTCACGTGATTGCCTAAGAGTGTAAAGTTTTACGCCCGTGGTGCGAACAATATTTTTCGTCATAGTAGGCGGAAAGTACGCAAACAAGGTCAGGGGGAAGAGCATTCGGTGGAACAAAAATGCAAACGAATAACAAAAGAAAAGCTGCGAGCTCAGGGCGGGTAAGGGGGTTCATCTTAGAAAAAATACTCCTTTTCCCAGCAAACCAAAATATGTATCAAATACGTACATATTATGTAACGAATGTTACACGTTATGTATCAAACTCATAAGAAAGTATGTTACTGGTACAGCACGATATCAGCAACATTGGATGTATCATCAATGTATTAGATATGTGCTGGTGATACATATCAGCGACGGCTCACCGATATATCATAGACATATCAAAGATATGTCAAAGACATGTTGAAAGATGTATCAGATACATATTGGAGATGCATCTGATACAATTAACTATCACACTGGAAAAGCTGAATAAAAAGCCGTTATTATTACTAATTTCCATCATCTATGGTGTATATATGACATAGTAATAATTTATAATCAACCACAGATAGATTAAAACGCATTTTTAGTTAATTCAAGACGACATCATTATTTTGACCTAACCCGGGCTCGAACCATGATCGCTCGGACTCGCTTGGATTAGTAGTCGCACGCTCTCGCCACTACACCACAGTATCGTGTAGTGAATACTGCCAGATTTCTCTATATTTTCGATGTCGCTATCTAACAGCTCTGAAGCGTTTATGCCTCGATTGATGCGTACTATCATGTTAGTCACTTACATACGTTTCAGAAATTATCGCCAGCAGATACGGATATCCTATTTTGCGATGTTTTAATTGCAGAACTAAAGATATTGCACGTATCATAGATGTTATTATGTTATGTGACTCTGTTCCCTGGTGTTGCCATCTCTGTTACGTATCATCCATGGGTCTGATGTTATATATACGATACATGTCATATTTGCAGAAATATTATGTCCCATGTATGTAACTATGTTATATTTTCGGATCCCTGAAGATGCTTTCAATTTTATGTATCACTTGTGGGTCTCATGTAATGTACACGATACATCACGGAATTGAAGTTATGTTACTTCTCCTCTACGTAACTTTGTTATATTACATTGTTATTTCGTGATGCCCTCAATATTACGTATCATTCATGCATCTTATGTTATGTAAACAATATGTTACATTCTAAAGATATGTCGCATATCAGAGACATAACTATGTTACATTACTCCGATCTCTAGATGTGCTCTTACAGTTATGTATCAGTTATGTATTGGTTTGCTGGGTTAGAATGAAACAGAAATGCACGAAAACAAACGCAAAAAAAATGCATGAGAAACGAGAAACGAGAAATGTATGAGATGACAGAATACTTATTATCAGGTTAGGCCAGGTTATATAGCGTAGCGAATCTCAGGATACAGGGCGCGAAACGACCAATGAGGGGTCCCGGTGGGGGTTTAGGGGGGCGTCGCCACCCCGACTAAAACAAAAAAAAGTTTCAATTGATTCTGAATAGTACTACGGACACTTGACGGACGAGACGAGCATACATAAATGCTAGTCAAGAGCAGGCTCAGAACTGTCGCAGCATTCCAATAATTTATAATGAAGATAATACATTAAAAATTAAAAAATTAAAGAAATTAGAAAACATAAAAAGATACAAAATACACAATGACAAAATAAAATTACTATTTGCGCCCACTACCGACTTTTTTCGTCCACCGGTCCAAGAATTTCGACTTTACGCCCGATTTCTAGGTGAAAAAAAAATGCGGAAATCGTACAGGTGTTACAAAAAAAGCAATAATATGTACGAAATAAACGACACAATGAACGACGTAATCACACACGGAGGTTCCAGACAAGACTGAGTACAGAGCATCAGCGCTGTGATCGCGTATCCAAACTATGAAGCTTCCAATTTCACGCCCTAGGGCGTAAAGTTCACTGCAACGCCCTAGAGCGTGAAGTCGAACTTTACGCCCGCAAAACAGGCGTAAAGTGCGTACTTTACGCCTACTATGAAGAAAAAGATGTTTTCGACTGCCGCTCCGCCTACATTCGTATCGCGCCACTGTTTTTAAAGGCGAACTTGTCCAATCTACTAACCTTATATCTATGAGTGAACTAATGATTCGGTAAGAAGTATGCTTTCAAAACGACAAATTTTAAGCCCCGTCCCTAGTCGCCCACCTCCTTTTGGTCGAAATGTTTTACATTTCAATTATAATCCGAGCTCAGGCGTCAAAAACGCAAAAAAGGCCAACCCTTACCGACGGCGCTTCAGGTTCAGTTTCCGTGAGTGTACATATATGGCTGCTGTTAAAAATACTGTTTAAAATCCCCCCCCCCCCCCCCCCCCCCCTTACAACTCCATACCTGGGAAATTCATAAGTCGCCGGGCTTGTCACCGGTAAACGCCTCCTAACACGTACATATTACATAAAATAATTTTCCGACCTGTCAAAGCCTGTGCAAAACTGAGTAATATCACTGCAGGGCCCAGAGCGAAGAAACATCCCCGTTTTCCATTTGGCTCATCGATT
The DNA here is from genome assembly GCA_963992785.1 of Tenthredo livida. Classification (NCBI taxonomy): domain Eukaryota; kingdom Metazoa; phylum Arthropoda; class Insecta; order Hymenoptera; family Tenthredinidae; genus Tenthredo; species Tenthredo livida. The sequence continues at coordinate 41,901,590 of OZ023065.1, forward strand.
CCTTTTTCCACTCTCATATTTCTCAACGTTCCACAAATAAGTCCTCCGTATTTTGATCAATTTCGATTCGGATTCTCGAAGATAGTGTTATCCATTTACGATCAGCTCAGACTTCGGACAACTATATGTACCAACACAGAATTTGGGTAACTCTGCACGGATGGTCACTCAATCACATGTGATTTCACCAAAAACGAGTGATAAGTTTTTGGAAAATGACTAGTATCATAGAGATTCGAGAACGGATAAGCCCTAGTAACCATCTGACGCAAGGTTTTCGGAAAATTTTGCAAGATGCTTACATATGAGCCACTAGTACAGAGGTCGGCAGGCTTGGCGCAATGCGCCAACCTGGCTCTAAGTGTCAATTACTACGGCCGTAAGTCCCGTCGGTCTACCTGAGAACGGTCAGTTGTCCTTACCTGAAAGTTCGATGGTAGGGGCAGCGTTCAGGAGAAATAAAAGGAACTAAGGGGTGTGCGGTCTATTTGGGACGGCAAAAACTGCGTCTGACCGTCCAAGTCTTTTCATACCTGCATATCCCTACCCTTACCTGCCAAATTCCTAGAAACGGCGTTAAAAGGATTAGTGCCGGTGAATGGGTTAAGTGGATTTACGGCTTTGGCTCCTTGGCCTAATGAGTGTGCCGACCCCTGCACTAGTAGTCTGTTTCCGTATGCATGCTATGAACTTGCGCAAGATGTTGATTATTTCAAGTGTTTTGAAATGATCATACAAAAGTCTGCTGCAAATCTGCCGAAAGATGCGTGCGAAAGAGGATTGTCTAAATCCTTACAAGATTTGGTTACTAGGGAGTATTATGAGAAATATATGACTGTACTTACAATTCCCTACGGCAGAAGAAATTCACAACAAATCTTCAACTAACTGACGGAAGAACGAAATTTGTTGAGTTCATATTCAGAAACTATAACTGATTGACGAAATTTCGGTCCCTACAACAGTTATTACTAATACCGAAAGACAAAAATTGACATCTGTTCACAGGTTGGTAACAAGAGTGAATGTGTGCTCTAATATTTTTAATACTCACAACCTACCAACCAATACTCAATGCTTCGACCTTCGAATTAATTAATCATCGACGACTGCACGGTCCCAAAGACCTGTCCGGGGTACTCAACCCGGAAAGTCAAATAAATTTAATTCAACACAAGCTGTGACAACAAACGAAGCCTCCGTCTCTGAACTAGACATTACCAAGTCACCAAACTGTAGACAATGTGGTTTGAAAATCATCAACACCTCAGGAATAGCAACAGCATGAAAATGTCTACTACATTACAGCATAACGTGGTCCATAGAAGTCCAGAAGATTCCAAGCGATTCTCGCCTCCATTTCAATAGCAATTCCGAAATTGCGATTTCAAAATTATTTCAAACAAATGAAAATCAACCGAGAAAATACCTTGAACTTTCTGATAGACGTTTCGACACTGAGGAAACTGAATACGCTCAAGGAATACATACTATATGAAACATTGGACACAACTGTTGCCAGCAAAAATACGATCTTTCATGAAATCCCTGACGTTATTAGTTCAAGGGCAGCGAGGATGCTGCCACTTCAAACGACAAAATATATTTTTCCTAACAGCGTGCGCAAAATTCTATTTTGCGCACGGGTTTGCGTACGCAAAGTGCCTCAGTCCCGCATTGTTGGACTCGTAACACCATCCAGTCGTGTAGGCTACGGCCGTAATTCCATTTGCTAGTTAGAGTTATCACAGAGTCGAGTTTTGCTTGAGTTCAATTGTTGATTGTTGATAATAAACGTTTAAGTTGCTTAGCGACCTTGTATTTGGTTGTTTTTCATTGCTCTTGTGATCAAACTTCGCACAACTTTTTTTTATTCATTTATGCATTTTTAATTTATTTTTAATCGTTTAATATTACATACGAGTTTCCGATGTTGTCAAATTTTGCGCAGCTTGTTAGGAAAAATAGTATACGCAACTAGTGCGCATAGGTGTCTCCCACACTCGTCGTTTTTGTCGCCCTCGCTGCGCTCAGGCGACAAACCTGACTCGTGCGGAATTCACCTATTTTGCGCACTAGTTGCGTAATGTACTATCACATGCTTCGCCTTGTCTGCTGCTCTCCCCCACTCTTCGACTACTCTCGCGCGCTCGGCCGTTTTTGGTGATGTTCAGCTTCATTTATAACATATTTCTCAGCGTTTTAATGCAAAATCAAGATGAACGTTTTGAAGTATGAAAATTCTACTTTCGAAATCCGTTTTGCAAATTGAAATCGGACCACACCTGTGGCATTCAGGCCTGCTGGAAAATTGCATAGTAAAAAAACTCAAATGGCCACAGATTGAAAACTATTCATCGGACAGCGCCTGCTTTATGCACATATGAAGTTTTCATTACAAACTAATACTGGCCTGTTTTTCAAGAGCGTGTATCTCAGTAAAGAATGCAGATTTTTCGGATTTTCAAACGCAAAATGAAAGGCTCATTCTTCTACTTTCGAGCCTGAAAAGTTTTTGAAAATCGATCTACGCGTTCGGCTGTTGTTCATGTTTTAAATCGGTCCGGTTTTTTTTGGCCCACCCTGTATATCCTAGCATATATTCTGGCATATATCCTAGCATATATTCTGGCATATATCCTAGCATATATCCGCGCATGGTAGAAATTTGATTTTTATTTTTTTAACTTTGAACGCACGTTAGGTTAAGTTATCTCACGATTGCCTCTGTGAGATTCATAATAATAATTATTGTATTATTATGTAAATCTATTTGGTATCAATAAATAAATAAATAAATAAATATATTCTGGCATATGTTACCAGAATATATGCTAGAACATATACCAGAATATATTTATTCGGCATATATTAATATATGCCGATATATATGCTAGAATATATGCTAGGAACATATCCCGGAATATATGCTAGGATACATCTTTGGGCAAATTTGAGTATATCCTAGTATATATTCTAGCATGTATGCTAGGGTATATTCCATGCATATACCCCAGCATATTTATTTTTTTTCGTGGGGGTGGCTTCCCCTACAGACCCCAACGTGTTGCAACCATCGAGAGTTTACTGTAGACGATTCCGAGCGATTTTTGAAGAAGTAATTCGAAACTTCACATATTAATCTCATTGCGAAAGAACAAATGTAAGTTTACTTGCGTAATGCGTAGCCCAAGCTTCGTTCGCATTTATTGACGTACTAAATACCATCAACTGCTGACGTACTTATCATTCAACAAACTCAAGTTGTTCAAATAACAGTTGCTTGTGGATTTGCGGCGATTGCGGGTTGACTTGCGAAAGCACGATAATATAGTCGACTCACCACTGAATTAAATAGTGTAGGATGATTTATGGCTGGTTTATGCAGCGCCGTAACTTGACTTAATTTAAGAATCGACCAACCGGGCCACCCGCCAGATGAATTGAGCCTCTTGATCGGTCGATCCTTAAATTAAGTCAAGTTACGGCGCTGCATAAACCAGGCATTAATTAATTATAGTTGGAAAAAACAGGAAAGAGTCTCAAGGCCAGCTATAAACCCACACGTGCAGGTAGGACACGTCCCGTGTGGAAATTGTATGCGGGCCCCGGCCGGACCCTGACCAGTTTGGCTATTCTCTTTTCGGGCGCTAGTCAGCGAAACTAGACGGGGCCCGGATCAAAAACGTCACGCTCAACTGATCGGGGCCTGGACTAGTAGAATTTACTGGCCCCGGCTTGGCTGCCTTTTGAATGCCAACCTTATTATGAAGACCTTTCAAGGCCAACGCCCACTGCACCGCACCGAACCGAACCGATCGGCAGCGAATTTCATTGGTTAAACAATAAAATTTGGTGCGGATCGCTTCGGTGCGGATCGCTTCGGTGCGGATCGCTTCGGTGCGGAACGCTTCGGTGCCGATCGGTTCGCTGCCGATCGGTTCTGTTCGGTGCGGTGTAGTGGGCGTTGGCCTTTACCGTTCTATTTCTTCGGATTCAATGAATAACGAGATGAGAATCAAATAGAAACTTGATATTATATTTTGTATTATATATGGGGAATTCCACCTCAACCCGACCTACGTCTGACCCTCACCCCTTCCGATTAACGTCATAACTTTTTATGTTGTTCCACCTTTTGGAATAAACAATCTGAATTTTGATCAGATTTTTTTGGAAACCGTCCGATTCACCTATGATTTTTGAAAATGAACACATCGATAGCCCGAATTGGAAAATCTGAAAAAATTCTCAAAAATCATACTTCAATTATCAAAATCTTAAGGCCCTTAGCCAAAGTGGGCATAAAAAATTATAAATCTAATCGGAAGGGGTGAGGGTCAGACGTAGGTTGGGTTGGGGTGGAATTCCCCATATATATTAAGGGGGTATAGGACTGCTGGAGCCTTGAAAGCAATTATATTTTTCTGGGTGTAATTACAATGAGCGTACTTGAGATGGGAGAATTATATTTTAGTATATGTTTATTGGACTCAAAGTGAACCCTAAAGAAAATATAGATGAACAAAATCTTGATAAATACAGAAATCCGAAGCTATTGAATTAGCACAGGTTTTTTCCGGATTCGTAGCTGGCCCGCATGATAACTCAAGAGCCAAGGCACTTGGAAAGCTGAAATTTTCACGAAATTTTTATGATACCTTTGTGCATGGTGTGAACCAGTCTCATTAATTTACAAAAAAAAATGTCAAAAATATTCGAAAAAAACGAAAATTTTTCGAATTTATTAAAAAAAAATCCTGTTTTTCGTTTACAAAATCCCTCACAGAATTTTGCCGTTGATGCGACTGGTTCACACTGTGCACAAAGGTATTATGAAGATCTCGTGGAAGTTTCAGCTTTCTCAGTGCCTTGGTTCTTGAGTTATCATGCGGGCCAGCTACGAATGCGCAAAAAAACCTGTGCTGATTCAATTGCTATATTTATCGATATTTTTTTCATTCATATTTTTTTTGAGGTTCATTTTGAGTCTAATAAACATGTACTCAAATATGATTTGCCTAGCTCGAATACGCTCATTGTAATCCCACCCAGAAGAACATGATTGTTCTAAAGGCTCCAGCAGTCCTATACCCCCTTAATACTGTGCGATTCTGTGGAAAATCACGCGCCTAAGAATAGGCTAACGGGAAACGCCTGAATTGAGCAGACCAAACATCGACGATTGGTTTTTATTTGCCACGAAATGAATTAATCCCAGTCGTCGATGTTTGATCTGCCCAATTCAGGCTTTTCCCGTTAGCCTATCTTTTAGGCGCGTGATTTTCCACAGAATCGCACAGTATTAATATATATATAATAAAAAATATAATATCAAGTTTCTATTTAATTCTCATCTCGTTATTCATTGAATCCGAAGAAATGGAACGGTAAAAGGTCTTAATAATAACGTTGGCATTCAAAAGGCAGCCAAGCCGGGGCCAGTAAATTCTACCAGTCCAGGCCCCGATCAGTCGAGCGTGACGTTTTTGATCCGGGCCCCGTCTAGTTCCGCTGACTAGCGCCCGAAAAGAGAATATCCAAACTGGTCAGGGCCCGGCCGGGGCCCGCATACAATTTCCACACGGGTAGTTCCTTTCGATCTGTTAAGTATGATGTATGTGTTTGGTGGTTATACTAATTGATTATTCAATCAGATAGTGATTTCAAATCATTTTAGAAACGACTTGTAACCTGTGAATATTTCATGTCATGATTTCTCATTCACTAGCGCGGGTACCCGGCTTGTCATGTTACGCTCCTGGCGTAGAAAGAGAGAGGTTATCTGTTTACTGTTTCCCTCTCTGTTTGCACGCTTTTCGACCAAGATGCTCCCTCCAGGTATAAATGCTCTAAGGCAGGGGCACACTCATTAGACCGAAGAGCCAAAGCTGTAAATTCACTTAGCCCACTCACCGGCACTAATCCTTTTAACGCCATTTCTTGGATTTTCGCATGCATGGGTGGGGATATGTAGGTATGAGAAGACTTGGACGGTCAGACACAGTTTTTGCCGTTCCAAATAAACCGCACACCCCTTAGTTCCTTTTATTTCTCCTGAACGCTGCCCCTACCATCAAACTTTCCGGTAAGGACAACTGACCGTTCTCAGGTAGACCGAGGGGACTTACGGCCGTAGTAATTGACACTTAGAGCCAGGCTGGCTCTGAGAGCCCGGCCGTGTCGACCCCTGCTCTGAGGTTTACTGGGACATAGCGGCCTTATGGGACCTTCCACTCTATCCTATCCTCTTTGCTTCCACTCTGTCCTATCCTCTTTGATCTCATCGAGCTTTGAAGCCACCTTCTATGCCAGTGCATATAAAGGTCGCTTCGAATTAAGAGGTATTCTACATTTGACAATCTTCGATTGATACGAGATTCTCAATTCCTGTTATAACCTACCTATCTGATACCTTGCGGTACACATTCGGTATAGACAATGAAATTTATATACGGACTCCTCCTCGCTGTCGGATGCGCAAGCATCACTTTAGGAGAACCATTGAAATGTAAGTAGAAAATTATTTTATATCTTTTATTTCCTCGATTTATACACCGAGAAAAAAAATCGTTTGGATCAAATGAATTTCAATTCGGTGAAACGAAAACGGCGATCGCGGGCGGCGAAGTGAAATGTTGATTGAATGAACAAAATTATACAGTCAAATCAAAACTGAAAAAATGGTTGTGACGACTACATGCAGTATTTGACTCAAATATCAAAATGTTGCTGAACATGAATTTTGAATTGTCGGAACGGTCACATTCAGTTGATTCAAATGTATCACTTTGTTGATTTTATGGCATAAATCATTACCTCAATACAATCATTAATTGACTCAGAATTTTTTTTTTTCGCTTATGCCCAAATGATGTTATATGGCATGAAAAAGATTTTGCCACCAAAAAACTATTTTTTTTTTTTTTTCTGGCGCTTACACTGATAGAAAAGATCATTTGGTTCCAATGACTTGACTTAACTACTAACGAACATGGATTTGGAATAGATCAAATGAACGTTCGTTGATAATTAACGACAAGAGATTTGTACGGAACGACTCAAGGGGCTCTTGAATCTGGTGTATTAACAGTTAATGACAAAAATCTCACAGTTGGTGAATGTTCTTTCGGATCAAATTTTCGCTAAATTCTGATCTAGTTGTGCACGTTTCATTGACTATAAACGATCTTTTCTATCAGTGTACGACCTCATGGCCTTAGTGACGCGATATTATGAGCGTGAAATTACATATTAAAGATTTTTATATTAGAAAAACATCGCATTGTTTTGGCCGGGATTCGATCCGGGACGCACGCATTCGCTCGCATTACTAGTCGCACGCTCTACTGACTACGCTAAACTATTTATTGGAATAAGTTGTCACTTTTTCGTATTTGTGTTGAATTTGGCATCTGTCTCGATGATATCATATCATTTTAATGCTGCTAAGATTAACTGAACATCCAAATTCCAAATATTTTCTCAATTCAATTTCTTTTGTAGAGTTTCGAAAGTTCTCAAGAATAAAATTCAGCTCAGACTTAGCTACGTTTTCGTGTACACAATTTGACATAATGAAATTATTCGAAACAACCCTAACATTTAATTAGTTCAACCGTGAACATAAGTAACAAAGAAATAGTTCCCATAATCATAGGCAAAACAATTCGATAAATCCAATGATATTGTTGGATGAACAACATATCATGTTGATAAAATGAATTCGCTCAGATGTAAAGTCAACGTCACAATTTTGTTAATATATAGCTGTTTCGCACGTTTCAAGCAACAAAATATTTTTTCAATGCAATATATTTACCCGAAAAAATGAGATTGTACACATTGAACTTTATATTTTGTACATGTTACCAGATATTACTTCATATAACATCTAATGTAGTTGAATTTACTAAGTCTTCCAACAAAATGAATTGCTTCAGTGAAAAGAACCGGAATTTTTGTTCCAACCAATATTTACTTGACTCAAGTGTCGAATGATTGATGCAATTATTTCCACACTGATTGAATATATTTGGTAAATTCAAACGATTTTTTTTCTCGGTGTACATATTTCGATATAGCTATGTATTTAAATGCATTCATGCAATATATTATTATCCATGAATCGTACCAAAAGCCGACGTTCCTAGTTCGCTTCGTACAGCCCTGGTACAGCGTTGCCATCGTCTATACCTACACGTTCTAGAAATTGAGGGGGTTTTTCTTGTTGAATATATTCATTGCTCACGTGAGTCAGCCGATCATCTGACCTACATTCTGATCTTGGATCTCATAGATCAAAGTTCGCGATTTATTTTTGTTTCAAAATTAGCCTGATTCATGCATAAAACAAAATTCATGGTACCGCCACCATGCATACCTACTCCGATTTAGGCCAAATATGATGACAATTCATTCCATTTTCAGGAACCCCTCCTCTCCCCCCCCCCCCCCCCCCCCCTGAAGATGTTGAAATAACAAATTTAAATTTTCACTACGCTGTAGCTATTGGCACGATCCCGTGTCCGGCATGCATCCACGCTACAGTCACGCAAGCTTTTCCCGTAAGCGCAACTCATGCGCTGCGGTCACGGGAAAATTTCAACGTGACCCGAGCGCTGAATTTGAGAACCGGGCACATCCGGTAGCTGATTCGAGCTTAGACCATACAGGATGGACCGCGCATTGCCTATGCTAAAGCATTGTAAGATTGTCGCTGGTTAATTATCAGACAAGGACAGACGTAAACACACGATACTGGATCGTTCGTCGGACAAGGACGCAATAGGCCACTAGGGGAGTAGCGCTTATGGGTTACTCGGCGGCACTAATGCGCGGTCCATCCTGTATGGTCTAAGGATTCGAGTCATACCTAGAGGTTGAAGCAAGAGTCAGAGGCGGGGGATGAAATTAGAGTCACGGGTTCTTCGAGTCACGAGTCTTACAGTCGCAGGGTTTCGGAGTCACGGGTTCTTTGAGTCACGAGTTTTACAGTCGCAGGGTCATGGAGTAACGGGGTCTTGGAGTCACGGATCTTGGAGTTACGGCGACTTGGAATCACAGGCTCTTGAAGTCACGGGGGTCTTAAGATCGTGGGGTCTTTGAGTCACGGGTACTTAAAATCACGTGTTTCCATGAGGTTTCAATGTCGCGGGCCTTATAAACACCCGTTTTAAAGACACGGACGAGGGATCAAAACTGCAGGAGCGATCAGGAACGAATCGCGATGGAATGCTTCGTAGAAAAATCGAGTCAAAAGTACCTTAAAAGTACATTGGAGAAGAAAAACATCTCGTATTCCCGTGTATGGTATACCATACACCCGGGACTCCCATGTGTTGTGGATACCATACATACCACACACCTTTCGCCGGCCCTGCACAGAAGAGCTCTCCTTTGTGAGAGATGAACTTTTTTCTTAATTTAACGATGGATTTGTAGAATCAAAATTCCTGCAGGCTAATGCTCAGGAGTAACGCGAAAGTGATTTTTTGTCGAAAACTGCTAAAAACAGCGTTACGTTATAGTTGAACGGCCCCTACTGCCTTCGAACCAATTCTGGGAATCACAGGCCGTGTTAATCATTCTGTTTTTCCTTCATGCTATATGACGATACTCTGCGCTGATGAAATACAGAAGTCATTTAAGTTGACCTCCTTCATCTGTATATGATACTATGATGTACTGACAAAGAAGAATATCTAAATTATTATCTGACTTACTGATGCACTCTTTATTATTTACAGTAGTAAGGCAGGCGGAACAAATTCTCATACTCAATAAACAAAGATCGAATCAGATCAGCAATTTATAACTTATCTTGCATTAGCAATGATAATTCCAAGACTTGAGATTTCATGCAGCATACATTGTCGTCCATATAGGGAGCTTCTAATGAAAAATAATGCGGTATAGCTTCAAGCATCATAATCAAATGATAATAATCTACACTCTTGATGTACAGAGATTTTGATACTTTATATCCTATTATTTTATCACACGTCCATCAGATGATAATTGCAACTACTTGCGTGTAAAATGAGTTTTTATTGGATCAAAGAATATTTATTTCTTCGATTATTTGTGCAATATGCTTCTTGCCATTGTGAAAGAAATACATAGAATAGCATGTAGTTCTCTGGCATTCTCTGCAGTACCATTTTTACTGTTTGAATCATTGAATATAGTAATCCTTTGTGCCTCTAGATATTTCTTTCTTCTAATCCATAATAATACATTTAGTTGAAAAGAATTAATTGTTCTTGGGACACAAGTAGATAGCGGTTGATAAAACAAATTCTCAGTGGCGTAGCCAGGATGAGGCAGGGGTGGGCACGGCCCCCCCCAGAAGTCCCGGTGCCCACCCCAGAAGAAAACCGATAGTACTTAAATTTAAATAATCGATTAAGATTATCGATAATATAATCATTTATGTGACGAATTGTTTTTTTTTTTGTCAAGGCAGGCCCTCCTAGGACCCCCCCAGCAAAAAAAGCTGGCTACGCCACTGCAAATTCTGGATTAATATGATTGATGATGAATGAATTATAAAATACATTAAATTTCAATTGACCAGAAATAATGAACGAATTGACAGCAAATATTGATGATTAACAAATATTAATACACCTGTATGAATACTCTATAAACCATCTACAAGTAAGAGTATTATACATGATGCACTTGTTGTTTCATGTTGAATAAAATCACATAGGTGCAACAACAAGCTTTACTGCTGCATGTCGCAATAAACATGATGTAGTCCAATATATGGATGATTTTTGTAATTTTGTTTTTTCTCATTCACTATAAGGCACGCTCAAGTATCCGAATATTCCGTCAGACTGGCTGGACATGGAGGCGCCATGCATCGAAATAATGCGAAAGCAGGTGCAGACGGAGATTGTCGCATCTATAACTTATATTGCCATGGTAATAGGCAATTTTCACTGCATCAATTTCATAGAGAAATTTCTATACATAAATTAAAGAAAAGGTTCACTATTTCCATTTCTTTTTATGCTCCTAGGGTGCTTTCTTTGCGCGTGACACTGTGAACAGACCTGGACTCAGTAAATTTTTCTTTGAAAGTGCCAGCGAAGAGCGTGAACGTGCACTTAGAATTATTGAGTACCTATTAATGCGTGGACAGCTCACAAATGACATCAGCAGGCTGTTGAGATTCCCATTGGTAAATTCTAATAAGATCTAGCTCAACCGGATTAAGATACAATTATGCTAACTGCCACTAAACACTTCACAGTGTTTGGATTAATTTCAGTGCATATTCAGATCTATATTCATACCTCAATCACGGAGATAAGCTTTCAATGTTAATTGATCAGAACGAATCATATTTTTCAACTGATACTATGCATTGTAAATATATGCTGAGGTTCTAGTATTCTACAAATGTGAAAACTGATACTATATTAGCAATGAATTCTACATTAAAATAAAATCAAACATTGAGAGCCTACTCTCAGCTGTGTTTTGCAACGAAAAGTTTATTAGAAATAGAGGACATATCATTAATAAATTAATGTGTGTTCCATCAGAAACCAGTACAGGAAAACTGGGCAACTGGACAGGACGCTTTGTCCGACGCTCTCAAACTGGAAGCCCAAGTTACACAGAGCATTCGAATGATCATTCTCACCTGTGAAATGCCGACAGATCATGGCACCAATGACTATCATGTGAGTAACATTTTTCGACTAAAACTATTAGTGATTTCAATAATACCAATGAATAAAAAAAATGTACAAAATAATAGAGAACAATAAGATAATTTGATCATACTTAACTATATGTATTCTCATTGCATTTATTTCTGCATCGTTACAAAATAGATGGTAGGATCCAGTATCTTCAAGTCTATAAAATTCAGCCTCTATAAAAGTATTTAACAACCTTAAAGAGGTAATAAACTATCTATCAATCAAATAAAATTAGATTGGATTAGAGTCTTATGAAAAAAAAAAACAATCTGCATCATTACAAGTAATGTTGCACACGTACGAGATAAAGCTGAAAAAATCATTGTCTCTATTCCTCCTAATCTATCATGATTATTTATCACGTATAGCTGATACTATTTTTCAGATAACATATATTTTTATATTTTCTTCATACTTGAAGTTTAAGATAAATGTCAGACCGCACATCTGCAATCATATTTTACCCAAACGCGTTGCGTCATTGAAATTTTCCTCGGAATTAAAATTAGCTTTGTCTTTTTAGTTGACTGATTACCTCGCAGCTGACTTCCTGGATGAAGATTACAAGAGACAGCGCAATCTTGCTGGAAAATCATCCACCCTTGGTAAAATGATGTATACACATGGAGCTCTTGGCGAGTTCTTGTTCGATAAGAAACTCCTTAATGGTGAAATATAATACGCTTTTATCTTCACGATAAAATTAAATGTGTTACATTCTCGTTTGAATACAAGTCAGTCATATTTAGAACGAAGTAGCGGTTGGATTTACACTTATTAGTACGCGTATGATGCCAGTGTAGTCACACTTGATTTTCTAACGCCCTCTGTTAATTTTATCATTTTTTATGGTATCAGATTCATTGACTTTTTCTTCTTTTTTTTGGTGTTTTCTAAATATGGCTGTATGTATTGATACCTAGTATAATAGTTTGAAGATGATCGTGTATAAAGAACAGTTTGTAGTATTTGTTATTCTCGAATAAATGTAATACTGTAAACTATATAAACTATAAATAAACAAATACTGTGTAAACACTAATCCCAACCCATTTAATTGAATTGGAACTAAAAATCTCATAATTATTGTGATTTCCAGTTATTAAAAGAAGCTAGAACTGGCGTGTTCGCATTGATCTCAGTTTTGATAACTTTGAAACTACCCTGCTAACAATTGGCCAACGCACGTTACACGCACGGCGTGCGAGGCACGTCGTGCATGCAAAAATGTATCTTTTCCGCCAGCACAATGTGACAGGCACTTGGTGCGTGCGCAATGTGTCGCACTAAGCAGTCACGAGTTTAATCACGCAATGCCAAGACGATGCGACGCACAGAGTCATGATGATGATGCGATTTAGTTTTTGCACTAATCATTTGCGCTTGTGCTTTTTATTCAAAATGAAATAAAATAGACATTCCACTGTTGAAATTACCGAATATACTATAATTATATAAATGAAATATTTTGAGTATGTAATGATTTTGAGTATTGATGTGATAAATGGATCGAATGAATAATTATATCAAATAATATGCAAATTATAGTAAAACTTGAAGAGCCGTCTCTAAAACTGCATGATATCAACATTTATTATAACTGTATTTCGACTTTACAAAATGGTATTAAATAACATGCGGGCAGACCTAAGCAAAGTACCTCCTTTAGTTTTTTTTTTCTACAAATCTTTTCATGTCACAGAATTTCAAAAATTGTATTTTTTCTTCACTTTTTTTTTTCTTCCTTAAAATCTTTAGTGATCTCATTTTTTCTCAGAAACCTATTTGTTCTTATAAAATATAGAATCTTCAAGAATTTCACAACAAATATAAAAAAAATCTTGAAATTTTTATTTAAAATTCAAATAAGTTTTAAATTATTATAAATAATAATAATTAATAATTTGAATTAATAATTACGTTTAGTAATTGTGTAATGTCGAGGAAAAACATTTTTTTTTTGTAACCAAATGTCATATCGTCGGCGGTAGTGCAATACCGCGTAACTAACATCTGCAATACCGCGTAAGTACAAAAAAAAAATGAGATTTGGTGTGCATTCGATGTAAAAATAAAAAATATATCGAATGCACATCAAATCTCATTTTTTTTTTTTTGTACTTACGCGGTATTGCAGATGTTAGTTACGCGGTATTGCACTATCGCCGACGATATATCATTCGGATAAACATATGATCGCGTAAACAAAAAATGCATGACATAATATTTAGTACACCCAGAAAAAAGATTTATTTGAAGATGAACCTATTAGATTATTTATTTGACAGAAATAAAATTTATTGGTGAATAGTTTAGATATATTTCGCGCAAATGAAAAATTTATTTGCGGCAAATAAATAATCTAATAGCTTCATATACAAATAAAATTTATTTAGATTGAATAATCATTTCCCTGGGTGTAATCAATCGTAATAATATGTGCAAGGACTTCAATGTAGCCCAGCAAACGCAAAACTTTGATAACATCGAAATATTTCAAGTAATAACTTGACACTTCGATAGGCCGTGAGCAAGTAGGAGATTGTTGGACCTTATGCCATTTGGCAGTTTAGCGTAGTGGCTAGAGCGTGCGACTGGTATCCGAGCGGACCTGGGTTCAAGTCCTGGCGGGGACGAAAGATGCGGCGGTTTTTTCAGTAGGTGTATAATGCAATTTTATCGATAGGATGTGTGGGCTGGGTCAACTGACGATGAAATATGTCGCATTTCGTATTGTTTCTTTCTTCTACTATGATTACTTTTCAACTTGTGGCACGCGTGCGAGCGACATGTCTATCATATGCGCGCACATATGTCTGCTCATATGCTGGCAACGTCGTGCGGATCAATCGGCACGCGTGCGTGCATAATGCGTCGCATATTGCACGCATTTTGTTATCTGGGGTATTACTAGTAATTACCTACGGTGTATAAACCTATCCACCTGCTGGGTTGCGATTCTGTCACTCTCCGCTAACTCCGCTAACTCTGCTAACTACGCTAACTCTGCTAACTCCGCTAACTCCGCTAACTCTGCTAACTCCGCGCTAACTCCGCTAAGTCCGCTAAGTCCGCTAACTCCGCTAAGTCCGCTAACTCCGCTAACTCCGCTAACTCCGCTAACTCCGCTAACTCCGGCAACTTCGCAAACTCCGCTAACTCCGCCAACTCCGCTAACTCAGAGGAGACCGTTGCTTGGCTAGGGAGCGTCCAATCGGAGACAGTTTCGGATCGGTCCAGGGGGTGAAACGTCCTTATGGGACAGTCGGTTCCGTGTCTCAGTTCCTATCCAAGTAGGGTATATGGCTGGGGGCGCTGATGGTTGACCGACACCGGGTGGGGGTAGACGCTGGACGACCATATAGATATTATAGATAGAGCAGGGGAGACAGGCCTCAGGCGGTCCCGCGAATAAAAAGAGAGAGGTATACGACGGTACCGTATCCATCTCTTTCTATCCGGACATGCGCAGTAAGCGCAGCAAGGGAACAACAGTAGGAATAACAATAAGCTGTCTCTTTGGGCGCTCACTGCGCATGTGCCAGTAGAGAGAGATGGATAAGGTACCGTCGTATTTCTCTCTCTTTCTATCCGTGGGGCCTTTCCACTTGCACGCAGCCCTATGTCTCCCCCATAGACATATAAGAATAGACCACGCATCCTCGCCGAAAAGCCGGGAGAGCAATGGAAAGAGAAAGTTGCATATGGGCCCTCTGTCTCTCTCTGTCTAGTCGCGCATGCGCGGGGCACTCTATTCATTCTCTATTTCATTCTTACTCATATTCTTACTAAAAGAACGCTTAGCGCGCATGCGCGATTAGACAAGGATACACGGGGCCCATATGCAGCTTTCTCTTTCTATTCAGCTCTCGCATCCACTTACGGGCTACCTTGGTACATGCGCGGTCTATTCTTATATGTCTATGGTCTCCCCTGCTCTATCTATAATATCTCTATGTGGCCGACGCCGAATCCAGACGCCATACTTATTTCTTTTCGTATATACTATAGGGAACTGTTGACGCAAAATTCCGGAAAAAAGATTTGATGCACTAAATATCTTCAGAATTTCACTTGTGCTTTGAGTATTTAAACTTTCGACATTGGATATATTATTGACCATGTTAAATTAGAGATTTAGTATTAAATTAGAAGGTTAGTTAACGTATTTCTAGCTTTATAATTCAGATATTGAATATTGCGAAGTCTAGCACTTGGACACTCTCTCTGGTGAATAAATTATGAACTAGTGCAAGTCGGTCGGAGTTTCCTGCCATAACCCTCGCCACACACCGTTGGACCTACAAGTTTTGTATTCGCTCTCTAGCGGACTACTGAGAAACTAATGCAAGTCGGTCGAAATCTTAAGCTCCGCCCCTGCTAGACTTCCCAATACCATTAGACATTCTAAATGAAAGATCTAGTATCACATCACATATCACTTAGGACTTGAGCAAAATATTGCTCTTGTTGAGTTGAGTTTCAGGCATTTTTTGTATTGACTTCCAGGTACAGTTTGGGGTGTTAATGGATTTAATTGGCTACGCCAAATAGCTTTCAGGGAGCTATTGAATGAACTCGCAGAGGCATTGACGAGATGACAAAAGTATGAATAAAATCCATGTATACGTAACTTTCCAATTTCAACTACTAAACGATATTTGAGTTTAGTGAATAATCTTATTTCTTACATGTTTCAGCGACAAATCGAGATGGGACTCTGCGATTCGTTGAAGTACCAAGATTGATGATATGTCAGTCAACAAGCAATAAGAAATACCGTTACTAAAATGAAGAAGAATTATTTTTAGAAATTAATTCCAATGTTGATTGTAAATCATGAGGATTTGTTGCAAATTTGTATTCAATTTTATATTCCGTTTAAAACGAATCGACATTTTCAAAAAATTACAATAATTTAAATATAATAGTATAAGTTAATTGTTACTGCGTATCAGGGTTTACTCAATAGGAAATATATCATTAATATTTACGTTAAAATAAAATGTCATTAGTTTTTCAAGATAGCTAAATTTCAATAAATGAATTCAATTCTGATGTTATATTCTAAATTTAAAGTTTTCTATAATATTTTATTATTTACATATTTTAATATCAAAATTATCGTATCCAAATATATTAAAATAATACTGTACCCGAGAAAATCATAATAAATTTGTTTATTTGGTGAACAATTGACTTTTTGACGTTGCCGATTATCACGTGATCCGCAGGATCCTAAAATTAATTTTCAAACTAGGCGGTCGAATAAGGAGGTAGCAGCCGACACATCGCCATATTCGGCCCCCACCCGGTGTCGGTCAACCATCAGCGCCCCCAGCCCTATACCCCACTTGGATAGGAACTAAAACACGGGACCAAAATTTAACATGGCAGGTTCCCCCCCCCCCCCCCCCCCCCCCCCGGATCGGTCAGAACCATGGACCTATAAAATATAGGGACGGAGCACAAGGTCCTATCTTAGGCAAGGGGGTGGTTTTGGTATATCGGGAGAGGCGAAGATCCCCACTCCATAGGTGGCTGTCTCCGGATTGCCGGAGCAGTAAAATGTTGCTGGCATCCCACCTAAGGAGTGGGGAGCGTATGCGTAGTTCATGCACTCCCCTTACTTACCTGTGATAGACAAGGGGGGTTTGTGCTCCGTCCCTATATTTTATAGGTCCATGGTCAGAACAGTCGTATGGTGGCACCGTGAGCTTTGCCCGGCCGCTAGTCGAAACAAACGCGAGGCCCACCTACACTTGATATACATGCATGTGTACCAAAAGGATAAGCCGAGGAGATGAAAAGAAAGAAAGAGACCGAATAAATGAATCAAAATATTGGACTGCATTTATTTATTTATTTATTTATTTATTTATTCGTTCTCTTTCTTCTTTTTCATGTTCTCGGTTTATCCTTGTGGTACACATGCATGTATATTATCAAGTGTAAGTGAGCCTCGCGTGTGTTGCGACTAGCGGCCGGACAAAGCCCACGGCGCCACCATACGACTGTTCCAACCGACCCGAAACTGTCTCCGATTGGACGGACCTCAGCCAACCAACGGTCTCCGCTGAGTTAGCGGAGTTAGCGGAGTTAGCGGAGTTAGCCGAGTTAGCGGGGAGTGACAGGATGAGCTCAAAAATACGGTATATATTCCTACAACAGACAGTTTTCCTACGGTGCGACTACTCTGTTAATACTATACCATATGTTCACGGTTAATAAACCGACGTTATACGTTTGTCAAAAGCCGTCAGGGAATGCTTGAAAATTTTACAACTAAGTCATACTTCCTAGTTTCTCTGTATCAAACTTTTAATTGTTAAACACATATTGATATAAATTTTCAGCAATCATGAAGGTGTTCTTAGTTATTTCGGTTTTGATCGCTGCAGCTACGGCTGAGTCCTGTGTTAACGATGTCCATAGAGCTTGCAGCATTCTCAGTCGCTTTCCCGTTGGCACAACTGGTATTATTCTTTGATACTAACTGATTTTTAGTTTTAAGTCTGAACATTTAATTTCTAACAATTATTAGTTTTATTATATTTTTCTCAGTTACTTTTTCGACCAAACTGTTATTACAATCATAATTGCTTTAGGGGGGGGGGGGTATACTCGAATTTTACCGACCGGTCCATTTCTCGAATTTCTCCGAAACGGGGCTATCAATCGACTTGTCCTTTTGGCAGCCGATGTTTGAAGAGTAATGAGTTCGAACTGGTACGTTCCATCGGATGAAATGCCGCTACCAACCGTGGAATCGCTAAACTTACCACAAAATCGTAGATTACAACTGGCCCCTTCATCGTTGTCGAAAACAAAGATGTTTTGGGATGGTTGTGTTCGGAATTCCATATACAATCGGGATACCACGGCCGATTTTGCATTTTTGATGCATAGGCTGTGATATAAGTCGAAATAAATGGCACGCCGACACTTTTCGATGAAAAAAAAAACAAAAAAAAATTATATCACAGCCTATGCATCAAAAATGTAAAATCGGCCGTGGTAGCCCGATTCGATATAGAATTCCGAACACAACCATCACAAAACATCTTTGTTTTCGACAACGATGAAGGGGCCAGATGTAATCTACGATTTTGTGGTAATTTTAGCGATTTCCACGGTTGGGGGCGACATTTCATCCGATCGAACGTACCAGTTCGAACTCATTACTCTTCAAACATCGGCTGCCAAAAGGACAAGTCGATTGATAGCCCCGATTCGGAAGAAAACGAGAAATAGACCGGTCGCTAAAATTCGAGTATACCCTCCCCTTAAGGTAGTCCTATCGCAACCGCTAGTCAAGAGACACCCTATTATTTTGAAACCCGTGAATAAGTCATGTATGATAGATTTAGATATTATTTACGATGGCCCCTAAAATTTTTCAGGCGTTTTCCTGTACACTTGGACTGTAGAATAAAAAAAATTCAATCTTTCTCTAATAATGAGGTTCGCGATAGGTCAACCTTAACACGATGTGAAGAACCATTTGAAAACAATTGTTTTATTTTCTAGATGGCACTTCAATGGCAAATTGTACTGCCAAATACGGGTCATTTGAACAAATGGAAGCTGGTCTCCAGGCCTATGTCAATGCCCAGATTGAAGCGAGTTTTGAATACTTGCTAATGTCATCATTCTTTGGAAATTACCAGGTTAATCGTGAAGGATTTAAATCCCTTTATCGTAAATTATCTGACAAAGCATGGGATGACGCTTTTGATCTCATTAAATTCATAACTGAGCGTGGTGGTGTTATGAACTTTGAACAGTACCCTCGGAGAAACGTTGTAAATAGTTTCAAAGTTTATAATCTTAGTGTTGTTTTTTCCAATTTTTTTCTTTTTTTTTTCTCTCTGTTCAGAATTCAATCTACAAATCTTCATCCCACTATATTTTATCTAATGTACTATTCATATTTTCTTTAAAAAGGAGAAAGAGGCTAGATTAGTATTGGAGCTCAGTGAGCTCCCCAGTTTGGCCAAGGCTTTGGACGCTCAAAAACGGCTAGCAGAGGAGAGTCTGACCCTGCATGACCATGCGCAGCACCATATGAAGGGCCGAGATGCCTCTGTTGCCCACTACTTGGCGGAAAGATTCATGAAGCCGCAAGCAGAGTGTGTCCGCAACTTAACTGGTCATATTACTGACCTCAAACAGCTTCTTAGTAGCAATGACGAGTCTGTTTCTGTATTCCTCTTTGATGAATACTTGCAAAAATCATTGTAAATTCTAATACTACTCTACTATCATAATTGTTACGAATTAATTTCTATTATATATACAGGATGTATCACCTGAAGTATCGAGAATGGGAGCGACTTAGTTGACGCGAAGTCACGCCCCATCAACCAATCAACAAACAGGAAAGAACCGTTTTCGTAAGCGTCGGAGTAAATAAATATCTAACAGCCCGATTCGAGTTGTTGTTGATATTTCTTACCTACAACAAGAAATTGTATTCGAGTCGATGTTGATATTTTTTCCCCACACCCAGAAATTGTATGTTCTATTTTTCGGAAGAATTTCGGTCTACGAAATTTTTCTCTTTGTTAATTGGTTGATGGGGCGTGACCTCGCGTCAACTAAGTCCCTCCCATTCTCGATACTTGAGGTGATACATCCTGTACATATAAATAGATATAGAGAGAGGAGATAATATATCCTAGATAGTGGATACCAATGGGTCTTTGTAATATACACACCATGTTTGAAAACCTTAGTTTTATTATTATTAAATCGATTGATATCAGTGAGTGGTACACGGAAAAAAAATTGTTGCTGAATTTACCATGTTGAGCAGCTGGTATAGGGACAACACTTTTTTGCAGTAGAAATTACTACAATTCTAGTATTTGGTACATAGGAGCAAATAGATTCCAATGTCCTAATGAGTGAATCTTACCACAATTGTTGTCATTTCTACTGCAAAAAAGTGTTGTCCCTATTCCAACTGCTCATTTTTTTCCATGTAGTTTAGTTTAATTTGGCAATTGAACTTCCGACTACTACCTTTTTATGTACAATTTACTTGCAACGGTATGAATAAAATGAATTTCATTCGGTATTCTCGTGACTTTTTTTTATCTTGTATCGTTTAGAGTCTATTTCAATAAATATAGTATATTCCGCTATTTAAAAAAATAGTTTCATTCGCCACTTATGGGTAAAGATACGACATGCTCCCTCCAGGTATAAATGCTCTAAGGTTTCGCCCCTTGAATGCCATGCCAGCGTCATCTCATGATCTGGAAAACGGCTGGATAGAAAAATCTGAAATTTAGAGAACTTGACATTCGAATGACCGCAACGAAAAATTGCCATATCTCATCAAATTCGAACGTTCGCTTCTATCGGAAATCAATTAACTTCCAACTATATATGTGTATATTTTACTTGTTTGGTTTCGGTCGAAAAGTGACTTTGCTAATTTCAACGAATCTTTACATTTCCGACCCTCTGGAATTCGAAAAACAGGTTTTTAGACAAATGTCGGTCTGTCTGTCGGTCTGTCGAACTGTCGGTCCGGCGGTCCGGCGGTCCGGCGGTCCGGCGGTCTGTCGCATGAATCCGCGCGATGATCTGGAAAACGGCTAGATGGAAAATACTGAAATTTGAAGGACTTGACATTCGAATGACGGGAATGAAAAATTGCGATATCCCATTAAATTAGAATGTTCACTTACATCGGAATTCAATTGGCTTTCAATTTTATATGTGTATATCTTACTTTTTCTTTCCTTCAATTTTCATTCTTGATATTTCAAAATCAAAATGATGAAAAGTGCTGCAAAAAACACCGTCTTTTTCGTCTTAACTGATTTTTTCAATCTGAAATGGCTTAACTCCTTTTACAGACTGTAGCCTGGATATTGCATGATAGACAATCGATTGTGTTCATATACAGGGTGTCCCAGAACTGAGTGCAATAAATGATAGGGGTAATAGAGGGGGTCGAGCTGAGTAAATTGACCTAAAGAACATGTGCTTTCCGAATCCGCGTTCGCGAGATACGACCGGTTGAAAAATCGCGTTGGGCGCCGGCATGTAGGCAAGTTATTATTCGCTTTCGTTTTGTCATTGCTGGAATGCACCGCGTGAGACACGGTGTCGCACTGTGTCGACTGTGTCGGTAGATGGTCAGCTCCGGCCGATATCCCTCGACAGCACATCTGCGCCTATGTTCACGCGTTTGACAATTGCCGACAATTATTGACAAAATTCAATTACTCTGTTACACGAATTCGGAAAAAAATTTGAAAAACGGTTTCGGGAAAAAAAGGTTTGAGGCTACAAAACCACTGTGCTAAAAATTTCATGCGATTTTTTTTTTAACCCTACAGCGAAGTTTAAAAATTTGAATTTTATTTGCATTTCGCAACCCGTTATTCAAACCTGTACAGACAGGTGAAAAATGATCGCAGGTGAAATTTTCAGCAACGATTTTGAAGATGAAGATTCGATCTTCAAAAAGCTACTCCCCAATTTATTTGGAATGCTTGCAGACTGTACCTCGAGGTGGTGCATCCTGAGTAACGCCAAACTTCTCTGACATTATTCGAAATTCAATAACTCTGTTACGAAAATTCGCAAAAAAGTTTCAAAAATGGTTTTGCGAAGAGAAGTTTTGAAGCTATGAAACCACTGTGCTAAAAATTCCATGCGATTTTTTCTCACCCCCGAGGCGAAGTTTGAAATTTTGAATTTTTCATGCATTTCACAACCCGTTATTCAAACCTGCACAGACAGGTGAAAGGTGATCGCAGGTGAAATTTTTAGGAACGATTTTGAAGATGAAGATTCGATCTTCAAGAAACTACCCCCTTCAATCAATTTGTGATATTCTTTCACTAAGTTATAGCGATTCGTAAAACAACCACTTTTCACGAAATCCTAGGTGGTCCGTTAATTTTTGGGCTGAGTGTAATTGCAAAATATAAAACCATCATTAAATCCGCGCGGCAATTGTCAATCGCGTGAACATAGGCGCAAATCAAGGGCGTCGTCAGGGGAGAGCAGGGGGGCAGCTCCCCCCCCCCCCCCCCCACACACAGAAAATGAAATGAAATTCGGCTCAGCGATGATGAGTGTGCCTAGAAAGCTCATTTTTGATAACTCAGAGGCCTTAAGTAATAGAATGGTCGAAGAGTTTGCAAAAAAAAACCGAGGAGACTATGTTTTAATTAATTTCATTTATTGAGATATGAAAATCACGTAGGACGTAGGTCATCGACAGACTATGTTAACTGAAGCTTTGGTATACTGTTTTTGTCCGTCAATATCGTAGTCCAGTGATTCTTAAACTGGAAAAGTGTTGTAACTCGCTTCAGCGGTCGAGCGCGCCTAAAACCAGACAGCCCATCCATCTCGTCTGTGTATTTAGCTGCCTGGATACAGGCGCTAGCGCAACTCAAATGACCGGTAACTCACAGACGCCGCAACAGAGACCGCTACTTTCAATGGAAAAGTAGTGCACCGTCTTGCAACCACTGAACTCTAATAATACTGGAACGCGCTCAGGCTATGTTCTTCCATAGAGAAGAGGCGAGCCGAGAGAGAGAGCGACTTGATGTAGTTTTCTCTCTGTCTTATTGCGTCACGCATGCGCACTTCCAACTATAGTATAGCAACTGCAAAAAGTTAGAAATCTCATGCCTCGGTCACTGCATTAATGTATTTTTCGTACAGTTGAAATAACTTTTTGAATGGGACTGTACGGACAAAGACAGAACTACATCAAGTCGCTATCTCTCTCGGCTCGCGTCAGAGACGTCTGAGCGCGTTCCAGTATTATTAGAGTTCAGTGGAATCATATGTATTTTTTTAACAAAATATAAATTAAGTATACATCGGCAGAGGTCGTCGTGATAGCCATTTTACCAACCATTTTAGTAAGTTACTAGTGAAAAGCATTATTGTGTTGGCTGCAGTCTGGTCCACCCGACGAATAATTTTGCTCAAAAACTATTGAGTGTCCACCCCCTGGGTTTAACGTCGCGTTCCCGAATGCATACCATGGTTCATGCCTGGTTTACGCAGCACCAATCAGGAGGCTCAATTCATCTGGCGCGTGGCTAAAGCAGCCTCCTGATTGGTCAATCCTTGAATTAAGTTAAGTTACGGCGCTGCATAAACCAGCCATCACTCGATGTCGTCACGAAGGCCACTGGTGGCGCTATCGGGTGAGAAACTATGGAACTAGAAAGAGGATATTGACAATAATAATAAAATGATATGCGGGTTGCGTGAAATAAGGCGCATCGTCTATACTTCTTCATGCGTTTGACGATATTTCAGCAATTTGTTGTCTATCAATGATAATTAATTATCATTCCAAGTTATAATCATTACTAAGCATACATTCTCTCTTATATAATATGTTTTGTACAATGACACACTCATAAACTCTGAAATGAAAATTGATTTTTTTTCTCTATTTTATGAGTTTTTCAGGAACTAATAATGGTTCAACTGATCATTGCTCTTTATCATCTTTATCATCATCATCATCATATTCTTATATTTATAGATATTCATGTAGTACTACAATACACCTATGATATACCAGGCGATTCCTCGCTTACATCTCAGTCATTTGGGTTGCGGACCGTCATATCCCTACAATGTGTATCTATCTCTATGATGTATATGGGGTATTCCAAAATATTTTTAACGGTCATTTACCCCGACCCCCATCGATTTCCGAATAAATTATTCTTAGGGTAACCCTAGACCCAGGTATGATTGCTGAATTATTTTAGAATTTTGCGATTTTTTTTTTAGAAGTTACGATTTTTTGAAAATCGCACTTTTCGGCAACAGCTCGTTTTTCATCCAATTCTAGTTGGCAACCAAGGTATCCCACGGAAAAGTGACTGGTGCACAACTGTCCAGTTTTTTGACGTACTTCGAAATGGAAATATTTGTAGATTTTTTCAGACACCGGAAGTGCCGAAATTCTCGTTTCAAAAATCAAAATCTCGGATTGCAAAAAGTCGCCGTGATCGATCTTTTTGAAATTTGTAGACAAAATTCGACATCGAAAGACGGAATTTTTAAGACCAAGCCGAAGTTGGGCCTACATCGGGTTTAGGAGGTATGGCTATTTTAATCACGCGAAAATTCATATTCCGGCGTTATTTTTGTTATTATTATTATGATGATTATTAAAATTATCAAAATTATTATTTTTGTTATCAATTAATAATGATAGTGATAATAATAATAATAATAATAACAAAAATAATGATTTTGATAATTTTAATAATCATCATAATAATAATAACCAAAATAACGCCGGAATATGAATTTTTGCGTGATTAAAATAGCCATACCTCCTAAACCCGATGTAGGCCCAACTTCGGCCTGGTCTTAAAAATTCCGTCTTTCGATGTCGAATTTTGTCTACAAATTTCAAAAAGATCGATCACGGCGACTTTTTGCAATCCGAGATTTTGATTTTTGAAACGAGAATTTCGGCACTTCCGGTGTCTGAAAAAATCTACAAATATTTCCATTTCGAAGTACGTCAAAAAACTGGACAGTTGTGCACCAGTCACTTTTCCGTGGGATACCTTGGTTGCCAACTAGAATTGGATGAAAAACGAGCTGTTGCCGAAAAGTGCGATTTTCAAAAAATCGTAACTTCTAAAAAAAAAATCGCAAAATTCTAAAATAATTCAGCAATCATACCTGGGTCTAGGGTTACCCTAAGAATAATTTATTCGGAAATCGATGGGGGTCGGGGTAAATGACCGTTAAAAATATTTTGGAATACCCCATATAGATATACAACTCTGTGTTCAGACGGTCCGCTACCCACATCACTGTGATGTGAGCGAGGAATCACCCAGTAATTTCACTATTCTATGTGATACATTATGAATTATTATTCGTTCTAAAAATAACTAAGACATTGAATATAACAGATAGGATGCTATCGTTATTCTAGAAGTAGTCATCATTCGTTTGCATGGTGCTTAAAAATAATATAAATCTCACACAATTCGTTATCAATGTTAAATTGGAAAAATGTTACAATATGTTTTCAATTATTATTATTATTCACGTGTCGAAAAGTATACGCAATCGACTTATTCAAATAAACAATGAGTTGTACAGTACTGGAATTGAGAAACATCTTTTTTATTCGGAATCATAGTAAATCATTACTCACGACCTTTGATTATCCTATAATACCGATAATTATTATTATTTCTAGAGAATTAAAGCTTGTGATTCTGTTCTCGATATCTCAGGAAACAAAAATCCGTTCATTATTTAGGCCTTCTATTTTCAAGTAAAAGTAATTTAATTTATTTATTAAAAATAATTGATAATTTGTCATCTATTTGAATTATTCTCAAAATTTGGTCGAAATTATTAAGGATGTATCGGACGTACAATCGGCATCAAAACAATAAGACAGACAAAAACTAAATTTCATAATTTTGGATGATATTAATGCGAAAAATGATCGAATAATATCGAGGAGCGGATATTCCCACAACCTCAGAAAATAAAAAAACTTTCAATTTAGTGCCCGAATTTCGAAAATACCAACAATCATGAAAATTTGTGAAAACATTTTACAAGTATGTGCTGAAAATAGTGAAAATTGTTCATTTTTGATCCGATTTCAAAATTTCAGGGTTTGTTATACTCAGTGATAAAATCTCTACGAACTCACTGAAATTTTTTTTGCATAAAACACTCATATTCAAGTCAAAAATGTAACAGTATATGTATCATATGAATCTCAGAATGCATTCGAATTGTGAACAACTGAATTCTTACTCAAATATGAGTGTGTTATGCAAAAAAATTTCAGAGAGTTCGTAGAGATTTTATCACTGAGTATAACAAACCCTGAAATTTTTAAATCGGATCAAAAATGAACAATTTTCACCATTTTCAGCACATACTTGTAAAATGTTTTTGCAACTTTTCATGATTGTTGGTATTTTCGAAATTCGGTCACTAAATTGAAAGTTTTTTTTATCTTCTGAGGTTGTGGGAATATCCGCTCCTCGATATTATTAGATCATTTTTCGCATTAATATCATCCAAAATTATGAAATTTGGTTTTTGTCTGTCTTATTGTTTTGATGCCGATTGTACGTCCGATACATCCTTAAAACGTCCCTCTAATCATTCATACTGACTACCAATCGATTATCGCAGATGGCAGTGTCTTTTGGTCAAACTGCAACAAAAAGATAATTAAAACATTCCTTATTCGATACTGATCATTGAACAGTATTTCGACGATGGTTTGAAATATCTGTGATGTTAGTTTTCTACGCTTCCTGATCCTTCAACTGAATTCAACTAATACCTGAAACTTAAGTAAAAAACGTGCGAACAGTCGCATATATATAAAAAAAAGAAGAAAGAAATTATGGACGAAGCACATGTTACAAGTGGTTAACAGCTTAACAGCTCTTCACAAGAGGATTTGCACCCCGAAGTATCCCATTGTACGGAGTGGTTACTCTTCCCGGGCGTTCAGAAGAAAAAAAAAGTCCAGAATTGAAGAAGAGAGCAGAAGCAAAGGAAAAAGCTACGTGGTTGTAATTGACTCGAAGTCGAATCCCTCATACATATACATTGAACTATTGCATGAAACTCAGAAAAATTATGTCTCTCGAAATTGCGATATTTATGAGTGAATATCGCGTCGTCTAACACGTCCTGAAGATGATCGGACTAATTTCTCAATACCATGAGAGGAAATCTAGAACGCCGGATCGACGTTCGACCTATCACCTGCAACTTAGAAATAATAAAGCTGAAATTCCCGGAACCGTTGAATGAATATTGCGTCTCCTAAAAAGCCTACTAACATTGAAGTTTGGATCGTTGGAAAGCAACGAAATTCGACAGAAATTAAAAAAAATTGATAAATCGACTAAAAATGATTCTGCTAGCTTTGATAAGTGAAAACGACTAGGAATAACCTGAAAACAATAATCTTCCCCAGCATTACGGCACCCTTAACAAGGGGTAAAATCGTTAGTTTTTTTTTTTTTTCCCCCCGACTTCCGGAATCCTTCCAAAAACGGAAGTGCAATCTTTAATTTTGTATTTCTCTCAGAATTATGACAGACAGCGGAATTTTATTTCACGTAAATACTTTTAGAAATCGATCGAATGCCAAAAAAAAATATGAAATCATCGCGACTTCCGGAACGCTTCCAAAAACGGGGGTGAGATCTTTAGTTGTTTATTTCTCTCAGAATTATGACATCCACCAACATTTTATTTCGCGTTGATCTGTTTGGGATTGACCAAACGCGAGAGGAAAATATGAAACCACCCCGATTCCGGAACCCTTCCAAAAACGGAAGTGAAATCCTTAGTTTTTCATTTCTCTCAGAATTATGAGATTCACCGAAATTTTATTACAGGTGAATACTCTTTGGGATTGACCAAGCACGAGAGAAAAATATGGAACCACCCCGACTTCGGAATAACTTCCAAAAACGGGGGTGCAATCTTCAATCTCTTATTTCACTCAGAATTATGACATTCACCAAAATTTTATTTCACGTTGATACTCTTTGGGATTGACCAAACGCGAGAGAAGAATATGAAACCACCCCGACTTCCGGAACCCTTCCAAAAACGGAAGTGCAATCTTCAATTTTTCATTTCTCAGAATTATGACATTCACTGAAATTTTATTTCACGTAAATACTCTTCGGGATCGATCCAATGCCGGAAGGAAATAGGATATCATCGCGACTTCCGGAACCCTTCCAAAAACGGAAGTGAAATCCTTAGTTTTTCATTTCTCTCAGAATTATGAGATTCACCGAAATTTTATTACAGGTGAATACTCTTTGGGATCGACCAAACACGAGAGAAAAATATGGAACCACCCCGACTTCCGAAACCCTTCCAAAAACGGAAGTGCAATCTTCAATTTTTTATTTGACAGAATTATGACATTCAACAAAATTTTATTTCACATAAATACTCTTCGGGATCGATAAAATGCCGGAAGAAAATAGGAAATCATCGCGACTTCCGGAACCCTTCCAAAAACGGAAGTGAAATCCTTAGTTTTTCATTTCTCTCAGAATTATGAGATTCACCGAAATTTTATTACAGGTGAATACTCTTTGGGATTGACCAAGCACGAGAGAAAAATATGGAACCACCCCGACTTCGGAATAACTTCCAAAAACGGGGGTGCAATCTTCAATCTCTTATTTCTCTCAGAATTATGACATTCACCAAAATTTTATTTCACGTACATATTCTTTGGGATCGATCAAATGCCGGAAAAAATATGAAATTACCGCGACTTCCGGAACCCTTCCAAAAACGGAAGTGAAATCTTTAGTTTTTTATTTCTGTCAGAATTATGACATTCATCAAAATTTTGTTTGACGTACATACTCTTTGGGATTGACCAAACGCGAGAGAAGAATATGAAACCACCCCGACTTCCGGAACCCTTCCAAAAACGGAAGTGCAATCTTCAATTTTTCATTTCTCAGAATTATGACATTCACTGAAATTTTATTTCACGTAAATACTCTTCGGGATCGATCCAATGCCGGAAGGAAATAGGATATCATCGCGACTTCCGGAACCCTTCCAAAAACGGAAGTGAAATCCTTAGTTTTTCATTTCTCTCAGAATTATGAGATTCACCGAAATTTTATTACAGGTGAATACTCTTTGGGATCGACCAAACACGAGAGAAAAATATGGAACCACCCCGACTTCCGAAACCCTTCCAAAAACGGAAGTGCAATCTTCAATTTTTTATTTGACAGAATTATGACATTCAACAAAATTTTATTTCACATAAATACTCTTCGGGATCGATAAAATGCCGGAAGAAAATAGGAAATCATCGCGACTTCCGGAACCCTTCCAAAAACGGAAGTGAAATCCTTAGTTTTTCATTTCTCTCAGAATTATGAGATTCACCGAAATTTTATTACAGGTGAATACTCTTTGGGATTGACCAAGCACGAGAGAAAAATATGGAACCACCCCGACTTCGGAATAACTTCCAAAAACGGGGGTGCAATCTTCAATCTCTTATTTCTCTCAGAATTATGACATTCACCAAAATTTTATTTCACGTACATATTCTTTGGGATCGATCAAATGCCGGAAAAAATATGAAATTACCGCGACTTCCGGAACCCTTCCAAAAACGGAAGTGAAATCTTTAGTTTTTTATTTCTGTCAGAATTATGACATTCATCAAAATTTTGTTTGACGTACATACTCTTTGGGATTGACCAAACGCGAGAGAAGAATATGAAACCACCCCGACTTCCGGAACCCTTCCAAAAACGGAAGTGCAATCTTCAATTTTTCATTTCTCAGAATTATGACATTCACTGAAATTTTATTTCACGTAAATACTCTTCGGGATCGATCCAATGCCGGAAGGAAATAGGATATCATCGCGACTTCCGGAACCCTTCCAAAAACGGAAGTAAAATCCTTAGTTCTTCATTTCTCTCAGAATTATGAGATTCACCAAAATTTTATTACAGGTGAATACTCTTTGGGATCGACCAAACACGAGAGAAAAATATGGAACCACCCCGACTTCCGAAACCCTTCCAAAAACGGGGATGCAATCTTCAATTTCTTATTTCTCTCAGAATTATGACATTCACCAACATTTTATTTCACGTAAGTACTCTTTGGAATTGATCGAATGCCGGAAAAAAATATGAAACCACCCCGACTTCCGGAACCCTTCCAAAAACGGAAGTGAAATCCTTAATTTTTCATTTCTCTCAGAATTATGAGATTCACCAAAATTTTATTACAGGTGAATGCTCTCTGGGATTGACCAAGCACGAGAAAAAAATATGGAACCACCCCGACTTCCGAAACACCTCCAACAACGGGGGTGCAATCTTCAATTTCTTATTTCACTCAGAATTATGACATTCACCAAACTTTTATTTCACGTTGATCTCTTTGGGATTGACCAAATGCGAGAGAAAAATATGAAACCACCCCGACTTCCGGAACCCTTCCAAAAACGAAAGTGAAATCTTTAGTTTCTTATTTCTCTGAGAATTATGATATTTACCAAAGTTTTATTTCATGTCTATACTCTTTGGGATTGACCAAACGCGAGAGAAATAGTATATTGTGTAACAAGGGATGAAACAAGGTGAATGCAGGCCAGGGTAAAGTTGTCAGCCCGAAGCCGAAGGCGAGGGCTGACATCACCCGTGCCTGCATTCATGTTTCATCTCGTGTCACACACTATGTTTTTCATAACATTTGCTCGGGAACTTCAACTGTCAATTTCAATAATCTGAAATTTGCAACGAGGCAGTTATTTCTCTTTGCAATCCCAAGGGATTGTAATAGACCCATTTTGCAATCCCAAGGGATTGAAAAACACCAATTCACATCGCTGATTCATTGAATTCGCGATTTGACAACTTTTCACGGCATCAGCCTGAAATCAGCGTCTTTCAACTGACAAAACAGGCAACGAAACTTGCAGTTTCAGAGCAGATGTTATGAAAAATATGAAACCACCCCGACTTCCGGAACCCTTCCAAAAACGGAAGTGCAATCTTCAATTTTTTATTTGACAGAATTATGACATTCAACAAAATTTTATTTCACGTAAATACTCTTCGGGATCGATCAAATGCCGGAAGAAAATAGGAAATCATCGCGACTTCCGGAACCCTTCCAAAAACGGAAGTGAAATCCTTAGTTTTTCATTTCTCTCAGAATTATGAGATTCACCGAAATTTTATTACAGGTGAATACTCTTTGGGATTGACCAAGCACGAGAGAAAAATATGGAACCACCCCGACTTCGGAATAACTTCCAAAAACGGGGGTGCAATCTTCAATTTCTTATTTCTCTCAGAATTATGACATTCACCAAATAGTATATTATGCTACAAGTGCGTAAAATGCGATTTTACGCACTAGTAGTGATCGCTGCGCACGAGGGCCGGCGAAGCCGGCCCGAGTGTCGCATCGATCACACGAGTGCGTAAATCGTACGCACGCGTGGCATACGCTATTTTTTGCAATAGTGTGCGTAAAATTCGGAACAAATGTGCATAATATTATGCATTTTTATTCAGATCCTACAACGGGACGGTGCATATCAAAATCGAAAAAGATAGTAAGGCGTCGAAAAGCAAGTCCAGGTGCAGTCCCCAAACAGAATACTCGACCCTCAATAAATACTTTCAATTAGTTTATATTTACCAACGAAATGGAAACTGACCTGCACGCGGAAACTATGTTTCATGCAAAAGGTGATTGCTACCGGCCGCCGGGGGTCCAGGGGCGCAGCCCCTGGTAGGGTCCAGGGGCGAAGCCCCTGGTGGGTCCCAGGGGCGAAGCCCCGGTAGGGGGTTCGGGGGGCGAAGCCCCCCGAGTACCGAAAAAATCAATTTCATTTGATACAATAAGAATAGTCAACGTATTGAGAATAAAATCTAAAAAAAACACGACGGATCTTGCGCACTCAGTTAGGAAAAGAATTATTTACAACTCTATGGATGAATTATGCAATAATAAGTATTGGTTAAATCAACAAATAACGTTACGAATTCGGGAATAATCAAAACTTCATTTTCTTACAATTATTAGCACTTAATTGGTCTTCACTTGCTAACAACAGATATCGTACTGAACGTAAGTACTATGTAGTCCGAGATGCCTCTCTTAATATTGTAAACAACCTGAGGATACACTATTAGGTCGATTCTATTGTTTATTTTCGTTACAGCTATGGTTACAGTGTCGGACTGTATCAAAAAGTATCATTTTACGCACTGAAAACAGCAAGAGACACTGTATCGAAATGTTTCATTTTACGCACCGAAAACAGTGCGTAAAATCGAATTTTACGCACACTATTGCAAAAATTTTATTTCACGTACATATTCTTTGGGATCGATCAAATGCCGGAAAAAATATGAAATTACCGCGACTTCCGGAACCCTTCCAAAAACGGAAGTGAAATCCTCAGTTTTTCATTTCTCTCAGAATTATGACATTCACCAAAATTTTATTTCACGTGAATACACTTTGGGATTGACCAAACGCGAGAGAAGAATATGAAACCACCCCGACTTCCGAAATCCTTCCGAAAACGGAAGTGCAATCTTTAATTTTGTATTTCTCTCAGAATTATGACAGACAGCGAAATTTTATTTGACGTAAATACTCTTTGGGATTAATCAAATGCGAGAAGAAAATATGAAATAACCCCGACTCCCGGAACCACCTTTCCCAAAGCAGCCTTTAGGTAATGGCGCAAAGCAGCCCTCAGATCATGGCGCAAAGCAGCCCTCAGATCATAGCGCAAAGCAGCCATTAGATCATGGCGCAAAGCAGCCCTCATATCATGGCGAAAAGCAGCCCTTAGATCATGGCGCAAAGCAGCCATTAGATCATGGCGCAAGGCAGCCCTCAGATCATGGCGCAAAGCAGCTCTCAGATCATGGCGCAAAGCAGCCCTCAGATCATGGCGCAAAGCAGCTCTCAGATCATGGCGCAAAGCAGCCCTCAGATCATGGCACAAAGCAGCCCTCAGGTCATGGCGCAAAGCAGCCTATATATGATGGCGCCATGCAGCCTTTTGGTGCTATAAATAGCAGAATTATTATCTGACCACAAGTGAATGAATTCTTTCCTCTGAAAAATTTCTCCTCCTCCTATTTGAAATATTTTTAGTCATATAATCATGTTTTTTTTTTCTTCGCGGGATACTCCCAATCAGTTTCCTGCATAATTTGCATAGGAATTTTTCTGGTCTCGTCGCACGTAATAATTTTCTTCGTTTGGTTCGTTTTTTAATTTCTTCTTCTTCATCATCAGTGTTTGCGTTCGACTTGAATATACATTGTTCGTGGCATTTGCGGTCGCACACTTCGCACTTTACTGAATTTGAGTCAGCTACGGTGAAGAAATTCAAGCACGTGTCTTTCACCATGTTCTCTGATTTTAATAGTAAATGGTGAGCAACTTCGGATCGGTATTTATAAGGGTCGAAATCCATCTCAAATGGCTTCGTATTTCCCAAACACTCCATGTAATACATTACGTATGCTCCACAACTGTGGCCGTCATTCGTTTTTTGATGTGGTCGCTGGTTCGATTCGGAGTTTACCTGCCAATCAATGTTCTTCAATGTACGAAAAGATGATTCGTTTCTGCAATAGCTTATGAAATCTGTGAATGCTTCTATAGCTCGCTGTGAATCACTCGTACTCTCTACCATTAACGTCAAATTTTTGTCTTTAATATTTGCGATTAGTAATCGCCAGTGACCTTCGAACAGATAGGTACGGCATCAGTAAGTTTTTTTTTTAAACGGTTGTCACTTTACAGATTCTTTTCTGTGGCGAAATTCTTTTCCCACTGCAATCACCTACAATAAATATCATGTCGTCTGTTGATATGTAAGTAAACTCCATTCGTGAATGTTTGAAGCTACTAAACTATCTATGACGACTCCGTCTATCCACATATAATCACGCAGTGTTGCGTACTCTTTCGTCTTCAACGGAAATTCATTCATTGATAAAACGTCATTCGAACGGTATACTCCAACTATCACTGTTGACGATTTTGATGCCATGTAATAATTTGTGTGTTTTACTAAGCCGTTATAAAATTTTGGTAGGTTGTTTTCAGGTAATTTTTCCTTCACCGCTAATATTTCCTGTGATTCTGTCTTACCAAACATTTCGTCCTCGCTAGGGTGATTATGTGTTTCATAATTGTTTGTTGCAATATTTTCATCTGCAAGACCACTGTGCACATTATTATCTTGATCAAACTCTGTAATGTCTGTGGCATTACAGTGGAATAACATCTCTGATGTTTCATCAACTATTTCTTTCTTGTGTCCATTGGGCTTGCGTTCTTTCAGTCGTATTTCATCGGTTGTAGTCTTTTTTTCAAAAATCTTTTCACATCTATTTTGTAGTTTTGATGTTTCCAAATGCCTCGTGTTCCGTTCATTATGTTTTCTTCGCATCCAACTTTCTTGAATAAGGAGATTTGAGGCGGTTTCGGGGTACTTTGGGATACAATCGCTCTATCAGCGATCGAAGAACTTGTAGTAAGCTCGAAAACTATTACTTTCAATACTTTATGGGCACTTTCTACATATGCATTACTGATGCGCGATATCGTAGGATCAACTAAATCCAAACCAAATCCAGGGATAGCCATAAGACAGCGTAAGCCATATATTTGTCGACTACGTACTCCACGAATCTTGGTGCATAGTATTTATTTGTAAAATTGCTTCCTTCTTCCTCAATTTCATGGAGAAAAACTGAATTTATTGCGTTATATCGCTCGTGAAATGGAGAACTCCTGTAAATTGTAGCGTCATCAGTGGGATAATATGTAGAGTTGTCCACTTCTGGATCTTCTTCTTCATCTCCATCTGCATCGTCGATATCCTTCAGAATTTTAGAGATAACCTCTGAATTCTTTTTCAACATGCTGTTCAAAGCAATAATGCTGTCATTAGACGTATCTTCGCTTTTGGTGAGCAATATTGTTGCGAAGTGTTTGAATATTTCGTCCAATTTCCGCATATTTCGGCATCTAGTCATAAGCCCCACACATTCTAATAAAAATGATTTAATATTCATATGCTCTTGGAATTCTCCGCGTATAGTTTCCGCCACTCGCTTCATGAAATGCCCATTACATGTTTGTAGTATCGTTGTATTCTTTGGTGGCAGTATGTTGTTGACACAGAATTCGTACATGATATGCAAATAATTTCTAATGGTTAGAAGATTCCACTCCTGTAAAATTGCGTGTATGAACGCCCAAGACCAGTCGATCGTTATAACGTTTGCAATCGGCCACTTTCGAGCACATTTGATAACAAAATACTTATAATTTTTCAAGAATACACTAATGGATGCAACGCCATGTTCGGATGTTATCATTTGAGCAAGTGTGAGTAATTCTTTATCATGTTTCATCACGATACAATAATAGAATATTTTTTCACATTTCAAGTCTTGCGGTCTTCGGGCGACTGATCTGGTTGCATCTATGTGCAGCACCGTTGGTTTTCCGTGATGTATAACATTAAGGTCTTCTTCGGTGTACATCATGGCCGTCAATGGTAGACCGACATGCCTCAAGAAAGGATCCTCTTTTTTCATTCTCTCGAATCCACAATTCCATTAGATCGGATAAATCAGATGACTTTAATTGTAATCGTGCTTGGCATTTCTCCTCCGACTTTGCCTTATAAGCCACGCGAAATGTACGGAGATCCTGCATGTGCCCATCGTCCTTTATTTCCGTGTTTGTTGTCTTTTGAATCTCAGTAAGGTAAGCCACTACGCTGCGGGCTTAAATTTTTTTGCCATTCCCTACGTTCTTGGCCTTTCAGCACGCGAAAAGTCTCAGCCATCAGGTTTTTTTCGTGAACGATCGTGATTTTCTTGTCACTCAATACGGTAAGCCAAGCAAGGGGTTCTTCTAACTTGTCGATGCGAAATTGGTAACTCTGTTCGTGATTTGGTTTTCTGCATTTAGCATATGCTACGCAATCTAATAAATTATACCTCACCGATCCGTAAAAACCTAATGTGTAAGTACACTTCAAAGTGTACGACATCACATCCTCAATAACCTTTCGAACTCTATTTTCGTCATTATATCCGTGGGCAGTTTTGAAATGCGTCGAAGGAATTTCAACTGTGCCAATATCTTTAGGAAATATTTTCACTTTTTTCCGCTTGATTTGTTTATCTTTGGGTATTTCGGCTTGTACTTCACTACTGGATGGTTTTATTACTTTCGGATTCTGAGAGCTTTCGCTGTCTGTTGTGTATTCAAACGGATTTATTTCCTCCATTTCTTTGTCGCTGCTACGTGTGTGAACCTAGCATTTCATGTGCTAGCATTTCATAAAAACTTGGTTGTTCCTATAGCATTCACGCGAGTTCTATAGTTCCTGATAGTTTTTATCAATAGTTCTAGTGAATTATTACTCAAAAACTGATTAAAAAAAAATGAAATGCTAGCGGCCGGAACCTAGCATTTCATGAGTCCAAATAACAATTTCTAGACACCACAAACGGAATGTAACACATTTCACGAGGGTTCTCAATCCTTCTCGAATGATTGATGGATACATCCGACATTTCAGATTGTTTTCAGTGAACTTTTACTATAAATAAACCGAAACAGACCCTAAGAGTGGAATGCTAGCTCAAATTCTAACCCGATAGGTGAGTACTAACGATATTATGGTAAAACTCGCTTTTTCCAACTTCAAGGCGAAGAGTTCCGGCAACACGAATTATTTATATCGATTGTTTATAACAAATAAACCGAAGCAGACCCAAAAACGTGAAATGCTGGCCCATATTTCAACCCGAGAGGTGAGTACTAACGATA
This sequence comes from Tenthredo livida, assembly GCA_963992785.1. Lineage (NCBI taxonomy): Eukaryota > Metazoa > Arthropoda > Insecta > Hymenoptera > Tenthredinidae > Tenthredo > Tenthredo livida. Next base: position 41,938,747 of record OZ023065.1, read on the forward strand.
TTATGGTAGAACTCGCTTTTTCCAACTACAAGGCGAAGAGTTCCGGCGACACGAATTATTCATGTCGATTGTTTATAACAAATAAACCGAAGCAGACCCAAAAACGTGAAATGCTGGCCCATATTTCAACCCAAGATGTGAGTACTAACGATGTTATGGTAAAACTCGCTTTTTCCAACTTCAAAGCGAAGAGTTCCGGCAACACGAATTATTTATATCGATTGTTTATAACAAATAAACCGAAGCAGACCCAAAAACGTGAAATGCTGGCCCATATTTCAACCCAAGAGGTGAGTACTAACGATGTTATGGTAAAACTTGCTTCACCCAACTCCAAGGCGAAGAGTTCCGGCAACACGAATCATTCATGTCGATTGTTTATAACAAATAAACCGAAGCAGACCCAGAAACGTGAAATGCTGGACCATATTCCAACCCAAGAGGTAAGTACTAACGATATTATGGTAGCACTCGCTTTTTCCAACTTCAAGGCGAAGAGTTCTGGCAACACGAATTATTTATATCGATTGTTTATAACAAATAAACCGAAGCAGACCCAAAAACGTGAAATGCTGGCCCATGTTTCAACCCGAGAGGTGAGTACTAACGATATTATGGTAGAACTCGCTTTTTCCAACTACAAGGCGAAGAGTTCCGGCGACACGAATTATTCATGTCGATTGTTTATAACAAATAAACCGAAGCAGACCCAAAAACGTGAAATGCTGGCCCATATTTCAACCCGAGAGGTGAGTACTAACGATATTATGGTAGAACTCGCTTTTTCCAACTACAAGGCGAAGAGTTCCGGCGACACGAATTATTCATGTCGATTGTTTATAACAAATAAACCGAAGCAGACCCAAAAACGTGAAATGCTGGCCCATATTTCAACCCGAGAGGTGAGTACTAACGATATTATGGTAGAACTCGCTTTTTCCAACTTCAAGGCGAAGAGTTCCGGCAACACGAATTATTTATATCGATTGTTTACAACAAATAAACCGAAGCAGACCCAAAAACGTGAAATGCTGGCCCATATTTCAACCCGAGAGGTGAGTACTAACGATATTATGGTAGAACTCGCTTTTTCCAACTACAAGGCGAAGAGTTCCGGCGACACGAATTATTCATGTCGATTGTTTATAACAAATAAACCGAAGCAGACCCAAAAACGTGAAATGCTGGCCCATATTTCAACCCGAGAGGTGAGTACTAACGATATTATGGTAGAACTCGCTTTTTCCAACTTCAAGGCGAAGAGTTCCGGCAACACGAATTATTTATATCGATTGTTTATAACAAATAAACCGAAGCAGACCCAAAAACGTGAAATGCTGGCCCATATTTCAACCCGAGAGGTGAGTACTAACGATATTATGGTAGAACTCGCTTTTTCCAACTACAAGGCGAAGAGTTCCGGCGACACGAATTATTCATGTCGATTGTTTATAACAAATAAACCGAAGCAGACCCAAAAACGTGAAATGCTGGCCCATATTTCAACCCGAGAGGTGAGTACTAACGATATTATGGTAGAACTCGCTTTTTCCAACTACAAGGCGAAGAGTTCCGGCGACACGAATTATTCATGTCGATTGTTTACAACAAATAAACCGAAGCAGACCCAAAAACGTGAAATGCTGGCCCATATTTCAACCCAAGAGGTGAGTACTAACGATGTTATGGTAAAACTTGCTTCACCCAACTCCAAGGCGAAGAGTTCCGGCAACACGAATCATTCATGTCGATTGTTTATAACAAATAAACCGAAGCAGACCCAGAAACGTGAAATGCTGGACCATATTCCAACCCAAGAGGTAAGTACTAACGATATTATGGTAGCACTCGCTTTTTCCAACTTCAAGGCGAAGAGTTCTGGCAACACGAATTATTTATATCGATTGTTTATAACAAATAAACCGAAGCAGACCCAAAAACGTGCAATGCTGGCCCATATTTCAACCCGAGAGGTGAGTACTAACGATATTATGGTAGAACTCGCTTTTTCCAACTACAAGGCGAAGAGTTCCGGCGACACGAATTCTTCATGTCGATTGTTTACAACAAATAAACGGATGCAGACCCAAAAACGTGGAATGCTGGCCCATATTTCAACCCAAGAGGTAAGTACTAACGATATTATGGCAGCACTCGCTTTTTCCAAGTACAAGGCGAAGAGTTCCGGCAACACGAATAATATCGTTAGTACTTACCTCTTGGGTTGAAATATGGGCCAGCATTCCACGTTTTTGGGTCTGCATCCGTTTATTTGTTGTAAACAATCGACATGAAGAATTCGTGTCGCCGGAACTCTTCGCCTTGTAGTTGGAAAAAGCGAGTTCTACCATAATATCGTTAGTACTCACCTCTCGGGTTGAAATATGGGCCAGCATTGCACGTTTTTGGGTCTGCTTCGGTTTATTTGTTATAAACAATCGATATAAATAATTCGTGTCGCCGGAACTCTTCGCCTTGTAGTTGGAAAAAGCGAGTTCTACCATAATATCGTTAGTACTCACCTCTCGGGTTGAAATATGGGCCAGCATTTCACGTTTTTGGGTCTGCTTCGGTTTATTTGTTATAAACAATCGATATAAATAATTCGTGTTGCCGGAACTCTTCGCCTTAAAGTTGGAAAAAGCGAGTTTTACCATAATATCGTTAGTACTCACCTCTTGGGTTGAAATATGGGCCAGCATTTCACGTTTTTGGGTCTGCTTCGGTTTATTTGTTATAAACAATCGACATGAATAATTCGTGTCGCCGGAACTCTTCGCCTTGTAGTTGGAAAAAGCGAGTTCTACCATAATATCGTTAGTACTCACCTCTCGGGTTGAAATATGGGCCAGCATTTCACGTTTTTGGGTCTGCTTCGGTTTATTTGTTATAAACAATCGACATGAATAATTCGTGTCGCCGGAACTCTTCGCCTTGTAGTTGGAAAAAGCGAGTTCTACCATAATATCGTTAGTACTCACCTCTCGGGTTGAAATATGGGCCAGCATTTCACGTTTTTGGGTCTGCTTCGGTTCATTTGTTATAAACAATCGACATGAATAATTCGTGTTGCCGGAACTCTTTGCCTTGTAGTTGGAAAAAGCGAGTTCTACCATAATATCGTTAGTACTCACCTCTCGGGTTGAAATATGGGCCAGCATTTCACGTTTTTGGGTCTGCTTCGGTTTATTTGTTATAAACAATCGATATAAATAATTCGTGTTGCCAGAACTCTTCGCCTTGAAGTTGGAAAAAGCGAGTGCTACCATAATATCGTTAGTACTTACCTCTTGGGTTGAAATATGGTCCAGCATTTCACGTTTTTGGGTCTGCTTCGGTTTATTTGTTATAAACAATCGACATGAATGATTCGTGTTGCCGGAACTCTTCGCCTTGGAGTTGGGTGAAGCAAGTTTTACCATAACATCGTTAGTACTCACCTCTTGGGTTGAAATATGGGCCAGCATTTCACGTTTTTGGGTCTGCTTCGGTTTATTTGTTGTAAACAATCGACATGAATAATTCGTGTCGCCGGAACTCTTCGCCTTGTAGTTGGAAAAAGCGAGTTCTACCATAATATCGTTAGTACTCACCTCTCGGGTTGAAATATGGGCCAGCATTTCACGTTTTTGGGTCTGCTTCGGTTTATTTGTTATAAACAATCGACATGAATAATTCGTGTCGCCGGAACTCTTCGCCTTGTAGTTGGAAAAAGCGAGTGCTACCATAATATCGTTAGTACTTACCTCTTGGGTTGAAATATGGTCCAGCATTTCACGTTTTTGGGTCTGCTTCGGTTTATTTGTTATAAACAATCGACATGAATGATTCGTGTTGCCGGAACTCTTCGCCTTGGAGTTGGGTGAAGCAAGTTTTACCATAACATCGTTAGTACTCACCTCTTGGGTTGAAATATGGGCCAGCATTTCACGTTTTTGGGTCTGCTTCGGTTTATTTGTTATAAACAATCGACATGAATAATTCGTGTCGCCGGAACTCTTCGCCTTGTAGTTGGAAAAAGCGAGTTCTACCATAATATCGTTAGTACTCACCTCTCGGGTTGAAATATGGGCCAGCATTTCACGTTTTTGGGTCTGCTTCGGTTTATTTGTTATAAACAATCGACATGAATAATTCGTGTCGCCGGAACTCTTCGCCTTGTAGTTGGAAAAAGCGAGTTCTACCATAATATCGTTAGTACTCACCTCTCGGGTTGAAATATGGGCCAGCATTTCACGTTTTTGGGTCTGCTTCGGTTCATTTGTTATAAACAATCGACATGAATAATTCGTGTTGCCGGAACTCTTTGCCTTGTAGTTGGAAAAAGCGAGTTCTACCATAATATCGTTAGTACTCACCTCTCGGGTTGAAATATGGGCCAGCATTTCACGTTTTTGGGTCTGCTTCGGTTTATTTGTTATAAACAATCGATATAAATAATTCGTGTTGCCAGAACTCTTCGCCTTGAAGTTGGAAAAAGCGAGTGCTACCATAATATCGTTAGTACTTACCTCTTGGGTTGAAATATGGTCCAGCATTTCACGTTTTTGGGTCTGCTTCGGTTTATTTGTTGTAAACAATCGACATGAATAATTCGTGTCGCCGGAACTCTTCGCCTTGTAGTTGGAAAAAGCGAGTTCTACCATAATATCGTTAGTACTCACCTCTCGGGTTGAAATATGGGCCAGCATTTCACGTTTTTGGGTCTGCTTCGGTTTATTTGTTATAAACAATCGACATGAATAATTCGTGTCGCCGGAACTCTTCGCCTTGTAGTTGGAAAAAGCGAGTTCTACCATAATATCGTTAGTACTCACCTCTCGGGTTGAAATATGGGCCAGCATTTCACGTTTTTGGGTCTGCTTCGGTTTATTTGTTATAAACAATCGATATAAATAATTCGTGTTGCCGGAACTCTTCGCCTTGAAGTTGGAAAAAGCGAGTTCTACCATAATATCGTTAGTACTCACCTCTCGGGTTGAAATATGGGCCAGCATTTCACGTTTTTGGGTCTGCTTGTGTTTATTTGTTATAAACAATCGACATGAATAATTCGTGTCGCCGGAACTCTTCGCCTTGTAGTTGGAAAAAGCGAGTTCTACCATAATATCGTTAGTACTCACCTCTCGGGTTGAAATATGGGCCAGCATTTCACGTTTTTGGGTCTGCTTCGGTTTATTTGTTATAAACAATCGACATGAATAATTCGTGTCGCCGGAACTCTTCGCCTTGTAGTTGGAAAAAGCGAGTTCTACCATAATATCGTTAGTACTCACCTCTCGGGTTGAAATATGGGCCAGCATTTCACGTTTTTGGGTCTGCTTCGGTTTATTTGTTATAAACAATCGACATGAATAATTCGTGTCGCCGGAACTCTTCGCCTTGTAGTTGGAAAAAGCGAGTTCTACCATAATATCGTTAGTACTCACCTCTCGGGTTGAAATATGGGCCAGCATTTCACGTTTTTGGGTCTGCTTCGGTTCATTTGTTATAAACAATCGACATGAATAATTCGTGTTGCCGGAACTCTTTGCCTTGTAGTTGGAAAAAGCGAGTTCTACCATAATATCGTTAGTACTCACCTCTCGGGTTGAAATATGGGCCAGCATTTCACGTTTTTGGGTCTGCTTCGGTTTATTTGTTATAAACAATCGATATAAATAATTCGTGTTGCCAGAACTCTTCGCCTTGAAGTTGGAAAAAGCGAGTGCTACCATAATATCGTTAGTACTTACCTCTTGGGTTGAAATATGGTCCAGCATTTCACGTTTCTGGGTCTGCTTCGGTTTATTTGTTATAAACAATCGACATGAATGATTCGTGTTGCCGGAACTCTTCGCCTTGGAGTTGGGTGAAGCGAGTGCTACCATAATATCGTTAGTACTCACCTCTTGGGTTGAAATATGGGCCAGCATTTCACGTTTTTGGGTCTGCTTCGGTTTATTTGTTATAAACAATCGACATGAATAATTCGTGTCGCCGGAACTCTTCGCCTTGTAGTTGGAAAAAGCGAGTTCTACCATAATATCGTTAGTACTCACCTCTCGGGTTGAAATATGGGCCAGCATTTCACGTTTTTGGGTCTGCTTCGGTTTATTTGTTATAAACAATCGATATAAATAATTCGTGTTGCCGGAACTCTTCGCCTTGAAGTTGGAAAAAGCGAGTTTTACCATAATATCGTTAGTACTCACCTATCGGGTTAGAATTTGAGCTAGCATTCCACTCTTAGGGTCTGTTTCGGTTTATTTATAGTAAAAGTTCACTGAAAACAATCTGAAATGTCGGATGTATCCATCAATCATTCGAGAAGGATTGAGAACCCTCGTGAAATGTGTTACATTCCGTTTGTGGTGTCTAGAAATTGTTATTTGGACTCATGAAATGCTAGGTTCCGGCCGCTAGCATTTCATTTTTTTTTAATCAGTTTTTGAGTAATAATTCACTAGAACTATTGATAAAAACTATCAGGAACTATAGAACTCGCGTGAATGCTATAGGAACAACCAAGTTTTTATGAAATGCTAGCACATGAAATGCTAGGTTCACACACGTGTCGCTGCTTTCCAATTTTTCAATACCAGACGTCCTGTAACATGGACTTGTCCTACGATATATTACTCTCCTCAAAGTTGCCAAGGATTTCACTACTCATTTGGTATTTTGGCGTAATGTCCGAGCCCTCCCAGCTCGAAGATCTTGGTAGAAGGTCGTTACAATTATCGACTCCGGCAACATCGATCTCATCTTGCGTGGCATCGTTCTGTTCTGGAGATAACTATTTAATTGCGGCTTTTTCTTCGAGTACCTCCCAGTGACCATGGCGTTGTGCCCCGGGAAACAGCAGATCCAAAGTTCTATTTTCAACCGCGGTATTGTTACTTCCGCCTATTACGCGAATTATCGCATCTTCTGATACCTTGCGAGAAATAGCAACATGAAATTTCCACAATTTCATGAAGATACTGATTTCGAAGTCAGTACCATATGTGCTGTTTGAGCCCATTTTCGTAGCGTAATCAACTTCGTCCTACTACATGGCTCCCGCCTCGCATGTACTGCGAAGCATGTCAACTTCGAGAATATTGACGAGAAATAATTCTGAGAAAAATGAGAAATTGAAGATGGCACTTCCGTTTTGGGAAGGGTTCCGGAAGTCGGGATAATTTCATATTTTTCTCTCGCGTTTGGTCAATCACAAAAGAGTATTTACGTGAAATAAAATCTTGATGAATGTCATAATTCTGAGAGAAATGAACGACTGAAGATTTCACTTCCGGTTTTGGAAGGGTTCCGGAAGTCGGGGTGGTTTCATATTTTTCTATCGCGTTTGGTCAATCCCAAAGAGATCAACGTGAAATAAAAGTTTGGTGAATGTCATAATTCTGAGAGAAATAAAAAACTAAGGATTTCACTTCCGTTTTTGGAAGGGTTCCGGAAGTCGCGATGATTTCATTTTTTTTCGGCATTTGATCGATTCGAAAGAGTATTTTTACCACACCTGCACGGAAAGTACGACTTTCGGCCCCTCGCGTGAGCGGAAGGTCGTACTTTCCGATGCCAGGGGGTAGTGAAAAATAGTATACCTCAAACGGGAGTAAGAAAGGCCATCCCAAAGTGCGTGTGCACCACCCTCGCCTCCGGCTCGGGTGTCAATCTCACACGCAGTTTGGGTTAGCCTACTTTCCCTGCCTAGGTGAGTAATATACTAGTACACGAAATAAAATTTCGGTGAATGTCATACTTCTGAGAGATAAAAAATTGAAGATTGCACATCCGTTCTTGGAAGGATTCCGGAAATCAGGGTGGTTTCATATTTTTCTCTCGCGTTTGGTCAATCCCAAAGAGTATATACATGAAATAAAACTTTGGTAAATATCATAATTCTCAGAGAAATAAGAAACTAAAGATTTCACTTCCGTTTTTGGAAGGGTTCCGGAAGTCGGGGTGGTTTCATATTTTTCTCTCGCATTTGGTCAATCCCAAAGAGATCAACGTGAAATAAAAGTTTGGTGAATGTCATAATTCTAAGAGAGATAAAAGACTAAGGATTTAACTTTCGTTTTTGTAAGGGTTTCGGAAGTCAGGGTGGTTTCATATTTTTCTCTCGCGTTTGGTCAATCCCAAAGAGTCCTATATACATGAAATAAAACTTTGGTAAATATCATAATTCTCAGAGAAATAAGAAACTAAACATTTCACTTCCGTTTTTGGAAGGGTTCCGGAAGTCGGGGTGGTTTCATATTTTTCTCTCGCGTTTGGTCAATCCCAATGAGATCAACGTGAAATAAAAGTTTGGTGAATGTTATAATTCTGAGAAATAGAAAACTAAGGATTTCACTTCCGTTTTCGGAAGGGTTCCGGAAGTCGCGATGATTTCATTTTTTTTCGGCATTTGATCGATTCCAAAGAGTATTTTTACCACACCTGCACGGAAAGTACGACTTTCGGCCCCTCGCGTGAGCGGAAGGTCGTACCTTCCGATGCCAGGGGGTAGTGAAAAATAGTATACCTCACACGGGAGTAAGAAAGGCCATCCCAAAGTGCGTTTGGACCACCCTCGCCTTCGGCTCGGGTATCAATCTCACGCGCAGTTTGGGGTGGCCTACTTTCCCTGCCTAGGTGAGTAATATACTAGTACACGAAATAAAATTTCGGTGAATGTCATACTTCTGAGAGATAAAAAATTGAAGATTGCACATCCGTTCTTGGAAGGATTCCGGAAGTCAGGGTGGTTTCATATTTTTCTCTCGCGTTTGGTCAATCCCAAGGAGTATATACATGAAATAAAACTTTGGTAAATATCATAATTCTCAGAGAAATAAGAAACTAAAGATTTCACTTCCGTTTTTGGAAGGGTTCCGGAAGTCGGGGTGGTTTCATATTTTTCTCTCGCATTTGGTCAATCCCAAAGAGATCAACGTGAAATAAAAGTTTGGTGAATGTCATAATTCTGAGAGAGATAAAAGACTAAGGATTTCACTTCCGTTTTCGGAAGGGTTCCGGAAGTCGCGATGATTTCATTTTTTTTCGGCATTTGATCGATTCGAAAGAGTATTTTTACCACACCTGCACGGAAAGTACGACTTTCGGCCCCTCGCGTGAGCGGAAGGTCGTACTTTCCGATGCCAGGGGGTAGTGAAAAATAGTATACCTCACACGGGAGTAAGAAAGGCCATCCCAAAGTGCGTGTGCACCACCCTCGCCTCCGGCTCGGGTGTCAATCTCACACGCAGTTTGGGTTAGCCTACTTTCCCTGCCTAGGTGAGTAATATACTAGTACACGAAATAAAATTTCGGTGAATGTCATACTTCTGAGCGATAAAAAATTGAAGATAGCACATCCGTTTTTGGAAGGGTTCCGGAAGTCAGAGTGGTTTCATATTTTTCTCTCGCGTTTGGTCAAGCTCAAAGAGTATTTGCATCAAATAAAACTTCGGTTAATGTCATAATTCTGAGAGAAATAAGAAACTAAAGATTTCACTTCCGTTTTTGGAAGGGTTCCGGAAGTCGAGGTGGTTTCATGATTTTCTCTCGCGTTTGTTCAATCCCAAAGAGTATTTACATCGAATAAAACTTTGGTAAATATCATAATTCTCAGAGAAATAAGAAACTAAACATTTCACTTCCGTTTTTGGAAGGGTTCCGGAAGTCGGGGTGGTTTCATATTTTTCTCTCGCGTTTGGTCAATCCCAAAGAGATCAACGTGAAATAAAAGTTTGGTGAATGTTATAATTCTGAGAGAAATAAAAAACTAAGGATTTCACTTCCGTTTTTGGAAGGGTTCCGGAAGTCGCGATGATTTCATTTTTTTCCGGCATTTGATCGATTCCAAAGAGTATTTTTACCACACCTGCGCGGAAAGTACGACTTTCGGCCCCTCGCGTGAGCGGAAGGTCGTACTTTCCGATGCCAGGGGGTAGTGAAAAATAGTATACCTCACACGGGAGTAAGAAAGGCCATCCCAAAGTGCGTGTGCACCACCCTCGCCTCCGGCTCGGGTGTCAATCTCACACGCAGTTTGGGTTAGCCTACTTTCCCTGCCTAGGTGAGTAATATACTCGTACACGAAATAAAATTTCGGTGAATGTCATACTTCTGAGAGATAAAGAATTGAAGATTTCACATCCGTTTTCGGAAGGGTTCCGGAAGTCATGGTGGTTTCATATTTTTCTCTCGCGTTTGGTCAATCTCAAAGAGTATTTGCATCAAATAAAACTTTGGTTAATGTCATAATTCTGAGAGAAATAAGAAACTAAAGATTTCACTTCCGTTTTTGGAAGGGTTCCGGAAGTCGAGGTGGTTTCATAATTTTCTCTCGCGTTTGTTCAATCCCAAGAAGTATTTACGTGAAATAAAATTTTGGTGAATGTCATTATTTGGAGAGAGATAAAACATTAAAGATTGCACTCCCGTTTTAGAAGGGTTCCGGAAGTTTGGGTGGTTTCATATCTTCCTCTCGCATTTGGTCAATCCCAAAGAGTATCAACGCGAAATAAAATTTTATTAAATGTCATACTTCTGAGAGAAATAAACAACTAAGGATTTCACTTCCGTTTTTGGAAGGGTTCCGGAAGCCGGGGTGGTTTCATATTTTTCTCTCGCGTTTGGTCAATCCCAGAGAGTATCTACGTGAAGTAAAATTTCGGCGAATGTCACAATTCGGAGAGAGATAAAACATTAAAGATTGCACTCCCGTTTCAGAAGGGTTCCGGAATTCGGGGTGGTTTCATTTGCAAAAATTACAGGGAAAGCATGTCAAGACAAAAGGAAGGAGAAAATAGAAGCCGTTGTAAATGCGGAAAACAAGCGGATCACTGACAGAGTAGAAATAGCCCATGAATTCAACAAGTCCTTCGCCAGCTCTGCGAAACGCTAGCAAAAAAAATAGAGCAGATACCACCTAACCCGGCAAGACTAAACACAACGGAAGACTTGATGATGTTATAAGACGTAGAGCCAAAGGAAGTGTACAAAGCAATCATGCACCGAGAGAAAAAATCCGGTATATCCAACAAAATTTTTTTGGTGGGCAATTTTAGTCAATTCAACAAATTTTTTCTGTTGGATTGACAAACTGTTTTGTTGATATCACTAAATGGCTGAGATTTGCTCGTTCGCTACAACAAAATTATTCTGTCACGTAGTTTTTATTTGAATGAACAAATAATTTGTTGAAATAACAAAAGCGGTGGAATATATTCAACAACACTATTTTGTGTATTCTGATTTTGTTGGAAGGCCGAAATGTTTTCTTGATTTTACATGGTCATGTACATTACTTTAATATTTTCTCGTAAGGCGGCGACCATCGCTTTCGATATTCTCACGAGTACCACTTATAGGAGCTGGTTAGTATATATAGTGGCAGAAGATCTCCTCTCTAAGCGTCGCTTAATTCCTGTATTGGTTATGTGTTGTAAATATGTATGTTGTCAGTATATGTTAGTCCCCCTAAAGCTGATCCTATGTTAATTGATGTAATTTTCAGATACTGTATTGTACTTTGTAAAACTAATAAGCTTCAATTCATGTACCTACCAGTATTTTTTTGGTTTTATGAACAAAATAAATTTAGTTGAATCAACAAAGTAATTTAACTGATTTGACGAAACATTCGTTGATTTCACCAAATGCTTTTGTTAAATCATTCTGGTGTATTTGTTGATCAAACTAAATCAGCCAGCAAACAATGTTTGTTGAAGCAACAAAGCATTTTGTAGACTGTATATCTACCAAATTTTTTTGTTGATTAAGCAAAATTATTGTTGATCCCACGATACTTTTCTCTGAGTGTGGGCTTTAAGACGGGGAAAGCGGCCTTTTTTGATGGTATTACGGCAAAAATGTTTCAAGCAGGAGCCAAATTCATAACTATACCCTTGGCAGACATCATAAATCTAGCTTTCAAAACCGGGGAATGTCCTAGACACTTTAAAAGGGCTATTGTAGTACCGATATTTAAGGCAGGGGATAGAGAAGTAATTTCAAACTAACGACCAATTTCATTACTGCCAGTAATTTCCAAAATATTTGAAAAATGCCTGGCGGACAGAATAAGATCTTCTCTGACTACAACAGGGCTCATGAGCGAACGGCAATGCGGATTCTGGAAAGGTAGATCGACAGAATCCGCTATTGCCACACTTGTGAAGGATGTATACACCGCTCTGGATAATAGTAAGTAGCTTTAGCTAGCTAAAGCTTTTGACACGCTAAAACATGAGAGACTACTAGATAAGTTTTACAAGTACGGCATAAGATGCAGGGTATATAACCTGGTCAAAGATTATTTGACTGACAGAAAGCAAAGTGTTACGATTCAAGGGGCAAGTAGTAATGTAGAAATGGCCAACTGGGGAGTACCGCAGGGAACTATACTCGGGCCACTCTTCTTTGTAATAGATATAAACGATATCTTCGGGCTGAACATGAAAGAGCAAATCATAAGTTATGCAGATGTTACGGCAATAACATACACCGGCGACAGCTGGAATAGACTAGTGCAAGGGGTTGAAAAAGAGCTTCCAGTTCTCAGAAATTGGTTCCGAGCAAATAACCTCACAATGAATGTGAAAAAAACTAACTTTGTACCATTCGGTTGCTACACGGATAGTACTCCTAGGAATCTTAATACGTTGACCATACATCTGAAGAACTGTGAATGGGGTAGGGAATCAGACTGCAAGTGCTAATACAAAGAGCGTAGAGTGTCAGGTATCTAGGTATATAGATAGATAAAAACCTAAATTGGGATAGGCAGGCTGAAATGATGGGAAGGACGCTAAGATACATCAACTTCAAATTTTATAGACTTCAGCAGATCCTTCAGAGAAGGGAAATGAAAATGGTATACCAGGCTCTGTTTGAGCCTATCCTATTCTATGGCATAATCGGCTGGGGGGGTGCGTACGATAATATAATGAATAAGTTACAGGGGCTGCAAAAAGCAGTCTTGAGAACAATCTTGAACAAACACCGGCAATACCCATCGAACGCATTATTCCAAGAATTAGGTGTCTTGGACATAAGACAAAAATTTTGTATTGCCTCAACCATCTTCTGTAAGGGAAACGGATTGATTAAGGAACGGACCACGAGAAACATACACGAAACAAAGTAAGGCAGATGGCTCGTGTGCCGGAATGCAATAATCGGGACGCGAAATAGAAAATAGGAGCGCGATGTTTTTCATATGCTGGCCGAAAAGTGTACAACCAGTATCCGAGCACAGAAGGCCAGCTAGAAGGCAAAGGTAATTTATATAAGAAACTTAAGGCTTGGGCTGTTGCCTAAACTAGTGATGAAATGAGATTTGTGCTTTAATTCAAGGATATGCAAATAGTTGTAAGCTCAAGATAACTAGTCATACTAAAGAAATAGGTAATTTGAACAAAACACTAGGCATATCATAGTTATATATATCAAGTTATATATATCACTCCTACTACTAATGCAATTAATGCGGTAGAGAATAAGGTAGATCAAGTAAATCCCAGGAGGAATCAAGCACAGACAAATGTGGAAACATTTTTGTGCAAATCCGCTCCTGGCTGTGTATGTAAGGTAGTTGTTATTAGTTTTTGTATATATTTAGATATATGTATTTATGTATGTATATATACGCCAAATAAATTCAAATTCAAAATTGGACTCGGATAAAAATTGAAAATCCTGCATAATAATTACCAATTTTTCTTGGTCAAACTGCAACAAAAAGACGATCAAAACATTTTTAATTTGATACTGATCATTGATCAGTCTTTGGACTATGGTCCAAAATATTTGTAGTTTCACTTTTTCACGCTTCATGACCTCCGGAATTTTGCAGGCTCGTGTTCTCAAAGCTGTATGGAAGACATAGAGAAACCAGAGATGTAGCAATATTGAGAAATGATGTCGCCATAACTTTGTGTAAAGCTTCTGCACGCTTACCCGTGATTTTTGATTCGCAGACGAAAACGATGTTTCCCTGCAGGTCATATATATTCGTTTTCTTGCAGGTCTATAATCCAAGATATCGGCTGTACATATAAGACTCACTCTTCGACGCTTCATTTGTACTCTCTCACGGAATCCTGAACTGTAACTAAAACATAGAGAAACAGGAGATTTAGCAATGCAGAAATAATGTTGCCATTATTTTATGTACTAGAAAAGTCGCCACTTTTCACTTTTCACATATCACATATCGCATATCAATTCTCGCTTCATATTATACTACAATTGTCGGCTACTCACAATTGGATAAATCCAGACAGCGATGAGATATATCTAGGCCCCGTCGAATACTCATAGAAATTGCACTATTTCATACATATTATTTCATATTATAGATTTACGACTGTCCTATATAGTCATTCGGCAGAACTGTAACAGAAAGGTGATTAAATCGTTCCTAGTCATTAATACTGATCATAGATCATAATTAATCTCTTAAAATACCCTGAAAGAATCAGAGAATTGATTAATCTTAGAATACTCTGGAAGAAAAGTATGCATTAGTGAACCTGTGGGAGTCTGAAAAAAGTTTAAATTCACATGATTAGTTATGTTATTATCGGAGTTAGGTAAGGGGATGGAGGGAGGGGTGGCCACCCGCCCACCCACTTCCCACCCTTCCTCCATTTCATCACCATTGCTATCAACTTTCAGTTAACATTGAATAGTTATGATGCAAAAAATTAATATGCAAAAAAGTAAAAAGAAAGACATGCAAGGAAAGAGAGACTTGACGCTATCTGCCGTTCTGTATCGGATAGAAATTGGCTCGATATTTACGAATTGCAAACAGTTATCGGCAAATACTCATCAAGTAAAGGAGGTGCAAAGATTTCAAGCAAGCATAGAATATGTTCGGTGGCGTGACAGTCGGCGTCCTCTTCAACGTGAAGTCTTCAGGCTCAGCCTCTCTCATCTCCGCGCCCCACGTGAGCGCGGAAATGAAGAGATGCGTTTTGCCCATTCAAGCGACCACAGCTCATATTCAATATAAGGAGATGACTAGGTAGGAGAGATTGATTCATTCCACTGATCTCAGAAGACTGATAGAAAACTGGGGACAGGACTCGAATAAGTTGGAAACTTTTCAAATGGGGAATATCAAAGAGACTGACGTTTTCATTGTGAGTTTCTTTAAAGGTATGAAAATTGTTCAATTTTAATCATTCTGAATAAGTGAGTCATATTTCAAAGAAGCTATAAAAAAGAGGCTACTTTTTGCTTCTATTATTGTGATCGCTTGAATTTGCTGCGGAGAATAAGATATTAGTTCCTGCACCACCGTCCCATTGCGCGGCCCTTCCTACCCTCGCCTGGTTCCCAAGACCCACCCAACGAATTTCTAGATTACATATACTATATGATACAGGCACGCACACACAGACTCATAACCACCCTCCCTCGGTTTGCCCTACCTTCCCGATTTACCTGTACGGAAAGCTAATAATCCACGGCATCAGATTCTCTCCAACACAAGTATAAAAACCATTTCACACACCGTGGTCGGCGACTTACTGTTTCATTTTTGCTGTAGGGAAAGAACGGGTTAGTACATCCTGAACAAAATTTTCAAACTTTCTTCTAAGCGGACCAATTTGATTAGACTTTATATGATTTTATATTTTTTCTCATTTCAATTTCAAATTCAACTCAATATAAATGTTTTGATATCTAAATCTGACTGTGAAATTAAATGTGAATATAAAAATTGACTCTACTCATTCTTGTGTCGGACCTGCTCCTAGACTTTGCAATGCATGATTTGAAACTCAGGAGGATATCCACTACTCGGTCGGAAGGAATTCGAGCATAAATCGAGCTATAGGGAAATGATAATAATCGCGGAAACCGATTGAGCGACGGATGTCCTCCTGGCGCGATGCTCACCGCGATTCGCAACGGATGAGGGCCATAAGGGCTGTGAAACTGAGTTGATAATATGACGGCGCAGTAACAAGTATAATGTTACATTGCCGTCTGTATAGAGGAATCTACGGTTATGGAAACAAGCTCCGTTGCGGTCGCGAGTGAGCCTATCTGAATTTAGCTAAGAAATCGGAGATTGTATACAATGATACCGCCACGCCACGCGACAGAGAAAAGAGAATACCAGGGAAAGGAAGCACCATACCAAAAATCATGCGACTCACCGACGCTGCCGAGTAGGGGGAGAGCAATTGCACTCGGATGTCTCTGCTTGGCTGACTGCGTATGAAAATCGAAGGTAAACAATGATTCAGAAAATTGTTTGTCACAAAATGTTGGGTAAAAATGAAACTGAATTGCTATTTTGTGAAAATGACGAGCCATTTTCAGAAAAACAGAGGTACGCCAAGAAACCTTTTGTTCTCACCTGCTCTACAACTGCTCCCTTGCTATCCAATCCGACCTCCCATCAGTCCTATTGGAATCCCTATCGATTTTTGATAGCTTCCATCAATTCGAACACACCTATCTGAAAATGGAAAGGAAAATACTGAAATGAAGATAAATTTGAATCCAAATAGAATAGAATAGAATAGAATAGTATTTTTATTTTATCCATATCAATGTTGGACAAGCCACCCTGTATTTACAATTGAGTATACAGGGTAGGCACAGAGTGAGCTTAACCTAATACTTAAGACTAGGTAGAGAGAGAGAGAGGGTACATAGTAGTACAGAGCAAGCAGACAGGTTGTATACATAGGTATATAAATATACCTACATATATAGAAACACCCGCATTCGCACGAGAGACAAGGGAAACCGCCGAAAAACCTTGTCCAGGTGTAGCCGGATCCAAGCTCAAACCACCGTGAGTCAAGTCTGCGCCTGAACGGCGTGACCCGTCTTACATTTTTGCAGGCTGCCGCTCAGGCATTCCTAGACTCGCTTGGGGATTTGAACTCAGGTCCTCCCGCTCCATAGTCTCGAGTGCTAGCACTACGCTACTACTGTCGGTAAATAGGGAAATAGGCTCGTGAAATCAAGGTATTTTCTCCGTATTTCTCAATTCCTTGATAAGAATGAAGATCCCTGATCATGTTATTCGTGTAAATATTAGGAAAAAATGTATTATTCAAAACTGCATTATTATTCAATATGCAGACACAGCACTCATTATGTAACTCTAGTCGTTAAATTATATCTCTGTTCTTTCTTTTTATATTGTATCTTTCTAGAGTAAGTTTTTTTTTTGTATTTATTCATATTGTATTCTTTCAACGCTTATATCATAATAAGCAAACCAGGCCTGCGCACAGACTTCTATTAGTCTTGCAGAAATTTTAGGTAAAAGCCTCTTTTTAACATAAAATTTGTACCCCTTACATCTGGTAAATAAATTATTATCATTATTAAATACAATATCTCATCCTACCTCCTCTGCATAATCGCTGCATGACAGTTCTCTGGCCTCCCCAGCCTCATTGTATCTGGTCTACGTTTGATAGATTACGCTATAACAGAAACATAATCAAATCTTCATAAAATTTTCATCGCCATGTTTAACATTATTATAAATTTGACCAAGAAGGCAAGATAATCCAAAAAAGTTCTCATCATCGCAGATTTACCTTTTATTTGAAGAATCCGTGAGAGTCCGGTATTCCGACTTCGCTTGGTTTATAAACCGGAGTGCTTATGTATTTCAGGTGTATAACATGATTCTCATGGCTTGTAAAAAATTTGTCCAAGTTCTTTTCTTATCGTATTCAACTTTCTTCTCCAATTTTTTGTTTCAGTCATTTTCCCTCGACCACCTTCTCTTCTTCCTTCTCCTTTCCCTCCTTGAACCAGAAATGAGCGATTTAGGAAAACGATAAAAATGAGATCCCACTTTTTGTTTCTTGGTTTGATTTGAATAACATATGAACAATAACAAAAAAGAATTGCTGTTTCCCAAGTCAAAGAGAGAAAAATCAACATCGTATATACCTATATATATTTGTTTTTTGTTTACGCTAATCGTAAGACGCTTGGCTGCGGTCATACATTACCGGTAGTATATTTCAAAATGCAGGCTTCTGTTGTCCAAAAGCTTGTCTTAGCCAATCAGGAGGCCGGATGTGCTCCGAGGTGCGTTCATTTAATGAACTAACTCGCAATATCGCTTCAGACCGTTGCGTTATACGATAGAACAGTCGCCGGTGAAAAACGAGTTAGGGGGTGCGTTGGGAGTGATCAATTTATGATATTTTTTGCCTGAAAACCGTCGTTGGCATCATCAAAAATGGTAAGAATAGTTCACTAATAGTCTTCCGTGACTGTCGAAAGTAAAATTTGAGTCCGATCGTTGATTTATTCTCGTTAAAACTTGGTAATAAAAATTCGTTCCATAGCCCAGCGTGTTTACATTTTCGCGTTGCGCCTTCGTGTTTTTTTTCGGTAGTTGGACCCCGATATTATTTCTAAATCCTAATTGTTGGTAGCGAACAATTGAAGCCTTCCATGCAACAACGTCCTTAGCGCTCGGCTCGTCGAGAAAGAGCTAAAATACGACGTAAAACTAAAATTTTTTGAAAGTCACGGATTTAAATTTAAAAAAATACTATTATGTAGAGGATCAAAAAAGGCAACTTTTTTGTGCTGAAAGTTTTTTTTCTATCATCATTAGTTTTCGAAAAATAAAAATAAAAACTGAAAAATTACAATGCGCGTTTGGACTACGTTTTTTAAACTTAATTCGTCCTAACTTCGTCAAATACCAACGAATCTTCTCAATTTTTGGCACGGCATAGTAAAATACCCTAGCGCTGCCGATAATGTGGCAAAAAATTAATAATTTGATTATTTTAATATAAAAGTTGAATGTTAAACGAGCGAGCGATTGTTTATGAGGTTATGTATGTTCAACGAGACAAAGTGTGTTGCGAAGTTGAAGACTGGAAAAACTTTCTGTGAGACATTTGTTCGTCAACATTTCAGGAAGTTTTTCAGAAAGTTTCAGATTGATTGGATGAAAAATGGCCAAGATATAGCGATTTTACTAAAATAACACGCTCGCGGAGCGTATTATTTTGGTAAAATCGCTCTATCTTGGCCATTTTTCACGCTCGCGGAGCGTATTATTTTGATGAAATCGCTCTATCTGGGCCATTTTTCATCCAATCAATCTGAAACTTTCTGAAAAACTTCCTGAAATGTTGACGAACAAATGTCTCACAGAAAGTTTTTCCAGTCTTCAACTTCGCAACACACTTTGTCTCGTTGAACATACATAACCTCATAAACAATCGCTCGCTCGTTTAACATTCAACTTTTATATTAAAATAATCAAATTATTAATTTTTTGCCACATTATCGGCAGCGCTAGGGTATTTTACTATGCCGTGCCAAAAATTGAGAAGATTCGTTGGTATTTGACGAAGTTAGGACGAATTAAGTTTAAAAAACGTAGTCCAAACGCGCATTGTAATTTTTCAGTTTTTATTTTTATTTTTCGAAAACTAATGATGATAGAAAAAAAACTTTCAGCACAAAAAAGTTGCCTTTTTTGATCCTCTACATAATAGTATTTTTTTAAATTTAAATCCGTGACTTTCAAAAAATTTTAGTTTTACGTCGTATTTTAGCTCTTTCTCGACGAGCCGAGCGCTAAGGACGTTGTTGCATGGAAGGCTTCAATTGTTCGCTACCAACAATTAGGATTTAGAAATAATATCGGGGTCCAACTACCGAAAAAAAACACGAAGGCGCAACGCGAAAATGTAAACACGCTGGGCTATGGAACGAATTTTTATTACCAAGTTTTAACGAGAATAAATCAACGATCGGACTCAAATTTTACTTTCGACAGTCACGGAAGACTATTAGTGAACTATTCTTACCATTTTTGATGATGCCAACGACGGTTTTCAGGCAAAAAATATCATAAATTGATCACTCCCAACGCACCCCCTAACTCGTTTTTCACCGGCGACTGTTCTATCGTATAACGCAACGGTCTGAAGCGATATTGCGAGTTAGTTCATTAAATGAACGCACCTCGGAGCACATCCGGCCTCCTGATTGGCTAAGACAAGCTTTTGGACAACAGAAGCCTGCATTTTGAAATATACTACCGGTAATGTATGACCGCAGCCAAGCGTCTTACGATTAGCGTAAACAAAAAACAAATATATATAGGTATATACGATGTTGATTTTTCTCTCGGCGTCACATTGCCCGTACGCCATAACTTGGAAACCGGAATTCTTAGACGATAATGAAGATTTCACGATGGAAAAATATAAAAAGATAGCGTCACACAACTTATCGTATATTAACTCACCGGTCGAGAGCAAGGTTAAAACTAGCGTATACTCGGATAATATCAATAAAAAAAAAAAAGTTATTTTCGACACTCCATACATTAATTTTCAATGCAATGATGATTAGTAAAGTCACTATAAAGAACTGAATAGCTCGCAAGATATCGGAATATTTTTTTGATAATCACCTGAAAGATCTCATTTGATCTGGCGAATGATCAAAGCCCCACAGAATTGATAAAAATTCACTTTAACCAAGACGCGTTCAACAAACTATGATACTCGGTCCGAAGTTTCGGGTGTCGGGGCGTCAACTAAGACACAACGGGAAGTTCAAACGGCGGGGGCAAGTAGCTCGCTACACTGAAAAGTCTCTCGAGCAGCCAGCAATATCGTCGAGAGTAGTTGCCGGTCTAAAACCAGCACAGCTACTGCGCTCGCCAGAGCAGCTACTACGCTCGCGCGTACACCTACTATACTCGAATCGAGTTTAGTCGCTACACTCAACTCCCAGCGCTATAGCTACTCTTCCCAGCGCACCTACTACGCTCAAACTCGCATTAGCCACTGTACCAAGACTCAGCGTAATAGCTGCGCCCTGAGAGTAGTGGCTGCTCCAGAGACTTTTCAGTGTATGCGAATGAACGAAACTTGCGCGAAGTTGTCTGCGCATGCGACATGGCATGTTGGCTTGCCATCGCACCGGCGTTAATTTCAAATCCGATTGTCGACAACAATACTAATAAGTAATACACGAATAAATAAGAAGATTAGAAAATTATTCTTTCGAACAAGCCAACAATTGAATAATAAACGACAACGAAAACGAGTCTATAATTCTGTTGATTCACTCAGAAATATTAAAATACCTAATTATCCTAAATATGACACTTCTCAACATTTTGCACGACAATTGCATTTTTCTCAGCATCAAGGGACAAGTTTAATTTTCGGTTGGAGAATTCGTTGAGTTAAAATTGAATTCGAATTTATTTAATATTCAATTGAATTCATCTAACTGGTTTAATCTGCATATTTCATTACATTTAATTTGCATTTTTGATTAGTTGACTAATTGCAAAGGGCAGGAAACCGAACAATTACTGGTAGTGGTTATAGTTATTCCCCTCTGTACTATTGTGTGAATAAATAAATGAAAAGAAAATGTAAGACTACAGTCTACATGAACATAGCTCCTATGAGTATAACTAGGGCTCTTTATTTCAAATTTATAATAAAAAAGGATTTGGCGTCAATAATGAGTATCTTAGTCTTGTTCTTACCTTTTCCCCATTCCTCCCTCACGAATTTTCCTTATTCTCGATTCATCTGGTTTGCTGCACTTCTGCAGATGTATAGAATGACTTTCTGGTTTAATGAACAAAAACATATTCAATAATTAACTGACAAATTTGAGCTTAGTTGTAAATGTGAGCTCACTAAATTTAATTAAAATAACTTTCAATTTGATTCACTCGACAATTTTGAGAAAGATTAAAGATTTCTGAAGATTTTACAGATCTCAACAGATCACAGAAATTTGAATAGATTGCAAGAGATTTCAGAGATTCGATTTGAAGAGATCCTAAATGGTTTAGTGAACTAACAAAGATTCCAGAAATTCAAGAGAATTCCAAGTTTTCAAAAGATTTCGAGAATTTCAACAGATTTTATATAATATAGAGAGATTTGACAAGACTACATGAGATTTCAAATGATTTCATAGACTTTCGTGAAATTTCAAAAATTTCAGGAGATTACACAAAATTTTGAACGCCTTATTATTAAACAACTATCTTGTTCAGGCCTCTTCAATATTTTCCGTTTCCTCTGCTTTTGTCATTCCTTTTCATTCAATTTAGTGTTCTGATCCTTTGGATTCAACCGATTTGTTGCACTCCACAGGGGTACACATCGGCACACATATATCTATGACAATCAAACAAATTCATTAGTAACTACAATGAGTGATAAACTGAATTCTCATGATAGGGATGAGCTTGCAATCACAAGAAGGTTTCTGTACGTTTGTCAACAGTGTCGAATAATTTAATATAAATAATGCTTCATATGCCATATATTTATCACATAGAGTATCTGAGGAATTTATAATATTACCTTTATCATATCACTCTGTGATTACTCGTTACATTTTCCAAGCGAGCTGTCGCTAGTGTCTGTGCTTCATGATCCTTCAGAATTTTTCAAGCTCTACATTGCAGTCGCACTTCTTTTCCGATTCTGAACTGTGATGAAAACATGGAAAAACAAAAGAAGAAACAGTTAAGCTTGTTAGAAGCTTCCGTGATTATTATATATTACATAGGGATGATTATTAGAGGAATAGATATCTTAATCCTACCTCTTTCCCATTTCTTTAGATCCCATTCCATATATTCCTTGTTCGACTGCACATCCCCAGGGGTAGAGATACCAGGAAACGCCGTCTGAAGATCAAAGAAATTTACCAATCAAATGACAAATCAGAATTAGATGGCGGGGATAAGATTGCGAATACAAGTAAGACTCCTGCGCGCTTACCAGTAATTCTTGATTCTCAAACAGAAATGACGTTTCCCTGCAGGTCATGTATGGTCTATGGTCATCTATGGTCTATAATGTGATTCTTCTAAGCTTCATTCATATGATTCTTCGCAAGTCTGAACTGTAACCAAAACATAGAGAAACATGAAATCAAGTAATGGAGAAAGAATGTTGCTGCAATTTCGTATAGCAGCAAAGTTCTCGCTTTTTGAATCCTAATTCCTCCTATACACATTGTATTATGATTGTGGGCTACTCACAATAAGATGAATCACAAGACAGCGACGAATTTTAGACCCTGTTCCAATCCTCAAACGAATTGCCTTATTTCTGTTGATGAAATGTGTCATACACATTATTTCGCATTATAGATTGACGACAATCATAGTCATCCGACAAAACTGTAACAGAAAGGTAAATAATTCGTCCCTAGTTATTAACACCGATCATAGATCAAAAATCAGAGAAAATAAAGAAGGAAGAAATGAGTTAGAAAATCGTTTGTCACGATATTTTCGACGAAAATGAAAGCTAATAACTATTGTTGGTAAAATAGAGACTGGCAAGGAGGTATTTTGTTCTCACCTCTTTTGCAATTGCTTCCTTGCTGTCATATCCACCCTCATACTGTCGCTCCTACTGGGATTCCAATCGGTTTCTATCAGCTTTGGATGGGCTTCCTATCTCCAATTTTCAGTATAGTTCTCGCACAATCGGTCCTGACCACATCTGGTCCGTTACAATCTAATAGAAACATAAAAAAGAAGCCCAAGGTTTATTAATTGAATGCATTCATACAATTTTTGCCCCAGACAGCATCGTCGGAAATGACTTATATAAGACAGTGATCAAATATAGACAGATAGAAAGACGAAAGGCGATCAAAAATATTGTTTACCTTTCATATAAAGCATCGTAGAGATTAGATTAGTATAATCAGCCTCCTGAGCCTCCGCTTGCATTTCGGGGACAAACTATCATTTTTCACACTCGGATTCTCGTTTATATTCGCACTCTTGTGTTTCTTCCTATTCATCCTCTCTTTTCGTCCTTGAGAAATAAACGAATGATTTAGAAAATTGTCGTGATGAAATACGAGTTGAAAATCAAGCGAGTAAAATATGATCAATTCCCTAGTAGAAATGAAAGCGAGTTTTTGGCCAGTAACTGGCCAGTTCAACTAGATTTAAACTAGGAACTGGCTAGTGTACTATCGAGTAACTGTCTAGTAACTGGCCAGTTTTACTAGATATCAAATAAAACATGGTGACTTTAAGAAAACTGACAGCTGTCAATTTTGAAGTTATCAAAATTGTCAGTTCTTACTCAGTTGTAGGTGGCGCAATTTCTAGTTTTTATCAAGTTTCGCTGGCCAGTTACTGGATATGCTTGCTGGCCTGTTACTAGATTTAATCGAGTAAAACTTGGATCATTTCTACTAGGGTTATTATTCTTAAGAAACTTGAGGATGTATATCCGATCTCATTTCTTTGCGCGATTGAACTTTAGAACTTGGATAGTTCGTTTAAATAAAAATGAAAATTAATTTCTTCCATTATCAATGGATGCACAAGTAATTTTCATGTGATAAGGACAAATATTTCTGGTCAGATATCTCAATTCTCACCTCAATCTCTGCGACTCTAGACGACCTTATATTTCTGGACCCGAGTCATTCCCACAGTTCCTATTCAGGTCCATCAGATGCTTGGAATATCTTTATCCGCAAGTTGTACTTTCTTCTGCAATAAAAGTGAAATGAAGACGAGAAATTAAAAAATGAGATATTAATTTCGCATATCACATTCGTGTATATTCGAGGAGGTTGAAATTCGTTAAAAAAAAAGTATAATTAAATTTGTCGATCTAAAAATTCGACCCAAAATTGTGTAGACTGAAAATTGAGTGGAAATAGTAAACGCGTTCGATCTATACTATAAATGGCCTACGCACTTCCGATCAGCCGTAGTTTTTCTGTATAATCATATTATCATTTCATTAGAAAGGATTAACAATAAAGAACAACGTTCTGTAGTCACGCGTCCTACGGATATAAACAAAGATGCGGCCTGATTGTTTTCGTCACTTCAAGTATATGGGCATATCCATGGAATTTTTAACTTTTGAGGTACAAGAATAAATTTCGGAAAAATTGACGGCACACCTATAAAACTAGAACGATCTGTGTTCTTGAGTCTCAGTATACACGAAAAAAATTAGAATAATTCATTTCCAAGGCTCGGTCAAGTGCTGATGGAGGAAAAATCAAAATTCAATTTTCTTTTTCAAATAATCTTTGAAAAACTATTTTTGTGGTCGAATTCGCACTCCGATTCGACGGCGCCTAGAGTCTTACGCGTATAATAAAGGCAAAAAATAGAATAAAATAAAAGAAAAAAAAAACTTGAAAGAAAAATAAATTGAAGAAAAATAAAATGAATAAAAATAAATAAAAAAAAAATAAATACTCGTGCTGTTTAAAACGACATTTGGGATACTGCACGTGAAAGATATGTTTGTAAACATTTTTTTAACAAATATCAAAATTGATGATTTATGAAAATATTTACTCGTTTGTATTTATCTCTTCGAAATATGCATAAAAATAGCGACCGATTTGATAATATACTTTTTATAACAAATGTTGTCGATTACTATTGCTTGGAATGGGATCGCAATCAATATACAGGTGTGCCAGCTGAAATAGTGATTTGTTTTCGAATTATTCTTCAGATAGTAATTTTCAAAATAAAAGCTTGCAACTTTTTTCAGATTGTGGACACACTTTCCAGTCGAGTACCGTTTTATAGCTTAAGATACGTAGGATAAGATACTTCAAGGTCGCTCGGTCAAATGGATCGGTCAAAAAGTTATAATGAAAAAAGTAAAATCATCTTCGATTCAAAAAATTTCGGCGTCGCTATTTGATTAATTTTTATTAGAGCTTACCTGGCCGGCACATATATCTGGCTCGCATTTTTCCAATGTTTACGTGCTTACAATAAATGAAAAAAAAAATTAGGTTGCTATCATCATCGGTCAACAAGTTATAGTGGTTGAAAAAAAAATAAATGCTCCATTCTCACAGTGACTTGTTATTTTCTCTAGGATTTGTGTACTCATAACATGCGGAAATAAATTAAAATATACTAGAACATCACAGTTACCCTAGTAACCATCTGCTGCAAGGTTTTCGGAAGATTCTTGCAAGATGCTTACATATGAGCCACTAGTAGTCTGTTTCCGCATGCATGCTATGAACTTGCGCAAGTGGTTGATTATTTCAAGTGTTTTGAAATGATCATACAAAAGTTTGCTGCAAATCTGCCGAACGATGCTTGCGAAAGAGGATTGTCCAAGTTTCTTGCAAGATTCATTCACAAATCTGCTGCAAATCTGCCGAAAGATGCGTGCGAAAGAGTATTGTCTCAGTTCTTAGAAGATTTGGTTACTAGGGTAGCTTCAAGAAAAAGTATTTGTCAGTCGAAAACACCCTTGGGGTATCCAATTTGTACTTGGAATGGACACAACCACCATCCCTCACAAAAGTTAAAAATTCTATGGATATGTCCATATACGCTATTCGGGAATTTTTAATACAATCATTATAACCGGACAAATTGGTATGAAACACTAAAGTTCCAGGATATCGTGCCTATCGCGTTTTAACAACTGTCAAGGTGATAGATTAAGATTCTATAATTACTTACAAGCCTATGTTCTCCTAGGTGTCACTGATTTAAGACTTCTCTAAATTGCAAAACATTACTTCAGCCAACACGCGTTCGTCTTATTATAACGAACAGCCGAAACTGAGTGGGATCGAAGCGTCGACAGCCCACGAACCGCTCGGCTCATCCAGCGCGACGGAGCGCAACTGAAGATTCAAGTTGGTCAGAGTCGACCGCCCCCCGTGCGCCGAAAAACCCGTAGCGGCGCGAGGTTGACTGAGGCTCCACAGGTGTAATTGTATGTTGGGTTGCCACTGCTTCAGGCAGAAATTCTGGTACTATTTGATATCATACCGACGCATTAAAATCGAATGAACCGATGCTTTGATATTGCTACTAGTCTATATTATGACCCTCAAGATTTCTACATCTGAAAAATGGACTTACTGTAAGCCGTATTTTATAAACTATAGCTTTGAGACAAAAGTAATTTCATACTCGAGCAATAATAATAATAGTTATCGGTATTATAGGTAATCAATGGTCGTGAGCGATGATTCACTTTGATTCCGAATAAAATAGATGTTTATTCTCAATTCCAGTACTGCATAACTTTATTTGAATAAGTTGATTGCATACACTTCTCGACACGTAAATAATAATAATAATAATTGAGAACATATTATAACATGTTTCCAATTTAACATTGATAACGAATTGTGTGAGATTTATATTAATTTTAAGCACCATGCAAAAGAATGATGAATACTTCTGGAATAACGATAGCGTATCCTATCTGTTTATAATCAATATCTTAGTTATTTTTAGAACGAATAATAATCCATAATGTATCGCATGGAAAAGTGAAATTATTTCATAGGCGTATCGTAGCACTACATGAATATCTATAAATATATGATGTTGATAATAAAATCAATTTTTCATTTCAGAGTGTATGAGGTGTGTTATTGCACAGACCATATTATATAACTTGGAATGATAATTAAATATTAGGATTACGATAGCTCTTAATAAAATTTTATATGACTGCCTCTAGTATTGTGGAAATATTTCTAGCGGTCACGTTGGGCGTTCTGAGCTAGGAATACTTGGTGTAGTCCTCGACGTGATGGATCCAGATTATTCTGCAATAAAATAAGCTTTCAAAGTACTTTTGTGTTATTTAATATCAATTAATTATCATTGATAGACAACCAATTACTAAAATATCGTCGAACACATGGAGAAGTATGATCATGCACCTGATTTCCCGCAACCCGCCGATCATTTCATCATTGTTAGCATACTCTTCCTAGTTCCATAGTTCCTCACCCGATGGCGCCACCAACCAAATCGGTCCAACGCTTTCGCTTTCACTTTCACTTTCACTTTTCATTTTCATTGCCGGACTCAGGGGGTGGACACCACTGAACTCTAATAATACTGGAACGCGCTCAGGCTATGTTCTTCCATAGAGAAGAGGCGAGCCGAGAGAGAGAGCGACTTGATGTAGTTTTCTCTCTGTCTTATTGCGTCACGCATGCGCACTTCCAACTATAGTATAGCAACTGCAAAAAGTTAGAAATCTCATGCCTCGGTCACTGCATTAATGTATTTTTCGTACAGTTGAAATAACTTTTTGAATGCGACTGTACGGACAAAGACAGAACTACATCAAGTCGCTATCTCTCTCGGCTCGCGTCAGAGACGTCTGAGCGCGTTCCAGTATTATTAGAGTTCAGTGCTTGCAACTACAGCGAACAGTGCGCGTGCGCATGATCTCTGCATTCTGCTTATGGCGTCTGGAATCTGGATTTTTAACCCACACAAAAATCCATAAGCATTAAGCATAAAAGCACATAAGGGCATGATGTACATGGATGGTCAGCGTACCACATTGCAAGTGGATGAATCGCATTTGACGTTTCTAATCACCAAATAATCAATTATACAGGGTGATTTTTTTAAATCGCCCCAGGCTAATATCTCCGGAACCAAGCAAGATACGGAAAAACACCTCAGACAAAACTTATAGGATATCGAGGGGGAAAGGATATGGTGCGTTCATATCTTTTGTAAGTGGAGGCGCTGAGCTGCGGTGAGGGTCAACTTGGTTTTTTTAAATGAAATGGTATACTTTTTTTTACAGAATCTGAAAGAGCATCAGATTCTGCATTCAACACACCTGTCAATGTAAGACAATCATCGAGACAATAGCCGATAGCGCATGCGCTATGGCTTCTGCATTCTGCTTATGGCTCATGGACTTTTGTGTGCTTCCACCTTTACACCGAGAATGTAGATACCTAGATTGGAATTTGGAATGACAATAATGAATCGTAAGGTATTTCATCAACGATGTAATAATTGCTAATAATGGGTCCTGGAAGAAAAAAAATATCGAATTTGTAATATTTCCCTGGGGCTCGATTCTTGAGATCATGCGATCAATTTTCGTATGCGAAATTCGCCTTTTGTCCAATCATGTGATAGTTTCAAAGAAAGCGAACATCGCAATTGGCCGGAAAACGAATCTCGCATACGAAAATTGATCGCATGATCTCAAGAATCGAGCCCCTGTTCATTCCGTTCCGTCGTTCAGTGTAAACCGCGCTTCATAAACCCTTTCTGCCCGCCAATCAGGATGGCCAAAGTTCGATGAAAACGATAAAAACATCGATGTTAAAATAATCGATATTCAATCGTTTGAAAGCGTCGATTTAGAAAGACCTCGATTCTGCAATAATCGAGGTCTTCATGTTACATCGCCCCGCGCCCGGCCCCGCCGCCGACTTCCATGTGCCCCATCTACACACGCACTTTATGACCAGGTATATCCAGGGTCTCAGCCAATCACTGAATTTCCACAACAGAAGCGACCAATCAGTTGACAGATTTCTTGAATATGCATACC
The DNA here is from genome assembly GCA_963992785.1 of Tenthredo livida. Taxonomy (NCBI): domain Eukaryota; kingdom Metazoa; phylum Arthropoda; class Insecta; order Hymenoptera; family Tenthredinidae; genus Tenthredo; species Tenthredo livida. The sequence continues at coordinate 41,968,110 of OZ023065.1, forward strand.
TGATCATAAAGTGCGTGTGTAGACGGGGCCTACCTCCAACTTCCAAGTATACTTGCAAGTATACATACTATACTATACTAACCGCCTCATATTTGTGACGTCGAAAGTACTGACCCTAACCAAGGGAAGTGCGCTGTGCGCGTATACGATACGATTACACTAACTGGAACCACGGTATGAAGAGTCGTCGCGGTGTTGTGGCCGAAAGTTTATTCCCCCCGGCGTTTAACAATAAATTTCATAAACAATAGTGAATTTATAATGCCGCGATTATGCCCGCTGTATCATCCGCTATATTAAAAATTTTAACAAATTGACCCTAAACTACAAAGCTGAAATTTATGCACATACTATACTTTTCAACTTTACTTACATTCATAATACTTATCGCACACAAGTACTACATACCAGGTGACAGATCGAAATGGGTGTACCAAAATTCTTCAGATACATGAGCGAGAGATATCCATGTCTCAGCGAAGTGGTTAGAGAATATCAGGTGAGCATAAAATTCCTCACGTTATACTCTTACAATGTTATCGCACTACTTGGTCATGCGTCGATCACCTCCAGCTTGCACGCATATTGTTTACGTAACATAATTATTTATCCGTTTTTATTAACTTCTGGACAATAGAAACACACCGGATTGTCTAAAACGAGGCATAGGATGTGAAGGAAATTTGAGGAATGGTAGCGCAGGTGTTCAACGACATATGTACATGTATATTGATAATATATTATTCTTACAGATTCCAGAATATGACAATCTCTACTTGGATATGAACGGTATAATCCACATATGTTCACATCCAAACGATTTTGATCCTCACTTTCGAATATCAGAGGAGAAGATATTCAGGGACATATTTCATTATATTGAAATATTGTTCCACATGATTCAACCACAGAAGTTATTTTTCATGGCTGTTGACGGCGTTGCGCCTCGCGCCAAGATGAACCAACAGAGAGGGCGTAGATTTAGATCAGCCAAAGAAGCTGAGGTATTGGAAGCCAGGGCCAAAGAGAAGGGCGAAGTTCTTCCTAAAGAAGCGAGATTCGACTCTAACTGCATCACGCCAGGAACTGTGTTCATGACACGGCTCAATGAACAGCTCAAATATTTTGTCACTTATAAAATAACCACTGACAAACTCTGGCAGAAGTGTAAAGTGATACTAAGCGGACACGAGGTTGGTGTGATACCAAAGCCGATATTCTCTCGTGAAACATGGAGATTTTTCTGACTTTGAACCTTTTTTTCAGACTCCAGGCGAGGGAGAGCACAAGGTAATGGACTACATTAGATACATGAAATCTCGTCCAGACTACGACGGTAACACAAGGCATTGCTTGTACGGCTTAGACGCAGACCTTATAATGCTTGGTTTGTGCACTCACGAGCCTCACTTCTCCCTTCTGAGAGAAGAGATCAAGTTTGGTAACAAACAGAAGAGCGTATCAACCCCGGAGGAAACCACGTTCTTTCTCCTCCACTTGTCGGTACTGCGGGAATACATAGAACACGAATTTTCGTCTGTAAAAGATAAATTGTCGTTCGATTACGACATTGAGAAGATTATCGACGACTGGGTGCTCATGGGATTTCTTGTTGGGAACGATTTCATTCCGAACTTACCAAACTTGCATATCGCCAATGGCGCACTACCAATTTTATACTTGGCTTACATGGAAGTACTGCCTACCCTCGGCGGTTTGTGCAATACTTTCTTTTTATCCAACGATCGGTCCACGATATCCATGATTCGCAATAATTAATAACAAAAATCTGTTACAGGATACATCAACGAGGGCGGTACGCTGATATTAGATCGCTTTGAAAAATTCATGGAACGATTGAGCCGAGTGGACATTGAACAGTTCACAGAACATCACGCTGATTTAAAATATTTCGAATCTAAGACTGGGCGAATGCCGAACGAAACTGAACGGCACAGTTACAAAGCTACTGAATCTGTGCCCGATGCATCACCCAAGATTTTGGGAAACAAGGACTTGGAGGATTTGATTAAGTCTACCGATGATATGGTATGATACGATGTACCGATTTCGATCAAATCACACGACGATAGTATAACACCCGCGTCTATCTATTCTGAACTAATATTTATCCCAATGAAATAGCTGCTCGGACATTCTGATGAAGAGGAACCGTTGGACTTGGACGACGATTCGGATGGCGAAGTTTATAACATGGAATTTATTCAGCACAAGCGTGATTATTATATGAACAAGCTGGAGTATGAGAATGTCGATGCGTACGTATAGACAGTTGTTTGGAAATTTATATCGATGAGTGTAATTTTGTCGAAGGAGAAAATCGAGGGACTAGACTTGACGTTGATGATAATTTTAATGTTTCAGAGACGTGTTGAGATCACAGGCCGAATGCTACGTTAGAGCGATTCAATGGAATTTGAATTATTACTACAATGGATGTTGCAGCTGGTCTTGGTACTATCCGCATCACTACGCACCATATATATCCGACATAAAGGGGTTCAAGGATTTCAAATTAGAATTTGATATGGGCAGACCGTTTCTACCCTTCCAACAGCTACTAGCAGTCTTACCAGCCGCTAGTAGAACGTTGTTACCAAAACCGTTTGAGTCACTGATGATCGGAGAAGAGTCGCCAATAATTGATTACTATCCGGCTGAATTTAAAACTGATTTGAATGGAAAACGACAAGAGTGGGAAGCCGTTGTGCTCATCCCCTTCATTGAGGAGACGAGTCTACTCCAAGGTGACGAATTATTGGAAATAGAAATACAATATCCATAAATTTGTATAATACCGTTTGAAATTATCCAAACAGCGATGCAGCCATGTTACGCAAGATTAACACCGGAAGAAGCAAGACGAAATTCTCACGGGCCAATGTACGTTTATACCTACACAAAGGAAGATTTGGGACTCTACGAAGCGCCTGAATACTTTCCAAAGTTATCGAAAAACCATGCAAAACTCGAACCCATAAAGTGGGAGGAGATTATCGTGCCGAAAGACGAACTGGTCAAGGGTTTATGCCCAGGTATAAGACTGGACGTATATTTCCCAGGATTTCCAACGCTAAAGCACGTCGAACATACAGCTGAATTGCAAAAGGCAAAGGTATATGAGAAATATGATACTAATTTATGAATTTCTCATGAATTTCCACGAGTAATCAATGCTGCTTCTTTCTTCCCAGGTAAAAGTTTTCGAACAAACTTCACGCGGCGAGAATATGATTCTGAACATAGTGCCGCAAGACCCACCGAATCTATCCGACTTGGCGACTCAGATACTGGGTAAAAGTATCTTCGTATCATGGCCGCACTTGGTGGAGGCTCGTGTAGTCGCCATATCCAATCGTGAGATGAGGTTCAATTTGTTGAACGGGCGTGACGAGACCATTGGGAAGGAAGAGATGAAAGGTGCTCTCCTTGCCCAACGGGGTCAATCTAAGAAGGCGATCAGTGAGAAGTACGTCCAGCGTCACAGCTGCGTTAAGTTTGAACAAAACTGTTATTTTTCAAACGATATATTTTGCAGCTATATGAATCGGCTGGGTGTAAACGTGGGAGAGACCGAAGTCCTGGTTTACGCATGTCTGATGACTGGTAGACGCTACGTTTTTGGTACCCAGGGTAAATTGTCTCTGGAAAAACAGTGGAGCGAAGTACCATCTGTGTTCGCACTTCAGGCAACAGTCAGAGACATAACTGTCCACGATTCTAGTTTTGTTCAATACAAAAGTATCAGCGAAGTGTTTATGCCCAAGAGCATATGCTTCATGCTTGGACATCCGCATTACGGAGCTACCGGAGAGGTGGGATTCAAAATGACAATTCAAGAAGAATTTCTAATCGCAATCATAGAAACACTAACGAATGATGAATACCGAATTTTTAACAGGTCGTAGAAGCTGGAACTAACATTAAAACTGGCAGAGTTAAGCTGGCAATGTGGATAACGCAGGAGCCAGTTTTGGACTCGTTGAAGCAATCGCAGTCTGAATCAAAGTCACGCTATATGCATGGAAGTATAGCTGCTCAAAGACTGGGGATAAGCAGCCATCTATTAAGCCGCATAACTGGTTCTATATACGTTATGCAAGGGCCGAGGGAACAGTTGGAAAATCCGAAACGTAATATTGGTCTAAACTTGAAGTTTAACAAGAAGAATGAAGAGGTAGAGACAAAAAAAACTATATGAGATAAGGTTTCATCGTTGATTTTACTAGATACTTGATCATTATAAAAATTTTATCTTCAAGGTTCCTGGCTACACTAAAAAAGTACACGGCCAATGGCACTACAGTACAAAGGCTGTGGAATTGATCCACGCTTACATGCGAAAGTGTCCTTTGTTATTTGAACAATTGACAACAATTGTGACAAACGACATATACCACGAGGATGAATTGTTCACCGATCCAGGGTGAATTACCTGATTACAAATTTTTCCCTCCACTCTGTTCCTAAACTAATTATGTATGTATCATTGTATGTATGCACTTAGATCCATGACTGTGAACGACATACTGGTTTGGCTGAAAGAACAGCCGTTTTACAACGTGGAAACTCGTAGTTGCGGCGCGGAAGGTCTCGATTTGGAAAATATTGAAGAGTTGGAAAAAACTGTCGATGCATTTATGGAGGATCAGAAGAATGGTCAGAACGGTAAAACCGTGATGATGCAAGTCAAGCCACATCTGTTGTACAAGCCTGGTTTACACAAGGGAAATTTTCCGCCCGATGCAAATGCCCAACACACAATATATGATAGAATTGTTTGCGTTAGAGAAAGTTTCACCGTACCTCTTGGGTACAAAGGCACCATAGTTGGAACTCAGAAAGCAGAAAAGATCGCAGACACTATGTTCGACATTGTATTTGATAAAACGTTCGCTGGTAAGAGTTGGGCCAGAAAAATGGCGTAAAAATGAATGAACTGTGTATGTAAGCTATATTTTGATAATATGAGGAATTCTCCGCCAATGATGATATGAATTTACAGGTGGTCTGTCTATCAACATGTGCTCATCAAATCGTGGCTACAGACTAGCGCCCGCAGATTTTATAAATTTGTCGCACGGTGTGAGGGCCGAGAATGTTAAATCTGGGAAACCGAACAGCGATGGAGAACCGTTGTCTTGGAGATCGGCATCAAATTCTCAAAATAATTCGTCTCGTTCTAACACGAGTGCGTTTGCGTCGTTTAACAGCCAGGATGGTTTCGCACCAGCTTTTATAAAGGGTGAAATTCAGTTTCCTGTATCGCCGGTGAAAATAATGAAGAAAAATAACGACGAAGGAGGAAAGCCTAGTAGTTACCAATCTTCTTCTACAAAAAAAAATTCGCAAAACAATACCGGGGCTGAAGCTAAAGTTAACGAAGCTGTGGCGCAGCATGATAAAAATTCGCAAGCTAATAAACAGGTCGGAAATGAGACTGGAGAAAATTTTCAAGATAATAAAGAACAATCTTTCCAAAAATCATCGGAATTCCAGGCCTTGTGGAACGAGTTGCATAGATTACAAGTAAGTTGTTGTTATTCTTTTGTTTTCTTCTTCCCAGTCTATAAAGATAAGAATTATTCATAGTTTTTTTTTTTTAAATACAAAAATCATTTTACAAACGTATATGCGACTATTTAGAAGTCCAGTGGTTCAAACAGCCAACAGAAATTACCTACAACACCAAAAACTGAATTGAAGCAAACTACTCCAGGTGCTCCGACAGATTCGGTGGGTTTAAACACTCTCAGCTCTTAGCTTTGTGTGATTGTCTTGTCTTTTTTTTTTTTTTTGTTTTTTTCTAACACTACTAATAACATTCTGTGTACGTTATTATGATATTCACCTAAAAATGCTAACAGTTTTTTGATATTCACTAATCATGCAGCCAAGGGGAACTCAGATTTGGGTAAATAGAAACTGTTCGATATCCGCTAATCACTTTGTCATTTTCACTTTCCAATTTTATTTTCATGGGGTTCCGTAACATCTCAGTGTACCAGTGTAAACCAGATTTTTTTAACAGACACCCCTAGCCAGTAAAAAATTTGAGGAGATAAACGAGACACCCGTTTCAATATTTTATTCACACGATGAATCTATAGTCTCTAGAATATCTGCCTGTTATTTAGTATATATACCTGTTATTTAACCATAACAATTATCTACAACAGCCTCAAGATCCCAGTGCTTTCTTGAAAGCGATGTTAAAAATATCTGATGATAATTCGCAAAAAAATACATCGTCAAACAAACCTCCTGCATTCCCACAATTATCTAAATCTTCAGAAGCTCCGCCTCTGGTACAACAACTATTCGACGTACGTTTTAAATACATGTTCAATAATCATATTAACACATCTCGTAGTAGACAAGTTTAGGAACAATTGTAGACAATTGATTAAAAATTTCATTTCATTTCATTCCATTTCCCAGCATGCTCGTCAAGCAGGAAGTACCAAAAGAGCAAATCCAGTCTCTTATTGTTCCCAACTATTGACGTACTTCCAATTGAAAGGCATGGGTATGCCTCGCTACAACTACGTGCCTAATAAAGATACCAACTTCATTTCCGCACGTATATTTTTGCCTGATATGAGGACATTCAGCGGTGAATTTTGCCCCACTAGAGAACTCGCGGCTGAAAGTGCTGCCAAGAGAGTTTACACTGTGAGTTAAGAGGCATGAATCTCACCCCCGGTTCATCAATCTTGACCAAACTTATAGGGGTGTTTCCTTGAGCCAAAATATCAAGTACCTGATGAATAACTCTCCGGAATCGGCCCTTACTCTATCAATTTACTCAAATGTACAATAGAAATCAGCGTAACCTGGGTTTGTCCCCAATTGCCGGAAAGTAACCAGTTTTTGTGCTGCGTTATGAGATTCCACATTGCACTGAATATTTATAAATATTCATCATTCATTGTACATTCAAGTAGATTGATAGAGTAAGACCCCATTCGGGAGAATTATTCAGCAGGTACTTGATATTTTGGCTCAAGGAAGCACCCCTATAAGTTTGGTCAAGATCGATGAACCGGAGGTGCGATGTTCTCCTGGTCAGTCATGAATTTTAACATCGAAGCAACAATGAACATCATTTGTTACATTGCAGGAGTTGAATTTGAACAATATGCCAGAACCAGGTGTAAATATTCTACCGACACCTCCTCAACAGTGGTACAACACCCACCACAACGCTATTCGGCCACAAAATATAAGACCGATGATCAACGGTCCGCCCCCGATGCCACCGATGATTATGCCGAACCCATTCATGAGGGTTTTCAACGGCAGTCCTAACATGCCGCAAAATTTGAATAACCCACGTTTGATGCCAAATTTTCCTCCCCAAGTCAGACCTCAGCAAAGACATCAGCAGCCTAGTAGCAGTGCCGGAAATAGTTCGAAAAATTGGAGAACCGAGAGTAGTAACAAGTCGGAGCATAGAAAAAGCGCACCGTTTGTACCGCTACAGGCGCAAAAACAACACCGAAATACAAACCCGAGACACTCGATCGGGAGTTCATATATGGACGGTAGCTTGCTTCGCGGACGACAACAGAGATCACAAACTGAAACCAACGAGGGATCCTCGAAGGTTCGACTAATGCTTTGAAATCGGATTGACGTTGATAAAAGGAGAAATATTTACATCGACTCTAGAGTTAGGAGTAAAATCGCGAAATTTTTATTTCCATGTAATAACAGAAAGCCTGTGTTTTAGATGAAAGAAGATAAGGTAACGGATGCCCCAGAGTCGCAGAACGTACAAAACGGACCCCAGAATCAAGCAAAACATCAGCAAAGATCTGGGAAGCAGAGGAAGTCGCGAATTGCTGCAAATTTCGGATCTCCTCCAGTGAGCAACGGCGACGAAACTAAGTAACGCAAATAATAAACGTGCAACTACCACCCGATACTATAGCGGAATATCCAAGTTGCACAGACTCCTCCATCATCATGTGTATAGTTATAAGACAAAATATATTTCATTATTTACAAATCGACTGTGTCAGATGAAATTTTTTTCAGCTTTACGCTCAGTTTTAAGTTAACTATGAGATGATTTCTAGTTACTATTTGTTCCTTTGTAAAATTATAAGTAGATAATATGATAAGTTACTTATGCTTTTTCAATTTTTCATTTTTCTTTCACTTTAATGGAATATAAAAAAATTATCTCGCAACAATCATATTATAGACGTTAATCTGAATCTCAAATTATTATACATATATTAGGTATTATAATATTGATGTTCAGATTTGTCCGATCTTTTTTTTTTTTTTTACCATCAATTGACAAACTCCTGAATGACAATCATTAAAAAAAAAACCAAATCACGCGTACTACCCACAAGGCGTACTTAACATATTATTATGTGACAATAAATAATTGATATACCAATTGAATTGCAATCTAAAGACTATATCAATTCAGTCATTTGCTAATATATTTATTAATTCTGTTTCAATAATTAGGTAATATTGTTAATTTGCTGAAAATCATTATTTCTTTTTTGTCCAGATTAGCTACATAGCTACAGTAAATGATTAGTACATAACATTATTTTTTTTATCTTTCACCAATCTTCATAAATTTCAGAAAAAAAAAAATACGTTTGTAAAGATTATTTTATAACAAATATGACAATTTGAAAATTTTCTGTTAGTTTTCATTAAATACGTTTGTAATCTTTAACTGAGTTTCTTCAATCGAATTCAGAAATCTGTAAATTGATTTCACTCTATCTATGATCACATATCGCATATCTAAAATCAAAAAGGCATATAGTTTCCTCAAAGTTCGTCTATATACTCATATTATGTCTAATTATAGGCCTTTTTTATTTTAATCATATCTTTTGTTCTATCAAAATTGTATCAATTTCAAGTTATATCCTGATACAAAGAGAAATCTTGTCTACTGTACCATAATACATAGAAAAATTATAGGATTAATTCTATGCATAAAAATTTTTACTAACAATTATTTATATTTACGTAACTATATTTGCAGAGTACAATCCTTAAGTTTAAACACATAATCACGGAGGGGTAGGGTACGGTAACATTTTTTACAACGCATTGCATAACAACCACCAACATCACGTTCGTTCGTTCGTTCGTTCTTTGAACTCTCGGGCCTGAATCCTATAACAGCATAGCTATCATAAACGAAACGTGATTTCACAAGATATCAGGTGTAATTGTGTAACAATAAGTATTTTCATAATTATTATCATCGTTCATAATCCAGGAATTGATTGTCTACAAACTAGACTAAAGTCTTTGAGTATCTCGCATAATCGTCGTTTGTTACTACGCTCGCGGAACACAGCTCGTGCGAACGAGTCCTTTTGATCCTGGTTAACAGGTGGTGCGCTTGCATCGGTGAGTGCCATCCTAAGCCACTGAGCAGTCCATTCTCCAAAAGATTTGTTTAATACCAGAAGAACTTCAGCATGAGGTTCCAAATTGTTGCGCGGTACTTCTCCACCTGTTTCGAACATTAAATTTTAATATTGAAATATTATTGTACAGAGAATAGGCATATGAACATTTTAAGGCTTTCTTACCGACGCAACGAAGAATCGTACAGACAAGTTCCTGGCCAACAGGTTCAATGAACGTTCGAAATCGTGGGCCTTGACCAACGGCATGAGTGAGGAAGCTCCCTGCAGCCTTAGCGGTTCCCACTTCGGGAAGGGAGAGACAAGCGATTCCTGAAAAACCAACAAAAATATTGAAAAATGTTGATAAAGCCATCACGAAACCCGACTTTAGACATTGACTGACCGCAACGTAAGCTTTCGGATATTTGTTGCGGAACGTCGAGTAGCATCCGGGGATTCTTCTTGCATATTTGAGCGAGTAGAGTGAGATAAGCTTCGAGCAGATCGGAAAGCTCAGATAAATTACCACCGACTGCTCTGACCGTTGCAACTCCGTTCAAAGTGTAGCTGCTCAACTCGGCGAATACCGGGGCAATAATGCTGCAAGAATCTCTGCCGAATAGTAAAACTAGTTGACGTAATAAATTCAGAGCTGCAGGATGGGGTTGAGTCTTGTAAGACCCAATGAGTAGCGGAAGCAAAGGGCGTGCGTCGTTCTTTGGATTTGGAAGAGAGGAGAGAGATCTCTGCGCGCACATATGCATAGCTTCTAAAGTCATGTAGTCCCTTCCCCATTCATTGTCAGCAACAATTTGATCGAACAGCGGCAGCAGTCCGTCGAGTACCGCTTTCCCAACTGACCCCTCCAACGTCGAGAACAACATCGTTGCCATTTTCAGTTGATTGACAACGGCAACGCGAGCTTTGGCCGGCGTTAGTCGCAGCAATTCGTGGGATCTACGCACACAGGGACCCAGCGTAGAGTCGACGTGTTGTAATTGGAGGTCCGTTGATGGCAATGAGTTTAATAATTTTCCAGCCGCGTACATCAGTCTCAGACCTTCACCACCTCCTGGCGGTACATTCGGCAAGGTATGTCCGATTGTTTCCAGGATCGATGGTGCCAACGGTGCTAAATGCGGCCCGCATTCTCGGGCCAAATCTTTTAGCGCCATACTGGCTGCCGGGGCGGTGATCGGCCCTTGAGCCAATCCCAGAGAAACGAGCCTCAGAGATCCCTCCAGCCAAGGATCGGGATGTTCACCTATCCATTCGGCATAGGCACCAATCGCTGTACAAGCGCTAGAAAGTACCTCGCCAGGATATCTGTGATAGGGTATTTGCGACAATACAACTTCCACAAGAGGTGGTATGTAGCTCGTCTCCTGGGTGCCAACGCTTTCGGATAAAGCTCTGAAAGCGTGCAGCGTAGATTCGACTTGTATCCATCCTTCGAAGTTATCGGGTGGTTGGCTCAGTCTTTGGCCCAGTAACTGCAGCAGTTCTCCTCCCAGTACGTTGTAACAGTAGGCCAAAGTGTCCGCTGCATCTTGCCTGTAACATCTGAGGAGTTCTCTTTCATCCTCGTCTCCAGCTTCTGCTGGCGACGATGGGAGCATAGCTTTTCTTAGAAGAGCTTGAGCAAGACGGGCATATACAGGCTTCAATGCTAGCGAAGCCCTGGCTTCCAGAGGCTGATCTAGTGTGTACAAATCATCCTGCAAGATGTACCAGAAACCAAATGGGATACAACTGCTCCTTTCGTCGATGGGATAGCGACCAGGTAGCTCCGAACACTCCAACAATAACTCAATCAGTTCTTTGGCAGTCCATTTCTGTTTTTCGTCCCCCTCCCCGGTCAGAGCTAGAAGGAAGACCCGACTGTGCGCCTCTCCCATCGCTGTCAATACTTCATAAAAGGCTTGTCCTCCTTCCTGACGTGCAGCCCATGCCAGACTCTCGGCCCATCCCCACAGCAGGAGGGGTCTTTTGTCAAGTTCCGCATGGGTCAGAGTCAGAATCAAACACTCCTGAACGACCTCCCAGCCGCTACTAGCGTCCGATTCAGTATCCCTGGAAAAACACATTCAAAGTTTGCTCAAAATGAACGGCGACAAATGATTTTCGTCACTCACCTATGCGGTGCGTAATGCAATGCAGCACGCAACAAATGATTGAATATATGACTGGTTGTTTCCAGAGGTAGTTGTCCCAGCTTCAACCAAGACAGGGCACACTCTAACGCGAGAAGAAATAACGTTTGTCTGTCTCGCCCCGAAACGCCGTGATCCAAGTTGGAGAATACATCCAGAAGCAGGAGAGCTACTCTGCGCCAACTAGCCGTCAGGCCTTCTCTGAGTCTTGTTTTCTTCACGCCTTGGCGGTTCTCGAACTAAAAGACATCGCACAATCAACGTACAGCTATTCCATTTTGTCTGATGATACAAGGTGGCAATTTTGGTGACCTAAGGTCATATAATTCTGTTCTGATGCCATAAATCCACTGTGAAAATGATTAAGATGCATTGATAATTCGAAATCAGGGATTGAGGAACCCAAATGGAAAAGGTCGTATGATGAATGCGTGCGACTTTATGCCTTCAAACGTTATCATCATAGCTCAAAGGGGTCTACCTACTTCTCCAGGAAGCGCTGATAGAACTCTGAGAAGTAAGTCCAAGGTCAATGGAGAATTGCAGGACAACGTATCGATCAAATCCTCGACCAGGCTCTTCTCCTCTTTAGTTTCTTCAGACGCAGCTTGAATATTGGCTAAAACAGCAGCGAGCTGAAATAGAATGAATGCTATTTCAGTATCTCTTACGGGATGTGATAAGCCCATAAACCCCGAGCTTACCGTCTGACAAAGTTTGGACAGCACTAAGACAGGGGCGTTGCTACGTTTGACGCAATCTAATATCCGTTCTCTCAAAACTTGATACTCGTTCTTAGGCACCTGGTCCCATTGCTTGATAACTTTAGAGTACAGGGTGGTAGCGCCAAAGAATTGCACTTCTGCGCTCTGTATCATGGGATAAAAGATCATTTTTAATTTACCGCTGCATAATGGACAGGGAAATGGCCAGGATACCGACCTTTGAAGTGTCCAAAAGATTCCAAACGAAAGTCCAAGCCTCGGGAGATTCTTGTACCTGTAGTAGCCACGAATGAGCTTCGCTAGTTCCTGAGGCATAGAATCTCTTCACAGCCTCTTCGACTGTTGCTGCATGATCCATGCCAGATATCAGTTAAAATTTATCTTATTTAAGAAATAATCCGTAACCACTATGTTCGTTCGTAATTTCTATATTTAGTCTGTAACATAGATCGTTTATGACAGACTTACTACTGTGGTAATTAAATGTTAGGGTAAGGTTAGGGTTGTGTCAAAGAAATATATAAACATTCTACGTAAAGTCAGCGGCATTTTAATTAATAGGTGAAGGTATCTTTCATCTACGACCATTCGTATAGCTGTACGTTTTTTTTTTCTTTTTTTCTTTTCTTATAGTATTGCTTTATGATTTATTATCAAGCTATCGCAACGGATAATGCAACCTAACCTAACATTTATTGTTCGGATATGTCGCGCCATCTTTATACAATTATATATAACATATGGGTGAATGGGGCTGCGCCTCGTGGTCTACGCATAGTATGCATATTACGCTCTTGGCGAACGACCAACGTGACCTCATAAACATTAAGCATGCTATAAAGGTGCCTTTTCATTCGACGCTTGACGCTAGTCTACAAAACGCGTTTTTTTTTTATCCCACGTGACCTCAACATTTGACGTCAAAAGCAGTGTTGCCAGACGTACCATGAACATGGTATTTGTACCATTATATGAAGCATTTCACCATGTACCATGGCGAGGCTAACATGGTACAGTAATGTTCATCGATGGTGTCCCTGTGACTCACTATTTTTCCTAGCTTTTTTTCAAATCAAATTTCCCTTCTACAAATATTTTATTTGCCAATGACCGGTGGCTTACTTCGTGACTCTGCTGCAACACGCAGCTGTCATATTCTTAACAACTTGAAGGTTCCACTGGTCACGGGTAAATAAAATGTTCATAGAAGTAAAACTCGATTCTGGAGAAAATAGTGAGCCACGGGGACACCATCGATGAACATTACTGTACACCAAAGTACCATTATTTCGGTCGCTCCAATTTTCAGATTAATTTTCATGAATACCCTCGATTTGTTATCACTGAACGACTGGACGGACTCAACTAGCTCCCGATTGGTCCACTCGTTCCTTCAATTTTTGTCCCCAACTGTCTAACTCGGCTCTGGACAACTCGATAATCGGCATTCGCCCGAGTGTAACGTCCGAGCGGACGACATACCCTATTCACGCTGTCAACCACCTAAAATCACCAGAACTTACCATACTATCACCAAACATAGAAACCTACCGAACCAACACACGGTACACTAAACGTAATGGATTCTGATCCGGATGTGTTCGACAATCGAAGAAACAGCCAATCGGCGCTCTGGATTTTTGTAGTCCAGAGCGCTGGTTGACTGTTTCGTCTAACTAGATTACACATCCGGCTCAGAATCCATTACGTTTAGTGTACGTACATATTGTCCACACAGTAACCAACTATGGATATACACCCTGCATCACCTTCAAAACGAATAACCATAACGTTCACATCCTTATACTCACTAAACCTACATTACCCAAATATTATTACATACTTATAACCATTATTATAATTATAAAACTTACGTTTTAATCGAACCTAATATTTACTTTAACACTATTATATGTTCACCTAATCATTAATTATGACATCTACCTTTTAAACCCCCTGATCTATTCACGTACATACTACCCATAATATAAAATAACTATTGTACCATTATTAGCACAACGTTTAACTCATCACTCTATTTCATAGAGGACTATTAAACGCAAATACTATATAAACAAACATAATCAACTATATATTGCATTAGAACCACTCATTCGAGATGGCCAAATAGTACATACTTTAGACTTAGTTAAGCCTAGACGTAAGCACATTCCTCAAAACTATGACGCGCACCCAGACACCCCATACCAACCCACTTGCGCACACGGACGACCAAGCGGCAGTCCAAAATCCCTTACACATATGCAAACTACTCACTCAACGCTCAAAATCCTACACGATACCAACTATACAAAACAACTCGAATACTGACGAGATAATATTCACACCAACCACACTCGGCCTAATGACCATATCATGTCAATTACTATTCCATAAACAATATCAATCCCTCACATGACCATATCACTACAGATTCACCACTCGAATATTATTTCACCCTTGCATGTTAATTATAAGTCATACTCATATATTATAACCATATACTCATTTAACCATAGTCGCTAGACTATGCTATATACGCATATTACTCTTTCACAATTACTTTTTTATATTATCCACCTTAGAATATTATATCCTGCATGTTAATTATTAAGACAATGTTAATCCGATGTTCGGCTAACATTAAGTTAGATTATCATACTAGATTAACAATGCCAACCTATTAACTTACTGAAACCTCCAATTCATAATATCGTATAATTCAAACCATCATTTTACTAGTTGTCAAAGGATCATATAATCAACCAAGCAAACGATTTATTAACTAATTGCAGCTTAAATATTGGAGACCATCCTTGGTTTACATTACAATATAGTTCACCCTCTATCCTTTGTTCTCAAACGGCATAATACAAAGAGCCCCAAGCTCGCTTTGACACCCCCTCAAACACCCTAACGTCTGGAACACTCTAGAGACCAAAGTCTCAAATACCAACCACCCTAACCGAGCGAGACAGGTTGCGGACCCAGACCAAAGGCAGATAAGAAAATATCCACTCAACACCTAGCATAAGATAATATTTTATAATATTAAATATTAAGAAATTAACATTAAGAGAAGAAATTATAAACTACAAATTATTGTATGTATCTTCAAAATAAGCTTCACTGGAAATTCTTAAAGTCATAAAATTTCGAAACAGTATGAACACGTGCGAAAACTTGAAATGAGCAAAGTAAAAGCGAACCCCAGGTATTGGAAGATCACATAAAACCTAAATAACCCTTACGGTCACAAAAGAAGAAATTGCCCGAGAGGCAAAGAAAGCAAAACGACAAACATCGAAAACTCAACGTACACCAGACACGTGAAGAAGTATGGGAAGAGGCTAAAGATCAAGGAACCCTATGAAAAACAAGTACGAGAGCTACGGGAGGGGAACACTGAGGCAGAGAGGCAAGACGAAGGAAACACCGCAGTGCACCCGACGGGAGGAGGGTAACCCCACAAAAAGCACCCGCTAAAAGGAAAAATAAAACTAACAAAAACGAGGAAAAAACCTTTGGGCCATAGACCAATCATAGGCTGACAGGCCCCCCCATGAAGCTACGGCCCAATCAGCTAAGGCCCTTCACACCAGCCTAATCTAGGACCCCGCACCCCCGATCATCATATAAAACACCCCGGCAGACTCAGCAACAGCCTCTTCCAGCACATACCCCTCTTCTAGAGCATACCTCCTCTCGCATCTCGCTCTCGCTCGTCTCGCACCGTTCAGCACTTGAAGACTCTTCACACCAGCTTCGCAGTATCTCCAATTTCACATCACCGATTTGAAGACGCATCGAAACTCAAACGAAGATCCAGAATTCAACCCTTCGCATATTACGCTCAAGTTTTCAAACGTCCATTCATTCACATCTTTCCGAATACGGAACTTAGCTTCAAACTAGACTCACTTTTAAAATAACAGATTCCAGTGAGGGTTATATTAAAACCAGGAATCATAGTATAATATTAATAAAGTTAAATAACCAGTTAAATTCGAGTAAGAACAAACGAAATCATTTATCCTTCGCCACCCCCTTGATCCAGTCCAAACTTAGACAACACCGAAGATCAAGGAACGAGCCCTCATCGAAGATCCAGAAGAAACCGACTCAAGGTAAGAGCAATCATAATAACACTCTAAAATAATCAATTCTCGCATTATTCAATTAAAACAGACTTTAAGTCCGAATCAAGAAGATAAGATTCAAATACTAAGATATTCAAACGAGTAGTTAGATGAGAGCATAAATAGTTAGATAGCGCGACTCCTCTGAATTTGATACTAGATTAATCCAGTCCACTGTATTTCAATACTTTATCGATAATTGGTAACCCAGAACTCTCGAGTGAACGTCTAGGTTGTCCGCCGCGATATTTCCAGTAGCTAGCCTCTAGAATTATCCGCGAACGCCGCTCCGACGTCACACGAGCGTGATACCCTAGTTCCCATGAACGCGTCTCTGGGCGACAATGCTTTCAGCCAATGAGAAGCGTCTCAGTGACAAAATTGAATTCAAACTTCGATGTATATACCCATTTCTTTTCATCAATTAAAATTTCGCCACATTTTTAACGGAAATTAGCCCAAGGAACAGAAGAAGGAGATCGATCAAAACAATTTTAAATTGTTATTATAATGTTTGGACACCAATATATAATTTTAAAGGTGAGGTGGGCAAACGTTGGAAAACAATCCCAAACTGTGATATATTAATCAAATGATCTCATATAACAATAATTATAATAAAATATTATATAATAAATAAAAAATAAACATTTCGAGAGTGATCTCAGAGATTTACGTTTATCGTCACGCGCAAATTACTTGCGTTCATACTTGTATAGCATAATAATAAACAATATAATAATTTTATATGGTGGTACCATGTTTTTCCCCAAAATACCATGATTTTGTTATATTGGTACCATTGTACTAACTCTACGAACTGGCAACGCTGGTCAAAAGGCACCTTAAGACATAAGTGTTGTTTAATATTTCCCTCGTTTTATCTAATAAATTTTCTAATGAGTTACGTTAAAGATTTTAACGCATTTGTTGGCGGAACTACAGGAGTTTTTAAAGGTATGTCTAAAGCGTATCTGAGTGTGACTAGACCTAGTATTAATATATAATTGAGATTAAGATTAGGATTTTAGGTTAGGTTCAGGGTTAGGTTAGGGTTAGGTTAGGGTTACTGGTTCTTAACCACGTGTTATAATAAATTACATCAAAGCTGATACAAGTAACGAGGTTTAAAATTTAACTACTACCAGGTTTAAAGATCACCGAAAAGACATGTATTACAAAAAACATACAAAGCCTTATGGCGATAACAGAGAATCACGAAATAACAACTATGGCATGGGGCGATAAAGAAGAAAAAGAAATTCTAATCGCTTGTGGATCTAAAGGAACTCGAAGGTTCTATAATCCTCGTAACACCTATCTGCATTTCGATAATTCTTTGTCTTAACACTTTCTTCAACCATTCACAGTGTCAAAATATACGATACAGAACACTCGACTTTCACAAGTTCGTTTAATTGTGACATCGGGGAAGGAAAGATCAAGGGAATATCAAGATACGATGAGTAAAGAGCTACGATTAAACATTTTCTGAATCAATCTCCTTTTTTTCTTCCAAACTTCTATTCTCTGAATTGATATCAATCTCTGTGTCATTATTTTCTGCAGCGCTATAATAACGGCGGTTGAATCTGGCCAAGTGAAATTATGGCGATACGACGAGAAAGACCAGATATTGATAAACGCTGGTGAAAATTTACACCGTATGAGGCATTCCGGAGTTAATAAAAACATTATAGCTACAGGCGGTAGAGAAAACGAATTGAAATTATTCGATCTGGAAAAACAGAAGAAAATATTCACAGAAAAAAATGTTCCCCCTGATATGCTGCAGCTACGAATGCCTGTCTGGGTATCTGACATAGGCTTCTTACCAAACAGTAGCTTAGTCGTTACCGCTAGTAAATATGGACATGTAAGTTATTGTCTTCAACCCAAGTCTCAACTTTGGATTTCAACATCTCATTGATATCGTATTTATTCAAGGTTCGATTATATGATCCCGGGTCACAACGAAGACCGGTAATCAATCTCCAGATCAAGGATGAAGCACTGACAACTCTAGCCACATCGCAAAAAGAAAAGCGAGTTTCTGATTCATACTTTAATTTCTGTTTGCCTTTTTTGTTGGATGAAAGATGAATGTGAATTACCTACATACACGTTGATCTAATTTAAATTTATCTGTTTAATAATTTCAGACACGTAGTCGTAGGATCTGGAAAAGGAAGAATGAATCTTATCGATCTACGAAATCCTGGGAGAATTCTCAATACCTATAAGGGTTTCACCGGAGGAATATCGGATTTAGCTTGTAGCCAGTCTGAGCCATTGATAATAAGCGTTGGGTTAGATAGATACCTCAGGATCCATCATTTGGAAACTAAAAGATTGATTGAAAAGGTATACCATCATGATGTTAGTTACAATGCATACAATTGTTGGTACTGTACCTACAACGAAAATGAACAACTTATAGCTATTCATTGAATTCATGAACGTGTTCACAGGTCTATTTGGTATCTTCGTTGAACGCCCTGTTGTTGCGTTCGAATTTTACACTTAAAGTGGATGATGAAAACTCTGAAGAAAATGTGGGAGAGATGAACATCCCAACTTTTGAATCGAAAGATCAGTCGAAGTTGGATAATTCGGAAAAAGAATGCGTTGATCTTGATCAGGATAGCGACGCTGAATACGATGAGATGTTTAGCGGGATGCCAGTGATTGACAACAACGCTAATGATGCGGATTTGATAGAAAATCAAAAGAACTATAGTTACAAAAAAGCAACAATCATAGACAGCGCTTTGGTAAATTATATACTACCTCGATTTTGATGAATGAAAAATTCAACTTCGTTAAATCAATACAATGTTAAAAATTATTTCATTTTTCAGGAACTTGACGCTGATGTAGAAAACAAAAAATCACTTACGTTGAAGAGAAAAAGAAAAAAGATGAAATTTCGCTAAAAATCAAACAACTACTTGTAGTTTTATAAAGTTCAATAAAATAACAAGACGAAGCTTTTTACAAATGAATCCTTTTATAATTTCACGATTTACTAATATCCTTTAATCTAAATACATAAAAAAAAAAAATGTTAAGTTCAATACATCAACATGTCTTCCATAAGTATAACATAGTATACAATATTGTTCCAATAGATGAGTATACTTACTTGATATAGTCGACGTTTTTAAATACATAATACATGCATACATGATATCAGGTTGCAGTTTTCATTGTTCATTGTTCATTGTCCATGTTAGGTATAATATACGAATATATCAGGTCAAGTTGTAATCTTTATTGTACAGTTTTACTTTAATGCATGAATATTTTGAAATGTTCAAGGATAATACATCGCAAATTCAATTTTAATGAAATTACAGATTATTATACCGGCGCATGTTTTCAATATTAACAAAAGTGATAAACGCCGTTTGGCAAATTTATGCAACTCTGTAAGATACTGAAATTGAAAATGTTGCGTATTTTAATAATTAATTTATCATTTACAACACTGCAGTTCCTACTAAACTCTTATTTTTTTTTCTTCTTGTTTTTCTTGTTTTTCTTCATTTCTTTTCTATCCTATATAATAACTACAGAATTGAAGAACGTTGAAACGTTATTTAAATAAAGTAGCGTTGTATATTTGTACTACGAAAAAAAGAAAAGACACTATATAATAACAAGAAAAGTGAATTATGGCTTTTACAAATTTTCACCCATTCTATAATTAATATCAATTGCCGTTAAAATAAATCTTTCCAATGTACAAAAATTCGACGATCTGCGTCATTATTATTATTACACCAACATATTAGTATTACCTAACTCGTCGCTGTGTAATTATTGTTCACATACTATAGTATATAATATCTCGTTTTATTACACCGTTCATTACTCGCGCTAATTCCAAATCTCATAATAATATTACATCATAAACTCACGCGTACAAAAGAAGAAGTTAAATTATAGGCACTGTCGTTTAAGAGTGTTGCGATTTTTTTCTTTTTTTTTTTGTTTTTTTTTTTAATCTCATTGAAAAAAACCTATTCCAATGGGCACTGCTGTTACATACATACATATGCCTGTGTATCATTGAGTCTCATGTGAAATACTCTACATTAAATGAACGTTAAAATCGCACACCTGAATTTCTTCATATTTCATTGCGAACGAGTATACCAAGTCTTAAGTTATTAGTTATTACCATACATCATCTCTTTGAATCGTACGAGATCATTTGAAGGATGTCAAGTCTCGCTATACATCAATTCCTAATCTCATATCACTAACAGAGCTCTTAAAGCCCGTCCCTAGTCGCCCACGTCCGAAGGTATAATTCTCAGTTTTTACCCGATTTCACTCCTCGCAATATACAAATTCTCCATTATTCTGTTATCGAATACATAATATAGTATATACGTATGTGTGATTCGACGACGAAATAGGTTCTTGATTGATTTCGAAAAATGCCCTATACATTCAACTGATTTAATAATGAAAAAAAAAAAACTATCTCATAGTTGTTCAGCTGCAGTTTTCATGCGTATAAGTTTCCGTTATTACATGCCAGCCAGACCCACGTGTTGAATTGTATTCAAAATCAAAGATTAATTCGTTTAGACATTTTGTAACATGCCTCAAGTCTGTATTACTATTCTATATGGGGTACACCTGTGTGCTGAGTCTAGATTGTAGATATTTTGTAAATTTTTTGTTCGAATTAGGAGAAAGGAGAAATTATGCATCAATAGCAATATTGAATCTGATCAGAGCGAATTATCGAAGTAATCAATCTAAACAATTTTTATTCGATTAAATACCGAACGTGACTTGCATTTTTATTACTTTTTTTTTTTTTAATAAGTACTGCCTAACGTATAGTCATTCCCGCCGTTTAATCTGTCCCGGGGTGTACAGGTATAATAGGTAATATATAGTATAGATGTGTCGATTTTCTTTTTTTGTTTTTTTTCTCTTTAGTTTCAATAGATCAATAGGTAATTCAGATATTACATACTCAAATGGGGATAAAATGCATACACACTATATGCCTTTTGAAAAAAAATGGATATTACTATAACGTAGCTATACCGTTTCTGCGAATGTATAATAATAATTAATAAGATACCATCGGCGGTTTATAAAGCTTTAAAAATTATACCACGAAGCGTCAGTAGTAATAACATACGGCAATTACAGCCTGTGACAATCCTTAAGCTTCTAATTATCATAATATTTCATTATTTAAATTTATTTCTCATACTAATTAACATTGTAATTTATCATATCTATTTACAGACGATATTATATTACATGTATGTATGTAGTATATTATTATTATTTGTTTTTATTTCATTTTTATTTTTTATTTTTTTATTTTCATTTTTTTTTTTATTTAAACCCGTTTCTGACTTGAAAAATCACCCGCGGAAGGCAAAGGCTTGCGTTTATCTATATATATATATATATATATATATACATATATTTTTTTAATATATATATAGGTGTATATATATATATAATACCTTCTCAAAGTATCACAAATTACTAGCGTCTTATTAATATTCTTCGTAGTTTCATTTTACTTAAAACTTTGTAACTAGTATCATAATATTATATTATGCAAGTCAATAATCTATTACTTCAATTACTGTTTTCACTTCGTCGCATATACATATAACGCATAAACGACTTAAAAAAAAGTTATCTGATTCGAATTTAAAATTCATAATTTTGAAAAGAAATTGAAAAAAAAAATAAAAAAAAATGAATACACCATCGTATTTTACACGTGTTGTAGTATCAATATCTAGATATATAATATATAGTATATACATATTACAAAGGTAATAGAGAGATAAAATTAGGCTTCTTCTTTTTCTACTTATCAGGATCTCGCAATACATATAATACATAGGTATCGTATTCAGTTTAGCTGTATTTCAAATAATAAAATTTAACAGACGTCCGGCGTTTGCAAATCTGATATACTATACTATACTATACTATACTATATGTATGAATATGAGAAACTTCAGTTTCACAACAATATGTATGTATACTATATGTATGTATGTATGTATGTATGTATTTATGTATGTATGTACGTATTTATGTATGTATGTACGTATTTATGTATTCGTATTAGGTATAATATGTATAACAACAACAGAAAAAAGAAAAAAAAAAAAATTGTGAATTGGTAAAATTTTCTTTCAATTATTTTCATGATTCTTTTCATTGCCGCTACTCCTCGCCGCTATGAGTTTCGCTTACAATAATTATTAGGTTCTAAGAACAAATGGCTTAAATAAGAAATTATTTTACAACACAATATACCCTAATAATAATAATAATATATAATGTATAATATATAATAATATATCTCATCACTCGCCCCCGGAAACCGTCACTTCTCGCCACGTCGGTTCTTGAGATTGGTTCACTAACATATGGTCAGAAATATCGGAGGTCGTAGGACTCAACGGTGGACTAGGGGTTGCACGGGTTTCTTCTTCGGTTTGCCCTGCAGTGCAGTCGGTTTTATCACCTTCCTGTTCTGCTTCGGTGTCTCCGTGATCGAGAAGGGAGGTCTCGGATGGTGCTGAACTCGGTCCTTTCGATGCTACCGAATCTCTTCCCCGTAAAGATACCGAGCTACCTTTGTTACTACCACTATCCTCACCTATACAATAAAAGAGGGATCAGAAATTTGATTAAGCCGTATTCAACGCTACATAAGGCTCGCGCGAGTTGAATCTTCCATTCAGTCACGAGCCCGTAATATTTCATTATTTTTATGTATATATATGTATATACGTACTATGTTTGCGCGTGTGAGTGTGCGTGTATGTATGTAATACGTATAATTAGTTTATATATTATACACATCATGTGGCCATAGGTGTTATTATAATATCGGCTGTATACACGCTCTGGGTATGTGTACGCTTTGATTAATCATTGTTTCATATATTGCTGATACAATTTTATTGGAATTATACGATTGAGGCGATCTCTCCACCCGTGCATATATTATAACCAAATTAAGGACATTCGTGTGTATAATACGTACGCATACTCATGGGTGAATAATTTTTTTAAACCAAATGATTATGTGTATGTACTACATAAGACTAGAAATGATATATATCATTATTACCACATGGCCTGAGAACGATGTACAATAAAAGATCGGAGAGTGAAATTATTCCGATCACTTTGTCATCCTCGTCTACAACTACGAGCCGATGAACCTGGAATGATAATATAAAGATGATAATGATATGACCAGATAAAATTTTAACTATGCATGTAGATAAATTTCATCATTGTGCCAAATATGATTACCTCAGCTCGTACAATTTTCTCCATTATGGTAAATAATGTTTCGTCGAGTTTGCAGCTCTGAACTCCTTCGAACCATTCGGTTCTGTGTTCGTTGGCATCTCGTAGCGAAACGTCTAAATTATTATAGGTTTTTTCAGCAGCTAAATTCTGAAACAATGAGTATATTTTTAAGCAAGTTTCGTTTATTAGTGATTTATGGGGGAAAAAAATGGGTAAATTGACTTACAATAACATCGAACTTGGAATAGATGTTTACTAATTTTCCATCGTTGTCTATAATTGGCAATGCGGAGACTCGCCTCTCCACAAACTTCTTTAGGGCTAAAATTATGCTAGTTTCTTCGGTAGCTGTTTCTATGTTGTCAAATGTTCCTATCCTTAGTTCCCTAAGTGTTTTGTTCATGAAGGAAGGCCTTGGTAGTTCAAGAATCTGAAATTATACAAAAAATCGAAGTTCATAATAATCAATCACAATCGTGAATATGCGTTAATAATATGTGAACGTCAATACATACGTAGAGGAAAAGGAACCTAAGTATCCGTTTATGCGTCAATATGTAGAGAACGTTTCCAGTGTCAGGATCAATGACGGGCAAACGATGTATCCTGTTTTTTATAAGGATACGAATAGCTTCGTATAGTGAGGCGTCAGGACCGATGCTAACTAGAGGATGAACCTGGTCTTTCAAAACTTCTAAAATTAACAAAGTATACACAAATGTGATCAACATTGTTCATCAGACCATTTTGGGAAGGATTTCATTGATTCTATGATTTCAACATTCGGAGATTATAGAGTTAACTTACTTCTCCACGTATCGAGTTCGTGTTCTTCGAGTTCGTCCATTGTGACGGATGGACTGGTGTAATACATTTGTAGAATTTTAATGAAATCCGTGATAGTCAACATTCCCACGAACTCCTGACGAGAACTATCCCAGAGTGGAGCTGCCCTTACACCTGTTTAGGTCAAAGATTCTATGTAATTCTTGAATTTGCATGCAAAGGTAACAATGTAACATGTGAAAATATGCTTTCTCAAAATGGTCATTGTTTCCTCATTTTTCCCAAAACCTAGAGTCCTTCGACAAAAATTGCATGACTTTGTTGCGGACATACAGTCCTACAATGGGACTGAACATGTTCTATTACAGGCTATAACGATTGTATAGTAGAAAGGAATGAATTTCCGTGAATTGAACCAGAGGCGTGGAAGATCAATTCCAAAATTCAAACTTCAAACAAACCCATGCAACTTCGGTCTCATCAAATATTTTCGATTTATACGCAGCACACAACCCGTATTCGTGTGTATCAAAGTCGTTAAATTTATCTCTGTCTATCAGTGATTAACAGAGATAAAAAAATGAATTATTAGAATGGTGAATATAGTTCGATGATCAACACAACGATATGCATACGTGATTTTTATGATTCCACATACGACCTTTTATACCGTTAGTTTGCGGGTATAAAACCTAACCGGCGATAAAATCTATGCGGTACGACCAACACACGTAGATGTTGCGTACACTTGGAACAACATTGCACGTCGCAATATGAGCCATGTATGTACGTTCTCCGTGCTATAATTCGTCGCAGGTCAGTTCCTCGCAAACTATATAATATGTACGACCACCGAAGCTGATCTCGTATACAGTCTCGACTCATTCAATTCGCGGACGATTTGCATATGCAATTTCGACCAATTTCCTCCTTGCACTTGGCTAGGCTTTGATACAATCCGAATCATTGACAAAAAACAATGCATGTTTGCAACAATGTATGTATAGTAGTTCACATAGGATTGGATAACCCGTCATAGAACTTTGTCCGGTTTCTCCGAAAATTTTAACTCCATGCTTCAAAATACTAATCACAACATTTTCAAACCGAAGGGCTACGAGCCTTGAAATAAAACCAGACCCAAGGGCGTATAAAAAATTCGAACCCTACTACGCGAACGAAAGTGACTGTAAATCGAACACTGCCGAGCGATAAGATCCTGGATGTGGTATACCCTAATCAGTATCTACAAATACGACAATATTGTAAAACTCACCATTGTAGACTAACGCAAAGAAGGCCTTTTTGACGAGTAGCTGTGTATCGAATACAACGAGTTTGGCACTGGTGGGTATCAGGTCGTAGCACTTGTGAAACTTGAAGAACTTTACAAAGATCTGTGATTCATCTTCCTCTGAAATCCCAAAAAGTTCACAATATAGCAGTGCTTTCTGATTACGTCGCAACATATTTTCAAAATGCGGTTTAAACAATCGCGAAATTTCTATTCGACAATGTTCAATTATAGAGTATGTATACGTATTGTCAATAAAACTTCAAATATTGTATATACGGCTGTTTGAACAAGTAAATTTTATAGAAGAGACCGCGTGCGTTGTATAGCGCACTGTCACGCCGCGAGTTCGAAGTGCGAACGCCTGCGGCGTGTCTCCCTTCGTAGAACCCATGTTACATTGCAGCGACAGTTAGACTAGTCGCTACACGACGATCGGGCGACCAAGCATAGTCCCATGTGCGACTATCGCATACGTTAATCGTGCGGTTTCAAAGCGGTTAAGCCGGTTCGAACTTGGACGAGTGATCGTGGAGAGCTCGTAACTGCGAGAGAAATCCCCCCCCTCCTTGCAGCCCTGAAAAATTTACCTCCAATCGTAGCGCGTGATTTTATAGTCGCACGACAATGTCGCTGTAATGTAATATTACCTTAAACACGATCAACGCGAACACGCGAGTTGTGAGAGGCAATTTTTTTTTTTTTTTTTTACCGCAAGGACGTCGATCCAACATCGTGTTTAGTTGAATCAACGTCAAACGTACAAAAACAACGATCTAATGAATCTGTGACCTCTATGAGCCTGAGCTCAGCCAGGCATTAATGGAACTGATCGATCCGGTTCGGATCTATGTCTCCGCAGGATATCGATTGGATTTGGGAAGTAACAACATACAGACCGCCCGTTTATGGCGCGTTAATGTACGTGCGTCAGTTGCGTGAAAGGCTTTCCTAAAGGCGAGTGTTCATGGTTAGAGAAATTGATGAATTTTATTTTGTACACAAGTTGCGCAGAGACTGAAATCGGTTACGGCTCATGCGCGGTATCTACTGCGCAATTTTAATCCGAGATTTTGTTATGTTCATCAATCTAACGGAACACGAGAATAGAATTGGTAGAGCGTAAAGAGAAAGAGAAAACAAACACGAGGAGAGAGAGATTGCCAAGCTTTCAAATATACTAACAACACAAGAACTACCTACATACAGCTGTAGGTGTTCGTAAAAAAGTTTGGCATGAATTTATATGAACGAATGGTAAATAAATGAGGATATTATTGTCGTTATAATACAACAATGTGGATGATGCACATTCCTGTGCGCAAAGGACGTTGATTCTTTTATACTGATAGAGAATCTCGTATGTACAGGAATGCTTTCTACATAGATACGCTAATCCATACTATCGTACAACGATGCGCGAGTGTATCGTAATTATTTGGGATCCATAGATAACATTTACTACATACTATCAATTATATCGCGACGCGATAACCGTGCGGTATAAATGGGTACAGAGTTTTGTTGTGTTTGCGTATTGGAATGTAACAAGTCAAATTGACGTATCATAAATATTGAATGAAAACAGTGAGAAGCCTGCAGGCTACGGTATATTCGTATAGCATGTACGCTGTGATCGCTTCTCTATACTCAAAGCAACTGTAATCCGAGAAATATTCTATAGATAAAGTATCTTCAAGTTTATCGTGTACTCTTTAAATTTATCTTGTACTCTTCAAGTTTATCGTGTAATACTACATACCTACATCATACGATTCATTAAGAGAGTAATTGCGCAATATTTTATTGCTATTTCGTAATCGTCACTCGTTTGAATTACTCATATGTGAATATGAACCATGCAGTCGTGTTATTTTTCTAAACGAGGCCGGGACAATAAAATATGATGAATTATCTCGCGCCAATATACAAAAATATCGTTCACGTAAGAAGCTATTATACGTAACTATACGTATGCATACATATACCGGGAAGAAATCTTGATAGTATACAGTCGATTGCGCATGCGCCAAATAATTTATTTTCATTGGTCGGTAAGATCGTCCCGCGGCCGACTACGTCATAATACTGCCGCGGGACGACCTTACCGACCAATGAAAATAAATTATTTGGCGCATGCGCAATCGACTGTATACTATCAAGATTTCTTCCCGGTATGTATACAAAGTGTGAAAGAGCATAGGAAATATGAAGAGATTGAGAAATAGACGTGACATGTCGCATTGAACGTTTGTATTTGGAGTCTCTCAAAATCTTTAAAAATCATTGAGAGTTATACATTGGAGTCTGGGAAATGCTCAGTCTCGCAAACCACTATAGAATTCCAAGGAATTTCAGAGTCAAAGAATATCTCGATACGGGTATCGGAATGTCAATTTTTGGAAGCCTTCAGAAACGTCTTACAATATTAGTAACCGTTTGAAGTCATTTGAAGTTATTGGAAATCGAAATCATATCGTCCGGATGCAACCCCGGCTTCTCCTCTTCGCTGATCCTTACTTCTCAAAAGCCATACATCTCAAAGTCACAGGATAGCCCTGAGACATAAACTACTTTCCGGATTTTCTGCCCTACGACATCGAAATTGAGGAATTTTATAGTTGCCGATTTGAGCGTATCCTCTTTCCCGATTTTTAATTCGCCGAGTTCATGCTGATTCGAAGAATTTAGAGATTGGATCGAGCTCTTCTGTGAAATAGTATACTACGTCCGAAGATAGACGATATATATTCTGAACGATCTTGAAATATGAGATCCTCGCAGCCATGGCGACAGATTTTTATATACAAGCAATTCACAGGTCGAATTAATTCCGCATATGAAATTCAGAAATGACATGTCGTCAATTCGGCTCATACGACTGGATCAACGGCAACCGTTGACACTATCCTCAAATTTGCGTCTTCAAGAGTCGTTTGGACAGCATCTTTACGACGCTATTGAAATCCAGCGGCCACACGCACAGCTACGTATACCTAATTCGATTCGAGTCTATTTGCGATTTGATGACAACTGCGCTTGATTGGTTCAATAGCCAAATACAGACAAACTGTTCTCCTTATATACTTATCGACGTCTCATATTATGATAGAGCAATGCATCGACAAGGTTTTCGTTCGAGCGACAAAATCGGCTAGTCAGCGCCTTTCCACAAAATATATGTGAAGAGGTTACTTCGGGGGCTGTCTTATGAATTTTACGTGTATCCAGTTTCTGAGAAATAATCGCACTCCGATGACGCGAGGGTGATTTCCGGTGGGTGGAATTAGAACAACAAAATCAGGCACTGGGCATCTTCTGGGAAACTAATGCATTTTCATTGACTCAATTAACGTGGTCGCCGTGGTTTTCACAGAACCCAGGACATGTATAGGTGCAGTTTGCTGTGACCATCGCCTATGGCCTGCTTCACCCCCACGACGAATGACCCTATGCCTTTGATGAAGTTCACTTCATAGAGTAATTATTGGAAGTTTCATGATATCCCCCGCATCGATGAACTAATTTAAAAAGGTGACGGTCAAATCTCTTGTAAAACGTCGGGAGTCAGCGCGTCTATATAATACCGTGTGTTATCTCAGAAACGGCTCGGGAATGTGGGTCTCGGACTGTCAGGCTGCCGGTAAACACGTGCCGCGAAATTATCGGTGTCGTCAGGAAATTATCGGTTTACCAGCAGCCTGACGATCCGAGACCCGAATTCCCGAGGCGTCTCGAGATAACACACGGTATAGGTAAAGACTGATCATTTTTTCTCGATACTAGCGTGGTTCCACAGCAACGAAATATGGCATCTTATTCAGCTCTGCTGATAGTAATTAGTAATTATTTTGGAGCTAGCGACTGGTCTAACAAAATCAGCACCTAATCATAGAAGACAAAATACCTGTAGGCTATAGGCTATGAGCTATAGGCAGTCATAGTGCTATAGGCGTCAGTATCTGTAAATGCCACCGTTCAGTGTGACCTATTGAAAAAATGTTGTCATCATCATTATTGACAGTCCATATGTCGTCGGTGGTAGTGCAACTTCCTGCGGTACTGTCATCATTATTATTATTAACAATATTTGCATAAGATCACATGAGACCAGACACGATGAGTGCCAAATTCATCGACATTTACATCTGAATTTATACCAACTGTGTAACCATGTGCGAGGTAACTTGGATAGCAGATTACCCAAAGTTTAAGAAATCCCGGGAAGTTTGCTAATTTTCGAATGTTTAACATCGTTTTCCTTGTATTTAACGCTCGACTCGTTTCACGTTCGAGTTTTGTACCTTTGAAGAGAATCCATGCTAGCTCGTCTTCAAGGGGTGGACTCTCTACTTCGAACTCTTTAATGAGGTCCTTCGAGTATACGGGATCGTCCTCTTCCTGGCTCCACCAAGCACTCGCTACTTGCCTGAGCACCGCCCGAACTCCTTCGCTATCTGAATAATAATGTAGAGCCAGCATTTTCCTACTAAATTCATCACTGATCACTTCACAACCTAGCTGTTTGATTGATAATCCCACTTCTCATCGACATTGAAGAGTTTCAGAAGTGGGTAATTTGTTGCATAGCGTTTCTTAGTTGTGCGCCTTCCAAGGATAGGATATACATTAGTTTCTGCGGAATATTGTAGAGTACCTGTTAATTGAGAGAGTATGATTTTGTGAATCTACCAAACATTTCAAACTGCATCAGTATAATTCTTGGGGACCATAGGTATATGAAATTGTCCGATATAACATTGTGCGAATATTGAACCAGCAGGTGTATTCCGGCTACACATTTCGGTCATGTTTTTTTTTTTCCCCGTCTTTTAGTCGGCGCAGTCTAATTTCGAGTACCTACAGCCAAAATACTGCAGGAAGCGAAATGAAAAGAAATCATTAAATAACAAATGTCTGAATCAAGGTAATGAGGGGAAGTTCATTTATACGACACCATTTGTCGTAACAACTCCTCCTTGGCTAACGATGAAAATAAATTCCTTTGCCTCGCACTGCAAACTATACGTATTGTACGTACGTACAAGTCCACGTTCGTACTTACTTTGGATTTTAGCAATATTTGATAATGACACGTTTCGTTCAATTGTCCCGTTTCGATTCGAGCAAAAAGATATACAAGAATATGCAGAAAAGTGCCTGCGACTGCTAAGTTTTGTGCTTTTTTTTCTTTCTTTTCGCTTTGCTACCCCAAAATAAAGAGAAAAGAAAGAAAAACAAATATATGATTGGGGCTCCGATGCAGGTCAAAAGATATGGCCTCAAAAGAGCTAAGCTGTCCGTCTCTCAGTTCTTGGCAGACTGATGGATTCGAATGTCTAATTGTAAGCTTAACTATAAGTTGCGCAATGTACTACATATAGATATTACACATACCTGCCTACTAAGTAAGTACTACGTAATTTTACTGCGATATGCTAGTGTATGAGTTAAGTTCTGTTCGAAGAATTCATTTGATACAACTAAAACTTGAACAGTTCGAGCGTTCTCTGAATGCGGAAAGCTGCATACTCGAATATATTGTTCAGATCAGAGTCTGTATCAAGAAGCATTGAAATCAACTAATCTGATTCGATTGCATTTACGCTCCGTGGGTGTATAGTACACACTTTCATCTCATCGTAAAACTGTCTAACTATTGATGCTGGACTATACACGTTGTGTCAATCATGCGATCTCTCGCGTGCTTTTTTTCGGCGAACGGATATATACTGTAATATTATGGAAGAGAGAAGAGGTTGCAACGAAAAAGGTCTATAAATCTTATATTCAATCAATCAATTCCCAGACTTTTCCGGTAGCTCGAAAATTTACAAGTCTCCCTCGCCTTTCTATGTTTGTAACAACCCTGACACTATCGATAGCTTATGTGTAGCGTTATTACCTACAGCTACGCGTGCACGTATACATACACTGTAGACGTAGTATGTATAGACGGCACGTGTATGCACCACTAGATATACTTATACATACGTACTGTATACACGCACGTAAGCCAAATGTATGGATACGTAATATGCATATGTGTATAGGTATCAAGGGATGTATACAGTCGGTTTAGCATGAACGCGGTATGATAATCGTACACAAATAGCCGCCACCATATCCCAAGTACCCGTTGTTATTAAATATTAGAGTTAACGGTATAATTGTGAATTGTGATACATTCATATATACATATAGGTGATTCGCAATTAGCGATATTTAAAAAAATTAGCGCCGTTTTCCCACTACATATTATCTGTCACAACTCACAAGCCCGCAAACACGCGACCGTTTATACGCGGGGCACGAAAAGCATAGCTCCCGGTTGGGCTTGCGAGCTGAATGACTGACTGTCCGGACGTTAAGGCGAATAGGTAGACGGTATTTTCTCTCTCTCTCCTCTCTCTCTCACATCGACAAAACTCTGCCAAGAATAGCAGCGCAGAAGGCAGAGCAGAGTGCTGCCAAGAAAATTCTCCCAAACTTCAGCTCAAACCCCGAATCAGACCAAAGATTCTTCTCGGCACCGTCCGTCGTCGTCGGGGTTCTACTTTCCGCCGGATCGATTATAGATGTGCATATATCTTGCGAATTATTGGCACGGGGAAACTTGTTCCAATAAACCACGACGGAATAGTTAAACGGAGTCTGAGTCCGTCAGGGCTCTATTATGTCCGAAGCTGCATGAGGTTCTGCTTGCAGTATGCGCGTCGTTGCCTATTCTGCACTGATGAGGTGATTGACGGTGTACCGGGGGATCAAGTTTGCAGGGATGTTGAAGCAGCTTTGAGAAGCTTCGAAATGAATGGTCTAAGAGCTGTATTACGTAGGAATGTAAAGACCGAGTCCGGCGCATGCGCAGTATGTTAAAATGGCCGTCGACTATTTTATAAATACATTTAGTCGACGGATGAAAATTTTATTTCCGAGATCTAATACATAAGAATTATATATGATCGCGATTTTGAGGTATACCTACATATACGTAGGTATACCTGCACGCGCACATAGAATTTTAGTATATGTACCTAGTGTACTGTATATTATGGAGTATTTTGGTAGATACGTGCTTGTAACAGGTGACGAATTTGTTTGGCGCTACCAACGGATTTTTTAACATTCGAAGCATTGGCGTAACTACGGGGGGGGGGGCACGGGGGGGGGGCACGGCCCAGCCCAGGATGTTGAGTGCCCACCCCAGAAAGATAAAAAAAAAGAAATTGACAATTTCGGATATACATATAATATATATCGCTGCCCCCTAGCAATAACATCCTTATTCAGAAACGCTGGGAATCAGATCCTTATTCAGAAAAGCTGGGAATTAGATTCTTATTCGCGACGAAAACCAATAAGATCCTTATTCAGATTAAATTTCAACAAGATCCTTATTCGAGCGTGGCTGAAAAAGTCAGGTTTGCACCAATGCTTCGAATTGGAAAAACGCGGGTTTCGAACCGGGATAAAACCCTGCACCTTCTCTATTATCTAAAAACTTGCATTTCTATACCGCGACAGGTATCTATGAGGACATAATAAAGAAGGTGCAGGGCTTTATCCCGGTTCGGAACCCGCGTTTTTCCAATTCGAAGCAGTGGTGCAAACCTGACGTTTTCAGCCGCGCTCGAATAAGGATCTTGTTGAATTTTAATCTGAATAAGGATCTTATTGGTTTTCGTCGCGAATAAGGATCTAATTCCCAGATTTTCTGAATAAGGATCTAATTCCCAGCGTTTCTGAATAAGGATCTTCTTGCTAGGGGGCAGCGATATTCGGGTAAAGCGAAGTGAAGGATGGGGCCAGCCCCCCCCCCCCCCCCCCCCCCCCCCCCCCCAGAGAAAAGTCCTAGTTACGCCAATGATTCGAAGGTAGCTATAGACATTGATCTGTGGGTGTGATTTAACCACAGGAAGTCGGAATTTCAAATTCTAATCGAATGCTCATTGCATTCGCTCCTGTTCAGTTTCATTAAAACGTGAATTATTTTCAGTATTGGAATATGCTCGTTGCACAGCATCGTTCAACAGTTACCTACATGGTGCTTTATTTTTACAATTCTGGCCACGAAGTAGGAATAAGGAGCTTATAGACTCTGCAAACAAAAATTAACCCACTTTTTTACTCAAAGATACGCGAATTCCGATTATGCGATCCGAGTGCCTCTTGTGAGGAATTGTCTGCAACTGTAGATTTTTACCGAGAGAGACGCTCTAATCACAATGCGTCAGAGATCTCTCACTGTGAGTTCCAGAAGTAGGGTCAACTTTTGAGTGAAGTGCCACTTGAGCGTAATCCCGTGCAGAAATTCGTCCTGGGCTAAGGTCGGGGCCCCAGTTGAGTGGCTCAACTTTAATCTGGGCCCCAGGTAGGCTTTATGCCTGGGGCCCGCCTAGAAATGTAACGCTTACGATTCTGGGGCCCGAATAATTTAATTGCCTGGGCCCCTAACGATATGCCCGCGTAGCGCCTCGATATTTTCGTAAAAGTAATAATGGTAGAAAATCAAAAAAATAAATTGAATTTGGCACTTTTTATCGTCAGTTGATCCTACCTACGCATTGTATCGATGAAATCGCATTTCAGATCTATTGAAAAAAACCACCGTATTATTATCCCCGCCGGGATTTGAACCCACGTCCGCTCGATTTCTAGTCGCACGCCCTAACCACTACGCTAAACTACCATATAGCATATGACCCAACACTCTCCTACTTGTTCAGGGCCTATCAAAGTGTCAAGTTTTTACTCGAAATGTTTCAATGTCATCAAAATTTTGCATTTGCAGGACTAGATTGAAGTCCTTGCATATATTTATATTTATATTTTTATGTTTATATTTATGAATATACGAGAATAATTTTGTCAAACAACTATTTTATTATTGCTTTTTTCCTACACTATTATTCGCGTTTATGTATAATGAAAATGAAAATAACATGAAGGGACGGGTGGAGCACAACGAGCCTCCTAAGGAGAAAAAAAAACTCTTAGAACTATTCGAGAAAATGATACTCACCCCACTGGGGCTCAAGTACGTCATCACAACTAAAATCCAACTATCGAACCCCCAATAAAACCCTTCTGGGGCCCAATTCGGCCATCACAACCAAATCCCAGCTATTCAATCCCCAATAGAACCCGTCTTGGCCCCAATTAGGTCAGCACAACCTAGTCCCAACTATCAAATTCCCAGGTACACCCGTCTGGGGCCCGCTTAGGTCATTACAAGCAAATCCTGACCATCACATCCCCAACAAAGCCCGTCTGGGGCCCGACTAGGTCATCACAAACAAATCCTAACTATCAAATCCCCAACAAAACCCGTCTGGGGCCCGACTAGGTCACCACAAACAAATCCCAACTATCAAATCCCCAATAAAACTCGTCTAGGGCCCGATGGTACCTTAGGCCTTCCCCACTTAATTTCTGCACGGGATCTCCCTATTCCTCCTTCTTGGTCTTGACCGAAGCTGCGGGTAATGGACCAACGGTTCAGGCTAAGGAATGAATACAACCTTTGCCGATCACATTCGTCACAGTACGATAATGTATACCGTGAGAATCAGGTCAAACAGCACGGTCGAAGCGCGCAGGTGCCAAATAATTCGTATTTTATAGAGATAGCTACTCGTTATACGATAGCAAACCCCTAGAATCGCGCGTGCCGAGTCTAGGGAAATTTTTGTGTGTTGGCACCCTCTGTAGAAACTTAGGTGAGTCGGCGCTGGCGCAAATTGACCGTGCTGTTTCACCTGATTCTCACGGTATACGTTTATTCGGACTTTCGTCGCAGAAATTTTTAGAATGACGTGAAATGATGAATCTCTCAAAAGAGCGAGGGCTCACCTCATATTACTGATGTTCGTATAACTTGATCGTAACAAGTATACGTGCAGAAGTTTGACTTGGTGCTCGGCGATTTTTTGGGTCACTGATTTCGAATCTGAGGTCTAAAATTCGAAATTTGAAATGGCGAGTCTAGTCTGGATATTCAAATTATCCACAAATATCAAGGATATTGGATGCACAAATGTTGTAAATTTGTAATTTTAGAAATCAGATCCAGAATCAGCGACCAAAATAAAACTCGAGCAGCACTAAGCCAAACTTTCGCACTACCTAGGTACTTGTTTGACAATCGGCTGACGATAAGAACTGAGAGTTGCATGTACCAATTTGAGGACACATCACGTCGTATGGGCGTTGTTTTGCTCGTTTTGTCACGGAAAAGCAAGACATTAGTTTGAAGAGATGATTCTCAACATCTGCATGCGAACTAAGAGAGACAGCACTATAGATCCGAAACCTTTGGATATACACGTACCGATATACCTATTCGTCTACTTGCACGTGCGAGATTCTACCGCAACGCCCGTATTTGCTTAATCGTGTTCAAAGCACGAACTCTCTTATATGCGCACAAACAAAGTATACGTACATAAGGTATAATAACCATTTGCCATGGAACGCATAACCGAGATTCTGAAAACCTAATCTTCGTGTGTGTCGTTCTCCACGTTTGCAAACGTCATCCAAAATTCATACACGTTTGTGGAATGTACACGTGTAATGCAATTATTCATACAGAAAAATTGCAAAATCAATTTCGAATGTGTTCGTAGATGTTGTTAGGGGGACCAGTACAGCGACTTTTCGAGAAATTGTCATAGTCCGAAATCGATTTATTTCATACCCAAAGTTCATTTCACATTAAAATATTTATCTTTTTCCAAATCATGTGTCGTAAGGATTTCGGCACACCGTTGGTCCAATTCAATCTCTTGACGTCTCATTTTCTCCGGTGAACCATTCCTCATCTTATGAATGTAGGGATTTTAAAATAAAAAGTTATGTCATAAGTTATGATCAATTTACCAAATTTGCAAAAATTATTATCACTCATTTCTTAAATGACTTGGCCAAAACGAAAAATTTTCAAAATTCCTACATTCACATGATGAGGATTTGTTTTCTGAAGAAAATGAATCCAAGATGACCTGAATCGGTCCAACGGTGCTCTAAAATCCTTACGCCACATGATTTGGAAAAAGACAAATATTTTGATGTGAAATGAACTTTGGTGATGAAATAAATTGATTTCGGACTATGATAATTTCTCGAAAAGTCGCTGTACTGGTCCCCTTAATGCGACAAGTGCTGAGCCCTAATTTTGGTAACAAAAATCTTGGTTTTTACTGAATGAATTCAAAATTCGGGCATACGATGGTCTTTTTGCTCTTCTGAAGGGTCGATTTTGTGAAGATGGAGCCCTCTTGACACGACACCCTTCAATTGTATAATTTTTGAATATTCCAATGATGAAAGATCTGATAATGAATACCTTGCCCGCGCCGTGAGGCGCTCTTTCAGCGGTGAACGCGCGTTAATGGGGCTGCATATTTCAGGCGTACCTAATTGAACATTCCACAACACGTGGCTCGATTCGGTGAGGTCTTTATTAAGCCTGCCGCCTGCCACCTGCCGCACGGCTTGTCGTTGTGGGCGATATGCCGGCATTAATGAAATATCTCGATAGTGCGCGATAATTTTTTTACCGGTTTCAATTAGAATTGTATGAATATAATATGTTGAAGGCTTATAATGAAGCAAAAATAATTCACGTTACTGGCACGAAGCATCTTATGCGCATCCTCCACATCGGAGGTAGGGTGAAATATATTGAGAGAGGACTCAGTTTCGCCGCAATTCCCTTAAATCTTACTGGTTATGTATAGTATATATGTATAAGCGACTAGAAGTCTAGCAAGATTGAAAACTGACATTGTTTAGTATTTGTATCAACGAGTTGAATAAAAATGACAAAACAGTTGCAAAATTGAATTGAAAAATTGCATCGATAATCGAGTCATGTTTCAAGAATATTATTGCATTTCTGATCGTGGCGAACAATGAGGAAGCACTATTTATCTTCAATACAATACAATGACGTAATTGGATGTTTTCTGATCTATCAGATATAAACGTGACAGAATTGGCACATAAACTAAGAAAGTTAGCTTACGTTAACTTACGGATTAAACGCGACTTGTATTAGATAATATATATTTACAACAGGCACATATTATAGAACGTAGAATGGCAATTCACTAGAATCAAGCTCAACATTGCAGTTTGAAATGGTATAAAATTATGTCGTAAAATTTTACAGCTCTTTTGTTGAAGTTCATCCATGTATTATATTGTGATACATTGCTTCAAGCGACATGTATACACCTATCTGTGTAGTTCAAGACAATACACATTCAGTTATAATTATCTGCC
Organism: Tenthredo livida; assembly: GCA_963992785.1. NCBI lineage: Eukaryota > Metazoa > Arthropoda > Insecta > Hymenoptera > Tenthredinidae > Tenthredo > Tenthredo livida. The sequence goes on from OZ023065.1 coordinate 42,006,252, forward strand.
GTGTGGGCTCGGCAAAATCAATAGTCGTTATGATAATAAGAACAGCGTAATCAAGTATGTATGTTACAATGTACACGTACCGTTTCTTGTTAGCTCAGAACCTACATTTCTATACAGCCTCGCATGTTTTTGAGTGAAATTCACGGGTATTACGCGCAAAATAAAGATAAATCGACCCTATATTTCCGACACACCACGGTATCCCGATCAATCGGTAAATAGGGTGCCGGGAACATACAGAATTGTTTAGTATGTGCTGGTATTATCCATTCCATAAATGGATCCGTCTCGCTCAAGTATACAGAACGAATAGAACGAAGGTGAAAGAACCACCGAAGTATCATCGAAAAGACTCCCGCAGTTGGTAAAATATTGCCAAATAAAGGTCCCGAAGATTCAACGTCACGCACGCCCGTCATGATCAATGCGAACCCTCATCTTCCAAATGGCAAAACATTCAGAAACAGTTCGAACTTTGTGTTGTACATACAGCATGGGGCCCGTAATCCCGATTCTGCTTTGAATTCACGTTAGCCAACGCTGACGGGGGTATACGTGCACGCTAGTATGTTACTTGCCTGGCGTATACGCGGAAAGAAGTGTGCAATACCGGCTACCAACGAGGCCGTGTTTCCGCGCACGTCGATGATAAATTAGCAAAATTGAATAATGATTAATTGAAGTTGAAAACCAATGGTCAGACATCTGCCATTTTGTTCCCACAGATCAATCGGTTTAAACTCAAAACTGACCGACTTAGGAAGCGCTACTCTCTAAAGTTGAAATAGTGAAAATCTCACTATTTGAGATAGTGACTCCTGAATTCACTACTAAAATAGTGAAAATCTCACTACTTGAAATAGTGATTTCTGAATTCACTACCGAGTCAGTGAAAATATCAATATTCGAAATAATGACTGCTAAATTCACTGCCGAAATAGTGGAATGAAGTAAAATTCACTCTCAGAATAGTGATTCCCCTGATGGTGGATGTGTGCGCTCGCAGCGCCTCCACGCGGTTTCTATAATTATTCCTACTTCTGTAGATCGTTCCTCATCGAACGTATCGAAAAATAATTGATTATATTTCTCAGGTAAGTTCATTTCATTATTTTATTCATATTTTGATAAATTAAGAGTAAATTATTGCTTGAACGCTATTGTTTTTTTTTTTAAACAATTTTTGATGAGTCAATGACATTGGATCGTAGAGTGTAACTGGTCGTGAATGAGGGTTATGTTTTGTTGGTATAAATTTTATAATACTATTTTATATTAAATTTATCGTTGACTTGTAAAAATGTTGTTAATCATTCCTGTTATCTGACAATTAATTCTTTGTTCATAGTATTGTTATTATTAATAACTTTTTTATTTTAAGGGGGTATGTACACGTTTGGAGGAATTGAAATCTCAAATAAGAAATCGATTTTTTTCTGCGACTTGAGGACTCTGACAAAATCCAGAAAAATCAGGATGTCTAAGGAGGGTTCGTCCCTCATTATGCATATTTTACATCATGTATTACCTCCAGTCTTATAGTGGCTACGCTGAAGATAAGAAAATACAAAATAACTCGGTTGTCGTATAGAATCAGGACCAGCGTTGGATCAATCTTGAAATGTTTGGTCCTCGATTGTTTGTAAATGCCTTTTCATTTCAAGTGTATTTTTAAACTATTTGTAGCCATTTTTATTATATTATTATATTAAGAACTCGACGTTGAGAGAAACAATAAATGTACTACAATTAACAATTTGAATATTTCTTATTTATTTCAAAGGATTCCTAAATCATTTAAAATCTTTTTCTACAAATACATCTGTAAAAATGTCACTATTTCAATAAGTGATTTGTTCACTATTTCAGTAGTGATTCGGTCACTATTTCAACAAGTGATTTCTTTCACTATTTTAATGAGTGAATATTCACTATTTGGTAGTGGTATACTTTTAACTATTTTAAATAGTGAATATTCACTGCCAAATAGTGACTTTCCACTAATTCAAATTTAGAGAGTACATAATTCGCCAAAAACCTGGAACTGATGGGCTATAACTATACGATTGCATTCCATTAAACTTATTTCTGTTTGATCGGACAATCTTGAACTTGGCAAAGAGACATTCAGGTTTACGGTGACGTAAGCCATGCCACACCTCGTATTGTGTGTACAGAATACATTGATAAATAGGCCGCAGATACACACGTACATATCTGTATCTTTCTATATGTGCGGAAAGGATTTAAAGAATGTAAACATCGCCAAAAGTTGAAAGATATTTAGAACGGTCGCGGTGCAGAGAAAAAGCCAAATTGGTAAAAGATTCTCACATTCGTCTCCATGGAGACGCGACCAGGTATTCAGTACATCGCCATGGCCTGCCAATGTCACGAAGCCTGAACCGCACTGGCGTTAACTCATTGACTATCGATCGTACTTGCAGGATGCAACGTAGCTTTCCACCGGCATGGATAATACTGCGATTATAAATATAAATGAAATATCTGTTCGAAGATGTGAAGGCACGTCTCGTTTGGTGATTTATTTTAGTATTAAGGACTTAGCTCATCGCTTTTTCAAAAATCTGGTGAAATAGTCAACGGTTTACTGCGCTCAGCCTTATAGAAATACGAGCTATTTCTCCCAACTTGTTGATATCTGGCTAACTGCCATCGCCGTCGCCGTGTGCTCGTTTACGTTCGTTGAAATTGGAACTCATAGTGAGTGACTTTTTTTTCTCAACTCTCAATTAGCGCTGTTGTTTATAATATACATTGAACATGGTGAATCGTTGTAGTATAACAGATTGCCAAGACTGCAGTGCAATTTATTGCCTTAGAAACGCAAAACGGATACTAGATATACATATAATTACTGACGGTTAATTAATTACTTACCAAGGTCAGAGAGTGAAACTTTTTCTAGGAATGGATCCACCACGGGCAACTGGAAAAGAAATAAAACAATTTTTATTAATCACTTTGTTTGGCTTAAACCCACGTTTCCATTCAATTGATATAATACTTGGAGGTTTCACATGGTTTATTATTGGCTCGCGATACTATAATACCGCCATCTGGAATCTAACAATTTGATCCAATAACTAACGATTAGGTAAATATATTCCGGCGGGATGATGCAAGCCTAGGTCAGTCAAGATCAGATGGCCAAAAATAAATAATCTGATGCAAATACTCGAGAAACAAGTCCGATTTTGTTTTCGTGAGGATCTATGCAGACGGTTTGACCAAAATCCCCAAACAATTTTTACCATGGAAAAGCTACGTGAATCTACTCTCAAGTTACACCCACAAACTAAGCCAGGAAAGTTTGGTTTAAGAAATGCAAAAATCACATGTGATGCGCAAGGAGCATTTCGGCTACACTTCAAACATTGAGGGTTCAAAAAGCTCCGTGTGCCTCACAAATTTCTGACCTCTTCAGTTTAAACTTTTCTAGCTGGTTTATGGATATCATTTGAAGAGATTCACGTAGCTTTTTTGTAAGTCAGTTCAAGCTTCCTCATAAGTCATAGTAAAAAGTCATCTGTGTGTAGGCCCTCCTAAATCGATCATTCACCATTCATTCATCAATCTGTTGTTGCACTTAGAATTCAAGAGGCAAGGGTGGCAAGTAGGTACCAGAGCTCGCTTCAGCAAAGACTTTGGGCTGAAACTCTGTCGTTTTTTGACATTCGTGGTGATCCTTGTGTACCACTGAGTCAAGATTCCTTGGCTGGCCCCGGAAGTCGTTGACGTAGGCGTGGCCGGTGTGGATTCTGTACTCTTTGCACTACCTCCAGCGGGCTCGCTGACTTGACGTCGAAATAGCATCGCTAACCTTGGGTTTTGGCCAGCAGTTACGTAACGACGCGTTTATATTAACGAGCACTCAATTATCTTACGCGTTTATGGTTCACCTATAGACACAGGTAAAATGTATGGGGTATAACTCCCTACATATTTGTCCGTATGGATGCAGGTGTGACATAAAGAGTAACTTGAAATTTTGAGCACACGTCATCTCCGATGGAACATCTTCAATCGTTCACGCTTTTGCCATACGAGCTTTATATTTATCACTCCGATGGATTATCGTCTCTTCCACACTGTGAAGGTACACCTTGTTTTCTTCTACATTTAATGGTTTTGAGCAAGTCTCATTTTGCATTTAAAAAAAACTTGCTTTACTGGTTTACTGCGCGGACTTTGATTTTGTTAACTCACACCCACGTCAGAGACGAACAAATAACGAGTATAGTTACAACTTCGAGTTCGATTATGATGCGGTATGTAATTGGTCAACGTTTTGAACATCTTTATAAAAAAAAATCTCCAAGTCACACCGACGAATGTCTTAGATGAGCCACTCCGCCCTTAGTTTTAGGGAAGTTTTAGGAGAGCGGTGATAAATAGTTACGCATGGAGATCAGCACGCACCTTATGAAGCACATGATTTTCACAATCCGCAAATTCCTTTTATGTTTGAGAAAATGACCGAGTCCATACGCACGCTTGTCCCAACTCAAGTGATCACGATTCCTGCTGCACTCGTCCTCTTATTCATCACTTTAAGTCATTATGCTTATACGCTGACATTTTTCTTCGGTTTTGATTTTTATCAAGATTTCATCTGCACAATAAACGCGTGTACAATTTTATACTCCACACTCCGCAGTGCTGCTGCAGTTTCAACTATTATCGACAATAATTCTTATTCTTTATGCGCCGTAGGTAGGTACATACATACGTGCATATACGGTATGTAATCCGTCGCCCAGCCGTGCGACAGCGTGTTACGTGCCACTTTCGCGCATAATACTGTTTGAATTGTGAATAAACGAATACGAAATGTGAATATATATGTATATAGGTGTTCGAATAAATAATACAAATTGAAGACAACATTCGTATACTACCTATAGATGAAGAATAGCTGGCAAACGTGATGTTATATCGTTCGTAGTTCGATCTTGATATTTAATTCGGGTAAGACGGATATAGAATTCTGTCATGCGATTGCAGCATCCTTGACCGACGCGGTGCTCAATCCAATATTCATAAACGATTCTATATACAAGAAATAAACCTTGAGAAGTTTATTTCTTTCTTATTTTCCGGGCTCAATTAATCCCGAAATCAACCCAAAATTAGAGACCAAAACATTTTCGAATTTCGAGTTTCTTTTACGACGCTAACACGCTGTCACGCAGCAATTCGAACCCCTCGTCAAGATTGAATTAACTTTCGAGAACGAGTCCTCATTTACTTCGCAGATGGAAATACTTTGTTCCGCGCGCGTATTCGCTAAACTTGCTGGAGTATAACATGATGAATCCACAAATTTACCGTTAATCAATTTCCCTTGATCATGTATATCGGATGTTTATGCATCTGATCTGAATGACATATTTCGCGAGGATGAAGATTATAGCCTCGATAAATTTCTAACGATCGGGATTGTAAATATATTTTAAACTTTTATTCCTAAATAACTGTCAAAAGAAATGAGTTCAAAGCGCCCCTGCATTTTCATGTTATACATATACTGCACAGCATATATAACTACCTCTATATATATTCATTTCTGTAAACCCGCGTTATTTCCAAACGCTTTAAATTCTCGGTCTGCAAGCGCATGGCGACGCGTTTTGCGAATGAATTGAGCTTGGCTTGTGCGCGAAATGCGGCGCCAAGGTTGCGCCCGATGTAAACAAGATGTATCTCATCTTTCGACGTGTCTGCAACAGCAGCTTGCCTACGCGTTATGTCGCGCTGTGCAAGTTAAAGACCTTATTAAGCTGATCGTGATAGGCCGGCCGCGACGTGGGTAGAGGTAAAGTGTACATAATTAATTTATACAATTCTATAGATTTTCATCTGCGTATTAGATGATCGGGGGAGGGGGGGTACGACCGCAACAGACTATTGTATTCTATGTATATATATGGGATATTTTATTTTTCATCTAATTAATATATCGATCCTGGACAATTCCATTCATAACAACAGATCCTGTAACCAGAATAGGTGTGGGACCGTTTTCCACTTAATGATTGCCGCGTGAAATACGCGTGGCATAATATACGAGGTTCTAATATTAAAATTTATTTCCGTCACTTTATATGAAAGACTATATCCATACAATGTAGTGTTTTGAATTTTAATTAAATGCGCACGACATTACCGACATCGGTAAGCCGGGTGTTTGGAACGATAGGCAACCCAACTTACAGCGATGTCTTTTCTAAGGTATAAATTCCCTTTCCCATTTTTTCTTTATATACGTTAAAAAAAAAAAAAAAAAAAACAGACACGTTTCTAATAGACAGCTTTGATTTTTGAACGACGTTTCAAAATTGAATAAATATGAATTTCATCATTTTAAAGAATGCGCCCGGTCTGAATAATACATATATATATATATATATATATATATATATATATCTCTGTCAATCAGTCCGCAATTCGCAATCAAACCAAGTTACAGCAATTCACCATCCTATTTCCTTCAAAGTTCCGCTTCATCCCAACTTCTTGATTACGAAATACAACGTACTACATACCCCGTGGGGAGCTGAAATGTGATCTCGATGTCTATTTTTGACAAGTTACCCAATTATTTAATGTATGCGAGTATATCACTGCTCGGCCTGCAGCGGAATTAAAACTGGTTCGTTAGTATGATTAGTGAATCAATAATAAAGTAACAGATTAGGTATAGGTATACGTTGTATTTCTGTAAATGAATTCGCTATGCCTACCTAGATGAAATTAAGATTGCTCGGTATATAGATACACGCGAAAGATCAAACTCGCTCGAAGTTTTTGCAGATTTAATGCACTTAATGTACGTTTATGCATATATTATATCCGCTGAATTCCACAACCGTAAGATTAGCCGGGCAATGACCCTGCAACCATCACATGAGCCATGTTGTTGAACGGAAATTGTATAATTACAAGTAAGGAAAGGGACACGTAATGACTAATGACTGACAATAAGATGCTAAGGCTAATTAAGCGAGTGTACTTATGGCTTTACTCTAACAGTGGTTACGGGAAAATGTTGAAACTGTGAAATCGAGTGGCGAGAACGTGCCTATAGAAAAATTTAGAATAAAGTGAACGATGCCCGCGAGGCTGAGTTGCGGACCGTTGGTACGCGCCCATATGATGTATCATTGTTCTAAATTACATTCGATTAAAACACTTGCACGCGGCACGACGGACCCACGCAAGTAAAAGTGTGTATAGCCTGACTGAGCGTTACTTAGGGTGTTTTATAATATTATGGAAAGGGGTCGAGAAAAGCAGCTATTCATCCCCACTTGTTGGTCTATACCGCAGTTCGATTGTGGCTACAATTGAAAATTAAGTGAACATATACCATCGCTAAACTCCGCAGATAATCAACCACCATTGTTATGACTATATCCAATCTGCACTGGCATATTATGAATTTATTAATATCCTATGATCGCCATGGCCTCGAGGGGGGTATCGATCTGGGAGAGATTCCCATGAAAGATACCTTCAGAAATACATTTCTGATTGAGGAAGATTGATCAAGCAAGGATACAGGTGAAGTAACAGCAAACATTTCAAGTTATAGTCATACACACTTATGATGCATTTAGTTAGGGTAATGAGTAGGTTCACCAGTTGTGCCCCGCACAAGTTCGCTACTTATCAATCCTGAAGTAATAGCTTGCACTAAAAATTGCGAAATTAAGTCAATCGTACGCGGGGCTAAAGCCGGGGCATGTACCCCACGTCGTTTGGTCTTCTTCTTTTTAATCTCTTTCATACTTTCGTGAACACATGGGAAAATGGACTACAGGCCTGTCGCTATTGACCTACTGTGTATTGACCCACCAATCATGTAGCAACAAATTCGTCGTTTTACGTCCATAGTCTCATTAATATCGCATACGCGTGTGTTTATAGATACGTTCGAGAAATACGTCTATGGCAGTTGAGGCACCTAGCCCACATTGTTTCAGGACGTTTCCACGCTGTACATGTGCAGTTAATAGTATGATGGCTACTACAGACACGTTTCAATTGAGACCGTCATCATTGTGGTAAGTAACAGGCCGCCAGTCGATCAGGTATTTGCGCATTGACTGCCACTCATTTTACGAATGAAACAGTACCTATTAGTAATTGCAGCCCATTGACTTTGTTTCGGAACGTTTTTATCCAAACGAATCAAGGTTTTCGACTTATATACTTATGGCATTGATCTATATTCTATAGCGTCGTCAACGGACTATACCATAAAAAAGCATATATACATGGATTGGGAAATTATTTGGTAATACTGCAGTAAGTTTTATTAAGGGCGGTCTTCTTTTTCACTCGACTCTGCATTCGTTCGAAAATAATGCTGCAGGTCAATAATTGACATATGTATGTTTAAACGCAATCATGTTTCGTTTCACCTGTAGCCACCACGTGTCTTAAATACACACGCGGAAAGGGTCAACGGTGTATTTTGAAAAAGTACCACCCGCGGGGTGTTCATTCATTGTTTTCGTTCATAAAAAATTCCAAACACCGCACCTATATTGCATATTATTCTTACATTACTCAGGGTTTTAGTGATCGGCTAACTTTTACCTAGGTATATGACGTTTTGTGCTTGGATTAACATTATTTCGTTTACCTAACCGAGAGGTCCAATTCATACCTAATTACTATCATTCTTTTCCTCTCTATTTTTCTTTCTTTGTTTTTTTTTCGTTTTCTTGTTAATCTTCCGTAATAAAATAAATTCCTGTTAAAATGACAACAACGAAGCGAAATTCGAATGGTTACAAAGAAAATGAAAAATCAAAAAACCATAATAATTTGCAACACTTTCACTTTTCACGCATAAATATGTATATATGTAGGATATATTATAATGTATTAGTTTCGCAGTTACATAGACGATTGAGCCATGAAGGTTGTAAAAAGGTCAGAGGTCACTTTTGAAACGACTGCTATATGCAGTAATATGATTTGAGTGCGTTAAACCGTTGTTGTTGTTATTATTGTGTGCGGCGGCGGCGGCGGTATATCGATAGGCGAAAAGCCATTAGTGTCAGAAATGGCAGATTTTTATAACTATAAACTACGTGAACCCCGGCGAGGCACGGTTCGTCGAGGACTGGATTGCCAGTTCGCAAAGGAGTACGAGACGCAAACTCGCGACGGGCTGGCAAGGCGAAGCGCGCGGTTGGGGGGAGATTCTCGTTCAGTACGTCGCTGATGTCCAAGAGCGCGCGCGCGCTTCTGTGCGTTCGTGCGTAGGCACGCACTACGTTCGTTCGTTCGTTCGTTCGTTCGTCGTTCGTACTCGTCGCCTGGGCGTTGCTTAGGAAACCGCGAGCCTACTCCTTCCCTTTTTTTCGCCTTCGCTATATTTTCGATGCGATTGTTGTTCCTCTTTCGTTACCTACCAAATCTTTGACAGAGTTTTAATTCCGCGCCCGGAGAGCGAATTCTGATTCATAGTTATAACGACATAGGCGTGCGTATGTATAATTATCACAACTCTCATTCACGGTCGTCTATATCATTACTTGACGGGTAAGTTCGATTTCTGGCTGCAGTTATGAAGTTGCGCGCAGACATTCTCATCCTGTCTTCTTCTTTCCTTCGCATGCGGCATTCGCGAAAGTCATAAAGGAAATAAGGAGACAGAAGAATGCATGGTCAACTTCATATTCTGCCGACAAGAATCCAACGTCGAATGACTTGGGAGAGAGAGCGAGAGAATGCGAGAGCGTAGGGTCAGACGTAGGTCGGTTGAGGGTGGAATGCCCCATAAGTATAATAATGTAATGTTATGCATAGTTTATGCGGATTATTGGATATAAAGAAAATGCCCGTATAGTCTGTGTAAATTAACAATTAATAATAGCAGGCGTCTGTAATGTTATGCGAAAAAGTTGTGGGACCGCATGCGCCCAACCGAGAGTATCCAGCGAAGTTATAGTATAGGCGTCAAGCGCAGGCGACGATAAGAGAGAGAAAATATGTATATGTATCTCGCATTACGTGTTTCGTGCTTTGCAAACAAAAAGTTAAATATGTATGTATATCTAGATTATATCCTAATGCAAACTTCAGATTGCGCATATTAGTGCGCTCAACTTTACTCTTTAGAGATTATAGCCGGTTATGGTACGTATACATACTTATATGGGTGTATAATTGCCAACCTTTTTATCTTAGCGCTTATGGTGTACATTGGAGTATACAAACACCTCCGAGAAGAGTCAAAGACATCCAGTGCGCTACTTCTTGATTAAACTGACTGCACTCAGCGCTTTTCTTCGCAGCCAGGCCTTTCATCGAATTTGTAATCAACGCGGTTTACGTAATCAGCGTCTCGTTCGGCCGAAAATTTGTGCGAAAGAAAAGTGTAAGATATCAGCCATCTAATTGGTGGATAATTTATTACACTTGTAACTTTAGTTAATTAGGTATCATCAATTTCGTTGCAAATCGAAACCAACGAGTTTGCTAACAAAAAGGATTGTTTTGAAACTTAATCTTCTATGTATATTTAATCAGGTCGTATCGTTTATCAAAACGTTCTGAGATTCGGAGAGAATGTTTTGAAATGATGACCGTATGCAATATCGAACAATTTGCAAATTATTTCTCATAAGATCATTAATCATTTGTCGAAAAACTGTGCCAATAGAATATTTCTTCACAGTTCATCAGCGATTTGATGAAAATCTTTTTTCAACGTTGAAATCGTCCTGAAATCATTCTGATACGATTCGATCCGGAAAGACGCAGGCACTAGCATTGACAGATTAAAAAATGTATTCAAGTTTTTTTTCGATCATCACATGAACTACGGCTTTGAATCTTTGATCGCACCTGCATATTGTCTCCCTATATCTACACCTTCATCTATACATATCGCTTTGAAGAAGAGCGCCAATGTGGCGGTTTTAGTGTATAGGCCAATTTATTGTCGGATTAAATAGAATTACGCGAAGCGATACAGCAACGGCTGCAGGTCCTGCTGGACACTGGTATGAGATAGTCTCTACACCGTAGTATATTTCCTTTGCACTAATGATGTAGATCTATGAAACCTGTACCACGTTCTCAGTTCTACGGTAACTTTAAATAAACACTGCGTAGTCAGAGTGGAAAACTCAAAGGTAGATATAGATATAGTATAGATAGATATATACATGTATACAATATATGATTATTTCATTCGTCACCAGATATAGAACGCTGCTTTCCAACTTCAAACACAAACAAGCTCTGCCAGATACGAACGTTGCCAAAATTGACCCGATGATCTATTTCTTTTTTCGTTCGCACTTCGCAGTAAAAAAATAGAAGCAAAAGATTCAATGCGAGTAAACAGAACAGATGGAATCGATGATTTACATATAGGGCATTCTTAGTATTGTCACCTGAGCCACTTTTTTTCATCAATACATCGGATATTCTTCATAATTGGCCAGCTACTTGACTTTTTTAAAGCCAACTATTTTCGAGATGCATTTTGTTTCTAAATTATGAATATCGTGAAAACCACTCTCTAAATTTATTTAAATTTGAATTAGTGAAAACCACTAACAATCAGTGAATAGTCACTGGTTTACAGTTATAAGTCTGCCACTGATTGAAACAGTGGCAGACTTATAACTGCAATCAGTGAATTCTCACTGATTCAAATTTAGAGAGCATAGGTTTGCCCAAACGTGATATTCACACGCTATAATGTACAGGGAGATCACGATGAAAGAACACACTCGCGTACGCATGCGCCAACCATCTCATACGTCATTGGCCGGGTAAACTCAGCTAGCAGGGTAGCCAACTCTTCTCTCGCTAGGGACATTATAGCGTTACAATGCAGGAGAACAATTGTTGACACAACCATCATCCGCAGTAGTGACTGCTATAGAATCTCAAAAACCCCACCGAGTAGCGAGTTGGCTAACCTGCAGTTGGTACACGGAGAAAAAAAAGCAGTAAACAGCGCTGCGCCGGGCAGTAATGTAGTCAATATAGTATTCAGAAGCATCCATCTTTCGATCTAACCTTACGGATGACAGTTACGACAGCAATACTTCCTTTCTTATAAACTGTACCGAATACTATATTGACTAGATTAATGCCCTGCGTAGCCCTGCGCAGCGCTGTTTACTGCTTTTTTTTCTCCGTGTATAGAGTTCAGTCGACCAATGATAAACGAATGAGTTTAGATATGCGCAGTTGATCGGGTCCTTTCGTCATAATCTTCCCATACGTGTATATGATACTTTTATTTGTATCGTGCGGTGGTTAGCCCTTGGTCTATACCAATCACAGTCAGGGGTTGGAGACCGAGTTGCACAATACGAGGCTGAAGCTAGCAGCCAGAGTTAGCAGCCAAAAGCTGCTGCGCATAGGCATTAACGTTGAGCAGCGGCGTTCGGCTGCTAACTCTGGTTGCTATCTTCAGCCTCGTTTGCACAATGGCGATGCAAGTGTTGGAGTATAGACTGTGAGACAATCGATTACCATAACTCCCACTCAACAACCTTGAAACCAATTTCATCCTCACGGTGTAAAGAACCCTGCTGCTGCCCTTGCCCTTGCCCTTGCCACTACAATTTATGGTAATGGCGAGTGAAAACTATACCGACTTCGACAGAGCTCTACTATGATAAATCATAATATTCATTTTCAGGAACGAAGATGCGTTACATTTTATCGTTAAATGTCGTTCCCATTTAGGGCAGATGTCGAATACCTCCGTTGATAAATTTTGAAAGCAGAACTTATGGTCAAAGAGAACAGCGTTCCACAGTAATTTGTCTAAGACTCCAAGGAGAGGCGCTAGCAGTTTGTAGGAAGATCAAGTTCTACTCGGTCGGTAAAGTCGAACTTGTGCCTCTGAAGATCGCACCATTCACTCAACGGATAAACCGGCTTGCGAATCTTGCGTAAGTTTATAGCCGACCGTTGATTGCTCTTCTCTTGCGATACGTAAACAATTTGCAATTTGAAATCAAGAGAGCCGTAGAAGAGGGGTGTGGAACTTGAGAAGAAATAAGTATCCGTTGAGCTTGGGAAAAACAAGAAAACAAAGAATCACGAACTTGCAACTGTATTAGTTAATCGGAACGGGCTGAAACGATCTTAGACGCTGAATCATGTAGCTTCATTCTTTGAAACGATTATAGCAGAGTAACGTACGCGACAGATTGCACGCGGCCCATGTTGCTCATTTATTATAGATAGGTTTATCGTATGGACGCGCGGATGCCTTATTGATCATGCATAGCCAATATCCAATAATCACACGGTACATAATCGACTAAAATTTAATCAGTTGGATTCGCTGTTGCCACACAGCAAACATGCAACTTTACTCGCGTATATGTACACGCATCATTGCAGTTGTTCAAAAACAAGGAAAATCTCAATTTTTTTCGAAGTTTTGAAATGTTTATACATCGCTCTTGCGTGACGTATCTGCGATCATGAATAGGTTTAAATTTAGAAATTTGACAGTGCAGAATGTGTAAATATTGCGAAAAGTCTGAGTATACTGCAGTCCTTCGAATTGCCCGAATAGATGGGACATATCATTTCCAAAGAATAATGGCTCCTGTTAAATTTAAAGACTTTCATCCCACCCTAGAGGAATGATTACCAATATTTGGTTACACCCCGTATATAAGCCACAGGAAATGAAATGAAAAAGGAAAAGGAAGTTAAACTTATTAGCTCACCCCTCGGGAATCCCTGAAGAGTATAGCCGCGTGCACCGGATCCAAACAAGCGTCGGATGCCCTGTGGGGTACTGCTGGTGTGCCAAGAGACAATCTCCTGGTCCCAGGGTCCAGACTATTCCTTCTGAGAGCGCCTGATGGCATAAAGTAATACATTAGTTATTATTAATCATACAGACTGAGAATGAATGGTGAAAAAATAAGTACGCTACAATCTTAGCAGCGGTACACGTAATACAGCTTCATATAGATATGAACATATAGAGAACTTATACACACTGCAGTTAGTAATCGGGTTTGCGCAAGAAGGTAATGTGCGCAATAACATATCACACTCTTCTCCTCCATTCCGTTGCAATATGCGAAAGAGAGCTCGTGCAAATCTCATTGGAACGAAGTACAATATTTATAAATACAATTCATTAGACACGTTAAGCTATTATCATCTTCATATTGTATTTCCGGAAAATTATAACCGAGGTACTGGACTCGAAAGTCCTGACATATTCTGTCCACCCCTGAAGTACGGGTCATTGGTTGCCCTTATGGGTTCAGCTATTTCGGGTATAGTTTGAACAGAATTTCATAGAGCCCATGTGGAAGTAGAAATTATAATCCAGAGTGATCTGATCACTCTGGGCTATTTTGTCTTCAGTCTTTAGTTTCTTTCGGGCTGGTATAAACGAGCCCGCAAATACTTACGTACCTATCGATATTGCTCAGAGAGAGAAGAATGGCAGAAAAATGAGAGCAATCTAAGGTCGAAGAACATAAAACGTTAGAGGGGAGTATGAGAAGAAAGAAAGGAAAAAAAAAAAAAAAAGAAAAGGAGAAAAAAAACATCTCAAACACGCTATGGAGAAAAAAAATAAGGATTGTGATGGCGAGGGACGTTGAAAGGCTATACAACATCTGGCAACCTTGTGCGGAACTTTTCCACTCTGGAACTCATTCTATTTCATCTTTTACCTCCTGGATTTGGTAACCATACATTTATGGACAGTTATACCTCACTAAAGAGGTCGATTCGCATCTACGTTGACAAAAAGTTGATTCGTATAAGTTTTCAAATAACAATGGATTTCTCGTCTCATTCGAGACATGTAGATATCGAATTCCAACAGAAGCAGCAACCGCCTTGAGCGTACATACCTGTATAATCATACTAGGAATGTGCAACGAAGTATGGATCAAAGGTACTACGAAACAGATGAGAGGATGTTACAGCTGATACCATTCATCCCGGACAGTATAGAGTGGATCCTTGTTTTGATGTAACGTTTTCCCAAATTGAGGGGGGGGCCGTTATTTTTATCCAACAGAAATTGCCCTTTACCAAAGGATAAAAATAACTGAAAAAAAAAACGTAAGCACGTCCGCATATCGTGCTTCATTATGTTATACCCTGGTCGCTATACCTGCCTATGTAGTTTTACAGCATGGAGGTTTAGGATACTATGACGGCAAGAATGCTACTTCCAAGCGCTGCAGACTCATACCAACATGAGGAACTGCAGTCTGCAATTTGGCCGCGCCTGGAGTTCGTCCGTATATATAGATATTCGTATACACCTATATACACGTAGGTACATAGGTATATATATCAGGCGACGCCTCTCCCTGGCTATATACTTTTTGCTCTATCGTAAGAGTAAGAGAGAGCGTGGCTCTTGTGTCTCCGTGTCCATGGCGTCGATATTCCCAACTCCAAAGGCAAAACTGCGTCGCACGTAGAAACCCGAGCACTTTACATAGCTAGGCTGCCCCTTTTGGCTGACTCGGCTCTACATACTTTGATAGGTAGATATACTGTACAATCGTTGCGGGACCGGAAGGTGATGGCGCGTAGTTGTTGTAGGCCAACTGTTACGCGAGCTAATTGTAAGTATAAACAACGATAACGCGACGTAAACAGATAAAAAGTTTGCTTAAAACTCGACCGGAATCAGTATCAACGAATCCGCGTCATATAGATTACAATATTATTTTATTTATTTTCCACAAATTTATGCACATATGCGTGTAATCGAAGGTATCATCAAACTAGATGTATGTTCGCTTGGGGAAATCATTTCCCTTATTTATTCGTATCATTTTTCATACAGATATCAGAGCCCCGCAAAACAATTTCCTCTTATAGTAGCGCTTCGAGCGGCTTCGAGCAATGTATTATACCTGCGAGGCATAATCAATCGAGTTGAGGAATAATAAGACCATTTCTTGATGGTTCGAGAAGTTTTCTAGCTGACACTGCATCTTTTCAATAATCGATCATCGTATTAAGTTATCAAGAAGTATTTGCCGGAGGAAAAATGACTCGAAAAATTGAACCAGTAGACGGTGGTGCCGCTATGATGAAGACGACCACTATTTTTATGTTTTTTATACACTTGAGCATAAGCATTGAAACAGTGGCGGTATTCTAATCTATACAATTCCAGATCCCTTAATGGACATCATGGACATGTGGGCGGCAATCGAAACACTTTATGAATGTGGAAAATTGCTCTGAAGGCTAGCGGGGTTTGGGATTGGGTGGGGAAAGTGTACTTGAATAACTTCAAACCAGCTGAATATATTATTACAGTTATGAATATAGGTATGATGACTTGTTTACATAATTACTTCTGTAATTAAGCAAACTTGTTTTATCGATACTGATAAACACTTGTTATAGGGCAATCGTCAATCATTGTATACCTTCAAGTTTCGTACAGCTTCTTACCTTGCTTCAAAATACTTTCATAGATTCTGTAGGTTGTTTCACAGTCAGCAACAGAATTCTTGGCGTTACCATCGAGACTTTGACTTCTGCTTCGAAATTCTTCTTCCTTATTCTTAGGAGTATCCTGGCACTCGCTCTGTCTTCGAATATGTCCAAGTCTTCGTCCAAAGTGTTTGATAAACTCCTGTATACTGTGGTGGTGGTGATGATGTTTCTCAGGATCTCCCGTAGGACTCGGACTTGTCGGCGATACCGTTCCACTTCGATTATGATGCGGTTGGTGTAGCTGGTGCTGATGCGGGTGTGAATGCGGATGCTGATGAGTATGATGATGATAGTAATGGTGGGGGCCTGATCCATGGAGGAGATGATGATGTTGACCGTTACCATGGATTGTATGATAGACCGAATGATTGCTGGCTTGAATGCCATGATTATGAGCTTGATGAAGCCCATAACCCGAAGGTGATGACCCATGAGAAGAATGAGACGTTGATGATCCGTAGGAGTATGTCGAGCTGACAGAACCTCGGGATATATGCCGTTCAAAGTTCAATTTCTCTTCATTTTTTTGTCCAAGCAGGTCGTGCCTCAGTTCATGGACAAGTTTCGGGTCGTGGTGATGGATTTTTTGTTCGTGATTTGATTTTGTATCATTTTGAGAACCCTCGTTCGGTCCGTGATGAGATGACCCATGATGATGATGCAGAAGATGAGATATTCCGTGCATGTTTAAAATATCTTATCAAGCTGTAGATTTATTAAGAAGCAGGTCCATTGGTTGATCAAACTCCAAATGACGGAATCTAGCTCTTCCTTTTCTTGCTTATATCTCGATGGTATGGCACTTCTGAATGTTTCCTTTCAAGAGATTTTAGGCCATTCGCATATTATTATCATTCGCATACGATCCAGTTCATGCGAATCTGTTTGTAACATCAGTAATTTTTAAACATTTTATATGTACTACATATAAACGCCATATACTCGGCTCAGATGACGATGACGAAGGTTTTACTGGAGTAAATGCATAACCATTCAGAACATATAATTAAATACTAGCACATTATTATAAGGCCAAATGCTTAAAGTCCTGCCAATTCGTTATAGGTATACCTATTATTCTTGTGTAAAATTATTTCCGAATCTAAAACAGATTGAAAATCTTCAGAAAGCATGTAATTGCAATCACTATCCTAATTTATTTACCGCTTCAAGTATTACCCATAGAGATTTATTCATGCCGTCGAAATCTACGCGCTCGGCACACATGTCGTGTGTGTATATAGTAATAGAAACCAGTTGATCGTACGTACTACGGTAGGATATACACAGGCGATATATAAGTTTATATCGAAGCGTGGGTAAGTTGGCGAGTCGGGTCTAAGTGCGAAGTGAGAAAGTGACTCTGTTTATGCACACGTTACGCGGAATCATCAAATGGGAATACATGAACTTCTCTCGAACCCCGCAATAGATATAATGTAACAAATAAGAGAATATATATGGCGCATTCCACGCCAACTCGACCTGGCCAAAACCCTCACCATTTTAAATTCTTTTTTCCTTCTAGTAGTATGTTTGTCATCACGAAAAAGCCCACCAGACCAAGTTTTACATTTTTTGAAAAAATTTCTGGTCGTTATATTGTGAAAATGCAAAACAGTGTTCGACCACTCCGATTTGAATGAGATTTGGAGAGATGAATCTCTGTGAAGAATAAAAACTTTTGAGGTCATTAGCGAAGGTGGGCGTGGATCTGGTTTCGGAAGTACAGGGAAATGAACTTCTTTCATTTCAGATATACTAATTTTTTTTCTGGTATATTCACAATTTGTTCGGGTCTAACCATAAGTGAATGTTATTAGCTGTAGGTATAGTAGCCTGGAGGAGGAAAATTAATATCGAAAATGAAAAGAAAAATCATTTCCTTGTATCTCACAAACCAGATACACGCCCACCTTCGCTAATGGCTCAAAAATTTTGTTTTTTCACAAAGATTCAGCTCTCGAAATCTCATTGAAATCGGATTGGTCGAACACAGTGTTTTGCGTTTACAAATTGTAAAGACCAGACCAATTTTTTCAAAAAATGTAAAACTTGGTGTGGTGGGATTTTTTTGTGATGCCGAACAACATACTAGAAGGAAAAACAAGAATTCAAAATGGTGAGGGTTTTGGCCACGTCAAGTTGGCGTGGAATGCCCCATATTCTATAATTCACCGTAATAACCGGAATAAATTCTCATTCGCAACAAGACGTTACAAACGCCTTTACAAGTTTTCGTTACGCCCACGATATTATACCCGGAATGAGTGTATAAATTTTTCCCGAGCGTCCATGCGGCGCCAAAAATAAGAATAAGAAAATGCGAGAACGAGATGCTGTGGGCCACTGTAGGTCGGGTGAAACGAGAAGATGATTTCTCCACGTTGCAAGACGTGTGAGATGACGAGTCGGAGCTAGATTACCAGGATGGAGAGGATAATATGAGGAAAGGAGGTAAAAATAAATAAGAATATATGCGAATGCGTATTGGTCTTTTATTCATTTGGCAAGAAAGTTTACCAAAAAATATCCTAGCCGATATACAATGCGATTCTGTGGAAAATCACGCGCCCAAGAATAGGCTAACGGAAAACGCCTGAATTCAGAAGATGAGATCAAACATCGACGATTGGATTTATTCCCCACGAAATGAATTAGACCCAATCGTCGATGTTTGATCTGCTCAATTCAGGCGTTTCCCGTCAGCCTGCCTTTAGGCGCGTGATTTTCCACAGAATCGCACTGTATATCTCTCAGTCTAGTAAATCGTTAGAAATGACTCGTTAGGAACAACCGCGATGTCATTTTTTTTACAGCTTATATATATGTATTTGTAGCGGATTGACCGGAGGTTGATAAAAATAGGTGAACCAAATTCTATCGTCTACGCTATTTTTTCTACAAAATGTAAATGGTCGATCCATTAAATGCTATAAATTCCATCATATACCTGCATCTTCGGATCTCCCAATTCTTTAATGATTTAGAATCGTATATCTACCGTGACAATCTCAGGGTGCGGAACGCCAGGGATACCAACCCAAAACTCGTTGGCAGCAGTTCAGTAACTCACTAGATGTTTCTAGCAAAATCACTAAAAATCTAGTGATTTCTAGTGACTTTGCTAGAAACATCCATAGTGACTTACTAAACTGCTGCTAACGAGTTTTGGATTGGTATCCCTGGCGTTCCACATCCTGAGATTGTCACGGTAGATACGATATTCGAATATTCAAATCAACCAACGAAAACAAAATGATACATACAAATAAATATAGATATGGTATAGGTTCTTGCATTTGTCGCTTGTGAGATGAAGATATATATCATTTCTGCAAATTCTGGAAAAACTATAATACCTAACCAATATTTCTAGGATAATTCAATTGACGAAGTTTATATCAACGTATAATAGATCAGTCGACCTGTATGGTAAGAAATACTCAAATTATTCACGGCTCGTATACACTGTAGAAAAATTTTATTAATTTTAATGCAGTTTTAATGCACATTGCACATTAATTTTAAAGAACACGTCAGAAATTATCAATTAATGTGCATTTACATTAAAAATCGTAGGTATTCATTTATTTTCATGATCTTGTGCATGAAAAATAATACATATGGTAACTAAAATTCAGTACAGTGCTTGCAATGGTACTTGATGTATATGCACATTGAATACAATTTACTCTTACATTACTTCCGTCATAATGTTATTGAAATTCATGCACAATTTTCAATGTCGTTATCTGCGCCATCTGTGGGCGCAGCGGCGGCGCACGGGCTTGCCTAAAAACCTTTCTCGCAGGTAAAGTAAAACGGTTAGACCTTTAGATCCACGCCAAGCGCCACAGTAAAGGCAGACATATCTCTGCTGAGAGTTCTAAGTGAGCAGCTATCGGGGAGGGCTCGGCCTCCCTGTAGTAAACGGTCTTTTACCAAAATTTGGTGGATTCACTAAATGATTCCAATTTGATAGTTTTTCTAAGAAATCTTTTTAGATGCAATCAGTATTTATTGAACGGGAAAACCTGAACAGTGATACAACACATGAAACTACGCACTCACATGCACGCATTAAAATCAATTAACGTGCATCATAATTTCATCAGTATGTATTGATTTTGATGTATAATATCTGAAATCTCGAAAAAAAAGAATGCATGAAATTTAACGATCAGACATTGAAATTAATATACATTTTACAAAATTTTGAAGATGAACATTAATTTGATTTCATGTGCGTTCATAACTTTTGCTTCATGCACTTTACATTGATTTTAATGCATAAATTTTCTACAGTGTATAGGGGTGATATTCTAAAAATTTTTAATGCGCAAGTAAACATCTGCACCTGCAGGTATAGAAACACGAGGAAACTAGGGCGTATCGACCAGGGAGACTGCAGGATATGAGAGTGGCGCTATATTCCGGCATGCGCTCTCCTCTCCTCTCCTCTACTCTACTGACTACTCTATTCTCTAACTGTACGTGACTATAATCGATGCCGATCCGAGTTGTGACGCATTTCCTGCCAAAATTTCACATATGCATAATGTAGATATGCCCATATCCATTCATCTGTATTGGGAGAAATATGAGCTCAAAAATCACCGATGTATACATCTCGCGTCATACTTAATTATTTCATTAATATATTCAATATTGGTTTCGCGGCATCCGGTGCAATGAAATAATAGCTTAGACTTGGACTTGCACTCCTGCCAATTTGAGACTCGTGTTATTTCTGTACCTATTCGGAGTCAGTATAGCTTTTGGCATTTACTGGTCGGCATGTACGTATGCCTATACACGTATAATACCGTCGCGGTATTGTAAACGGATTAGGAATCATACGAGTACTAAATATCCCGACGTTGTGAACCTGGCACCACATTATAAAATTTCGAAAAAAATTATTGACAGTTCCGTTGGCACCCGGGATAGTTTTCGAATTTCTGATGATTCTAAAACATAACAAATATCCTGATAAGCTATAGATCGAAGAAGAAATCTCATTCGCAAATAAATATTCATGTGGATATTTACTTATGCATCATACGGATACACAATATTGCGCTAGGTCACGGCGTCGGGCCATTAGAATAATATACGTCATTAACGAGTGTCGCCGCCGGGCTTTGAAGAAGCTTATAAGTATAAGGTAAGCGAAGTAAATAAAGAAACACGAAACGATTTATTCGAACCATATGACCAACGTCAAATCCGGTTCTTTACGGTTATGGTATATTTGTTCGGAATGCACTTTTGAAACAATTGTATGCTTCACCGACATTTTTGCACTACCATCATGCTACCAAAAAATTATTGCGAGCGATTCATTTCCTCCAGCATTTTTCAGCTGAAAATAACTCGGCAATGTCGCAAGTGAGATGGATTGTACAGAATCGCGATTAGATTTTGTATTCTATTTTCGCAACCGCAAAGGATGCAGTTTGCTTATTCCACCCATGTTGCGTGGGCCATCCTGTATCTATACACGCACAGCTGGCCAAGTAGCGAGTTCGGACCATGACCTTGACTGATCGTTAAACGAGACAGCATGTAGACGACGCAAACGGGTCGCGATACATTTTATGCATCTAATTATCTTATGCACAGTTTATAGTGCAACTGGCTTATGTTTGGAGTATTATGAAGTGGAATTTCAAAATTTGAGTAATTAATCAATACACTTTACACAAATCGCTGGAATTATATGATTTTCATCGATAACTCGAACCGTTTTCGAGATATCCGCTTTTAACACTTGAAAACAAAAAAAAAAAAACTTTACATGTATATGACACTTGCACGAATAATTGATAACAAGCCCAACTATTTTGTATCATCGCAAGTTCGCCGATAAAACTATATGTTTACTTTTTACGATTGGCTACTATAGGCCTGCTATAAGGTAACACACACACCAGCATGCCCGAGAGCATGCCACTATATAGCGTCTAGGTTCCTCGTGCACGTATATGTAATATATGCGGCCGTCAGCGCCATCTAATTGAGTTCTAGGCGTAAATGGGGTAACAACTATACGCGCATGTACACAATGATACAATCTTGGGTATACGTGTGTGTGTTGTGTGAATAATGGAAGGTTGAAGGTACGCTGGGAGCAGGCCTATTCATTCAATAATCAAATCGTCGCAAAACAAGTGAACCTTCTCTCTAGTTAATAACAATCGTTAACGGTGAACAAATTAGCATGATCAAAGGCAACACAGGATTTCCAATTATTCCATTAAAATGATCCGCCTGTATACCAGTCATCTACATAATATTGTAACGTGCATTTACCTTGGTGAAATAATAGCCTACATGTACCTAACTATTTCATTATACTTCTCACTCCAGTCAGCGTGAGTAATTCTCATATCAGATTTTATATCAAAAGAGGTTTCACCCTTTCCTGTTTCTTCCAGCTATTAAAACAATAGTGAGTTTAAAGATCTGAACGAAGGTCACACGCCTGTGTTGCGGGTGTTGCGTTGGCACATTGCCGAAGAGTAGGTATGTATAAGCGAGAAGCAAGAAAATTTGAATATACCTACACAGTTCCTTAGGCATATGAAGTGAATAGCTGCCGACTATGCTAAATAAATACGATTGGTAAGCAGATACACATGAAAAAATATTAATATGTATATATATAATATGGAAAAGAGACAAACACGCGTGAACGTTCGTTGTCGTTTGTTGACGTCGTGTATTATAGGCCTCAGTATAACGCACTACAAGGTCGTCAAGAATATTTATTACTTTTATTTTCTTTTTTATGTTTGACTGATTTTTACCTCATGAATCTAAATCTGTCAGTTATCCTGGAAATAAAAAGAAGACAAAGAAAAATAAACGGATAGTTTCATTCCTCAAACGATTTCTATATGATAAGTGATAACGAACGAAATATCATACTTCAATACATCCCTTCGATTTTTAATGTTCGGTATTCGGGACATGAAATGATGAGTATGAAATCATCATGGTACCAGTGTGACGCGAGATGCGGCAGAGATTGTTGTTAAAATAAACTAACGAGCACAACCCACGCGCATTCATTGGGATTATACGAACATAAATGGATCTCAATCCGGCAAGTTAAAGCCAGTGGGTTTCCAGTACGTATATAGTATACATATATATATCTGTATTCGTAACTTATTTATTGCGTTATATCTGCACCACTGCTGATACACTGCGACAAAATCGTGACTGTTTTGTCTCCGAATGACTTTATCAAAGTGCAATTTAATTGCTGCTTATTTATCTCTTAATTTCAACACTGACACTGCAGCTCTGTATCTATTTATAACTAAATTTGGGTGCAGCACAATGTTTGGCCTGAATGTACGATCTATGTTATCCGGAATTGAGAGGGCGGAAAAAAAAATCCATCAAGTATTGAAAAGCTTGGCTTTGTCCACGCGGTTCATCGCTTCAGATTCCAACATCCCTTTGATTTCCTCATTCAGGCTGGGGTGAAACCCTTGTCTTGTTTCTCGGCTGATTTACTGACTGACATGAGGTCGCGGTAGGCATAAATATAAACTCGCAAAATCAGTAACAGGTGACGGAAGGTTTTTTACGTATACGGTTATATCATCTCGTGTACATATTATGGTCGAATCGCTGTATACCGTGATAATCAGGTGAAGCCGAATGGTCCATCAGCGTAGTCGCCGAATATTTCGTGTGGGGGATAGCCACTCGTTGCGCTGAAAAGTCCCTAGTGATTTTGGCGCGCGGTCGATGCAACTCGGCAGCCATTGTTGATACAAGCCGGCTGACTGTCAATACATCGCGGAAGGTAGACATGTGTGGTTATGTTCGTTTATTTAAAGCTGATAATAAATAAAGTGAATAAAACCTACGTGAATAAGCTAGGAATATTTATCAAAAATCGATCAATTAGTTTTAAATGATATCTCAATGCAATTAACGACTTAACCTAAGCAATAAATGGAAATTAATCAGAATCAAAGAGTTCATTGAGAACAACCAATGTGAACGAAATTATTAATTGTATCCTGGGGTTGAGGCTTCAATAAATTGAACGAGGTAAGTGAAAACAATTTTATTGAAGCTTTCTGAAAGTTTATTCAATGCATAACAAGGATAAGTGTCATGTTGTAATGAATTAGTCCCCGTTTCAGCAAGTAGCGCAGATCAAACCGCCAGGTCTTGGAGTCTTTGAGAAATGTACGAATCCTAGACTGGACATCATGCCTGCGCCTGTAATTTCAAGGTAAGAATTATCACACATTCATTGCACAATATCGTAGTTATAAGAAGGTCAACTAACCCCAAAAGTCACCATTCGAGGATGATTACGAACTGCTTTCAAGTAGTCGTTATGACAGGCTGTTGTCGGAGAGCCACAAACAGCTGCCAGTGTTCCTGTAGAAAAAAGGTGCTTTTTAATGGAATTAAGTTATTGACAAACATGAATATTGAAAAGTGCGTCCCAGTTACACTAAATCGGTTGTCGGCTAAATTATAATTAACAACAAGCGATGCAACATGTAGCGAGCCGCACATGCCTGTATGCTTTTAATCTTTCACCTTTGCGCTTGCGCATTAAAGTTTTTAATAAACAGAGTAAACAAATTCGACTTCCCGTGACGAAACCGTCAGCACTCTGGAGCTTTATCGAAGTCTATGAAGGTTCCAAATTTTCTTGCATCGACGTAGATGGAGCTTGACCAAAGATGTTCCGCACCCTCGCTGATCTTCATCGTCTTGTCCATGATGATTGACCTCGAAGTGTCCGCCGCAGTTCCAGTTACACTAAACCGGTTGTCGGATAAGTTTTAATTAATGACAAGCGATGGAACATGTAGCGAGCCGCACATGCCTGTATGCTTTTAATCTTTCACCTCCGCACTTGGGCATTGAGGTTTCAAAAAAAAGAGTAAACAAATTTGACTTCCCGTGACGTCAGCACTCTGGAGCTGTATCGAAGTCCATGACTGTTCCAAATCTTCTTGTATCAACGTAGATGGAGTTTGACCAAAGATGTTCTGCACCCTCATTGATCTCCATCGTCTTGCCCACGACGATTGACCTCGAAGTGTCCGCCCTGCATCCTGATACAGTCCCCTATGCGATTGTAAAACCCTTCGGTTATGTTTGCGAGCATCTCGGGACTCATAGCCGCGAAGATGTCCATAACCCGAGCTGTCAATTCGTTGAGGTTGGCGATGCGGTCCTCCGTGTACAAGGCGTTTTTCATACACGGCCACAGTCCAAAATCCAGCGGAGCGAGGTCAGGTGATCGAGGAGGCCATAAGACTGGACCAAGTCTACCAATCCATCGATCGGGAAACTGTTCGTCCAGATAAGCCCTAACGTCTAGGCGGTAGTGCGCAGGTGCTCCATCCTGTTGATACCAGATGGGGGGGCCCTGATAGTTGAAGAAAGCAATGTTTATTTCACGACATACCAATTAAAATGATTCAGTATTCCTGACAATAATTGTTGATTCTCAACGTATAAAATCTCCTCACATCCCCTTCGATGGCTCGCAAGGCAGGTACAACCTGGTCACGCAACAAGTTTAGGTACTTGTCGCCGTTCAGGTTTCCCTGGATGAGATATGGTCCGACGAGCCGCCCGTAGCACAAGCCGAGCCACACATTCAGCTTTTGCGGATATTGTGTGTGGGTCTCGACCTGCAGATGAGGGTTCTTCCAAGCCCACACTCGTGTATTCTGCCTATTCGGCGGAGCAACGAGTACCACTGTGGATTCGTCTGTGAAACAGATTCGGTTTAGAAGTCCCATGTCTACGTTGAAACGGTCCATCATCTCCCTGCAAAAAATCAAACGGGACTCTGCGTCCCCAACCATAAGCTGCTGGTGTTGTTCGAGTTTGTATGGTCGACACTTATCCTCCTTGAGAACCCGGAGAACCGAAGCTGGGGACACCCCCACCTCCTGGGCGATGATCCTCGATGGCTTGTTACCAGGTTCTGCGGCCTTGAGGAAGATCTGATACTTGATCTCCTCGGTCAGGCGCTTCGACGGCTGGCAGACGACGTTCTTCTTCGGGTCCACGTTACCCGTCCTCCGAAATTTCGTCACGATCTCGCAGATCGTCGAAGGTGCTGGAATTGGTCGATCGGGATACTCGGCCGCAAAATGGTCCGAAATTCGTTGGTAACTAGTACCCTGCTCGTGCTGCTGAACCATTTTCACCCTTTCTTCTACCGTATACGTGATGTTCGGCATTTTTCACAAAAAAATTTTCACAAAGTTTTGACACGATGTTATCAGTTCGCTACTTAATAACGAACAGATAGTTCGATACCGGGAACGTGGGGGGGCCTTTTGTTTATTGTATCGGAAGTCTGGGTGCCAGCCAATCACGAGTCGTCTGAGCATCATTTTTCGCGCGTAAAATAGTTAGTTACCGGGAACGTGGAACGCCTTTTGTTTATTGTCTCAGAATTGTGGGTGTCATCCAATCACGAGTCGTCTTAGCATAGTTTTTCGCGCGTAAAAGTACCTACCAGAAAGTTTGTTGGCGGTAACATTACTAATTTTCCGCGCGTAATAATATCCAACAGAAAGTTCGTTAACAGCTGATAATTTTTTGCGCCTGCCGAAAAATTTAGAAATTACAATTTCAGGTGTGATTACATACATCGTGGTGAGCTTGAATCAAGAATTTGGAAATTCCAGATACTAGGTTACAGTGGTAACAGAAATAACAAAGATCGACACACAACAACAGCTGGGACTCGACAGTATCGGCAAATCCGAGTGATAGGATTTTTCAATTTCGGAGGTTATAAACACGATTATGAAATTTCCCGAAACCGAAAACCTTGTTGTTAATTTTGTTGATATCTTGCAGCCATTGGATTGTAGTGATTTGACGTGAAGATGAGGTAATGTACGACGTACAGTACTACCTCTCTAAGAGAGCCCTCGGTAAGAGAGAATTTCCCCGCCGTTCCGGTTGAGCGAGTTTTATAGCTTCCCCCACTCTACCCGTACGTGCAAGGTTCTCCCAGTGGTGATGCTCACTGATACACTGATACATGTGCGATTTACCAGTAGTGGGGGAACGCTTCAGCGACAAATTTCTTGGAATCCTATTCCCCTAACCGCCCTAGACCTCTCTCTTAGAGAGGTAGTACTGTATAATAAAATGTGCGAAAATCCGCTACGAAAATTGTGTAGGAGGTTGGAATCGCCGATACGTAGTTTTCGAACTTTCTTCAATCAGCAATCACGAAGACTATGATGAGGTTCTGCCATGATGTTTTTTCCAAATGATTTACAACCAGACCAGATAGCATCTGGGCATCGTAGAAGAACAGACTGTCGGTGCCTTGAGAGCAATCAGAGTTATCGAAAGAGACGTGCGTGCCTTTTATTGATTAAAATCCACCTGTTCTTCGTTCGCAAGTACAACAAGATTTTAATTAGTAATGATTGAAATATGCGTCCTTCTGAATGGCGCAGAATTCTATCCTCTGGTATTGACAGGGGATACCGCCTTGTATTCTGCTGTTGCTGTCTAGGTCTAACTACCATGAGTTCGTTTGTGTTTGAATCTTTACAGATTGAGCAGTAGGCTGATCTAATAATGTTCTGTTCCTTCACCTGATGCATGGCTGCTCAATCACTCTCGGTGGGCCAGCGCACATGCCGCAGGCAGGATTGAAAATCACAGCTGCGAGCCAGTATTTGAAATTGAATCTTCAAGCTATATCCATCATAATCAGAGGGTTCTATGATTGCCTGGTCTACTATTCGGTAGCCAACGAATGTTTTCTTGAACATTTGTAGAGGCATCGTAGGTCTGTAGTCCAGCATGTAACAGTAACTTGTACTGCGACACTCCCACAAGATCCTGGATCATTGATGTCTGCCTGCGTCGACTGTAGCTCTCAAACTATTGAGCCTAGCTAGGGCGATTCATTGCAGAATGCTCCAACAGCTGTAGGCTTATGTATCAGATCTGGCGTCATTCAAATAACTGTTTTAAATCAATTAATTTCTTTTTTTTAATTATGAAAGGGTTTGGATCACTCTGACTGTCTTAATTATGTCTTGCACGTGACTGATGATCTTTATTTTAAGGAAATCTAAAGCTGTGTCGAATGAAAAGATTTTGGAACACTGGAAGCTTTATTTTACTTGTGGTTGGATGTTGACTACAAGTTCCGAATATTGGAAAGCATTCGAGTTGATTTAAAGTAAAACACTAAATCTCATCTGTGTTTTTGTTTAAACCATGATTACTTCCAACCCTGTTCTGCAGACTCCGTTTGACGGTTGATAATGAGATAATCTTTCTCAATACTGTGACTGGCACGCACCGTTTCAATATTGGTAATTGTCGTCAATCTTATAGGACAATTAAGATCGCTTTCTCAAAAATTACATTGGTCACTGTATGCTACAGCTGTCATATGGCATATTTTCTTTACTTGACTCCATGCGCACAAGTACAGCCCGAGGAAATACGCCAATTGCCTGTCTTAACGACTACTTGAAAGCAGTTCGTAATCATCCTCGAATGGTGACTTTTGGGGTTAGTTGACCTTCTTATAACTACGATATTGTGCAATGAATGTGTGATAATTCTTACCTTGAAATTACAGGCGCAGGCATGATGTCCAGTCTAGGATTCGTACATTTCTCAAAGACTCCAAGACCTGGCGGTTTGATCTGCGCTACTTGCTGAAACGGGGACTAATTCATTACAACATGACACTTATCCTTGTTATGCATTGAATAAACTTTCAGAAAGCTTCAATAAAATTGTTTTCACTTACCTCGTTCAATTTATTGAAGCCTCAACCCCAGGATACAATTAATAATTTCGTTCACATTGGTTGTTCTCAATGAACTCTTTGATTCTGATTAATTTCCATTTATTGCTTAGGTTAAGTCGTTAATTGCATTGAGATATCATTTAAAACTAATTGATCGATTTTTGATAAATATTCCTAGCTTATTCACGTAGGTTTTATTCACTTTATTTATTATCAGCTTTAAATAAACGAACATAACCACACATGTCTTCCTTCCGCGATGTATTGACAGTCAGCCGGCTTGTATCAACAATGGCTGCCGAGTTGCATCGACCGCGCGCCAAAATCACCCTAGGGATTTTTCAGCGCAACGAGTGGCTATCCCCAAAAAAATACGAAATATTCGGCGACTACGCTGATGGACCATTCGGCTTCACCTGATTATCACGGTATATCTCTTCAATATCAGAATTATTCGCAGATTTTTATATCATCTGACACTCCGGATGTCTCGGCTATGAAATTTTCATGGCCTATCAAAATCTCATTTACAAGGAGAAAAAAACGGATGAATATATTTTCGAACCTCGAAAATATACATATACGTAGTGTAATAATGGCAAGCTGGCGATATTCTTGGAAATGTTCCATATCGATTCAAACTATCGGTTTATTTTTCCACACAACATGAATTGGTTATTTCGTAACATAAAGTTGGACGGAAAATGCGAACGAAATTATTCTTTATTCATAAATTCATAAGACGGGATGTGCAGGGTTTGATAAATGATTGAAATACATGTCTCAACCGTGGCAAAAAAAAGGAAAAAAAAAAAACAGCCATGATTTCAAACTGACATGTCCAACTACAATAATTGAGGAATTGCAGTGTTTATTGTTAGAAGTAATGTTGTCATATTGATATATATTTTGTATCAAATTTACGAACGGGTAAATACTGTTGCAAAAAAAAAAAAAACAAACAGAAGTTGCAAAACTATAAAGGCCGTAGTACGTATTTCTGACGAATATTTAGAAACCATGCTGCAGGACGCAAAAATTCGGAACATCCCGAAGACGTCGTCATTGTCTCGGGATGTACATGTGATACATGATGTGATTTTTTAATGAAGAATATAATTCTCTATCTGATTCCAACGACAAAAAGTATAGAATTCCATTTAAAAAGTTGACCTTGATTTCACCGCGGCAAGGTCGTGTAGGAAAAATTTTATTTGGCCAATTTTTTCCCAGCTCCGCCGAGTCCTACAACTCATAAAAATGCAAAAAAAAACGTTGTTCCGTATCCTTTTTCGGTTTTGAGATACAGCCTGGACCCCTATTCAGTAACTCCGATTACGATCGTATTGATAATTTTATGATCGAGTGTGACGTCAGCGACCAATAAGGTTTCAAGAAAGACAAATCTACCCAATAGAAAACAAGACAAAAGAAGCTGAGCCGATCGTTTCGTCAACGAAAAGTGACGGAATAGGGGCCCTGGTCCGATTGAAAGCGATCACAGTGTGAATTATCGGATAGATAGAAATGTCGAGAACGCGACTGTAAGTCGAGGAAAAAAAAAAAAAAATCGCAATGAAATATTCTGCAGTCTGACGTTTCCCGTCTATAAATCCGTACCCGTATTATTTTTTTTTTTTTTTCTTTCTTTCCTCTTCTTTCTGCTTCTGATCGATGAGTAACATCAATGTTGATTACTTACTCTCCTCTTTATTATTTTCTTGCCTTTTTACAATCAGCGATCATACACTGTGGTTCATACCCGGAACCATATATGTAAGTGCCCCGTCGACGCGCATGTTCACACAACCGAGCTAGATCAATTCTGAACGTAGCTACAGCTCCGCCGTTCCAGAAATTTTTCCGTTTTTGTTTTTTCAATCTTGTGTTTTTCTCTTCAACAAAAAAAGAGACGAGGTCTTTTCGGAAAGTATCTCTGCAGGTAAGCCGGAAGTTCATTGCTATGACATTTAATTATAAGATCCTGCGGTAAAGCGCATCGCATGACATTGAAAAGTTTTTCCCTCGGCGATAATTGGATATATAATAGAAAACATGATTTTTCCATAATGTGGCGAAGCTTTTTAAACGAGCTGCTTTAACGCGGGAAATCAATACATACGAAGAAAAAAAGTGTGGTAACTATATAATCGAACCTGCAGCGTACGTAATAGCTCATTTTTCGCACGACAATCAGAATTCGTATATTGTATACAATCTATTTACTTCCGCAATACATCTGGGTATAATTACTATATGCGTAATTAATTGTGTGCTTCACACATATATATCGATACCAACGTTCTAATATGTCGTAACCCACATTTGGAAAATTGTTCAGGAGGCCATGAAAACGCTTCACTATTACCATTGAAAAGATAGGATTTTACGGATTTAAATATTTATTTAAAAATAGTAAATCAACGATCTGACCGCTAAAGCTTAAACATAAGCTGCATAATATTATTATCATTCAATTTTTCAAAGAAAGTCCATTTCTGAAATTTTGTGGGTTACGACATATTAGAACGTTGGTATCGATATATATTTTTTATCATTCTAGCCTCGAAATCGCGACTTTGTCGCGATTTCCCGGCTTTCGTGATGAAAAATAATAATCGTTACTTGTACGTAAAGGCTTTTTGACGAACCTCGTTACAGCACTCGCCTTCGGCTCGTGCCGTAAACCTCTCGTTTCGTCAAAAAAGCCTGTCCGTACTCGTACTGAAATGTACTATTATATAACGAAAGCATGTTTTCCTCGCTTTTTGATGCCTCTGTATGGGACCTAAAGTAGTACTTTTGAGTCCTAGGACTTAAAAGTACTACTTTAGGTCCTATACAGGACTTAAAAGTACTACTTTAGATCCTATACAGAAACATCAAAAAGTCGCTAAACATGGCTTTGTTATATAAAATATGGTGTGTACCAAGGCTAAGTGGGCTTTTTGACCTTGTGTGGTTGCAGTACTCGTCTTCGGCTCGCAACGCACTCGTCTTCGACTCGTGCTAGCTCGCCTCTGACTCGTACTGCAAACTCCACACTCGGTCTAAAAAAGCCCACTTTACGCCCTTGGTACACAATATACTATAGTTAAATACAACATATCGGTATTATCTCGGCATAATATTACCTCTGTTTATAAAATCGAAAAAGATAGCGCGTATATACATAGTATATAGAAATTATCACTTTTCTTTTCTTATAACACGTAAAAGTACCACCTGCGGCCGTCTGCGATCGCTGCACGTACCATATAGGTAGTATACCTACCTATGCATGAACTTTATTTCCGTATTCGTTATTCTTCATAATAAGCAACGTCGTATACTTCCCCGAGGTTGAAATCGATCATTCAAAATATTCTTATTGGATTAATTGGACAAATTCGTTAATAGTAAATTTACAGATCCTTATTATACATATACACAGAAAAAAAAGACAACTTGAATCAAGCATTATTTACTTGAACCAAAAATATTCGAAGGAAGACAAACTTTTTTCTCAGTTCAAGACAATATTCCTCTTGGATTTAATGTTCTTGGCTTGACAGAATATTATTTCCATTCAATACTAGTAACTTATTGTTTCAAAAAAAATGAAATCTCAGTCCAAGAATATTATTCTCTTGGTTTTAGTGATTGAGCGGCAAGCCGTCAGATGTCGAGCCTCGATGTTTTTATAAAACATCTGATCTAGGCTTGTCACTCATCCAATAAAATAACCATAATTTTGTCACTTCATTACATGATTGTAGATAATTAATCAATAATAATAGTCCAGGTCGTTCGCTAAGTATTTCTCGTAGTCCAGGTCCTTGGCTTCGTAGTTCTCGTAGTCCAGGTCGTTCGCTAAGTACTTCTCGTAATCCAGGTCCTCAGCCTCGTAGTTCTTGCTGAGAAATACTTAGTGAACGACCTGGACTACGAGAACTATGTAGCCGATGATCTGGACAGCGAGAACTCCGAAGCCGAGGACCTGGACTACCAGAAATACCTAGCGAACGACCTGGACTCCGAGAACTACGAAGCCGAGGACCTGGACTACGAGAAATACTTAGCGAACGACCTGGACTACGAGAACTACGAAGCCGAGGACCTGGACTACGAGAAATACTTAGCGAACGAACTGGACTACGAGAACTACGAAGCCGAGGACCTGGACTACGAGAAATACTTAGCGAACGACCTGGACTACGAGAACTACGAAGTCGAAGACCTGGACTACAAGAAATTCTTAGCTAACGACCTGGACTTCGAGAACTACGAAGCCGAGGACCTGGACTACGAGAAATACTTAGCGAACGACCTGGACTACGAGAAATACTTAGCGAACGACATGGACTACGAGAACTACGAAGCTGAGTACCTGGACTACGAGAAATACTTAGCAAACGACCTGGACTACGAGAACTACGAAGTCGAAGACCTGGACTACAAGAAATTCTTAGCGAACGACCTGGATTTCGAGAACTACGAAGCCGAGGACCTGGACTACGAGAAATACTTAGCGAACGACCTGGACTATTATTATTGATTAATTATCTACAATCATGTAATGTACTGAATTTTTTTCGTGATTCAAATAATAGAATACTTGCTTTGAATAAGCTAATCATTCAATTTGATTTTATCCTCGCTTCATTCAAATAAATCTGTTTTTTAGTCCCAAAAAATGACGTCTTCAACCAAAGCGCTGGTATTTCAAACCAAGAGAAAAATATACTTGGGAGAAACATATGACGCTTCAGTACAAGAATGTATTTTGCTTGGAGTAAGAAGACGAAATGATTCAAAACAAGAACTGTTTTTTGAAGATACATTTTCTCTTGATTCAAGTTGTCTTTTTTTTCTGTGTAGGTGCAGTGAATATTTACAATGATAATATCTGCCAGTGTTAAGCGGTTAACGGTGAGTTCGAAGCCTACAACCGACGTTTCTTATCTTATACACATATTATATAGGTATATATATAAAAAAACCCAGTAGATCGCCCACATCCGTAGATGCCCAAGTATAAGTCTAACGTAAGAATAGTAGTACGTTACATATTACTAATGTGGGTTAATAGCAGTGTTGTAAAAGGTACTTTATAAATATTACCTAGGTACAGGTACAGGTACTTGCAGAAAAAAGTACCTAGGTACAGGTACAGTTACTATTTGAAAAATGTACCTAGGTACAGGTACAGGTACTCAGAATGTACCTATTTATAGGTACTTAGGTACATTATTTACTTTTAGCATAAGAGTGATACGAATAAGGGTGGAAAAAATATACGAAAACCAAGTAAGTAAATGGCATACTTGTACAGTTATACGTATATGTTCATTTACCACATGTGAAATGCCGAGATTCTCACGTAAATGAAGTACCTTACATTTTACCTATAAATAGGTACAGGTATTCCGAAAATGTACCTAGGTACAGGTACAAGGTACTTGTACCTAGGTACTTCACAACACTGGTTAATAGTCGGTGCTAATTTGACTCGAAACTATAATGCGACTGTGTGACGGTTGTACACTCTCTATCATGTACATATCGAACAGGACTTAAGCATTTGGCCTTATATTGATTAGGCATGATTGTCGTTTTTTTTTTTTTTTTTTTTTTTTGTTCTTCTATTTTTTCGATAAGAATTATTTGGGACACCTATCAATAACAGTGCAATGACATTGAACAGAGTTACGGATAAAATTGTTATATTTTAATCCCGTCAATTGATCGATGAATGAGATACGTACAAGTGAAAAAGAAAAAAAATGATAATTGCTTGTAACCGTAGGTTCATCTCATTATTTCATTATTCCCATGGAAACATAA
Source organism: Tenthredo livida (assembly GCA_963992785.1). Classification (NCBI taxonomy): domain Eukaryota; kingdom Metazoa; phylum Arthropoda; class Insecta; order Hymenoptera; family Tenthredinidae; genus Tenthredo; species Tenthredo livida. Next base: position 42,041,416 of record OZ023065.1, read on the forward strand.
ATTAACGGTACGGATATGAAATGCGGAAGTTTACAGAGATTGTTCTGATACAGATGAAAAAAAAAAGGTAACAAACAGTACACCAAAGGGTTACGCAATACTCTGGATAAACCTTGTCAACGATAGAATTGCTCGCTGTTAGCATACATGTACATAAATATAACACTAAATTACTAAGCTTACCAACTTACTATCACTAAGAAACTGAAATTAGAGTTCACATTACGTTTTTGATTTGAAAGCGAAAAAAAAACAAAAGAAAAAAAAAACTAATGACAAGATACTATGTGAGCGAATTCCTTGAAAATATTGCGTCAACCGAACAGGATAGGACTGTTATTGTGTCATTTAAGTATTGAATGAATTATATCGAACGACCTTCGTGTGAATAGAAAAATTGTCAAAATAATGAACGCACACTATAGTGATGAAAATGAAACAAACGCAACACTGCTAAGCACTCTTCTCTGACATTATTGTTTCGTCACTTTTTCTTATAGTCGATTAACGGGTTGCACTAATATGGAGATTAATCCTCTTCTGCATTCGGTGTTCACATCACGTTATCATCAACGGATAATCGATGTCTTATTATATACTACATACGAATATTATGAAAGGATACACACCGGTACGGTTACGAAATCACTAACACTATCACGAGCGTGTTTACAAACAATAAATCGTCGTGTACTCGTGTTTGTTATTTATTTAAAATACGTTCGGTAAGTGTGCGTGCGCGCGCCCGCGTTTTTATACAAACGATATCGCTACTATTCGCCATAAACTCCGCACACCGTCTTAGAGTGCGAAAATTGAGAAAATAATAGCTTCTGGACAGTGACGACTTAAGAAAGGCAGAAGCCTACGTGATTCTGCACCAAAGCCACGAGGACTACGTTACGTGTGGGTCGAGCTCAGCCCGCCGTGCGGCATGGTGCGCCGGCGTTCCGACGACCGTGCTCCCGCCCCTCCGCCCCCCCCGCGGTCCTGTTCCGCGACGCTCTCAACGAGCCGCGCTACGCGTCGGTCGGGAATCTTCGGTTGGAATAGGAAGAGGAAGAGGGGTCGTGCTGCTGCGCCGAGACGGGAAATGGAGGGAAGAGGAAAGAGAAGGATGGAAGCACTGCAGCGAATACAGCGACATCGCGTGTGATTGAAACAAATTTACAGAACGGGATTAACTCGGGGAAAGATCGATAAAGTCGGGTGTTTGTGAAATGCAGAATTTAGTACTGACAACTCCGAACTACTGGATAGATACACTCTACGATGTGTAGGATATTTGGGTAAACATGCAGAGTCAGGGAAGAGCAGAACATCAAGGGTGAGGTTGCATCGAAAAATATACACCAGGCGTATTAACGTGGTGGAAGCACACAGAAGTGCATAAGCCATAAGCAGAATGCATAGCCATAGATATAGACGTAAGATCTGCAGTAAAAGCCCAGTGATGCGCATGCGTTATGGCTTATTCTTTCTGCATGCTTATTGCTTATGGACTCCTGTGTGCTTCAACCTTTAGTGAAATGTCCGGCAGAACAGCCACCTTATGACGTAATTAGATGAAACATCTGATCATATCGGCCATTCTTCACTTTCCGTGACTCGATAATTTTTTTTTTTTTTTTTTCTTTTTTCTTCATAGTTTCTCGGATTTTCGAATTCACTTAAGATAATAAACCAACAACCTTTGACTCGCGCATTTCAATCAGTTTGTTAATAAATTTACACAAATCTCGCCACCGCACGGTTACTTCCGATGACGTCATATGCGACAGACTATTCTTTTGTTATGCCCTCCTTCATGACTCTCTTTAGTTATGAATAATTCATCGAAACAAAAATCGTAGACTAATATTAATTCCTTGTCCCTCGATTAATGATACTATAAGCAGAAAGAAAACAGTTGTAATTTAAAAAAGTTCTCTCTAAGTTTTTTGGAGTGAAAAATTCACTCTTTGTCTTGGAGTGGCGCTGTTTTCACTCCGAGGAAGTGAAAATTCACTCTGCTTGGAGTGAAATTCACTCCATTTAGACTGAAATTTCACTCTATTTTCTCAGAGTGGCGCTGTTTTCACTCCCAAGAATTAAGAGAGTTGTAATTTGTATTCTATCGAGAAAAAAATATGTAATAAAACGGAAACCATAATATCCCTATATTCCCTATGTAGAGACAATTTGTCCAAAGTTTAATTTCACACTCTGCCAAGCTGCGGCAAGAATTGTGCTAAGGCAGGCAAAAGTGTTTACATGAAATCCTGCACTGAAAGAAAGTACTAACAGCTTTGTGCGGTTAACTACAAGTTCATATAATTGACGCGCTTACGATACAGTCCATCTGCTTGTCATGGGCACGTGACTTTGACAGCAAACAGTAACGATAAAATAAAACTATAAATAGCATTACTAACTTAGTCTATATAGCAGATATGAAGAATATTGTTTGATAAAAATGATGACATAAAAAATTGTTATTTAATTTTGCAAGCAATTGTAATAAAAATGTTCAAAAAAAATTAAGAGCTAATTAAATTGGAAAATATTAATCGATTAGATATTAACCATACAACGAGTCACTGTAACGATAGCACAGTCCGGATTTGACCCGGCGACTTCCGAACTGTTTTAATCTACTTTTCTCTTTTCTCATTCTTCAGTTTTATTGAAACTTAAACTTTGCTATTTTTTTTTTCTCCATTCCCATCACTACATTTCTATGACTATGTATTTTGTTGTTTTTTTTTTTATTTTGTTGTTTTTTTTTATTTTGTTTTGTATATTATTGCGAGGTTAACGGATCTAAACATGGCGGCAACGTAAAACTTTTTGCGTTCTGCCAACTTTCTCGACTGTTACCTTCCTGCACTATCACCAATGCATTCAGCTTCAGCATGCGCATGCATCCAGGAAACGCAATATTTCAGAAACTATCGGACTAAATCAATTGAAGCTCAATTAACAAATATGAGATTTCATTTTAATGTCAGCCAGATCCAACGCAGTTCGCTTGAGTAGATCAGAGACAGGATCTGATAATTATCAATAAACTCATGACCCATTTAATTATATAATAAATAAACTGCTAGGTCGATAGGTTCGAAGTTAACGTGCCAATTTCAAATAGCCGTGGTCAGGGCTTTGCATCTCTTTGGTCGGAAGTAATAGTACATTGCGCAACTAGGGAGGAAAATGGCCATTTCACGGCACTTATATATGTGCCGATCGATGCACAGATACTAACATTTTTTCGACATCAAATTACCCATAAATTTGAATCGATCGTTTCCCAATAGAGTTTATTGGGGGATTCCGTTCATTGGGTTCATTCCACTGTCAAACCAGGACAAAATCTCTATGCGTTTCTACACGCAAGTAAAAGATCTTGATTTATCCCGGATCCTTGCAGTGGTGGGGGGATAAACCACGACTGCATAAAGAGACCATATTTACTATAACGATGAGATAAAGTGCAACTACCTACCTTGGCGAGAGTATTGACAGATAAAAATAATATTTTACACTTCATCATTGAATAGAAAATCCATCAGCACTCATATGCGTCAACGATAATTGCAGTATCTATATAGACAGCTGTTTACATTTATACGCTTCGAGTACAGTACAAAGATTTTCATGGACAATTGCACAGTTTTGAACGAAAGTACAATATCTCATGATGTTTTTGTTAACTTGAAGATTACTTATTCGCTGCACGAGTTCTCTTTCGCAGCTATAATATCTTCTCGAAAATCAAAGGAAAAGACAAATCACGAATGAAGAAATAACTGCAGATGCATAGAATTGAGAATGGATCAGCTGGACTTAATTAAATTCAGAGTTAACAAAGAAATGACTACTTACTTTGCGCTGCGATTTGATGGTGCTGCGCAGCTGCTCTCTGAAAATGGTAAAAAAAAGAATTCAAAATTACAAGGACATTCGTAAAGCAAATAATAATAAGTATATAGGTAACAAATATTATTCATCGTCTCATCATAAATTTGACGAATTCGTGTTAGTTAACTTCTTCTGCAGCCCAAGTAAATATTTGCAAGACTGATAATGGATAGAAGGTTGAGAAATTACATTTTGCAATATCAGACGTATTCCGGATGCTTCAAGACTTCTCGAATCCAAAGATCGGCTTCTTGGCTTATGGTTAGTCCCGAGATAATCGCCATCTTTCTTTCCACTCTTAATCCACCGGAAATATGACGACATATTTTTTAACGTATATTGTTGATTGCCACCTCAGTTTGTGTATCTTTTAGAATTTTTTTCTTTCTCGCAACTCAAAACACTCGGTAGAGAAATTATAACGTCGCGTTGACCCGAAACCCTCGTTAAAATCTCTGTATAATATATATCACCGCAGAACTATGGCAATCTTGCAACAATCATGATCCCTGCAGTCATTTGCAGTACGATTATGAATTTTAAACATACACTTGTTTGGTCGTTACACATAGTTCAGAGGCTTTTCAACCATTAACACGCACTAGCAGATCATCGAATTTCATTTCCTATAGAAAATTTTCGTTACAGTCTTAGAAAGTTTGATTTCAGATCAATTTCTTTCGTCTGCGCATTATGTACCTCCAGTATTTTCATTGCGTTATATGGACAGAAGACAACGCTCGATAATGTGGGTAAGGTACACTGCAAGCTAACAAAGATTTGTTTTGAGTAAATAATGCTAATCACAAACTCGGAAATAAAAGATTGAAATGATGGGGATGTAATATCAGAATTTGAGAAGAAAAAAAGAACATATTAAAGAGAAAACACAATCTCATCCAGCTACATTGCATTGTGCGTTCGCACGACAATTATAAGAAACCAAAGTCCTATACAATGACACACATAACTCTTTCGTTTTTTGTATGCATAGGTAGGTATGTGCACACATACAACACATGCATGCATAATGTTCTTAGAAATGAAAATAATGTTGGTTTGTGTAGGTATACATGTATATGAATGCACATGTAAACTCTTCCATAAAAGTGTGCGATTACACGTGGATCTATATCCTCAGAATTACGTACAGTACTCGAGTACACTTATGTTTATATACTATGCATAGAAAATGGTGGATGAATCGTAAAAGAATAAAAGGTATTCATCTTGCACAATGCGTTCAGATTCCCATTCTGAACGTTACAGGCATGTGGATGATCACGTATAGCATTGTGCATATAAATGTGTCTAAGTATGGGAACTCACGCACGTGACATATTTAACTCCTTTATCAGAACTATAAAAGTGAAATTTATAACAAATACCTAGCTAAAGCGGGTCACAGAGCTGCAATGTGTTGCCGGACATTGCCGTAGGATTAACGTGAAACCACACTGCATACGAATAAATTATATTGTGTCTGGTGATATGGAAACGAATCAATTGCATTAGAGGTCTGCGGGAGCGCAGGTGCATCGGTGTATGAGACACTCGATAAATAATAATTTCACGCAAAATAGAAGTATACTGATGCTGAATGCATAAAATGGCGAAAGAAAATTATTAGAAATTTTTCCGAAATTTCAAAGAACTGAGTCAATGAAATATTTCTTCAAAACGTACCAGTGATTTGAAAAAGAAAGAACAAGAAAAAAAAGTATTTCCAGGAAGAATATATACCTTCCCCCTTAATAAAAATGTTCCGAGGCTAGACCTATAATTTCATGACTCGAATGTAATTTATTTTCATCTTCTCCCTGTTATGTGGCATGAACGGGTAAACAGCTCTGAAATTTCCAATGCAAATGTCGCATTGTTGGTAACCCAGACAACACAAAATTCAAAGTGGTCTTTGAGACGTCGTATGTGCGTCCAATGCGTCGATTTCTGACGTCGCAAAGACGTCCCAAGTCTGAGAGACGTCTTAGAGACGTCTTGATTGTTAAAGACGTCTTGGAGACGTCAGAAATCGACGCATTGGACGCCCATACGACGTCTTTAAGACCACTTTGAATTTTGTGTTGTCTGGGAACCCTGGGTTACATATCGTACGATCATCGTTAAGGTGATGGTTCACAAAAACATGACACACTACGACAATGTGAGGGACATATAATTAACGGCAAGAAGAATAAAAAAAAATTGTATGTCAATGCAGTCATTCGAAATCGATTCAAAAACGCTCCGATTTAAAATTTGATTGATTTGACAATTTATTATCATACTAAATCTCTATTCGAAATTTCGATTCGCATATGAGGGACAGGAAGAAGAAAATCTCCATTGATTAATATAGACGATATTAATGAGCAAATATATATATGAAGTGATGTCGCATTCTTATGTACTTGTATAGTTACGAAGCTATATAATGCTCATATATTTTTTAATTGTCATTCAGAATGTGATACTAACTCTATTACGATCATGCGAAACTTTTTTTTTTTTGCGTTTATATAACCGGTGTGACAGATGGCACGGTTATGTAATATAGCAAATAGTGTATCTATGTATAACGAAGAATATTTAGCCCACCTGTATTTTCCGTAATGCCATTATTTAATGCGATCATATGATCGTGATGGTAATCATCATGTTTATATATGGTATAAATCTTCGCTTCCGCGTAAATTGCTATTCCTATCTAGAGCCTAGAAGTTACGTCGTTCGTACCTATAATCATGTGTAACGAATAATGAGAGAAGGATCATAATATTAAAACAGAATCAATTTTTCTACTTTGGACAATTTATATTTATACTCATATTATAGGGCAAGGACGGGCAAGACAAAGACAGGCCCCTTAATCAGAGGATAAGATGATGCTATCCGAGAAATTCGAATTCTAAATATTGCAGGATGAAAATTGGGCCACTTCGTAAAATTGATCATCAAGCACTGGAGTCAAATTCAACTTGAATTGCATTTGAAAAAAATCGAGCCACTTAACGAGAAGAATGAGTTTTCGCGCCAAAAAATTGACCGAGAACATCAAAATTCGTTTGCTTTTGATCTGAGATTAGAAAGTTCGATCCTTTTTGACGGTTTTTTGGTTTTCTTTTTCGTTACAATTTTCACTCGATCGTACAGGTAGCCCATATCATGCTTTATTAATTTCGCCAGACGCCGTACCCCTAGAAATACCGATCGTTACTTTTTCCCATGCGAAAGTTTATCTTGAAGAGGTTTCGCCGGGTTGTTTGTTGAACATTGCGTTGCCTAGTCATTATAGATACATAGTTGAATTAAACAGACGAGAAACAGCTGCATAAACGACACTTGGAAAAGTTATGACGTTCACTCCTCTTACCCCGAACAAACCGGCAATCAACACTCCATGGATTTATGTGTACATGTGCGCACATGTAGGTACCAACTTATATACACTTGGATATAAGTTACGTAATGTTAGTTTATTCCTTGCTACATGCATATAAATGCGTGTGTCTGCGTGTGTGTGTGTGTGTGATGTATTTTACGTATACGCATAGGTATATACATATACCGATGTATTGTAAAGTTTAATATACCTACTCGTTAACATCACGTGTAACGAGAGAACGAAGAGATAAGAAACAATTAACGTTAACAACGAATTGTATATCTTGCATATGTATAACCCACATGTATCACCTATACCTATATATACGTACGTGCTATTAATATTTCAAACGATAAATCGAATGATGAATAAAACTGCCGTTATAAAATCATCTACATAGTATACCCATGAATAATTGTGAGGAGTATACGTATAGGCTTTTCAATTTTGCTGTATTTTTGGTTTTTAATTTTCCTATCCAACTCTGTAAGCTTAGTAGCTACGGGTATTTTGTGATCTAAGAATTGCACAGAAATGAAATATTCGTGTATGATAGGTACACGAGATCTGACTCTGTTAGGAATTTTTCGATAACGTTTACAATATAGGTATCAGATATGTGTACATAGATGAATGATATTCGTCATTAATGGAATTACTGTAATTGGAGGAATTGGCATTATCGTATGAGATGCCGTCCCGGCAGGAATAAACGATAAATAAATGGAACAATTGTCAATGATTGATGTAGCAACAAGGTTTAAATTTTTAACCGTCTTAATTCACTTGCAACTCTGCAGATACAGATAAATATAAATGTCACATACTCTATAGATGTGTACCATAGTCATATACACGTACTTTGAATAAACAACAACAACAAAAACAACAAAAAAAACGTGGATTGTCACCAAGAGTCAATCACTGTTTAATGTTGGTGACATATATGGTATTACCGTTCATGATAGAGTACCCTCGCGCTTATATACTCTGATTCTAACCATAAGGAGAGTTCAGTTTTTTAAATGACGTAGTACCACAATTAATGTCCTTGTTGTATCAGAGATCGAAGCTGGGTTATCGAGTGCTGAGGTTGGTCGGTTGGTTCGTTCGTTAAGGTATAGGTAATACACATACGTACTAGGAAACCTCGAAAGAATCGTATGAACAGAATGATGAAGATGAAGATGACGATGATGATGATGATGACGATAAATTACGATGTTATAGCAATAAATTTAATAATGACTCAGCGAGTTTGAGTTTCTAACGAATAAATATTGAAGTTATATATTATTGTTCGCAGTTTCTGTAGCGCCATTATCATATCCGATGTGACCTTCTCAATTTACCGCAGCACTGCAAACGTCGCGATACCAATGTTTGCAAATTGCAATACGCCGAGCTGAATCGAAGGCTAAAAACTCCGCGAGGTATATGGAAATCTAACATATCGTATCTACAACAGCGTAATAATATTAAACGAACGATCGACTTCATTTATTTCAGGATATGACAACAACTATTATTCATTCATTTGTTACCATGAATATCAATATTCGTATCAGTGGTATAATAACAGTAGTTACTTATTTTTTAACACTCGGTATATTCGATTCTCCGATTATCTCAGATCTTCTTTGGACAAGTTTTGTGACAAACTTCGAGACGACGGTGATATGATCGAGAAAATATTCGTTTATTTATCATTTGATTATCATCCTTCTTAGTAGGTCGTATATATATATCTATCGCATACGTGTATGAGTATAACAGTGATAGAAAGAGAATAAGATATATAATATGTGATAATTAATCAGAGCTTGGAGGTTCGTGGAAGTACCTAAGATAACTGTAATTTTCCTAATGTCGCACATTAAACTGCGTTATTGGGTGCAGTGCAGCGTCACTGACCGGAACGTAACAAGTGCTGAATAAGCTCTCTCGTAAAATTGCAGAAATATAAAACCATGTGAATGTACGGATAGGTAGGATAAGTATCAACGATTCTAATATTTGTACGGTTCAATCAGGGGGGGGGGGGGGGGGGGGGGGAGAGACATTTAATCAGGTGGTGCTTGATCTTGTCATTCTCACTTTCTTTCACACGTACGTACTACCCTGCACGGAAGAGAAACATGAGTAAATATGCACACGCTACGTATAACCGATTTGCACCGAAGTCATAAATGGTCACGGGTTGATACACGACTCTAATTTCTATACGTCATAAAAATTATCGAAGATATTCGGCGAATTCGACGTCCTGAAAAAAACAAAATTCAAAAGTACCGTACATGTATGTTTGTACGTAGTAAAAACGATTTTCTATAACACCGGTCGATCGTGCAGCACGAGTGACCGTTATTCTATAACTGCAGCATGATGAAACATGTATAAAATATCTGCAAACTCACAGGCGGAGGAAAAATCGCGGTTCAATATTTGATTTGATATGAAATGAAATAACGAAGAACGAAGACGAAGGTCACTTGTTAAGAACCACTCTTTTTTTTTAAGTAGTACACATTATATCATCGTAGACACATTTGTAGCACAGTGCTTATTACATATTATGATGAACATTGACGGTGAGTATACCAGGTACACGCGGTTAGCGTCTGCACCGAGTACTTCACTATTTCAAAACTATCATCTACAACCAATCTTGTTCCACGTGCATCATTTTCGTTGAATCCTTGCGAGAATATTTCAAGTATTTCACACATCACTATCGGTGTTTCATAAATATCGGATATGTCATATCTACTATTGCATATACATGCGCATGTCACCGTGAAACGTGGTTTTCGCTGAGAAAACTTTTCGGGGGTTGACTCGTGCGCAATCTTAATTTTTCAGACGATATGTTAACAATTTTTGCAAGCCATTCGTCTATACGTCGAATATAATATTATAGTTAGTAAAATTCTGAGTATATACGGTGCACTCGAAATCGCACTTGTCCAAATGCAAAGATCTACAACCACGACTGTTGGAGAACGACTCGGAACTGGAACTGATTGTGAGTACTACAGAATTACTAATATGCGCTGTCTCTGTCACCTTCCGTCCCACTACGCCACACAGCGGTTCACCCGTACAACGTGCACACTATGGCTGTTACGCGCCTCACTCTTAACGCCTTATATGTGTACGATGTATATAGTTAGTATATTCGTAGTATACCTATGTGCGATATGTGAGGGAGTG